>JASDDO010000031.1:237894749-239144749 GCA_030015575.1 Agapanthus africanus
GCCCGCTCACACTCCTGTGAATCCAACCAGTAACACTACCGTACAGTCCGGTCTCTTCGTCTGATATGTCGCATATCTCGTCTAGGGGTGGTAAACGTCAGACCCCAATAACTCGATAAGTCATGTCGATATGAGGCTCAGAACGGGTCGAGAAACTACTGGTAACACTTACCAGTAAATACCTAAAGCAGCCTTGGCCAAGGACCTCCTATTATAGCCAATCGAGCACAGCGCAACATCAACTCCCTATACCGGGAGAGACGAAACCCCTACTATCGCTCATTGCATCCATGTGATTCGGTACTGTACCCAAAAACCACTGTTTTGCATGCCCTCTTGGACGTGGTAAGGTGGAAATCAAAGCACAGTGGGAATCACACAAGACTCTATGACGATCTCGGGTCTACAGACTAACCTGTACCAGTGTCACCAGAGAACTGCCATCTGACGTAAGGGACAATACCATCTGGGAGTTCTCGGCGAGTCCGTCCAGTGTACCCAGTCTCTATTGAGCACACGTATATCATCTCTGATGTCAAACACAAATGGATATGGGATCATCCATCGCCCATCTATATGGGTCGAGAAGCTACACGCTAGTCTACTCTGGTATATCGATGCATCGTCTCGATACACCCACGACTAGAGACCTTGAAGGATGTACTTATGGACTACCATGTCCCCACTAGTATGATCCGCATCATAGTCCAGGTAGTCAAGTACACATCCTAAGGGTTTTACCAACATGTAACAGAGAGACAATCAGTGTGCACGTTAAGGTAAAGAGTAACCAGATAGCATACTATCATATCGAGCAAGAAAGTCATCCCTATATATGTCCAAGCATCCACTACAATATACATACTATGTATAGTAATGGCCTCTAGGGCATACATATAACTAACAATCTCCCACTTGCACTAGGGCCATCTGATAGCAGTGGTTGTAGTATCTCATACTCAACCATCCCATAAAAGTCTCTCTCTGGGAAAAGGCCTTTGTGAGTGGATCCGCTGTGTTTTCCTCTAAGTCTTCTCTCTGAACCTCGATCCCCTTGGAGATCAACTATCTCCATGATCAGGTGATGTTGTCTCAGAATATGTCTGAATCACTGATGGGACAGGCGTTCTTAGGCATAAGCCACAACTCCATTGTCTCACAATGGTAGGAACGAAGTTCATCTCATGAACTAATATACACCCAGACTTCCTCTTTGGTAGCATCTTTGGTAACGATGTATCTTGCCTTTAATCGTCTAGTATGTCACGGTATCTAGCTTGGAACTCTTCCAACATACCGTCCCTCCACTGAGGGTAAAGACAATGCCTGCGACTGACATTCAGTCGTCCTTATCACCCTGGAACCTTTCCAGTGATTCTCCCCAGGATCAATTGATACCATCACACTACAACTAGTGAGTATCCTAACATCCAATTAGATCTATCTCATAGATCCAAAACCCAGGATTTAGTAGGTATCACTTTGATCCTATATGGAGAATCCTTGTGATAAGCGGAGATTGACCGAGCGTAGCATAGGAAACTTCTTCCCTATCAAGAGTATGTCATCCACGTACACTACGAGGATCACCACCATACTCCCTACTACCTTTTTGTATATACAAGGTTCATCTACCATTTTGATGATGTCAAACTCTTTGACTACCACATCAAAACAGATGTTCCAACTCCGCGATGCCTGCTTTATCACATAAAACATCTTGCACACGTTTCCGCTTCTCCCACTGTCTACGAAGCCCTCTGACTGTGTACTTACAGACTCTCTCTTCTAAAACATCATTTACAAAAGCAGTCATGACACCCAACCGCCAGATATCGTAGTCATGGTATGTAGCTGTGGAAAGTAGGATCCGGATGGACTTAAGCATAGCCACTGGAAAAGGTTTCATCATTTTCCACGCCTGGTCGATGAAGAAAACCTTT
Organism: Agapanthus africanus; assembly: GCA_030015575.1. Classification (NCBI taxonomy): domain Eukaryota; kingdom Viridiplantae; phylum Streptophyta; class Magnoliopsida; order Asparagales; family Amaryllidaceae; genus Agapanthus; species Agapanthus africanus. The sequence goes on from JASDDO010000031.1 coordinate 237,896,693, forward strand.
AACAAGTCTAGCTTTGAAAGTCTTAACTTTTCCATCTACACCAAGTAATCTTCTCAAGATATACTTGCTCCTGATGGGGATTTAACCCCTCAGACAAAGCAACCAAAATCCATACTTTGTTGGTGTACATGGATTCCATCTCAGATCGCTAAGCATCCAGCCATTCTTACAGAGTCCCACTCCTGATGGCCAGCTCGAAACTAGTTGGGTCATCATCTCATGATGCAATTCTCGCTCCCACTATCATAGAGAAACTAAAGTATCTTTCAGGTGGGTGAGGAACCCTACTAGATCGGCGGAGAGGTTGAGGTTCGTTAGGATCTATTGAATCCTTTGGTTATACTAAATCATCAGCTGCAGTTTGTATAGCTGGAACCTTTTCAGTTCTACATAACTGACATTGCCTCGAGCTTGTCCGGATTTTGCTTTTAGACATAGGCCGGACAACCCTAAATCTTAACAAACTTAAGATATGGACTCTTCCCTTTCCATATCACATATGAAGTGGTAGGCAACTGATTTGATTTTGAGCCCTATTCAATCGGTATGCAGCTTCTCAAGTGCATAACTCCCAAAGGGAAATAGGAAACTTAGTAGTACTCATCATAAAGCGCACCATATCATATAGGGTGTGATTGCTCCGCCCCGATACACCGACGTGCTGTGGTGTATACGGAGGAGTAATGCTGAGAGAGAATCTCATTCTCCTTTAGAATAATCCAGGAATTCCGTGCTCAAGTATTCTTCTCCTTGATCACATCAAAGAACATAATACTTATACCCGTATTTTGGTTCTCTACTTCTAACTTATATTCTGTGAATATCTCAAAAATTTCGGACTTGTGTTTCAACAGGAACATATGTCTTAATCTTGAGAGATTATCAGAGAATGTAATGAAGTACAAAGAACCGGACCTTGCATGTGTAGACAGGGGACCTTACATATATCATCATGTATCAGTCCCAAGAGTTTACTAACTCTTTCTCTGTTTCCAATAAACAGAGCTATGGTCATCTAATCTTTGTGACATGACTGGCAAGTTTCACAAGATGTAAATTCAAACTAATTTAAATATACATCTAAATGTAACTTCAGCCAGTCGGGTCGCATTGATATGACCTAGTCTACAATGCCTCAAGAAGGATTCGTTCATTTCTGAACTCTTCCTCTTGTGTGTGTTCTGTATACTAAGAACTGTAGTTTGATTTAGAACGTCAATGCTTTTAGATAACGTTCCTGAACCGATCAACTCTTGATTTAGGAAATGTTCAAAACATTATCCAATAATACAAAATTATATCCTTCTTTACTAATAAAGAGACTGATATGATTTCGTATATCAGGTTCAGTATCTAATGACATTTGTTCATAATCAAGGTATTCAAGTAATACAGGGTGACAGTGACCAACAGACCTGGCTGCAACACTTGCATCGTTTTCTGCCTCATGAAACTTATCACCCGTTCTCAGTTCTCTACCTTTCTGTAGCCCATGTAATATATTACATATGTGGGATCCTGATCTGGTATCAAATACCCAGGACGTAAAGGACATTTGAGAAACAGTTCTCTGTAATGAACACACCCGAATATGATGCATCGGTATGCACTTTCTTCGTTTGGGCGGCACGGGAAATCTGGTATTCCCCAATTTCCTGCTCTGTCTTATAACAATTATAAGTTGGAGCGGTACCAACGTTCCCCAGCTCAGTATAACAAGCGGGTTCGGTCAATGTATCCGTATTATTATCTTGATTAAGGCGTGACATGGTCGCTACCTGGAGAGAGAGAGAAGAAAACACTCTGTGTGCGCTCTTGCAAGATCAGATTGGTTATTATTTTATCTAATCAGGATGGCTCCCACTGTTTTTATGAAATCTTCCTTCAAACCTCAAAAGGAATGACTAGCCCGGATTAATTACACGCTACAAGTTTGCCAATCTTTCAGCCAGGCCAGTGTCGGTACTTTGAGAGAGGTTCCCCGTGCTTTCGCACGGACCTAATTAAAGTAAACCTCGTTTTCCTAGAGGCTTAACCCCGTTGACACCTTTCTAGACACCTACTTGATCGGCTAATTGTAATGTGTAAACCTCTCCCAGGAGTAACAATTACTCGCAGCGGGTATCGGGATCCAACTATCTTATAGAAGGTATGCAATCTCATTGCAAATTTCAACACTTGAAATTCCCGATAATATTTTACCCCTAGCAGCTATATGACCTTAACATAGTCAACAAATCATAAGTGCTAGTCAAGTTCAACCCGTCATTTCCCGATTGAATTAAAACCACCCGCACGACCCTTAACATAGTCAACAAAGTCGCAAGACTACCCTAATCCAATCGCATCATATGCTTCTACAGATAAGCACTAATCAGCTACCGCACACTACGCCTTAACATAGTGAACAAACGTAGCACGAATACTAACTAGTACTTATTTGAAATGACGGAGGGCTACGACAGGTTTTTAAGAAAACCTTTTGCGTAATGAAATTGATATCGTTGTAGAATCAAATGATTTTAAAATGGTGTGTTTTTTAGGCTTTTCTAGTTTTGCTAAAGGGGTCACTCCCGGTGAAGGGATCGTCGGCCCTTTCCTCATGGAATTAGGTGCAGGATATATGACATATACCGCTGTGCAAAGAAAAAACTATAGAAGCAATCAAAAGACAAACCGAGGGTTGTAGCATCTGCCCGTTATTGCTTAAGGGGTCACTCCCGGTGAAGGGATATTGGCCCTTTCCTTATCGAATAAGATGCAGGATGTTCTACAAGGAACACCGCGATGCAAAGCAAGAACTATAGCTACCTGTTTTTGAAAATTCGATTCCACAACATCTTTTAGGTTTCTTTTATTTCATTAATCATATTAATGAAGTCCTATCATTTCAATTACCTAAGCATCACAGATAAATACGACGTACACATATGCCATCCGCATTCGCCTCGATGTCCCCTCGTGCACCGTTAGGTTAGGTAACTAACGACAGAGCGGGGCAGGGCTAGCGCGAGTGCAAAACTTAAGTAACGTCTATATAATATATCATATATACTATATACTGTATCTATCACAACATATCAAATGATCACATCACAGATATCGCAGCAGAAGAATCATATGAAACATTGGATATACTAGGACGTCCGTGTTTTTAATACGAGCCAGTATAAAACACGGATTCCACGGTCGTTATGAATAGCCAAACCCACACTCCTAGACCCCTAAGAGAGCGGCAAGTAACCCTACCAATTTTAGAGTTAGGAGACCCGGACTCGACTCCTCGAGTTGGTCTCCCACTGGACTCCAGAACCTGGTTACTTGTGCTCTCCTCCTTGGGTCTATCCTAGTGCGGAAAAGTAAATAATATACAAATGGTGACAGCAACGTCAACCCGGAAGTGCCCCAATAAAAGAATATTACATACATTTTATTTTACATGAATGAAAATAAAAACCCTCATCTCACATAAAACCCCCGGCTATTCAAAACGCGACGATCCAATATAACATATCCAGCAAGACATAACATCACATGTCATCAACGTAAGTAAATGTGCGCATCCCAATTGTCGTTGACATATAGCAACGAAACCGGCGATATCACATGTTACACTTACGGTCGCAGAAAAGAAAGTGTAAAACTACAACAGTTGGAATCCGCAACCTCCTTAGACATCGCATGCCTAACAGTTATAAACCCCGCATTTTAGTCTCTATATCGAAAACACTTTTCAATATCAAGTCGGGATATTCAATAAGATTCCCGACATCTTGAAAGAATGCTCGTCGCAAACTTTAGTAGACGGCAGCAACCCCGATACCGTCGACGAAGTGCACTAAGGCGGAACATTGCTGCCGCGAGCACCCAAACGGATGCTTTCGGCGATGGGGTTCTCCTACACTCACTTGGTCGGGGCTCTGGGGCGTGGCTGTCTATTAAGTTTACCGGCGAGTATCCGTGTACGCTACGTGATTGCGACGGACTTTTGATCACATAAAAATTCCGTGGCAACCGATCAAGAGATACTAAAGTGCTATGTTTATAACATTTATATTAGTTATCTCATAACTACTTGTGAATTCCAAATATTGTATCACATTCCAGATAAATAGAAAATGTCAAACTTTCCGATCAAACAATCAAACACCCAAGTTTCCCCGAAACAGCTCAACACATGAAATAAGTTTAAAAACATTCACTTCATGCCACAGTACCAACGGTCGAGCCGTAGAAGGGTCAAGCCAACGCCTCACATGTGGCACGCCGTACTGCCCCAAACCCTAAGGTTCAAAGGGCAGTTCAAGACAGTCACATAATCGAGTTAAGGTTTGTTGTCTTCTAGAGGGTCCATCACGTTACTTGCACTACTTAGAACGTCTTTAAACTACGGAAAGATCCAACACTTGGAAATTTCCTGACAGGGGAAAAAGTGGGTATTTATATCCGGTCGAACTTTTTAACATGTTCTAAAATACCCGGAAAACCACACAGACGAAGTTAAACTTCCCGATCGAAACATCGAGTCCCCATTACAACCCAGAAAACTCAACTCTTGAGCAAACTTTAAAAATTCCCAGAAAATACAGCACTGACAGAGAGAGATTACTGTGCAAAAGGAAAAATATGAAGTGAAAGAACGGCCGCGGAACCGCCGCACGAGCCATGCTCATGCCTTGGTTCCGCAGTGATATAGTCGACTTAGACGCACGTGCAGCACAGTAACCCCTCAAAAACCCCGCTGAATTTTTTGGATATTTTTAATTAAGAAAAATGCATAGTTTCAGAAAATGTACAGAAAGGTGTGAAATTTAGGGTTTCAGGGTTCGATCGGGTTTCTAACATTGTCCACACATCGCCTAAAGCTCTAGCTAGGCTCTGATACCACTGTAGGGTTCCTAGGCACACTCAAGAGGTTCCACAAGACATCAACCATGCCAAATTCAAGTTTTTCGGTGCCGAGAAACCCTAAACTAGATCGATTACTAGAGGATAGGCGAAAATAAAAGCTAGCAAACTACTTTGCTAACAAGTGAAAGAGATTACATCCTTTGTAGATCCGGTCCTCCACTTCTAAAGCTCAGTGTTGACGTCCCTCCACTGCGATCATCGGATCCCGGACTCTAGCGATGGTTTCGTCGGAGAAATGATCGGGCTAGGACATTGACTTCGAGGCCGGAGATGATCTACATCGGGGAGATTCAAACTCAAGCTATTCCTTCACTTGGTCAAAAACTTTATGAAGAGAACACCCTATATACTACATGGGAAGTAGTAGAGGATGAAGAAATAGGAAGTAGGTTCACTTTAGAATTGGATTTCTCACTCTTTTTCCCATGGCACCATTGGAGCTAGCAAGCTTTTGTGAGCTTGATGAAGGAGAAGAAGAAGAAAAGAATCATATGAAAAAAATATTATCCAAATGAAACTTATCCAATAAATAATGGCACCATGGTTGAGTTAAGTCCTCATGCTTAACTCAGGTAGAGAATTAACCAAAGTATTAGGTTAAGGTTTGGGTTAACTAATATCTTGAACAAATGACAAAAGAGTTGACTTTGTCAATGTTTATCAAGCTTCATGAAGCTTGATAACTTTGACCAAAGTCACACTCTTTTGTTATATGCTATGAAAATAGTAAACCCTAATTTAACCTTGATTTGGTTCAAGTCTCATATACTCAACTTGTTTGTATCATCAAGCATGATACAAACATGTACACTTGCATATATCACATATAAACAATGTGCACATTCAAGTGAGAAAATCAATCTTAAATGAACCAATACTAGTTAATGTAAAGTAATATATCAAATATATAATTATACATTAAATCATTAAATCAACACTTGATTTAACGATCCGATCATATTGCATATAACCGACTAATATCAATAGTAACAACTTATCGAATCAACACTTGATCCGATAACCCGGCTATATCGCATACAACCGATCAATGTCACAAATCGCGAGAATAGAATATAGTATCTCATACTAGTATTATTCTCGGTCCCGCACATATCTCATATGCGCTCCTATTTCGTTTCGCTTGAGCCAGGAAACCCCTGTGTAGGACTCTAAAGACTCGCCATTACGCCGGCAGTAGGTGATGATCATATCAAACACCCACAAGCCGCAAGCGGTCTGCTAAACGTAACGGCCACCCGGGTATTGAGCGATCAGAAGATCAACAAGCAAGCCCGCTCACACTCCTGTGAATCCAACCAGTAACACCACCGTACAGTCCGGTCTCTTCGTCTGATATGTCGCATATCTCGTCTAGGGGTGGTAAACGTCAGACCCCAATAACTCGATAAGTCGTGTCGATATGAGGTTCATAACGGGTCGAGAAACTACTGGTAACACTTACCAGTAAATCCCTAAAGCAGCCTTGGCCAAGGACTTCCTGTTATAGCCAATCAAGCACAGCGCAACATCAACTCCCTATACCGGGAGAGACGAAACCCCTCCTATCGCTCATTGCCTCCATGTGATTCGGGACTGTACCCAAAAACCACCGTTTTGCACGCCCTCTTGGACGTGGTAAGGTGGAAATCAAAGCACAGTGGGAATCACACGAGACTCTATGACGATCTCGGGTCTACAAACTAACCAGTACCAGTGTCACCAGAGAACTGCCATCTGACGTAAGGTATAATATCATCTGGGAGTTCTCGGCGAGTCCGTCCAGTGTACCCAGTCTCTACTGAGCATACGTATATCATCTTTGATGTCAAACACCAATGGATATGGCATCATCCATCGCCCATCTATATGGGTCGAGAAGCTACACGCTAGTTTACTCTGGTATATCGATGCCCCGTCTCGATACACCCACGACCAGGGACCCTGAAGGATGTACTTATGGACTACCATGTCCCCACTAGTACGATCCGCATCATAGTCCAGGTAGTCAAGTACACATCCTAAGGGCTTTACCAACATGTAACAGAGAGACAATCAGAGTGCACGTTAAGGTAAAGAGTAACCAGATAGCATACTATCATATCGAGCAAGAAAGTTATCCCTATATATGTCCAAGCATCCACTACAATATACATCCTATGTATAGTAATGGCCTCTAGGGCATACATATAACTAACAAGCCCCACCATGGTCCATGTGCACACTTGCATTGTGTTGGACCAAAATTGTATGCACACATCTATTTGCAAAAAGTACTCTTTGGACAATGTTCGGTTTGCAATGTCGGCTTCCAAACATTATATTCGTGATTTTGAGTGTGTTTCCAGAATTTTATCACGAATGCCTGTAATTTGTATTACTGAGCAGACACTGGTTAATAGTTCCGATATATAACAAAATAGATAATGAATGAGCGATATTAAAATGCAGTTTTTAGTGATGAACAAATACCCCCAAACTTATCTTTTGCTCGTCTCGAGCAAAACAAAAAATCCTAATCTCACTTTCGCAGGGAACGCGATTGCACTAAGCTCATGCAACAAGCCGTTTAACCTCTAGGTGTCCCTAGTAGGAGGAGTGTTGTCTCATGAGGGTTTTCAGCGGATTTCACCCACAGAATATCGCGTCAAGCTAGTTTTGCGAAATAACTAAGATTCTAACCCTAAGGTTTTGTTTCAAAGCTTGCATTTCTATTATCCTAAGTTTAGAAATATCGAACCTTTATTTTTCACACCTCGCTTCTTATTTAACTTAAGATTCTATATGACTTTATATGCGGTGCAAATAGTGTCGTTAAGTTTCAAAAGGATCGATTAAAGATGTCATGTCACAAAATAAAGCCCAGATAAAAACTTAAAAAGGATCACACAAGTTTTATAAAGAGATAAGTACTTCTCAAGTTTCGTTTTCCAGTTAGGTTTCAAATTCAGAATTTCTATCTTCCTTAATAGGAAACTATGTCTTATTTTTCACTCCACCTTTTACTTATTTTCGTTTCATACACACCTTCGTGAACGTGCAATAGTCTTCATCATAGGATAGAACCTTCATATCTCCGTTAAAAATATTTTTATAAAAAACTTGTCTTTTGTCAAGATTATTCTCACACAAAGAATTGTTAGGAATTTTAACTCGGAGAGAACAGTTGCTTCACTTTGTTTTATTTTGGACTTTATAGGTTTCTTAGCGAGCTTTGGGCCAATGCTCCTAAACCAGTTGGTTTTAAAGCATTAGGTGTAGAGACGCCTCGGCGGACTTAATTGCTCAAGTTACCTAGGCCCTAAAACAAAAGACCAATTTTAGCGTGAAAATCAAAACGATTTAATGCGAAGGGAGATATAACCAGTTGTTCAATTATTTTTTTAGGATAAAAGACGTGTTTAGTGGATCAGGTGTGTAATCACTTCAATCATGTTCTAGATGGGTTATTCTTCAGAATTAGTTCCTATTAAAGTATCTATAATATCCCTTCATATCCACTTCACTTTCAAAATTATTCTTGGTATTACTTATTTCAGAACAAACCTATTTGATCCTCAAAAATTAATTTATCAATTTAAAGTTTTCAGACATAATATACTTGTCATCTGATTTTCAAATCTCACGACACGTGTATTGTGATGTAAAGACGTATAATAGCTACAGATAAATTCAAAGGAGGGTTATCTTTCAGGCTTTCAAAATCTAACAATAGGATCTATTTGTTCCTTTCTTATTAAACAAAAAACCGTCGAAATATCGAATCTAAGTTCTCCCAGTATTTAACTTGGCGACAAAGTTTTTATATTTTTGTAATTTTTTTTCGATTTTTATGGGTTTTTTAAAAATGTATGAATATATAAATGAATGCGAAGAGAGAAAGCTTACCCAAGCGTATCCTCAAACTTAAACTGGAAAGAGCCCTCACTGTCAATGTACATCAAGAGGGCAAAATAGATGGAGGGTCAAAAGCGGCGGTTCTCCATTTATTTATTATTTTTAATTTTTTTGGTATTGTATGAACAAAGACTGAGCATCACCAGACAAGATTGCTCGTCAAAAATAAAAATGTATATGCACCGGACAAGAATATCCACATATATATACCAAAAAATAATATATAAATACCCCTAAACTTATTTGAAACAGTGTCTCCATTGTTTTTGGCTGGATAACCGAAGTTTGGTGGTAAACAGAGGAAGATTATGCAGGGTAAACCCGCTCCTGTAAGATCAGGAGCTCCTCTAAGGTACGGTTTCAGTCTGTGTCCGTTTACATTGAAAAACGAACCGTCCTTCGGATTCTCCAAATCCACAGCGCCCTGCGGGTACACACACCGCACAAGAAAAGGTCCTTTCCAGCGAGATCGAAGTTTACCGGGATGGAAATGGAGTCGGGTGTGATAAAGAAGTACTTGTTGTCCAGGCGTGAAGGTTTTGTGCGTAAGGTGTTTATCATGAAACACCTTCGTTCGGTTCTTTATAACAACCGCGTTGTCGTAAGCCTCATTCCGAAGCTCGTTCAGTTCATTTAGTTGCAGCTTCCGATAGCAGCCCGCATCTTCGAGATTGAGATTTAGCTCTTTTATCGCCCAAATAGCACGATGTTCAATTTCTACAGGGAGGTGGCAAGTCTTTCCCTAAACAAGCCGATAAGGAGACATGCCAAGATCAGTCTTATAAGCAGTTCGAAATGGCCAAAGCGAATCTGTTAATTTCAAAGACCGGTCTTTACGGTTCTTGGAAACCGTCTTCTCCAGAATCTGCTTGATCTGCCGATTTGAAACCTTGGCTTGCCCACTTGTTTGGGGGTGGTAAGGTGTGTATAGCTTATGATTGATTGAGTATTTCCGCATTAAGGCCTCGAAAGACCTATTGCAGAAATGTGTCCCATTGTCGCTAATGATAGAGCGAGGGTGTCCAAACTGGGAAAAGATGTTTTCTTTAAAGAATTTAATGACAACCTTGTTGTCATTAGTCCGGCTCGGAACTACCTCGACCTATTTGGAGAAATAATCAACAGCCAAGAGAATTTAAAGGTTCCCAACAGAGGTGGGAAACGGGCCCATGAAGTCAATTCCCCAAACATCGAACATCTCAACAACCAAGATTGGTTGCAGCGGCATCTCATTTCTCCTGGAAATACGGCCCAAATGTTGGCACCGGGACCAAGTCTTGCAGTATTCCTGTGCATCTTTGAAAAGTTTTGGCCAGTAAAAGCCACATTGCAAGACTTTCTAAGCTGTCTTTCTTGGGCCAAAGTGCCCGCCACATGCTTGATCGTGGCAAAAAGACAACACACTTTAGAATTCATTTTCCGAAACACACCGGCGGATGATTTGGTCTGGACAGTACTTGAACAGGTAGGGCTCGTCCCAGTAAAATTGTTTTACTTGGGATAAAAATCTAAGTCTGTCCTGACATGACCAATCGTCAGGTATTAGTCCAGTCGCCAGGTAGTTCACAATATCTACGAACCAGGGTTCACAAGATATCGTCAAGAGTTGTTCATCAGAGAAAGTGTCGTCGATTGGGAGAGGAAGCGTCGGCGAAGAAGGAAGTCGTGAAAGATGATCGGCTACTACATTTTCACATACTATTTTGTCCTTAATGACAAGGTCAAATTCTTGAAGTAAGAGGATCCAACGTATCAACCGAGATTTTGCATCCTTTTTCACGAAAAGATGTCACAGAGCTGAATGATCGGTGTAGACAAAAACTGGGGAGCCACTGAGATAGGGCCTAAATTTCTTTATAGCAAACACAAAAGCCAAGAACACTTTCTTGGTTGTTGTGTAATTCATTTGGACGTCATTCAGGGTCCGGCCCGCGTAGTAGATTACGTGCGGCATCTTATCGATGTCTGTCCTAGGACCGCACCGATAGCAAAGTCGGATGCATCGCACATATCTCAAAAGGATGTGTCCAATCAGGTGATGAAAGAACGGGAGCAGTGGTGAGTGAGCTTCTTAGTGATTCAAAAGCAGTCAAACAGCGCGAGTCGATGTTGAACGTGGTATCCTTGGACAGAAGAAGAGTCAAGGGTCTAGCAATCTTGCTAAAGTCCTTGATAAACCGTCTGTAAAAACCGGTATGGACAAGGAAAGATCGGATATCTCTGACGCATTTTGGAGAAGGGAGGCTGGAAATGACATCAATCTTTTCTTTGTCAACCTCAATTGCATTCTGCGAAATGATATGTCCTAGGACAATACTTTCGTGTACCATGAAGTGGCATTTTTCCTAGTTTAAAGTGATATTTTTTATCCTTACATTGGGTAAGGACAGCGTCAAGATGTTGCAGACACTCCTCGAAACAATCGCCAAAGATGGACAAATCATCCATAAATATCTCCAAAAATTTCTCAACCATGTCAGAGAAAATTCCCATCATACACCGCTGGAAGGTAGCGGGAGCATTGCATAGCCCAAAGGGCATGCGGAGATATGCGAATGTGCCGAAAGGACAAGTGAAAGTGGTCTTGTCCTCGTCTTTCTCGGCGATGGGAATTTGGTTGTAGCCTGAGTAACCATCCAGAAAACAGTAATACTCATGTCCAGCTAATCTTTCGAGCATTTGGTCGAAGAATGGCAGCAGAAAGTGATCCTTCCGTGTTGCGGCGTTGAGTTTTCGATAATCAATGCATACTCGCCATCCGGTCTGGGTGCGAGTACGGATCAACTCATTCGCCTCGTTTGTGATGACCGTAATGCCCGACTTCTTAGGGACAACGTGTATAGGACTGACCCATTGGCTGTCTAAAATAGGGCAAATGATACCACTATCCAGACATTTGACGATTTCCTTTTACACAGCCTCCTTCATGACTGGATTTAATCGCCTCTGTGGATCCCTAACTGGTTTGGAATCATCCATCAGGTGAATGTGATGTTCAACGATCAGGGGACTAATCCCCTTGATGTCCGCCATCGTCCAACCAAAAGCTTGCCGATTGGATTGCAAGACTGTGAGAAGGGATTTTTCTTGCTCTAGAGCTAGTGAAGCCGAGATGATGACTGGGAGGGTCTCGTTCTTACCTGAGTATGCATACTTGAGGTGAGACGGCGGAGGCTTGAGTTCGAGCATCGGAGGTGAAACGATTGATAACAGGATCGGAGAAAATGTCTCGAACTCGAAAGATTCCAACAGGGGCTCAAAGTGAGTGTATGCGACCGAGTCGGATGGTTCAACTAACGCATCCAAAAATTCAAAAGATTCAAACTCGGGCGGCGACAAGCCAAGATCGTTCGAAAATGTGAAGCACTCGTAATCATTGTCGGGAGCTGAAGCAGCAGGTTCAAAGAGGGACGCACGAGTGGCTTCAAGATCACTGTGATCAAATAAGAATTCCTCAAATTCACAGTCCTCGTGGGTGATCTCCTGGATGGAACAAACATTAAGTATATGAGCACTTGGTTCGGATGGCTGATTCCCTACCCTAAAAATGTTGAGTTCAATTGTCATGTTGCCAAAAGGAAGGTTCATCGAACTATTTCGACAATTGATCACAGTATTTGAGGTTCCAAGGAATGGGCGACCGAGTATCACCGGAATTTGATTCCGGGGGTTAGGTACAGGTTGTGTATCTAAAACAATGAAGTCAACGTGGAATATGAAGTCGCCAACTTTTATTAACACATCCTCTAGCTCACCCCTAGGTTGGGTGGTAGATCGGTCGTCCATTTGAAGAGTACAGTGTGTGGGTTTAAGCTCTCCTACACCTAGTTGCTCATATACAGAATACGGAAGCAGGTTAACACTGGCACCAAGATCCAAAAGAGCGCGGTTAATGTTCTTATCCCCAATGGTTATTGAAATCGTAGGACAGCCAGGGTCCTTCCGTTTTTGTGGTAAATTTTTGGTAAGAGCATCACTCACGTTACTAGCTAGGAAAACCTTCTTTGGTACCTGAGATTTCCTCTTCTTAGTGCACAAGTCTTTCAAGATTTTTGCGTAAGACGGGACTTGCTGGATTGCGTCTAAGAGGGGAATGTTGATGTTAACCTGCTTGAACAACTCCAGAATCTTCTCTATTTATGGATTTTGTTTATTGCACTTCAACCGGTTTGGAAATTAAACGTTTTTGAAATTGGTTGAGTCCAATTCTTGTAGAGGAGATTGTGGAGTTGGAATGGATCCCAAAACTGGAGTTTGAGTGGAGTGAGAAGTGGATCCGTTCGGAGCAGCAGCAGAAGAAGAAGAAGAAGAAGAAGGAGTAGAAGGAATGGCCGGGGTGTCATCATCTATCTGTGTGCCAATGTTGTTGTGCAGCATCCTTCCAGATCTCAATGTAGTCACGGCACTCACATTATGGTTCTATTGTTCAAGAGCAACATGTACATTATGTGGGTGACCAGGATTTGGGAGTGGTTGAGATGGAAGCTTCCCTTTCTCTCGCTCGCTTAAAGCCGCGATCAGCTGTGCAATCTGGGCTTCGATGGTCTTGATGCTTTGCCCGTGTGCAGCGGTGTGTTGTACCAGTGACCGAATAGAAGACTGGATGTTGGCGGTAGATTGAGTCGATTGCTTTACAAATGCCTCCAGACTCCATTCTAGCAAGGAAACCTTATCGTTGTTTGACGGAACAAAGTTGCTTTGAGGAAAAGAATTGTTGAAGGGTGCAAAGTTGTTTGTCGGATTTTGAAAAGGTTGGGGTTGGAATGGTTGCTGAAATTGTTGTTGAGCTTGTTGCTGAGGAGGAGGAGGCCTCTGGAAGTTGTTGTGGCCTTGGAATTGATGTTGGTTCTGATTCAAAGAGAAATTGGGGTGGTTCTTCCAACTGGGATTGTATATAGAAGAGTATGGATCGTTTCTTGGTCTTTGCTGAAATGCAGCATTAACCTGATCCTATCCTTGAGATGGTGGATTATAAGGACACTCTTCGGTCAAATGAGATGGATCCGAACAACAAGAGCAAATGGTACGAGGGGGAACAGGGACAGAAGAAGGAGATGAAAATTTTCTCTCAATTGCTTCCAGTTATCGTATGATTGTAGTCATCTCCGCCTTCATTGCAATTGAGATATCGAGTTGATGAATGCCAGCCCTGGATTGATCGGAAAAAGTAGAAGAAGAAGAAGCGCTTGGTTTGGTGCTCTCCCATTGAAACCTCTGTTCCGCAAGATCATCGAAGAATTGCCAAGCTTCCTCGTCAGATTTGGATAGGAAGTGGACTTGACAAATGGTTTCCAGCAACTGCTTAGTTGCTGGATTCAGGCCCTCATATAAAGTTTGGAAAAGTTGACATCTCTCAATACCGTGATGAGGGCACTGAACAAGAAGGTCTTTGTATCGGTCAAAGCACTTCTAAAAAGGTTCAGTAGGAAGCTGGGAGAATTGGTTAATTTCGTTTCGAATCCGTGCGGTCTTATGATTTGGATAGAATTTATTTAGAAACGCTTTCACAAACTCGTCCCAACTGGTGATCGAATGAGATGCGGTGCTATACAGCCACTTTTCAGCAAGGTCACATAAAGTGAAAGAAATGACTCGTAGCTGTATAGCATCATCAGACAGTTGGGTTGTCTTCATCATCGCACAGATGTTCTAGAATTTATTGATGAAGATATAGGCATCTTCGGATTCAAGCACGTGAAATTTGGGCAACATGTTGATGAAGTGGGGCTTAATTTTGAAATTATCCCCATTGGCCGGTGGAAGTGAAAGATAGGTAGGGAGTCCGGCGCGGGAAGGATAGAATCGATCTTGGAGTGTAATTCGCTGTGGCGCTTCAACAAGAGGAGGTCGCTGGTTATTCGCACCTAATGGAGGTTGAATAATTCCCGGTGGAGGTAAAGGGATGTTAGGAGGAAATCCCGATATCTCAGAAGAAGAGTCTGGTGAAAGTGAAGGTGAAGAAGTATGACAGAATCACGGTCAACGTCGGAGTTGGCCGGCAAGGGTAAAGGTGAAAGAGGCATGGAAGGAGTTTCGACTGCGGTGTCGATCGCGTAGTCCGTAGCGACTAACGAAACACGGACTAATCGGGCACTAGGGTCCCTAGTCTAAGCGGACATACACTAAACGAGTTTAGTGTACTGAAAGCGTAGAATGTAAGGGTAAGAAAGCGTAAATGGACAAAAAATTGGGTGAAGGGTGTAAAAGGGGCGAACTTGTGTTTGTTTCGTAAGAATGTGAAAATGAAATGACAGTTCAACAAACACAATCACAAATGCATAGTCATAAATGCACAATCAACACCTAGACTTTTAAGTCCACTAGACCTTCTCCTAACTGTTCCAATATGAAAAATTGCGAGATAATCCCTCAAATCGCCTCTTCACAGCCAGTTGTGGCCAAGTAAGCACAAGTGAGGTAAGGAGGGTTCCGCTCACGAATCACCGTAAGACGGGCCTTTTAAAATTACCTCCTCACTTGTCTAGCCTAGGCACCACAAAAATCATGTTTAGATAAACGACCGAATGCCCACAATCTTCCTTTGTCTTATCGAGCGCGACAAGTCCTTAATTGGCTGAGTCTAGATATTTTTTATTTAGCTTGAGGTGACACTTATGCAATTAGAGATTTCTAGTGTCTTAGAAAAGGTGATTAAATCCCTACCCAATCTGGATTGGTGTTATAGCCCCTTAAGTCCGTATTAATGATGCAATGCGAAAATCAACAATGTTTTGTTTTCAAGCAATCAATCAATTTATTTTTTACTTTAAATGTGGCGCTGCAACAAATACGGTTAGTTTTTCTTTGGCTTTTTGCGGTGATGTTGCTAAGAATCCAGGAAAGACAAGAATATTGGAGCGTCGGGTTTGAGAAGAGGATGTTTAGAAAATACGTACCAAAAAGTGTTGAATTTAAGAAACTCATGTCGATATTTTCTCGGAGTGGTTGAATGGTTCACTTGCGCGGGTCTAACTACCCGGGTCTTTGGCACTAAGTGTTAACTCCTCTTGTGCTTGAAAAACGCCCCATGTTCCGCATGATCGCTGCTCGTCAATCCGTCGAATCTGCAAATGTCGGAAAAATACGGATATTTGAGCTAGAAAACGATATAGATAGCCAAAGTTCTGAACATAAATAATTAAGAAAATCAAACAATAAAAATGGGATACTAAAAGAACACTGGAGGCAACGCAAAAAACACAACTTTCAAACCTTACCAGAAATCCGGCGAGATCGGGATTTTCCAAGATGTCGCCCGCCAAATTTGCAAATTTGGTTTTCAAATATTTTGTGTTTCCTCTATGCACTAATAGAATTCCACTTTAATAACTTGATTTCCATTTTAAAACTCAGTGTGTCAGCAGAACACAAATCCAGAGAAGATTCTGTTTTAGTTTTCGTGTCGGTTTAAAAAAGGAATGGTTTTATCCGTTAAATGTGTTAGAAACTTAGTTTTATACAAAATATGCACAAATTAACTTGAGAATACAAGTGTAAAAGCGTTACCGTCACCCCGTCAACTGCGCCATTTGATTGATATGTTTTCACCGTGTCGTACTTAGAAAGAATTTTTAAATTACCGCAATCAAAAACGGTGTCGTGTGTAGCGAGTCGTGATGGGTACGGGTCGTCCGCAGGGAAATGGTAACTTTTTAGGCTTGTTTTAACGAGTTAACACCTTGTTTTGAGTTGTTGTTTATGCTAAGTGTCGTAACTAGGATATCTTCAATAAAAAGACTTGTTAAGGGTAGTTTTAGGTTAGCTTGCGTGACGATGATGTTTGCCGGTTATTTATAGACCCAATTTTGATATTGACACTAAAGTAATAGGCAACAACGTGGATTAGAGAACTTGAAATACGGTATTTACAGTTTTTCCCTAAATCCGTATTCCTTGTCCCTTATCCTTCCGTTGTTATCTCTTGGCCTTAGCCTTCGGCAAACCACTCGCAATCCAGTCACGATTAGGATTCACCGTTACCGTGGTAGGATAGGGTGCCTATCAGAGCAGAATTGCGAGTGGTTTGCTCGGAGTTTCAATAGCAAAGTTAAGGTTTTTAAGGTTTTAGCAAACACATCTCCTAACACAAACTAACCATATTCTACCCTTAACAAGTAAATCAATTACTCACACATATTTACAATTACAAAATAAAAAAGAAAAGAGTAAGGCAACATAACAAGAAATAGCAAGAAAAGAAAAGACAAAGAGAGAACCGATAAAACGTGGAAATTCCTTCACTTGTTCTTTAATCCCGTATCAATGTGAAATCAAAATACCAAACTTTAAGATTGCACGCTCACTTAAGAGGTTGCAAGATCAAAGTAAAGCAATGATTTCACAAGTTCAAAAGTATGTAGGAAGTAAGACATATGTAATAAAATGAGAACTTTTTTGAATGTTAAACAAGATACAACTAATCTTGAAGTCAAGAACCTAAATCTTAAGCTTGCAAGTTCAATGAAGAAGTTGCAAGGTCAAGTCAAAGAGGCAAGAGCTCAAGAGTTCAAAGGAAAACAAGTTACAAATTACAAGAGTTCTAAAAAAAATAGAGAGAAAGTATGCCCTCCCCTTGCCCCTTGGTATGGTATTTATAGGTACAAAAGAAGAATAAACAAGCAATAAAAATAAGATGACGTGGCATCAAGGGAGGGACCACAGAAAATTGGGGATTTATGGGGCTAGGGGCTGGCCAGCTCGGGATTTTGGAGGGTGTGACCGGCTTAAAACCGAGCAAGCTTTCTCGTATTTGTTGTGTGGTCTTGTGTGCTCTTCCATATCACTCTGGTGCTGCTTGATTTCTTTATAGAGGCCTGGGTTGTTCTCAGGGATTTGGAGGGAAACCTTGATCCTTCAAATCAAATCAACAGTTTTAGCATTTGATGCACATGTTCCCTACTTGCACCATTTCATCATGTTATGTAGGCTAGGTAGCCCCACCACAGTCCATGTGCACACTTGCATTGTTTTGAACCAAAATTGTGTGCACACATCTATTTGCAAAAAGAACTGTTTGGAAAATGATCGGTTTTCTGTTCTGTTTGCAATGTCGGCTTCCAAACGTTATATTCGTGATTTTGAGTGTGTTTCCAGTCTTTTATCACGAACGCCTGTAATCTGTATTACTGAGCAGACACTGGTTAATAGTACCGATATATAACAAAATAGATAATGAATGAGTAGTATTAAAATGCAATTTTAAGTGATGAACACATCTCTTAGTTAAGTTAGTGATATCTTAGTTAAACCCTAATAATCTAGTTTAAGATCTTTGTTAGTGTAGATTAGCACCCCGAAAATTTTTTAAAACGGCATGCTTGATGCTTGTAAAACCCAGTGGTGGTGCTAACGTACACTTTCATGGTATCAAATCCAAAGCTAGAAGATTAGACGATGTTTGTAAAACCACGAAACCGAAACAACTCCGAAACAGTCGCATCGAAACCGTAGTTTCTGTCGAATTTTCCAGAGCCTCTAATTTTTTTTAAAATAGTTGCAGAGTGCTCTTCTTCATATATATAGAACACCAGAGAAATTTGAAACCCAAAGACCTAAACTTGGCCGGGCAAAATGCAAAAAAACCCGGCATGTCCAGTTTTACAAAGTGATTTAGGCTTCATTTTTCTTTTGTGTTCTGGTCTAAGGGTTCTAGGGTTTCAGGTTATATTTGATTGGCCCAGTTTGCATGTGATGTTAACAATTCAGTTAGGGCTAATCGGAGTGTTTCGTAGTCGTATTTTTAACGTCGTTTCGGGTTTAAGTTTGATATGTGATACACTAGTTGGAATCCACATTTAATTAGTTTTGGAAAAACTATTTTGTTTGTAAATCTAGCATGTTAGTCTCTATTGATCAATTGCCACGAAGTTTCGATTCGCATCGAAACTCCATCGCAATCGCGTATTGTAAGCGAATACTCGCCAGATAACTTTACTAGGTAGCCACTCCCCATAGCCCCGACCAAGTGACTTCAGGAGAACCCCATTGCCAAAAGCATCCACTCGGGTGCTCACGGCCACGGTGTTCCACCTAAGTGCACTTCGTCGATGGCATCGGGGGTGCGGCCATCTAATAAAGTTCCCGAAGAGTATTTGATCGGGTAGTCGGGAATCTTGTTGAATTACCCAACTAAGTTATTGAAAAGTGTTTTCGATATGAGACTAAAATGCAAGGTTTATAGGGTTAGGCATGAAATTCGGAATATGTGATATTCCGGTTTTATGATGTCTAAGGAAATGCAGATTCTAATTATTGTAGTTTTTATTTCTTTTTTGCGACCGTAAGTGTAATATGTGGGGTATCCCAAATCTCGTTGCTATATGTCAACGGAATTTGGGATACGTGTATTTACTTACGTTGATGACTTGTGATGTAATGTGTTGCTGTGATATGTTATATTGGATCGTCGTGAATGAATAGCCGAGGGGTTTTATGTGAGATGAGAGTTTTACAATTTTCATTCATGTAAAATTTGTATGTAATATTCTTTTATTGGGACACTTCCGGGTTGAGGATGATGTCACCATTGAAGTATATTATTTACTTTGCTGCCATAGGATAGACCCAAGACGGGGAGCACAAATAACCGGGCTCTGAACTCCAGTGGTAGACCATCTCGAGGAGTCGAGACCGGGTCTCCTAACTCTACAATTGGCAGGGTTGTTTGCCGCTCTCGTAGGGGTCTAGGGATGTGGGATTGGCTATTCATCACGACCGTGGAATCCGTGTTTTTCATTATTGGCTTAATTTAAAACACGGACCTCCTTTTATATCCAATATTACATATGTTGACTTCTACTGCTTGGTTATATGATGTGATCATATAACTGCCTGAGACGAATGCTTTATATATATGATATATAATAAACGTTGGTTATATTTTGCACCCGCGCTAGTCCAGCCCTCGCTCTATCGTTAGTTAAGTAACCTAACGGTGCATGACGAAGCCCCGTGGCGAATGCGGATAGCATAAACATATGTTCTATTTTCATTTCATTTTCTGTGATGTTTAGAAAACATTAAATGATTGGACTTCTTTAATGAGATTAATGAAAAGAAAAGAAACCTAAAGATGTTGTAGAATCAAAAGGTTTTTAAAAAGGTAGCTCTAGTTCTTGCTCTGCACAGTGGTATTCCTTGATGAATATCCAGCACCTCATTCAATGAGGAAAGAGCCGAGATCCCTTCACCGGCAATGAGAAAAGAGCCGAGATCCCTTCACCGGGAGTGACCTCTTTAGAAAAACTAGCAAATGCTACAACCCACTCGGTTTATCATCATAGCTTCTGTAGTTCTTTCTTTGGATAGTGGTATTCCTTGATGGATATCCAGCACCTCATTCGATGAAGAAAGAGCCGATATCCCTTCACCGGAAGTGAGCTCTTTAGCAAAAGCTAGTAAAAGCTATTCGATTTGTTTTTGAAAACTATTCAATTTTAAAAGCAGAGCTTAAACCACTCCTTTTCAAATCACTAGATTCTACAACGATATCAAGTTCATTACGTTAAAGGTTTTCTTAAAAACCAGCCGTAGCCCTCCTTCATTTCAGATAAATACTATTTAGTATTCGTGTTGCGTTTGTTGGCCTGCGTCATGGCGTAGTGAGCGGTAGCTGATTAGAGCTTATCTGCAGCATGTGATGCGATTGGATTAGGGTAGTCGTGCGACATTGTTGGACTGCGTCAGGGTCATGCGGGTGGGTTTAATTCAATCAAGAAATGAACGGGTTGAACTTGACTGGCGTCCTCTGGTTTGTTAGCCTGTGTCAAGGTCATAGGACGCTAGGGGTAAAAACAATTATCGGGAATTTCAAGTGTTGAAATTTGCAATGAGATTGCATACCTTCTATATGATAGTTGGATCTCGATACCCACTGCGAGTAAGAGTTACTCCTGGGTGAGTTTTCCACTTTACAATTAGCCGATCAATTTGGTGTCTAAGAAAGGTGTTAACAAGGTGATCCCCCTGCCGAAGCTAGGTTATTTATGTTAGTTATATGTATGCCCTAGAGGCCATTATTGTACATGATTGTATATTATAGTGGATGCTTAGACATATATAGAGAGGAATTTCTTGCTCGACATGATAGTATGCTATCCGGTTGCTAGTGTTTTGACCTAGTCGAGGGAGTATCGAGATAGGGCATCGATATTCCAGAGTAGACTAGTGTGTACATTTCTTGACCATGTATAGGGTGATGGTTGATCCCATAGCCATTAGTGTTTGACATCAAAGATTGTACACATGTGCTCATTGGAGAATGGGTACACCGAACAGGACTCGCCGCGAACTCCTAGATGGTATTATACCTATCGTCAGATAGCAGTTCTCTGGTGACACTGGTACAGGTTAGTCCGTAGACTCGAGATCGTCATAGAGTCTTGTGTGATTCCCGCTGTGCTTTTATTTCCTCCCTACCAAGCTCAAGAGAGCATACAAACAGGTGGATTTTGGGTACAGTCCCGAGTCACATGGAGGCAATGAGCGATAGGAGGGGTTTTGTCTCTCCCTGTATTGGAGGTTGATGTTGCGCTATGCTCAATTGGCTATAACAGGAAATCCCTAGCTAGGGATGAGGATGAGATTTACTGGTAAGTGTTATCAGTAGTTTCTCGAACCGTTATGAGCCTCACATCGGCATGACATAACAAGTTATTGGGGTCTGACGTTTACCACCCCTAGACTCGATATGCGACATATCAGACGAAGAGACCGGACTGTACGGGAGTGTTCCTTAATGGATTAACGGGAGTATAGACAAGCTTTCTTGGTTATCTTCTCATCGCTCAATACCTGGGTAGCCATTACGTCCAGCTAGTACCGCTGACGGCTTGTGGGTAACTTGCAGGGTTCCCTAGTGTCGCCGCTGGGTTTCGGGAGGCATCGACCATGCCGTTTTAAAAAATTTGGCGCGCTAAAGAACCCAAACGCTAGAATCTAAACTAGAGAATTAGATGAACAAGCATGTAAACATCTGTACATCTAAGTGAACAAGGAATACAACCTTTGTAGACCGGTCATTCACTTCAGTAGCTCCGTGTAGTAGTCCCTTCGCTCCAAGTAGTGATCTTCCGGAATCTAGTGAGGCTCCACAAGGTGAAATGAACATGTTTTCTTGAAGTCTTCGAGGCCGAAGATGATCTACGTCGAGGAGACACTAACTCAAGCTACCTCTTCACTAAGTGATGAACTAGTGAAGAAACTGTAAGTGCACGGCGGCGCCCCGGCCGTGAATCGACGGCCAAACGCGGAAACGGTGATAAACTTAAATTTTGCGGACTTAGCAAACCCGCACCACCGCGCACTAAACACCCGGATCGTAACCATTAACAAGTCTAGGCTAACTAGAAGATGAGTTAGAGATATACCGACTGATCCGAGTCCTCCGGTCTTCATCTCCACTCCGATCTCCTCGCGGGATCTCCGGTCGTCGCCTCTTCGCCGGAAGGGCACCACGTCGCCTGCATCTTTTACGGGCTCCCGCCTCTATACCGAGGCAACTCGGGCATGAAGCCGGCAACTCGACATGCCCAAGATGTGCTGTAGGAAGTGTAGTGCTTTGTCTCTTTGGGGTTTGTTGCCTTTGGATGGAGGAATGAATGAAACTTTGGAGGCAAATGATGCTATCAATTTTGCAAGGAAAATGAGATGAACAAAACGATACACCAAAAATGAACTCTCATTTTCTCTCCTTTCTTCTTCTCTCTTTCTTTTCTCTTTCTTCTCACTTATGAAAAACTTATCATTTTTAAAAGAGAATGGTGGAGGAGAGGTTATGAAGCATGAAGGGAGGTGAGTGTAGGAGTGAAGAAAAGGTGACCACATCAAGAGACAAAGAAACATCAACCATGCTTCACACATTAATCAAACCCATACCCTCATTAATGCAAGTAATGGTGCAAAGAAATGAAAGCTATCATAATCATTCTTTATGCAAGAAAACCCCTCCACAAATGTAATTTGCAAAACTGCAAATTACCCCCTCCATCGGAAAAGTCCGGCCGGGAAAGAACAAAGGAAAACTGGCCGGAACGGAAAGCAAACTGGCAACTCCAGAAAACTGGTCCCGTAATAAATTACAGGAAAACCCCATACTGTGCATACACACCCGCATCTGTATTCCGTCCGGATACAAATGCAGTGAGACAAAATCTACACTGTACTATACTAGGATCCGGCTTAAACCAAAGCCGGCTAGTAATATCCGTCCGATCCTGATCCGTGCAATACCGCACGTATCTGATCGAACGCTGCCATATAACCATACGGCCACTAGTACAAAACTGTCCGATCCTGATCCATGCAATACCGCACGTATCTGATCGGACCCTGCCATATCTCCATACGGCCTCTACAGCGTTTCGCCCGAAAGCTTGAGTAACTGAAAGTGTGGTGGACTCTAAAAACTCGTCAATACTATGGCTGTGGATTTAACCACCAGCACGTCAGAGGTATAAGCCAATACGTGACGGGCCACCAGCTATTGACTAAAAGGGACGTCGATGAGGAAGCTCACCCCGACACCCAACTGAGCCTGTCAGTGACAATATCCGTACAGTCCGGTCCGTTCGTCTATGAGTATCGCATGGCGGGCCTAGGGGGTTGGTAAAAGTCAGACCCCCAAAAGCGGTACAAGTCGTGTCGGAGTGTAGCCCAGAACACCCTGAGATACTACTGGAATACCTACCAGTAAATCTCCTGCCTTGGCCAAGGTCTTCGTGTAATGGCTCTCCTAGACACAGCGCGACCTCACCCCCAATACCGGGAGAGACGAAACCCCCGAAGATCCGCTCACTGCCTCCATGTGGCTCGGGACTGTACCCAACTACAACCTGTTTGCACGACCCCTTTGAGCCGTGGTAGGGTAGTAATCAAAGCACAGTGGGAACTCACACGAGACAAATGACGATCCCCAGGTCGATGAACTAACCTGTACACATGTCACCAGGGAACTGCCATCTGACGTCTGGTATATGACCAACTAGCATGTTCCCGGCGAGTCCTGTCCGGTGTACTCATAACCCAATGAGCACCTGTATACATCTTAGGTGAACCAACAGACACCAGTGGCTTGTGAGACCGGCCACCGCCCCTCGTCGGGGTCTCGAATGTATACACTAGTCTACTCTGGAGTATCGATGCCCTGTCTCGAAACTCCCACGACTAGGGACCTTTTAAGGATGTGCTTATAGACTCCAGCTCTCACTTATATGATCGCCCTCATACTGCTGGCAGTCAAGCAAGAATCCTAGGGGCTCTATCAACGTGCAATAGCGACATGTCAGGTCACCTAAAGCAGTACACGATGATAAAGGTAAACCAGATAGCATACTATCATCTTGAGTAAGACTGTCCTACCGGGATAGGTCCTCCCTCAATCATTGCAATCACGTGCCTGTGATCCAATAATTGACTCTGAGGGCACTATCTCCAACAATCTCCCACTTGCACTCAAGGCTAATTATTGCGATGTCGCATACTCACAGCCCGTGTGATACCGAACATCCAACTCCTCTACTTGTCAGTCTCACAAAACTCGTTTGTGAAACTATTGCGTTCGAGGAATAGCCTCAGTGAGTGGATCCGCCTTGATGTTCCTTTCTATGTCTCTCTATATCTCAAGTTCGCGGAGAAAGCCATCTCCCGAAATGAGCAATACCTGCCTTAGAATGTCTGGATGTCTGATGGGACGTAGCTCATAAATGAACTCCAAATCCAAACTTCTTAGACTGTATCTGCAACTGAACTTAATCAGTATCCTGTGCCATGCCACCCTCAGTATTGCCTAGGATCACCTGTCCAAAATACTGACCCTCGTCAGAAGGAAAACTATAACTCTGACGATCACCCTGTCGTCCATGTCACCTTGGAAGCCTGGAATGATAACTGTTTCCCGAATGGGGCTTTCGTTATCATATCCCTAGAACATCCACTTATGTTCTAAAACTGCTTCCGACTGTTTCTCCAGGATTGGATCAATATCAACTTATTGCATCTAGTGCAAGAACAACATCTGGTGTGGTACTTGACATCTCATGATTGACTCAATTGCCTAAGCAAGTGATCTGCCAATCATGCACGTCCCTCTCCCCTTTAGTCTGTAAGACACCTTTGGAGAGGGTGACTCCATTACCTGCAGGTACACTACCGTGCCAGGAGTCGTCCATTCTAAATACCCTTAGAATGCTGTCTAAGTACCCTGATTGGGAAACCACCCAAATCTAGATCTAAAACCATAGATCTAGTAACCAGTATGTCTGATATAATATCCAAGTCCTTTGTGGAGAAAACACTGTGTGACGACCAAAGTATAACCGATCGTAGTAAAGGAATATCACTTCCTACTACCTTCTCAACAGATCCATCCCCTATTCTGATGACGTCAAACCTATGACTGTCACATCAGAAACAGATGATCTATCTCCGCTACATCTGCTTTAGTCTATAAATAGACATAAGCCTGATGTCCACCAATGCTTCCGCTGCTCCCACTGACTACGACAACCCTCTGGCAGAGTCATATACACGTACACTTCTGAAGCTAGTTCAGAATGACGCTATACTCATCCTCCTGCCGGGTCTCGCAGCCTGGAACAACAACAATGGCAAGCGTGGGTAAACAAGAACTTCCCTGTCACCGTCCTTGAGGCTACCGGAGTACCTCTCGGGTGCCTGAAGTTACCCACCTTATCTGCGGAGTGGCCAATGGAATGTCAAATCAGATTGAATCTTCAGGTTCCTTATCAAATCTTCAGTAATCGTTTGCGGTTCTGGAATCACTTCCAGTTCTACCATACTCCCACTGTTATTTTTGAAAAAATCCATTTTTAATAAAACTGTGGCGAGTCTAGAACAATATTGCTATTGTTCATCCAGATGGTAGAAAGTCAACCCTCGTCATAGCCTGGGTCAACCCACAAACTGCCATTACAGAAACGTGCCTATGAGTTATCCGGAGTCTGGTTTTAAGCATAAACCGGACAACTCCCCGTACCTTAACATCGTTAAGATATGAACTGTTCTATATCCGATATAGAAACAGAGGCACTGATTTAATTGAACCAGATTCAAATCATGCAGCTGTCTCCAGTGCATGTCAACTAAATGGAAAGAGGACGATCAGCGTTACTCAACTTAGGAATACTTCCAATTTTGAGTAACCCGGAAAAAGAAGCAAGTTCTCTTAATCATTACTATCAACTGAATACCATACACAAGTATCTACATCTTCGATCACTTTGAAGAATCCCGATACTTGCAACACCTGGTTCTCTACTTTATTCTTATACCTATAACTTCTCAAAACTTCGACCCTGTGTTTGTACGAAACACCTGTCTAAGAACTAGAGAAGTCATAAGTAAACAGAATATAGTATGAGGACCAAACCCCTCTGTCCTAATGGACACTGGACAACATACAATACTCTGTATAAGTCCGCTGAGTCAAATAACTCTTTCACTGTGTGTCGTAGGTTGAAAACTGTACTTATGGTTAAGAAGAATTACACCGCTGTTTAATGCTCCTTACCTAACCATCCACTGATATAGGTAAATGTCATCGACATAATATCAAAAGGTATATCTCACTCTATGAAAATAGACGTACAGATATATCAATTTGAAATTGGTGCACAACAGCGGATATTTAAAACCAAATATTTGCCGACCGGCAAACAGCCCAGATGATCTCCTCAAATATCACCGATTACAACGAATCCCGATATAATGAGGATGATCACCCAATTCCCAATAACTTACTCCCACTCATCATCTATAAAACCATACAGATGTGAGAATCATACCTGGTAAATACATACCCTGGAGTAAAGACTAATTGGGAAATCAGTTTTCTTTTAACAGTACACAGTTGAACTGAAACATTGAAATGTTTCGATGGGGTATCCTGGTATTCCTAGTAATGCCTCATCCATTATCCAGATTCACAACTATAACCGTATAATTCTTTGCCACCTCTCCAAATCCCTCTATATGTCTTTAGTCATTACCTTCTGCACACCCCTTAGGCCAATTGGTTTTCTTCCTTCCCTACCGTTCGGCACCAGCCTATGGTTTGGAAGAAGACTATCCAAAAAGCATAAAGGGTGTACTGTCCTAATCCTAGGAGCACTCGCATTGCGAGAGAGGGTGAAGATAAAAGACACCTGAATGTACTTTATTCCTATTTCTCCTGAACCAGGATCCATCCCCGAACTGGAACGAGTTCCTTTCGAGTTCGTATATAACCATACGATGGATTATCCAATAAAATGGGATCTTCGTAATGATACGGTGTGTCCTGGAGAAATACAAAGGTGATTTAGGATTGGCGAAGGAATACATGGTTTGGTCGTGAATATCTGTTGCAATTTACTTTGCCCTCTTACTAATCCCTTACTTTGTCTTAACTTAATACCTTCTGTACACCGTTTAGGCTAATTGGCTTTCTTCCTTCCCTACCGGTCGGCACCAGCCTATGGTTTGGAAGAAGACTATCCAATTTGCGTAATAGGTGTACTACTCCTAAACCAAGGAGTACTCGCAACCTGAGAGAGGGTAAAAGGAAAAGACAACTGAATAATCCTATCCGTTTTCTCCAGAACCGGAAACCATCCTCGAATAAATTCTTTCGAGTTCGTATCTAACCATACGATGGTTTTGTCCAATGGAAGTGGACGTTCGTAGTAATACGGGGTGTCCTGGAGAAAAGGGTAAAAGTAGGAGTGGCAATGAGGTTTGCAACTCTGACAATCCAAAAGCCAGTGTTTAGAAGGTTCGGTCAACTTGGTCACTGAGTCAAAGTCTTAGGGTCGGGTCAAAGGTCGCTGCCAGAGAGAGAGAGAAAAGAAACACTCAGCGTGCACTCTAACCTAGATCAGAATGGTTATCACTTTTTCTAATCAGGAAACCTCCCACTGTACCTCAAATTCTTCTCCAAACCAGAAAGAAGAATTAGTCGGGGTCACCCGAGGAGTAAACCAACTCATCAGTGGGAATCGGGATCCAACTCTCATCGCATGACAACGTGACGGAATCCGCTCACGGTATCACACTCCAGAAGGTATGCGCATATCTGGCAAGTTTCAGTACTTTTGAAACTCCCGATGTGATTTCTGCCCCATGCTCTTATGACCTTGGCGTGAGGTCAAAATATCATAAGTCACATGTCAAGTTCTTCCCATTATTATCCAGGTTAATTTGAACCCACCCGTACATACCCTTGACGTAGGCCAAAATAGTAGTACGACTGTCCCAAACCAACGCATCTATCTATGCTGCAGATAAATACCCGGCAGCTACCAAACACTATGCCTTGGCGTGAGGTCAAAATACATAGCATGAATACTACCGAATATTTAACTGAAATGATGGAGGGCTACGAATGGTTTCTGGCGAAAACCTTTAACGTAATGAACTTGATATCGTTGAAGGAACGGATAGCTTTTTAGAAAATATAGTGACGAAAACCTTTACTAAAGAGGTCACTCCCGGTGAAGGGATCTCGGCTCTTTCCCCGTAGAATGGGGTGCAGGATATTCCAACTGAATACCACGGTGCAAAGAAAAAGTAATCGGCTATAGTGAAGTTAATGCCCTGACGCAAACTTCTGTGCAAGGGGTCACTCCCGGTGAAGGGATCTCGGCCCTTGCCTCGTCGACTGAGGAGCAGGATATTCAAACTGAATACCACGATGCAAAACAAAAGAGAACGTCCTTGCAATAACAGCTTTTTGAAAAGTGTTCCAACAACATCAGAATAGGTTTGTTTTAACTTGCATTGATCCGAATCAACGCAGTCCCATCAATTAATCACACCACAAAGAACGAAAATATACTGACGTACGTATATGCCATCCGCATTCGCCACTGGGTCCCGTCATCACCCGTTAGGTTAGCTTACTAACGGCAGAGCGGGGACTGGACTAGCGCGGATGAAAAACATATACAACATCTACTAATATATATACCAATATATAGTATTTCGCTCAAGGCGTGAAAAGAAATGCAACATCACAGAATGTACAGCATCACAGAACAATACAGATATCTGGGATCCCCGGGTTTCACAGAGCCACTACTGAAACCCGACGTTCCCCTGGTCGTGTGGATAGCCTGTGCAATGAAATCCTAGAACCCTACGGGCGCGGCAAGTCACCCGCCAAAACCTGAAGCGAGGCAGCCCCCTTCAGCTCCGTGAATGGACCACCCAGCACTCCACGGAATCCGGCAACTTGGGCACCCCTCCTGGGTCAACCTGTACCCCCTACGAGTGCGGCGAATAGCCCGCCAATCCCAGAGTGAAGCCCCCTCCGTCTCAATGCCATGAGATGCAGGCTTGTTGCCCTCTAGAACCCGGCCATCCGTGCACCCCACCGCGGGGTAATCCTAGTACAGAATGTAAAATATACATACACCGGGTACATCGACCGCAACCAGGTCGTGCCCCAAAAGAATAATACAAACAGGCAGTGACGGCAGTCCACATGTCGGACGCTCGCCCCGCAAAATCAAATGTACATAATACAACAGCACAGTACTAGCATTGCATCCAGGCTATCCCCCACGGCCTATCCGCAACATCACAGCATAAACATAGAACATCAATCGTGAAAGTCACGTTCGCAAATCCGTCTAACCGGGCTATAGCAGTTAGACAGGATTTACCGATCGAGTGACATTCACGGTCGCAGATATAATGTAAATACTGTGAAAAATGTGTTTAAAATATCCGATCGATCAAACAATTAACAAGTGGGCCCCCAACCAATACTGTAGCAGTCACAGAAAACCTGGGCCCAAATTTAATATCCCAAAACCCCTGAAATAAGCCCACAAGCCCACTGAAAAAATTTGACACTGTGAAGACTCCAGAGTGCGGCGGAAGCGCGGCCCAAGGGGGGGTTTGGCCGCGCTTCCGCGCTCAGGTAGTCGACTGAAGTTGTCGAATTTTCTCAGATGTCTTAGAATTTTGAGTACAACAATTTTATACAACCTGAAAAATTTTCTGAGACCAAAAATTTTCAACAGAAACTCATGTGAACAAATATGGATTTTGGAACTTTTTGATCGATCGGAAATGCAAACACATTACACAAACCTAGACTAAGTTAATGGGGAGGCTCTGATACCACTGTAAGTGCACGGCGGCGCCCCGGCCGTGAATCCGACGGCCAAACGCGGAAACGGTGATAAACTTAAATTTTGCGGACTTAGCAAACCCGCACCACCGCGCACTAAACACCCGGATCGTAACCATTAACAAGTCTAGGCTAACTAGAAGATGAGTTAGAGATATACCGACTGATCCGAGTCCTCCGGTCTTCATCTCCACTCCGATCTCCTCGCGGGATCTCCGGTCGTCGCCTCTTCGCCGGAAGGGCACCACGTCGCCTGCATCTTTTACGGGCTCCCGCCTCTATACCGAGGCAACTCGGGCATGAAGCCGGCAACTCGACATGCCCAAGATGTGCTGTAGGAAGTGTAGTGCTTTGTCTCTTTGGGGTTTGTTGCCTTTGGATGGAGGAATGAATGAAACTTTGGAGGCAAATGATGCTATCAATTTTGCAAGGAAAATGAGATGAACAAAACGATACACCAAAAATGAACTCTCATTTTCTCTCCTTTCTTCTTCTCTCTTTCTTTTCTTTTTCTTCTCACTTATGAAAAACTTATCATTTTTAAAAGAGAATGGTGGAGGAGAGGTTATGAAGCATGAAGGGAGGTGAGTGTAGGAGTGAAGAAAAGGTGACCACATCAAGAGACAAAGAAACATCAACCATGCTTCACACATTAATCAAACCCATACCCTCATTAATGCAAGTAATGGTGCAAAGAAATGAAAGCTATCATAATCATTCTTTATGCAAGAAAACCCCTCCACAAATGTAATTTGCAAAACTGCAAATTACCCCCTCCATCGGAAATGTCCGGCCGGGAAAGAACAAAGGAAAACTGGCCGGAACGGAAAGCAAACTGGCAACTCCAGAAAACTGGTCCCGTAATAAATTACAGGAAAACCCCATACTGTGCATACACACCCGCATCTGTATTCCGTCCGGATACAAATGCAGTGAGACAAAATCTACACTGTACTATACTAGGATCCGGCTTAAACCAAAGCCGGCTAGTAATATCCGTCCGATCCTGATCCGTGCAATACCGCACGTATC
Organism: Agapanthus africanus; assembly: GCA_030015575.1. NCBI lineage: Eukaryota > Viridiplantae > Streptophyta > Magnoliopsida > Asparagales > Amaryllidaceae > Agapanthus > Agapanthus africanus. The sequence goes on from JASDDO010000031.1 coordinate 237,927,663, forward strand.
TGATCGAACGCTGCCATATAACCATACGGCCACTAGTACAAAACTGTCCGATCCTGATCCATGCAATACCGCACGTATCTGATCGGACCCTGCCATATCTCCATACGGCCTCTACAGCGTTTCGCCCGAAAGCTTGAGTAACTGAAAGTGTGGTGGACTCTAAAAACTCGTCAATACTATGGCTGTGGATTTAACCACCAGCACGTCAGAGGTATAAGCCAATACGTGACGGGCCACCAGCTATTGACTAAAAGGGACGTCGATGAGGAAGCTCACCCCGACACCCAACTGAGCCTGTCAGTGACAATATCCGTACAGTCCGGTCCGTTCGTCTATGAGTATCGCATGGCGGGCCTAGGGGGTTGGTAAAAGTCAGACCCCCAAAAGCGGTACAAGTCGTGTCGGAGTGTAGCCCAGAACACCCTGAGATACTACTGGAATACCTACCAGTAAATCTCCTGCCTTGGCCAAGGTCTTCGTGTAATGGCTCTCCTAGACACAGCGCGACCTCACCCCCAATACCGGGAGAGACGAAACCCCCGAAGATCCGCTCACTGCCTCCATGTGGCTCGGGACTGTACCCAACTACAACCTGTTTGCACGACTCCTTTGAGCCGTGGTAGGGTAGTAATCAAAGCACAGTGGGAACTCACACGAGACAAATGACGATCCCCAGGTCGATGAACTAACCTGTACACATGTCACCAGGGAACTGCCATCTGACGTCTGGTATATGACCAACTAGCATGTTCCCGGCGAGTCCTGTCCGGTGTACTCATAACCCAATGAGCACCTGTATACATCTTAGGTGAACCAACAGACACCAGTGGCTTGTGAGACCGGCCACCGCCCCTCGTCGGGGTCTCGAATGTATACACTAGTCTACTCTGGAGTATCGATGCCCTGTCTCGAAACTCCCACGACTAGGGACCTTTTAAGGATGTGCTTATAGACTCCAGCTCTCACTTATATGATCGCCCTCATACTGCTGGCAGTCAAGCAAGAATCCTAGGGGCTCTATCAACGTGCAATAGCGACATGTCAGGTCACCTAAAGCAGTACACGATGATAAAGGTAAACCAGATAGCATACTATCATCTTGAGTAAGACTGTCCTACCGGGATAGGTCCTCCCTCAATCATTGCAATCATGTGCCTGTGATCCAATAATTGACTCTGAGGGCACTATCTCCAACAGAAACAACCCAATCTAAATGGCTAGTAGAGAAGAGGTTGATGAAGTAGGAATTTTCCTCACTTTAAAAATAATTTTCTCACTAATTTTCTTGACCTCCCATAAACCTATAGAGCTAAGCTCTTGATGAAGAAGAAGATGAAGAGAGAAGAGAATGAAACTCGTGAGGTGAGAATAGCAACCATGGGCGAGTTTATGTAATACACTAACTCATGTAGAGAATAAACCATGGCTAAACCATAATGGTTGGGTTAATAAATATCTTCAAGTAAAACAAAAAGAGTGGACTTGGTCAATGGTTCTACAAGCTTTTACAAGCTTCAACCATGTGACAATTTCTGTAACATTTTCAAAAGTATAAAATATTAATTTTGGGAATTTTATAATTTAATATTATTTTATTGATTATTTTAATATTAAATGCAAATAAATAGGAAAAATGTTAGAAAAATTATGAAAAATTATGGAAAATTCTAAAATAGGATAAATTAGTGAATTATGACATTTTTAAGTTTTTGTGATTAGTTTGACACTAATTTAGTGCTAATCGCGATTAAAATTGCTAATCGGGTTTTTTGGCAATTTTGTGCAAAACTTGCACATATCACATTTTCTCCACTTGTACACTTTTCTTGCCATGGTTTTTCATTTGGGATCACTATTCTTGTGAGAAGGTTTAGGGATTAAAAGAAAAGGGAAAAAGAAAAGGAAAGAGTAGGTAATGATGAGAGAGAGAGGGACAAGGTCAACCCTACCTTTTTGCACCATGCTTCCATCATTCCTTCACTCTCATTTCTTCCCCTCTCTCCCATAGTTGCTGCTGCTGCTGCCTAGCCCCTTTCTCCCCCTCTTCAACTCCTCTTTTCATCTCAAAATCAACCCCAAAACCCCAAACTCCTTTCATTAAAATTGTGCAAAATCCCTAGATCTACACATGGAGCTAAAGAAGCATGGATTTGGCCACTAGAGGGCAACTCAAGAATTTTCTTGAGTTGCTAATGAAGGTAATTTCTGAACCATTTGCTTAATTATAGCCTTTCCTATAAACCCATGTTAAGATTTAATCGATATTGTGTGATATTATGGATTTGATGAAAACCTAGTTAGGGTTTGAGAGGAACTTGGGTTGTATTGTGAAATTGAGTTCAATTGAGGATACACCAACACCCTAGTGTATGAATTGGAGCCCAAAACCTGAAGTTTGAACCAGAATACGGATTTTAGAAACCAATATCGGGGAAAAAACCTGGAATCTGCCACTGTTATTGGAATCTGCTAACACCCCGAGAACCCTAAAATAATATTGAGTGGAAATTGAGATGTGCAGGCAACATAGAGGCAACACCCAAAACCCTAGCTCCCCACTCCACCTTCAGGCCGCCAAAACCTCCATTCTGGCCGCAAATTGCGGCCAGACCATTGAGGAAATTCCTCGTTTTTCGTGCATGCCCCCATTTCCTCAATTCTTGGCCCTGGGTACTTCTAGTTTTGACAGATTCTTTCTAGGGTGAAATCTGGGATATATATCCTAAGTTGCTGTTTTGGATTCGTATTTCCGTATTCCGTATTTTTGATTCTGAAATGGTGGAATGTGTTTTGCCTCGACTATTTGTCGTTTATATGACGATATAGAGGATTTATATGTGGTTTTGAAGGCGTGCCATAGGTTCTCACCTATAGGCCCCCTTATCGTATCGTTTTGGATTTCATGCGCCGTTTTAGCTTGGATTTGGTTTAATGCGCATATACGATATTTGATGTGTAGGTACCTATGAAGACTTCGGGACGACAAGCAAATACGTGGTGACGTCCGCAATTGGTGATGCAAGGTGAGTAGATTATATCTACAGGGGGAAGTCGGGTGGATGGCGTATAGCACCCCCGCAGTCCGTAGATAGATTACTATGTAGTTTATTGTGATATTAGGTGTATTGTGGATAGTATAGGGTTAGCAGTGACTAGTGCAGTTCATAGCCGCGAACCCTAGGATAGAATTACACCTATACACACACCCTTGCTTATCACTTGTACTTGCACTGTGATTGATGATATGTGATGACTTTGGAGATGAGTCGATGATGTAGGCTTGGTGCCCTGGGATCGGTGATTTGATACGATTCATATGTGGGATATGACTTGTGATTCTCGCGGGCTTGGGATATGTGTTTACCCCCGCATGCATACTTTCTGATGTTACCGTTTTGTACTAGACATAGAGTAGTACCCCAGACTATATGATCTGATGATGGTGATATCTGTTATGTGATGAGACAGTGAGATGTTGACCCCTACCCAGCTATTGGGGATGCCGTACGATGATTTACCGTACGAGCCAATATTGATGATAGATCCGCACTCATAACTCGAGGATATCTTATGATATGACATTGAGGCGAGATCACCGACTATATACATATATATATATACATTGACTCGGTTTTAGGTGGTTTCCACACCTACCCCTCCTGATTGACCTGTTACTTAGATGTAGTTGCATAATAGATATTTCACTGTGATGTTGACTATTAGATATCTGCTTTTTCATGCTACTCGCATTGCTGGCATATGTTCATTGCTATACTATTATCATGCTGTTAGGACACCAGCACCATTATCGATGATGCGTATGTTCCACGTACACTATTCGCCGGCTCACACACTTCATCATCGATAATTGCCATGCCACTACACTGTAGTACTATTGCATTCATGAGATGATCCTTCATTCGACCTATGCACATTACTATTCCATGTTGCATGATTTCCGATATGATTACTGTTCTTTACATGTCGCATACATCATGGATTGACTGTATAGTACATCGTATTGGATCTACTTCCTGATGTTGGATTTTCATATGATTTCTGGTTTTTGAGGACCGTGGGGTTATTTAAGAAAAGAGGCATTTTTATGAAAACCCGGTACCTCGTGATATGATATTTCAGTGCGTCCACCACGCGTTTTCTCGGTGCTGAGACGTGTGCTTGAAACCCGATTCGAGGAGGTGATGTACCGTTTGCGGGTTCGTGGTGGGCCCGGTATGGTTCCCCTCGGCGAGATGATCGATGGGTTATGCCGATTGAGCCTGGAGGCGGGCGAGTACCTACAGGTGATTTTATTTGAGCTCGGCGGATATCCGGGGGATACCGCCTGGAGCCGAGAGATGGGCGTACTGCCGGGGCCGACGGGCCGATACCGCAGACGGAGCCCAGAGAGGGACATGGGTTGACTCGTACTGCCGGGGGCCGAGGGCCGATGCCGCAGACGGAGCCCATATGGATGAGGATTTACGTGTCGATGCTATGCACGGGTTTCATGATGGTTTTTCCATGATTTTGTTTATATCCTCACATTGCATACATGATGCTTGCTGTCAGTGGGTGACAGGTGGACGGGTTCCACATATTTACAGACATGGTTCATATACGGACTGGATTTACACTTATCATACTTCATTTGTATATATAACAGGGTATGAGGGCGCTGTTATATATACCCTTACACCAATATTAGTGGTATGGGACGCTAATATATGTGTATTGATTTCATTGATATTTCATTATGGTTACTTCATGCAGACATACCTTACACTGATGACATGTTATTACCTGAGTACCTGGCACTACATACATGATTAGATGTTACCTTGCCACCTTATTACACTCAGATGTACTCTTGTGGATTATATTATTGATCGTTGACTTAGGATTATGTCTTGCATTCGTTTTCTGCTTGTAGATGTTTCTATTCACGAGTTGGCAACTCACCCCCGTTGTGCCACAGTTCTTGCAGGTTCTGCCGTACAGGTTCTATTGCGGCATTTCTGGCACACTACCTTCTTATGGGTGATTTGCTTCGGTAGGTGGATTCTTTCGTATCAAGAATCACCATTGTATTTATTTTGTTTCATTGTATCTAGAAATTGTCCATCAACCAAAACTTGTATGTTCTTTCAGACTTAGAGACAGTGTTGTATTATTCGACCTAGAGTCGCGCTTAGTAGTATTGCGGTTTTCTTGTTGCTTTGAGCTTTCTTTGGTTTTGATCCTCGCCACTTGGCGTTGTATATTATTATATCATTGTGTGGTTGTGACCGTCGATTGACGAAGAGCTAGCTCCCGCTTGGGGATGCCTTTATCATTGTATATGTATTGTTATCCTTGTTGTACCCCATTCGGGGCCAGTTTTACAAAGGAAACTCTGCCGAAATTTTTAGAAAAGACTTATTGTTTTCAAAACGTACCTTCGGCTTAGTTATTTAAAAACCTTGATTTCAATCCTGTATTTCTTCACTTCTTTAAACCAGTTTTCTTTATTTATTCTTCAAAATGGTTTTAGATTTCTGGGCTTTTCGCTTACTTGGATCAGATGGAGTCCTATAGGCTTCATATGGTTCAAGTGCCAGTCACGTGCTCTTTCGGGTCGTGACAATTTCCAACTAATTTGATTAACTTTAAATAAACAAAACCCTCACATTATTATAAACATGGTGTAAGTCTCATACACCCATGTATCATGTGGCATCAAGCATGACACAAAAGATGTACATTAATATATATCACATATATACTAAGTGTACACAAGTTACAAAAAGAAATCTTAAGTAAGCTAATATTAGTTAATGTAAATTAATATATCAAATATATAATTATACATTAAATCATTAAATCAACACTTGATTTAATAATCCGGCTATATCACATACAACCGACTAATATCTAATGTATCAACTTGTCGAATCAACACTTGATTCGACAACCCGATTATATCACATATAACCGACCGATATCACATATCGCGAGAATAGAATACGGTATCACATAGTCGTATTAATCTCATTCCCGCACATATCACATATGTGCTCCTATTTCGTTTCTCTTAAGCCAGGAAACCTCTGTGTAGGACTCTAAAGACTCGTCAATACGCCGGCAATAGGTGGTGATCATATCAGTCACCCACAAGTCGCAAGCGGTCTACTAAATGTAACGGACATGCGGGTATTGTGTGATCAGAAGATCAACAAGCAAGCCTGCTCATACTCCTGCGAATCCAATCAAGTAACACTACCGTACAGTCCGGTCTCTTCGTTTGATATGTCGCATATCATAGCCTGGGGGTGGTAAAACGGCAGACCCCAATAGCCTGATAAATCATGCCGATGCAAGGTCCATAACGGTTCGAGAAACTACTAATAGCACTTACCAGTAAATCTCAGCAAGCCTGGCCAGTGATTTCCTGTTATGGCCAATCGAGCATAGCGCAACATCAACCCCCAATATCGGGAGAGAAAATCCCCTCCTATCGCTCATTGCCTCCAAGTGACTCGGGACAGTACCCAAAAAACACCGTTTTACACGATCTCTTGAACATAGTAAGGTGGAAATCAAAGCATAGTGGGAATCACACAAGACTCTATGACGATCTCGGGCCGACAGACTAACCTGTACCAGTGTCATCATGGAACTGCTATCTGACGATAGGTATAATACCAGCTATGAGTTCTAGACGAGTCCGTTCAGTGTACCCAGTCTTCACTGAGCACCCGTATACCATCTCTTATGTCAAACACCAATGGATATGGGATCATCCATTGCCCATCATATGGGTCGAGAAGTGTATACGCTAGTCTACTCTGGAATATCGATGCCCCGTCTCGATACTCCCATGACTAGGAACTAGTGAAGGATGTACTTACCGACTACCTTTGCCCCACTAGTATGATCTGCATCATAATCCTGGTAGTCAAGTACTTATCCTAAGGGCTTTATAAACATGTAATAAAGAGACAATAAGTGTGCATGTTAAGATAAAGTGCAACCAGATAGCATACTATCATGTCGAGCAAGATAGTCCTCCCTATATATGTCCAAGCATCCATTACAATATACATCGTATGTACAGTAATGACCTCTAGGGCATACATATTACTAACCAACTCCCACTTGCACAAAGGTCATTTGTTGTAGTATCTCATACTCAACGTCCTATAGAAGTCTCTCTAGGGAAAGACCTTTGTGAGTGGATCCGCCATGTTATTCTTCGCGTCAACTCACCTTACCTCGATCCCGTGGAGATCAACCATCTCCCTGATCAGGTGATACTCTCCTCAGAATATGTCTGGAACGCTGATGAGACCTGCGTTCCAAGGCCAAAGCCATAACTCCATCGTTGTCACAATAACAGTTATTGGACGCTCAATGGTAGGAATCTTGTTCATCTCATGAACAAGAAATGTCCTGACAACCTCTTTGGTAGTATCAATGGTAGCGATGTATTCAGCCTTTATCGTCTAGTATGCCACGATATCTAGCTTGGAACTCTTCCAACATACCGTCCCTCCACTTAGGGTAAAGACAAAGCCTGTGACCGACTTTCAGTCGACCTTATCACTCTGGAAGCTCGAATTGGTAAAGGACTCCCACTGGAGTTCACCGTTACCAAAACACTAAGAACATTTCTTCAGTACTTAAGAATGTCCTTCACAGCTGTCCAGCGATTATCCCAAGATCCGATTGATTCCTGATCACTACTCCTAGTGAGTCAGCTACATCTGGTCTGGTACATAACATCGCATACATGATAGAGCCTACTGCCGAAGCATAGGGTATCCCTTGCACGCGAGCTCTCTCCAAATCAGTCTCGGGAGACTTATTTTTGGAGAGAGTGATTCATGAGTAAGTGGGCGAACCACCACGCTTAAAATCATCCATACTAACCCTTTTAGAATGGTGTTACTGTACCTGGATTTGGGACACTCCCAATATCCACTTAGATATATCACCATAGATCATAATCTACAAGATGTAGTAGATATCATCCAGATTTTCCATGGAGAATCCTTGTGATAAGAGGAGCTTGACCGATTGTAGCATAGGAAACCATTTCCTATCAAGAGTATGTCATCTACGTACAGTACGTGGAAGACAACCTTCATCTCTACTACCTTCTTGTATATACAAGGTTCATCTACCTTTTTGATGAAGTAAAACTCTTTGACTGCCACATCAAAATAGATGTTCCAACTCCACGATGCTTGCTATAATCCTGATGGACTTAAGCATAGCTTTGAAAGTCTTAACTTTTCCATCTACACCAAGAATCTTCTCAAGATCCACTTGCTTCTGATGGGTTTTACCCCTTCAGGTGCAACATTCAAAGTCACACTTTGTTGTTGTACATGGATTCCATCTTTGATTGCATAGCATCCAGCCATTTCACAAATTCTCCACTTGTGATGGCCTGCCTGAACCTAGTTAGGCCATCATCTACCATGATGCAATCCTCGCTCCCACTGTCACCGAGAAAACCATAGTATCTCTCAAGTGGATGAGGAACCCTACTAGATTCTCGGAGAGGCTGAGGTTCGTTGGAGACTATTGAATCCTTTGGTTTCACCAAATCATTAGCTGTTAGTTTGTTTAGCTGGAACTCCTTCCAGTTCTTGTAAGTCCACGGTAGCGCCCCGGCCGTCTAACAGACGCCAAATGTGGAACAAAAACTTTTTGACTAGCGCTATCGCGTCCCATAACCCGGATCTGCCATTAAAGTTAAACTAACAAACTACAAAGTGGGTAGAAATGTTATACCGAACAATCCGAGTCCTTAGGTCTTCAACCATCATCCCACGCTTTTTTGCGGCTGCTCCGATCTCCTGAATCTCCAGTCCTTTCGTCCAGGTGGCACCACGTCGTCGGATCTTTGAACGGGCTCCCGCCTCTGAATCGAGGCAACTCGATCATCAAGTTTGCTAAAAGAGATTACCAAGATTGATGTAGAGAATGACCAGAACACTTTGTCTCGTTACGTCCAAAGCTATGGACGAACGGTTAATGAAGTTGCCTTTTGAAACTTTGATAGAAATAAAAGGAACTATGAAATTTCCATACACCAAATCTATCATAATCTTTTTCCAAAATACAACCATAACCCACCAAAAGAAGTGGCCGGCCATTTATCAAGAGGGGGGTGAGTGTAGGAGAGGGGAGAGTGACCATAAGATTAATGAAGAGAAATGAGTCACAAGACACCTTGCAAAGTCATTAATGGCAAACAATGAATCATAAACCTAGTCATCCTTTCATTAAATGCAACCAATGAAACAATAACACCACTCTAACCTAGTCACCTCTTCTAGAAACTTCTAGAACCTTCCACACTCATCAAGAAAAGATAAATCCGTATTTAACCGAATGTTAAATACGGGTGATAGAAAACTGGAAACTGGTAACTTCTAAAAGCGATCCCGAAACGAATTTCAGGATAACCCCATAACAGTATAAACATACCCGAATTTGTATTACGATCGAATACAAATGAAACCGAGACAAAGATATTATATCTACACAGTATAATACTCGGATCCGGCTTAAACCAAAGCCCACCAGTATTATCTGCCCGAAATATGACACGTGCGTAAACGCACGTGCATTTTCCGAACTCTGCCATAAAACCATACGGCCTCTACAACGTTTCGCCCGAACTTGGGAAATGGTCCGTGGGGGACTCTAATGACTTATCAACACACTGGCACTGGGTATAACCACTAGCACGTCAGAGGTACAAGCTGTACGTAACGTTTACCTATGTATTGATTTGAAGGGAAGCTGACGAGCGAACTCATCCAGAAGCCCTACTGAGCCTAACAGTGACAATATTCGTACAGTCCGGTCCGTTCGTCTAAGAGTATCGCATATCGAGTCTAGGAGGGTGGATAAAGTCAGACCCCTAAGAACGCGATAATTCGTGTCGGTATGAAGCCCATCACCACCTGAGAAACTACTGATCCAAATCAGTAATTCTCCACTACCTCGGCGGAGGATTTCTAGTGATGGTCACCCGTGCACTGTGCGACATCAACCCCCAATACCGGGAGAGACGAATCCCCGACGATCCGCTAACTTCCTCCATGTGGCTCAGGACTGTACCCAACTAAAACCTGTTTGCACGTATCCTTTGAGCGTGGTAGGGTAGTAATCAAAGCACAGTGGGAACTCGCACGAGACAAATGACGATCTCAGGTCGACAAACTAACCTGTACACATGTCACCAGGGAACTACTATCTGACGATATATATAATACCAACTAGCATGTTCCCGGCGAGTCCTGTCCGGTGTACTCATAACGCAATGAGCACCTGTATATATCTTAGGTGAACCAACTGACACCAATGGCTTGTGAGACCGGCCATCGCCCCTCGTTGGGGTCTCGACTGTATACACTAGTCTACTCTGGAGTATCGATGCCCTGTCTCGAAACACCTATGACTAGGGACATTTTAAGGATGTGCTTACAAACCCCAGCTCCCACGTATATGATCGCCATCATACTGCTGGCAGTCGAGCAAGAATCCTACGGGCTCTATCAACATGCAATAGAGAACTAAAGCATGTAAATGATGATAAAGACAAACCAGATAGTATACTATCATCTCGAGCAAGACTTTCATATCGGTATAGGTCCTCCCTTAATCATTGCAATCACGTACCTGCGATCCAATAATTGACTTTGAGGGCACTATATCCAACAATGTCCCACTTGCACTTAAGGCTAATTATTGCGATATCGCATACTCATAGCTTCAGTGAGTGGATCCGCCCTGATGTTTCTTTCTATGTCTCTCTTAATCTCAAGTTCGCGGAAAAAGCCATCTCCCGAATCGAGTAATACCTGTCTTAGAATATTTCTGGATATCTGATGGGTCCTAGTTCATAAATGAACTTCAAATCCAAACTTCTTAAACTGTAGTGATCACTGAACCTAATCAGTATCCAGCACCATGCCTCCCACAGTATCTTCTTTGACCACCTGTCCATAATACTGTTCCTTGTCAGAGGGAAAACTATAACTCTGACAATCACTCTGTCATCCATGTCATCTTTGAAGCCTGGAATGATAATCGTCTCCCGAAGGATGCTGCCGTCATCAATTCCGTAGAACATGCACTTATGTTCTAAAACTTCTTCCTTATGTTTCTCCAGGATTGGATTAATATAAACTTATTGTATCTAGTGCAAAAATAACATCTGGGGTGGTACTTGACATCTCACGATTGACTCAATTGTCTAAGCAAGTGATCTGCCAATCATGCACATCCCTCTTTCCTTTAGTCTATAAGACACCTTTAGAAAGGGTGACTCCATCAACTGCAGGTACACCACCATGCCATGAGTTATCTATTCTAAATACCTTTAGAATACTGTCAAAGTACCCTAATTAGGAAACTACCCAAATCTAGATCTAAAACCATAAATCGAGAAACCAGAATGTCAGATATTATATCCATATCCTTTGTGGAGAAACAATTGTGTGACGACCAAAGTACAGCCGATCGTAGTATAGGAATTTTACTTCCTACTTTGTGTATGTTATCCAAATACCATGACATCACACACTACTACATTCTCAACAGATCCATCCCCTATTCTGATGAAGTCAAAGCTATGACTGTGATATTAAAATTAGATGATCTTTCTCCGCTATATCTGCTCAAGCCTATAAATAGACATAAGCTACTTGCCCACTTTGCTTCCTCTGCTCCCACTGACTACGACAACCCTCTGACAGAATAATATATATACGTACACTTCTAAAGCTAGTTTAGAACGACGCTATACTTAACCTCCTGCCGGGTCTCATAGCCTGGAACAACCGTAGTGTCAAGTCTGGGTAAACAAGAACCTCCCTGTCACCGTCCTTGAGGGTACCGGAGTACCTCTCGAGTGTCTGAGGTTACCCACCATATCTGCGGAGTGGCTATTGGAATGTCAAACCTGATTGAATATATAGGTCCTATTAAATTTTCCGTAATCGTTTGCGGTTTTGGAATCACTTCCAGTTCTATCATACTCCCACTATAGTTTTCTGAAAAAATCCATTTTACTAAAATTGTGGCGAGTCAAGAACAATATCACTATTGATCTTCCATATGGTAGAAAATCAACCCTTGTCAAAGCCAGGGTTAACCCACAAACTGCCATTACAGAAACGTGCCTTGAGTTATCCAGTGTCTGGTTTTAACCATAAGCTGGACAACTCCTCGTACCTTAACAGCGTTAAGATATTAACCATTCTATATCCAATATAGAAACATTTGGCACTTATTTATTTAGAACCAGATTCTAATCATGCAACTGTCTCCAGTGCATATCAACTCAATGGAGAAAGGCTAATCAGCATTACTCAACTTAGGAATCCATCCAATTATGAGTAACCTGAAAGAGAAACAAGTTTCTCAAAAAATCATTACTTGAATACCAATCACAAGAATCTACATTTTCAATCTCTTTGAAGAATCTCGATACTTGTGACATCTGGTTCTCTACTTTATTCCTATACCAACAACTTCTCATAACTTAGACCTTGTATTTCTACGAAACACTTGTCTAAAAACTAGAGAAGTCATAAGTAAATAGAACATAGTACGAGGACCAGCCCCTTTGTCCTGATGGACACTGGACAACATACAATACTCTGTATAAGTCCTCTAAGTTGAATAACTCAAAACCTGTGCGTCGTAGGTTGAAAACTGTACCCAGGCGATTTCCTCAAATATCACCAATTACAACGAATTCTGATATAATGAGGATAATCATCTAATTCCCAATGACTTACTCCCACTCATCATCTGTAAAACCATACAGATATGAGAATCATACCTGGTAAAAACATACCCTGGAGTAAGTATCTAATCAGGAAATCAGTTTTCCATTAACAATGCACTAAAACATGAAAATGTTTCGTAGGGGTATCCTGATATTCTTAGTAATGCCTCTTCCATAATTCAATTCATGACTATAACCGTATATCTCTTTTCCATCTCTCCAAATCCCATTATCTGTCTTTATTCATTTCCTTCTGTACACCATCGTTAGGCTAAATGGTTTTCTTCATTCCCTACCGTTCGGCACCAGCCTATGGTTTGGAAGAAGACTATCTAGTAAGCATAATAGGTGTACCCTCCTAAACCAAGGAGTACTCACAACTTGAGAGAAGGTGATGATAAAAGACAACTGAATAATACCTTATTCTATTTCTCCAGAACTAGGGAAAAAGCAAAGGTGAAAATAGGAGTGGCGATGAAGTACGCGGTTTCATCGTGAATGGTAACAGTCGTAATATACTTTGCCCTCTTTCTAATCCCTTTATTTTTTCTTTAGTTATTACTTTCTGTACACCCTACTTAGGCTAATTGGTTTTCTTCATTCCCTACCTTTCGGCACATGCCTATGGTTTGGAATAAGACTATCCAATAAGCGTAATAGGTGTACTCTCCTTATCCTAGGAGCTCTCGCAACCTGAGAGAAGGTGATAATAAAAGACAACTGAATAAACCAATTCTATTTCTCCTGAACCTGGATCCATCCTCGAAGTAGTACCTTCGAGTTCATATATAACCATACGATGGATCTATCCAATGGAAGTGGATGTCCGTAGTAATAATGGATGTTCTGAGAAATACAAAGGGTAAAAGAAGGAGCGACAATGACTTATGCAACTCAGACAATCCAAAATCCAGTATTTTAAGAAGGTTCGGTCAACTTGGTCACTGAGTCATAGTCTATGGTCGGTTAAAGGTCGCTGCCAAAGAGAAAGAGAGAGAAAAGAAATACTCTGCGTGCACTCTAACCTAAATCAGAATGGTTATCACTTTATCTAATCAGGAAACATCCCACTGTACCATCAAATTCTCCTTCAAACCTTAAAGAAGAATTAATCGGGATCACCCGAAGAGTAAACCAACTCATCAGTAAGAATCGGGATCCAACTCTCGTCGTATGATAACGTGACGTAATCCACTCACGTTATCACACTCCAGAAGGTATGCACATGCTTGGTAAGTTTCAGTTTATTTAGAAACTCCCGATATGATTTTTACCTCATGCTCTTATGACATTGACAAAGGCCAACAAATCATAAGTCACATGTCAAGTTCTACCCGTCATTGTCCAGGTCAATTTGAACCCACCCGTACAAGCCCTTGACGAAGGCCAACAAGGCTATACGACTGTCCCAAACCAACGCATCTATCTATGCAACAAATGAATACCCCAGCAGCTACCAAGCACCATGCCTTGACGAAGGCCAAAAAACATAGCTTGAATACTACTGACCATCCATAAGAAATGACGGAGGGCTACGGCTGGTTTTTGGCGAAAAACCTGTAACGCAATGAACTTGATCCGTTGAAGGATCCTGATAGCTTTTTATAAAAATATAGTGGCGAAAACCTTTTGCTAAAGAGGTCACTCCCGGTGAAGGGATCTCGGCTCTTTCCTCGTGGAATGAGGTGCAGGATAATCTAACTGAATACCGCGATGCAAAGCAACTTGTAATCGACTATAGTGAAGTTATTACCCTGACGCAAACTTCTGCCCAAGGGGTCACTCCCGGTGAAGGGATCTCGTCCCTTGCCTCGTCGAATGAGGTGCAGGATATTCCAAACTGAATATCGCTATGCAAAAAAAAAGGAAACGTCTTTGTAATAACACCTTTTAAAGTTGTTCCAGCAACATCAAATATAGCTTTGTTTTATTTGCATTGATCAGAATCAACACAGTCCCATCAATCAATCACACCAGAAAAGAACGAAAAATAAAATGTATGTATATGCCATCCGCATTCGCCACTGGGTCCCGTCATTACCCGTTAGGTTACTTAACTAACGACAGAGCGGGGGCTGGACGAGCGCGGATGTAAAACATATACAACATCTAACAGTATATATACCGATATACAATAATCGCTCCAGGCGTGATAAAATGCAACAATACAGAAAAGTAATAACCATCACAGAACAATTAAGATAATCTGGGATCCCCGGGTTTCACAGAGCCGCTACTGAAACCCGACGTTCCCCTAGTCGTGTGGATAGCCTGTGCAATGAAACCTAGACCCCTACGGGTGCGGCAAGTTACCCGCCAAAACCTGAAGAGAGGCAGCCCCCTACAACATAGTGAATGGACCACCCGGCACTTCACGGAATCCGGTAACTTGAGCTCCCCTCCTTGGGTCAACCTGTACCCCCTATGAGTGCGGCGAATATTCTGCCAATTCTAGAGTGAGGCCCCTCTGCCTCTCAAAGCCATGAGATACGGACCCGTTGCCCTCCAGAACCCGGCTATCCGTGCACTCCGTCGTGGGGTAAACCTAGTACAGAAATAAAAATATGTACAACGGGTACATCGATCTCAGCCCGGTCGTGCCCCAAAAGAATATTATACAAACAGGCAGTGACGGAAGTCCATATGTTGGACGCTCGCCCCGCAATATCAAATGTACAAATAAATCCAAACAGCACTACCATTGCACACTGCTATCGACCACGACAAATCCGCAACATCACAGCACAACACAGAACATAAACGCGAATGTCACGTTCGCAAACCCGTCTAAAAGGACTATAGCAATTAGACGCAATTTACCGCTCAAATGACATTACCGGTCGGAGATATAATGTAATTACTGCATACTAACAAGTTTAAAATTTCGATCGACTAAATTTCCCGAAGTGGGCCCCACGTACATCTGCTGTACAGTAATAAAATCTGGGCCCAAAAGAAATATTCTACAAGCCACAATTTCCCATGAAGAACTTACTGTAGAAATTTAGAGTACCAATCTCACACAACGGCGGCGGATTCGCGGCCAAAACCTTGTTTGCACTACTACAATAGGGGGTTGCCCCTACAGATAGTGAAATCCGTAGGGGCAGATTTACTTTGGCCCTACGGATTAATCCGTAGGGCTATACGGTTGCCCCTACGGTCCTTACATATTTATATAAAAATTATTAAATCTTAAATTGTTGTTTGCCCCTACAGAGCCGCAAACCAAGAACCTACGGACTTATCCGTAGGGGCATCTAAACGTGGTTGGGGTTGGGGTTGGGGTTGGGGCTCGGGTTGGGGTTAGGGTTAGGGTTAGGGTTGGGGCAGGGGGTTGCGGCAGGGGGTGAGAATTTTTCTAGGTTTCTTTTAAAGCTTGTGAAGGAAATTTTGAGCCCCAAAAAATGAACATTTCTAATGATTTTGATAAGAGACAAGGGAGCAATAAAGTTTTGTTTTCTATTTTTCTAGATTCAAATGTCTACTTATATATATATATATATATATATATATATATATTTACAATCTCAATATTCGTGGCATGTTGGTTATAAATTTCTCTCTCTGTTGAGATATATAGCCTACTTCAGCACATAGCTAGGTATGCGATAAAATTATTTTTTAATAAAACAATGTATGATATAATATGGAAATATATTTGTTTCTTAGCATCAATCATACAAACGTGTTCCAAATTAACGTAATTCAAATAGCAATTCCTTGGAATTTTTTAGTCCAGAGAATCTTGATCGAGCCTCAGGATTATATTGATTCAAGAATTTTGTGTGACACCAAAGACTGGTCGTTAGACGAATAGCCGGTGGTAAAACTTCTTAAAGTATATTAATTTTGAATCTTCTTCTAAACTTAATGATTCTACATTGATAAAGAAAAGCTTAGATATCAATGATAAATGGCCACATATTACAAGTTACAAAGATGATGTTCAACTCCTTCCCAACTTTTTTCATTGCTTGTGATATTTTCTCTCCTCTCTCTCCTTTTCTCCTGGTCTCTGTCTATCATGAAATTTTGGGCATGCAAATTAAGACTCTCTCCTCTTTTTGGCTATTATTTTTCCCTTTGTCGGCTTAATTATTGAGATGGAGATTTGATTAGAGTTTTGGTGTTCATAATTTCATAATATGAGCAAGGCAATTGACAAATCATCATGATGTTGTTATGATCATAGCAAGATGTAGGTGCTTGTGTGTTGGTACTAAAGCATGATACAATCTCTTTTATTGCTAGTGGATGCGTTTTGTTCAAAGAGACTTTTCCTTTTAGTAATTTTCCTCTTTAGGGAGTTTTCGACATTGAAATCTCACTAGTTGATAATGTTAAATGAGTTCTAGTCCTAGTTTGCTATATTTTTTTATATATAGTAGATGGTGATACTTCTTTAAGTAAAAACAACCCTACACTTAAGCGAAATCATAAATCGAAACACATATATAGAATACAACTCATACATGGGTATCCTCAAATCTAACTTTAATTATCGATAATTTATTCTTTTCAACGACAAACGCACACACAAAGCATATACACGGATTTTCTCCTTTGTC
Organism: Agapanthus africanus; assembly: GCA_030015575.1. Taxonomy (NCBI): domain Eukaryota; kingdom Viridiplantae; phylum Streptophyta; class Magnoliopsida; order Asparagales; family Amaryllidaceae; genus Agapanthus; species Agapanthus africanus. The sequence goes on from JASDDO010000031.1 coordinate 237,945,030, forward strand.
AGTAACCATCACGTTCTTAGATTTCTCAATATAGTCATCATAACCTACAATTTATATGATACAGTCTAACATGGCCCATGAGTACGTCAGGGTTAAGGACTAGATGTATGTGAATTGGCAACAACGTATGCAATCTAAGTTTGTCACTGGAGTTTCTGCCTTCATTGAATTTGCACGCGTACATAATAAGGAGAAGACAGTAATGTGGCAGAAGAAGAAGGAGAAGATAGTAATGTGGAAGAAGAAGAAGAAAATGACATTCCTTGTTCTCTGTTTTAGCATCAATCTTCTGATATGAACTAATGATGTCTTTCACATTGGCTTTTCGTTTTAGAGACTTCTTAGTGTCCAATGGAAAGTATACATCAGATTTGTGCAGGTCAGGTTCTTCTATGACTTTCAAGAGTTTCAACTGATTCTGTAAATTACACCCTAGTTGGGTGATACTTTTACCACTTCTCACTACAGGTGCGCTCTCTCTAATATCCATTTTTAATGTAATATTATAGATATTCATGCCTGTTTATATCAAAATTACTTATATTGTCAATGTTTGATTAATCTAATTGTTGGTGATGCGTCCATATCAGGGACAGAGGCCACTCCCGCTCCTCCAGGTATGTTTATATATCATATAGTGCATGTATATTGATTTAGAATGCTATATCATAAATATACACACATTCCTTTTGCTCTTATTTAGATAGTAATTTTTATTTTTGTCTAGCTGTAGGTGGTGACAGTAGTTGACAATAAAATTTGTCATCCTAGAAACTATGATTTTTATATGTGCTCGCATGCGGGAATGATTGTAAGTCGTGGACCTGTACAATAAATTCTTATTTGGTATTTGTTTGAAATCAAATTGAATACTATATAATTTTTATATTTGTATTTAGTTTGGAATTAACACAATATTTATTCACGCAGCATGCACTTATGATCAACCAACTGCTCATGATATTTGTAGCCCAGCATAGAGATCACCACATCAACTTTTTTTATTGCCTCCACCAAGATCTTGTGATCATGCATATCACCCTACATATATTCAACATATATATATCTTCAGGTCTTTCTAAAATCAATAACCTTTAATTCCAAAAAAAACAAACACACACACAAGGAGTGAATTAATGAAGAAAAGAGGGTCCACTTTTTGTTAGGTGTCGTCAAAAGTTTATATCCTCCATCAATTATCAAGCTACCGAGGACGAAAAGCCACCTTTGTTAGTCGAGAGTCATGGTAATAGTCATGGAGATTGATTATAAAACAAATAGAGAGAAGAAAATAGAAATTGTAGATAGTAGAATAACACACTCATTTCAAAAATTGCACTTTGATCTTTATGTCTACCTTTTTTTTTAATTGTAGATAGTAGAATAGCACACCCAAATTTTTTTAAAACAAAAGAAAAACGGTGACCTATATACAAAATGGGTCAATGTCGTGATCGATAAATTACTTACCATTTGCCGAGACATGTACTTTTGCAGCATCCATACATCCTTTTCCTCTTCTTCGATGCCGTATTCTCATTATCTTCGTCTAATCCATCTGAAACTGCAATTAAGTTTAATTAAACCAAATAAAATCAAAAATTAAAATCAAACATCAACAACAAAATCAATGAAATTTATAGCCTACCAGAGTCTTCAAGAATATCCACATATGAATCCTGGGCCTTCTTCTTTTTCTTCAAAGATCTTTTAGAAGCAGAGAATTTTGTTTTCTGGCAAGTGGTTTGAAGCTAAACACCATATTGCCTTTGTATTTGAAAACCAAAAAATGCCCAGTTTGCAGATTATTGGCTACCGTAAATTCATGCCACCCATCTCCACTCATGGAAGCAACTTTGTTCTCGATGTGAAGATCAACATGCCATATTTTGCCATTGTGGCTCACTAGGTTAGCCTTTTCTCTTCTCTTGACCATCTTGCTAATCTTCATGGTAAATTTATTCGGAACCGGCTGCGAATCATTAAAAGACATGCATAAGAAAGGAAGCTAAAATACAGAAATATAGCATACCGATACATCGAAACTTCAAAGTTGCGATGACAACCCAGAGATATTTATTTCTACACACGTGGTGCGCGTGTGAATGCGTCAGGCATCATGGACAAATATTTGAGAACATGGAAAGTATTATTACTATAAAGTAATTAAAGCTTTTAAACACCTTGGGTAGATATTTTCTTAGTTGATGCAATCATATCATGAGGACTAAATTTAATCTATTATACATATGCATATGTATTTTTCTAATCTAATATATCACACACACAGAGAGAGAAAGAGAGAGAGAGAACACCAGTTTGGTAGAGAAATCAGGTAGCAGGACCCTGAAGAAATAGAGTCCATAGCATTGCTCATCATCATCATCCATGATCCCTTTTGATCAAAATGGCATTCATTGTTCTCTGTTTCAGCATCAATCTTCTGATATGAACTAATGATGGCTTTCACATTGGCTTTTCCCTTTAGAGACTTCTTAGTGTCCAATGGAACGCATACATCAGATTTGTGCAGGTCAGGTTCTTCTATGACTTTCAAGAGTCTCAACTGATTCTGTAAATTACACCCTTGTTTGGTGATACTTTTATCACTTCTCATTGCAGGTGCGCTCTCTAATATCCATTTTGAATGTAATATTATAGATATCCATGCCTGTTTTTGTCAAAATTATTTATATTGTCAATGTTTGATTGTCTAGTTGTTGGTGATACGTCCATATCAGGGACAGAGGCCACTCCCTTTCCTCCAGGTATGTTTATATATCATATAGGGCATGTATATTGATTTAGAATGCTATATCATAAATATACACACATTCCTTTTGCTCTTACTTAGTAATTTTTATTATTGTCTAGGTGTAGGTGGTGACAGTAGTTGACAATAAAATTTGTCATCCTAGAAACTATGATTTTTATATGTGATCGCATGCGGGAATGATTGTAAGTCGTGGACCTTGTTTAGTCATCTAACTCATTATCATGGGCTGCTTGATGAGATTAGATTTGCACCTGATGATCTACAAGAGCTTGTTCACTCCCTGTCTTATGTGTAAGCAGCGCTATATGCAAGTTTATCATAAATACACACACATTCATTTTGCTCTTACTTAGTAATTTTTATTATTGTCTAGCTGTAGGTGATGACAGTAGTTGACAATAAAATTTGTCATCCTAGAAACTATGATTTTTTTATGTGATCGCATGCGGGAATGATTGTAAGTCGTGGACCTTGTTTAGTCGTCCAACTCATTATCATGGGCTGCTTGATGAGATTAGATTTGCACCTGATGATCTACAAGAGCTTGTTCACTCCCTGTCTTATGTGTAAGCAGCGCTATATGCGAGTTTACCTTGTTAATATGTATGTACTGAAATTAATTAATATTATTCAAATTTTGATACATGCAGATACCAGAGGAGCACATCTTCTATCTCTGTAGGTAAGGCTTTCAATTTGTTGATTTTGGTATTTCTTGTCAATTTTATAGACCAGTATGTGCTAAATATAATGTTCTGACAGTTGCTAGGGGGAAGGCAGCATTCGAGGCTGCTGACCCCAGTCCTGGACGCCGCACACGGACGGCACCACGGAGGTTGGGAGAGAGGCCGAGGACTGGGCTCTAGCAGGGCCCATATGAGGTTGGACTCCACCCCGGCGGTTACTTCCTCCGTCTCCAGTGAGCAACGTATCCAGCAGGAACTGGAGAGCTTGAAGGCCACCGTTCAGGAGTTGAAGGAGATGCTGGTATGTATACTACTTAATAGTAAAATATCATGTCATATTATAGATATCAACATATCCAATATCAGTACGTAGGCTGAGCTTATTTGGTTGTAGACTTAGGTTTTATTAATCATACATGTACATATCTAATTAAAATAAACTACAGTTTTCCAAACTAGATATCCAAATGGGGTTTTGAAATAACTCGATAATGATAAGAATTCGAATAAAACACAGTTCTTACACGCTTATTGCACACGTTAGGTCCAGACGCGACGGGGTAGGCGCAAGATTCTAGCGTTTATCAGAGGTGGAGCGGACCGAGCTAGGCTAGCATTTTGATTCTTATTTTTTGAAACATGTATTTATTTATATGATACATATTGTACTACATTTTGAAACATTTTGGGCGATATTGATTTTGGTTTATATTTATATCATATTCAGTTTTTTTGTTTCTTTTGTATATTATATGTGTGAGATGTGAATATGAATACTGCGATATATGTTGTGTGATGATTAATTTTATATTTGATTGATGTATATATTATTGTGCACAGGGCGGGAAAAAATCAAGAAGCCCATTTTTTAAAAAAAAATACAGATAATGTGTACCTACGGATTAATCCGTAGGTACACATGTTGCCCCTACGGCTATATCCGTAGGGGCAAAATATCAGTAGTAACTGATATTTCCCCCCTGATCGCAGTACCAGGGGTTGGGAGTGCCCCTACGGACACCTCCGTAGGGGCCACAGCATAGTGTAGGATTCCTAGGCACGCTAATGAGGTCTCACAAGGAATCAACCATGCCAATTTCAAAAATTTCAAGTGCCGAGAAACCCTAATACGGATCGTTAACTAGAATTTTAGGCGAAACTACGAGCTAGATAACAACTTAAATAAGTGAACGGAAATACAACCTTTGTAGATCCGTTCCTCCACCTCCATAGCTCCGCGATGAAGTCTCCTCGCTGCGATCATCGGATCCCGGGCTCTAGCGTCGGCTTCATCGGAGAAATGGGCGGGCTAGGTCGTCGACTTCGATGCCGAAGATGATCTATGTCGAGGCATCAAAAGATCAAGCTCCAACTTCACCAAGCCATGAAACTTGTGAAGAAAACACCCTATACTACTAGGAAAGTGGTAGAGGATGAAGAAATAGGAAGTGGGTTCACTTTAGAATTGGATTTCTCACTCTTTTTCTCAAGTTGCCATTAAAGGTTGCAAGCTTTTCTTCTTGTTGATGAAGAAGAAGAGGAAGTAAGAGTATGATAAGTATATCTCAATTATAAAATAAAATGATACTTATCATATTATCTACCATGGTTTAGTGTAGAGAGTAAACTAAGGTTAGGTGAATGGTTTGGTTAGGCATGAAACAAAAATGGTAGACTTTTTCAAAGCTTCATGAAGCTTCAATGTAAAACAAAGCAAGCCACCATTTCTCTTTTTGCCAAAAGAAATAAATAAATAAATGAATAAATAAATTAAAACCCTAACCATTTACTTAACCAAGGTTTAAACTAAACATACACCCAAACATGCATGTATCATCAAACATGATACAATCAAGTGCACAAAAAATATATCACATATACAATGTGCACTTCAAGTGAGAAAATCCATTTTGAGTGAACCAATACTAGTTAATGCAAAGTAATATATCAAATATATAATTATGCATTAAATCATTAAATCAACGCTTGATTTAACGATCCGGTCATATCGCATATGACCGACTAATATCAATAGTAACAACTTATCGAATCAACACTTGATCCGATAACCCGGCTATATCACATATAACCGATCATTGTCACAAATCGCGAGAATCGAATACAGTATCACATACTGGTATTATTCTCGGTCCCGCACATATCTCATATGCGCTCCTATTTCGTTTCGCTTGAGCCAGGAAACCTCTGTGTAGGACTCTAAAGACTCGTCAATACGCCGGCAGCAGGTGATGATCATATCAAACACCCACAAGCCGCAAGCGATCTGCTAAACGTAACGGCCACCCGGGTATTGAGCGATCAGAAGATCGACGAGCAAGCCCGCTCACACTCCTGTGAATCCAACCAATAACACTTACCGAACAGTCCGGTCTCGTCGTCTGATATGTCGCATATCTCGCCTAGGGGTGGTAAACGTCAGACCCCAATAGCTCGATAAGTCGTGTCGATATGAGGTCTATAACAGTTAGAGAAACTACTGGTAACACTTACCAGTAAATCTCAGCAACCCTGGCCAGGGATTTCCGGTTATAGCCAATCGAACACAGCGCAACATCAACTCCCTATACCGGGAGAGACGAATCCCCTCCTATCGCTCATTTCCTCCATGTGATTCGGGACTGTACCCAAAAGCCACCGTTTTGCACGCCCTCTTGGACGTGGTAAGGTGGAAATCAAAGCACATTGGGAATCACACAAGACTCTATGACGATCTCGGGTCAATAGACTACTCTGTACCAGTGTCACCAGAGAACTGCCATCTGACGTAAGGTATAATACCATCTGGGAGTTCTCGGCGAGTCCGTCCAGTGTACCCAGTCTCCACTGAGCACCCGTATATAATCTCTGATGTCAAATACCAATGGATATGGGATCATCCATCGCCCATCTGTATGGGTCGAGAAGGTATACGCTAGTCTACTCTGGTATACCGATGCCTCGTCTCGATACATCCACGACTAGGGACCTTGAAGGATGTACTTATGGACTACCATGTCCCCACTAGTATGATCCGCATCATAGTCCAGGTAGTCAAGTACACATCCTAAGGGCTTTACCAACATGTAACAGAGAGACAATCAGTATACACGTTAAGGTAAAGAGTAACCAGATAGCATACTATCATGTCGAGCAAGAAAGTCCTCCCTATATATGTCCCAGCATCCACTACAATATACATCATATGTACAGTAATGGCCTCTAGGGCATACATATAACTAACAATCTCCCACTTGCACTAGGGCCATCTGTAGCAGTGGTTGTAGTATCTCATACTCAACCATCCCATAAAAATCTCTCTCTGGGAAAAGGCCTTTGTGAGTGATCCGCCGTGTTGTCCTTTGAGTCTGCTCTCCTAACCTCGATCACCTTGGAGATCAGCCATCTCCATGATCAGGTGATACTGCCTTAGAATATGCCTGGATCACTGATGGGATGGGTGTTCCTTGCCATAAGCCACAACTCCATTGTCACACAATGGGAGGAACGAAGTTCATCTCATGAACTAATATACACCCAGACTGCCTCTTTGGTAGAATCTTAAGTAGCGATGTATCCAGCCTTTATCGTCTAGTATGCCACGGTATCTAGCTTGGAACTCTTCCAACATACCGTCCCTTCGCTTGGGGTAAAGACAAAGCCTGCGACCGACATTCAGTCGTCTTTATCACCCTGGAACCTTTCCAGTGATTCTCCTCATGATCAATTGATACCATCTCACTACAACTAGTGAGTGTCCTAATATCCAATTAGATCTATCTCATAGATCCAAAACCTAGGATTTAGTAGGTATTACTTTGATCCTTTATGGAGAATCTTTGCGATAAGCGGAGATTGACCGAGCGTAGCATAGGAAACTCCTTCCTTATCAAGAGTATGTCATCCACGTACTCTACGAGGATCACTACCATACTCCCTACTACCTGTTGTATATACAAGGTTCATCTACCATTTTGATGAAGTCAAACTTTTTGACTACGTTATCAAAACAGACGTTCCAACTCCGCGATGCCTGCTTTATCACATAAAACATCTTGCACACGTTTTCGCTGCTCCCACTATCTACGAGGCCCTCTGGCTGTGTACTTATAGACGCACTCTTCTAAAACATCATTTAGAAAAGCAGTCATGGCACCCAACCGCCAGATATCGTAGTCATGGTATGTAGCCGTGATAAGTAGGATCTGGATGGACTTAAGCATAGCTACATGAAAAAGGTTTCACTATTATCCACGCCTTGTTGATGACGAAACCTTTAACAAGTCTATCTTTGAAGGTCTCAACTTTTCCATGTACACCAAGTGATCTTCTCATGATATACTTGCACCTGATGGGGATTTAACCCTTCAGATAAAGCAACCAAAGTCCATACTTTGTTGATGTATAAGGATTCCATCTCATATCGCTAAGCATCCAGCCATTCTTACAGAGTCCCACTCCTGATGGCCAGCTCGAAAATAGTTGGGTCATCATCTCATGATGCATTCCTCGCTCCCACTGTCATAGAGAAACCGAAGTATCTCTCAGGTGGGTGAGGAACCCTACTAGATCGGCGGAGAGGCTGAGATTTGTTGGAAACTATTGAATCCTTTGGTTCTGTCAAATCATCAGCTGCAGTTTGTATTGATGGAACATTTTCAGTTCTACATAACAGACCTTGCCTCGAGCTTGTCCGGATTTTGCTTTTAGACATAGGCCGGACAACCCCAAATCTTAACTAACTTAAGATATTGGCGCTTCCCTTTCCATATCACATATGAAGTGGTAGGCAACTGATTTGATCGGAACCCTATTCAATAGGTATGCAACTTTATAAGTGCATAACTCCCAAAAGGAAATAGGAAACTCAGTAGTACTCATCATAGAGCGCACCATATCATATAGGGTGTGATTGCTCCGCCCCGATATACCATCGTGCTATGGTATATACGGAGGAGTAATGCTGAGAGAGAATCTCATTCTCCTTTAGAATAGTCCAGGATTTCCGTGCTCAAGTATTCTCCTCCCTGATCACATCAAAGGACATAATACTTATACCCGTATTTTGGTTCTCTACTTCTAACTTATATTCTGTGAATATCTCAAAAGATTCGGACTTGTGTTTCAACAGGAACATATGTCTGAAACATGAGAGATTATCAGAGAATGTAATGAAGTACAAAGGACCGGTCTTGGTATGTGTAGACAGAGGACCTTCATACATCAATATGTATCATCCTAAGAGTTCAACTAACTCTTTCTCTGTTTCCAATAAACAGAGCTGTGGTCATCTTATCTTTGTGACATGACCGGCAAGTTTTCACAAGATGTAAATTCAAACAGATTTAAATATGCAACTTTGTGCAACTTAGCTTGTCGGGTCGCATTGATATGACCTAGTCTACAATACTCTAATAAGGATTCGTTCATTTCTGAACTCTTCCTCTTGTGTGTGTTCCGTATACTGAGAACTGTAGTTTGATTTAGAACATCAATACTTTTAGATAACGTCCCTGAATCGATCAACTTTTGATATAGGAAATGTTCAAACATTATCCAACAATACAAAATTTTATCATTTCTATACTTATAAAGAGACTGATATGATTTTGTATATCAGGTTCGGTATCTAATAACATTTGTTCAGAATCAATGTAATGATAATACAGGGTGACAGTGACCAACAGACTTGGCTGCAACACTTGCCCCGTTTTCTGTCTCATGAAACTTATCACCCGTTCTCAGTTCTTTACCTATCTGTAGCCCATGTAATAGATTACATATGCGGGATCCTGATGCGGTATCATAAACCCAGGACGTAAAGGACATTGAGAAACAGTTCTCTGTAATGAACACACCCGAATATGATGCATCAACATGCACTTTCATCGTTTGGGCGGCACGGGAAATATGGTATTCCCCAATTTCCTATTTTGTCCTATAACAATTATAAGTTGGAGCGGGACCAACGTTCCCCAGCTCAGTATAACAAGCGGGTTCGGTCAATATATCCGTTTTACTATCTTGATTAAGGCGTGACAAGGTCGCTACCTGAAGAGAGAGAGAAGAAAACACTCTGAATGCGCTCTTGCAAGATCAGATTGGTTATTTATTTTATCTAATCAGGATGGCTCCCACTGTTTTTTTAATCAAATCTTCCTTCAAACCCTAAAAGGAAAGACTAGCCGGGATTAATTACACGCTACAAGTTCGCCAATCTTTCAGCCAGGCCAGTGTCGGTACTTTGAGGGAGGTGCCCCGTGCTTTCGCACGGACCTAATTAATGTAAACCTCGTTTTCCCAGAGGGGTAACCTCGTTAACACCTTTCTAGACACCTACTTGATCGGCTAATTGTAATGTGTAAAACTCTCCCAGGAGTAACAATTACTCGCCGTGGGTATCGGGATCCAACTATCTCATAGAAGGTATGCAATCTCATTGCAAATTTCAACACTTGAAATTCTCGATAATATTTTACCCCTAGCGTGCTATGACCTTGACGGAGGCCAAACAACCCATAGTCCGCTAGTCAAGTTCAACCCGTCATTTCCTGATTGAATTAAACCCACCCGCACGACCCTTGACGGAGGCCAAACAACGCCGTACGAATACCCTAATCCAATCGCATCATATGCTAGCAGATAAGCACTAGTTAGCTACCGTACACTACGCCTTGACGGAGGCCAAACAACCGCAGCACGAATACTAACTAGTACTTATCTGAAATGACGTAGGGCTACGACAGGTTTTTCTGAAAACCAATTGCGCAATGAACTTGATATCGTTGTAGGATCGAATGAATTTTGAAATGGAGTGTTTTTGAGGCTTTTCTAGTTTTGCTAAAGGAGTCACTCCCGGTGAAGGGATCGTCGGTCCTTTCCTCGTCGAATGAGGTGCGGGATATATCATATATATCAATGTGCAAAGCAGAAACTATAGAAGCAATCAAAAGAAAAACCGCGTATGTACCATCTGCCAGTTATTGCTAAAGAAGTCACTCCCGGTGAAGGGATCTCGGTCCTTTCCTTATCGAATAAGGTGCAGGATGTTCTACAAGGAACACCGCGATGCAAAGCAAGAACTGTTGCTACCTGTTTTTAATTTGAAATTCGATTCCACAACATCTTAGGTTTCATTTATTTTCATTAATCATATTAATGAAGTCCCATCTTTTAAGTACCTAAACATCACAGATAAATACGATGTACACTTATGCTATCCGCATTCGCGTCGATGTCCCCTCGTGCACCGTTAGGTTAGGTAACTAACGGCAGGGCAGGGCAGGGCTAGCGCGGGTGTAAAACATAAGTAACGTCTATATAATATATCATATATACTATATACAGTATCCATCACAGAACACATCACATGATCACATCACAGATATCGCAGCAGAAGAATCATATGAAATATTGGATATACTAGGACGTCCGTGTTTTGAATACGAGCCAGTATAAAACACGGATTCCACGGTCGCGATGAATAGCCAAAACCCACACCCCTAGACCCCTACGAGAGCGGCAAGCAACCCTACCAATTCTAGAGTTAGGAGACCCGGACTCGACTCCTCGAGTTGGTCTCCCACTGGACTCTAGAACCCGATTACTCGTGCTCTCCTCCTTGGGTCTATCCTAGTGCGGAAAAGTAAATAAAATACAAAGGGTGACATCTTCCGTAACCTGGAAGTGCCCCAATAAAAGAATATTACATACAAGTTTTTACATGAATGAAAAGGAAAAACACTCATCTCACATAAAACACCCCCGGCTATTCAAACACGACGATCCAGTATAACATATCCAGCAACACATAACATCACATGTCATCAACGTAAGTAAACATGCGTATCCCAATTGTCGTTGACATATAGCAACAAAATCGGCGATATCACATATTACACTTACGGTCACAGAAAAGAAAGTGTAAAACTACAACAGTTGGAATCTGCAACCTGCTTAGACATCGCATGCCTAAACCAATGAATTCCTTAGACATCACATGCCTAACAATTATAAACCCCGCATTTTAGTCTCTATATCGAAAACACTTTTCAATATCTAGCCGGGCAATTCAACAAGATTCCCGAAAAACTGATCGAATGCTCGCCGCAAACTTTAGTAGGCGGCCGCACCCCCGATACCGTCGACGAAGTGCACTAAGGCGGAACACCGCTACCGCGAGCACCCGAACGGATGCTTTCGGCGAAGGGGTTCTCCTACTGTCACTTGGTCGGGGCTATGGGATGAGGCTGTCTATTACGTTTACCCGGCGAGTATCCGCGTACGCTACGTGATTGCGACGGAATTTTGATCACATCAAAATTCCGTGGCAACCGATCAAGTGAGACTAAACCTCTAGATTTATAACATTCATTCAGTTATCTCATAACTATTTGTGAATTCCAATTATTGTATCACATTCCAGATAAACAGAAAATGTTAAACTTTCCGATCGAACAATCGAACACCCAAGTTTTCCCGAAACAGCTGAACACATGAAATAAGTTTACAAACATTCACTTCGTGCCTCAGTACCAACGGTCCAGCCGTAGAAGGGTTAAGCCAACGCCTCACATGTGGCACGCCGTACTGCCCCAAACCCTAAGGTTCAAAGGGCAATTCAAGACGGGCACATAATCGAGTTAAGGTTTGTTGTCTTCTAGAGGGTCCATCGCGTTACTTGCACTACTTAGAACGTTGTTAAACTACGGAAAGATCCAACACTTGGAAATTTTCCGACAGGGGAAAAATTGGGTATTTATATCTGGTCGAACTTTTTAACATATTCAACAAATTATCCGGAAAACACATAGACGAAGTTTGATAATTCGATCGAATCTACGAACTCCCATTACAACCCAGAAAACTCAACTCTTGAGTAAATGTTAAAATATCCCAGAAAATACAGCAGTCAAAACGAAACATTTCTGTGCAAATTTTGGTCAACGATTCAACATAATGGCCGCGGAACCGCCGCGCCAAGTGGGGTAAGGCCGCGGTTCCGCGGCGGTTTGATGGAATTACGACCTCGTTTTGCACAGTAATTCTTATAAAACCCTGCTTAATTTTCTGCATATTTTTAATATAGAAAAATCCACATTTCAAAAAAATGGACAGAGAAGGGTATGAATTAGGGTTTCGTGTTTCGTTCGGATTTCTAACATCATCAACTCATCGCCTAAGGCTCTAGCTAGTCTCTGATACCACTGTAGGGTTCCTATGGCACGCTAATGAGGTCTCACAAGGCATCAACCATGCCAATTTCAAAAATTTCAAGTGCCGAGAAACCCTAATACGGATCGTTAACTAGAATTTTAGGCGAAACTACGGGCTAGTTAACAACTTAACTAAGTGAACGGAATACAACCTTTGTAGATCCGGTCCTCCACCTCCATAGCTCCGCGATGAAGTCTCATCGCTGCGATCATCGGATCCCGGGCTATAGCGTCGGCTTCATCGGAGAAATGGGCGGGCTAGGTCGTCGACTTCGATGCCGAAGATGATCTACGTCGAGGCAACACAAGATCAAGCTTCAACTTCACCAAGACATGAAACTTGTGAAGAAAACACCCTATAATACTTGGCAAGTGGTAGAGGATGAAGAAATAGGAAGTGGGTTCACTTTAGAATTGGATTTCTCACTCTTTTTCTCAAGTTGCCATTAAAGGTTGCAAGCTTTTCTTCTTGTTGATGAAGAATAAGAAGAAGTAAGAATACGATAAGTATATCTCAATTATAAAATAAAATGATACTTATCATATTATCAACCATGGTTTAGTGTAGAGAGTAAACTAAGGTTTGGTGAATGGTTAGGTTAGGCATGAAACAAAAATGGTAGACTTTTTCAAAGCTTCATGAAGCTTCAATGTAAAACAAAGCAAGCCACAATTTCTCTTTTTGCCAAAAGAAATAAATAAATAAATGAATAAATAAATTAAAACCCTAACCATTTACTTAACCAAGGTTTAAACTAAACGTACACCCAAACATGCATGTATCATCAAACATGATACAATCAAGTGCACAAAAAATATATCACATATACAATGTGCACTTCAAGTGAGAAAATACATTTTGAGTGAACCAATACTAGTTAATGCAAAGTAATACATCAAATATATAATTATGCATTAAATCATTAAATCAACGCTTGATTTAACGATCCGGTCATATCGCATATGACCGACCAATATCAATAGTAACAACTTATCGAATCAACACTTGATCCCATAACCCGGCTATATCGCATATAACCGATCAATGTCACAAATCGCGAGAATCGAATACAGTATCACATACTGGTATTATTCTCGGTCCAGCACATATCTCATATGCACTCCTATTTCGTTTCGCTTGAGCCAGGAAACCTCTGTGTAAGACTCTAAAGACTCGTCAATACGCCGACAGCAGTTGATGATCATATCAAACACCCGCAAGCCGTAAGCGGTCTGCTAAACGTAACGGCCACCCGGGTATTGAGCGATCAGAAGATCGACGAGCAATCCCGCTCACTCCTGTGAATCCAACCAGTAACACTTACCGTACAGTCCGGTCTCGTCGTCTGATATGTCGCATATCTCGCCTAGGGGTGGTAAACGTCAGACCCCAATAGCTCGATTAGTCGTGTCGATATGAGGTCTATAACAGTTCGAGAAACTACTGGTAACACTTACCAGTAAATCTCAGCAACCCTGGCCAGGGATTTCCGGTTATAGCCAATCGAAAACAGCGCAACATCAACTCCCTATATCGGGAGAGACGAATCCCCTCCTATCGCTCATTGCCTCCATGTGATTCGGGACTGTACCCAAAAGCCACCGTTTTGCACGCCCTCTTGGACGTGGTAAGGTGGAAATCAAAGCACAGTGGGAATCACACAAGACTCTATGACGATCTCGGGTCAACAGACTACTCTGTACCAGTGTCACCAGAGAACTGCCATCTGACGTAAGGTATAATACCATCTGGGAGTTCTCGGCGAGTCCGTCCAGTGTACCCAGTCTCCACTGAGCACCCTTATATAATCTCTGATGTCAAACACCAATGGATATGGGATCATCCATCGCCCATCTGTATGGGTCGAGAAGGTATACGCTAGTCTACTCTGGTATATCGATACACCCACGACTAGGGACCTTGAAGGATGTACTTATGGACTACCATGTCCCCACTAGTATGATCCGCATCATAGTCCAGGTAGTCAAGTACACATCCTAAGGGCTTTACCAACATGTAACAGAGAGACAATCAGTATACACGTTAAGGTAAAGAGTAACCAGATAGCATACTATCATGTCGAGCAAGAAAGTCCTCCCTATATATGTCCCAGCATCCACTACAATATACATCATATGTACAGTAATGGCCTCTAGGGCATACATATAACTAACTCATAGCCCCTACGGCGTTATCCGTAGGGGCAAAATACCAGGATTCTTGATATTTGGCCCCTTCGGATCGGTACCTACGCAGATATCCGTAGGGGTTATAGCATGGACCTACGGTTATGTCCGTAGGTACATTCAATATATTAAAAAAACCATAAATAATATAACTTTTTTTACCCTACGGATTACTCCGTAGGGGCAACAGAACCTACACAGATATCCGTAGGGGCAAGAATTTGCCCGTAGGGGCAAGTTCAGGGCTTCAACTTGCACCTGCGGCCTTTGCACCTACGGGGTATTTTTTCGCCCCTAGGCATATATCCGTAGGGGCAGTGGGTTGCCCCTACGGATAAATCCGTAGGGGCAACCCTTATTTGTAGTAGTGTTGGGCTGCGGATCCGCGGCGGTACTGTGGAGTTGGGCCACCAAATTTCACCAGTATTCTAATAAAAGCCTGCTCGTTTTTCTGTAGTCCTCAAAATAATTTTTAAACCCTTTTAAAAATCGACAGAAACTTTTGTTCTGAAAATTATGATTTTCGAAAATCGTTCGATCGATGTTTTAAACGCGTTAGCACAAGTTAGTAAAGCTTAATGGTGAGGCTCTGATACCACTGTTAGTCTACGGTAGCGCCCTGGCCATCTAACAGACGCCAAATGCGGAACAAAAACTTTTTGACTGGCGCTATCGCGTACTATAACACGGATCTGCCATTAAAACTAAACTAACAAACTACAAAGTGGGTAGAAATGTTATACCGAACGATCCGGGTCCTTCGGTCTTCAACCATCATCCCACGCTTTGTTGCGGCTGCTCCGATCTCCTGAATCTCCAGTCCTCTCGTCCAGGTGGCACCACGTCGTCGGATCTTTAAACGGGCTCCCGTCTCTGACTCGAGGCAACTCGATCATCAAGTTTGCTAAAAGAGATGACCAAGATTGATGTAGAGAATGAGTAGAACACTTTGTCCCGTTACGTCCAAAGCTATGGACGAACGGTTAATGAAGTTGCCTTTTGAAACTTTGATGGAAATTAAAGGAACTATGAAATTTCCATACACCAAATCTATCATAATCCTTTTCCAAAATACAACCATAGCCCACCAAAAGAAGTGGCCGGCCATTTATCAAGAGGGGGGGTTAGTGTAGGAGAGGGGAGAGTGTCCATAAGATTAATGAAGAGAAATGAGTCACAAGACACCTTGCAAAATCATTAATGGCAAACAATGAATTATATACCTAGTCATCCTTTCATTAAATGCAACCAATGAAACAATAACACCACTCTAACCTAGTCACCTCTTCTAGAAACTTCTAGAACCTTCCACACTCATCAAGAAAAGATAAATCCGCATTTAACCGAATGTTAAATACGGGTGATAGAAAACTGGAAACTGGTAACTTCCAAAAGTGATCCCGAAACGAATTTCAGGATAACCCCGTAACAGTATAAACATACCCGCATTTGTATTACGTCGAATACAAATGCAACTGAGACAAAGATATTATATCTACACAGTATTCGGGTCCGGCTTAAACCAAAGCCCACCAGTATTATCTGCCCGAAATATGACACGTGCGTAAACGCACGTGCATTTTCCGAACTCTGCCATAAAACTATTTGGCCTCTACAACGTTTCGCCCGAACTTTGGAAACGCTCTGTGGGGGACTCTAATGACTCATCAACACACTAGCACTGGGTATAACCACTAGCGTGTGAGAGGTACAAGCTGTACGTAACGTTTGCCTTTGTATTGATTTGAAGGGAAGCTGACGAGCGAACTCATCCAGAAACCCTACTGAGCCTGACAGTGACAATATCCGTACAGTCCGGTCCGTTCGTCTAAGAGTATCGCATATGGAGTCTAGGGGGGTGGATAAAGTCAGACCCCTAATAACGCAATAATTCATGTCGGTATGAAGCTCACCACCACCTGAGAAACTACTGATCCAAATCAGTAATTCTCCACTACCTCGGCCGAGGATTTCTAGTGATGGCCACCCGTGCACTGTGCGACATCAACCCCTAATACCGGGAGAGACGAATCCCCGACGATCCGCTCACTGCCTCCATTTGGCTCGGGACTGTACCCAACTAAAACCTGTAGGGTTGCTATGCACGTATACAAGGGTCTACGAGGCATCAAACATGCCCGATTAAAAATTTAGCCGTGCCGAACAACCCGAATACGGATCTTTAAACTAGAGATTAGGCGAAAACAAGCATGTTGACAACTTTAACACTAAGTGAGAGGGATTACAACCTTTGTAGATCCGGTCCTTCGCTTCATATGCTCCGTGTTATGGTCCCTTCGCTGCGATCATCGGGTTCCGGACTCTCGAGAGGTTCCACGAAGAGAAAGATGCAACCTTTGCTTCCGATCTTCGATACTAAGATGATCTACCTTGAAGTTTCGTTAACACAAGTAAACACTCATGAAATGATGTGAACACCCTCATCTTAATGGCAAGGGAAGATGAGGATGATGAAGTAGGATTTTTGCTCTCTTTATTTATCTTTTTTCTCATTTTTATTCATCACTTTGATCAAAGCAAGAAAGCTTTTTCATGAAAGAATGAAGGAGGAAGAAGATGAATAATGATTTGTGATGAATAATAAAATGTTATCATAATCATTTATGCAACCATGGTTGTAGTAACCATTGTAGAGAGTTTACTAGGGTTAGGGTTTGGGTTAGGTTAAAGGGTGAGTCACAAAGAAATATCTATCATAATATCTTAAAAAAGACAAAGTAAAGCTTCCAGAATCAACTAGAAGGTTTAACCCTAATCCAAACCCTAATCTTGTTTAAACTCCTCTAAACATGTTGCATTAATAATTATAATATGTTACAATATTATATATCACATATACAATATTTATTGTAACAAAATAAAATAATACATTTAACATATATCGCATATATATCAATGTATTACCCGAGTGAGAAAAAGAATCTTTTAGTGAGCAAATATTAGTTAATGTAATTTAATATATCATATATATTATTATACATTAAATTATCGAATCAACACTTGATCCGACAATCCGGCTATATCGCATATAACCGACTAATATTTATCCGTACCGATTCATCGAATCAACACTTGATCCGATGACCCGGCTGATATCATTGTTGGGTTGCTAGGCACGCGCACAAGGGTCTACGAGGCATCAACCATGCCCGAATAAAAATTTAGCCGTGCCGAACAACCCGAATACGGAACTTTAAACTAGAGATTAGGCGATAACTTGCATGCTAAACACTTTAACACTAAGTGAGAGGGATTACAACCTTTGTAGATCCGGTCCTTCACTTCATTTGCTTCGTGTTGTGGTCCCTTCGCTGCGATCATCGGGATCCGGACTCTCGAGAGGTTCCACGAAGAGAAAGACGCAACCTTTGCTTCCGATCTTCGATACTAAGATGATCTACCTCGAAGTTTCTTTAACACAAGCTAACACTCATGAAATGATGTGAACACCCTCATCTAAATGGCAAGTGAAGATGAGGATGATGAAGTAGGAATTTTGCTCTATTTATTTATATTTTTCTCACATTTATCCATCACAAAATCAAAGCAAGAAACCATTTCAAGCTTAGAAGAAGAAAGAAGAAGATGATGAATAATGAATATTAATCCTTTTGTGATGAATAGGAAAAGGTGATAATGATCAATTATACAACCATGGTTCACTTAACCATTGTAGAGAATAGACTAGGGTTAGGGTTTGGGTTGGGTTAAAGCATGAGTCATGAACAAATATCTTTCACAAAACAAAACAAATCCTTCTAGAAACTTCTAGAAAGTTTAACCCTAATCCAAACCCTAATCATGTTTAAACTCCACTAAATAAGTTGCATTATTTATCATATCATGTTACAATATTATATATCACATATATAATATTTATCGTAACAAAATAAAATAATACAATTAACATATATCACATATATATCAATGTATTACCCGAGTGAGAAAAAGAATCTTTTAGTGAGCAAATATTAGTTAATGCAATTTAATATATCAAATATATTATTATACATTAAATTATCGAATCAACACTTGATCCGACAATCCGGCTATATCGCATATAACCGACTAATATTTATCCGTACCGATTCATCGAATCAACACTTGATCCGATGACCCGGCTAATATCAAATATCGAGAGAATAGAATACGGTATCACATATCGCATTATCCTCGGTCCCGCACATATCACATATGTGCTCCTACTTCGTTTTGCCTGAGTCAAGAAACCTCTGTGTAAGACTCTAAAGAATCGTCAATACGCCGGCAGTAGGTGATGATCATATCAAACACACACAAGCTGCAAGCGGTCAGCGAAACGTAACAGCTACCCAGGTATTGAGCGCTCAGAAGATCAACAAGCAAGCCTGTAACTTCTCCTGTGAATCCAAACAGTAACACTCCCGTACAGTCCGGTCTCGTCGTCTGATATGTTGCATATCTCGCCTAGGGGTGGTAAACGTCAGACCCCAGTAGCTTGATAAGTCGTGTCGATATGAGGTCTATAACAGTTCGAGAAACTACTAATAACACTTACCAGTAAATCTCAGCAACCCTGGCCAGGGATTTCCGGTTATAGCCAATCGAACACAGCACAACATCAACTCCCTATACTGGGAGAGACGAATCCCCTCCTATCGCTCATTGCCTCCATGTGATTCGGGACTGTACCCAAAAGCCACCTTTTTGCACGCCCTCTTGGACGTGGTATGATGGAAATCAAAGCACAGTAGGAATCACACAAGACTCTATGACGATCTCGGGTCAACAGACTACTCTGTACCAGTGTCACCGGAGAACTGCCATCTGACGTATGGTATAATACCATCTGGGAGTTCTCGGCGAGTCCGTCCAGTGTACCCAGTCTCCACTGAACACCCGTACACCATCCTTGATGTCAAACACCGATGGATATGGGATCATCCATCGCCCATCATATGGGTCAAGATGCGTATACGCTAGTCTACACTGGTGCATCGATGCCCTGTCTCGATACACCCACGACTAGGAACAGTTATAGGATGTACTCGTCGACTACCGTGGCCCCACTAGTATGATCTCATCATAGTCCCAGTAGTCGAGTACATATCCTAAGGGCTTTATCAACACGTAATATAGAGACAATCAGGGTACATGTTAAGATAAAGTACAACCAGTCATGTCGAGCAAGAAAGTCCTCCCTATATATGTCCTAGCATCCACTACAATATACATCGTATGTACAGTAATGGCCTCTAGGGCATACATATAACTAACAATCATATATCGCGAGAATAGAATACGGTATCTCATATCACATTATCCTCGGTCCCGCACATATCACATATGTGCCCCTACTCCGTTTTGCCTGAGCCAAGAAACCTCTGTGTAGGACTCTAAAGAATCGTCAATACGCCGGCAGTAGGTGATGATCATATCAAGCACACACAAGCTGCAAGCGGTCAGCTAAACGTAACAGCTACCCAGGTATTGAGCGCTCAGAAGATCAACAAGCAAGCCTGTACATTCTCCTGTGAATCCAAATAGTAACACTCCCGTACAGTCCGGTCTCGTCGTCTGATATGTTGCATATCTCGCCTAGGGGTGGTAAACATCAGACCCCAGTAGCTCGATAAGTCGTGTCGATATGAGGTCTATTACAGTTCGAGAAACTACTGATAACACTTACCAGTAAATCTCAGCAACCCTGGCCAGGGATTTCCGGTTATAGCCAATCGAACACAGCACAACATCAACTCCCTATACCGGGAGAGACGAATCCCCTCCTATCGCTCATTGCCTCCATGTGATTCGGGACTGTACCTAAAAGCCACCTTTTTGCACGCCCTCTTGGACGTGGTATGATGGAAATCAAAGCACAGTGGGAATCACACAAGACTCTATGACGATCTCGGGTCAACAGACTACTCTGTACCAGTGTCACCGGAGAACTGCCATCTGACGTATGGTATAATACCATCTGGGAGTTCTCGGCGAGTCCGTCCAGTGTACCCAGTCTCCACTGAGCACCCGTACACCATCCTTGATGTCAAACACCGACGGATATGGGATCATCCATCTCCCATCATATGGGTCAAGATGCGTATACGCTAGTCTACTCTGGTTTATCGATGCCCTGTCTCGATACACCCTCTACTAGGAACAGTTCTAGGATGTACTCGTCGACTACCGTGGCCCCACTAGTATGATCTCATCATAGTCCCAGTAGTCGAGTACATATCCTAAGGGCTTTATCAACATGTAACATATAGACAATCAGAGCACATGTTAAGATAAAGTACTACCAGATAGCATACTATCATGTCGAGCAAGAAAGTCCTCCCTATATATGTCCTAGCATCCACTACAATATACATCGTATATACAGTAATGGCCTCTAGGGCATACATATAACTAACAATCTCCCACTTGCACTAGGGCCATCTGTTGTGGTATCGCATACCCAACAATTAGCTGCGGTTGAAGTATCTCATACTCAACCATCCCATAAAAGTCTCTACTGGGAAAAAGGCCTTTGTGAGTGGATACGCGCTGTTGTCCTCTGTATCTACTCTCCTAACCTCGATCTCCCTGGAGATCAACCATCTCCTTGATCAGGTGATACTGCCTAAGAATTATATCTGGATTTCTGATGGGACGGGGGTTCCTTGGCCAAAGCCACAACTCCATTGTCACACAATGGTAGGAACGAAGTTCATCTCATGAACTTATATATATCCAGACTGCCCCTTTGGTAGCATCCTTGGTAACGATGTATCTTGCCTTTAATCGTCTAGTTTGTCACGTTATCTAGCTTGGAACTCTTCCAGCATACCGTCCCTCCACTGAGGGTAAAGACAATGCCTGCGACTGACATTCAGTCGTTCTTATCACCCTGGAACCTTTCCAGTGATTCTCCCCAGGATCGATTGATACCATCTCACTACAACTAGTGAGTATCCTAACATCCAATTAGATCTATCTCATAGATCCAAAACACAGGATTTAGGAGGTATCGCTTTGATCCTATATGGAGAATCGTTGTGATAAGCGGAGATTGACCGAGCGTAGCATAGGAAACTCCATCCCTATCAAGAGTATGTCATCCACGTACTCTACGAGGATCACCACCATACTCTTTACTACCTTTTTGTATATACAAGGTTCATCTACCATTTTGATGAAGTCAAACTCTTTGACTACCACATCTAAACAGATGTTCCAACTTCGCGATGCCTGTTTTATCATATAAAACATCTTGCACACGTTTCCGCTGCTCCCACTGTCTACGAAGCCCTCTGGCTGTGTACTTATAGATGCTCTCTTCTAAAACATCATTTAGAAAAGCAGTCATGACACCCAACCACCAGATATCGTAGTCATGGAATGTAGCCGTGGCAAGTAGGATCTGGATGGACTTAAGCATAGCTTTGAAAGACTCAACTTTTCCATGTACACCAAGTAATCTTCTTAAGATATACTCGCTCCTGATGGGATTTAACCCTTCAGATAAAGCAACCAAAGTCCATACTTTGTTGGTGTATAAGGATTCCATCTCAGATCGATAAGCACCCAGCCATTCTTACAGAGTCCCACTCCTGATGGCCAGCTCGAAACTAGTTGGGTCATCATCTCATGATGCAATCCTCGCTCCCACTGTCATAGAGAAACCGAAGTATCTCTCAGGTGGGTGAGGAACCCTACTAGATCGACGGAGAGGCTGAGGTTCGTTGGAAACTATTGAATCTTTTGGTTCTACCAAATCATCAGTTGTATTTTGTATAGCTGGAACCTTTCCAGTTGTACATAACAGACCTTGCCTCGAGCTTGTCCGGATTATTCTTTTAGACATAGGCCGGACAACCCCAAATCTTAACAAGCTTAAGATATGGGCTCTTCCCTTTCCATATCACATATGAAGTGGTAGGCAACTGATTTGATTTGGACCCTATTCAATAGGTATGCAGCTTCTCAAGCGCATAACATCCAAAAGGAAACAGGAAACTCAGTAGTACTCATCATAGAGCACACCATATCACATAGGGTGCTATTGCTCCGCCCCGATACACCGACGTACTGTGGTGTATACGGAGGAGTAATGCTGAGAAAGAATCTCATTCTCCTTTAGAATAGTCCAGGAATTCCGTGCTCAAGTATTCTCCTCCTTGATCTCATCAAAGGACATAATACTTATACCCGTATTTGGTTGTCTACTTCTAACTTATATTCTGTGAATATCTCAAAAGGTTCGGACTTGTGTTTCAACAGGAACATATGTCTGAATCTTGAGAGATTATCAGAGAATGTAATGAAGTACAAAGAACCAATCTTGGCATGTGTTGACAGGGGACTTTCATACATCAGCATGTATCAATCCCAAAAGTTCACTAACTCTTTCTCTGTTTCTAATAAACAGAGCTGTGATCATCTTATCTTTGTGACATGACCGGCAAGTTTCACAAGATGTAAATTCAAACTAATTTAAATATGCATCTAAATGTAACTTCAGCCAGTCGGGTCGCATTGATATGACCTAGTCTACAATGCCTCAAGAAGGATTCATTCTTTTCTGAACTCTTCCTCTTGTGTGTGTTCTATATACTAAGAACTGTAGTTTGATTTAGAACGACAATGCTTTTAGATAACGTGCCTGAACCGATCAACTCTTGATATAGGAAATGTTCAAAACATTATCCAACAATACAAAATTATATCCTTTCTTTACTAATAAAGAGACTGATATGATTTTGTATATCAGGTTCGGTATCTAATAACATTTGTTCAGAATCAATGTATTCTGGTAATACAGGGTGACAGTAACCAACAGACTTGGCTGCAACACTTGCACCGTTTTCTATCTCATGAAACTTATCACCCGTTCTCAGTTCTCTACCTATCTGTAGCCCATGTAACAGATTACATATGTGGGATCCTGATCCGGTATCACATACCCAGGACGTAAAGGATACTGAGAAATAGTTCTCTGTAATGAACACACCCGAAGATGATGCATCAATATGCACTTTCTTCGTTTGGGCGGCACGGGAATTCTGGTAATCCCCAATTTCCTGCTCTGTCTTATAACAATTATAAGTTGGAGCGGGACCAACGTTCCCCAGCTCAGTATAACAAGCGGGTTCGGTCAATTAATCCGTATTATTATCTTGATTAAGGCGTGATATGGTCGCTACCTGGAGAGAGAGAGAAGAAAACACTCAGCGTATGCTCTTGCAAGATTAGATTGGTTATCTAATATATCTAATCAGGATGTCTCCCACTGTTTTAATCAAATCTTCCTTCAAACCCTAAAAGGAAAGACTAGTCGGGATTAATTACACGCTACAAGTTTGCCAATCTTTCAGCCAGGCCAGTGTCGGTACTTTGAGGGAGGTCCCCCGTGCTTTCGCACGAACCTAATTAAAGTAAACCTCGTTTTCCCAGAAGCGTAACCCCATTGACACCTTTCTAGACACCTACTTGATCGACTAATTGTAATGTGTAAAACTCTCCCAAGAGTAACTCTTACTTGCAGCGGGTATCGGGATCCAACTATCTCATAGAAGGTATGCAATCTCATTGCAAATTTCAACACTTGAAATTCCCAATAATATTTTACCCCTAGCGTGCTATGACCATGACGCATTCCAAACAACCCATAGTCCGCTAGTCAAGTTCAACCCGTACATTTCTTGATTGAATTAAACCCACCCGCACGACCCTTGACGCATGCCAAACAACGCCGTACGAATTGTAAGTCCGTGTTGCCCACCCCGGTACTTTCGGGGAGGCGGAAAACATAATAAAAAACGAATTTTTAATGACTTAGGCAACATGGACCAAGCTTGTGAGGATCTTTGCTAAACTAAAACTAGCTAACCCTAACTACAAAGTAGCTAAGTGATGGAAAGGTTATACCTTTGGTCTTTAGTCCTTCTCTCCTTGCTCGTCGGAATGGTAGAAAGGCCTCACCTTGCTTGTCTCCTTCCGTCAAAGAACGATCCACCCGAAAGCCTCGACCTTTGGCTTCAACTCCAAGCTAGGAGTAACTAGAGTGCAAGAAATGCTAAGACTTGAACCCTAGAAGTGAGTAGAGAAGATCAAGTGAAGGTTTTTCTCAAGCTTTTTGTTTCTCAACACATGAGAGGGAGAGAGCTTGAGGGAGAGGATGAGCAAGAGAGAGAAAAGATATGATAGAATGATAAATTAGTGAGCCATTCTCACTAATATGTGTGAGTTATTTTAATTGTATAATTAGCTTGAAAATTGTCATGGTAAATCATGAGGTGACCATTATCATTTCATTATTAATGCAAATTGCAAGAATCAAAGAGCATCTTCCAAATGAAATGATCATGGTCAAATTGTCAACTTGGTCAACAAGTCAACAAAGTCAAAGTGTCAACAACAACAACCATGCACAATAATTAAGCTAATTATTAATTAACAATAACACACACAAAAACAATAGGGTTAATAAAATGACAAAAGTCATTAACCCTAAACAAGGTCCTCTCCCTCAATCCCAAGCAACCGTGCATACGCACCCGCATTCGTGATCCGAGGAACACGAACACAATGAGAAAAACCAATCTCAAATCATATACTAGGATCCGGCTTAAACCAAAGCCCGCTAGTATAAACTGTCCGGACAGCAACCGTGCACAAGTGCGCGGATGCGAACGAACCCTGTCGCAAAACCATGCGACCTCTACTCGTTTTGCCTAAAGGCGAATAGCTCTCTGTGTGGGACTCTAAAGACTCGACACTACGCTGGCAGTGGGTTTAACCACAGACCGCAAGCGGCACTAGCTGTACGTAACGGTCCCCAGGTAGATGTCGATAAGAAGACTGACGAGGTGAACCCCATCTGCACTCCTACTGAGCCTGTATGTGACAATCTCCGTACAGTCCGGTCTGTTCGTCTGATACATCGCATGGCGGGCCTAGGGGGGCGGTGAACGTCAGTCCCCTAATAGCGGTACAAGTCGTGTCGGAGTGAAGCCCAGAACACCCTGAGATAACACTGGAAACCTACCAGTATATCTCGCTTGCCCTGGCCAGGGACTACTCGTGTAATGGCTCTCCTGGACACAGCGCGATGTCAACCCCCAATACCGGGAGAGACGAATCCTGTCTAACCGTCACTGCCTCCAAGTGCTTCGGGACTGCACCCAAAAACTACCTGTTTGCACGACTCCTCTGAGCCGTGGTAGGGTAGTGATCAAAGTGCAGTGGGAACACACTCGAGGCGAAGTGACAGTGTCAAGTCAGCGGACTAAGCTGTACTCATGTCACCTGGGAACTGATAACTGACGATAGGTATATTACCAACCAACAGTTCCCGACGAGTCCTGTCCAGTGTACTCGTAACCTAACGAGCACCCGCATACTATCCCAAGTACGACGTACTAACGGCTGTGGGACAGACCGTCTCCCACACTGGGATGAGAAGCGCATACGCTAGTCTACTCCGGAGTATCGATGCCCTGTCTCGATAGTCCAACGACCAGGGACCAGTATAAGGATGTGCTTATAGATTACCCAGCTCCCACGAGTGCGAGCGCCATCACAACGCTGGTAATCAAGCAAAGATCCTAAGGGCTCTACTAATATGTATATCTGCAATATGCTAAAAGAAACACATGCACATATTAAAGCAGAGACAAACCAAGTAGCATACTACCATTTCGAGCAAGATTGTATATACAACTGTGAATATCCCAAGCTTCCATTAAGTAATATACAAACTAGTATGATACAGTAATGGCCTCTAGGGCATATACACTAACAATCTCCCACTTGCACTAAGGCCATGTACTGGCGTATCGAAGACCTATCATCTCGATCAGCCGCTCGAACTGAGTCTGGGGCAAGGCCTTGGTGAATGGATCTGCTGTGTTATCCTCTGATGCAACTCTCCGGACCTCGATCTCCTGGCGATCCACGATCTCCCTGATCAGGTGATACCGCCTTAAGATGTGTCTGGATTTCTGATGGGACCTGGGTTCCTTCGCTAAAGCTATAGCCCCGTTGTTGTCGCAATACAGAGGTATTGGGTCAACAATGGACGGAACCACCTGAAGTTCTTTCAAGAACTTCCTCATCCAGACAGCTTCTTTTGCGGCATCAGATGCAGCGATGTATTCCGCTTCCATAGTCGAGTCAGCAACGGTTTCCTGTTTGGAGCTCTTCCAACACACCGCCCCTCCATTGAGGGTAAAGACAAAACCCGACATGGACTTGGAATCATCCTTGTCACTCTGGAAGCTGGAGTCAGCAAAGGCCTCAATCTGCAGGTCTTTTCCGCCATACACCAAGAACATCTCCTTAGTCCTTCTCAGGTACTTGAGAATGTTCTTTACTGCTATCCAATGTTTCTCCCCCGGGTTTGACTGATACCTGCTTACCACACTCAGTGCATAAGCCACATCCGGTCTGGTACACAACATCGCATACATTATAGAGCCTACCGCAGAAGCGTAGGGTATAATAGACATGCGATCCCTCTCCAAATCAGTCTTGGGAGACATCTCTTTGGAGAGGGTGATCCCGTGACAAGCCGGTAGATTACCGCGCTTGGAATCTTCCATACTGAATCTCTTCAGTATGGTGTCGATGTACCTGGACTGCGAGAGTCCTAATATCCTCTTGGATCTGTCACGGTAGATCCGGATACCCAGAATGTATGAGGCATCACCCAGGTCTTTCATGGAGAACCTGTGTGACAAGAACCCCTTGACAGATTGTAGCATAGGAATGTCATTTCCTATTAAGAGAATGTCATCCACGTATAAAACGAGGAATACTACAGTTCTCGCTACAAATCTACAATAGATGCATGGTTCATCTGGATTTTTGATAAAGCCAAATTCTTTGACCGTCTCATCAAAGCAGATGTTCCAACTCCGCGATGCCTGCTTGAGTCCATAAATGGACTTGAGCAACTTGCACACCTTTCCGCTGCTCCCACCCTGAATGAAACCCTCTGGCTGATCCATATAGACACACTCCTCTAAATGACCATTTAGAAAAGCTGTCTTTACGTCCATCTGCCAGATCTCATAATCGTGGAAAGCAGCGATGGCAAGAAGGATCCGAATGGATTTCAGCATAGCTACTGGAGAAAAGGTTTCGTCATAGTCCAAACCAGGTCGCTGACGAAAACCCTTTGCTACCAGTCTAGCTTTATAGGTCTCAACCTGTCCATCTACACCAATCTTCCTTTTGAAGATCCACTTGCATCCTACGGGTTTTACCCCGTCTGGAGCAATGTCCAACGTCCATACTTTGTTGGTGTACATGGACTCCATCTCGGTCCGCATTGCATCCAGCCATTTTACCGAGTCGACGCTCTGAATGGCTTGCTGGAAGCTAGTAGGCTCATCACAATCTAGGATGCAGTCCTCTCTATCCCCGTCAATGAGAAAACCGTAGTACCTCTCGGGCGGATGAGACTGCCTACTACTCCTGCGGAGTGGCACGGGAATGTCTTGATCTTTCGAACCCTCTGGCTCTACTAAGCTTTCAGTAATAGCCTGCGGTTCTGGAACCTCTTCCAGTTCTATCGCGCTCCCACTTAATTCTTTTTCTATGAACTGATGTTCTAGAAAGTGGGCATGTCGAGAAACAAGGACTTTTTGTTCCTCTTCGCAATAGAAGTAATATCCCTTGGAGTTCTTCGGATATCCCACAAACTTGCACTGTACTGAGCGTGCCTCGAGCTTGTCCGCATGCTGCTTTTTTACAAAAGCTGGACATCCCCATGTCTTAATGTGATTAAGATGAGGTCTCTTCCCACACCACATTTCATATGGTGTAGTAGGCACAGTCTTAGTTGGAACTCGGTTCAAAAGGTATGCCGCTGATTCTAGCGCATATCCCCAGAACGATCGCGGTAACTCAGCGTTACTCATCATGGACCGTACCATATCCAATAGGGTCCGGTTCCGTCTCTCCGATACACCATTATGTTGCGGAGTGTATGGAGGAGTAAGCTGAGAGAGAATTCCATTCTCTTTTAAGTAGTTCAGGAATTCGGCACTTAAGTATTCTCTTCCTCGATCCGATCTTAGGACCTTGATACTTTTGCCGGTTTGCTTTTCTACTTCATTCTTATATTCCTGGAATTTTTCAAAAGCCTCGGATTTATGTTTCATTAAGAAAACATAACCGTACCTTGAAAAATCATCCGTAAAGGTAATGAAGTAAGAAAAACCGCTTCGCGCATGTGTAGACATTGGACCACACACGTCGCTGTGTACGAGTCCCAAGAGCTCGCTCGCTCTTTCTCCGTGTCCAGAAAACGGAGCCTTTGTCATCTTTCCTTTGAGACAGGATTGACAAGTTGCATACGATTGATATTCGAACGGATCCAAATATCCTTCAGTATGTAACTTAGTCAATCTTCTCTCATTGATGTGACCCAGTCTACAATGCCATAAGAAAGTTTTATTAATTTCTGGAGACTTTCTTTTGTGTGTATTCTGGATATTGAAAACTTGTGGTTGGTTTAAAACGTAAATACCGTTGTTCAATGTACCTGACCCAATCAAAACTTGATTAAGGTGAATGTTCACTACATTACTTACAAATGCAAATTCATAACCTTCTTTAGATAATAAAGATACAGATATGATATTACAGGTTGCATTTGGTACATAATAACAACTACGCAAAACCAAAAAGTGTCCATCAGATAATCCCAGGTGATAGTCCCCCACGGCCTCTGCATCCATGCTAGCACCATTCGCAACTCTGAGGGTCATGTCACCTGCCTTCAAAACTCTACGCTTTCTCAACGCCTGCAAAGAATTACAGATATGAGATCCTGATCCGGTATCCAATACCCAGGATGCAGAGTTTATTGATAGACAGTTTTCAATAACATACACACCTGAAGCTGAAGCTGCAACCTGCTTCAATTCCTGTGTTCTGGCCTTCCAGGCCCTGCAATCACTCTTCCAGTGTCCTTTCTTATGACAAAAGAAGCATTCCTCCTTATCCACAAGCTTCCCCGCTACCTTTGTTGCTTTACCTTTTCCCTTCGTATCCACTTTACCAACACCGCCCCTTGGTTTGGCGGGGGCTTTCTTCTTCTTGCCCTTGGCTTTCGCCCTGGACCTTGAAGAAGATGATCCTCCTACAAACAAAGTGGATGTTTCCCTACCTTTCTGTAGGGTGCCCTCTGCGCTCCTCAGCATGTTGAGGAGCTCTGAAAGTTCAACCTCTTTTTCTTGTAGGTTGAAGTTCAGTATGAACTGGGCGTAAGTGGAAGGAAGGGACTGGAGAACTATATCCGTATATAGCTCACTCTCCAATGTGATCCCTAGGTCAGCGAGCTCCTCAATGTAGCCGATCATCTTTAGCACATGCTCGGCTACTGATGATCCGACGGCCATTCTTGTCGAAAATAACTTTTTCGAAGCTTCGTATCTTGCGATACGTGATTGCTCTCCATACAGTTCTTTTGTATGGAGCAATATGGATTCCATGTCCATATTCTCATGCCTCCTCTGATGTTCGTTGTCCATCGAGGCAAGCAGGAGGCACTTGGCCTTCGCGCTATCAATCTCCCAAGTCTTGCGGATTTCCTTATCCGCGATACTGGAAGTTGGACCAGGGACAGGGGGAGCTTTGGTGGTAAGAAGATACCCCAGCTTGTCATAGGTGATTGCAATCTTGACATTCCTGAGCCAATCTTTGTAGTTTGGCCCTGTCAATTTATTTTTATCTAACAGTAACTTAAGTCCGGTCATGTTGAATGGTCGCTGCAATTAGGAGAGAGAAAAGAAACACTTTAGCATGATGCTCTTGCAAGTTTAGAGTGGTTTTTAGTTTGTCTAAACTGGATGGCTCCCACTGTTTCTCGAATCCCTTCTCAAACCGTAAAGAAAAGGATTAGCCGAGATCATTCTCACCGTACAATACTTGCTTAACCGTTCAGCCAGGCTAGTGTCGGTACTTCGAGGGAGGTTTTCCAACGCTTTCGCGAAGTTCCTTAATTAAGTAACCTCTTTTCCCTGTGGGCGTAGCCCCGCTAACACCTTTCTAGGCACCTACTAGGTTTATAGCATTGATCGTTAAGTGAGAGTTTTCTCGGGGAGTAGCATATACTCACAGTAGGATCGGGATCCAAATATCATCGCGTGATGAAACCGAAGGAATCCTACCAGAATCATCACACTCCAAATGGTATGCAAATCTAGCAAGTTTCAGTACTTATGAAACTCCCGATGTGGATTTTTGCCCCATGCTCTTATGACCTTGACTTTGGCCAAAATATCATAAGTCACATGTCAAGTTCTACCCGTCATTCTCCTGGTTAATTTGGACCCACCCGTACCTACCCTTGACTTTGGCCAAAATGGCAGCACGACTGTCCCAAATCAACTCATCTATCTATGCTGCACATGAATGCCCAAACGCTACCAATCACTATGCCTTGACTTTGGCCAAAATACACAGCTTGAATACTTTTGACCATTCATGTGGAATGACGGAGGGCTACGAATGGTTTTGGCGAAACCGTGAACGTAGTGAACTTGATATGGTCGATGGAACGAGATAGCTTTTAAAAGGAGTGGTTCAAGCTCCGCGTTTAAAAGTTTAGTTTTGAAAAGAACCGAGTGGTTTTCAAAGTGTTCCAATCGACTTTTACTTGGTTTATTTCTTGCATTAGTTCTTTTAATGCGTCCCATCAATTAATCCTACCATTGCAGAAAACAACCAAAATATGACGTACGCTTATGCCATTCGCATTCGCCACGGGGCCCCGTCATCACCCGTTAGGTTACTTAACTAACGACAGAGCGGGGGCTGGGCTAGGCTGTAAAACATAAGCAACGCCTAAATAGTTATTTATATATATATATACAGCAATGATAGACATTACAGATCACAGATGAATACATTGGATATACTAGGAATCTGCAATGCGTTCGAGCCTGCAACGCAAAGCGGATTACACGGTCGCGGTGAATAGCCAATACCCCACCCAAGACCCCTACGGGTGCGGCAAACTACCCGCCAAGCACCCGAAGCGAAGCAACCTCCCTCACCACCGTGAGTAGGCCACTCGGCACTTCGAGATACCCGGTAGTTTGTGCACCCCCTCCATGGGTCTATCCTAGGAGCAAAAACAGTAAAAAGAATAATACAATGACGGCTACAACCCCGACCCGGTTGTGCGGCCATACAAAGAATATTATTACATCAATTTACATGTTACAAATGAATGAAAGGAAAAACAACGCTCATCTCACATCCACCCCGGCCATTCACCCGCGACAATCCAATCCATTCATATCCACAAACCAATAGCAATCACAGATCATGTATAACCCCGACTAATCGTCTTATAGCGATTAGCCGACGTTCAATACATGCAAGCATTACAGATATAACCGATGTAGTTAAAGTGTAGTGAAGTTCCGAAAAATACGGATTTATAAGCCCGCAAAAGCAAATTTTAGTTCTGGAAAATCTGGGCATATAATATATATCCTAAAAATCCCAAAATCAACACAGTAAGACACTGCACGAAAATCGATGCAGAGAAGACATCAAACCGCGGCGCTTCCGCGGCACGAGCCTACCTCGTGCGGCGGAAGCGCGGCGGTTTGGATGATTCTCTGTCTCGTTTTTCATGGGTGTTTAATAAAAACCCTGAGCCGAATTTACAGATATAAAGTTTTCTATTTTGAGCAGAAAAAATTTCAACAGAAACTAGGGTTTTTCAAAGTTCGGTTTTTGGATTTTTCGGTTTCGAAACTTCGTTACACTTCACTACCTAGCTAGTTTGAGTTTAGTTAGGCTCTGATACCACTGTAAGTCCGTGTTGCCCACCCCGGTACTTTCGGGGAGGCGGAAAACATAATAAAAAACGAATTTTTAATGACTTAGGCAACATGGACCAAGCTTGTGAGGATCTTTGCTAAACTAAAACTAGCTAACCCTAACTACAAAGTAGCTAAGTGATGGAAAGGTTATACCTTTGGTCTTTAGTCCTTCTCTCCTTGCTCGTCGGAATGGTAGAAAGGCCTCACCTTGCTTGTCTCCTTCCGTCAAAGAACGATCCACCCGAAAGCCTCGACCTTTGGCTTCAACTCCAAGCTAGGAGTAACTAGAGTGCAAGAAATGCTAAGACTTGAACCCTAGAAGTGAGTAGAGAAGATCAAGTGAAGGTTTTTCTCAAGCTTTTTGTTTCTCAACACATGAGAGGGAGAGAGCTTGAGGGAGAGGATGAGCAAGAGAGAGAAAAGATATGATAGAATGATAAATTAGTGAGCCATTCTCACTAATATGTGTGAGTTATTTTAATTGTATAATTAGCTTGAAAATTGTCATGGTAAATCATGAGGTGACCATTATCATTTCATTATTAATGCAAATTGCAAGAATCAAAGAGCATCTTCCAAATGAAATGATCATGGTCAAATTGTCAACTTGGTCAACAAGTCAACAAAGTCAAAGTGTCAACAACAACAACCATGCACAATAATTAAGCTAATTATTAATTAACAATAACACACACAAAAACAATAGGGTTAATAAAATGACAAAAGTCATTAACCCTAAACAAGGTCCTCTCCCTCAATCCCAAGCAACCGTGCATACGCACCCGCATTCGTGATCCGAGGAACACGAACACAATGAGAAAAACCAATCTCAAATCATATACTAGGATCCGGCTTAAACCAAAGCCCGCTAGTATAAACTGTCCGGACAGCAACCGTGCACAAGTGCGCGGATGAGAACGAACCCTGTCGCAAAACCATGCGACCTCTACTCGTTTTGCCTAAAGGCGAATAGCTCTCTGTGTGGGACTCTAAAGACTCGACACTACGCTGGCAGTGGGTTTAACCACAGACCGCAAGCGGCACTAGCTGTACGTAACGGTCCCCAGGTAGATGTCGATAAGAAGACTGACGAGGTGAACCCCATCTGCACTCCTACTGAGCCTGTATGTGACAATCTCCGTACAGTCCGGTCTGTTCGTCTGATACATCGCATGGCGGGCCTAGGGGGGCGGTGAACGTCAGTCCCCTAATAGCGGTACAAGTCGTGTCGGAGTGAAGCCCAGAACACCCTGAGATAACACTGGAAACCTACCAGTATATCTCGCTTGCCCTGGCCAGGGACTACTCGTGTAATGGCTCTCCTGGACACAGCGCGATGTCAACCCCCAATACCGGGAGAGACGAATCCTGTCTAACCGTCACTGCCTCCAAGTGCTTCGGGACTGCACCCAAAAACTACCTGTTTGCACGACTCCTCTGAGCCGTGGTAGGGTAGTGATCAAAGTGCAGTGGGAACACACTCGAGGCGAAGTGACAGTGTCAAGTCAGCGGACTAAGCTGTACTCATGTCACCTGGGAACTGATAACTGACGATAGGTATATTACCAACCAACAGTTCCCGACGAGTCCTGTCCAGTGTACTCGTAACCTAACGAGCACCCGCATACTATCCCAAGTACGACGTACTAACGGCTGTGGGACAGACCGTCTCCCACACTGGGATGAGAAGCGCATACGCTAGTCTACTCCGGAGTATCGATGCCCTGTCTCGATAGTCCAACGACCAGGGACCAGTATAAGGATGTGCTTATAGATTACCCAGCTCCCACGAGTGCGAGCGCCATCACAACGCTGGTAATCAAGCAAAGATCCTAAGGGCTCTACTAATATGTATATCTGCAATATGCTAAAAGAAACACATGCACATATTAAAGCAGAGACAAACCAAGTAGCATACTACCATTTCGAGCAAGATTGTATATACAACTGTGAATATCCCAAGCTTCCATTAAGTAATATACAAACTAGTATGATACAGTAATGGCCTCTAGGGCATATACACTAACACGAATACCCTAATCCAATCGCATCGTATGCTAGCAGATAAGCACTAGTTAGCTACCGTACACTACGCCTTGACGCATGCCAAACTACCGCAGCACGAATACTAAGTAGTACTTATCTGAAATGACGGAGGGCTACTACAGGTTTTTAAGAAAACCCTTTGCGTAATGAACTTGATATCGTTGTAGAATCGAGTGATTTTAAATGGAGTGTTTTTGAGGCTTTTCTAGTTTTGCTAAAGGGGTCTCATCGAATAAGGTGCAGGATATTTCACAAATATCACTATGCAAAGCAAGAACTATAGAAGCAATCAAAAGACAAACCGAGTTTGTAGCATCTGCCAGTTATTGCTAAAGGAGTCACTCCCGGTGAAGGGATCTCGGTCCTTTCCTTATCGAATAAGGTGCTGGATGTTCTACAAGGAACACCGCTATGCAAAGCAAGAACTAGAGCTACCAGTTTTTCAAACAAGTTTCTACAACATCTTAGGTTTATTTTATTTCATTAATCTCATTAATGAAGTCCCATTTTATTATGCTTCAAAAGTATCTCTTTTGAAACGAAATCTGCACTATAACATATATCTCATATATATATAATATAAACATTCGTCTCAGGCAGTAATTTGATCTCATCACAGAACATTGCAGCAGAAGAACATATATGAAATATTGGATATACTAGGACGTCCGTGTTTTCAATACGAGCCTGTATAAAACACGGATTCCACGGTCATGATGAATAGCCAAACCCACATCCCTAGACCCCTACGAGAGCGGCAAATAACACTGCCAATTCTAGGGATAGGAGACCCGGTCTCGACTCCTCGAGATGGTCTCCCACTGGACCCTAGAACCAGGTTACTTGTGCTTCCCGCCTTGGGTCTACCTAATGCGGAAAAGTAAATAATATACAACGGTGACATCTTCCGCAACCTGGAAGTGCCCCAATAAAAGAATATTACATACAAATGAATTTTACATGAATGAAAAAGAAAAACTCTCATCTCACATAAAACCCCCTGCTATTCAAAAGCGACGATCCAATACAACATATCACAGCAACACATAATATCACATATCATCAACGTAAGCAAGTATGCGTATCCCGATTGTCGTTGATGTATAGCAACGAAGCCGGCGATACACCACATACTACGCTTACGGTCACAGAAAAGAAAGTGTAAAACTACAACAGTTGGAATCCGCAACCTCCTTAGACATCGCATGCCTAACCAAATGAATTCCTTAGACATCGCATGTCTAACAATTATAAACCCCGTATTTTAGTCTCATAATCGAAAACACTTTTCAATGTCAAGTCGGGGAATTCAACTAGATTCCCGACGTCCTGATCGAATGCTCGTCGCAAACTTTAGTAGACGGCCGCACCCCCAGATGCCGTCGATGAAGTGCACTAAGGCGGAACACCGCTGCCGCGAGCACCCGAACGGATGCTTTCGGTGACGGGGTTCTCCTACAGTCACTTGGTCGGGGCTTTGGGGCGTAGCTGTCTATTAAGTTTACCCGGCGAGTATCCGCGTACTCTACGTGATTGCGACGGACTTTTGATCACATCAAAATTCCGTGGCAACCGATCATCTGAGACTAAACTGCTATGTCTATAATATTCAAATCAGTTATCTCATAACTACCTGTGGATTCCAAATATTGTATCACATTCCAGATAAATAGACAAAGTTAAACTTTCCGATCGAATAATCAAACACCCTAGATTTCCCCAATATATCTCAACACATGAAATCAGTTTAAAAACATCCATCACATGCCACAGTACCAATGGTCCAGCCGTAGAAGGGTCAAGCCAACGCCTCACATGTGGCACGCCGTACTGCCCCAAACCGTAAGGTTCAAAAGGCAGTTCAAGACGGTCACATAATCGAGTTATGGTTTGTTGTCTTCTAGAGGGTCCACCGAGTTACTTGCACGACTTAGAACATTCTTAAACACGAGAAAAAATCCAACTTTTGAAAAAATTTCCGACAGGGGAAAAAGTGAGTTATTGATATCCGTTCGAACGTTTTAACAGTTTCTAAAAATTATCCGGACAACACATAGACAAAATTTAGACAATCCGATCGAATAATCGAATCCCCAGAACAACCCCAGAAAAACTCAACTGTTGAGTAAAATATAAAAATTTCCAGAAGACTCAGCACATAAAGTTACTAATTACAGTGTAAAGCACGTGCATTGATTCAGCACTTTGGCCGGGGAACCGCCGCGCAAGCCAGGGTGGGGCCGCGGTTCCGCGGCTCTTCTGTCGAATCAATGGCACGTGCTTCACAGTAATTCATCAAATTCCCTGCTGAATTTTTTGGCAATTTTTAATTCACAAAAATCCAAATTTTCAGAAAATTTCCAGAGAAGGGGTTAATTCGGGTTTTCCGGGTTCAATCGGACTTTAAACTTTGTCTTGACTTCGCCTATAGCTCTAGCCTGGCTCTGATACCACTGTAGGGTTGCTATGCACGCATATAAGGGTCTACGAGGCATCAAACATGCCCGATTAAAAATTTAGCCGTGCCGAACAACCCGAATACGGATCTTTAAACTAGAGATTAGGCGAAAACAAGCATGTTAACAACTTTAACACTAAGTGAGAGGGATTACAACCTTTGTAGATCCGGTCCTTCACTTCATATGCTCCGTGTTGTGGTCCCTTCGCTGCGATCATCGGGTTGCGGACTCTCGAGAGGTTCCACGAAGAGAAAGATGCAACCTTTGCTTCCGATCTTCGATACTAAGATGATCTACCTTGAAGTTTCGTTAACACAAACTAACACTCATGAAATGATGTGAACACTCTCATCTAAATGGCAAGGGAAGATGAGGATGATGAAGTAGGATTTTTGCTCTCTTTATTTATCTTTTTTCTCATTTTTATTCATCACTTTGATCAAAGCAAGAAAGCTTTTTCATGAAAGAATGAAGGAGGAAGAAGATGAATAATGATTTGTGATGAATAATAAAATGTTATCATAATCATTTATGCAACCATGGTTGTAGTAACCATTGTAGAGAGTTTACTAGGGTTAGGGTTTGGGTTAGGTTAAAGGGTAAGTCACAAAGAAATATCTATCATAATATCTTAACAAAGACAAAGTAAAGCTTCTGGAATCAACTAGAAGGTTTAACCCTAATCCAAACCCTAATCATGTTTAAACTCCTCTAAACAAGTTGCATTAATAATTATAATATGTTACAATATTATATATCACATATACAATATTTATTGTAACAAAATAAAATAATACATTTAACATATATCGCATATATATCAATGTATTACCCGAGAGAGAAAAAGATTCTTTTAGTGAGCAAATATTAGTTAATGTAATTTAATATATCATATATATTATTATACATTAAATTATCGAATCAACACTTGATCCGACAATCCGGCTATATCGCATATAACCGACTAATATTTATCCGTACCGATTCATCGAATCAACACTTGATCCGATGACCCGGCTGATATCATATATCGCGAGAATAGAATACGGTATCTCATATCGCATTATCCTCGGTGCCGCACATATCACATATGTGCCCCTACTACGTTTTGCCTGAGCCAAGAAACCTCTGTGTAGGACTCTAAAGAATCGTTAATACGCCAGCAGTAGGTGATGATCATATCAAGCACCCACAAGCTGCAAGCGGTCAGCTAAACGTAACAGCTACCCAGGTATTGAGCGCTCAGAAGATCAACAAGCAAGCCTGTACATTCTCCCGTGAATCCAAATAGTAACACTCCCGTACAGTCCGGTGTCGTCGTCTGATATGTTGCATATCTCGCCAAGGGGTGGTAAACGTCAGACCCCAGTAGCTCGATAAGTTATGTCGATACGAGGTCTATAACAGTTCGAGAAACTACTGATAACACTTACCAGTAAATCTCAGCAACCCTGGCCAGGGATTTCCGGTTATAGCCAATCGAACACAGCACAACATCAACTCCCTATACCGGGAGAGACGAATCCCCTCCTATCGCTCATTGCCTCCATGTGATTCGGGACTGTACCTAAAAGCCACCTTTTTGCACGCCCTCTTGGACGTGGTATGATGGAAATCAAAGCACAGTGGGAATCACACAAGACTCTATGACGATCTCGGGTCAACAGACTACTCTGTACCAGTGTCACTGGAGAACTGCCATCTGACGTCTGGTATAATACCATCTGGGAGTTCTCGACGAGTCCGTCCAGTGTACCCAGTCTCCACTGAGCACCCGTACACCATCTTTGATGTCAAACACCGACGGATATGGGATTATCCATCGCCCATCATATGGGTCAAGATGCGTATACGCTAGTCTACTCTGGTGTATCGATGCCCTGTCTCGATACACCCTCGACTAGGAACAGTTATAGGATGTACTCGTCGACTACCGTGGCCCCACTAGTATGATCTCATCATAGTCCCAGTAGTCGAGTACATATCCTAAGGGCTTTATCAATATGTAACATAGAGACAATCAGAGCACATGTTAAGATAAAGTACAACCAGATAGCATACTATCATGTCGAGCAACAAAGTCCTCCCTATCTATGTCCTAGCATCCACTACAATATACATCGTATGTACAGTAATGGCCTCTAGGGCATACATATAACTAACAAAACCTGTTTGCACGACTCCTTTGAGCAAGGTAGGGTAGTAATCAAAGCACAGTGGGAACTCACACGAGACAAATGACGATCTCATGTCGACAAACTAACCTGTACACATGTCACCAGGGAACAGCTATCTGACGATATATATAATACCAACTAGCCTGTTCCCGGAGAGTCCTGTCCTTTGTACTCATAACGCAATGAGCACCTGTATACATCTCAGGTGAACCAACTGAAACCAATGGCTTGTGAGACCGGCCATCGCCCCTCGTCGGGTCTCGACTGTATACACTAGTCTACTCTGGAGTATCGATGCCCTGTCTCGAAACTCCTACGACAATGGACATTTTAAGGATGTGCTTACAGACCCCAGCTCCCACGTATATGATCGCCATCATACTGCTGGCAGTCGAGCAAGAATCCTACGGGCTCTATCAACATGCAATAGAGAACTAAAGCATGTAAACGATGATAAAGACAAACCAGATAGTACACTATCATCTCGAGCAAGACTTTCATATCGGTATAGGTCCTCCCTCAATCATTGCAATCACGTACCTGCGATCCAATAAATGACTTTGAGGGCACTATATCCAACAGTTCTATCCCATGACCACTAATTTCTTCACAAGAAATTCCTTTTCTAAAAAGGTGGCATGCTGAGGAACAAAACACCTTTTGCTCCTCAGTTTGGTAGAAGATATACCTTCGCAAATGTTTTGGTTATCCTAACAAACTTATACAGAACTGACCTTGCTACGAGTTTGTCCGGATTTTGTTTTTCAACATAGGCCGGACAACCTCATATCTTAACTCGTTTAAGACATGGTCTCTTCCTATTCCATATCTCATATAGAGTGGTAGACACTGATTTGGTTTGAACCCTATTCAATAGGTATGTATCTTCTCAGCTGCATAACTCCAAAAGGAAATAGGTAACTCAGTAGTACTCATCATAGAGTGCACCATATCTCATAGGGTGTGATACCTCCGCCCCGATACACCGGTGTGCTGTGGTGTACTCGAAGAAGTAAGCTGAGAGAGAATCACATTCTCCTTTTAGAAACTCCAGGAACACCATGCCCAAGTATTTTCCTCCTCGATCACATCGAAGGATATTAATACTTCTACCCATTTGGATCTCTACTTCGTGAAGTTATGTATATGCCCTAGAGTCCATTGTTGTACATATGATGTATATTATAATGGATGCTTGGATATATATAGAGATGACTTTCTTGCTCGTCAAGATAGTATGCTATTTGGGTTCACTTTATCTTAACATGTTGACTTGTATTGGTTTACTGTTTTTCTCTCACATGTTGATAAAGCCCTTAGGATCTGTACTCGACTACTGGGACTATGATGAGATCATACTAGTGGGGCCACGGTAGTCGATGAGTACATCCTATAACTGTTCCTAGTCGAGGGTATATCGAGACAGGGCATCGATACACCAGAGGTAGACTAGCGTATACGCATCTTGACCCATATGATGGGCGATGGATGATCCCATATCCATCGGTGTTTGACATCAGAGATGGTGTACGGGTGCTCAGTGGAGACTGGGTACACTGGACGGACTCGCCGAGAACTCCCAGATGGTGATATACCACACGTCAGATGGCAGTTCTCCGGTGACACTGGTACAGGGTAGTCTGTAGACCCGAGATCGTCATAGAGTCTTGTGTGATTCCCACTGTGTTTTGATTTCCATCTTACCACGTCCAAGAGGGCGTGCAAAACGGTGGCTTTTGGGTACAGTCCCGAATCACATGGAGGCAATGAGCGATAGGAGGGGATTCGTCTCTCCCGGTATAGGGAGTTGATGTTGTGCTGTGTTCGATTGGCTATAACTGGAAGTCCCTGGACAGGGCTGATATAGAGATTTACTGGTAAGTGTTACTAGTAGTTTCTCAACCCGTTATGAGCCACACATCGACACGACTTATCAGTTACTGGGGTCTGACGTATACCACCCCTAGACCAGATATGCGACATATCAGACGAACAGACCGGACTGTACGGGAGTATTACTGATCGGATTCACAGGAGAACGCACAGGCTAGCTTGTTGATCTTCTGATCGCTCAATACCTGGGTGGCTGTTACGTTAAGCTGACCGCTTGCAGCTTGTGGGTGTTTGATATGATCATCACCTGCTACCGGCGTATTGACGATTCTTTAGAGTCCTAGACAGAGGTTTCTTGGCTCAGGCGAAACGGAGTAGAGGCACATATGTGATATGTGCAGGACCGAGAATAATGCGATATGGGATACCGTATTATATTCTCGCGATATTTTGATATGAACCGGGTCATCGGATCAAGTGTTGAATCGATGAATCGGTAAATGATATATTAGTCGGTAATATTCGATATAGC
Source organism: Agapanthus africanus (assembly GCA_030015575.1). Classification (NCBI taxonomy): domain Eukaryota; kingdom Viridiplantae; phylum Streptophyta; class Magnoliopsida; order Asparagales; family Amaryllidaceae; genus Agapanthus; species Agapanthus africanus. Next base: position 237,986,775 of record JASDDO010000031.1, read on the forward strand.
CGGATCGTCGGATCAAGTGTTGATTCGATGATTTAATGTATAATAATATATATGATATATTATTTCATTATCTAATATTGGCTCGCTTTATTATTTCATTTTCTAATTGGATGATACATTGATATATATGCGATATATGTTAATTGTATTATTTTCTTTTGTTGCAAATATATAATATATATGTGATATATATTATTGTGACATGATATGATTAATTGTTAAACGTGTTTAAGGATGATTAATTGAGGTTAGGGTTTGATTAGGGTTAGATGCTTCATGCACCTTCTAGAAGCATTTTTCTTTTGTCATTGTAAAGATATTTATGGATGACACATTCTTAACCCAACCAAACCCTAACTCTAGTTTATTCTCTACACAATCTTAGCCACTCATCCTTGACCATGGTTTATATATCAATCATATTCATTTCTTTCTATTCATCACAAAAGGAAAATAATCATTATTCTTTTTCCATTATCATCATCTTCTCTCTTGAAGAAGCTCACTTGATTTTCTTTATGTGATGAATAAATATGAGAAAATGATTTAAAAAGAAAGCAAAAATACTACTCTCTCATCCTCATCTCATCTAGCCCATGAGATTAGTGTGTTCATCTCTTTAGAGTGAGAAAGCTTGAGTCTTTGCAACTTCGACGTAGATCATCGGAGATTTAGAACACTTCAAGCTAGCATGGATCGTTCGAGTCGTGGAGCCTCTCATGAGTCCGGGAGGTCGTGGATCGCGGCAAAGGGACTTCTACTCGGAGCTTGTGAAGCGAAGGAGTGGACTACAAAGGTTGTAATCCTTCACACTTAGATAAAAGTTATCATCTTGGATGTTTAAACCTAATAATCTAGCAAAGATCCCGGCTTTAGGTTGTTCGGCACGTCTAAATTTTTATCCGGGCATGTTTCATGCCTTTTGAACCTTCACAAGAGTGCCTAGGAACCCTACAGTGGTATCAGAGCCTAGCTAGAGCATTAGGCGACGTGTTTACGAAGTTAAAACTCCGATCGAACCCGTACCGACGGAAAAAGCCCCCTCTCTGGAAATTTTTCAAAATTTAGTATTTTTCTGAATTAAAAATATGTAAAAAAATCAGCAGGGAATTCTAAGAATTACCATAAAACCCGAGCCCCCAATTCGTCCAAACGGCGGCAGAACCGCGGCGCAAGCGTGCTTGAGCGGCGGTTCCGCGGCGGATTCATGGATTGGCGACACGTGGCTTTTATGGTAATAACCGTAGGTACTTGTTGATGCTTCTGGATATTTTTAAAAGTGATTCCAGTGTTGTTTAAATCTGGGGTTTATTTTGTAATAGTAGATTCGATCGGAAATTTTAAATTCGTATTTCTTTCTGGATATTTAGAAACTGTTAAACTAGTTGAACGGATATCATTAACCCACTTTATCCCGGCACGACAAACTTTCAAGCGTTGAATTTTTACTGGGTTTAAATCTTCCGGAAAATTGTACAAGTTAAGCAGTGGACCCTCTAGAAGACAACAAACCTTAACTCGATTATGTGACCGTCTTGAACTGCCTTTTGAACCTTCGGGTTTGGGGCAGTACGGCGTGCCACATGTGAAGCGTTGGCTTGACCCTTCTACGGCTGGATCACTGGTATTTTGACATATTCTGGGATTATTTGAACTCCGCTCAAGAGTTAAGCACTTTGGGAAATTTTGGGTATTTGATTATCTGTTCGGAAAGTTTAATACTGTCTATTTATCTGGAATGTGATACAATATGTGGAATTCATAGAGTTAGGCATGAAATACGGAGTATATGATATTTCGGATTTACGATGTCTAAAGTGATTGTGGATTCCAAATATTATAGTTTTACACTTTCTTTTCTGTGACCGTAAGTGTAATATGTGATATCGCCGGTTTCGTTGCTATATGTCAACGACAATTGGGATGCGCATATTTACTTACGTTGATGATATGTGATATTATGTGTTGCTGTGATATGTTATATTGGATCGTCGCGTTCTGAATAGCCGGGGGTTTTTATGTGAGATGAGGGTTTTTATTTTCATTCATGTAAAATTCATTTGTAATGTAATATTCTTTTATTTGGGGCACTTCCAGGTTGCGGTTGATGTCACCAGTGTATATTATTTACTTTTCCGCATTAGGTAGACCCAAGGAGGGGAGCACAAATAACCGGGTTCTAGGGTCCAGTGGGAGGCCATCTTGAGGAGTCGAGACCGGGTCTCCTAACCCTAGAATTGGCTGAGTTACTTGCCACTCTCGTAGGGGTCTTGGGATGTGGGTTTGGCTATTCGTCGCGACCGTGGAATCCGTGTTTTATACAGGCTCGTATTGAAAACACGGACGTCCTAGTATATCCAATATTTCATATATGTTCTTCTGCTGCATTGTTCTGTGATGAGATCATATTACAGCCTGAGACGAATGCTTATACTATATATATATGCTGATATATAAATATTACTGCTTTCGTTTCTTCTGTGATGCTTAGGAAGCATAAGCTGATGGGATATTTATTAATGAGATTAATAAAAAGAAAAGAAACCTAAAGATGTTGTAGAATCAAAACTTTATAAAAAGGGTAGCTACAGTTTTTCTTTGCACAGTGATATATATGATATGTCCTGCACCTTATTCGAGGAGGAAAGGACCGAGATCCCTTCACCGGGAGTGACTCCTTTAGCAAAACTGGCAGATGCTACAAAACTCGGTTTGTCTTTTGATTGCTTTTAGTGTTTTGCTTTGCACAGTGATATATATGATATGTCCTGCACCTTATTCGATGAGGAAAGGACCGAGATCCCTTCACCGGGAGTGACTCCTTTAGCAAAACCGGCAGATGCTACAAAACTCGGTTTGTCTTTTGATTGCTTTTAGTGTTTTGCTCTGCACAGCGGTATATATGATATATCCTGCACCTTATTCGATGAGTAAAGGGCCGACGATCCCTTCACCGGGAGTGACCCCTTTAGCGAAACTAAGAAAAGCCTCAAAAACACTCCTTTTCAAAAACCACTCGATTCTACGACGATATCAAGTTCATTACGCTCATGGTTTTTCTGAAAAAACCTGCGTAGCCCTCCGTCATTTCAGATAGATATTATTTAGTATTCGTGCTATGTTTGTTGACTTAGTCAAGGCGTAGTGTACGGTAGCTAAGTAGTGTTTATCTGCTAAAAACATGAGATGTGATTGGATTAGGGTATTCGCACGGCCTTGTTGACTCAGTCAAGGGTCGTACGGGTGGGTTTAATTCAATCAAGAAATGTACGGGTTGAACTTGACTTGCGATTTATGGTTTGTTGACTTAGTCAAGGTCATAGATCGCTAAGGGGCAAAATATTATCGGGAATTTCAAGCGTTGAAATTTGCAATGAGATTGCATACCTCCTATGAGATAGTTGGATCCCGATACCCACTGCGAGTAAGTGTTACTCCTGGGAGAGTTTTACACAGGACAATTGGTCATTCAAGTAGGTGTCTAGAAAAGTGTTAACGGGGTTACGCCTCTGGGAAAACGAGGTTTACTTTAATTAGGTCCGTGCGAAAGCACGGGGAACCTCCCTCAAAGTACCGACACTGATTTGGCTGAAAGATTGACGAAATTGTAGGGTGTAATTAATCCCGGCTAATCTTACCTTTTAGGGTTTTAAGGTAGATTTGATAAAAACAGTGGGAGACATCCTGATTAGATAAGATAATAACCAATCTAATCTTGCAAGAGCATACGCTAAAGTGTTTTCTTCTCTCTCTCTCCAGGTAGCGACCATGTCAGGCCATAATCAAGATAATAATATGGATGTATTGACTAAACCTATTTATTGTACTGAGCAAGGGAACGTTGGACCCGTTCTTTCTTATAAGAGTTATAAGACTGAACAGGAAACAGGAGAATATCTAGATTCTCACGTCGCCCAAAAGAACATGCATGTTGATGCATCTTCTTCGGGTGTGTTAGTTATTGAGAACTGTTTCTCAGTTCACCCTACGTCCTGGGTATTAGATACCGGATCAGGATCCCACATATGTAAACAGTTACATGGGCTACGTAAAGGTAGAGAACTAGGAAAAGGTGATCATTCCGTTCAAGTAGGGAACGGTGCAAATGTTGCAGCCAAACCAGTTGGCGAATATAACCTTGTATTACCAAGTCGTAATACACTGATTCTAAATGAGTGTTATTATATACCGAACATGATGTGCAACATTATATCAGTTTCTTTATTAAGTAAAGAAGGATATAATTTTGTAGTAAAGGATAATGTTATGAACATATTCCTAGATCAAAAGTTGATTGCATCAGGCTCGTTACATAATGGCATATTCATTCTAAATCAGAATACAGTCCTAAATATACAAAACACACACAACAGGAAAAGTTCAGAAATGAACGAATCCTTCTTGTGACATTGTAGACTTGGTCATATCAATGCGACACGACTGGCTAAGTTACATAAGGATGGTTATTTGAATCCGTTCGAATTATCATCTTATGATACTTGCCATTCATGTCTCAAAGGAAAAAAGACCAAAGCTCCGTTTAGTGGACACGGAGAAAGAGTTACTGAACTCTTAGGACTGGTACATAGTGATGTGTGCGGTCCCATGTCTACGCATGCCAGGAACGGTTCTTCCTACTTCATTACATTCACTGACGATCTCTCTAGATTCGGACATGTGTTCCTGATGAAACACAAGTCTGAAGCTTTTGAGAAATTCAGAGAATATAAGCACGAAGTAGAGAATCAAACGGGCAAAAGTATTAAGATTCTTCGATCTGATCGAGGAGGTGAATACTTAAGCAGTGAGTTCCTAGATTATCTAAAAGAGAATGGGATTCTCTCTCAGCTTACTCCTCCTTATACACCACAGCACAACGGTGTATCGGAACGAAGGAATCGGACCCTATTAGATATGGTGCGATCTATGATGAGCGATGCTGAGTTACCTATTTCCTTCTGGGGGCATGCGCTTGAGACAGCCATGTACATATTGAATCTAGTTCCGTCTAAATCTGTACCTACCACACCATATGAGATATGGAGTGGGAAGAGACCATATTTTAAACGAGTTAAGATATGGGGTTGTCCGGCCTATGTCAAAAGACAAAATCCGGACAAACTCGAGGCACGATCAGTCCTTTACAAATTTGTGGGATATCCAAAGAATTCACAAGGATATTTTTTCTACCACGCTGAGGAACAAAAAGTGTTTGTTGCTCAACATGCCACCTTTTTGGAAAGGGAATTTCTTGCAAAAGAAATTAGTGGCAGAGAGGTAGAGCTGGAAGAGGTTCCAACGCCACAAACCGCAACTGATGATTTGTTGGAACCAGAGGATTCAGTAGTACGCGACGAACCCCAGCCTCTCCGCCGATCTAGTAGGGTTTCTCGTCCACCTGAGAGATACTACGGTTTTCTCATTAATGGTGGAAGCGAGGACTGCATCATGGATGATGATGAACCGACTAATTTCGAGCAAGCCATCACGAGTGGTGACTCTGTGAAATGGCTGGATGCAATGCGATCTGAGATGGAATCCATGTACACCAACAAAGTATGGACTTTGGAAAATGCTCCTGAAGGGGTAAAACCCATTGGGAGCAAGTGGATCTTTAAAAAGAAATTTGGTGTAGATGGAAAAGTTGAGACTTTCAAAGCTAGACTTGTAGCAAAGGGATTTCGTCAACGACCAGGTGTGGATTATGACGAAACCGTTTCTCCAGTGGCTATGCTTAAGTCCATCCGGATCTTACTTGCCATTGGTGCATACCATGACTACGAAACCTGGCAAATGGATGTTAAGACCGCCTTTCTAAACGGTGATTTAGAAGAGAGCGTGTACATGACTCAACCAGAGGACTTCGTAGATAGTGGGAGCAGCGGAAAGGTGTGCAAGCTGCTTAAATCCATTTATGGGTTAAAGCAAGCATCGCGAAGTTGGAACATCTGTTTTGATGTTGTAGTCAAAGAGTTTGACTTCATCAAAAATATAGATGAACCTTGTATCTATAAAAAGGTAGCAGAGGGTAAGGTTGTCTTCCTCGTATTGTACGTAGATGACATACTCTTGATAGAAAATGACATTCCTATGCTGCAATCAGTCAAGCTTTTCTTATCACAGAGATTCTCAATGAAAGATCTAGGTGATGCCTCCTGCATATTGGGAATCATGATCTATAGAGATAGATCTAAACAGATACTGGGATTGTCCCAATCCAGGTACATTGACACCATACTAAAGAGGTTTAGTATGGAAGAATCCAAACGTGGGAATCAGCCCACGATCTCTGGACTCACTCTCTCCAAAAAGATGTCTCCCAAGTCTGATTTGGAGAGAGCTCGCATGCAAGGGATACCCTATGCTTCGGCAGTAGCTCTATCATGTATGCGATGCTATGTACCAGACCCGATGTAGCATACTCAATAAGTGTAGTGAGTCGGTATCAAGCAGATCCTGGAGAGAGTCACTGGACAGCTGTGAAGAACATTCTCAAGTACTTGCGAAGGACTAAGGAGATGTTCTTGGTATATGGTAACGGAGAACTCCAGGTGGAGTCCTTTACCGATTCCAGCTTCCAAAGTGATAAGGACGACTCTAAGTCGCACTCGGGATTTGTCTTTACCCTCAATGGAGGGGCGGTATGTTGGAAGTGTTCCAAACAGGATACCGTTGCAGACTCGACGATGGAAGCTGAATACATCGCTGCCAACGATGCTGCCAAGGAGGCTGTCTGGATAAAGAAGTTCATTAGTGAACTTGGAGTGGTTCCATCCATTGAGCATCCAATACCTCTGTATTGCGATAACAATGGAGCTGTGGCATTGGCCAAGGAACCCAGGTCCCATCAAAAGTCCAGACATATTCTGAGGCGGTATCACCTGATCAGGGAGATAGTTGATCGCCGGGAGATCGAGGTCAGGAGAGTAGATAGGAAGGACAACACTGCGGATCCATTCACGAAGGCTATTCCCCAGATACAGTTTGAGAGATTATTCGGGATGCTAGGTATGAGATACTACAGCAGCTGGCCTTAGTGCAAGTGGAAGATTGTTAGTTATGTATATGCCCTAGAGGCCATTGTTGTACATATGATGTATATTATAATGGATGCTTGGATATATATAGAGATGACTTTCTTGCTCGTCATGATAGTATGCTATTTGGTTTTACTTTATCTTAACATGTTGACTTGTATTGGTTTACTGTTTTTCTCTCACATGTTGATAAAGCCCTTAGGATCTGTACTCGACTACTGGGACTATGATGAGATCATACTAGTGGGGCCACGGTAGTCGATGAGTACATCCTATAACTGTTCCTAGTCGAGGGTATATCGAGAGAGGGCATCGATACACCAGAGGTAGACTAGCGTATACGCATCTTGACCCATATGATGGGCGATGGATGATCCTATATCCATCGGTGTTTGACATCAGAGATGGTGTACGGGTGCTCAGTGGAGACTGGGTACACTGGACGGACACGCCGAGAACTCCCAGATGGTGATATACCACACGTCAGATGGCAGTTCTCCGGTGACACTGGTACAGGGTTGTCTGTAGACCCGAGATCGTCATAGAGTCTTGTGTGATTCCCACTGTGTTTTGATTTCCACCTTACCACGTCCAAGAGGGCGTGCAAAACGGTGGCTTTTGGGTACAGTCCCGAATCACATGGAGGCAATGAGCGATAGGAGGAGATTCGTCTCTCCCGGTATAGGGAGTTGATGTTGTGCTGTGTTCGATTGGCTATAACTGGAAGTCCTTGGCCAGGGCTGATATAGAGATTTACTGGTAAGTGTTACTAGTAGTTTCTCAACCCGTTATGAGCCACACATCGACACGACTTATCGGTTACTGGGGTCTGACGTATACCACCCCTAGACCAGATATGCGACATATCAGACGAACAGACCGGACTGTACGGGAGTGTTACTGATCGGATTCACAGGAGAACGCACAGGCTAGCTTGTGGATCTTCTGATCGCTCAATACGTGGGTGGCTGTACCGTTTAGCTGACCGCTTGCAGCTTGTGGGTGTTTGATATGATCACCACCTGCTACCGGCGTATTGACGATTCTTTAGAGTCCTACACAGAGATTCTTGGCTCAGGCGAAACGGAGTAGAGGCACATATGTGATATGTGCAGGACCGAGAATAATGCGATATGGGATACCGTATTATATTCTCGCGATATTTTGATATGAACCGGGTCATCGGATCAAGTGTTGATTCGATGAATCGGTAAAGGATATATTAGTCGGTAATATTCGATATAGCCAGATCGTCGGATCAAGTGTTGATTCGATGATTTAATGTATAATAATATATATGATATATTATTACATTATCTAATATTGGCTCGCTTTATTATTTCATTTTCTCAGTGGATGATACATTGATATATATGCGATATATGTTAATTGTATTATTTTCTTTTGTTGCAAATATATAATATATATGTGATATATATTATTGAGACATGATATGATTAATTGTTAAACATGTTTAAGGATGATTAATTGAGGTTAGGGTTTGATTAGGGTTAGATGCTTCATGCACCTTCTAGAAGCATTTTTCTTTTGTCATTGTAAAGATATTTATGGATGACACATTCTTAACCCAACCAAACCCTAACTCTGGTTTATTCTCTACACAATCATAGCCACTCATCCTTGACCATGGTTTATATATCAATCATATTCATTTCTTTCTATTCATCACAAAAGGAAAATAATCATTATTCTTTTTCCATTATCATCTTCTTCTCTCTTGAAGAAGCTCACTTGATTTTCTTTATGTGATGAATAAATATGAGAAAATGATTTAAAAAGAAAGCAAAAATACTACTCTCTCATCCTCATCTCATCTAGCCCATGAGATTAGTGTGTTCATCTCTTTAGAGTGAGAAAGCTTGAGTCTTTGCAACTTCGACGTAGATCATCGGAGATTTAGAACACTTCAAGCTAGCATGGATCGTTTGAGTCGTGGAGCCTCTCATGAGTCCAGGAGATCGTGGATTGCGGCAAAGGGACTTCTACTCGGAGCTTGTGAAGCGAAAGAGCGGACTACAAAGGTTGTAATCCCTCACACTTAGATAAAAGTTATCATCTTGCATGTTTAAACCTAATAATCTAGCAAAGATCCCGGCTTTGGGTTGTTCGGCACGTCTAAATTTTTATCCGGGCATGTTTGATGCCTTTTGAACCTTCACAAGAGTGCCTAGGAACCCTACACTTCGTAATTATATTCCTTGAATTTCTCAAAAGCTTCAGACTTATGTTTCAACAAGAACACATGTCCGAATCTTGAGAGATCATCGATGAATGTAATGAAGTACAAAGAACCAACCCTGACATTGTGTAGACGTCGAACCGTATACATCATCTTGTATGCGTCCCAAGAGTTCAGCAACTCTTGCTCCGTTTCCAGTAAACGGAGTTTTGGTCATTTTACCTTTGAGACATGACTTGAAAGTATCATAAGATGAAAATTCGAACCGATTCTCATATTCATCCTTATGTAACTTAGCTAGTCATGTCGCATTGATATAACCTAGTCTACAATGCCACAAGAAGGATTTATTCATTTCTGAACAACTCCTCATGTGTGTGTGTAGGGTTCTTGTGCACGACAACAAGGTTTCGGGAGGCACCGTCCATCCCATTTTCAAATATTTGTCTTGCTGAGGAACTCTAACCTAGGATGTTTAACTAGAGAATCATACGAAACAAATTGTAAACTACTTTACAACTAAGTGAAATTGGAATACAACCTTTGTTGACCGGTCCGTCACTTCAATTGCTCCGTGTAGTAGTACCTTCGCTCCTAGTAGTGATCTTCCGGACTCTAGCATGGCTTCACAAGGTGAAAGGAACGAGCTTGCGCGAAGTCTTCGAGGCCGAATATGATCTACGTCGAGGAGACACTAACCCAAGCTACAACTTCACTAATGAGAGATTAGTGAAGCTAACACCCTATACTAAAGTGCTAATCTAGTAGAGGATGATGAAGTAGGATTTTTGCTCACTTTAGAATTGATTTTCTAACTAATGTTTCTCACTTGCACAAAAGCTAGAGAGCACTTGAGCTTGAAGAAGAAGATGAAGAGAGATAATGTTGTGAGAGTGGATGGCAACCATGGGTGAGAAAATATCTAATATTTCTCGTGTAGAGACTTAACCATGAGTTTAGATAATGGTTGGGTTAACAAATATCTAGTGTAAGACAAAACTAGTGGACTAAGTCGATGGATCTTAAAACTTCATGAAGCTTCATGCCATGTGACAAATTTCCAACTAATAATTGAATTACCATAAATAAATAAACCCTACATTATCTTTATCATGGTGTAAGTCTCATACACCCATGTTGCATGTATCATCAACCATGACACATAATAAAACGCAATTAATATATATCATATATATATATTAAGTGTGCACATGTAAGAAAAATAAATGCTTAAGTGAGCTAATATTAGTTAATGTAAACTAGTATATCAAATAAACAATTATACACTAAATTATCAAATCAACACTTGATTTAATAATCCGGCCATATCTCATATAACCGACAAATATTATATGTACCAACTTATCGAATCAACACTTGATTCGATAACCCGGCTATATCACATATAACCGACCGATATAAATATCGCGAGAATAGATGTGACGCTTTGAAAATCGTTTCGGTGAAATTTCGAAAAATCGGTAAGATAAGGGGGTTTTCTGTAAATAAGTCAAAATGCAAATATCTTATTATAAAAATTAAATATACATATTCTAGCTATGTAATTGCTATTATTTGGTGTTTATTGAGCCGCTGGTGAAATTTCAAATTTTCTGAAAAAATATTATTTTATTATTATTTTAAGCCGTCACTAATACAATTAATTAGGGAAAATTACAAATTGGAATGAGTTGAAACAAATTTTGTGCATCATAAAACATTAAATAAAATTTTATCATGTGGTTTTTGGAACGAAATCATTTGCCAAAACGGTTTAGAAATTATTGAAGAAAAAAGGCTTTTTTCCGTAAAATTAGTGTTAATGGGAATTGGGGTATAAAATTTATCATTTTTCTTCACCCATAACTCACCCTCTCTCCCTCTCCCCATGTGGCCGACCCCACCATGACAGCCCTCCCCCTCTCTCTCTCCAAATCACAAAGAAAAGAGAAGAAAAGAAAAGAAAATGATAGAAAATGGTGGACTTTGACTTTTTCCACTTTCTCCATCTCACTCTCTCTCCTCCCTCACCCATTCCCCACCCCCATGATGGCTGAAACCTGCACATTTCAGCAGCCCTCCCCTCTGATTACTCATCTCATCTCTTCTCCAAAAAAATTCACAAAAAAAATTTCATGAAAAATCAACTAAAACTCAAAACCGAAATCCAACTCCTACCCTTTATTTATTTGCCTATCTACCATGGATTTTGGGAGCAAGAGAGCAATTTGGGAGGCTTAGATCTTTGCTATATCTCTAATTGGGAGGTATAAATCTTAACCCTTGTCTTAATTGTTGGTTAATTACTCCAATTTAACTAAATTTGGTGTTTAATTTGTGTGTATATTGCAAACTTGAATTGTGGGGTTAATGGTTATATGTGAGATTAAAATCAAGATAGGGTTTTATCACATCATTAAGGTTGCCATGAGTAGATTGACATGTTAATTCTTGCTAAAACCTAATCTAGTTACTAATTTCAAAATTCGTTAGTTGGAAATTGTGATAAATGTGCTTTTTGCTTACTAGTTTTTTTTGAAATTGTTTTATATTGGGATTAAAATCTAAATTAAGGTTTCATGTCATTATTAATATTATAATAAGTGGTTTAATGATTTTGGATCATGCAAAACCAAGCTTAATTGATGAATTGTGAATTTTGCTTTAAAAGGTGTTAAAAATTGATATTTTTGCAAACTAGGATTTTGGAAATTATGCAAATTTATGAGATTAAATTATGGAAATGGTTTTTATGACTTATTTAAGATATTTAATAAGTATTATGGACACTACATTTGTTTAAACATCTTGTTTTGTACAAAAACGGCGAATTGTGCTTGCTAGATTTTCGGAAAAAAATGGCTTTTAAAGTGAATTTGGGGTTCTTGTGAATTTTAAGCTATTTTATATTATAATTTGTGCTTGTGATTGTACAAATGAGTGTGTTTAGGTTTTTCTCGATGGTTTGGCGTTTGTACGCCGACGTCGAGGGTTTTTGGGTTGATTTGTGAAAACAGCCATAGGTTTTGACCTATGTGGGACGTTTTGGTCATGAGTCGGATTTTAATGCGATATGGTGCGTTATGATGTGTAGGTACCCCATGTGGACTTCGAGACGACAAGCAAGCACGTGGCGACGTCGGCACCGGCGAGCGAGTACCAGGTGAGTAGATTTATATCTACGGGGAGAAGTCGGGCGGATGGCGTATAGCACCCCCGCGGTCCGTGGTGGTGTATACGGATGCGTATACACACCAACAATTATTATATGTTATTGGGATTAATAACGATGTTTAGGATGGATATTGGTGTGTTGGATTATTTTAGTGTCGCGAACCCTAGGGTAGTGTTGCACTACACATACACACATACATACTTGCATACATTCCTATTTATATGTGCTCATGGGATTCTTTATAGTTATGTGTTCACATGGGTATGGGACTATGTGTTCACATACGGATTTGAGGAGGATACTTGGGATTGAGCTGAGTCGATGAGATTTGTTTGTGGTTGTGATCTCGGTGATATGGCAGGATTCGTACTTAAGGTACATCCTGGTGTTATAACGGATCTGGCGGCGGCGATACGGGTGAATAGTGTTATAAATAAATGGTCGACATGTGATCGTGATATGAGGCATAATATGCTAGGATATTGATTTTAGGACGTATCGGGCGATGTATACCCCTTGATGATGATATGTGCTGATGATATCGGTTTGTACGAGATTGTCGATCAGTAGTCAGATCATGAGTATATTGAGGATATTAGTATTGTACTAGACATAGGTCAGTACCCAAGACTATGATCTTGGATAAAGAGGATACCAGAGGAATAGTGTGAGGAATATGATATTGACCCGTACCCAGATTTGGGGATGCCGTACGACGGATTTACGTACGAGCTATATCTTGATGATTGATCCGCACTCTTGACTTGGGATGTCTGATTATAGATATGGTATCGGATATGATATTATTGAGGCGGGATCAACGTCTAATATATATACAGGTATGTATATGTATCGACTCAGATGTTAGGCGGTTTCCTTACCTGTAGTCTAGCTTGTAGCGTAGCCCTTTAGTTTAGTTAGTTGTTAGATTAGATTCGGTTCCTACCTATTTCAAAGCGTACGAATCGTGCGTAATTTTAAAGACAGCCTAAGGGATCCTACGGATATTTCAAAAACGTATCTTTTCTTAAAAACATCGTAGCCCCTATTTTCAAAACCCCACGATTCGTGTTATTTCAAAAGGCACCATTGTAGGACTTATATTAGGTTAAAACAGATTAGTTATCGTTGCGTCTAGTATTCAGCTCCCGCTCATTATTGTTGTTTGCTCCGCATCACATGCTTATATTATACTTCATATTCTACTGTTGATATCTTGTGGTTAGGACACCAGCACCATTACCGATGAAGCGTATGTACCACGTACACTTACTTGCCGGCTCACACACATCTTTATCGGTAATTGCCATGTCACGTACACCTTAGAAAATATTATTGCTTGACATAGCCTGTTAGCTAATAGTTTAGACATGATATTAGTGTACTTGCCTTATATGTTAGTTTAGACATTGTAGTTATTACCTGCTACCTCATGCATACTGTTATTCATTGTTATGCCGCATTCATGGATTCTCATGCATATATTCACTTTTTACGTGCTATTGAGGTTTTGGAATTGGATTTCCATGAGATTTTCTGGATTTGGGGAAAACCGCAAAACATATACAAACTTCTTCTTTCTCTTTTTAAATAAAAAGAGCGGTTTTTCCCATGATATATGAGTCGTCCACCATGAGTTTGCTGATGGATTTGGAGACCCGATTCGAGGAGTTGGATGAACCGTTTCGGGTACATGGTGGACCCGGTAAGGTACCCCGGGGCAAGAAGCTCGTGGTGATGACGATGAGCCTGGCAGGGGGAGACTACCTACCGGTGATTTTACCCGACGCGTCGGATATCCGGAGGATACCGTCGTGGTCTTGAGATGGATGGTAGGGGCCGGTCTGGACTGACGGCGCCCTAGATATTGAGATTGAGACATTGAGATTTCAAGATATTGAGGTACTGAGATTTGAGGATACAGGCCTGTCCGGATGGCCGGAGCCTGAGGTTTTGAGACATTGAGATTTATGTTTTGTGTCGATGCTAGACCCTGTTGATGCTGATTTCATTTATGATACCTCATTTTAAAAATACAAAGGAAATCTCACTAATTTATGAAAACAGTTTCTTCATTTACATGTATTCTGTTTTCATGCATTCATACCCCATTCATATGATATATTGCTACCTAGGCACAGACACGGCCACATGAGATTACACTCGGGTTAGATATTTACCCTAGCCTTGTTATAGGCTGCATGTTATATACATTTTTGAGGATATATTATGATCATTGACCTAGGTTGCGTTATTTATGCGATTTCTGTGCGTAGATGTTTTTCTACTCACGAGTTGGCAACTCACCCCCGTTGTGCCCCAGTTTCTTGCAGGTATTGCCGTACGGATTTCATTACGGCTTTGCGGGCACGGTTTCTTTTCGGGTGACTTGCTAGTAGGTGGGTTTATTGTATCTTACCCATCATTATACCTTGTATATTATACTTCAGTTGTATCTAGAAGTTCCATCAACCAAACTTGTATTTTTTGAGATAGAGACCAGTAATGTTATTCTTTCGACCATAGAGTAGCATGTTATATTTCTTGAGTTTCTTGCTGGTTGAGTTCCATTTCTGTTGTGATCCTCGCCTTTAGGCGTTGTATATTATGTTGCATACAGGTTGGTTTGATATGGTTCTTCCTATTCTCTACTACTTCTCTTGGTTTGTATTTCTGGGTTCCGGCTTACTTAGCATACGTACGCCTTGAGACGTTCGTAGTCTAAGTGCCGGTCATGTTCCGTACTTTCGGGTTGTGACAAAGTTGGTATCAGAGCGTTAGGTTTTTACCTTAGGAGTATAGGAAGACCCTTGGTTGATGGAATAGGTGACTAAAGTAGAGTGACGTACCGTTGGTATGTTCCGCGGCATATTTACGACACGCCACTCCACTTAAGGAGCCTTAGAATGTACATTTTTTTTTCAGTATCATATTCCTTCCTGATCTAGCCTCATCGGTATCAGTTATGGTTTTGCTGCCACGATTACGGGCAGGGAGAACTACGGTTAGAGTTGCGGTCAGCATGAGCTCGTTACGAACAAGGACTGACCAGAGCATTATTCCGGAGACACACGTTTGCAGAGATGTGTCTTGATTGTGTTTTGCGCCACGAGCGTTTGATGGATCGCTGTAAGAGATTACTTGGACGTGCCGATCATCACTAGAGGATTGAGCCACTGACAGAGGCCAGCCAGATACTGATGATCGTTGATGTATTGCTCGTTCATGGTGATTGAGGCACTGTTCAGCGTGCAGACGAGTGAGCCAGTTATTGCTGCGAACGACGGGATTTTGCCCAGATGTTGGAGCTATTGCAGTACGAGATTGTACTAAGAGATTATAAGAGATCACTAGTCACCGAGGATGAATGACTAGGATATGTGGATTGTTCGCTACCCCGTTACGAGGTCATCAGATAGATTGATTCCAGCTAGAGACGACTTCACGCGGAGACGTTGAGAGTCGATAGAGATGATCAAATGTCAGTAACCTATTATTCCAAGTTTAAAGTATTCGGAAAGACATGCAGGCAATTCTATGGTCCCTCTAGAAGAATGAAACCCTAACTCGACTTAATGACCGTGTGAAAGCCTTTGAACCTTAGGGTTTGCGGCAGTTCTGCTGCGCCATTAGTGAGGCTTGGGTTTGCCCTTCTACAGCAGGACCACCGATGCTGTGGTATGTACTCGATACTATTATACCGTACCCAAGATGTTGAGCTCTTGGGGGATTATGAGGTTTTGACGACTCGATCGGATGGCTCGACTTAATTCGGATGCTAGATGGTGAGATGCAATTCTTGGGAGACTCCAGATACGAGGATAGCCGTTGGATGCTCAGTCCATGCAGCCACGACCAGACGAGTCCGAAGAGGTCGACATTAGAGAAAAATGGAGTAAGAGGTTCGTACACGATCTGGATATGATGACGTTCCCCTCCGCTGACATCAGAGATGCGATGCGCATACCGAGGCATTGTTATTGGATATACCTACCAAAAAGAGTCGCGCTGAGTATGCAGCCGTTACGAAGCAAGAAGCGGACATGGTAAGGACGATGACTCCTGGACATTTGGCAGAGATGAGACTTGGAAGAGACCTTGAGCAGGATTCCTTCCAGGACACTGCTGCAATGATACTTGCACCCAGGATCAGATGTGTCTCGTACATTCAGAGAGCCAGAGGCCGACGCCAGTAATATGCTGTCTTACGAGTGGTCACGATGATTGACCAAGAGATGACCAGAGAAGTGCCAGAACGGAATCGTCCCCGTTAGCACACCTGACAGGGCCGATGAGCCGATGGACCGAAAGATTGGTAATTCACAGTGAAGACCTTGACCCAGGAGTGGTCATGGTTACGCACGCCAGCAGGACAGAGTTCATGATCATCGACGAGACGTCCTACTAGTGACCACGACGGTTGGCCGAAATTCTTAGAGGATGCGCTTGAGCAGTACTTTTCCGCCATTGTTGATTACGATGTTTTGGGTGATTTATTCGTATGATTTGATTTTGATGATTGAGGATTTACGATCTTTGCACAGTGTTGCACTTGATATCGTTTTCGTGCTTCAGTTTCACATGTTTGTGATTTTACGATTTTAAACAGTTGAGTTGGTTTTGTGCGTATGCATGCACACGATTTGGTTCCTGCACTCTGTATAGTTTATATATGCTTGCAGTGCAGTGATACGCCTTTTGTGCACTTAGATGCACTGGACATCGATTTCGATGGTGATACTCGATATTTGTTTTGTGCACCATGTGCACCTGATTGATTTTGCGCAAGTTCGGCGCTTGATATTGGATTTCATGATTTCGTGCACGATGGATGCACCTGATTTGGATTTTTAGCGCCTGTTGGGCGCCTGTTACGAGATGCGATTTGGTGCACACCAGATGCACTAATTCGGGATTTTTCGTGCATGTCAGATGCACCTGATTTTGCTGTCAGGCACACACGTTGCCTACGACAGATGTTTCGTGCACACCCGATGCACTTAGATGTTGTTTCTGTGCGCATGTATGGCATATTCATGGATTTTGATTTCCGTGCGCACCAGACGCACGTAGCATTCATGTGCATATTTTGGGGATTGATTTCGTATAGAGCAGTACGTTTTTATGATATTGCTATGTGTTTTCGTACTGAGTAGGACTAGTCAGAGGCCAGTACCTGAATATATTTTGCATGCATTGATAGTTATTGAAGGGATTTCCAAAAAGCGAGCTATAGCCTCAGTATTTACCTACGTGTCTGATATGACACGAAATGTTTAAAACAAGGAGACCCTTCTAAATTGTTTCCAAAACGGCGGAACGTACATTTCAAACAAAGGTATATATGTATATAGTTATTTTCTTATGATAGACGTCCGCCGCTGTGCAGTGTTATACGCGTTGCACAGCGACTTAAAGAGATTTGGCATGCATTTCCTTCAGATACTTACAGATATAGATTCGATATTTACAGGTATAGTTTCGAGTTATGTCATATTGGTTTTGATTTGGATTTGGCATTGATGTCTTCTCCATGACTCCGATGATTGCGGTATGCTTGACGGAGTTTTGATTTGAGTTATATGCTCATTTTTCAAGCGCATGCGCTGCGCTACGATTTGTTTTATGTATTTACAATTTCGGAGCCCTGACGACTTGATGGGTTTTCTTAGATGTTTTAGTATTTGGGGGAGTTTGAATTTAAATTCGCGGACCGAATTTCTTTAAGGGGGGAAGATTGTGACGCTTTGAAAATCGTTTCGGTGAAATTTCGAAAAATCGGTAAGATAAGGGGGTTTTGTGTAAAAAAGTCAAAATGCAAATATCTTATTATAAAAATTAAATATACATATTCTAGCTATGTAATTGCTATTATTTGGTGTTTATTGAGCCGCTGCTGAAATTTCAAATTTTCTGAAAAAATATTATTTTATTATTATTTTAAGCCGTCACTAATACATTTAATTAGGGAAAATTACAAATTGGAATGAGTTGAAACAAATTTTGTACATCATAAAACATTAAATAAAATTTTATCATGTGGTTTTTGGAACGAAATCATATGCCAAAATGGTTTAGAAATTATTGAAGAAAAAAGGCTTTTTTCGGTAAAATTAGTGTTAATGGGAATTGGGGTATAACATTTATCATTTTTCTTCACCCATACACCCATAACTCACCCTCTCTCCCTCTCCCCATGTGGCCGACCCCACCATGACAGCCCTCCCCCTCTCTCTCTCTCCAAATCACAAAGAAAAGAGAAGAAAAGAAAAGAAAATGATAGAAAATGGTGGACTTTGACTTTTTCCACTTTCTCCACCTCACTCTCTCTCCTCCCTCACCCATTCCCCACCCCCATGATGGCTGAAACCTGCACATTTCAGCAGCCCTCCCCTCTCATTCCTCATCTCATCTCTTCTCCAAAAAAATTCACAAAAAAATTTTCATGAAAAATCAACTAAAACTCAAAACCGAAATCCAACTCCTACCCATTATTTATTTGCCTATCTAGCATGGATTTTGGGAGCAAGAGAGCAATTTGGGAGGCTTAGATCTTTGCTATATCTCTAATTGGGAGGTATAAATCTTAACCCATGTCTTAATTGTTGGTTAATTACTCCAATTTAACTAAATTTGGTGTTTAATTTGTGTGTATATTGCAAACTTGAATTGTGGGGTTAATGGTTATATGTGAGATTAAAATCAAGATAGGGTTTTATCACATCATTAAGGTTGCCATGAGTAGATTGATATGTTAATTCTTGCTAAAACCTAATCTAGTTACTAATTTCAAAATTTGTTAGTTGGAAATTATGATAAATGTGCTTTTTGCTAACTAGTTTTTTTTGAAATTGTTTTATATTGGGATTAAAATCTAAATTAAGGTTTCATGTCATTATTAATATTATAATGAGTGGTTTAATGATTTTGGATCATGCAAAACCAAGCTTAATTGATGAATTGTGAATTTTGCTTTAAAAGGTGTTAAAAATTGATATTTTTGCAAACTAGGATTTTGGAAATTATGCAAATTTATGAGATTAACTTATGGAAATGTTTTTTATGACTTATTTAAGATATTTAATAAGTATTATGGACGCTACATTTGTTTAAACATCTTGTTTTGTACAAAAACGGCGAATTGTGCTTGCTAGATTTTCGGAAAAAACGGCTTTTAAAGTGAATTTGGGGTTCTTGTGAATTTTAAGCTATTTTATATTATAATTAGTGCTTGTGATTGTACAAATGAGTGTGTTTAGGTTTTTCTCGATGGTTTGGCGTTTGTACGCCGACGTCGAGGGTTTTTGGGTTGATTTGTGAAAGCAGCCATAGGTTTTGACCTATGTGGGACGTTTTGGTCATGAGTCGGATTTTAATGCGATATGGTGCGTTATGATGTGTAGGTACCCCATGTGGACTTCGAGACGACAAGCAAGCGCGTGGCGACGTCGGCACCGGCGAGCGAGGACCAGGTGAGTAGATTTATATCTACGGGGAGAAGTCGGGCGGATGGCGTATAGAGCCCCCGCGGTCTGTGGTGGTGTATACGGATGCGTATACACACCAACAATTATTATATGTTATTGGGATTAATAACGATGTTTAGGATGGATATTGGTGTGTTGGATTATTTTAGTGTCGCGAACCCTAGGGTAGTGTTGCACTACACATACACACATACATACTTGCATACATTCCTATTTATATGTGCTCATGGGATTCTTTATAGTTATGTGTTCACATGGGTATGGGACTATGTGTTCACATACGGATTTGAGGAGGATACTTGGGATTGAGCTGAGTCGATGAGATTTGTTTGTGGTTGTGATCTCGGTGATATGGCAGGATTCGTACTTAAGGTACGTCCTGGTGTTATAACGGATCTTGCGGCGGCGATACGAGTGAATAGTGTTATAAATAAATGGTCGATATGTGATCGTGATATGAGGCATAATATGCTAGGATATTGATATTAGGTCGTATCGGGCGATGTATACCCCTTGATGATGATATGTGCTGACGATATCGGTTTGTACGAGATTGTCGATCAGTAGTCAGATCATGAGTATATTGAGGATATTAGTATTGTACTAGACATAGGTCAGCACCCTAGACTATGATCTTGGATAAAGAGGATACCAGAGGAATAGTGTGAGGAATATGATATTGACCCGTACCCAGATTTGGGGATGCCGTACGACGGATTTACGTACGAGCTATATCTTGATGATTGATCCGCACTCTTGACTTGGGATGTCTGATTATAGATATGGTATCGGATATGATATTATTGAGGCAGGATCACCGACTAATATATATACAGGTATGTATATGTATCGACTCAGATGTTAGGCGGTTTCCTTACCTGTAGTCTAGCTTGTAGCGTAGCCCTTTAGTTTAGTTAGTTGTTAGATTAGATTCGGTTCATACCTATTTCAAAGCGTACGAATCGTGCGTAATTTTAAAGACAGCCTGAGGGATCCTACGGATATTTCAAAAATGTATCTTTTCTTAAAAACACCGTAGCCCCTATTTTCAAAACCCCACGATTCGTGTTATTTAAAAAGGCACCATTGTAGGACTTATATTAGGTTAAAACAGATTAGTTATCGTTGCGTCTAGTATTCAGCTCCCGCTCATTATTGTTGTTTGCTCCGCATCACATGCTTATATTATGCTTCATATTCTACTGTTGATATCTTGTGGTTAGGACACCAGCACCATTACCGATGATGCGTATGTACCACATACACTTACTTGCCGGCTCACACACATCTTCATCGGTAATTGCCATGTCACGTACACCTTAGAAAATATTATTTCTTGACATAGCCTGTTAGCTAATGGTTTCGACATGATATTAGTGTACTTGCCTTATATGTTAGTTTAGACATTGTAGTTATTACCTGCTACCTCATGCATACTGTTATTCATTGTTATGCCGCATTCATGGATTCTCATGCATATATTCACTTTTTACGTGCTATTGAGGTTTTGGAATTGGATTTCCATGAGATTTTCTGGATTTGGGGAAAACCGCAAAACATATACAAACTTCTTCTTTCTCTTTTTAAATAAAAAGCGCGGTTTTTCCCATGATGTATGAGTCGTCCACCATGAGTTTGCTGATGGATTTGGAGACCCGATTCGAGGAGTTGGATGAACCGTTTCGGATACATGGTGGACCCGGTAAGGTACCCCGGGGCAAGAAGCTCGTGGTGATGACGATGAGCCTGGCGGGGGAGACTACCTACCGGTGATTTTACCCGACGCGTCGGATATCCGGACGATACCGTCGTGGTCTTGAGATGGATGGTAGGGGCTGGTCTGGACTGACGGCGCCCTAGATATTGAGATTGAGACATTGAGATTTCGAGATATTGAGGTACTGAGATTTGATGATACAGGCCAGTCCGAATGGCCGGAGCCTGAGGTTTTGAGACATTGAGATTTATGTTTTGTGTCAATGCTAGACATTGTTGATGCTGATTTCATATATGATACCTCATTTTAAAAATACAAAGGAAATCTCACTAATTTATGAAAACAGTTTCTTCATTTACATGTATTCTGTTTTCATGCATTCATACCTCATTCATATGATATATTGCTACCTGAGGCACAGACACGGCCACATGAGATTACACTCGGGTTAGATATTTACCCTAGCCTTGTTATAGGGTGCATGTTATATACATTTTTGAGGATATATTATGATCATTGACCTAGGTTGCGTTATTTATGTGATTTCTGTGCGTAGATGTTTTTCTACTCACGAGTTGGGAACTCACCCCCGTTGTGCCCCAGTTTCCTGCAGGTGTTGCCGTACGGATTTCATTATGGCTTTGCGGGCACGGTTTCTTTTCGGATGACTTGCTAGTAGGTGGGTCTATTGTATCTTACCCATCATTATACCTTGTATATTATATTTCAGTTGTATCTAGAAGTTCCATTAACCAAACTTGTATTTTTTGAGATAGAGACCCGTAATGTTATTCTTTCGACCATAGAGTAGCATGTTATATTTCTTGAGTTTCTTGCTGGTTGAGTTCCATTTCTATTGTGATCCTCGCCTTTAGGCGTTGTATATTATGTTGCATACAGGTTGATTTGATATGGTTCTTCCTATTCTCTACTACTTCTCTTGGTTTGGATTTCTGGGTTCCGGCTTACTTAGCATACGTACACCTTGAGACGTTCGTAGTCTAAGTGCCGGTCATGTTCCGTACTTTCGGGTTGTGACAATAGAATACGGTATCACATACTCGTATTAATCTCGGTCCCACACATATCACATATGTGCTCCTACTTCGTTTTGCCTGAGCCAGTAAAACCTCTGTGTAGAACTCTAAAGACTCGTCAATACGCTGGCAGTAAGTGATGATCATATCAAGCACCCACAAGCCGTCAGCGGTACTGGCTGGACATAACGACTACCCGGGTATTGAGCGATCAGAAGATCAACAAGCAAGCCCGCTCTAGCTCCTGTAAAGCCTGTCAGTAAACACTACTGTATAGTCCAGTCTCTTCGTCTAAGATGTCGCATATCCAGTCTAGGGGTGGTAAACGTCAGACCCTAATAACTCGATAAGTCATGCCGATACGAGGCTCATAACGAGTCGAGAAACTACTGATAACACTTACCAGTAAATCTCTAAATCAGCCCTGGCCAGGGACTTCCTGTTATAGCCAATCGAGCACAGCACGACATCTACCCCCAATACCGGGAGAGACGAAATCCCATCCTATTGCTCATTGCCTCCATGTGACTCGGGACTTTACCCAAAAACCACCGTTTTGCACGTCCTCTTGAACGTGGTAAGGTGGAAATCAAAGCACAGTTGGAATCACACAAGACACTATGACGATCTCGGGTCTACAGGCTTACCTGTACCAGTGTCACCAGAGAACTGCTATCTGACGTAAGGTATAATACCATCTAGGAGTTCTCGGCGAGTCCGTCCAGTGTACCAAGTCTCCACTGAGCACCCGTATACCATCTCTGATGTCAAACACCAATGGATATAGGATCATCCATCGCCCATCTCATGGGTCGAGAAGCGTATACGCTAGTCTATTCTGGTATATCGATGCCCTTTCTCGATACACCCACGACTAGGAACATTAAAGGATGAACTTATGGACTACCACGGCCCCACTAGTATGATCTGAATGATAATCCTGGTAGTCAAGTACACATCCTAAGGGCTTTACCAACATGTAACCATAAGACAGTATTAAGAGACAAGTATACATGTTAAGATAAAGAGCATCCAGATAACAAACTATAATGTCGAGCAAGAAAGTCCTCTCTATATATATCCAAGCATCCACTGTAATATACATCATATGTACAATAATGGCCTCTAGGGCATACATACAACTAACAATCTCCCACTTGCACTAGGGCCAGCTGTTGTTGTATCGCATACCCAACATCCCGAAGAGTCTCTCGAACTGTATCTGGGGAATGGCCTTCGTGAGTGGATCCGCTGTGTTGTTCTTCGTGTGAACTCTCCTGACTTCGATCTCCCGGCGATCAACTATCTCCCGGATCAGGTGATACCACCTCAGAATATGCCTGGATCGCTGATGGGACCTGGGTTCCTTGGCAAAAGCCACCACTCCATTGTTATCACAATACAAAGGTATTGGATACACAATGGATGGAACCACTCCAAGTTCAGTTATGAACTTCTTCATCCAGACAGCCTCTTTGGCGGCATCGTTGGCTGCGATGTATTCAGCCTCCATTGTCGAGTCTGCCACGGTTTCCTGCTTGGAACTCTTCCAGCATACCGCCTGTAACATTTTAGAAAATATAAAATATTATTTTTGGAATTTAATATTCAAATAATATTTTTCCCGAAAACTGCCGATTTGCGAAATTGAGGTTTTCGAAAAAGGGTATAAATATATACCAATAATTGTGAAATAAATGGAAATTAAAATGATTTATTCATTTTAAAATATTTTTAAAGTATTTGGCATTTTTAAAAATTATTATTTGCAGTTTAAATAAAACCCGATTAGTGCACTGCTAATCGCGATTAAGCCAAATCCGTGTTTCTACAGTTTTCATGGTTAGTGCACCATGACATCTTTCATTTGGTTACATGTTCATTTGTGTTGTTTACATGTTATGGTTTTATTTTAGTGAGAAAAGAAAAGGAAAATGATGACTTGAGGAGAGAGTGAGGGGATACAATCATGAGACATGGCATGCTAGGAGAGAGAATGAGGGTGAGAAAGAGAGAGAGGGGGGGACAGTGCTGCCCCTTTCATTTTCCCCCCACCATTTGCATCTCCTTCTTCATCCTCAAGCCCATCTTCTACCCTCATGACCCATATCAAAATACTTCTCAAAACCCCATACCCATTTCTTTAAAAACTTGCACAAGCTCAAGGGAAGCACATTGGACCAAGAAAAATCGGATTTTGAGGACTTTGGGCAACTCAAGAAAATTCTTGAGTTGCCAATTGAGGTAATTTCTGCACCATTAGCATTGTATTTCAATTTCATTAGCAACCATACAAGTTTAGAAGTGTTTTGATGCGGTTTTGCGAGCTTTGAAAATTCCTAGAGAGGGTTAGGGTTTGATTTGAATTGGAATAGTGTAATTGAACCTTATTGGTGACCTTAGACCCCCCCATGATGTTAGAAACCCAGATCAAGCATGAACTAAAACCTGAAACCCAAATTTAAAACTTGTCATGTCGGTTTTGTGAATATATAGTGGGTGTAGGGAAATCTGGAGTGATCTGGAGCATTTTTAAGAAAAGTAAACAATACCATTGACCTAGATGGACCCCCAGGAGGCCACCCTACCAATACGAACACATTCTGAGCTTATAAAATCGAGGAGGCTGGATTTTTGGGGGTAGGGGCCGGCCACATTGGTGAATTAGGTGCTGATCAGTCGAAAATACTGTATTTCTAACACGGCAATTTCCCTACCTTTTGCACTCATCTAGAAGTGTTCGGTATTCATATTGCACATATTAGCAAAACATCACTGAAATACCAGATTGCATGTGTTAGACTTTAAAACCGTCACTTTTAGGGAAATTGTGTGTTTATCATGGCATCGCATCATCCTTGTATTGCGCAACTCTTGTTCCGAGAAATTGTGCAGGAAATTCCAGAATACTCCAGAATGCACGTGGCTTCATCTAGAAGGCTCGGCCTAACAACCTTACCCAAGAATATTCCTCATTCTAGAATATTCCCTCCAACAAACTTCTTCTAGAAGCCTCCTTATAACAACCTTCTTCTAGAAGCCTCCTTGTAACAACCTCATTCTAGAATATTCCCTCCAACAAACTTCTTCTAGAAGATTCTTTCTAACAACCTCATTTTGGAGGGAAAATTCAAATGAGGTAGTTCATTTTGGAGGGAAAATTCAAATTCAAATGAGGTAGTTCATTTTGGAGGGAAAATTCAAATTCAAATGAGGTAGTTCATTTTGGAGGGAAAATTCAAATTCAAATGAGGTAGTTCATTTTGGAGGGAAAATTCAAATTCAAATGAGGTGGTTCATTTTGGAGGGAAAATTCAAATGAGGTAGTTCATTTTGGAGGGAAAAGTGGTTCATTTTGGAGGGAAAATTCAAATTTCAATTCTAAATCAAGAAGTCTATAAAAAGGAGCCTAGATCTAGAGGGGAAAACGTTCAAGAATCACCACCATCTTCAACCCACAAGTTTAGTGACAAAAGCTTGTGCTAAATTCAATCTCCATCCCCAATTCAAAATCAAGATCAAGATCCCGAGAGCAATTTGAGCAAGAGAGCCTTCAACCTTTAGCAAGCGACGCCGGATTCCAACGGAGCAAGAGATCCACGCCGATCCGCGACTCAAGGAGCCGAGCGAAACCGAAATCGACGATCTAGTTCCTTCCTTTTGTAAATTCAAGAGAGTTGTAACAAAATTTGTCGATAAATAAAGGTGAATTTTCTATACTCTTGCTTATCTTTTAATTCAAGCATAATGATTAGAATTCAATTTGTGATTGTGTTTGTGATCATGATGTTTGAGTAATCTCCGCTCGTGTAGGAGTTGTGACGATCTTTAGATGATGATGATTTAGATATTTCTACAATTCTTAAATCCTATAATGTTTGGAAATTCTAGTTAATCAAATGATTAATAACCTAGTTTCGAGATGATGCTTTCTTGATCGTGTTCACTCGAAACTAGGGAACAACTATTAAACATTTGATTAATTAGAAGCTAGAATTTGAATGCAATCCATTGAAAGGACAAAGGATGAGTTGCGGAATCCCTAATTTTCTCGCAAAAATCCTTAACCCTCGATGAATTTGCATCGATCTAGTCTCAATTCATTAATGGATAAGAATTAGTAATCTTTAGATCTCATCACATCTATAGATCCGATCTACTCCTACGAGCCTTACTTCTAATCTTGATTGTTGGTTGGAAATTATCTCTCATCTCAATTCTTGCTTTTAATGTCTTTTCTAGATCTAGATTTTTCTTATTTCTTGATCTTTAAATGCAAATCATGAATTGTTTTCTTTTCTTTTCCTTAAAATTTCGACTCATCTAATTCGAAAGACGAACGGTTACACTTTCCCTGTGGACGATCCGCACTTACTAACGCGCTACATCCGACACCGTTATTGATTGCGGTCAAAATATTTTTGGTTGTGATTTCTAAAATCTAGTTTCTATAAACATACGACACAATCGGAAAATCGTTTAAATCAAAATGGCGCCCTTGCCGGGGATCGTGTGCTATTTGTTCATTTTTTGAAATTTGAGTTGAAAAGTTTATTCCATCAATATTTTTTTAGATCAAAACTCGCGCAAAATACTAATACGCATTGTTGTGGTTAATTGCAAGGAGATCTGGAGATTGCTGGAAAATTGGAAAATTATTTGGTGAATTCCAGAGGATTAAGGAAGAGATCAGGAGCTTGCTGAAAAATTTTTGTGCAGAGACCCCACCATCCCACCGCGTTTCCGCGGCCAGTACCTCCATTAAGCGGCGGTTCCGCGGCCCATTAAGGAGCTCTCTGGAAAAAATTTATCTGGTAATCTCTAACTTTCTTATCTCCTCTCTAAAATCTGATCCAACTAACAATTTGTTGCAGGTTTCTTTGTAAATATTCGCAGCGCGCAAAAAGCAAAATAAAATTTGTGCTTGTTTTTGATTTTGTGGTTGTTTGCATAATTAATACGGAAATTAAGGGGCACGGCCAAATCCAGATTAGGTGGGGAGTTCATTATCCTTCCTAGGCCCCAAAAATCACAAACCTGCATCCACATTACCCTCATTAATTAAAAAATATCTAGAGATGACTCTAAGGACCGTCGCGCTCACTTAGGACAGAAGAAGGCCGTGGGTAATTCATTGCTTATCCGCGTTTCTCTTATGGTGCCTAGGCAAGTGTGTCAAAGGCTAGTGGTTACTTAATTAGGCCCACTACTTACGTAGTGGAGAACCTCCCACTTACCTAGCACTTACCTAGACACAGGAGGGACAAAGAGGCAGTGGAGGATTCTATCCTGCGTCTTATCTTCTGGCAGTTAGGAGCGGTCTAGAGATTGGACCTAGGTGACCATAGATTTTTAGGGTATTGCTTGTTGCATCATATTTTCAAAAATCCGTATCATTTTTCAAAACAAACACCAACACTTCATTTCCCCTAATTATAAATCACGCTGCCACTTGTACTAACCCTTTTTAGTACAAGATAGGCTGGACACGGGATTCTAGTGCCCGTCTTGTCCGCGTCCCCTCGATCGACTCCGAAGTCGGTATTTCTCCATTTACCTTTCTTTTACCCCCCACCACACCCACACCGATGGATCAGTCTACATCAAACCTCTTTGCCGCTACTCTGCCGCCGTCCGTTGGTGCGCAGATTCCACCCCGCATCTCTCTCCAAGAGAGGTGTTACCCTTTGCGAGGTCCTCTCTCGACATGCTTATCCATTCCACCAGCCAACGGGGATAATTTTGAGATTAAGCCCCAGTACATCAACCTTCTATCCAAATTCCACGGTCTCGAGACTGAAGACGCGTACGTTTTTATTACCAAATTTGAAAACGTATGCGCAATGATGGGTACATCACAACTTTCTGTGGATGCCATGCGTCTACGACTTCTTCCATTTACCTTGTGCGATATAGCCGAGAAGTGGCTGTATAACACCACCGCACACTCCATCACGAATTGGGAAGAATTTGTTGCGGCATTCCAAAAGAAATTCTACCCGATGCAAAAGACAGCTCGAATCCGTAGTGAACTCTATCAATTCTCCCAGCTTCCGGCTGAACCATTTTCAAAATACTTTGACCGATTCAAGGATCTTTTGGTTCAATGCCCACATCACGGCATCCCGAGATGGGAACTTTGCCGAATCATATATGAGGGCAGTAACCCTACCACTAAACAAAACCTTGAAAACATGTGTCAAGGAACCTTTATGACCAAGGATGATGGGGAAGCATGGAAATTTTTAGAAGAGTTTGCTGAAAAGTCACTTCAGTGGGAGACTGGAACCCAGCCATCGAGTAGGGGTGGCGTACACCAAATAGACGTGTCCATAGGTGTTCGAGCTGAGATGGCAGCAATGCAAAAGAAGCTCGACGCTATGGAACACAAATTCCTAGCAGCCTCCCTAACCCCAATGTCACTCCCCAAAACCATTTGTGGGTGCTGTTCTGATCCTTCTCACTTGACGGAAGAATGTCCATTAAACTCCCAGTTTCGCGGTCTCGAGCATACCAATGCCGCATTTCAAAGACCTGGAAACGACCCTTTTTCTTCCACATACAATAAGGGTTGGAGGAATCACCCGAATTTTGCTTGGAACCAATCCCAAAACACGGTTCCAACCCCGAATCAATTCCAACGGGTCCCTCCACCACAACAACAACCATTTCAGCTCACCCAGCACCCCTACCAGTCACAAAATTTCCAAAATCAGGTCAACACTCCTGCACCTTCTAATCCTATGCAGTCGACCTGTTCTGACGAGTTCTTTCAATTTGCTCAAACCATGAAATCACACATGTCAAATTTCATGGAAGTGTCGGTCGAGGTTAAGTCTTCTGTTGGTGAGATAAAGAAAAACTCAGCGTCCCAAGCTGAGAGTATCAAAACGATGGAAGCTGAGATTGCACGACTTAAGGCCGAAATAAGTGCAAGAGAAAAAGGGAAACTCCCAGCTCAACCTGTACCCAATCCTGGCTATTCACATCATGTGAATGCAATCACCACGTTGAGATCTGGGAGAGTGCTGGATAACCATGTTGGGGAAGAAGTTGATGATATTGATGATCCTATCAACACCCCGGCTGAGACCTTTCCTCACACACACACTTCTGCTTCTGATTCTTGTTCTCCTACCCCACCGCCTTCTCACGAGCCTATTCTCCATTTCCCACTAGGCTCGACACCTCAGCCCACCTCTTTTACTCCTCCACAGACGATCCCCACTTCTATTTTGGGATCGGGGACACACACACTTCCTTCTCCTATGATGGACCCAGCGCTCATTGCTAAAGCACCTTACCCTAATCGGTTAAGGGCTAACACATCGAGTCCACATATGGAGAAGATTATGGACATGTTCAAGCAAGTTAACATCAACATCCCTCTCCTAGATGCGATTCAACAAGTCCCCGCTTATGCGAAAATTCTTAAGGACTTGTGCACTAGGAAGAGGAAGACTCAAGTGCCAAAGAAGGTCTTCATGTCTAATAGTATTAGCACTGCTTTTATCCCTCCACTACCAAAGAAACGTAAGGACCCAGGATGTCCTACGATATCGATTTCTATTGGGGATAAACACATCAATCGTGCTCTTTTAGACCTTGGCGCAAGTGTTAACTTGCTTCCTTTCTCAGTCTATGAGCAACTAGGGATCGGAGAGTTGAAACCAGCCCATTGCACTCTCCAGATGGCTGACCGATCAATCACCAAACCTAGGGGTGAACTGGAGGATGTGTTAATAAAAATCGGGGAATTCGTATTCCCTGTGGATTTTATTGTACTTGATACACAGCCTGTAGCGAACCCTCGGAATCAAATTCCGGTGATTTTAGGTCGCCCCTTTTTGGCCACTTCCAATGCAATAATCAACTGTCGAAATGGTTCCATGACCATATCCTTCGGGAATAGGTCAATAGAGCTGAACATTTACAAGATTGGAAGTATACCCTCCGAACCTACTGCTCATGTCTGTTCTGTCGACTTAATGGATGTCGATAGCAGCGAATTTGATGATCCTCCTGATACCGATCTTGACTCTTTTCATACGTTGTTGTTTGACCCAACTATGTATCATACACATACGGACTCTTCCACTGAGATGTCCGGGTCAACAACTAACACTGATTATGAACTGCTTTCAGAGTCTGAAGATCGCCCCGCACTTTGTGATGACATTATTCTTCGGGGTATTGATGAAACATTTGAGGAGATCTTCGCTGATGAACTCGCATTTCTGAATAACACGGGTGTTGAGATGAATCATGTCCCAATCACTGAAATTGAACCTCCACCCCTTCCTCTGAATTGTAAAAAGAATGCGAGTAATCCATCACATTCACTGCTTCGTCTCTTCAAAATGAGACGTGCACACACTCTCTTCCACCCCTTACCCTTTCCCCACTTCTTCTTCCACCAACCCGAGCACTGCATTGATAAAATCTTCGAATGGTTGGTGTTGATCTTCGGTCTTTGCAAAGCTTGGCATCGACCAATGATTTTTGACCCCCTCATATGATTTTCAAAGCTTAACATTGCATAAGTCAAGTTTGGGGGGGAACAATTTTTCTGGCTCTTGGAAAGAAATTTTTTACAAAAATATCGAGTCAAAAATAAGTTTGGGGGAGGGTCTTCACTTATATATTTTTCCCCCACTAATAAATTCCTCCCAGGCTTACAGGTTTTTGTAGATATAGCGGATGGCAACAAGTGAGGACACTGTTGAAAACAAGTTTGGGGGAGGTTTGTGCTTAGTTTTGCATCATGTGCATATCATTTGCATAAGCACAAAACATTTCTTTAAAAAAAAACCATAAAAATTTAAAATTTTTCAAAACCCATAAAATTTTTTGTGTAAATATTTTTCTTTTGGTTCATCAATTTTTGTAAATAGCTTTTCAAAACCCATTTCTTTGAAAATCTATAAAAATTTAAAAAATTTCAAAACTCATAAAAATTTAAAATTTTTCAAAACCCATAAAAATTTATGATAATAAAAGATTAGATAGTGAACAATTACATCCATGAGATTAGAAAAATTTAAGAAAACTAAGAAAATTAGAAGTTTTCTTATACGAACTAGTAATAAGTAGTTATGAGCCGTTGTCCCAAGGGTTAGTAAGATGAAAGACGTCACTAATCTGAGGATAAAAATAAGTCTGAAAAATAGTTTCTATTCTGGAAGCCAAACATTTAGAACGTTGATACCCTGCTATTTGCACTTACACACATCTTAAAGCCTGGGATAGTAGAGGATACCTTGAAATGCTTTTGTCTTAAAGCCAAAA
Source organism: Agapanthus africanus (assembly GCA_030015575.1). NCBI lineage: Eukaryota > Viridiplantae > Streptophyta > Magnoliopsida > Asparagales > Amaryllidaceae > Agapanthus > Agapanthus africanus. The sequence continues at coordinate 238,018,716 of JASDDO010000031.1, forward strand.
GTATGGAAAAAAAAATATTTTGAAAGTGGTGAGAAAAATAGGCACTGGTTTTGTTATCACCAAGGGCAATAAAAATATATAGCAAAGGGTGCTTCTTCACCTAGTGCCCTAAGGCCAACTGGTCTGGGAGTCACTGCTATGCCTGAGGTGGTACAAGACTAGGAAAATACACCAAGCATGCAAGCACAGGAGTAATCGGTCGATTAGTATCTCAAGAAGTATTAACGGTCGCATAAAAGTGTGTGAGCAATCTCGTTTATCAAAAAGTACTGAGGTTGATGGGCAAGAGTATGATAGCTTAAATTGAATTCTCCGGGTGTAGGGATGTCTTTACACACACGCAGGGTTATATGATCGATGTTTGGAAAACAGATAGGAATGAAGAATAAGACGATGTTTTATTGAGGGAGGACGTGATTTCTAACATCTTTTCATGACCATTAAGATAGGGTTCATGACAACCGAAAAGCTAGCTTAGTTGAAAACCCTAATTTTCAAGGCTTTTCTTTTACAATTCTTGTCTTTAAATGTAATATTCATGATCTTCCTTTTATTATTGGATTTTGTGGGTGCAATCCGCTGAAAACCCTCAGAAGACAACACTCCTCCTACTAGGGACACCTAGAGGTTTAAAGGCTTGTTGCACGTGCTCAGTGCAATCGTGTTGCCTACGAAAGTGTGTTTTTCTCTTTCTTTATTTTCTCCTTCTCTTTTTAATAAAACAGTTCGATCGAGACGATCGAAAATAAGTTTGGGGGAATTTGATCAGTCGAAAATACTTTATTTCTAACACGGCAATTTCCCTACCTTTTGCACTCATCTAGAAGTTTTCGGTATTCATATTGCACATATTAGCAAAACATCACTGAAATACCAGATTGCATGTGTTAGACTTTAAAACCGTCACTTTTAGGGAAATTGTGTGTTTATCATGGCATCGCATCATCCTTGTATTGCGCAACTCTTGTTCCGAGAAATTGTGCAGGAAATTCCAGAATACTCCAGAATGCACGTGGATTCATCTAGAAGGCTCGGCCTAACAACCTTACCCAAGAATATTCCTCATTCTAGAATATTCCGTCCAACAAACTTCTTCTAGAAGCCTCCTTATAACAACCTTCTTCTAGAAGCCTCCTTGTAACAACCTCATTCTAGAATATTCCGTCCAACAAACTTCTTCTAGAAGATTCTTTCTAACAACCTCATTTTGGAGGGAAAATTCAAATGAGGTAGTTCATTTTGGAGGGAAAATTCAAATGAGGTAGTTCATTTTGGAGGGAAAATTCAAATTCAAATGAGGTAGTTCATTTTGGAGGGAAAATTCAAATTCAAATGAGGTGGTTCATTTTGGAGGGAAAATTCAAATGAGGTAGTTCATTTTGGAGGGAAAAGTTGCTCATTTTGGAGGGAAAAGTGGTTCATTTTGGAGGGAAAATTCAAATTTCAATTCTAAATCAAGAAGTCTATAAAAAGGAGCCTAGATCTAGAGGGGAAAACGTTCAAGAATCACCACCATCTTCAACCCACAAGTTTAGTGACAAAAGCTTGTGCTAAATTCAATCTCCATCCCCAATTCAAAATCAAGATCAAGATCCTGAGAGCAATTTGAGCAAGAGAGCCTTCAACCTTTAGCAAGCGACGCCGGATTCCAACGGAGCAAGAGATCCACGCCGATCCGCGACTCAAGGAGCCGAGCGAAGCCGAAATCGACGATCTAGTTCCTTCCTTTTGTAAATTCAAGAGAGTTGTAACAAAATTTGTCGATAAATAAAGGTGAATTTTCTATACTCTTGCTTATCTTTTAATTCAAGCATAATGATTAGAATTCAATTTGTGATTGTGTTTGTGATCATGATGTTTGAGTAATCTCCGCTCGTGTAGTAGTTGTGACGATCTTTAGATGATGATGATTTAGATATTTCTACAATTCTTAAATTCTATAATGTTTGGAAATTCTAGTTAATCAAATGATTAATAACCTAGTTTCGAGATGATGCTTTCTTGATCGTGTTCACTCGAAACTAGGGAACAACTATTAAACATTTGATTAATTAGAAGCTAGAATTTGAATGCGATCCATTGAAAGGACAAAGGATGAGTTGCGGAATCCCTAATTTTCTCGCAAAAATCCTTAACCCTCGATGAATTTGCATCGATCTAGTCTCAATTCATTAATGGATAAGAATTAGTAATCTTTAGATCTCATCACATCTATAGATCCGATCTACTCCTACGAGCCTTACTTCTAATCTTGATTGTTGGTTGGAAATTATCTCTCATCTCAATTCTTGCTTTTAATGCCTTTTCTAGATCTAGATTTTTCTTATTTCTTGATCTTTAAATGCAAATCATGAATTGTTTTCTTTTCTTTTCCCTAAAATTTCGACTCATCTAATTCGAAAGACGAACGGTTACACTTTCCCTGTGGACGATCCGCACTTACTAACGCGCTACATCCGACACCGTTATTGATTGCGGTCAAAATATTTTTGGTTGTGATTTCTAAATACAATTTTCTCAAACGACTACACAATCGAGAAAATCATTCCAATCAGGTGCCCAGATTGCTTTTGTAGGTCATTTACACCGTATACATCATCCCAGTACTGTTTGTGCACTTAGTTTTGACCTGAACTAAAATCTGGAGCATGTTTTCTTGGTTTCTGCCATATGTTTCGTGGTATTTATGAATTTAAGTTTTGATATTTTGTTTGATATCGATTACTTGGCGTTTGTACGTCTATATCGAGGGTTATTTGGTTGAATTGCGAGATGTAGACAATAGGTTTTGACCTATGGGTGATTCGAGCGACATTTTTGTTTTCGTGTGTGATTTCGTTTACGATGCTATATATGATATGTAGGTACCCCATGTGGACTTCATGACGACGAGGATGAGCATGGCGTCATCGACTCCAGAGAGCGAAGATCAAGGTGAGTAGATATATATCTACGGGTAAAGTCGGGTGGATGGCGTATAGAACCCCCGCAAAGTTGTGAGAAATGATGTGATGTGATATAGATAAACTTTTATATGTTATTGTGAGATATGAACACCCAGCAAGAAAATGTATAGGAGATTATGGGTTAGTGTTAGCGAGAATTAAAGAAAGGATTTAGTTTGTTTCTTAGTCGCAAAACCCTAGAGTAATGATTTGCATACACGCATACATTTACATTCTTATGCGTATATGGGAATATGTGTGTGTGTGTGTGTGTGTGTGTGTATAAATAGGTATGGGACTATGTATATATATATACGTATACCTATACTTGGATGATGAGGATATTATTTGGTATTTGGAAATGAGTCGATGAGATTAGGCATGGTGCCATAGGATCAGTGATATGATTGGTTCGTATTATGAGGTACGACATGATATTAGCGAATTGATTGGCGATGTGTATTCATACACATGCGTACATATATGTTGATGATATTAGTATTATACTAGACTTAGATCAGTACCTACCTGTTCACGATATGTGATGATGAGGGTACCAGATGAATAATGAAATAAATGTGATACTTGACCCGTACCCTGATTTGGGATGCCGTACGATGGATTAACCATACGAGCTATTGATGATAGATCCGCACTCTTGACTCGAGGATGTCATATTAGATGGTGTATCATATAGGATACTATTGAGGCGGGATCACCGACTATTATATAGATATATATATCGACTCAGATGTAGGTGGTTTCCTTAACCTTTTCGATTAGCCTGTTAGCTCAGTCCTGTAGTTTATTTGTAGATGTTAGACTAGATTCGATTCATACCTATTTTGAAAACTAACGAATCATGTGTGTTTTAAAGACAGGATAAGGTATTATACGGATATTTCAAAGGATGTATCTTTTCTTAAAAACACCCTAGCCCTTACTTTCAAAACACCACGATTCGTATTATTTCAAATGGCAAAATAGTATGACACATGTATAGCAATGTCGATTCCTTATTGTTACGTTATCATTCATGTTCCGCATATTATTGTTGCATTTACTATTTATTTTCCATTTATTATGTTGTTATTGTCTCATTGCATGTTTATTGTGTACTTAGTGATTATGAAACCATGCTGTCAGAACACCAGCACCATTACCGATGATGCGTATGCTCCACATTCACTTGCTTGCTGGCTCACACACATCATCATCGGTAATTGCCATGTCACGTACACTTTAGAACATATTATTTCATTGATATAATCTGCTAAATGCTAGTTACCACATAATACTTGCGTGATTGCTCTCATGTGTTATCTTAGAGATTGCATTCTTTACATAGATACTTTATGCATTAATATATTCATTGGTTATGCAGTATTAAGGAGATTTATGCCGGTTTTCATTGTTATTGACATGGTGACTTGATGATTTCGGATTCTTCTTGAAATTTTCTGGATTTGGAAACCGCATGTGAATGTTTTATAAACTGATTATTTTATTTTAAAGGGAAAGATGCGGTTTTCCTTGATATGATAAGTATTGTCCACAATGATGTTTTCTCGGTTCTGAGATGGTTTTCGAGACCCGATTCGAGGAGTTGGATGAACCGTCTGCGGGTACATGGCGGACCCGGTATGGTACCCCGGGGCAAGAAACTCGAGTTGTAGACGATGAGCCCGGTAGGGGCAGACTACCTACCGGTGATTGTCTGGCGCGGCGGATATCCGGAGGATACCGTTCGTGGTCGTGTGATTGATGATATGGGCCGATCCGGACTGATGGAGCCCGAGGTATTGGGATATTGAGATATTAAGATTTGAGACACTGAGATATTGAGATTTGATGATACAGGCCAGTCAGGATAGCCGGAGCCTGAGATATTGAGATATTGAGATTCAAGTTTTGTGTCGAGGCTTGACACTGATTTCTCTGTTGATTTCATTGATGATATTCGATTTATATACATACAGGAATCTCATTAAATAACGAAACAATTGTCTCACTCATGATGTATTCTATTTCCATTCGTAATGCATTCATACATCATATATCTGATATGTTGCTATCCGAGGCACTGACATGAGCACGTGGTATTGCACTTATGTGTAGTTGGATCAGGATATTTATTTGATGATATTACTTGATATGACCTAGGATAGTGTCATGCATGCGATTTTTGCTCTGTGATGTTTTCTACTCATGAGTTGGCAACTCACCCACGTTGTGCCACGGTTCCTTGCAATTTTTGCCGTACATGTTTCGTTGCGGCTTTGCTGGCACACTGTTCCTTCCGGGTGATTGCTTTGGTAGGTGGGTTCTATGCATCAGGACCACCATTGTATATTTGTTATTTCAGTTGTATCTAGTAAAACTCCATCAACCAGACTTGTATTATTTAATAGACATAGAAGACCAGTGTATATTCTTTTGACCTTAGAGTCGCACGCTGTATTATATGGAAGCTCGAATCGGTAAAGGACTCTACTTGGAGTTCTCCGTTACCATACGCCAAGAGCATCTCTTTAGTCCTTCTCAAGTACTTGAGAATGCTCTTCACAGTTGTCCAGTGACTCTCTCCTGGATCTGCTTGATACCTACTCACTACACTTAGTGAGTATGCTACATCGGGTCTGGTACATAGCATCACGTACATGATAGAGCTTACTGCCGAAGCATAGGGTATCCCTTGCTTGCGAGCTCTCTCCAAATCAGTCTTGGGAGACATCTTTTTAGAGAGAGTGAGTCCTGAGGTCGTGGGTAAAAACCCACGCTTAGATTCTTCCATACTAAACCTCTTTAGTATGGTGTCAATGTACCTGGATTGGGACAATCCCAGTATCCGTTTAGATCTATCTTTATAGATCTTAATCCCCAAGATGTAGGAGGAATCACCTAGATCTTTCATTAAGAATCTTTTTGATAAGAAGAGCTTGACTGATTGCAGCATAGGAATGTCATTTCCTATCAAGAGTATGTCATCCACGTACAACACGAGGAAGACAACCTTACTTTCTGCCACCTTCTTTTATATACAAGGTTCATCTACGTTTTTGACAAAGTCAAACTCTTTGACAACGACATAAAAACAGATGTTCCAACTCCACGATGCCTGCTTTAACCAGTAGATGCATTTAAGAAGCTTGCACACCATTCCGCTGCTCCCACTGTCTACGAAGCCCTCTGGCTGAGTCATGTACACACTCTCCTCTAAATCACCATTTAAAAATCGGTCTTAACATCCATTTGCCAGATTTCGTAGTCTTGGTATGCAGCAATGGCAAGTAGGATCCGGATGGACTTAAGCATAGCCACTGGAGAAAAGGTTTCGTCATAATCCATACCTGGTCGTTGACGAAAATCCTTTGCAACAAGTCTAGCTTCGAAAGTCTCAACTTTTCCATCTACACCAAGTTTCTTCTTAAAGATCCATTTTCTCCCAATGGTTTTTACCCCTTCAGGAGCAACATCCAAAGTCCATACTTTGTTGGTGTACATGGATTCCATCTCAGATCGGATTGCATCCAGCCATTGCACAGAGTCCGCACTCGTGATGGCCTGCTCGAAGCTAGTCGGGTCATCATCTTCCATGATGCAATCCTCGCTCCCACCATCAATGAGAAAACTATAGTATCTCTCAGGTGGATGAGGAACCCTACTAGATCGGCGGAGAGGCTGAGGTTCGTTAGGAGCCATCGAATCCTCTGGTTCCACTAAATCATCAGTCCCAGTTTGTGGTGCTGGAACTTCTTCGAGCTTTACCACTTTGCCACTAATTTCTTTTACAAGAAATTCCTTTTATAAAAGGTGGCATATTAATAAACAAACACTTTTTGTTCCTCAACGTGGTAGAAAATATATCCTTGTGAATTCTTTGGATATCCTACAAACTTGCAAAGAACTGACCGTGCCTCGAGTTTGTCCGGATTTTGCCTTTTGACATAGGCCGGAAAACCCCATATCTTAACTCATTTAAACTATGGTCTCTTCCTACTCCATATCTCATATGGTGTGGTAGGTACAGATTTAGATGGAACTTGATTTAATAGGTATGTTGTTGTCTCAAGCGCATAACCCCAAAAGGAAATAGGTAACTCAGCGGTGCTCATCATAGAGCGCACCAAATCTAATAGGGTGCACCAAATCTAATAGGGTGCGATTCCTCCGTTCCGATACACCGTTGTGCTATGGTGTATACGGAGGAGTAAGCTGAGAGAGAATCCCATTCTCTTTTAGATAATCCAGGAACTCATTGCTCAAGTATTCTCCTCCTCGATCAAATCGAAGAATTTTAATACTTTTACCCGTTTGGTTCTCGACTTCATGTTTATATTCTTTGAATTTCTCAAAAGCTTCAAACTTGTGTTTCAATAGGAACACATGTCTGAATCTTGAGAGATCGTCAGTGAATGTAATGAAGTATGAGGAACCATTCCTGGCATGTGTAGAAATGGGACCACATACATCACTATGTATCAGTCCCAAGAGTTTCGTAACTCTTTCTCCGTGTCCTATAAACAGAGTTTTGGTCATCTTGCCTTTGAGACATGACTGGCAAGTGTCATAAGATGAACATTCGAACGAATTCAAATATCCATCCTTATGTAACTTAGCTAGTCGTGTTGCATTGATATGACCTAGTCTACAATGCCACAAGAAGGATTCGTTCATTTCCGAACTCTTTCTCTTGTATGTGTTTTGTATATTAAGAAATGTGGTTTGATTTAGAATGTATATGCCGTTATTTAACGAGCCTGATCCAATCAACTTTTGATTCAAGAAGATGTTCATAACATTATCCTGTACTACAAAATTATATCCTTCTTTACTTAATAAAGAAACTGATATAAGATTGCATATCAGGGTCGAAATGTAATAGCATTCGTTCAGAATCAATGTATTACCATTTGGTAATACAAGGTGATATTCGCCAACTGCTTTGGCTGCAACATTTGCACCATTCCCTACTCTTACGGAATGATCACCTATTCTGTCACGATCCAAAATATTAGCTCATGACCAGCACTTAAATCACGCAATTTCTAAGACGTAACGTAATTCAAGTAAGCTGAAACCCAGAAATCTAAACCTTTTCAAGAAACAAAAGAGGCGCAATTTTGAAATAAGGTATAATGAAGAAAAGTGTTTTCTTAATGCATAGAAAAGGGAACATGAAAAATGTAAGTTTATCCTACTTGTTGTAAAACATGTTCGTCTTTTGAAAATTTGGGCAGCACCTCCTCTGTATATTTTGGTCCAAAACCACAAATACATGATAATATAAAAGGCATCCCCAAGCGGGGAGCTAGCTCTTTGCCAAATGGCGGATCATAACCACGCAGGTAATAAAACAAGTATACGACGCCCAATCGGTGAAGATCAACACAAAAGATAATAAATAAAGCAAGACATGAACCCAAAAAGTGAACATAAAACCCATCGCTCAAATCTCGCAACTACAAGTCTCATGTCACGACCCAAAATTGGCACATGACGGCCCTAATACTACGCAACACCTACACACGTAACGCAGTAAAAGAAAGCCAAAACCCAGAAATCAAAACCATTAAAAAGAAAAGAAAAAGCTAATAGGAGTTTTGAAACATTTGAAATCACAACCCAAATTCTTTAAAATTCAATTTTATTTCCTTTAAAAATTTGGCAGCACCTCCCTTATAAAAGCTAGCCCCAAAAATGGGTACAACATAAATATAAAGTAAAGTATCCCCAAACGGGAGCAAATACACACCCAAAGGCGGAAAACAACCACCACCACAAATATACGACGCCAAAGCGAAGAAATAAGAGACAATAAAAAGGAAACTGTATAAAAGACAACAAATCCACAATAATATACAACATCGTCCTAACCAAGTCTCTAAGTCATCAAGTAACAGTAGATGGAGAGTACAAAATACAACGAGTATACAATACAAAATACAAATAACCACCAAAACCCACCTAAGCAAAACGGCACACTGTGAGTCGATGCAGTATTTGTAGCAAAAGATGATAGATGAATAGCCAGCCTCGACTACTCTGGGGAAACACCTGCAAACACTGTGGCACAACGGGGGTGAGTTGCCAACTCGTGAATAGTAAATAACATATGCAGGTAATCGCAGGAATGTACGTACAGCATGAATCTAAGATATGCAATTTACAGTAATAACAGGTCATATGAATGCAGAATAATGGAAAGCACACCAGTAAGTACAACCAATATAATAAAGCAATAATGATATGACAACAGTATGCAATAACCATGCAATAAGGATATGAGAATGTAAATGTGCAACACTAATGAAAGGTTCACTAACATGTACTACTAATACATGAAGCAGTGCACAAATAGATAAAGGTGAGGTATGGAGTGAAATATGTCATTCCCACGGAATCCTGACATCGTGGTAGGATCACAATCCAGCAAGACAAATCAAATCCTAATTCCTCAAATCAGCCCCCAAATTGGCTCTCATATCAACTAAGTATCACATCTCCTCAATTACACAGTATCAAGTATATCTCGTATATCTCGAATGTACAACATCAAGTAGATCTCACATAAATCGATTGTACAACATCAAGTGGATCTCACATATCTCGTATGTACAAATCAGCAATCTCATAAATATCCTGTATCCAATATCAAATGAATCACCTATATCCCAATCAAATTATCAAGTAAAATCTAACATCCTAAATATAATGACATAAATAAATAGGATGAGGTCAATACACATATATTAGCGTCCCATTCCACTAATATTGGTGTAAGGGTATATATAACAGCGGATAAATCCCCTGTTATATATACAAGGAGTAATTAGAAATATCATGAAATCAATGTGCCAAGCATCGACACAAAAATACTGATCTATCATATGCCGTCTCCCAGACTAACATCCAGATAGGTACGTATCATACGCTATCCCGAAAGCTCGAGTGCCTAGCTCTGACCCTCGCCTATCGACGTATCCATACGTACATGACTCCCGTCGGTATCCACATGATAGCCGCTGAGTCATTGGTCCTGTCATCGCAAAGTATGGTACCCCTAAGCCTTATCGCCTGACACCACGACATCGTTCTTGCTTCGGGGTACCTCCGGGCCCCACCATGTACCCGCACACGGACCCCTTCTTTCCTCGCGTGGGGTATACACATCGTAAACGACAAATCTCATGGTGGATGCTGAAATATCATATCAAGGGAAACCGGGTTTTTCAAATAATGCATAATTTCATGAACTACCACGGTTCCCAAACCCAGGAAATATCATGAAAAATCCATATCTCAATGAGAAAATCCATGAATAAAGTATACGCATCATAAATCTGAAATGCGAGCATATAAAGGAAAAGCAACAATTACCTGTAACAAGTTAATATAATATCATGCGATTCCTATTTTCTCCAATCCTACATAACATCAGGGAAAGGTAAACATGTAGCTATAACCAGATAAATGTATAAACATAAAGGTATAGCAAGGTATATATATCTACCTATAAGTAATGATGTAATATACCCCCAGGGTATAAGTGAAGTATGACTATAAGGTATACCTATAGCTATATCACAAAGTGTGCATGTACCTAACACTAACGGCACAATACCCTATAGGTATACAGGTATCTAGCATGTAAGTATGTGAAGGCATATGTGTGTAAGCATGTGGATATACAGGTATGCTATATGTCATATGCGATAAGAAATATGAATCAAAGTCAATATGTCCCTAACCAAACCATATCCTAACTATAAGTGGTTTGTGTGTGACATGGCAATTATTGATGGTGTGTGTAACATACAATCAGTGCTCGTGCAACATGAATCGTCAATAATATGTGCAGTGTCCTAAAGGTACTAGTCCAAGCACAACAATATCTAAGCAATAAATTAAATGCGCAAATCCTAAATCTGACATAGAATATGAGACAAAAGTAATATCTCTAGCCCAGACGCATAACGCCATGCGGGTGATTCCCCTGTAGATGTTAAATCTACTCACCGACGCTTCAAGCTAGGTGAATCCTACCACCTGCTTTCCCCTGTAGCAGTGTCCGTAGTCCCTGCCTGCGAACCTGCAACAATAAAGCAACAAAGCAATAAATATTAATAGAAACCTAAAATACTCACAATCTACACGGACCAACACGACACACTAACGTACACTAAAGGATTCGTATTGTAGCTAACGCGTATAGTTACACTACGAAACCAACTCAGACCAACAGCAACACGGAACACGCATCGTATCGGATAACGTATCGCACGAAACGAAACACAAGGAATACGCTAAATGATCCCAGATTTTCCTGTGCTAACCAAATGTAAAAATTGCAAGTACCATGAGCCTACAAATAACCCAGAGACCCCCTACACCAAAACCCCAAACCACAACTCCCCAGTCTGGCCGCAATTTGCGGCCGGATGCAATAATTCTGCGGCCAAGACGAGGTGGATTTGGCTCGTATTTTGTGGGTAGGTTCTGTATCTCTATACTAGGCTACTGTCCAGTCAATTTTTGCAACACACTTTTAGTTTCACAGCAGATCATCCGAGACCATAAAACGACACTAAAAATACGGTTTTTATCCGAAACGATACGATACGCGACAAAAACAACAACTTTAAAGCTAAGCTACACAAAAATAACTTAAACAACAGAAAAGAAACAATACCTAATCAAAAGAACACAAAGATCCTAGCTTTGTGCACACCAAGGTATCCAAGAGGCAAGTGATGGAAAAAGATGTGATTTTGTGATGATTTTGGTGATTTGTGATGGATTTGTGTTGGAAATGGGAGAGTGTTCAGTTGAAAGAGAGAGTGAGAAGAGGAAATGAAAAGAGATAGAGAAATGAGTGAGGGTATGAGGTTAAAGAGAGAGAGAGGTGAGTGTAGGAGAGAAAAGAGAGTGAGTGTATCCAATGCATTAATTAACCATTAATGCATTCCCATACACCTCAACACTCAAACAAAATATCTTTCTCTCATCTCACAAAAGATCTAGGGATTAGGGTTAAGGATTGGATTAACTAGGATTAAAGCAAAGAGATTAGATTAGGGTTAAGTGTCATGGTTGCTAAGAACAAAATTAGCACAAACAAACCCTCGCATTTAAGTGCACACGTGCGTGCAAGCTTATAACAAATAATAATAAATTATTAATTAAATGTAATAAAATGTGAGGAACCCGAAATGGTAAACTTTTACAGTAAACCCGCATTAACGTCTCTACGAACACTAACCGAAATCTAAGGCGTTACATCTCACTAAGTCTTACTTAATATACAAATACTAGTTTTGATTGATCGAGTCGACTAGATATTGTTGGATATAGTGCCCTCAAAGTCAATTATTGGATCGCAGGCACGCGATAGCAATAATTGAGGGAGGAACTATACCGGTAGGACAATCTTACTCGAGATGATAGTATGCTATCTTGTTTATCCTTATCATCACTATTACATGTTGATAGAGACCATAGGATTCTTGATTGACTACCAGCATTATGATGGCGATCATATACGTGGGAGCTGGTAGTCTATAAGCGCATCCTTAAATTTCCCTAGTCGAGGGGGTTTCGAGACTGGGAATCGATAATCCAGAGTAGACTAGTGTATACTGATCGAGACCCCGAAAAGGGGCGGTGGCCAGGTATCACAAGACATTGGTGTTAGTTTGTTCACTTAATATAGTATACAGGTGCTCATTGGGTTATGAGTACACTGAACGGACTCGCCGGGAACCTGCTAGTTGGTATTATACCTATTGTTAGATAGCAGTTCCAAGATGACATTTGTACAGGTTAGTCTGTCGACCTGAGATCTTCATTTGTCTCGTGTGAGTTCCCACTGTGATTTGAGTACTACCCTACCACGACTCAAAGGAGTCGTGCAAACAGGTTTTAGTAGGGTACAGTCCCGAGCCACATGGAGGCAGTGAGCGGATCGTCGGGGATTCGTCTTTCTTGGTATTGGGGGTTGATGTCGCACAGTGCACGGGCGGCCATCACCAGAAAAAACCTTGGCCAAGGTAGTCGAGAATTAACGATCTAGGATCGGTATTTTCACTGGTGGTGATGGGAATCATACCGACACTAAATATCGCCTTATTTGGGGTTTGACTTTATCCAACTCCTTAGACCCGATATGCGATACTCATAGACGAACGGACCGGACTGTACGGATATTGTCACTGTCATTCTCAGTAGGGTTTCAGGATGAGTTCACTCATCAGCTTCCCTTTCGTTCAATACCTCGGCAGCCGTTACGCACAGCTAGTGCCACTGACGTGCTTGTGGTTAAATCCACAGCCAGCGTATTGATGAGTCGTTAGAGTCCCCCACAGAAAGTTTCCCAAGTTCGGGCGAAACGTTGTACAAGTCATATGGTTTTATGGCAAGGTTCGATCATATATGTGCACTCATGCACGGATCATGATCGGATGGATCATACTAGTGGGCTTTGGTTTGAGCCGGATCTTAGTATTAGGTTTGTTGGATTACTTTCATCTCATTGCATTCGCATTCAGTCGGAATGCGGATGCAGGTATGTATATACAGGTGAGGGGTATCTTTGTGATCCGTCACGAGTTTACTTTAGATGTTGTCATTCTATTTTGGGATTAAACTTTTTTTTTTAAATGTTTAGTGGTGGAAATTGTAAGTGGAAATCATGATGAAGGGAATTAAAAGAGGCATGTGGATGGGTGATGACTCATGGTCTTATTTTTTGTGCAATGTCACCTTTTTTGATTGATTATTGTGTTAAAATGATATGGGGAGAGAGAGAGAGAGGGCAGCCACTAGGCTTGGGGTTGGTCTTGATTTTTTATTCTAGCACTCTCACAATTCATACAACACAATAACAAAAAAAAGGAGCTCTTCTTCATTTTCTTCTCTAGCTCACATCTTCCACCATGGCTTCATCTTCAACCTCCATCTATACAATCTCATGTGTTGAGAATCAATGGATGTTTAGAGACAGTTATTACACACATTCTCTACTTCACCTTGGACATGTCGGCTAGCAAACTTTATGTCCGAGTTCCTTCGGTTTGAAGCGGGAGCCCGTAAAAAGAATTCTTGACGTGGTACGCTTTCGATGAGGAGACCGGAGATCGAGCGAGATCGGAGATGCCGCGAGGAGCTAGGGATGGTGGCTAAATACCGAAGGACACGGATCGATCGTTATAGCCATTCTAACTTCTTTGTAGATTGCTAGTTTAGTGTTAATGGTGCGATCTGGGTAAAGGTTATGGTAGCGTCAAGTTTTGAAAAGCTTTTGTTCCGCATTTGGCCTAGGAAAGACGGCCGGGGCACTGTCGTAACCCAACATGGTATCAGAGCACCCATTAACCGTATACTAGCTTGTTCTAACATGTTTAAAATCTCGATCGAACAAAATTTCCAAAACCGCATTTCCATTGATGAAGTTTCTGTCAAAAGTTTTTTGTGGTCGAAAAATTATTTTCAGTATGTCAGAAAATCGTGTAGGCTTGCCTAAGACCCTTGAAGAAATTTGAAAGCACGATCCCATCATTACGCTGTGGAAACGCGACAGAATTGGCATGTTTGCCGTGGATCCGCGGTGGAAATGTAGGCTCAGAGCTTCATTTTTCTTCTGGATGTCTTTCATATGGAATTGTGGTTTCTGGAATATTTTGTTTAGGCCCAGATTTATTTGAGTGCTGGATTTGCACTTGGGGCCCACTTCGGGAAATTTTGTCGATCGAAATTTGAAATACGTTAGTTCATAGTACTTACATTACTATCTGCGACCGTGAATGTCATTCGAGCGGTAAATCTTGTCTAATTTCTATAGTCCTTTTAGACGGGTTTGCGAACGTGACATTCACGTTGATGTTCTGTGTTGTGCTGTGATGTTGCGGATTTTTCGTGGTGGATAGCTTGCGTGCAATGGTAGTGCATTTTGGATTTATTTGTACATTTGATATCGCGGGGCGAGCGTCCGACATGTGGACTGCCGTCACTGCCTGTTTGTATATTATTCTTTTGGGGCAAGCCGGGTTGGGGTCGATGTACCCGTTGTACATATTATTTTCTTTTCTGTATTAGGATTACCCCGCGGTGGAGTGCACGAATAGCCGGGTTCTAGAGGGAAACAGATCCACATCTCATGGTGTTGAGATGGAGGGGACCTTACTCTAGAATTGGTGGGCTATTCGCCGCACTCGTAGAGGGTATAGGTTGACCCAGAAGGGGTGCTCAAGTTGCTGGATTCCGTGAAGTGCTCGGTGGCCCATTCACGTTGTTGAAAGGGGTTGCCTCACTTATAGTTTTGGCGGGTAACATGCCGCACTCGTAGGGGTCTAGGTTTTCATTGCACAGGATATCCACACGATCAGGGGAACGTCGGGTTTCATTTGCGGCTCAAAGGAAACCCGGGGCTCCCAGATTATCTATATTGTTCTGTGATGCTTATTACTTTTCTGTGATGTTGCATTTATCACGCCTGGAGCGATTATTATATATTGATATATATACTAGTAGATGTTGTATATGTTTTACACCCACGCTAGTCCATTCCCCGCTCGGTCGTTAGTTAAGTAACCTAACGGGTGATGACGGGACCTATTGGCGAATGCGGATGGCATATACGTACATCATATTTTCGTTCTTTTGTGGTGTGATTAATTGATGGGACTGCATTGATTCAGATCAATGCAAGGAAAAAAAACCTATTCGATGTTGTTGGAACAATTTTCAAAAAGCTGTTATTACAAGGACGTTCTCTTTATTTTGCACAGTGGTATTCGGTTATGAATATCCAGCACCTCATTCGACGAGGCAAGGGCCGAGATCCCTTCATCGGGAGTGACCTCTTGGACAGAGGTTTGCGTCAGGGTAATAACTTCACTATAGTCGATTACTTTTTGCTTTGCATCACGGTATTCAGTTTAGAATATCATGCACCTCATTCTACGGGGAAAGAGCCGAGATCCCTTCACCGGGAGTGACTTCTTTAGCAATGTTTTTCGCCACTATATATTTGTAAAACCACTTGGATTCCTTCAACGAGATCAAGTTCATTACGTTAAAGGTTTTTCGCCAAAAACCAGCCGTAACCCTCCGTCATTTCAGAAAAGCAGCGCCTAGTATTCGTGCTATGTTTGTTGGCTTCCGTCAAGGCATAGTGTGCGGTACCTATGTATTACTTTTCTGTAGCATGGATATGCATCAATCTAGGACAGTCGTGCAGCCTTGTTGGCATCCATCAATGGCATGTACTGGTGAGTCTAAATTAATCAGGATAATATCGGGTAGAACTTGACTTGCAGCTTATGATTTGTTGACATCCGTCAAGGTCATAAGCTGCTTGAGGTAAAAACACACATCGGGAGTTTCAAACATATAGGAAACTTGCCAGGCATGCGCATACCTACTGGAGTGTGGTGACTTAAGTGGCTTCCATCAAGTTATCATGTGATGATAGTTGGGTCCCGATTCTCACTGATGAGTAGGATTACTCGTCGGGTGATGTTTTGATGATCCCAACTAATTCTCTTTTAGGTTTGGAGGAGAATTCAAGGAAATAGTGGGAGGTTTTCCTGATTAGATAAAGTGATTAACCATTCTGATCTAGTTTAAGAGTGCACGCTGAGTGTTTCTTTTCTCTCTCTCTTAATCTGCGACCATGATCCGACCCTGGACTATAACTCAGTAACCAAGTTAACCGAACTTTTTTAAAACACAGGCTTTTGGATTATCTAAGTTGCATACAACATTGCCACTCCTTCTTTTACCATTTGCATTTCTCCAGAACACCCCGTATCACTACGAACATCCACTTCCATTGGATAAATCCATCGTATGGTTATATACGAACTCGAAGGAACTTGTTCCAGATTCGAGGATGGATTCTGGTTCTGGAGAAATTGAATAGGACTATTCAGTTGCCTTTTCCTTTTACCTTCTCTCGGGTTGTTAAGACTCCTAGGATTAGGAGAGGGTACACCTATTACGCTTATTGGATAGTCTTCTTCCAAGACAGGTGCCGAAAGGTAGGAAATGAAGAAAACCAATTAGCCTAAGTGTGCTGTACAGAAGGTAATAAGTAAAGACAAATAAAGGGATCAGAGAGGGCAAAGTAAATTGCGACTGCTATCATACACGACCAAACCATATATTTTGTCGCCACTCCTACTTCACCTTTGTATTGCTCCAGAACACCCTGTATCACTACGAACATCCACTTCCATTGGATAAATCCATCGTATGGTTATATACGAACTCGAAGGAACTTGTTCCAGTTCGAGGATGGATTCTGGTTCAGGAGAAATAGGAATAAGGTTTATTCAGCTGTCTTTTATCATCACCTTCTCTCAGGTTGTGAGTACTCCTAGGATTAGGAGAGTACACCTACTATGCTTATTGGATATTCTTCTTCCAAATCATAGGCTGGTGTCGAACGGTAGGGAATGAAGAAAATCATTATGCCTGAGGGGGTGTACAGAAGGTAATGAGTAAAGACAAATAAAGGGATTTGGAGAGATGGTAACGAAATATATGGTTACAGTCATGAATCTGATAATGGAAGAGGCATTACTAGGAATACCCAGATATCCTTTTGAAACATTTCATGTTTCAGTTTCACTGTGCGTTGTTAATTGAAAACTGATTTCCTAATTAGATCCTTACTCCAGGGTATGTATTTACCAGGTATGATTCTCACATTTGTATGGTTTTACAGATGATGAGTGAGAGTAAGTTATTGGGAATTAGGTGATCATCCTCATTATATCGGAATTTGTTGTAATTGGTGATATTTGAGGAAATCACCTGGGTTTTGCCGGACGACAAATATTTGGTTTTGAATATCCGTTGTTATGCACCAATTTCAAACTGATATATCTGTACGTTTATTTTATAAAGTGAGATATAACTTTTTGAATTTATGTCTGTGACATTTATCTATATCAATTGATGGTTAGGTAAGGTGCATTCAACAGCGGTGTAATTCTTCTTAACCATAGTACTGTTTTCAACCTACGACGCACAGGATTTGAGTTATTCAACTAAGGGGACTTATACAAAGTATTGTATATTTTCAAGTGTCCATTAGGACAGAGGGGTTGGTCCTCGTACTATATTCTGTTTACTTATGACATCTCTAGTTCTTAGACAAGTGTTTCGTAGAAATACAAGGTTTAAATTTTGAGAAGTTATAGGTACAAGAATAAAGTAGAGAACCATGTGTTGCAAGTATCGGGATTCTTCAAGGTGATAGAAGATGTAGATACTTGTATTGGGTATTCAGTTGATAGTAATGGTTTTGAGAAACTTATTTCTCTTTCAGGTTACTCATATCTGGATGCACTCTTAAGTTGAGTAATGTTGATCGGCCTCTCTCCATTTAGTTGACATGCACTGGAGACTGCTGCATGATTTGAATCTGGTTCCAATTAAATCAGTGCCTCTGGTTCTATATTGTATATAAAATGGTTCATATCATAACGATGTTAAGGTACGGGGAGTTGTCCGGGTTATGCTTAAAACAAGACTACAGATAACTCAAGGCACGTTTCTGTAATAGCTTTTTGTGGGTTAACCCAGACTTTGTCGAGGGTTAATTTTCTACCATCTGGAAGATCAATAGTGATATTGTTGTTGACTCGCCACAATTTTAGTAAAATGGATTTTTTCAGAAAACAGAAGTGGGTGTATGGCAGCACTGGAAGTGATTCCAGAACCGCAAACGATTACTGAAAAATTTAATAAGACCAAAAGATTCAATCAGTTTTGATATTCCATTAGCCACTACGCAGATATGGTGGGTAACCTCCGGCGCCTGAGAGGTACTTCGGTATCCTCAAGGAGGGTGAAAGGGAGATCTTTTTTACCCAGACTTGATACTACTGTTGTTCTAGACTATGAGACCCGGCAGGAGGATGAGTATAGCGTCGTTCTAAACTAGCTTTAGAAGTGCACGTGTATATAATTCTGCCAGAGGGTTGTCGTAGTCAGTGGGAGCAGAGGAAACGTAGTGGACAAGTAGCTTATGTCTATTTATAGACTAAAGAAGATATAACGTAGATAGATCATCTATTTCTGATGTGACAGTCATGGGCTTTTACTTCATCAGAATAGATGATGGATCTTTTAAGAAGGTAGTAGGGTGTGATTTCCGGGTATTTGGATGAAATGCACGTTGTAGGAGGTGAAATTCCTATACTACGATCGTTTATACTGTGGTTGTCACACAGTGGTTTCTCCACAAAGGATATGGATATTATATCAGGCGTTCTTGTTACTAGATCTATGGTTTTTGATCTAGATTTGGGAAGTGTCCCAATCTGGGTACTTAGACAGTATTCTAAAAGTGTATTAGAATGGACGGCTCCTGGCATGGTGGTGTACCTGCAGGTGAAGGAGTCACCCTCTCTAAAGGTGTCTTACAGACTAAAGGAGAGAGGGATGTGCATGATTTACATATCTCTTGCTTACGCAATTGAGTCAATCATGAGATGTCAAGTACCACACCAGATATTGTTTTTGCACTAGCTGCAATAAGTTGATATTAATCCAATCCTGGATAAACGTTCGGAAGCAGTTTTAGAACATAATTGGATGTTCTAGGGATTTGATAACGGCAGCCTCCTTCGGGAGACGGTTATCATTCCAGGCTTCCAAGGTGACCTCGATGACAGAGTGACTGTCAGAGTTATTGTTTTCCCTCTGACGAGGGGCAGTAGTTTGGACAGGTGGTCCAAGCGGATACTGAGGGAAGCATGGCGCAGGATACTGATTAAATTCATTTGACAATACAGTCTAAGAAGCTTGCCGGATTTGGAGTTCATTTGTGAACTACGTCCTATAAAAAATCCAGATATATTCTAAGACAGGTATTACTCAATTCGGGAGATGGCTTTCTCCGCGAACTTGAGATTAAGAGAGACATAGAAAGAAACATCAGGGTGGATCCACTCACTGAGGCTATTTCTCGAACGCAATAGTTTTACAAACGAGCTTTGTGAAACTGATTAGTAAAGGAGTTGGATGTTCGGTATCACCCGGGCTGTGAGTATGCGACATCGTAATAATTAGCCTTAAGTGCAAGTGGGAGATTGTTGGATATAGTGCCCACAAAGTCAATTATTGGATCGCAGGAACGCGATAGCAAAGATTGAGGGAGGACCTATACCGGTAGGACAGTCTTAATCGAGATGATAGTATGCTATCTAGTTTGTCTTTATCATCACTATTACATTTTGATAGAGCCCATAGGATTCTTGCTTAACTACCAGCATTATGATGGCGATCATATACGTGGGAGCTAGTAGTCTATAAGCGCATCGTTAAATGTCCCTAGTCGTGGGGATTTCCAGACTGGGCATCGATACTCCAGAGTAGACTAGTGTATATTGATCGAGACCCCGACAAGGGGCGGTGGCCATGTAAGTCTACGTTAGCGCCCCGGCAGTCTACAGACGCCAAATGCGGAACAAAAACTTTTTAAACTGGCGCTATCGTATACTTTAACCCGGATCTGCCATTATTGCTAAACTAACAAACTGTAAAGAGTGTAGGAAGATTGTACCGAATGATCCGAGTCCTTCGTTCTTCAACCATCATCCCACGCTCCGTTGCGGCTGCTCCGATCTCGTCGATCTCCGATCTCCTCGTCGAGGTGGCACCACATGATCGGTTCTTTAAACGGGCTCCCGCCTCTGACTCGAGGCAACTCGATCGTCAAGTTTGCTAAAAGAGACGACCAAGATTGATGTAGAGAATGAGTAGATGACTTTGTCTCACTTCGTCCAAATCCGTGGACGATCGGTTAATGAAGTTGCCGTGGAAATCGGGTGATAGAATGAAATGAACTGTAAAATTCCATACACCCCGAATGCTATCATAATCTTTTCTAGCAATGAAAACTCAAGTGAGATGAGATCGATCAAGAGAGAGAGAGAGGGGGGCCGGCCACCTTATAAGGAAGAGGGAGGTGACCGTAGGAGGAGGGAGGTGACCATAAACCAAAAGCTTCTCACTCAAATATCTTAAGGAATCCAAAAGGAATTAAACACAAAGCATGAGTCATTAGGCTAGTCACCAAAAGCTTTAATGACACCATTAATGCCTAATGAGTCATGAAGCCAAGTCATCATCTAGAACCTTCTAGAAACTTCTAGAAGCATTGACTCACCATATCAGAAGAAAAGATAAATCCGTCTTTAACAGAATGTTAAAAGACGGCTGATAGAAAACTGGAAACTGGCAACTTCCAAAAGTGATCCTGAAACGACTTTCAGGAAAACCCCGAAACTGTATAAATATACCCGCATTTGTATTACGACCGAATACAAATGCAACTGAGACAAAGATATTATACCTACTCAATATAATACTCAGATCCGGCTTAAACCAAAGCCGACCAGTATTATCTGCCCGAAAACTGACACGTGCGTAAACGCACGTGCAATTTCCGAACCCTGCCATAAAACCATACGGCCTCTACAACGTTTCGCCCGAACTTGGGAAACTGCCTGTGGGGAACTCTAATGACTCGTCAGTACCCTGGCAGTGGGTTTAACCACAAACCGTCAGCGGCACTAGCTATGCGTAACGGCTGCCCATGGACTGACCTCAAGGGTGGCCGAGGAGCGAACTCAAGGGAGACCGATGAGCGAACTCCTCCGAAAACCCTACTGAGCCTAACAGTGACAATGTATATACAGTCCGGTCCGTTCGTCAATGAGTATCGCATATCTGTCTAGGGGGCTAGCAACGTCAGACCCCCAATAGCAGTATAAGTCGTGTCGGAGTGAAGCCCAATAACACCCTGAGATACTGCTGGAGTACCTACCAGTAAATCTCCTGCCATGGCCATGGACTTTGTGTAATGGCTCTCCTAGACACAGCACGACCTCGCCCCCAATACCGGGAGAGACGAATCCCCTGCCGATCCGCTCACGTGCCTCCATATGGCTCGGGACTGTACCCAAAAGCTACCTGTTTGCACGACTCCTTTGAGACGTGGTAGGGTAGAAATCAAAGCACAGTGGGAACTCACACGAGACAAATGACGACCTCAGGTCGATGAACTAACCTGTACACATGTCACCAGGGAACTGCTATCTGACGATAGATATAATACTAACTAGCAGATTCCCGGCGAGTCCTGTCCGGTGTACTCATAACCCAATGAGCACCTGTATACATCTTAGGTGATCCAACTGACACCAGTGGCTTGTGAGACCGGCCACCGCCCCTCGTCGGGGTCTCGACTGTACACACTAGTCTACTCCGGAGTATCGATGCCCTGTCTCGAAACTCCCACGACTAGGGACCACAATTAAGGATATGCATATAAACTACCCAACTCTCACGTATATGATCGCCATCATACTGTTGGTAGTAAAGCAAGATCCTAAGGGCTCTATCAAAGTGTAACATGCAATCAGTCACCTGAACATGTACACGACTGATAAAGGCAAATCAGATAGCATACTATCATTTCGAGTAAGACTGTCCTATCGGGATAGGTCCTCCGCAATCATTGCAATCACGTACCTGCGATCCAATAATTGACTATGAGGGCACTATCTCCAACAATCTCCCACTTGCACTCAAGGCTAATATTGCGATGTCGACTACTCACAGCCCGTGTGAAACCGAACATCCAACTCCTCTACTAATCAGTTTCACAAAGCCCGTTTGTAAAACTATTGTGTTCGAGAAATAGCCTCGGTGAGTGGATCCGCCAAGAAGTTTCTTTCTGTATCTCTCTTAATCTCAAGTTTACGGAGAAAACCATCTCCCGAATTGAGTAGTACCTGTCTTAGAATATGTCTGGATATCTGATGGGACCTTGGTTCATAAATGAACTCCATATCCAAACTTCTTAGACTGAATCGATCACTGAACCTAATCAGTATCGGGCACCTAGCTTCCCACAGTATCCTCTTGGACCACCTGTCCATAATACTGTCCCTCGTCAGAGGGAAAACTAAAACTCTGACAAACACTCTGTCATCCATGTCACCTTTGAAGCCTGGAATGATAACCGTCTCCCGAAAGAGGCTGCCGTTATCAAATCCATAGAACATGTACCAATGTTCTAAAACCTCTTCCTTATGTTTCTCCAGGATTGGATTAATACAAACTTATTGCATCTAGTGCAAAACCAACATTTGGTGTGGTACTTGACATCTCATGATTGACTCAATTGCCTAAGCAAGTGATCTGCCAATCATGCACATCCCTCTCCACTTTAGTCTATACGACACCTTTAGAGAGGGTGACTCCATCATCTGCAGGTACACCACCATGCTAGGAGTCAACTATTCCAAAAACCATTAGAATATCTGTCAAAGTACCCACATTGGGAAACTACCCAAATCCAGATCTAAAGCCATAGATCCAGAAACCAGAATGTCAAATATTATATCCATATCCTGTCTGGAGAAACAACTGTGTGACGACCACAGTACAACCGATCGTAGTATAGGAATTTTACTTCCTACTCTGTGTAAGTCATCCAGATACCATGACATCACACCCTACTACCTTCTTAACTGATCCATCCCCTATTCTGATTGAAGTCAAACCCATGACTGTCACATCAAAATTAGATGATCTATCTCCGCTATAACTGCTCAAGTCTATAAATAGACATAAGCTACTTGCCCACCATGCTTCCGTTGCTCCCACTGACTACGACAACCCTCCTACCGGGTCTCATATCCTGGAACAACAGTAGTGTCAAGTCTAGGTAGATAAGAACCTCCCTGTCACCGTCCTTGAGGCTACCGAAGTACCTCTCGGGTGTCCGAGGTTACCTACCATACCTTCGGAGTGGCTAATGGAAATGTCAAACCTGATTGAATGTATAGGTCCTATTAAATTTTTCCGTAATCGTTCGCGGTTTTGGAATCACTTCCAGTTCTACCATACTCCCACTACTGTTTTCTGAAAAAGATCCATTTTTACTAAAACTGTGGTGAGTCAAGAACAATATCGCTATTGATCTTCTAAATGGTAGAATATCAACCCTCGTCACAGCCAGGGTCAACCCACAAACAGCCATTACAGAAACGTGCCCTGAGTTATCCAGTGTCTGGTTTTAATCATAAGCTGGACAACTCCCCGTACCTTAATATCTTTTAAGGTACGAACTATTCTATATCCAATATAGAAACTTTGGCACTTATTTAATTGGAACCAAGATTCAATCCATGCAGCTGTCTCCAGTGCATATCTTCTTAATGGAAAGAGGCTGATCAGCATTACTCAACTTAGGAATCCATCCAATTATGAGTAACCTGAAAGAGAAACACGTTTCTCAAAACCATCACTATTATCTGAATACCAATCACAAGAATCTACATCTTCGATCTCTTTGAAGAATCCCGATACTTGTGATACCTGGTTCTCTACTTTATTCTTATACCCACAACTTCTCAAAACTTAGACCTTGTATTTCTACGAAACACTTGTCTAAATACTAGAGAAGTTATAAGTAAACAGAACATAGTACGAGGACCTAACCTTTTGTCCTAATGGACACTTGGACAACATACAATACTCTGTATAAGTCCACTGAGTTAAACAACTCAAAACCTGTGCATCGTAGATAGAAAACTGTACCCTGGCGATTTCCTCAAATATCACCAATTACAACGAATTCCGATATAATGAGGATGATCACCTAATTCCCAATATCTTACTCCCACTCATCATCTGTAAAACCATACAGATATGAGAATGAAACCTGGTAAATACATACCCTTGGAGTAAGTGTCTAATCGGGAAAACAGTTTTTCTTTAACAATGCACTGAAACATGAAAATGTTTCGTAGGGGTATCCTGGTATTCATAGCAATGCCTCTTCCATAATCCAATTCATGACTTCAACCGTATATTTTATTGCCATCTCTCCAAATCACTTTTATTTGTCTTTAGTCGTTACCTTCTGTACACCATCGTTAGGCTAAATGGTTTTCTTCCTTCCCTACCGTTCGGCACCAGCCTATGGTTTGGAAGAAGACTATCCAGTAAGCATAATAGGTGTACCCTCCTAAACCAAGGAGTACTCGCATCTCGAGAGAAGGTGATGATAAAAGACAACTGAATAATACCTTATTCTTTTAAAGATGAAATAGGAGCGGCGATGAAGTACGCGGTTTTGGTCGTGAATGATATCAGTCGCAATTTACTTTGCCCTCTTTCTAATCCCTTTATTTTGTCTTTACATATTACCTTCTACACACCCTACTTAGGCTAATTTGTTTTCTTCATTCCCTACCTTTCGGCACCAGCCTATGGTTTGGAATAAGATTATCCAATAGGCGTAATAGGTGTACTCTCCTAAACCAAGGAGCTCTCGCAACCTGAGAGAAGGTGATAATAAAAGACAACTGAATAAACCAATTCTATTTCTCCTGAACCTGGATCCATCCCCGAAGAAGTCCCTTCGAGTTCGTATATAACCATACGATGGATCTATCCAATGGAAGTGGATATCCGTAGTAATACGGGTGTTCTGAGAAATTCAAAGGGTAGAAGAAGGAGTGGCAATGACTTATGCAACTCAGACAATCCAAAAGCCAGTATTTTAAGAAGGTTCGGTCAACCTGGTCACTGAGTCATAGTCTAGGGTCGGTCAAAGGTCGCTGCCAAAGAGAGAGAGAGAAAAGAAACACTCTGCGTGCACTCTAACCTAGATCAGAATGGTCATCATTTTATCTAATCCGGAAACCTCCCACTGTCCTGTCAAACTCTCCTCCAAACCTAAAGAAGAATCAATCGGGATCACCCGAAGAGTAAACCAACTCATCAGTGGGAATCAGGATCCAACTCTCATCGCATGATAACGTGATGGAATGCATCCACGTTACTCATACTCCAGAAGGTATGCGCATACTCGGCAAGTTTCAGTTTCTTTAGAAACTCCTGATATAGTTTTTGCCCCATGCTCTTATGATCGTGACTAAGGGCCAGCCCACCATAAGTCACATGTCAAGTTCTTCCCATCATTATCTTGTTAATTTGAACCCACCCGTACTCGCCCTTGACTAAGGGCCAACAAGGCTGTACGACTGTCCCAAACCAACTCATCTATCTATGCAACATGTGAACACCCCAGCAGCTACCAATCACTATGTCCTAGCTAAGGGCTAGACCAACATAGCTTGAATACTACTGACCATCCATATGAAATGACGGAGGGCTACGGCTGGTTTTTGGCGAAAAACCTTTAGCGTAGTGAACTTGATATTGCTGAAGGAACCTGATAGCTTTTTAAAATATAGTGGCGAAAACCTTTTGCTAAAGAGGTCACTCCCGGTAAAGGGATCTCGGCTCTTTCCTCGTGGAATGAGGTGCAGGATATTCCACTGAATACCGCTATGCAAAGCAACTTGTAATCGACTATAGTGGAGTTATTACTCTGACGCAAACTTCTGTCCAAGGGGTCAGTCCCGGTGAAGGGATATCAGCCCTTGCCCCGTCGAATGAGGTGCAGGATATTCCACTGAATACCGCTATGCATAACAAAAGGAAACGTCTTTGCAATAACAACTTTTAAATTTGTTCCAACAACTGTAAACAGGTTTGTTTTAACTTTGCATTGATCAGAATCAACGCAGTCCCATCATTCAATCACACCAGAAAAGAACGAAAATAAAATGTACGTATATGCCATCCGCATTCGTCACTGGGTCCCGTCATCACCCGTTAGGTTACTTAACTAACGACAGAGCGGGGGCTGGACTAGCGCGGGTGTAAAACATATACAACATCTAATAGTATATAAACCAATATACAATAATCGCTCCAGGCGTGATAGTATGCAACATTACAGAAAAGTAATAAGCATCACAGAACAATACAGATATCTGGGATCCCCGAGTTTCACAGAGCCGCTGCTGAAACTCGACGTTCCCCTGTCGTGTGGATAGCCTGTGCAATGAAACCTAGACCCCTACGGGTGCGGCAAGTTACCCGCCAAAACCTGAAGCGAGGCAGTCCTCCACAATCATAGTGATGGAACACCCGGCACTTCACGGAATCCGGTAAATTGAGCACCCCTCCTTGGGTCAACCTGTACCCCCTACGAGTGCGGCGAATAGTCTGCCAGTTCTGAAGTGGGGCCCCTCTGCCTCTCAAAGCCATGAGATGCGGACCCGTTGCTTTCCCGAACCCGGCTATCCGTGCACTCCGTCTCGGGGTAAAACTTAGTACAGTAATGAAAAATAGTACAATAGGTACATCGACCGCAACCTGGTCGTGCCCCAAAATAATATTATACAACAGGCAGTGACGGCTGTCCACAAGTTGGACGCTCGCCCCGCAATATCAAATGTACAAATAAACTCAAACTGTACTATCATTGCACACTGCTATCCACCACAACAAATCCGCAACATTACAGAACATCAACGCGAATGTCACGTTCGCAAACCCGTCTACAAGAACTATAGCAATCGGACGCAGTTTACCGATCAAATGACATTCCCGGTCGGAGATATAATGTAAGCACTGTAAACTAACGTGTTTAAATTTCGATCGACCAAAGACCAAAAATCAAAAAAGTGGGCCCCACTGCTTACTGGTGAACAGTAACAAAACCTGGGCCAAAACTGTATTAACCAGAAACCCCAAAATCCAAAGAAGAACCCACAGAAAAAAATTGGGAGCACGTGCTCCTCACATGGCCGCGGAAGGGCGGCCAAACCATGGGTTTGGCCGCGCTTCCGCGGCAACTTGGAGGGTTCACGACCCCAAATTTTGTCGTGGGTCTTAAAAAACCCTGCACGGATTTTTAAGATGTACAGAAATCAATTTTGACACCGTTTAAAATCAACAGAAACTGTCAAGTGAGGAAAATGCGATTTTGGCAGTTTTCGATTTTCGGTCGGATCGATATTTTAAACGCGTTAGCACAAGTTAGTATAGCAAAATGGTGAGGCTCTGATACCACTGTAAGTCTACGTTAGCGCCCCGGCAGTCTACAGACGCCAAATGCGGAACAAAAACTTTTTAAACTGGCGCTATCGTATACTTTAACCCGGATCTGCCATTATTGCTAAACTAACAAACTGTAAAGAGTGTAGGAAGATTGTACCGAACGATCCGAGTCCTTCGTTCTTCAACCATCATCCCACGCTCCGTTGCGGCTGCTCCGATCTCGTCGATCTCCGATCTCCGCGTCGAGGTGGCACCACATGATCGGTTCTTTAAACGGGCTCCCGCCTCTGACTCGAGGCAACTCGATCGTCAAGTTTGCTAAAAGAGACGACCAAGATTGATGTAGAGAATGAGTAGATGACTTTGTCTCACTTCGTCCAAATCCGTGGACGATCGGTTAATGAAGTTGCCGTGGAAATCGGGTGATAGAATGAAATGAACTGTAAAATTCCATACACCCCGAATGCTATCATAATCTTTTCTAGCAATGAAAACTCAAGTGAGATGAGATCGATCAAGAGAGAGAGAGAGAGAGGGGCCGGCCACCTTATAAGGAAGAGGGAGGTGACCGTAGGAGGAGGGAGGTGACCATAAACCAAAAGCTTCTCACTCAAATATCTTAAGGAATCCAAAAGGAATTAAACACAAAGCATGAGTCATTAGGCTAGTCACCAAAAGCTTTAATGACACCATTAATGCCTAATGAGTCATGAAGCCAAGTCATCATCTAGAACCTTCTAGAAACTTCTAGAAGCATTGACTCACCATATCAGAAGAAAAGATAAATCCGTCTTTAACAGAATGTTAAAAGACGGCTGATAGAAAACTGGAAACTGGCAACTTCCAAAAGTGATCCTGAAACGACTTTCAGGAAAACCCCAAAACTGTATAAATATACCCGCATTTGTATTACGACCGAATACAAATGCAACTGAGACAAAGATATTATACCTACTCAATATAATACTCGGATCCGGCTTAAACCAAAGCCGACCAGTATTATCTGCCCGAAAACTGACACGTGCGTAAACGCACGTGCAATTTCCGAACCCTGCCATAAAACCATACGGCCTCTACAACGTTTCGCCCGAACTTGGGAAACTGCCTGTGGGGAACTCTAATGACTCGTCAGTACCCTGGCAGTGGGTTTAACCACAAACCGTCAGCGGCACTAGCTATGCGTAACGGCTGCCCATGGACTGACCTCAAGGGTGGCCGAGGAGCGAACTCAAGGGAGACCGATGAGCGAACTCCTCCGAAAACCCTACTGAGCCTAACAGTGACAATGTATATACAGTCCGGTCCGTTCGTCAATGAGTATCGCATATCTGTCTAGGGGGCTAGCAACGTCAGACCCCCAATAGCAGTATAAGTCGTGTCGGAGTGAAGCCCAATAACACCCTGAGATACTACTGGAGTACCTACCAGTAAATCTCCTGCCATGGCCATGGACTTTGTGTAATGGCTCTCCTAGACACAGCACGACCTCGCCCCCAATACCGGGAGAGACGAATCCCCTGCCGATCCGCTCACGTGCCTCCATATGGCTCGGGACTGTACCCAAAAGCTACCTGTTTGCACGACTCCTTTGAGCCGTGGTAGGGTAGAAATCAAAGCACAGTGGGAACTCACACGAGACAAATGACGACCTCAGGTCGATGAACTAACCTGTACACATGTCACCAGGGAACTGCTATCTGACGATAGATATAATACTAACTAGCAGATTCCCGGCGAGTCCTGTCCGGTGTACTCATAACCCAATGAGCACCTGTATACATCTTAGGTGATCCAACTGACACCAGTGGCTTGTGAGACCGGCCACCGCCCCTCGTCGGGGTCTCGACTGTACACACTAGTCTACTCCGGAGTATCGATGCCCTGTCTCGAAACTCCCACGACTAGGGACCACAATTAAGGATATGCATATAAACTACCCAACTCTCACGTATATGATCGCCATCATACTGTTGGTAGTAAAGCAAGATCCTAAGGGCTCTATCAAAGTGTAACATGCAATCAGTCACCTGAACATGTACACGACTGATAAAGGCAAACCAGATAGCATACTATCATTTCGAGTAAGACTGTCCTATCGGGATAGGTCCTCCGCAATCATTGCAATCACGTACCTGCGATCCAATAATTGACTATGAGGGCACTATCTCCAACAGGCCAGGCCTCACAAGCCATTGGTGTTAGTTTGTTCACCTAAGATAGTATACAGGTGCTCATTGGGTTATGAGTACACTAGACGGACTCACCGGGAACCTGCTAGTTGGTATTATACATATTGTAAGATAGCAGTTCCCAGCTGAGATGTGTACAGGTTAGTTTGTCGACCTGAGATTGTCATTTGTCTCGTGTGAGTTCCCACTGTGCTTTGATTACTACCCTACCACGGCTCAAAGGAGTCGTGCAAACAGGTTTTAGTTGGGTACAGTCCCGAGCCACATGGAGGCAGTGAGCGGATCGTCGGGGATTCGTCTCTCCTGGTATTTGGGGTTGATGTCGCACAGTGCACGGGTGGCCATCACCAGAAAACCTTAGCCAAGGTAGTCGAGAATTACAGATCTAGGATCGATAGTTTCTCTGGTGGTGATGGGCTTCATACCGACACTAAATATCGCGTTATTTGAGGTCTGACTTAATCCAACCCCTTAGACCCGATATGGGATACTCATAGACGAACGGACCAAACTGTATGGATATTGTCACTGTCAGGCTCAGTATGGTTTCAGGATGAGTTCACTCATCGACTTCCCTTTCGCTCAATACCTCGGCAGCCGTTATGCACAGCTAGTGCCACTGACGTGCTTGTGGTTAAATCCGCAGCCAGCGTATTGATGTGTCGTTAGAGTCCCCCACAGAAAGTTTCCCAAGTTCGGGCGAAACATTGTTGAGGCTGTATGGTTTTATGGCAGAGTTCGATCATATACGTGCACCCATGCACGGATCATGATCGGACGGATCATACTAGTGGGCTTTGGTTTGAGCCGGATCTTAGTATTAGGTTTGTTGGATTACTTTCGTCTCATTGCATTCTCATTCAGTCGGAATGCGGATGCAGGTATGTATATATTGGTGAGGGGTATCCTTGTGACCCGTCACGAGTTTAGTTTAGATGTTTCCATTCTCTTTTTGGATTAAACATTTTTTGTTTAAATGTTTAGTGGAGGAAATTATGAGTGGAAATCATAATGAAGGGCATTAAAAAGAGGCATGTGCATGGGTGATGACTCATGGTCTTATTTTTTGTGCAATGTCACCTTTTTTTGATTGATTATTGTGTTGAAATGATATGAGGAGAGAGAGAGGGCAGCCACTAGGCATGGGGTTGGTCTTGAGTTTTTATTCTAGCACTCTCACAATTCATACAACACAATAAAAAAAGGAGCTCTTCTTCATCTTCTTCTCTAGCTCACATCTTCCACCATGGCATCATCTTCATCTTCCATCCATACAATCTCATTTGTTGAGAATCAATGGATGTTTAGAGACAAAGTTATTACACACATTCTCTACTTCACCTTGGACATGTCGGCTAGCAAACTTCATGTCCGAGTTGCTTCGGTTTGAAGCGGGAGACCGTAAAAAGACTTCTTGACTTGGTGCCCTTTCGACGAGGAGACCGGAGATCGAGCGAGATCGGAGATGCCGCGAGGAGCTAGGGATGGTTGCTAAAGACCGAAGGACACGGATCGATCTGTATAGCCATTCTAACTTCTTTGTAGATTGCTAGTTTAGTGTTAATGGTACGATCCGGGTAAAGGTTATGGTAGCATCAAGTTTTGAAAAGATTTTGTTCCGCATTTGGCCTAGGAAAGACGGCCGGGGCGCTGCCATAACCCAACAGATACAATATGGAATATAAATACAAGAGTGGGCACGACACAAGTGTCCCACCTACCCAAGCAAGTCACCCGAATGCAAGCTGTGTGCCAACGATGCCGCTATCGATCCTTGCGGTCAACCTGCAATAACTGTGGCACAACGGGGGTGAGTTGCCAACTCGTGAGTAGAAAACATCAACATGTAGAAAACGAATAAAATAATGATTTCCTAGGTCAACTATATCATAAAGGAAATACTATGATATCTAGGGCGACCGTATGTAAATATGTGCCAACATTAAATAAATGCAAGTTTGCAAATGGATACCATCCAATAATATAATCAATATCAATATACATGTGGATCTCGTCCACTCGAAACATCGTAATATCATATGCATGTAAATATATGAGGATATCAAGAATGTGTGTGTCCATCAATGACACACCAAAACATATAACCTGAGTGTCCAACACCGACACTCGAAATATCATGAAACCCATGTCCAGCATCGACACGTAACTCCTCATATCTTAGGCTCCGACTATCCGGACTAGCCTGCATCCATCTCATGACTCAGGTCGGTATCCTACGGATAACCGCCAGGTCCAAATACTGTCACCGGTAGGTAGTGGTCCCTCTGCCGGGCTCAACGCCATCATCTGCGACCTTCTCGCCCCGGGATACCATACTGGGTCCACCATGCACCCGCAGACGGTTCCTCTTCCTCCTCGAATCAGGTGTATGATATCGCTCAAGAGCCAAGAAAACTCATGGTGGACTATACAAATATCATATCAAGAGAAACCGGGTTTTTAAAACAATACATACTTTCTTTTGGAATAACCACGGTTCTCAAATTCAGAAATCTCATGAAAACAACATATCTCAATGAGTATAATTATAAAGCATGATGTATGCGACATATAATAGAAATATAAAAATATCAGTATATAATCCAACATGGAACAGTAATATGCACATATCAAGAGAAAACCGCTCATTAAAATGAATCCAGTTTTAAAATATATCCTGCGGTTCCCAATTCCTCCAAGGTCAAATGCAACATCGTATATAAATGTGTATATGCGACTATTGCAAGTAAATTATGCAAGGAGTCATATCATGATGCAACAATTCTACTGTGTAGTGACATGGCAATTATCGATGATGAAGTGTGTAAGCCGAAAAATCTGTGTAAGTGTGACATACCATAGTCACAAATTTGTCGTTCGGGAATAATTCGGCGAGGTCGAAAATTCGAATTCGGAGAACTATTCGGAAAAAATTGGCAGGTATTCGGGAAAAATTCGGTAAGTGTTCGGGAAATATTCGGAAATGATTTCGAGCAATAAATTAATATATGAGACGCTAGGTTTTGATTTTGTGAATTATTTGCCGTTTTTTGAATTATTCGCTGTTTTTTTGACATAATTCGCGAATTATTCGGCCAGTTCGGCAATGGCGATTAATTCGGAGATTAATTCGTTTGATAAAAAATTCACGAATAATTCGCGAATTCGGCGAATAATTCGCGAATTATGTGACTATGTGACATACGCATCATCGATAATGGTGCAGGTGTACCAGCACAGGTATATGAAATGCAATGGTAATGACATGAACTTAGCATAAAGTAAATCGGCAACTAAAAGGTAAAAGGTATACGTATCTAACATGACCGAGTCAGTGAACCTATCAATCGGCCTCCTCTAGTCAAGGGTATGGATCATTCATCAATTAACTCATCACGTACGGTAACTCATCGTACGACGTCATTAAACAATTTAGGATCCTAACAACCTATGTGACAGGGAGGGTACTGACCTCACGTCTCGTACGGCTTATCATTCAAGATTCACAACATTATCCATATATATATATATATATATATATATATACCTATCTCTCAAGTCCCATCTGTATCAAACTCAGATCATGAGACCGGCAAAGGTATCAATTATCACATATCGACTCGTATCCGTATACCAACATATCATCAAGTTATCATATCACATCGTTTTTTATTTTCATCACATCGAGTCAAATTTTATATATACATTCTACTTTATTAAACTAGTTTCATGTTATGCTAAACTCAAGTTTATTCTAGTGAATACCTATCTATAAATCGTAATTCGCTTCCTCAATCTCAATATATATATATATATATATTCAATTACTAATATTATCACTAACTATCTTTTAAACTCTATCCCTAGTTTCCTAATCTAGGTTTCTATGACTGTATCGTATAGATCGGTTTCCATTTAATATTTGCGGGGTGCTATACGCCATCCATACGACTTCCCCCGTAGATATAGATCTACTCACTTGGTCCTTGCTCGCCGAAGTCGATGACTCCATGCTCCATCGTCTCGGAATCCACGCGAAGGTACCTACAATAAAACATATAACACAAAGCTATTAAAATCGAGTTCGGAAAACCAATACGGCACACGGTGCGTCCATAGGTTAGAACCTATACCAACGCATGCTAAACAACCAACAAATCCTTGTTATTGACGTACAAACGCCCAACAACCAAATACAATACCAAACAACAAAACCCAAGTTTGCAAAATACGGAAAAACATAACCAAAAGCACCCCAATGTGCTCCCAGATTTCACCCTAGGCTAAACTAAGAGATTTTGCACATAGGGTTAGTCTAGATATCAGATATAGGAGCTACCAAACAAAACTCACACACGTTTTCCATGACCAGGACGCAAATTGCGGCCTGGGGGAATAAATCTGCGGCCATGTAGTGGGGGGAGGCGCTCAGGTTTCAGGGGGTGGTCTATGGTTGCCTGCACGTCTCATGGTCATGGGAACTTATTTAGTGGTTGTCTCGGGTCACTCCAGGTCTCCAAATACACTCACAAAATCAACTAAAACCCGATATCGACAAATCTAAAGTTCGTATTTTGGGATTTGGTCACTGGTCCAGGTCAAGAATCGATCTCTAGGGTCTTGTAAACAGCCACTAGGCATCACCCAATCCACACAACACTCAAACCCTTCTTTAGAAATTTTCTAACATCACTAATCAATAACAAT
Organism: Agapanthus africanus; assembly: GCA_030015575.1. NCBI lineage: Eukaryota > Viridiplantae > Streptophyta > Magnoliopsida > Asparagales > Amaryllidaceae > Agapanthus > Agapanthus africanus. The sequence goes on from JASDDO010000031.1 coordinate 238,053,502, forward strand.
ATAACTCTAAACTACAATAGGGTGCTATTAGAGTTTAAATTAAACTAGATGGAAGAATTCATACCTCTTTTGGGCAACACAAGAAAAACCCTAGTTGTCCCAAGTCTTCAAAATCCAACTTTTCATTGTCCAAAGTGTAGAGGATGAGAAGGGGATCATCTTTTGTGAAGGGGGTATAGGGTTTGGATGAAGAATTTGAGATGATTTCTAGGGTTGAAGGTGGAAGGAGTGTGAAGATGAAGATGGAGAAGAAGAAAAGAAATAATGTGGAGGGAAAAAATGATATGGCTTCCCCCCTCCCGCTCTCTCTTTCTCTTATTCTCACCCCTCTCTCTCAATTATTACCCTTTTACCCTTCTCATTTTCTTTTCTTTTCATTTTTAAAACCAAATCACATAATATCCCAAAACAACATAAGAAATAACATGTAATCAAAACGTAACATGACATGGTGCACTAGCCATGGAAAGCTGTATAAACACGGATTTGGCTTAATCGGGATTAGCAGTGCACTAATCGGGTTTTATCCAAACTGCATATAATAAACTTTTAAAAATGCCAAATCCGATAAATATACTTTTAAATGAATAAATTCATTTTAATTTCCAATTATTGGTATATATTTATACTTTTTTACGAAAAACCCCAAATTTCGCAAATCGGGTAGTTTTCGCGAAATATAATATTTTAATATTAAATTCCAAAAATGATATTTTATATTTTCTGAAATGTTACAATCTTCTTCCGTTAAAGAAATTTGGTCCCCGAATTTAAATTTAAACCCCAAATACTAAAACATTTCAGTAATCAACTCAAATCGACGGGGCTCCGAAATCATGGAAGATATAGAAAGTCACAGCGCATCGCGTGCGACTGAAGGCTAACACAACTCAAAATCGAACTCCGTCAAGCGTCTCGCAAATCATTGGATTTGCACGCATATCATCAGAGTTACAATGGAGATACAGATCTCGAAATCCCCAACTGAAATCCACTATCCATAGTCAAATACTATAATACATATATATAGCACGCATCCTTGGAAAAATCTTAAAACCGAATAAAACACATGCAAAATCTTTTCTGAATTGCTGTGCGATGCGTAACTCACGGTACAAGGGGCATACGCTCATTATCGGGTAGTAAATATACTTATATATGTTTTTGCTCAAATTATACGTTCCGCCGTCTTGAAATATCCCAAAAGGTTTTCCTTTATAAACGTTCGTGTCGCACTCGGACACGTAGGAAATAGTGAGACTATAGCTCCTTTTTGAAAACCTTTTGTTAACTTTTAATGCATGCAAAGTACTCAGGTACTGTCCTCAGATTAGTCCTGTTTGGCTACTACACAATATAGTGCCCAACATGAAAACAAAGTGCTCAAAAGCAAAATCAGCCTCAAAAGGCGTATCCAACAATCATGTGCGTCTGGTGCGCACGGAAATCAAATTCAAACACAAGTGCCACAATCTGCACAAAGCAAAACTAAGTGCAACGGGTGTGCACAAAAGCATCTGTCCGGTGCAACGGGTGTTCACGACAACAATATCTGGTGCATCTATTGTGCACGAAAATCTCAATCGAGTGCATCTGGTGTGCACAAAATCACATCTCATATCATGCGCGAAAATCCAAATCAAATTCATCCGTCAGGTCCGTAAAAAGCATCTAGTGCAATAGCATGTACGAAAAATATAAGTATGGTGTAACAAATACACAAAAATACAAATCTGGTGCATCAAATGCACAAAATACCAATCAATAACTCAAGTGCATAAAAAGCAACACCGAGTGTACCAAGGTGTATAAAATCATAAACGTGTGCAACTGCTTGCACAAAACACGTATCAATGCACTGCAAGCACACATAAGCTATACCGAGTGCAAGATCAAATCGAGTGCGTACCACACGCACAAAATCAAATCAACTGTATGAAATCCAGGAAATCATAAGCATGTGCAGCCAAGGCACAAAATCAATAATGAGTGCAATATATATGCACAAATCATAAACCAACACAACGGTGCATAAAAACCTATATCAAGTGCAATAACTATACACGAAAAAGTAATGACCCAGTAGGTGCAGCAGTGGTGCACGGAATCGATATCATAAAACTCATCATCAAAACTCAAATCCAAGCGATATAAGCGTGATACTCGAATCACAACGCAAATCGCAGCAAATGGCATTGAGGTATACTTCCTACAATGTCGAAAAAAATTGGTGCGCCCAAAACTGGCAGAGCAAGAACATCCGGTTGCCTCCTGCTTACGGTCTGGCGTCCTCTGTCTCTGGGTCCTTATTTCTCTGTGGATTACCAATCTCGCAAACCATCGGCTCATCGGTTCAGTCAGGTGTGCAAACGGAAACGATTTCGCTCTGGCACTTCTCTGGTCGTCTTTTGGCCAATTAGTATGACCACTCATAAAGAAGCACGCCACTGGTATCAGCCTCTGGTCCTCTGAATACACGTCACACATCTGATCCCGGGTGCAAATCTTATTGCAGCAGTGTCCTGGAAGGAACCTACTCAGGGTCTCTTCCGATCTTTCCTATGCCGAACTATACGGAGCCTGGTACTCTTGCCAAATCTTTTCTCGCTTTCTGGACATTTGCGTTCTCAGCACAGCTTTTCCTCGGGAACTGATCGTATCTCATGCCTTTGTATACATATCAGATCTCTAATCTCCACGGGGAGTAGCAACAGCTCGTTTGACATATCGCACGAACCTCTTGTTCCACTCTTCTTTATTATCGTCTGCTTCGACGTCACGTCATGCTATCTGCGTACTGCAACTATCTCAGCTACAATTAATCCGGAGTCTCTCACACGGACTCGAAATCACGAACTCGGTATCTTCATCACTCTGCAGAATATCTCTAGCCGAACACGTCCTCTGGAACTCGTCTATACCATCGGAGGAATACTCAATACTCGTCCGTTATCGATCAACTCACAACGCATCTGGGTGAGGTCCTCAATTTGAAGCTGGTCAGCTTACTGGTCTCCTATCAACTGATATCCAGACGACGTTAAACTTTTCGTTCGATTTGTCAAAGTCTCATAATTCCCCGAAAGCTCGGCTCTGAGCATAGTTTAATAACATCTAGTACACGCCACAGTACCTATGGACCAACCGTAGAAGGGAAAACCCAAGCCTCACTGATGGCACCGCTAAACTGCCGCAAACCCTATGGTTCAAAAGCGATTCCATGGTCATCATGTCGAGTTAGGGTTTCATTCTTCTAGAGGGTCCACAGAATTACTTGCATGTTACTCCGAATTCTTTAAACTTGGAAATATGGGTTTCTGACATTCGTTCGAACTTTTAACTTCGCCTAGACAACATGTGAATACCTTTCGTCTCTCAACTCAAGATAGACTAGCTGTCATCTGTCGTATCTCTGCCTGAAAGCTCCAGTGAACCCAGATCGTAAGCTCTGGAAGCGACATCACATCAATCTCAGCAACAGCTGGGTCATCTGTCCACACGGTAGACAACATCAAAATCTCTGAGGTATGCTGTACATCAACAGTCCTAGCACAACTGGCAGCCTCTAACAATAGCCCGATCATCCTGTGAGAAACCGAACTCTCGCCTCAAACGAGAAGTCATAACAGCAATACAAAAATCGAGACGTTCTCGTGTCACCAGAAAACACGATGGTCAGTCCTCGTCCATGACGAGCTCGCCCTGACCACAACACTAGCAGCAGCTCAATCTGTGCTCAAACCATGGTGACAGGAACCTCAAGCATGTATCGATGAAACCCTAACAATGGAATGAAAGGAATCAACAGATCCCAAAATGGATACATGATCATAAGGAGGAACGGAATCAATAAGAGGATGATCATGGAAACAAATAGAATCAAAGATGTCAATATATGTACATCCTAAGGTTTCTCAAGTTGAGTATCGTATCGTAAATATGCCGTGGAACATACGTACGGTACGTTACCCTACTCAAGCTACCTAATCCATCAATCACAGTCAGACTATGTAAAGAAAGTTTGGGTTTAATACTGTTAGTTATATGTATGCCCTAGAGGCCATTACTGTACATTGGATGTATATTGTAGTGGATGCTGGGACATATATAGGGAGGACTTTCTTGCTCGACATGATAGTATGCTATCTGGTTACTCTTTACCTTAACGTGTATACTGATTGTCTCTCTGTTACATGTTGGTATAGACCTTAGGATGTGTACTTGACTACCTGGACTGTGATGCGGATCATACTAGTGGGGACATGGTAGTCCATATGTACATCCTTCAAAGTCCCTAGTCAGGGGTGTATCGAGATGGGGCATCGATATACCAGAGTAGACTAGCGTGTAACTTCTCGACCCATACAGATGGGCGATGGATGATCCCATATCCATCGGTGTTTGACATCAGAGATGATATACGGGTGCTCAGTAAAGACTGGGTACACTGGACGGACTCGCCGAGAACTCCCAGATGGTATTATACCTCACGTCAGATGGCAGTTCTCTGGTGACACTGGTACAGAGTAGTCTGTTGACCCGAGATCGTCATAGAGTCTTGTGTGGTTCCCACTGTGCTTTGATTTCCATCTTACCACGTCCAAGAGGGCGTGCAAAACGGTGGTTTTTGGTTACAGTCCCGAGTCACATGGAGGCAATGAGCGATAGGAGGGGATTCGTCTCTCCCGGTATAGGGAGTTGATGTTGCGCTGTGTTCGATTGGCTATAACAGGAAATCCCTGGCCAGGGTTGCAGAGATTTACTGGTAAGTGTTACCAGTAGTTTCTCTAATTGTTATAGACCTCATATCGACACGACATATCGAGCTATTGGGGTCTGACGTTTACCACCCCTAGGCAAGATATGCGACATATCAGACGATCAGACCGGACTGTACAGTAGTGTTACTGGTCGGATTCACTGGAGTGTGAGCGGTTTTGCTCGTCGATCTTCAGATCGCTCAATACCCGGGTTGCCGTTACGTTTAGCAGACCGCTTGCGGCTTGTGGGTGCTTGATATGATCATCATCTGCTGCCGGCGTATTGACGAGTCTTTAGAGTCCTACACAGAGGTTTCCTGGCTCAAGCGAAACGAAATAGGAGCGCATATGAGATATGTGCGGGACCGAGAATAATGCGTGTATGTGATACCGTATTTCATTCTCGCGATCAATGTGTCGAATGGTTGTATGCGATATAACCTAGTTATCGATTCAAGCGTTGATTCGATAAGCCGATACATTGTATACTAGTCGGTTGTGTGCGACATGACCGGATCATTGAATCAAGTGTTGATTTAATGATTTAATGCATATTTATATATTTGATATATTACTTTGCATCAACTAGTATCGGTTGACTTTAAATGGATTTTCTCACTCGGGTGTGCGCATTGCATATGCGATATGATTTTGTGCACTTGTTTGTATCATGTTTGATGATGCAAGAATGCTAGGGTTTGTGTAATGAAGTAAACCTAAGTTAAATAAATAATTAGGGTTTTCTTTTATTCATTCATTTATCTTTTCATTTGGATTTAAAAGATAAATGAGAAAAAGAAAAAAAAAGGGTTTCTTTCATGAAGCTAAGTGAAGCTTCATGAAGCTTTGACCAATCAAACCCTTTTGTCTTCATCTATTAAACCCTAACCATTTATTTAACTATGGTCAACTCTCTACACATTACTATAGTTTAATTATGATAAGAAATGATTATTCATATTCTATTCTATTATTCTTATCATAATATATCTTCTTCTTCTTCTTCATCTTCATGAAGAAAACCTTCACTTCATCAATGGTGAAGTGATAAAAAGAGTGAGAAATCCAAAACTAAAGTCTACCCACTTCCTATTTCTTCATCCTCTACCTCTTGCCAAGTAGTAGAGTGTGTTTTCTTCACAAGTTTCTTGACTTGGTGAAGTCGGAGCTTGATTTAGCGATGCCTCGACGTAGATCATCTTCGGCATGGACATCGACGACCTAGCTCGCTTATTCTCCGATGAAGTCGACGCTAGAGCCCGGATTCTTATTGGACAGCGGAGAGGACTTCGTTGCGGAGCTATGGAGGTGGAGCACCGGATCTACAAAGGTTGTATTTCCGTATTCCCTTAGTTAAGTGTTAACTAGTTAGCTTTTCGCCTAAACATCTAGTCTAAGATCCGTAGTCTAGGGTTTCCGGCACCTAGAGTTTTTGAAATTGGCATGTTTGATGCCTTGTGAGACCTCACTAGAGTGCCTAGGAACCCTACAGTGGTATCAGAGCCTAGCTAGAGCCTTAGGCGAAGTCCAGACGGAATTTGAAGTCCGAACGAACCCGAAACCCGATCACAATCATGCTCTCTGGACATTTTGTAAAATCTGGGATTTTTCCATATTAAAAAGTGCTAAAAAATTCAGCAGGGATTTTTATGAATTACTGTGAAAAACGGAGATCTAACTCCGTCATAACGGCGCGGAACCGCGCCCTAAGCCCACGTGGCGCGGCGGTTCCGCGGCGCTACTGTTGAGTCTTTGACTCCTTTTTGCACAGTAATTCCTTTTTTAATATGCTGAGTTTTCTGGGATTTTTTAATAATTTTTCAAGAGTTGAATTTTCAAAGGTGGTTTTGGGGTTTCGGAGTTTCGATCGGAATATGAAATTTTGTCTGTGTGGCATTCCGGATAAATTTTAGAATATGTTAAAAAGTTCGACCGGATATAAATTTCCAATTTTTCCCCTGTCGGGAAATTTCCAAGTGTTGGATTTTTCCATAGTTTAACGACGTTCTAAGTAGTGCAAGTAACGCGATGGACCCTCTAGAAGACAACAAACCTTAACTCGATTATGTGACCGTCTTGAACTGCCCTTTGAACCTTCGGGTTTGGGGCAGTACGGCGTGCCACATGTGAGGCGTTGGCTTGACCCTTCTACGGCTGGACCGTTGGTACTGAGGCACGAACTGAATGTTGTTAGACTTATTTCATGTGTTGAGCTGTATTGGGAAAACTTGGGTGTTCGATTGTTCGATCGAAAAGTTTAGCATTTTTTATTTATCCGGAATGGGATGCAATAATTGGAATTCGCAATAAGTTATGAGATAACTGAATGAATGTTATAAACGTAGCACTTTAGTCTCACTTGATCGGTTGCCACGGAATTTTGATGTGATCAAAAGTCCGTCGCAATCACGTAGCGTACGCGGATATTCGCCGGACAAACTTAATAGACAGCTACACTCCATAGCCCCGACCAAGTGACTGTAGGAGAACCCCGTCGCCGAAAGCATCCGTTCGGGTGCTCGCGGCAGCGGTGTTCCGTCTTGGTGCACTTCGTCGACGGTATCAGGGGTGCGGCCTTCTACTGAAGTTTGCGACGAGTATTCGATCAGACTTTCGGGAATCTTGTTGAATTGCCTGACTCGATATTGAAAAGTGTTTTCGATAATGAGACTAAAATGCGGGGTTTATAATTGTTAGGCATGCGATGTCTAAGTAATTCATTTGGTCAGGCATGCGATGTCTGAGGAGGTTGCGGATTCCAACTGTTGTAGTTTTACACTTTCTTTTCTGTGACCGTAAGTGTAATATGTGATATCGCCGGTTTCGTTGCTATATGTCAACGACAATTGGGATACGCATGTTTACTTACGTTGATGACATGTGATGTTATGTGTTGCTGGATATGTTATATTGGATCGTCGTGTATGAATAGCCGGGGTTTTTTATGTGAGATGAGTGTTTTTTCATTTTCATTCATGTAAAAACTTGTATGTAATATTCTTTTATTGGGGCGCTTCCAGGTTGCGGAAGTACTAAACCTTTGTATATTATTTACTTTTCCGCACTAGGATAGACCCAAGGAGGAGGGCACAAGTAACCGGGTTCTGGAGTCCAGTGGGAGACCAACTCGAGGAGTCGAGTCCGGGTCTCCTAACTCTAGAATTGGTAGGGTTGCTTGCCGCTCTCGTAGGGGTCTAGGGGTGTGGGTTTGGCTATTCATCGCGACCGTGGAATCCGTGTTTTATACTGGCTCGTATTGAAAACACGGACGTCCTAGTATATCCAATATTTCATATGTTTCTTCTGCTGCGATATCTGTGATGTGATCATGTGATGTTCTGATGATAGATACAGTATATAGTATATATGATATATTATATAGACGTTACTTATGTTTTACACCCGCGCTAGCCCTGCCCCGCTCTGTCGTTAGTTACCTAACCTAACGGTGCACGAGGGGACATCGAGGCGAATGCGGATGGCATAAGTGTACGTCGTATTTATCTGTGATGTTTGGGTACTTAAATGATGGGACTTCATTAATGAGATTAATGAAATAAAAGAAACCTAAGATGTTGTAGAATCGAATTTCAAAATAAAACAGGTAGCTACAGTTCTTGCTTTGCACAGCGGTATATATGATATATCCTGCACCTTATTCGATGAGGAAAGGACCGAGATCCCTTCACCGGGAGTGACTCCTTTAGCAATAACTGGCAGATGCTACACCCTCGGTTTGTCTTTTGATAGCTTTTAAGTGTTTTTGCTTTGCACAGTGATATATGTGATATATCCCGCACCTCATTCGACGAGGAAAGGACCGACGATCCCTTCACCGGGAGTGACTCCTTTAGCAAAACTAGAAAAGCCTCAAAAGCCCTCCATTTCAAAATTCATTCGATCCTACAACGATATCAAGTTCATTACGCAATAGGTTTTCAGAAAAACCTGTCGTAGCCCTCCGTCATTTCAGATAAGTACTAGTTAGTATTCGTGCTACGGTAGTTTGGCATTCGTCAAGGCGTAGTGTGCGGTAGCTAACTAGTATTTATCTGCTTATGCATATGATGCAGATTGGATTAGGGTATTCGTACGGCGTTGTTTGGCATTCGTCAAGGGTCGTGCGGGTGGGTTTAATTCGATCAAGAAATGTACGGGTTGAACTTGACTAAGTGGACTATGGGTTGTTTGGCATTCGTCAAGGTCATAGAACACTAGGGGCAAAATATTATCGGGAATTTCAAGTGTTGAAATTTGCAATGAGATTGCATACCTTCTATGAGATAGTTGGATCCCGATACCCTCTGTGAGTAAGAGTTACTCCTGAGAGAGTTTTACACATTACAATTAGCCGATCAAGTAGGTGTCTAGAAAGGTGTCAACGGGGTTACGCCTCTGGGAAAACGAGGTTTACATTAATTAGGTTCGTGCGAAAGCACGGGGGACCTCCCTCAAAGTACCGACACTGGCCTGGCTGAAAGATTGGCGAACTTGTAGTGTGTAATTAATCCCGGCTAGTCTTTCCTTTTAGGGTTTGAAGGAAGATTTGATAAAAAGCAGTGGGAGCTATCCTGATTAGATAAAATAAAACCAATCTATTCTTGCAAGAGCGCACGCTGAGTGTTTTCTTCTCTCTCTCTCCAGGTAGTGACCATATCACGCCTTAATCAAGATAATAATACGGATATTTGACCGAACCCGCTTGTTATACTGAGCTGGGGAATGTTGCTCCCGCTCAAACTTATAATTGTTATAAGACAGAGCAGGAAATTTGGGAATACCAGATTTCCCGTGCTGCCCTAACGAAGAGAGTGCATGCTGATGCATCATCTTCGAGTGTGTTCATTACAAAGAACTGTTTCTCAGTATCCTCTGAATCCTGGGTATATGATACCGGATCAGGATCCCAGATATGTAATCTGTTACATAGGGCTACAAAAAGGTAGAAAAACTGAGAACGGGTGATAAGTTTCATGAGGCAGAAAACGGGGCAAGTGTTGCAGCCAAGTCTGTCGGTCACTGTCACCCTGTATTATCAATACATTGATTCTGAACGAATGTTATTAGATACCGAACCTGATATACAAAATCATATCAGTTTCTTTATTAGTAAAGAAAGGATATAATTTTGTATTGTTGGATAATGTTTTGAACATTTCCTATATTAAAAGTTGATCGGTTCAGGCACGTCATCTAAAAGCATTAATGTTCTAAATCAAACTACAGTTCTTAGTATACGGAACACACACAAGAAGAAATGTTCAGAAATGAACGGATCCTTCGTGAGGTATTGTAGACTAGGTCATATCAATGCGACCCGACTAGCTAAGTTACATTTAGATGCATTTTTAAATCAGTTTGAATTTACATCTTATGAAACTTGCCAGTCATGTCACAAAGATAAAATGACCATAGCTCTGTTTATTGGAAACAGAGAAAGAGTTAGTGAACTCTTGGGATGATACATGTTGATGTATGTTAGGTCCCCTGTCTACACATGCCAAGACTGGTTCTTAATACTTCATTACATTCTCTGATGATCTCTTTAGATTCAGACATATGTTCTTATTGAAACACAAGTCCGAACCTTTTGAGATATTCACAGAATATAAGTTAGAAGTAGAGAACCAAAATACGGGTATAAGTATTATGTCCTTTGATGAGATCGAGGAGGAGAATACTTGAGCACGGAAATCCTGGACTATTTTAAAGGAGAATGAGATTCTCTCTCAGCATTACTCCTCCGTATACACCATTGCACGATGGTATGTCGGGGCGGAGCAGATACACCCTATTTGATATGGTGTGCTCTATGATGAGTAATACTGAGTTACCTTTTTCCTTAAGGGGTTATGCACTTGAGAAGTTGCATACCTATTGAATAGGGTTCAAATCAAATCAGTTGCCTACCACTTCATATATGATATGGAAAGGGAAGAGCCCATGTCTTAAGCTAGTTAATATTTGGGGTTGTCCGGCTAATGTCTAAAAGCAAAATCCGGACAAGCTCGAGGCAAGGTCTGTAATGTAGAACTGGAAAGGTTCCAGCTATACAAAATACAGCAGATAATTTGGTAGAACCAAAGGATTCAGTAGAAACCAACGAACCTCAGCCTCTCCGCCGATCTAGTAGGGTTCCTCACCCACCTGAGAGATACTTCGGTTTCTCTATGACAGTGGGAGCGAGGATTGCATCATGAGATGATGACCCAACTGGTTTCGAGCTGGCCATCAGGAGTAAGACTCTGTAAGAATGGCTGGATGCTTAGCGATCTGAGATGGAATCCTTATACACCAACAAAGTATGGACTTTAGTTGCTATATCTGAAGGGTTAAATCCCCATCAGGAGCAAGTATATCTTGAGAAGATTACTTGGTGTACATGGAAGGTTGAGACTTTCAAAGCTAGACTTGTTAAAGGTTTTCATCATCAACCAGGCGTGGATAGTGGTGAAACCTCTTCAAGTAGCTATGCTTAAGTCCATCCAGATCCTACTTGCCACGGCTACATACCATGACTACGATATCTAGTGGTTGGGTGTCATGACAGCTCTTCTAAAATGATGTTTTGGAAGAGAGTGTCTATAAGTACACAGCCAGAGGGCCTCGTAGACAGTGGGAGCAGCGGAAACGTGTGCAGGATGCTTTATAGGATAAAGCAGGCATCGCGGAGTTGGAACATCTGTTTTGATAAAGTAGTCAAAGAAGTTGACATCATCAAAATGGTAGATGAACCTTGTATAAACAAAAAGGTAGTAGGGAGTATGGTGGTGATCCTCGTAGAGTACTTGGAGGACATACTCATGATAGGAAAGGAGATTCCTATGCTACGCTCGATCAATCTCCGCTTATCACAATGATTCTCCATATAGGATCAAAATGATACCTACTAAATCCTGGATTTTGGATCTATAAGATAGATCTAATTAGATGTTAGGAATCTCACTAGGAGAAGTGAGATGGTATCAATCGATCCTGGAGAGAATCACTGGAAAGGTTCCAGAGTGATAAAGACGACTGAATGTCAGTCGCAGGCATTGTCTTTACCCTCAGTAAAGGGGCGGTATGTTGGAAGAGTTCCAAGCTAGATACCGTGGCATACTAGACGATAAAGGCACGATACATCTCTACTTAAGATGCTACCAAAGAGGCTGTTTGGGTGTATATTGGTTCATGAGATGAACTATGTTCCTCCCATTGTGTGACAATGGAGTTGTGGCTTATGCCAGGAACCCCCGTCCCATCAGTGATCCAGACATATTCTAAGGCAGTGTCACCTGATCATGGAGATGGATGATCTCCAAGGTGATCGAGGCAAGGAGAGCAGACTCAGAGGATAACACAGCGGATCCACTCACGAAGGCCTATTCCCAGAGAGAGACTTTTATGGGATGGTTGAGTATGAGATACTACAACCACTGCTACAGATGGCCCTAGTGCAAGTGAGAGATTGTTAGTGATATGTATGCCCTAGAGGCCATTACTGTACATTGGATGTATATTGTAGTGGATGCTGGGACATATATAGGGAGGACTTTCTTGCTCGACATGATAGTATGCTATCTGGTTACTCTTTACCTTAACGTGTATACTGATTGTCTCTCTGTTACATGTTGGTAAAGCCCTTAGGATGTGTACTTGACTACCTGGACTGTGATGCGGATCATACTAGTGGGGACATGGTAGTCCATAAGTACATCCTTCAAAGTCCCTAGTCGTGGGTGTATCGAGATGGGGCATCGATATACCAGAGTAGACTAGCATGTACCTTCTCGACCCATACAGATGGGCGATGGATGATCCCATATCCATCGGTGTTTGACATCAGAGATGATATACGGGTGCTCAGTAGAGACTGGGTACACTGGACGGACTCGCCGAGAACTCCCAGATGGTATTATACCTCACGTCAGATGGCAGTTCTCTGGTGACACTGGTACAGAGTAGTCTGTTGACCCGAGATCGTCATAGAGTCTTGTGTGGTTCCTACTGTGCTTTGATTTCCATCTTACCACGTCCAAGAGGGCGTGCAAAACGGTGGTTTTTGGGTACAGTCCCGAGTCACATGGAGGCAATAAGCGATAGGAGGGGATTCGTCTCTCCCGGTATAGGGAGTTGATGTTGCGCTGTGTTCGATTGGCTATAACAGGAAATCCCTGGCCAGGGTTGCAGAGATTTACTGGTAAGTATTACCAGTAGTTTCTCTAATTGTTATAGACCTCATATCGACATCACTTATCGAGCTATTGGGGTCTGACATTTACCACCCCTAGGCAAGATATGCGACATATCAGACGATCAGACCGGACTGTACGGTAGTGTTACTGGTCGGATTCACTGGAGTGTGAGCGGGCTTGCTCGTCGATCTTCAGATCGCTCAATACCCGGGTGGCCGTTACATTTAGCATACCGCTTGCGGCTTGTGGGTGCTTGATATGATCATCATCTGCTGCCGGCGTATTGACGAGTCTTTAGAGTCCTACACAGAGGTTTCCTGGCTCAAGCGAAACGAAATAGGAGCGCATATGAGAAATGTGCGGGATCGAGAATAATGCATGTATGTGATACCGTATTTCATTCTCGCGATTAATGTGTCGAATGGTTGTATGCGATATAACCTAGTTATCGATTCAAGCGTTGATTCGATAAGCCGATACATTGTATACTAGTCGGTTGTGTGCGACATGACCGGATCATTGAATCAAGTGTTGATTTAATGATTTAATGCATATTTATATATTTGATATATTACTTTGCATCAACTTGTATCGGTTGACTTTAAATGGATTTTCTCACTCGGGTGTGCGCATTGCATATGCGATATAATTTTGTGCACTTGTTTGTATCATGTTTGATGTTGCAAGAATGCTAGGGTTTGTGTAATGAAGTAAACCTAGGTTAAATAAATAATTAGGGTTTTCTTTTATTCATTCATTTATCTTTTCATTTGGATTTAAAAGATAAATGAGAAAAAGAAAACAAAAGGGTTTCTTTCATGAAGCTAAGTGAAGCTTCATGAAGCTTTGACCAATCAAACCCTTTTGTCTTCATCTATTAAACCCTAACCATTTATTTAACTATGGTCAACTCTCTACACATTACTATAGTTTAATTATGATAAGAAATGATTATTCATATTCTATTCTATTATTCTTATCATAATATATCTTCTTCTTCTTCTTCATCTTCATGAAGAAAACCTTCACTTCATCAATGGTGAAGTGATAAAAAGAGTGAGAAATCCAAAACTAAAGTCTACCCACTTCCTATTTCTTCATCCTCTACCTCTTGCCAAGTAGTAGAGTGTGTTTTCTTCACAAGTTTCTTGACTTGGTGAAGTCGGAGCTTGATTTAGCGATGCATCGACGTAGATCATCTTCGGCATGGACCTCGACGACCTAGCTCGCTTATTCTCCGATGAAGTCGACGCTAGAGCCCGGATTCTTATTGGACAGCGGAGAGGACTTCGTTGCGGAGCTATGGAGGTGGAGCACCGGATCTACAAAGGTTGTATTTCCGTATTCCCTTAGTTAAGTGTTAACTAGTTAGCTTTTCGCCTAAACATCTAGTCTAAGATCCGTAGTCTAGGGTTTCCGGCACCTAGAATTTTTGAAATTGGCATGTTCGATGCCTTGTGAGACCTCACTAGAGTGCCTAGGAACCCTACAAATACCCCCTGTCCAAGTCTAAATTCCATAAGGTCAAGCCTAGGTTCCGAATATATATAAATGCCCTAGACTCCACATAGTCAAACCTAAACTCGAATTTAAAATTAGCACTCTGATAACAACTTTGTCACGACCAGAAATATTAGCTCATGACTAGCACATAAATCACGCAACGTCTAAAGGCATAACGTGTAAGTCCACGGTAGCGCACCGGCCGTCTAACAGACGCCAAATGCGGAACAAAAACTTTTGCAACTAGCGCTATCTCGTACTATAACCCGGATCTGCCATTAAAGCTAAACTAACATATTACAAAGTGGATTGAAATGTTATACCGAACGATCCGAGTCCTTCGGTTTTCAACCATCATCCCACGCTTTGTTGCGGCTTCTCCGATCTCCTCGATCTCCAGTCTTCTCGTCCAGGTGGCACCACGTCGACGGATCTTTAAACGGGCTCCCGCCTCTGAACCGAGGCAACTCAATCATCAAGTTTGCTAAAAGAGATGACCAAGATTGATGTAGAGAATGAGTAGAACACTTTGTCTTGTTACGTCCAAAGCCATGGACGAACGGTTAATGAAGTTGCCGTTTTGGATCTGGTGGAATCAGAAATGAGGCTATATCCTTTTATGAACCAAAACTATCATCTTCTTTTTATCCAAAATGAACCACACCACCACCGTAGAGAGGGGCCGGCCACTATATAGGCAAGGAGGGTGAGTGTAAGAGGAAGGATGGTGAGAATAACAAGCACAATACTTATCATAACATTAATGAAAGCATGAGTCATACAACACCTAGTATGAACACATTTAATGCAATCAAGTGAGTCACAAACCAAGTCATCAACCAAGAAGCTTCCTCACTCATGACTCACCCTCATGACTCACCCATGGAAGAAAAGATAAATCCATATTTAACCGAATGTTAAATACGGCTGATAGAAAACTGGAAACTGGGAACTTCCAAAAGTGATCCTGAAACGAATTTCAGGATAACCCCGTACCAGTATAAACATAACCGCATTTGTATTATGAACGAATAAAAATGCAACTGAGACAAAGATATTATATCTACACAGTATAATACTCGGACCCGGCTTAAACCAAAGCCGACCAGTATTATCTACCCGAAAAATGACACGTGCGAAAACGCACGTGCATTTTCCGAACCTTGCCATAAAACCATACGGCCTCTACAACGTTTCACCCGAACTTGGGAAAATGTCTGTGGGGGACTCTAATGACTCATCAACACAGAGACACTGGGTATAACCACTAGCACGGCAGAGGTACAAGCTGTACGTAACGGTTGCCTATGTATTGATTGGAAGGGAATCTGACGAGCGAACTCATCCATAAACCCTACTGAGCCTAACAGTGACAATATACATACAGTCCGGTCCGTTCGTCTATGAGTATCGCATATCGGCCTAGGGGCTGGTAACGTCAAACCCCGAATAGCAGTATAAGTCGTGACAGAGAGTGGCCCAGAACACCCTGAGATACTACTGGAGTACCTACCAGTAAATCTCCTGCCTCGGCCGAGGGCTATGTGTAATGGCTCTCCTAGATACAGCGCGATCTGACCCCTAATACCGGGAGAGACGAATCCCCTGCCGATCCGCTCACTTGCCTCCATGTGGCTCGGGACTGTACCCAAAAAAGACCTGTTTGCACGACTCCTTTGAGCCGTGGCAGGGTAGAAATCAAAGCATAGTGGGAACTCACACGAGACAAATGACGACCTCAGGTCGATGAACTAACCTGTACACATGTCATCAGGGAACTGCTATCTGACGCTAGGTATAATACCAACTAGCAGGTTCCCGGCGAGTCCTGTCCGGTGTACTCATAACCCAATGAGCACCTGTATACATCTTAGGTGATCCTACTAACACCAATGGCTTGTGAGACCGACCATCGCCCCTTGTCAGGGTCTCGACTGTATACGCTAGTCTACTCTGGAGTATCAATTCCCTGTCTCGAAACTCCCACGACTTTGGACACTTTAAGGTTTTGCTTACAAACCCCAGCTCCACGTATATGATCTCCATCATACTGCTGGTAGTCAAGAAAGAATCTCATAGGCTCTATCATCATGCAATAGTGAACTAAAGCATGTATACGATGATAAAGACAAACTAGATAGCATACTATCATCTCGAGCAAGACTGCCATATCGGTATAGTTCCTGCCTCAATCATTGCAATCACGTACCTGCGATCCAATAATTGACTTTGAGGGCACTATCTCCAACAATCTCCCACTTGCACTTAAGGCTAATTATTGCGATGTCGCAAACTCACAGCCCGTGTGATACCGAACATCCAACTCCTCTATTAATCAGTTTCACAAAGCTAGTTTGTAAAACTCTTGTGTTCGAGAAATAGCCTCAGTGAGTGGATCCTCCCTGATGTTTCTTCCTGTGTCTCTCTTAATCTCAAGTTCACGGAGAAAGCCATCTCCGAATCGAGTAATACTTGTCTTAGAATATTTCTGAATATCTGATGGGACCTAGTTCATAAATGAACTCCAAATCCAAACTTCTTAGACTGCATTGATAACTGAACGTAATCAGTATCCAGCACCATGCCTCTCACAGTATCCTCTTGGACCACCTGTCCATAATACTGTCCCTCGTCAGAGGGAAAACTATAACTCTGACAATCACTCTGTCATCCATGTCACCTTTGAAGCCAGGAATGATAACCGTCTCCCGAAAGAGCCTGCCGTCATCAAATCCGTAGAACATTCACTTATGTTCTAAAACTGCTCCCTTATGTTTCTTCAGTATTGTATTAATATGAACTTATTGCATCAAGTGCAAAAACAACATCTGGTGTGTGGTACTTGACATCTCATGATTGACTCAATTGCCTAAGCAAGTGATCTGCCAATTATGCGCTTCCCTCTCTCCTTTAGTCTCTAAGACACCTTAAGAGAGGGTGACTCCATCACCTGCAGGCACACCACCATGCCAGGAGTCATCTATTCTAAAATACTATTCGAATATTGTCAAAGTGTTAGTGTATATGCCATAGAGGCCATTACTGTATCATACTAGTTTGTATATTACTTAATGGAAGCTTGGGATATTCACCTTGTATAGACAATCTTGCTCAATATAGTAGTATGCTACTTGGTTTGTTTCTGCTTTAATGTGTACATGTGTTTATTTTAGTATATCACCTATACACATTAGTGGAGCCCTTAGGATCTTTGCTTGATTACCAGCGTTGTGATGGCAGTCACACTCGTGGGGGCTGGGTAATCTATAAGCACATCCTTATGCAGGTCCCTAGTCGCAGGACTATCGAGACAGGGCATCGATACTCCGGAGTAGACTAGCGTATGCGCTTCTCATCCTAGTGTGGGAGACGGTCTGTCCCACAGCCGTCAGTACGTCGTACTTGAGATAGTATGCGGGTGCTCGTTAGGTTACGAGTACACTGGACAGGACTCGTCAGGAACTGTTGGTTGGTACTATACCTATCGTCAGTTATCAGTTCCCAGGTGACATTAGTACAGCTTAGTCCGCTGACTTGACACTGTCACTTCTCCTCGAGTGTGTTCCCACTGTACTTAGATTACTACCCTACCACGGCTCAAAGGAGTCGTGCAAACAGGTAGTAGTTGGGTGCAGTCCCGAAGCACTTGGAGGCAGTGACGGTTAGACAGGATTCGTCTCTCCCGGTATTGGGGGTTGACATCGCGCTGTGTCTAGGAGAGCCATTACACGAGTAGTCCGTGGCCAGGGCAAGCGAGATATACTGGTACGTTTCCAGTGTTATCTAAGGGTGTTCTGGGCTACACTCCGACACGACTTGTACCGCTATTAGGGGACTGACGTTTACCGCCCCCTAGGCCCGCCATGCGATGTATCAGACGAACAGACCGGACTATATAGAGATTGTCACATTCAGACTCAGTAGGAGTTCAGATGGGTTTCACCTCGTTAGTCTTCTTGTCGGCATCTACCTGGGGACCGTTAAGTACAGCTAGTGCCGCTTGCGGTCTGTGGTTAAACCCACTGCCAGCGTAGTGTCGAGTCTTTAGAGTCCCACACAGAAAGCTATTCGCCTTTAGGCAAAAGAGTAGAGGTCGCATGGTTTTGCGACAGGTCGCATGGTTTTGCGACAGGGTTCGGTCACATCCGTGCACTTGTGCACGTTTGGTGTCCGGACAGTTAACACTAGCAGGCTTTGGTTTAAGCCAGATCCTAGTGTACATTTTGGGATTGGTTTTATCTCGTTTGTATTCGTGTTCCTCGGAACGCGGATGCAGGTGTGTATGCACAGTTGACAGAGAGACAGAGGCAGAGGATTCTCGTTGGGGTTGTTGACTGTTGCCTATTGACTTTTGGCTAAACCCTAATGAGAATAAGAAATATAATTAACAATAATATTAATTAAGTATTATAGTGACATGGTTGTTGAGGGGTTGACTTTGTTGACCGGTTGACTAGGTTGGACTAGTTGACCATCATCATGACAATGGCTATCATTTCATGGCAAAGACTTTTGCTTGCTTGTTTGCTTTTGCAAAATGAGTGCATGAAATGATATAGCCATTTTGACTTGAACCATCACATAATACTTGATTACTATTTTATTATGATGGTTTTGGATTATGAGAGCTTGGATGGCAAAAGAGTTACTCATTCTCTCATTTCATTTCTCTCTCTTGCTTGAGCTCTCCCTCTCGCTCTTCCTCTTGCTCTCTCTCTAGTTCAAGGCAACACCCTCTCATGAGTTGAGAAACATTGCCTTAGAGATAAAAGAAAAACCCATATCACTTCTCTACTCATCCTAGTTCACAAGGTTTAGCAAACCAAGTGTTCTAGTTTCTTCAAGTTCGAAGAAGAAGCCAAAGGCAGAAGGTTTTAGGTGGATCCATCTTCGGCGCAAGGAGACGACGAGGTGAGGTCGATCCGTACACCGGAAAGAGTTGAAGACGAAGGAGTTCAAGAAAGGTATAGCCCCCTAACCGAGTAGGTAAAACTCTAGTTAGGTTGTTAGGTAGTTGTTTATCAAAGATCCGTATTTTGAGTCCATGTTACCACCTCTTGAAAAATCATTTTTCATCATTTCCGCAAGCCCGTAAGTACCGGGAGAGGTAACGTGGACTTACAGTGGTATCAGAGCCTAGTTAAACACTATCTAACATGTTAGCAAAGTAAGTAGAAGTTCGATCGGAGAAAAAGTCGCGAAACACGCCCGTAAAATCAACTTTCTGCCGAATTTTTTTCTATCCAAAAAATGATAAATCTGACACTAAAAATCGGCTCAGGCTTTTTAAAACCCACACAAGAAATTTGGTCCATCGAATCGGTCAAAGCGCCGCGGAAACGCGGCGGGAGCATGCTCCCGCCGCGGTTCCGCGGCCGAGTTGACTCGGTCGAGGAAAAGGTTTCTTGCAGAGTGTTTCTGGGGCTGTTTTGGGATTTTTAGGATATGTTTTTTCTGTCCAGATTTTACAGAAAGAAAAATTAGTTTTTGGGGCTTGAAAATCCGTATTTTGATCGAACTTCTAAAGACTTAAGCTGACGGGTATATATATCTTTGATGTGTTATATGTATTGAACGTCCGCTAATCGCTATACGTCGATTAGTAGGGGTTATACATATCTGTGATCTGTAATGTTGATGGTATGTGTAAATGAATTCATTGGATTGTCGCGGATGAATAGCCGGGGGGTTGTGAGATGAAAGTTTTCTTTTATCATTCAATTCATGTAATATGTAAATTGATGTAATATTATTTTTGGCCGCACAATGGGGTCGGGGTTGTAGCCGTCATTGTATAATTTCTTTTTTCTGTTTTTTCTCCTAGGATAGACCCGAGGTAGGGTGCACAAACTACCAGGTATCTCGAAGTGCCAAGTGGCCTACTCACGTCGTTGAGAGAGGTTGCTCCGCTTCGGATATTTGGCGGGTAGTTTGCCGCACCCGTAGGGGTCTAGGGTGGGGTATTGGCTATTCTTCGCGACCGTGCAATCCGCTTTTCGTTACAGGCTCGTACGAATTGTGGATTCCTAGTATATCCAATGTGTTCATCTGTGATCTGAAATGGCTATCATTGCAATATATCTATGTATGATATTATTTAGGCGTTGCTTATGTTTTGCATCCGCGCTAGTCCACCCCCCGCTCTGTCGTTAGTCATGTAACCTAACGGGTAATGACGGGGCCCCGTGGCGAATGCGGATGGCATAAGCGTACGTCATATTTTGGTTGTTTTCTGCAATGGTAGGATTAAATGATGGGACGCATTGGAATTAATGCAGGAAAAATAAACCAAGCAAAAGTCGTTAGAACACTTTCAAAAACTACTCGGTTTCTTTTCAAAATAACTTTTAAACGCGGAGCTTAAGCCACTCTTTTTAAAAGCTATCTCGTTCCTTCGATTATATCAAGTTCACTACGTTCACGGTTTCGCCAAAACCATTCGTAGCCCTCCGTCGTTTCACATGGATGGTCAATAGTATTCAAGCTATGTTTGTTGGCCAAAGTCAAGGCATAGTGATTGGTAGCTATTGGGTATTCATGTGCAGCATAGATAGATGTGTTGGTTTGGGGTAGTCGTTCTACCTTGTTGGCCAAAGTCAAGGGTATGTGCGGGTGGACTCAAATTAACCTGGAGAATGACGGGTAGAACTTGACATGTGACTTATGATTTGTTGGCCAAAGTCAAGGTCATAAGAGCATGGGGAAAAAATCCACATCGGGAGTTTCAAAAGAACTGAAACTTACTAGCGCTGCATACCATTTGGAGTGTGATGATTCTGGTAGGATTCTTTCAGTTTTGTCACGCAATGATATTTGGATCCCGATCCTACTGTGAGTATATGCTACTCCTCAGGAAATTTCTCACTTAACGATCAATGCTATAAACCAAGTAGGTGTCTAGAAAGGTGTTAGCGGGGCTACGCCCCCAGGGAAAAGAGGTTATTTAATTAAGGAACTTCGCGAAAGCGTTGGAAAACCTCCCTCGAAGTACCGACACCAGCCTGGCCGAACGGTTAAGCAAGTATTGTACGATGAGATTGATCCCGACTAATTCTTCCTTTTTGGTTTGAGAAGAGATTCGAGAGACAGTGGGAGCCATCCTGTTTAGACAAATTAAAAACCACTCTAAACTTGCAAGAGCATCATGCTAAAGTGTTTCTTCTCTCTCTCCTAATTGCAGCGACCAAACATCATGACCGGACTTAAGTTACTACTTGATAACATACTGACAGGGCCAAACTACAAAGATTGGCTCAGGAATGTCAAAATGGCAATCACTTATGACAAGTTGGGGTATCTTCTTACCACCAAAGCTCCCCCTGTCCTAGGTCCCAAAACCAGTGTCGCGGATAGGGAAATCCATAAGACCTAGGAAATCGATTGCGCGAAGGCCAAGAGCCTCGTGCTTGCCTCTATGGACAACGAACATCAGAGGAGGTACGAGAATATGGACCTCGAATCCATATTTCTCCATACAAAAGAATTGTATGGAGAGCAATCTCGTATAGCAAGATACGAAGTGTCGAAAAGGGTGTTTTCGGCAAGGTTGGCCGTCGGATCATCGGTAGCGGAACACGTGCTTAAGATGATTGGCTTCATTGAGGAGCTCGCGGACCTTGGGACCACATTGGAGAATGAGCTCTATACGGACTTGATTCTTCGGTCCCTTCCATCCACTTACGCCCAATTCATCCTGAATTTCAACTTGTAAGAAAAGGAAGTTGAACTTTCAGAGCTCCTCAACATGCTGAGAAGTGCAGAGGGCACCCTACAGAAAGGTAGGGAAACATCCACTTTGTTTGTAGGAGGATCTTCCTCTTCTAGGTCCGATGAGAAAGCCAAGGGAAAGAAGAAGAAAACCCCCGCCAAACTAAGGGGCGGTGTTAGTAAGGTGGATACGAAGGGAAAGGCAAAAGCAACAAAGGTAGCGGGGAAGCTTGTGGATAAGGAAGAATGCTTTTACTATCACAAGAGTGGTCACTGGAAGAAAGATTGCACGGCTTGTAAAGCCAGAACACAGGATCTGAAGCAAGTTGCGGCTTCAGCTTCAGGTGTGTATGTTATTGAAAACTGTCTATCAATAAACTTTACTTCCTGGGTATTGGATACCGGATCAGGATCTCATATCTGTAATTCTTTGCAGGCGTTGAGAAACCGTAGGGTTTTGAAGGCAGGTGACATGACCCTCAAAGTTGCAAACGGAGCTAGCATGGATGCTAAGGCCGTGGGGGACAATCACCTGGGAATGTCAGATGGACATGTTTTGGTTTTACGTAATTGCTTTTTTGTACCCAACGCAACTTGTAATATCATTTCTGTATCTTTGATTTCTAAAGAAGGTTATGAATTTGCATTTGTAAGTAATGTTGTAAATATTCACCTTAATCAAGTTCTGATTGGGTCAGGTATATTAAGCAATGGTATATACGTATTAAACCAAATACAGATTTTCAATGTCCAGAATACACACAAAAGAAAGTCTCCGAAAATAAATCAGAATTTCTTATGGCATTGTAGACTGGGTCACAACAATGGGAGAAGGTTGACGAAGTTACATACATAAGGATATTTGGATCCCTTCGAATATCAATCGTATGCCAATTGTCAATCCTGTCTCAAAGGAAAGATGACAAAGACTCCGTTCACTGGACACGGAGTAAGAGCGAGCGAGCTCTTGGGACTCGTACACAGCGACGTGTGCGGTCCAATGTCTACACATGCGCGAAGCGGTTATTCTTACTTCATTACTTTTACGGATGACTTTTCAAGGTACGGTTATGTCTTCTTAATGAAACATAAATCCGAAGCCTTTGGAAAATTCCCGGAATATAAGAATGAAGTAGAAAAACAAAGAGGCAAAAGTATCAAGACACTGAGATTGGATCGAGGTGGTGAATACTTGAGTGCCGAGTTCCTGGATTACTTAAAAGAGAATGGAATTCTCTCTCAGCTTACTCCTCCATACACTCTGCAACATAACGGTGTATCGGAGAGACGGAACATTGGATATAGTACGGTCCATGATGAGTAACGCTGAGTAACTGCGATCATTCTGGGGATATGCACTAGAATCAGCTGCATACCTTTTGAACCGAGTTCCAACTAAGACTGTGCCTACCATACCATATCAGATGTGGTGTGGGAAGAGACCTTATCTTAATCACATTAAGACATAGGGATGTCCAGCTTTTGTCAAAAAGCAGCATGCGGACAAATTCGAGGCACGCTCAGTACAGTGCAAGTTTGTGGGATATCCAAAGAACTCCAATGGATATTTCTTCTATTGCGAAAAGGAACAAAAGATTTATGTTTCTCGTCATGCCCACTTCTTGGAAACCGAGTTTTTGGAAAATCAGATAAGTGGGAGCACAATAGAACTGGAAGAAATTCCAGAACCACGAGCTATTACTGAAAGCTTAGTAGAACCAGAGGGTTCGAAAGATCATGACATTCCTGCGCCGCTCCGCAGGAGTAGTAGGAAGTCTCATCCGCCCGAGAGATACTACGATTTTCTCATAGACGGGGATAGAGAGGATTGCATCATTGATTATGATGAGCCGACTAGCTTCCAGCAGGCCATTCAGAGCGTTGACTCGGTAAAATGTCTGGATGCAATGCGGACCGAAATGGAGTCCATGTACACCAACAAAGTATGGACGTTGGACGTTGCTCCAGATGGGGTAAAACCCGTAGGATGCAAGTGGATCTTCAAAAGGAAGATTGGTGTAGATGGACAGGTTGAGACCTATAAAGCTAGACTGGTTGCAAAGGGTTTTCGTCAAAGACCTGGTTTGGATTATGACGAGAACTTTTCTCCAGTAGCTATGCTGAAATCCATTCGGATCCTTCTTGCCATTGCTGCCTTCCATGATTATGAGATTTGGCAGATGGACGTAAAGACCGCTTTTCTTAATGGAAATTTAGAGGAGTGTGTTTATATGGACCAGCCAGAGGGTTTCATTCAAAGTGGGAGCAGCGGAAATGTGTGCAAGTTGCTTAAGTCCATCTACGGACTAAAGCAAGCATCGCGGAGTTGGAATATCTGTTTTGATGAGACGGTCAAACAATTTGGCTTTATCAAAAATCCAGATGAACCATGCATCTATAGTAGATTTGTAGCGAGAACTGTAGTATTCCTCGTTTTATACGTGGATGACATTCTCTTAATAGGAAATGACATTCCTATGCTACAATCTGTCAAAGGGTTCTTGTCACACAGGTTCTCCATGAAAGACCTGGGTGATGCCTCATACATTCTGGGATTCGGATCTATCGTGACAGATCCAAGAGGATACTGGGACTCTCACAGTCCAGGTACATCGACACCATACTGAAAAGATTCAGTATGGAAGATTCCAAGCGCGGTAATCTACCGGCTTGTCACGGGATCACCCTTTCTAAAGAGATGTCTCCCAAGACTGATTTGGAAAGGGATCGCATGTCTATTATACCCTACGCTTCTGCGGTAGGCTCTATAATGTATGCGATGTTGTGTACCAGACCAGATGTAGCTTATGCACTGAGTGTGGTAAGCCGGTATCAGTCAAACCCTGGGGAGAAACACTGGATAGCAGTAAAGAACATTCTCAAGTACCTGAGAAGGACTAAGGAGATGTTCTTGGTGTATGGCGGAAAAGACCTCCAGATCGAGGCCTTTGCTGACTCCAGCTTCCAGAGTGACAAAGATGATTCCAAGTCCATGTCAGGTTATGTCTTTACCCTCTATGGAGGGGCGGTGTGTTGGAAGAGTTCC
The DNA here is from genome assembly GCA_030015575.1 of Agapanthus africanus. Lineage (NCBI taxonomy): Eukaryota > Viridiplantae > Streptophyta > Magnoliopsida > Asparagales > Amaryllidaceae > Agapanthus > Agapanthus africanus. The sequence continues at coordinate 238,078,695 of JASDDO010000031.1, forward strand.
AAACAGGAAACTGTTGCTGACTCGACGATGGAAGCGGGATATATCGCTGCTGCAGATGCCGCAAAAGAAGCCGTCTGGATAAGGAAGTTCTTATCTGAACTTCAAGTGGTTCCGTCCATTATTGATCCAATACCTCTGTATTGCGACAACAACGGGGCTATAGCTTTAGCAAAGGAACCCAGGTCCTATCAGAAATTCAGACACATCTTGAGGCGGTATCACCTGATCAGGGAGATCGTGGGTCGCCAGGAGATCGAGGTTCGGAGAGTTTCTACGGAAGATAACACTGCTGATCCACTCATAAAGGCCTTACCGCAGACTCAGTTCGAGCGGCTGATCGAGATGATAGGTCTTCGATACGCCAGTACATAGCCTTAGTGCAAGTGGGAGATTGTTAGTGTATATGCTCTAGAGGCCATTACTGTATCATACTAGTTTGTATATTACTTAATGGAAGCTTGGGATATTCACCCTTGTATAGACAATCTTGCTCAATATAGTAGTATGCTACTTGGTTTGTTTCTTCTTTAATGTGTACATGTGTTTATTTTAGTATATCACCTATACACATTAGTGGAGTCCTTAGGATCTTTGCTTGATTACCAGCGTTGTGATGGCAGTCACACTCGTGGGGGCGGGGTAATCTTTAAGCACATCCTTATGCAGGTCCCTAGTCGCAGGACTATCAAGACAGGGCATTGATACTCCGGAGTAGACTAGCGTAAGCGCTTCTCATCCCGGTGTGGGAGACGGTCTGTCCCACAGCCGTCAGTACGTCGTACTTGAGATAGTATGCGGGTGCTCGTTAGGTTACGAGTACACTGGACAGGACTAGTCGGGAACTGTTGGTTGGTACTATACCTATCGTCAGTTATCAGTTCCCAGGTGACATGAGTACAGCTTAGTCCGCTGACTTGACACTGTCACTTCGCCTCGAGTGTGTTCCCACTGTACTTAGATTACTACCCTACCACGGCTCAAAGGAGTCGTGCAAACAGGTAGTAGTTGGGTGCAGTCCCGAAGCACTTGGAGGCAGTGACGGTTAGACAGGATTCGTCTCTCCCGGTATTGGGGGTTGACATCGCACTGTGTCAAGGAGAGCCATTACACGAGTAGTCCCTGGCCAGGGCAAGCGAGATATACTGGTAGGTTTCCAATGTTATCTCAGGGTGTTCTGTGCTACACTCCGACACGACTTGTACCGCTATTAGGGGACTGACGTTTACCTCCCCCTAGGCCCGCCATGCGATGTATCATACGAACAGACCGGACTGTATAGAGATTGTCACATTCAGACTCAGTAGGAGTTCAGATGGGTTTCACCTCGTCAGTCTTCTTGTCGACATCTACCTGGGGACCGTTACGCACAGCTAGTGCCGCTTGCGGTCTGTGGTTAAACCCACTGCCAGCGTAGTGTCGAGTCTTTAGAGTCCCACACAGAAAGGTATTCGTCTTTAGGCAAAAGAGTAGAGGTCGCATGGTTTTGCGACAGGGTTCGGTCACATCCGTGCACTTGTGCACGTTTGGTGTCCGGACAGTTAACACTAGCAGGCTTTGGTTTAAGCCAGATCCTAGTGTACATTTTGGGATTGGTTTTATCTCGTTTGTATTCGTGTTCCTCAGAACGCGGATGCGGGTGTGTATGCACAGTTGACAGAGAGACAGAGGCAGAGGATTCTCATTGGGGTTGTTGACTGTTGACTGTTGACTATTGACTTTTAGCTAAACCATAATGAGAATAAGAAATATAATTAACAATAATATTAATTAAGTATTATAGTGACATGGTTGTTGAGGGGTTGACTTTGTTGACTTTGTTGACCGGTTGACTAGGTTGGACTAGTTGACCATCATCATGACAATAGCTATCATTTCATGGCAAAGACTTTTGCTTGCTGTTTGTTTTTGCAAAATGAGTGCATGAAATGATATAGCCATTTTGACTTGAACCATCACATAATACTTGATTACTATTTTGTTATGATGGTTTTGGATTATGAGAGCTTGGATGGCAAAAGAGTTACTCATTCTCTCATTTCATTTCTCTCTCTTGCTTGAGCTCTCCCTCTTGCTCTTCCTCTTGCTCTCTCTCTAGTTCAAGGCAACACCCTCTCATGAGTTGAGAAACATTGCCTTAGAGATAAAAGAAAAACCCATATCACTTCTCTACTCATCCTAGTTCACAAGGTTTAGCAAACCAAGTATTCTAGTTTCTTCAAGTTCGAAGAAAAAGCCAAAGGTAGAAGCTTTCAGGTGGATCCATCTTCAGCGCAAGGAGACGACGAGGTGCGGCCGATCCGTACACCGGAAAGAGTTGAAGACGAAGGAGTTCAAGAAAGGTATAGCCCTCTAACCGAGTAGGTAAAACTCTAGTTAGGTTGTTAGGTAGTTGTTTAACAAAGATCCGTATTTTGAGTCCATATTACCACCTCTTGAAAAATCGTTTTACATCATTTCCGCAAGCCCGTAAGTACCGGGAGAGGTAACATGGACTTACATAAAGTACCCATATTGGGAAACTACCCAAATCTAGATCTAAAAGCATAGATCTAGTAACCAGAATGTCAGATATTATATCCATATCGTTTGTGAAGAAACAACTGTGTGACGACCACAGTACAACCGATCGTAGTATAGGAATTTTACTTCCTACTCGGTGTATGTCATCCAAATACCCGGACATCACACCCTACTACCTTCTTAAAAGATCCATCCCCTATTCTGATGAAGTCAAAGCCATGACTGTTACATCAAAATTAGATGATCTTATCTCCGCTATAACTGCTCAAGTCTATAAATATACATAAGCAACTTGCCCACTATGCTTCCGCTGCTCCCACTGACTACGACAACCCTCTGGCAGAATATTATATACATATACTTCTAAAGCTAGTTTAGAACGACGTTTAAACTTATCCTCTTGCCGGGTCTCATAGTCTGGAACAACAGTAGTGTCAAGTCTGGGTAAAACAAGAACCTCCCCGTCACGTCCTTGAGGCTACCGGAGTACCTCTCAGGTGTCTGAGGTTACCCACCATATCTGTGGAGTGGCTATTGGAATGTCAAACCTGATTGAATATATAGGTCCTATTAAATTTTCCGTAATCGTTTGCGGTTCTGGAATCACTTCCAGTTCTACCATACTCCCACTGCTGTTTTCTGAATAAAAATCCATTTTACTAAAACTGTGGCGAGTCAAGAACAATATCACTATTGATCTTCCAGATAGAAGAAAATTAACCCTCGACTAAGCCCGGGTCAACCCACAAACTGCCATTACAGAAACGTGCCCTGAGTTATCCAGAGTCTGGTTTTAAGCATAAGCCGGACAACTCCCCTTATCTTAACATCATTAAGATATGAACCATTCTATATACAATATAGAAATAGAGGCACTAATTTAATTGGAACCATATTCAAATCATGCAGCTGTCTCCAGTGCATATCAACTTAATGGAGAGAAGCTAATCAGCATTACTCAACTTAGGAATATATCCAATTATGAGTAACCTGAAAGGGAAACAAGTTTCTCAAAAACCATTACTATCATTTGAATACCAATCACAAGAATCTACATCTTCGATCTCTTTGAAGAATCCCGATACTTGTGATACCTGAAAGGGAAACAAGTTTCTCTACTTTATTCTTTATACCCACAACTTCTCAAAACTTAGACATTGTAGTTCTACGAAACACTTGTCTAGAAACTAGAGAAGTCATAAGTAAACAGAACATAGTACGAGGACCTACCCCTTTGTCCTGACGGACACTGGACAACATACAATACTTTGTATAAGTCCGCTGAGTTTGAATAACTCAAAACATGTGCATCGTAGGTTGAAAACTGTACTTATGGTTAAGAACTACTCCGTTGTTCAATGCTCCTTACCCAATCGTTAACTGATATAGGTAAATGTCACAGACATAATTTCAAAAAGTTATATCTCACTTTATAAAAATAATCGTACAGATATATCATTTTGAAATTGGTGCATAACAGCGGATATTCAAAACCAAATACATGCCGTCCGGCAAAAACCCAGGCGATCTCCTCAAATATCACCAATTACAACGAATTCCGATATAATGAGGATGATTACCTTATTCCCAATAACTTCCTCCTACTCATCATCTGTAAAACCATACAGATGTGAGAATCATACCTGGTAAATACATACCCTGGAGTAAGTATCTAATCGTGAAATCAGTTTTCCTTTAACAATGCACAGTATAACTGAAACATGAAAATGTTTCGTAGGGGTATCCTGGTATTTCTAGTAATGCCTCTTCCATAAACCAATTCATGACTATAACCGTATATTTCTTGGACATCTCTCCAAATCCCTTTATTTGTCTTTAGTCGTTACCTTCTGTACACCTTCGTTAGGCTAAATGGTTTTCTTCATTCCCTACCGTTCGGCACCAGCCGCTGGTTTGGAAGAAGACTATCCAGTAAGCATAATAGGTGTACTCTCCTAATCCTAGGAGTACTCGCACCTTGAGAGAAGGTGATGATAAAAGACTACTGAATAATACCTTATTCTATTTCTACCGAACTGGGGAAAAAGGTAAAGGTGAAATAGGAGTGGCGATGAAGTACGCGGTTTGCTCGTGAATGTTAACAGTCGCAATTTACTTTGCCCTCTTTCTAATCCCTTTATTTTGTCTTTAGCTATTAACTTCTGTACACCCTACTTAGGATAATTGGTTTTCTTCATTCCCTACCTTTCGGCACAAGCCTATGGTTTGGAATAAGACTATCCAATAAGCGTAATAGGTGTACTCTCCTAAACTAAGGAGCTCTCGCAACCTGAGAGAAGTTGATAATAAAAGACAACTGAATAAACTAATTCTATATCTCCAGAACCTGGATCCATCCTCGAAGTAGTACCTTCGAGTTCGTATATAACCATACGATGGATCTATCCAATGGAAGTGGATATCCGTAGTAATACGGGGTGTTCTGAGAAATACAAAGAGTAAAAGAATGAGCGACAATGACTTATGCAACTAAGACAATCCAATGGCCAGTATTTTAGGAAGGTTCGGTCAACTTGGTCACTGAGTAATAGTCTAGGGTCGGTCAAAGGTCGCTGCCAAAGAGAGAGAGAAAAGAAACACTCTGCGTGCACTCTAACCTAGATCAGAATGGTTATCGCTTTATCTAATCAGGAAACCTCCCACTGTAATCTCAAATTCTCCTCCAAACCTGAAAGAAGAATTAGTCGGGATCACCCGAAGAGTAAACCAACTCATCAGTGAGAATCGGGATCCAACTATCATCGCATGATAACTTGATGAAAGCCACTCAAGTTATCACACTCCAGAAGGTATGCGCATGCCTGGCAAGTTTCCTGTATGTTTGAAACTCCCGATATAATTTTTACCTCAGGCTCTTATGACCTTGACTTTGGCCGACAAATTATAAGTCACATGTCAAGTTCTACCCGTCATTATCCTGGTTAATTTGAACCCACCCGTACATATCCTTGACTTTGGCCAACAAGGTAATACGACTGTCCCAAACCAACGCATCTATCTATACTGCAGATGAATATTCAGCAACTACCAAACACAATGCCTTGATTTTGGCCAACAAACATAGCTTGAATACTACTGACTATCCATAAGAAATGACGGAGGGTTACGGCTGGTTTTTGGCGAAAAACCTTCAACGTAATGAACTTGATCTCGTTGAAGGAAACTGATAGCTTTTTATAAAAATATAGTGGCAAAAACCTTTGCTAAAGAGGTCACTCCTGGTGAAGGGATCTCGGCTCTTTCCTCGTGGAATGAGGTGCGGGATATTCCAACTGAATACCGCGATGCAAAGCAACTTGTAATCGACTATATTGAAGTTATTACCCTGACGTAAACTTCTGCCCAAGGGGTTACTCCCGGTGAAGGGATATCTGCCCTTGCCTCGTCGAATGAGGTGCAGGATATTCTAACTGAATATCGCTATGCAAAACAAAATGAAACATCTTTGTAATAACACCTTTTAAATTTTGTTCCAACAACATCAAATATAGGTTTGTTTTATCCTTGCATTGATAAGAATCAATGCAGTCCCATCAATCAATCACACCAGAAAAGAACGAAAATAAAATGTATGTATATGCCATCCGCATTCGCCTCAGGGTCCCGTCATCACTCGTTAGGTTACTTAACTAACGACAGAGCGGGGACTAGACTAGCGCGGGTGTAAAACATATACAACATATAATAGTATATATACCAATATACAATAATCGCTCCAGGCGTGATAATATGCAACATTACAGAAAAGTAATAAGCATCACAGAACAATATAGATAATCTGGAATCCTCGGGTTTCACAGAGCCGCTACTGAAACCCGACGTTCCCCTGGTCGTGTGGATAGCCTGTGCAATGAAACCTAGACCCCTATGGGTACGGCAAGTTACCCGCCAAAACCTGAAGCGAGGTAGTCCCCACAACATAGTGAATGGAACACTCGGCACTTCACAGAATCCGGAAAATTGAGCACCCCTCCTTGGGTCAACCTGTACCCCCTACGAGTGCGGCGAATAGTCTGCCAATTCTAGAGTGAGGCCCCTCTGCCTCTCAAAGCCTTAAGATACGGACCCGTTGCTCTCCAGAACCCGGCTATTAGTGCACTCATTCGCGGGATAAACCTAGTACAGAAATAAAAAAATGTACAATGGGTACATCGACCTCAACCCGGTCGTGCCCCAAAAGAATATTATATAACACGCAGTGACGGCAGTCCACATGTTGGACGCTCGCCCCGTAATATCAAATGTACAAATAAATTCAAACTGCACTATCATTCCACCCTGCTATCCACCACGACAAATCCGCAACATCACAGTGTTGGGTTACTAGGCACTCTAACAAGGGTTAAGGAAGCATCGAACATGCCCGTTTAAAATTTTAGCCGTGCCGAATACCCTAAGCAAGATCGTTACTAGAAAATTAGGGTTTGAAATGCTAGTAAACTATGTTTACAACTAAGTGAATACGATATACAACCTTTGTAGATCGGTCCTTCACTTCTATTGCTCCTTGTTGAAGTCCCTTCGCTGCGATCGTGGTTCTCCCGGACCCTTGCATGGCTTCACGAGGCGAAAGACGCGTCCTTGCTTGAAGTCTTCGAGGCCGAAGATGATCTACGTCGAGGGATGCCAACTCAAGCTCCTACTTCACTAACTAGAGAATTAGTGAAGCAAACACCATAAACTAAAGTGCTAGTCTAGTAGAGGATGGAGAAATAGGAAGTGGGTTCTCTTTAGAATTTTATTTCTCACAAGCTTTCTCACATTGGATCAAACCCTAGCAAGCTTTTTCTTTTTAACAATGAAGAAGAAGAAGAAATGAAAGAGATGAGGATAATGATCAAGTGAGAAGGCTAACCATGGTGAGCGAGTATCATATACTAACTCTTGTAGAGCCATAACCATAGCTAATTCAAAATGGTTAGGTTAATAAAAATCTAAAGTAAAACAAATTAAGTTGACTTTGTCAAAGCATCCATAAGCTTCTACAAGCTTCATGCTTATGACCTAAGCATCACTAATTTGTTATTACTTTAAATAAATATTAACCACCATCTAAAATAGTATGGTGTATGTCTTGCACACCCATGTATAGTGTATAATCAACCATGATACAAAATAAAACACTTTTAATATATATATCACATATATATATTCAAGTGTACATATGAGAAAATACCTAAACAGAACCAGTGTTAGTTAATGTAAACTAGTATATCAAATATACAATTATACAATAAATTATTAAATCAATACTTGACTTAATAATCCAGTCATATCACATATAACCGACTAACACCCAATATATCGACTTATCGAATCAACACTTGATTCGATAACCCGGCTATATCATATAAAACCGACCGATACAAAAAGTCACGAGAATAGAATACGGTATCACATACACGCATAATTCTCGGTCCCGCACATATCACATATGCGCTCCTATTTCATTTTGCCTGAGCCAGTATAACCTCTATGTAGGACTCTAAAGACTCGTCAATATGCCGGCAGCAGGTGATGATCACATCAAGCACCCACAAGCCGTCAGCGGTACTAGCTGGACGTAACGGGTATCCGGGTATTGAGCGATCAGAAGATCAACAAGCAAGCCCGCTCCAACTCCTGTAAAAGCCTACCGGTAACACTTCCCGTACAGTCCGGTCTCCTCGTCTGATATGTCGCATATCATGTCTAGGGGTGGTAAACGTCAGACCCCAATAACCGATAAATCGTGCCGATGTGAGGCTCGTAACGTGTCGAGAAACTTTTGGTAACACTTACCAGTAAATCTCTAAATCAGCCCTGGCCAGGGACTTCCCTGTTACGGCCAATCGAGCACACCGCAACATCAACCCCCAATACCGGGAGAGATGAAACCCCTCCTATCGCTCATTGCCTCGATGTGACTCGGGACTGTACCCAAAAACCACCGTTTTGCACGCCCTCATGGACGTGGTAAGGTGGAAATCAAAGCACAGTGGGAATCACACAAGACTCTATGACGATCTCGGGTCTACAGACTATCATGCACAAGTATCACCAGAGAACTGCCATCTGACGTGAGGTATAATACCATCTGGGAGTTCTCGGCGAGTCCGTCCAGTGTACCCAGTCTCCACTGAGCACCCGTATACCATCTCTGATGTCAAACACCAATGGATATGGGATCATCCATCGCCTATCTCATGGGTCGAGAAGCGTATACGCTAGTCTACACTGGTATATCGTTGCCCCGTCTCAATACACCTACGACTAGGGACCTTGAAGGATGTACTTATGGACTACCATGTCCCCACTAGTATGATCCGCATCATAGTCCAGGTAGTCAAGTACACATCCTAAGGGCTTTACCAACATGTAACTATAAAACAGTATAAAGAGACTAGTATACATGTTAAAGTAAAGAGCAACCAGATAGCATACTATCATATTGAGCAAGAAAGTCCTCTCTATATATGTCCAAGTATCCAATATAATATACATCATCTGTACAATACTGGCCTCTAGGGCATACATACAACTAACAATCCCCCACTTGCACTAGAGAATATCTTTATTCCTTCGCAAATACTTGATAATGCTCTTCACAGCTGTCTAGTGACTCTCTCCAGGATCAGCTTGATACCTGCTCACTACACTTAGTGAGTATGCTACATCAGGTCTGGTACATAGCATCGCGTACATGATAGAGCCTACTGCCGAAGTATAGGGTATTCCTTGCATGCGAGCTCTCTCCAAATCAGTCTTGGGAGACATCTCTTTGGAGAGAGTGAGCCCTGAAATCGTGGGTCAAAACCCACGTTTGGACTCTTCCATACTAAACCTCTTTAGTATGGTGTCAATATACCTGGATTGGGACAAACCCAATATCCGTTTAGATCTATCTCTATAGATCATAATTCCCAATATGCAGGAGGCATCACCTTGATCTTTCATTGAGAATCTTTGTGATAAGAAGAGCTTTACCGATTGCAGCATAGGAATGTCATTTCCTATCAAGAGTATGTCGTCCACGTACAATATGAGGAAGACAACCTTACTTTCTGCCATCTTCTTGTAGATACAAGGTTCATCTACATTTTTGACGAAATCAAACTCTTTGATAATGGCGTCAAAGAAGATGTTCCAACTCCGCGATGCTTGCTTTAATCCAAATATGGATTTAAGTAGCTTGCACACCTTTCTGCTGCTCCCACTATCTACGTAACCCTCTGGCTGAGTCATGTACACGCACACTTCTAAATCACCGTTTAGAAAGGCGGTCTTAACATCCATTTGCCAGATTTCATAGTCATGATATGCAGCGATGGCAAGCATGATCCGGATGGATTTAAGCATAGCCACTGGAGAAAAGGTTTCGTCATAGTCCACACCTGGTCTTTGACGAAAACCCTTTGCAACAAGTCTAGCTTTGAAAGTCTCCACTTTCCCATCTACAAAAAGTTTTTTCTTGAAGATCCATTTGCTCCCAATGGGTTTTACCCCTTCAGGAGCAACTTCCAAAGTCCACACTCTGTTGGTGTACATGGATTCCAACTCTGACCGCATTGCCTCCAGCCATTTCACTGAGTCCCCACTCGTGATGGCCCGCTAGAAGCTAGTTGGGTCATCATCAACCATGATGCAATCCTCGCTCCCACCGTCCATGAGAAAACCGTAGTATCTCTCGGGTGGGTGAGGAACCCTACTAGATCGGCGGAGTGGCTGGGCGTTCATCGGGAACTACCGAATCTTCTGGTTCTACCAAATCTTCTATTGTGGTTTGTACAGCTGGAACCTCTTCCAGTTCCACCTCAGAGCCACTAATCTCTTTTGCAAGAAATTCCTTTTCTAAAAAGGTGGCGTGTTGAGCAACAAACACCCTTTGTTCCTCACTGTGGTAGAAGATATACCCTCACGAATGCTTAGGATATCCAACAAACTTACACAAAACAGACCTTGCCTCGAGTTTGTCCGGTTTTTGTCTTTTGACATAGGCCGGGCAACCCCATATCTTAATAAAATTAAGATATGGTCTCTTCCCCTCCCATATCTCATATGCGGTGGTAGGCACAGATTTGGTAGGAACCCTATTCAGTAGGTATGTTGCTGTCTCCAGTGCATATCCCCAGAAGGAAATAGGTAACTCAGCTATACTCATCATAGAGCGCACCATATCTAATTGGGTGCGGTTCCTCCGTTCAGATACACCGTTTTATTGTGGTGTATATGGAGGAGTTAGCTGAGAGAGAATCTCATTCTCTTTTAGGAAGTCCAAGAATTCATTACTCAAGTATTCACCTCCTCGATCAGATCAAAGGATTTTAATACTTTTCCCGGTTTGGTTCTCAACTTCTTGTTTATATTCTCTAAATTCCTCAAAAGCTTCTGATTTGTGTTTCATCAGGAACACATATCCGAATGTATAGAGATCGTCAGTGAATGTAATGAAGTACAAAAAACCATCCTTGGCATATATAGACATGGGACCGCATACATCACTATGTTTCAGTCCCAAGAGTTCGGTAACTCTCTCTCCGTGTCCCGTAAACGGAGTTTTGGTCATCTTCCCTTTTAGACATGACTGGCAAGTGTCATAAGATGAAAATTCAAACGGATTTAAATATCCATTCTTATGCAACTTAGCTAGTCGTGTCGCATTGATGTGACCCAGTCTACAATGCCACAAGAAGGATTCGTTCATTTCTGAACTCTTCCTCTTGTGTGTGTTTGTTATGCTCAGAACTGTTGATTGATTTAGAAGATAAATGCCATTGCACAACGTGCCTGATCCAACCAACTTTTGGTTAAGAAAAATGTTCATAACATTATCCTGTAATACAAAATTATATCCCTCTTTACTCAACAAAGAAACCGATATAATGTTGCATATCAAGTTCGGCATGAAATAGCATTCGTTCAGAATCAATGTATTACCAGTTGGCAATACAAGGTGATATTCCCCGACGGTTTTAGCTGCAACAATTGCACCATTTCCAACCCTTATGTCTTTATCACCTTCTCCAAGTTCTCTACCTTTCCTAAGCCCATGTAACTGATTACATATATAGGATCCTGACCCGGTATCTAATACCCAGGACGTAGAGCAAATGGAGAAACAGTTCTCTGTAATGAACACACCCGAATAAAATGCATCAACATGTACTTTCTTCATTCGGGTGGCATGGGAATCCTGGTATTCCCCTATATCTTGTTCAGTCTTATAACTCTTATAAGAAAGAACGGAACCAACGTTCCCCAGCACAGTATAACATGCGGGTTCGGTCAATACATCCATATTATTATCTTGATTAAGGCATGATATGGTCGCTACCTGGAAAGAGAAAGAAGAAAACATTTTAGAGTATGCTCTTGCAAGATCAGATTGGTTATTATTTTATCTAATCAGGATGGCTCCCACTGTTTTTATCAAATCTTCCTTCAAACCCTAAAAGGAAAGACTAGCCGGGATTAATTACACCCTACAACTTCGCCAATCTTTCTGCCAGGCCAGTGTCGGTACTTTGAGGGAGGTTCCCCGTGCTTTCTCACGGACCTAATTAAAGTAAACCTAATTTTCCCAGAGGGGTAACCCCGTTGACACCTTTCTAGACACCTACTTGATCGGCTAATTTTCCTGTGTAAAACTCTCCCAGGAGTAACAATTACTCGCAGTGGGTATCGGGATCCAACTATCTTATAGAAGGTATGCAATCTCATTGCAAATCTCAACACTTGAAATTCCCGATAATATTTTGCCCCAAGCATCCCATGACCTTGACGGAGGTCAACAAACCATAGGGTGCAAGTCAAGTTCAACCCGTCATTTCTTGATTGAATCAAACCCACCCGCACGACCCTTGACGGAGGTCAACAAGGTCGTACGACTACCCTAATCCAATCTGCATCATATGCATAAGCAGATAAATACTAGTTAGCTACCACACACTACGCCTTGACGGAAGTCAACAAACGTAGCACGAATACTAAGTAGGACTTATCTGAAATGACGGAGGGCTACGATAGGTTTTTCTGAAAATCTATTGCGTAATGAAATTGATATCGTTGTAGAATCGAGTGAATTTTGAAATGGAATGATTTTGAGGCTTTTATTAGTTTTGCTAAAGAGGTCACTCCCGGTGAAGGGATCTCGGCTCTTTCCTTATGGAATAAGATGCAGGATATATCATATACATCTCTATGCAAAGCAAAACTAAAAAAGCAATCAAAAGCAAACCGAGTGTTGTAGCATCTGCCAGTTTTGCTAAAGAGGTCACTCCCGGTGAAGGGATCTCGGCTATTTCCTCATGGAATAAGGTGCAGGATATATCATATATATCGCTATGCAAAGCAAAAAAACTGTAGCTACCCTTTTTGAAAAATTTGATTCTACAACATATTTTAGATTTCTTTTCTTTCATTAATCACATTAAAAACGTCCCATCATTTAAGTCACCTAAACATCATAGATAAATACGACGTACACTTATGCCATCCGCATTCGCCTCGATGTCCCCCGTGCACCGTTAGGTTAGGTAACTAACGGCAGAGCGGGGCAGGGCTAGAGCGGGTGTAAAACATAAGTAACGCCAATATAATATATCATATATACTATATGCAGTATTTATCACATCATATCACATGATCTCATCACAGATATCACAGCAGAAGAAACATATGAAACATTGGATATACTAGGATCCCTAGGGCCAATTTATAGGCAGCGTGTTGAAACCCTAGGGCCAAATTCTGACCCAAGATGAAGTTCCCAAACTACCTCTGAAAAATATCCAATTGCGGGGCCCACATGGCCGCGGATCCGCGGCCTAAGCATGCTTATGCCGCGGAACCGTGGCCATAAAGGGGAATTGGGTCATTTGCTTTGGTGGGTTTTCCTGGTTTTTAGTACTCTTCAGTGTGGTATATGTTGTTTCTCAGAAGCTCTTCACATTTCTTCCAGAATTTCAGTAGATCAAAAGGTGATGTGATGTGGATCTTTTGCCATGATTTCCTCGAGCTCCACGTAGATATGTTGGATCTTGTGTTGACATTGAGCTTTATGCAAGAAAATGACAACTATATGCCATTTTGTCCCTTAAACCGGTGTGTGGCAACATACGGATAGAGAGCGGAGACCCGTGTTTTATCTGTGGTTAGCAGTAATCCGGAATTTGTCGTACTTTTCCATGAATTTCACTGTTTAGAGCTGAGAACCAATATCCTGCAAATATGTAGCAAACACTGATTAAAAGCACCTGCGTATAAACAAACGAGCGTAAGAATGGTCGGTATAAAATGCAATATTCTGGTATGAACAGGCGCTATCGCGTACTATAACCCGAATCTGCCATTAAAGCTAAACTAACATATTACAAAGTGGGTAGAAATGTTATACCGAACGATCCGAGTCCTTCGGTCTTCAACCATCATCCCACGCTTTGTTGCGGCTGCTCCGATCTCCTCGATCTCCAGTCTTCTCGTCCAGGTGGCACCACGTCGACGGATCTTTAAACGGGCTCCCGCCTCTGAACCATGGCAACTCGATAATCAAGTTTGCTAAAAGCGATGACCAAGATTGATGTAGATAATGAGTAGAACACTTTGTCTCGTTACGTCCAAAGCCATGGATGAACGGTTAATGATGTTGCCTTTTTGGATCGGGTGGAATGAGAAATGAGGCTATATCCTTTTAAGAACCAAAACTATCATCTTCTTTTTATCCGAAATGAACCACACCACCACCCTAGAGAGGGGGCCGTCCACTATATAGGCAAGGAGGGTGAGTGTAGGAGGAGGGATGGTGAGAATAACAAGCACAATACTTATCATAACATTAATGAAAGCAAGAGTCATACAACACCTAGTATGAACACATTTAATGCAATCAAGTGAGTCACAAACCAAGTCATCAACCAAGAAGCTTCCTCACTCATGACTCACCCTCATGACTCACCCATGGAAGAAAAGATAAATCCGTATTTGACCGAATGTTAAATACGACTGATAGAAAACTGGAAACCGGCAACTTCCAAAAGTGATCCTGAAACGAATTTCAGGATAACCCCGTATCAGTATAAACATACCCGCATTTGTATTACGACCGAATAAAAATGCAACTGAGACAAAGATATTATATCTACACAGTATAATACTCGGATCCGGCTTAAACCAAAGCCGACCAGTATTATCTGCCCGAAAAATGACACGTTCGAAAACGCACGTGCATTTTCCGAACCTTGCCATAAAACCATACCGCCTCTACAACGTTTCGCCCGAACTTGGGAAAATGTCTGTGGGGGACTCTAATGACTCATCAACACACAGGCACTGGGTATAACCACTAGCACGTCAGAGGTACAAGCTGTACGTAACGGTTGCCTATGTATTGATTGGAAGGGAAGCTGACGAGCGAACTCATCCATAAACCCTACTGAGCCTAACAGTGACAATATACATAAAGTCTGGTCCGTTCGTCTATGAGTATCGCATATCGGCCTAGGGGCTGGTAACGTCAGACCCCCAATAGCAGTATATGTCGTGTCAGAGAGTGGCCCAGAACACCCTGAGATACTACTGGAGTACCTACCAGTAAATCTCCTGCCTCGGCCGAGGGCTATGTGTAATGGCTCTCCTAGACACAGCGCGATCTGACCCCCAATACCGGGAGAGACGAATCCCCTGGCGATCCGCTCACTTGCCTCCATGTGGCTCGGGACTGTACCCAAATAAGACCTGTTTGCACGACTCCTTTGAGCCGTGGTAGGGTAGAAATCAAAGCACAGTGGGAACTCACACGAGACAAATGACGACCTCCGGTCGATGAACTAACCTGTACACATGTCACCAGGGAACTGCTATCTGACGCTAGGTATAATACCAAATAGCAGGTTCCCGGCGAGTCCTGTCCGGTGTACTCATAACCCAATGAGCACCTGTATACATCTTAGGTGATCCTACTAACACCAATGGCTTGTGAGACCGGCCATCGCCCCTTGTCGGGGTCTCGACTGTATACACTAGTCTACTATGGAGTATCGATGCCCTGTCTCGAAACTCCCACGACTAGGGACACTTTAAGGATGTGCTTACAAACCCTAGCTCCCACGTATATGATCGCCATCATACTGCTGGTAGTCAAGCAAGAATCATACGGGCTCTATCATCATGCAATAGTGAACTAAAGCATGTATACGATGATAAAGACAAACCAGATAGCATACTATCATCTCGAGCAAGACTGTCATATCGGTATAGGTCCTGCCTCAATCATTGCAATCACGTACCTGCGATCCTATAATTGACTTTGAGGGCACTATCTCCAACATAACGTAATTCAAGTAAGCTGAATCCCAGAAATCTAAACCTTTTAAAGAAACAAAAGAGGTGCAATTTTGAAATAAGCTATAATGAACAAAAGTGTTTTCTTAATGCATAGAAAAAGGAACATGAAAATTGCAAGTTTATCCTACTTGTCGTAAAACATGTTTGTCTTTTGAAAATTTTGGGCAGCACCTCCTTTGTATATTTTGGTCCAAAACCACAAATACATGATAATATAAAAGGCATCCCCAAGCGGGAGCTAGCTCTTTGCAAAACTGCAGATCATAACCACGCAGGTAATAAAACAAGTATACGACGCCCAATCGGCGAAGATCAACACAAAAGATAATAAATAAAGCAAGACATGAACCCAAAAAGAGAATATAAAACCCATCGCTCAAATCTCGCAACTACAAGTCTCACTAAGTCTTACATAATATACAAATACTAGTTTTTATTGATGGAGTCGACTAGATACAATATGGAATATAAATACAAGCGTGGGCACGACACAAGAGTCCCACCTACCCAAGAAAGTCACCCGAAAGCAAGTTGTGTTCCAACGATGCCGCTATCGATCCATGCGGTCAACCTGCAATAACTGTGGAACAACGGGGGTGAGTTGCCAACTCGTGAGTAGAAAACATCAACAGGTAAAAATCGAATAAAATAACGATTTCCTAGGTCAACTATATCATAAAGGTAATACTATGATATCTAGGGCGACCGTATGTAAATATGTGCCGACAATAAATAAATGCAAGTATGCAAATGGATACCATCCAATAATATAATCAATGTCAATATACTGTAGGGTTGCTTTGCACGCGCACAAGGGTCTACGAGGCATCAACCATGCCCGATTAAATTTTAGCCGTGCCGAACAACCCGAATACGGATCTTTAAACTAGGGTTTAGGAGAAAACGAACATGTTAAACGCTTTCACACTAAGTGAGAGGGATTACAACCTTTGTAGATCCGGTCCTTCACTTCTTAAGCTCCGTGTTGAGGTCCCTTCGCTGTAATCATCATGTTGCGGACTCTCGAGAGGGTTCACGAAGAGAATGATGCAACCTTTGCTTCCGATCTTCGATACCAAGATGATCTACCTTGAAGTTTCGATAACACAAGCTAACACTCATAATATGAAGTGAACACCCTTATCTAAATGGCAAGGATAGATGAGGATGATGAAGTAGGATTTTTGCTCTCATTTATCATCTTTTTCTCACTCACTTTCATCACAAAAGAAAGCTTTTTCATGAAGAAGCTCAAGGAAGAAGAAGAAGAATGAAGATGGTCACTTAATCCTTTTGTGATGAACAATGAATTATTGTAGTGGTTACAAATCTAACCAAGGGTTAAGCATGAGAGAGTTAACCCTTGTAGAGAGTTAACTAGGGTTAATGGTTTGGATTGGGGTAACATAAAATCTCACAAATAATATCAAGCAACCACAAAGTCAAAGCTTCATGAAGCTTCATGGAAGCTTCATGCAAAAGCTAACCCTAATCCAAACCCTAACCAAGTTTAAACCCTAAACCATATTTAAATTTGTAACCCTAACATGTTACAATATTATATATCACATATACAATATATTTTGTAACAATAGAAAATAACACAATTAACATATATCGCATATATATCAATGTATTATCCCGTGAGAAAATGAATCTTTTAGTGAGCTAATATTAGTTAATGTAATTTAATATATCATATATATTATTATATATTAAATTATCGAATCAACACTTGATCCGACAATCCGGCTATATCGCATATAACCGACTAATACGATGACCCGGCTATATCACATATACCCGGCCGATATCTCATATCGCGAGAATCCAATACGATATCATATACCTCATTATGCTCGGTCCCGCACATATCACATATGTGCTCCTACTCTATTTTTCCTGAGCCAAGAAACCTCTGTGTAGGACTCTAAAAAATCGTCAATACGCCGGCAGTAGGTGATGATCATATCAAACACCCACAAGCTGCAAGCGGTCAGCTAAATGTAACAGCTACCCAGGTATTGAGAGCTCAGAAGATCAACAAGCAAGCCTGTACATTCTCCTGTGAATCCAAACAGTAACACTCCCGTACAGTCCGGTCTAGTCATCTGATATGTTGCATATCTCGCCTGGGGTGGTAAACGTCAGACCCCAGTGGCTCGATAAGTCGTGTCGATATGAGGTCTATAACAGTTCGAGAAACTACTGATAACACTTACCAGTAAATCTCAGCAACCCTGGCCAGGGATTTTCGGTTATAGCCAATCGAACACAGCACAACATCAACTCCCTATACCGGAAGAGACGAATCCCCTCCTATCGCTCATTGCCTCCATGTGATTCCGGACTGTACCCAAAAGCCACCTTTTTGCACGCCCTCTTGGACGTGGTATGATGGAAATCAAAGCACAGTGGGAATCACACAAGACTCTATGACGATCTCGGGTCAACAGACTACTCTGTACCAGTGTCACCGGAGAACTGCCATCTGATGTGAGGTATAATACCATCTGGAAGTTCTCGGCGAGTCCGTCCAGTGTACCCAGTCTCCACTGAGCACCCGTACACCATCCTTGATTTCAAACACCGATGGATATGGGATCATCCATCGCCCATCATATGGGTCAAGATGCGTATACGCTAGTCTACTCTGGTGTATCGATGCCCAGTCTCGATACACCCTCGACTAGGAACAGTTATAGGATGTACTCGTCGACTACCGTGGCCCCACTAGTATGATCTCATCATAGTCCCAGTAGTCGAGTACATATCCTAAGGGCTTTATCAACATGTAATATAGAGACAATCAGAGTACATGTTAAGATAAAGTACAACCAGATAGCAAACTATCATGTCGAGCAAGAAAGTCCTCCCTATATATGTCCTAGCATCCACTACAATATACATCGTATGTACAGTAATGGCCTCTAGGGCATACATATAACTAACAATCTCCCACTTTCACTATGGCCATCTGTTGTGGTATCACATACCCAACAATTAGCTGCGGTTGAAGTATCTCATACTCAACCATCCCATAAAAGTCTCTACTGGGAAAAAGGCCTTCGTGAGTGGATCCGCGCTGTTGTCCTCTGTGTCTACTCTCCTAACCTCGATCTCCCTGGAGATCAACCATCTCCATGATCAGGTGATACTGCCTAAGAATTATATCTGGATTTCTGATGGAACGGTAGTTCCTTGGCATAAGACACAACTCCTATTGTCACACAATGGTAGGAACGAAGTTCATCTCATGAACTTATAAATATCCAGACTGCCTCTTTGGTAGCATCCTAGGTAACGATGTATCTTTCCTTTAATCTTCTAGTATGTCACGGTATCTAGCTTGGAACTCTTCCAACATACCGTCCCTCCACTGAGGGTAAAGACAATGCCTGCGACTGACATTCAGTCGTTCTAATCACCCTGGAACCTTTCCAGTGATTCTCCCCAGGATCGATTGATACCATCTCACTACAACTAGTGAGTATCCTAACATCCAATTAGAACTATCTCATAGATCCAAAACACAGGATTTAGGAGGTATCACTTTGATCCTATATGGAGAATCATTGTGATAAGCGGAGATTGACCAAGCGTAGCATAGGAAACTCCTTCCCTATCAAGAGTATGTCATCCACGTACTCTACGAGGATCACCACCATACTCTCTACTACCTTTTTGTATATACAAGGTTCATCTACCATTTTGATGAAGTCAAACTCTTTGACTACCACATCAAAACAGATGTTCCAACTCCGCGATGCCTGTTTTATCATATAAAACATCTTGCACACGTTTCCGCTGCACCCACTGTCTACGAAGCTCTCTGGCTGTGTACTTATAGACGTTCTCTTCTAAAACATCATTTAGAAAAGCAGTCATGACACCCAACCACCAGATATCGTAGTCATGGTATGTAGCTGTGGCAAGTAGGATCTGGATGGACTTAAGCATAGCTTTGAAAGTCTTAACTTTTCCATGTACACCAAGTAATCTTCTCAAGATATACTTGCCCCTGATGGGGATTTAACCCTTCAGATAAAGCAACTAAAGTCCATACTTTGTTGGTGTATAAAGATTCCATCTCAGATCGCTAAGCATCCAGCCATTCTTACAGAGTCTCACTCCTGATGGCCAGCTCGAAACTAGTTGGGTCATCATCTCATGATGCAATCCTCGCTCCCACTGTCATAGAGAAACCGAAGTATCTCTCAGGTAGGTGAGGAACCCTACTAGATCGGCGGAGAGGCTGAGGTTCGTTGGAAACTATTGAATTCTTTGGTTCTACCAAATCATCAGCTGCAGTTTGTATAGCTGGAACCATTCCATTTGTACATAACAGACCTTGCCTCGAGCTTGTCCAGATTTTGCTTTTAGACATAGGCCGGACAACCCCAAATCTTAACAAACCTAAGATATGGGCTCTTTCCTTTCCATATCACATATGAAGTGGTAGGCAACTGATTTGATTTGAACCCTATTCAATAGGTATGCAGCTTCTCAAGTGCATAACTACCAAAAGGAAATAGGAAACTCAGTAGTACTCATCATAGAGCGCACCATATCACATAGGGTGCTATTGCTCCGCCCCGATACACCGACGTGCTGTGGTGTATTCGAAGGAGTAATGCTGAGAGAGAATCTCATTCTCCTTTAGAATAGTCCAGGAATTCCGCGCTCAAGTATTCTCCTCCTTGATCTCATCAAAGGACATAATACTTATACCCGTATTTGGTTCTCTACTTTTAACTTATATTCTGTGAATATCTCAAAAGTTTCGGACTTGTGTTTCAACAGAAACATGTGTCTGAATCTTGAGAGATTATCAGAGAATGTAATGAAGTAAAAAGAACCGATCTTGTCATGTGTAGACAGGGGACCTTACATACATCAACATGTATCAATCCCAAGGGTTCACTAACTCTTTCTCTGTTTCCAATAAACAGAGCTGTGGTCATCTTATCTTTGTGACATGACCGGCAAGTTTCACAAGATGTAAATTCAAACTAATTTAAATATGCATCTAAATGTAACTTCAGCCAGTCGGGTCGCATTGATATGACCTAGTCTACAATGCCTCAAGAAGGATTCGTTCATTTCTGAACTCTTCCTCTTGTGTGTGTTCTATATACTAAGAACTATAGTTTGATTTAGAACGTCAATGCTTTTAGATAGCGTGCCTGAACCGATCAACTCTTGATATAGGAAATGTTCAAAACATTATCCAATCAATACAAAATTATATCCTTTCTTTACTAATAAAGAGACTGATATGATGTTGTATATCAGGTTCGGTATCTAATAACATTTGTTCAGAATCAATGTATTCTGGTAATATAGGGTGACAGTGACCAATAGACTTGGCTGCAACACTTGCACCGTTTTCTGTCTCATGAAACTTATCACCCGTTATCAGTTCTTTACCTATCTATAGCTCATGTAACAAATTACATTTGCGGGATCCTGATCCGGTATCACATACCCAAGACGTAAAGGATACTGAGAAACAGTTCTCTGTAATGAACACACCCGAAGATGATCCATCAACATGCACTTTCTTCGTTTGGGTGGCATGGGAAATCTGGTATTCCCCAATTTCCTGTTCTGTCTTATAACAATTATAAGTTGGAGCGGGACCAACGTTCCCCGGCTCAGTATAACAAGCGGGTTCGATCAATTCATCCGTTTTATTATCTTGATTAAGGCGTGATATGGTGGCTACCTGGAGAGAGGGAGAAGAAAACACTCAGCGTATGCTCTTGCAAGATTAGATTGGTTATCTAATATATCTAATCAGGATGTCTCCCACTGTTTTAATCAAATCTTCCTTCAAACCCTAAAAGGAAAGAGTGGCCGGGATTAATTACACGCTACAAGTTCGCCAATCTTTCAGCCAGGCCAGTGTCGGTACTTTGAGGGAGGTCCCCCGTGCTTTCGCACGAACCTAATTAATGTAAACCTCGTTTTCCCAGAGGCGTAACCCCGTTGACACCTTTCTAGACACCTACTTGATCGGCTAATTGTAATGTGTAAAACTCTCCTAGGAGTAACTCTTACTCACAGAGGGTATCAGGATCCAACTATCTCATAGAAGGTATGCAATCTCATTGCAAATTTCAACACTTGAAATTCCAAATAATATTTTGCCCCAAGCGATATATGACCTTGACTGAGTCAACAAACCATAGACCGCAAGTAAAGTTCAACCCGTCATTTCCCGATTGAATTAAACCCACCCGCACGACCCTTGACTGAGTCAACAAGGCCGGACGACAACCCTAATCCAATCGCATCATATGCTTTGCAGATAAGCACTAATCAGCTACCGCACACTACGCCTTGACTGAGTCAACAAACGCAGCACGAATACTAACTATTACTTATCTGAAATGACGGAGGGCTACGACAGGTTTTTAAGAAAACCCTTTACGTAATGAACTTTATATCGTTGTAGAATCGAGTGATTTTTAAATGGAGTGTTTTTGAGGCTTTTCTAGTTTTGCTAAAGGGGTCACTCCCGGTGAAGGGATCGTCGGCCCTTTCCTCGTCGAATGAGGTGCGGGATATATCATATATATCACTGTGCAAAGCAAGAACTATAGAAGCAATCAAAAGACAAACCGAGTTTGTAGCATCTGCCAGTTATTGCTAAAGGAGTCACTCCCGGTGAAGGGATCTCGGTCCTTTCCTTATCGAATAAGGTGCAGGATGTTCTACAAGGAACACCGCGATGCAAAGCAAGAACTGTAGCTACCTGTTTTTAAGAAATTCGATTCCACAACATCTTAGGTTTCTTTTATTTCATTAATCTTATTAATGAAGTCCCATTCTTATTATGCTTCACAAGCATCTCTTTTGAAACGAAATCTGCAATATAACATATATCTCATATATATAATATAAACATTCGTCACAAGCAGTAATATGATCTCATCACAGAACATTGCAGCAGAAGAACATATATGAAATATTGGATATACTAGGACGTCCGTGTTTTCAATACGAGCCAGTATAAAACAAGGATTCCATGGTCGCGATGAATAGCCAAACCCACATCCCTAGACCCCTACGAGAGCGGCAAGTAACACTGCCAATTCTAGGGTTAGGAGACCCGGTCTCGACTCCTCGAGATGGTCTCCCACTGGACCCTAGAACCCGGTTGCTTGTGCTCCCCACCTTTGGTCTACCTAATGCGGAAAAGTAAATAATATACAACGGTGACATCTTCCGCTACCTGGAAGTACCCCAATAAAAGAATATTACATACAAATGAATTTTACATGAATGAAAAAGAAAAAACTCTCATCTCACATAAAACCCCCGGCTATTCAAAACGCGACGATCCAATATAACATATCACAGCAACACATAATATCTCATATTATCAACGTAAGCAAGTATGTGTATCCCGATTGTCGTTGATGTATAGCAACGAAGCCGGCGATACACCACATACTACGCTTACGGTCACAGAAAAGAAAGTGTAAAACTACAACAGTTGAAATCCGCAACCTCCTTAGACATCGCATGCCTAACCAAATGAATTCCTTAGACATCACATGCCTAACAATTATAAACCCCGCATTTTAGTCTCATTATCGAAAACTCTTTTCAATATCAAGTCGGGCAATTCAACAAGATTCCCGACATCCTGATCGAATGCTCGTCACAAACTTTAGTAGACGGCCGCACCCCCAGATGCCGTCGACGAAGTGCACTAAGGTGGAACACCGCTGCCGCGAGCACCCGAACGGATGCTTTCGGCGACGGGGTTCTCCTACAGTCACTTGGTCGGGGCTATGGGGCGTAGCTGTCTATTAAGTTTACCCGGCGAGTATCCGCGTACACTACGTGATTGCGACGGACTTTTGATCACATCAAAATTCCGTGGCAACCGATCATCTGAGACTAAACTGCTGTGTTTATAACATTCATATTAGTTATCTCATAACCACCTGTGGATTCCAAATATTGTATCACATTCCAGATAAATAGACAAAGTTAAACTTTCCTATCGAATCATCAAACACCCAAGATTTCCCCAATATATCTCAACACTTGAAATCAGTTTAAAAACATCCATCACATGTCACAGTACCAATGGTCCAGCCGTAGAAGGGTCAAGCCAACGCCTCACATGTGGCACGCCGTACTGCCCCAAACCCTAAGGTTCAAAAGGCAGTTCAAGACGGTCACATAATCGAGTTAAGGTTTGTTGTCTTCTAGAGGGTCCACCGCGTTACTCGCACGACTTAGAACGTTCTTAAACACGAGGAAAAATCCAACTTTTGAAAAAATTTCCGACAGGGGAAAAAGTGAGTTATTGATATCCGTTCGAACTTTTTAACAGTTTCTAAAAGTTATCCGGACAAAACACAAAGACGCAGTTAAAGTTCCCGATCGAATCATCGAATCCCCAATACAACCCAGAAAATTCAACAGTTGAATAAATATTAAAAATTCCAGAAAATACAGCACTAAAAGATAAGAATTACTGTGCAAATTTGAAATAGTGAAGTGACTAACTGGCCGCGGAACCGCCGTACAAGCCATGCTTGTGCCGCGGTTTCGCCGCGCTTTGGTGGAATCAGGCGCACGTGCTTCACAGTAACTCTTGTATTTCCCTGCTGATTTTTTTGAGCAATTTTAATATGAAAAAAATCACAGTTTTGAAAAATTTCCAGAAACTAGGGAATATCGGGTTTTCCGGGTTCGATCGGACTTTAAACTTCGCCTAGACTTCGCCTAAAGCTCTAGCTTGGCTCTGATACCACTGTAGGGTTGCTAGCACACGCACAAGGGTGTACGAGGCATCAACCAAGCCCGATTAAATTTTAGCCGTGCAGAACAACCCGAATACAGATCTTTAAACTAGGGTTTAGGCGAAAACGAACATGTTAAACGCTTTTACACTAAATGAGAGGGATTACAACCTTTGTAGATCCGGTCCATCACTTCTTAAGCTCCGTGTTGAGGTCCCTTCGCTGCAATCATCGTGTTGTGGACTCTCGAGAGGGTTCACGAAGAGAATGATGCAACCTTTGCTTCCGATCTTCGATACCAAGATGATCTACCTTGAAGTTTCGATAACACAAGCTAACACTCATAATATGAAGTGAACACCCTCATCTAAATGGCAAGGATAGATGAGGATGATGAAGTAGGATTTTTGCTCTCATTTATCATCTTTTTCTCACTCACTTTCATCACAACAGAAAGCTTTTTCATGAAGAAGCTCAAGGAAGAAGAAGAAGAATGAAGATGATCACTCAATCCTTTTGTGATGAACAATGAATTATTGTAGTGGTTACAAATCTAACCAAGGGTTAAGCAAGAGAGAGTTAACCCTTGTAGAGAGTTAACTAGGGTTAATAGTTTGGATTGGGTTAACATAATATCTCACAAATAATATCAAGCAACCACAAAGTCAAAGCTTCATGAAGCTTCATGGAAGCTTCATGCAAAAGCTAACCCTAATCCAAACCCTAACCAAGTTTAAACCCTAAACCATATTTAAGTTTGTAACCCTAACATGTTACAATATTATATATCACATATACAATATATTTTATAACAATAGAAAATAATACAATTAACATATATCGCATATATATCAATGTATTATCCCGTGAGAAAATGAATCTTTTAGTGAGCTAATATTAGTTAATGTAATTTAATATATCTTATATATTATTATACATTAAATTATCGAATCAACACTTGATCCGACAATCCGGCTATATCGCATATAACCGACTAATACGTTGACCCGGCTATATCACATATACCCGGCCGATATCTCATATCGCGAGAATTCAATACGATATCATATACCGCATTATGCTCGGTCCCGCACATATCACATATGTGCTCCTACTCCGTTTTGCCTGAGCCAAGAAACCTCTGTGTAGGACTCTAAAGAATTGTCAATACGCCGGCAGTAGGTGATGATCATATCAAACACCCACAAGCTGCAAGCGGTCAGCTAAACGTAACAGCTACCCAGGTATTGAGCGCTCAGAAGATCAACAAGCAAGCCTGTACATTCTCCTGTGAATCCAAACAGAAACACTCCCGTACAGTCCGGTCTCGTCGTCTGATATGTTGCATATCTCGCCTGGGGTGGTAAACGTCAGACCCCAGTAGCTCGATAAGTCGTGTCGATATGAGGTCTATAACAGTTCGAGAAACTATTGATAACACTTACCAGTAAATCTCAGCAACCCTGGCCAGGGATTTTCGGTTATAGCCAATCGAACACAGCACAACATCAACTCCCTATACCGGGAGAGACGAATCCCCCCTATCGCTCATTGCCTCCATGTGATTCGGGACTGTACCCAAAAGCCACCTTTTTGCACGCCCTCTTGGACATGGTATGATGGAAATCAAAGCACAGTGGGAATCACACAAGACTCTATGACGATCTCGGGTCAACAGACTACTCTGTACCAGTGTCACCGGAGAACTGCCATCTGACGTGAGGTATAATACCATCTGGGAGTTCTCGGCGAGTCCGTCCAGTGTACCCAATCTCCACTGAGCACCCGTACACCATCCTTGATGTCAAACACCGATGGATATGGGATCATCCATCGCCCATCATATGGGTCAAGATGCGTATACGCTAGTCTACTCTGGTGTATCGATGCCCTGTCTCGATACACCCTCGACTAGGAACAGTTATAGGACGTACTCGTCGACTACCGTGGCCCCACTAGTATGATCTTATCATAGTCCCAGTAGTAGAGTACATATCCTAAGGGCTTTATGAACATGTAATATAGAGACAATCAGAGTACATGTTAAGATAAAGTACAACCAGATAGCATACTATCATGTCGAGCAAGAAAGTCCTCCCTATATATGTCCTAGCATCCACTACAATATACATCGTATGTATAGTAATGGCCTCTAGGGCATACATATAACAAACATATACATGTGGATCTCGTCCACTCGAAACATCCTAATAGCATATGCATGTAAATATGAGGATATCAAGAATGTGTATGTCCATCAATGACACACAAAAACATATAACCTCAGTGTCCAACACCGACACTCGAAATATCATGAAACCCGTGTCCAGCATCGACACGTAAATCCTCATATCTCAGGCTCCGGCTATCCGGACTAGCCTGCATCCATCTCATGACTCCTGTCGGTATCCTCCGGATAACTGCCAGGTCCAAATACTATCACCAGTAGGTAGTGGCCCATCTGCCGGGCTCAATGTCATCATCTGTGACCTTCTCGCCCCGGGGTACCATACCGGGTCCACCATGCACCCGCAGACGGTTCCTCCTCCTCCTCGAATCGGGTGTATGATATCGTTCAAGAGCCAAGAAAACTCATGGTGGACTATACAAATAACATATCAAGAGAAACCGGGTTTTTAAAACAATACATACTTTCTTTTGGAATAACCACGGTTCTCAAATTCAGAAATCTCATGAAAACAACATATCTCAATGCGTATAATTATAAAGCATGATGTATGCGACATATAATAGAAATATAAGCATATCAGTATATAATGCAACACGGAACATTAATATGCACATATCAAGGGAAAACCGCTCTTTAAAATGAATCATGTTTTAAAATATATCCTGCGGTTCCTAATTCCTCCAAGCTCAAATGCAACATCGTATATAAAGGTGTATATGCGTCTATAGCATGTAAATTATGCAATGAGTCATATCATGATGCAGCAATTCTACTGTGTAGTGACATGGCAATTATCAATGATGAAGTGTGTGAGCCGGAAAATATGTGCAAGTGTGACATACGCATTATCGATAATGGTGCAGGTGTACCAGCACAGGTATATGAAATGCAATGGTAATGATATGAACGTAGCATCAAGTAAATCGCCAGCTAAAAGGTATACGTATCTAACATGACCGAGTCGGGGAACCTATCAATCGACCTCCTCTAGTCAAGGGTATGGATCATTCATCAATTAACTCATCACGTACGGTAACTCATCGTACGACGTCATTAAACAATTTAGGATCCCAACAACCTATGTGACAGGGAGGGTACGGACCTCACGTCTCGTACGGCTTATTATTCGAGATGCACAACATTATATATACCTATCTCTCAAGTCTCATCCGTATCAAGCTCAGATCATGGGACCGGCAAAGGTATCAATTATCACATATCGACTCGTATCCGTATACCAACATATCATCAAGTTATCATATCACATCGTGTTTTCTTTTCATCACATCGAGTCAAATTTTATATATACATTCTACTTTATTAAACTAGTTTCATATTACGCTAAACTCAAGTTTATTCTAGTGTAATACCTATCTATAAGTCGTAATTCGCTTCCTCAATCTCAATATATATATATTCAATTACTAATATTATCACTAACTATCTTTTAAACTATATCCCTAGTTTCCTAATCTAGGTTTGTATGACCGTATCCTATAGATCGGTTTCCATTTAATATTTGCGGGGTGCTATACGCCATCCACCCTACTTCCCCTTAGATATTGATCTACTCACTTGGTCCTTGCTCACAGAAGTCGATGACGCCATGCTCCATCGTCTCGGAATCCGCGCGAAGGTACCTACAATAAAATATATAACGCAAAGCTATTAAAATCGAGTTCGGAAAACCAATACGACACACGGTGCGTCCATAGGTTAGAACCTATACCCAACGCATGCTAAACAACTAATAAATCTTTGTTGTTGACGTACAAACGCCCAACAGCTAAATACAATACCGAACAACAAAACTCAAGTTTGCAAAATACGGGAAAACATAACCAAAAGCACCCCAATGTGCTCCAAGATTTCACCCTAGGCTAAACTAAGGGATTTTGCACATAGGGTTAGTCAAGATATCAGATATATGAGCTACCAACCAAAAATCACTCACTTTTTCCATGACCAGGCCGCAAATTGCGGCCTAGGGAATAAATCTGCGGCCATGTAGTGGGGGGAGGGGCTCATGTTTCAGGGGGTGGTCCATGGTTGCCTGGACGTCTCATGGTCATGGGGACTTATTTAATGGTTGTCTCGGGTCACTCCAGGTCTCCAAATACACTCACAAAATCCACTAAAACCCGATATCGACAAATATAAAGTTCGTATTTTGGGGTTTGGTCACTGATCCAGGTCAAGAATCGATCTCTAGGGTTTTGTAAACAGCAACTAGGTATCACCCAATCCACACAACACTCAAACCCTTCTCTAGAAATTTTTAACATCACAAATCAATACCAATTTAACTTTACACTACAATAGGGTGCTATTAGACTTTAAATTAAACTAGATGGAAGAATTCATACCTCATTTGGGCAACCCAAGAAAAACCCTAGTTGTCCCAAGTCATCAAAATCCAACTTTTCTTGGTCCAAAGTGTAGAGGATGAGGTGGGGATCATCTTTTGTGAAGGGGATATAGGGTTTTGTTGAAGAATTTGAGATGATTTCTAGGGTTGAAGGTGGAGGGAGTGTGAATATGAAGAAGGAGAAGAAGAAAAGAAATAATGGGGAGGGAAAAAATGATATGGTTGCCCTCTCTCTCTCTCTTCCTCTTATTCTCACCCTCTCTCTCAATTATTACCCTTTTACCCTTCTTATTTTCTTTTCTTTTCATTTTTAAAACCAAATCACATAATATCCCTAAACAACATAAGAAATAACATGTAATCAAAACGTAACATGACATGGTGCACCAGCCATGGAAAGCTGTATAAACACGGATTTGGCTTAATCGCGATTAGTAATGCACTAATCGGGTTTTATCCAAACTGCTTATAATAAACTTTTAAAAATGCCAAATCCGATAAATATACTTTTAAATGAATAAAATCATTTTAATTTCCAATTATTTCACAATTATTGGTATATATTTATACATTTTTACGAAAACCCCAAATTTCGCAAATCGGGTAGTTTTCGCGAAATATATTATTTTAATATTAAATTCCAAAAATAATATTTTATATTTTCTGAAATATTACATATTCCCAGTTTTCTACCTTTCCGTATCCCATGTAACATATTACATATGTGGGATTCTGATCCGGTATCTAATACCCAGGACGTAGAGTGAACCGAGAAACGGTTCTCGATAACAAACACACCCGAAGAAGATGCATCAACATGCTTATTCTTCGTTTGGGCGGCGTGGGAATCCGGAAATGTTCCTATTCCCTGCTCAGTCTTATAACAATTATAAGAAAGATCAGAACCGACATTCCCCTGCCCAGTATAACAAGCGGGTTCGGTCAATACATCCATATTATTATCTTGATTAAGGCCTGATATGGTCGCTACCTGGAGAGAGGGAAGAAAACACTTTAGCGTATGCTCTTGCAAGATCAGATTGGTTATTATTTTATCTAATCAGGATGACTCTCACAATTTTTATCAAATCTTCCTTCAAACCCTAAAAGAAAAGACTAGGCGGGATTAATTACACCCTACAATTTCTCCAATCATTCAGCCAGGCCAGTGCCGGTACTTTGAGGGAGGTTCCCCGTGCTTTCGCACTGACCTAATTAAAATAAACCTCGTTTTCCCAGAGGCATAACCTCGTTGACACCTTTCTAGACACCTACTTGATCGGCTAATTGTCATGTATAAAATTCTCCTGGGAGTAACTCTTACTCGCAGTGGGTATCGGGATCAATCTATCTCATAGAAGGTATGCAATCTCATTGCAAATTTCAACACTTGAAATTCCCGATAATATTTTTCCCCTAGCAACTTATGACCTTAATATAGTCAACAAATCATAAGCGCTAGCCAAGTTCAACCCGTCATTTCCTGATTGATTAAACCCACCCGCACGACCCTTAACATAGTCAACAAAGTCGTACAACTACCCTAATCCAATCGCATCTCATGCTTTAGCAGATAAACACTAATTAGCTACAGCACTACGCCTTAACATAGTCAACAAACGTAGCACGAATACTAAGTAGTACTTATCTGAAATGACAGAGGGCTACTACAGGTTTTTATTAAAACCTTTTGCATAATGAACTTGATATCGTTGTAGAAACAAGTGATTTTGAAAAGGAGTGTTTTTTATGCTTTTACTAGTTTCGCTAAAGAGGTCACTCCCAGTGAAGGGATCTCGGCTCTTTCCTTATCGAATAAGGTGAAGGATATTTCATAAATACCGCTATGCAAAGCAAGCACTAGAAAAAGCAATCAAAAACAAAACCGAGTGAGTTGTAGTATCTGCTAGTTTCGCTAAAGAGGTCACTCCCGGTGAAGGGATCTCGGCTCTTTCCTTATCGAATAAGGTGCTGGATATTCTTCAAGGAATACCGCTATGCAAACCAAAACTAAAGCTACCCTTTTTGAAAATTTGATTTTACAACATCTTTTAGATTTCTTTTCTTTCATTATTCACATTAATGAAGTCCCATCATTTATGCTTCCTAAGCATCACAGAAGAAACGAAAATACAACTTACGCTTATGCCATGCGCATTAGCCACAGTGTTCCGTTATGCACCGTTAGGTTACTTAACTAACGACATAGCGGGGCGGGACTAGCGCGGGTGCAAAACATAAGCAACGTTTATTATATATCATATATATAATAATAAAGCAATCGTCTCAGACATATAAAGTGATCACATAACAGAATATCAGCAGCGGAAGATAACATATGAAATATTGGATATACTAGGAGGTCCATGTTTTATTTTGAGCCTGTATAAAACACGGATTTCACAGTCGCGATAAATATCCAAACCCACATCCCTAGACCCCAACGAGAGCGGCAAGCAGCCCTACCAATTCTAGAGTTAGGAGACCCGGACTCGACTCCTCGAGTTGGTCTCCCACTGAACTCTAGAACCCGGTTACTTGTGCTCCCCTCCTTGGGTCTATCCTAATGCGGAAAAGTAAATAATATACAACAATGGTGACATCATCCTCAACCCGGAAGTGCCCCAAAAAAATAATATTACATACAATGAATTTTACAAGAATGAAAATAAAAACTCTCATCTCACATAAAACCCCCGGCTATTCAAAACACGACGATCCAATATAACATATCAGAGCAACACATAACATCACATGTCATCAACGTAAGTAAATATGCGTATCCCAATTGTCGTTGACATATAGCAACGAAAATGGTGATACACCACATATTACACTTACGGTCGCAGAAAAGAAATGTCAAACTACAACATTTGGAATCCATAATAACTTTAGACATCATAAACCCGAATTATCGCATACTTCGGATTTCATGCCTAACTATATGAATTCCACATATTGTATCACATTCCACAAATAGGTAGACGATGTCAAAAATTCCGATCGAATAAAAAAACACCCAAAATTACCCAAAAAGCTCAACACTTGAGCGTGGTTTTAAAAATATTCAGCACATGCCACAGTACCAATGGACCAACCGTAGAAGGGTCAACCAAAGCCTCACCTGTGGCACCGCGGAACTACCGCAAACCCTAGGGTTTAGCGGCGGTTCTTACGGTCACAGAATAGAGTTAGCGTTTTGTTCTTCTAGAGGGTCCATCGCATTACTTGCATGATGTTTGAATGTTCTTTAACTCGGAAAAAATCCAACACTTGGAAAATTTTCCGGCAAGGGTTAAAGTTGGTATTTGATATCCGTTCGAAATTTTTAACACCGTCTAAAATAACCCGAAAACATGTTAGAATTACGACTACGAAACACTCCGAGTTGCCTTTGCAGAAAGTTAACATCACATGAAAATTTAGCAAAAACAAACAACACCTGAAACACCAAAACCCAGAGACTAGAACACAGTACAAATATCAACCCCAGACTCCACCAAAAAACTGAGCAGGCCGGTTTTGAAGGCTATGTGGCCGGCCAAATTCCGAGGTCCTGGGTTAAATTTTGCACTATGTTCATGTTGCTGTAAGTCGACGTTAGACACCCCACATGATGCGGGGAGGCGGAATAGGTAAAACAATCATTTTGTTTAAACTAACATCGACTAATTTTACGGATCTTTGCTAAACCCTAACTAACAACAACATAGAAGTGATTAGCTTCCATGAAAGATGATTATACCTAATGAATCAAGTCCTTCTTGTTCTCGTTGATCACCTCCTCGTCGGCCTCCTCGATGTGATAGAAGATCCACCCGAGAGCTACTTCTCCAAGCTTTAACCTCTCACTTGAGGTAACTAGGTGACTATGAGTGATAATCAAAGCAACCTAGAGGATATAGAAGAGGATTAGGTATCTATTAGTCTTGCTAACCTTTGGATCTCAACACATGAGAGGTTAGGGTTAGTTTTTGAAGAGAGAGAGAGAGAGCTTGAGGTGAGAGAAGGTGTGAGTGAGAATGATATGAATAATATCTCATTTGTGAATATATGAAGCATAATAATTATTAAATGAATAATCATATGATAATATCAACCATGCTTCATTTAATCACTTTGTGTGAATCACACCATGAGTCATTAAGCAATAAATGCTTCATTAACTCCTTTGTATGAATCACACCATGAGTCATTAATCCATTTAATGCAAATTCTACCTAAGCCTCCAACTCATCAATCTTCTAGAAGCTTCTCGACTAATTACGAGAATGCCCCTCACATCCGTGAAAACACGGAAATACCGAGACTGTATAAATCCAATAATCCAATAGTAGAATGTAACGTTTTAAAAAATAATTAAATAAATAATTAAATGAATGAAATTGTTTAAGTGAATTTTATGAATTTCGGCAAAGTAAAAAGTATTTTTCGTAAAACCAAACCGTGATTGTTTTTCATTATAATTTCAAAAATACCTATTTTAATTATGTAATTACTAGTAAATGGTATTTATTTAGCCACTTATAAGTTTCTAGTTTAATTAAATATTTTTCCTAAATTAATTATTTTAAATATTAACATAAGCTTTATTTTCACACTAAATTAGTGTAAATTACAAATTTGAATGGTTTTAATTTGTAAAAATGAACCATGGCATGTTAGAATTTAGTGTGTATCATGCAAAATTTATTTGCAAATTTTTCCTATTTTCTAGAGTTTTCTTGAGTTGCTATAGTAAAGGAATAAATAAATAAATAAATAAAAGCATGAAAAGACCTTTAAGTGATGTTTCATCTCTTGAAACTTCTACACAATATCACACTCTCTTCTTTCTCTCCCTCACCTCCCACTAAGGCCGGCCACAACCCCATGGCAGCCCCCCCCATTTCCCACCTCATTTTTATTCAAAATTCATCAAAAATACATCAAAAATTCAATTAAAATTCCACAAAATCCTATGTATTTCCTACCCTTTATTCTCTACTCTTCTTTACATGGATTTTTGAGTGGGAAAGCATGCATTTTTTAGGCTCATTTTCATGTTTGGACTTGAGGTTGTGAAGGTATAAATCTATCTCTTTTGTATTATTTCCATTAGATGTTTCTTTTAAAGCATAATTAGTTTTATTAGATTAATTCTATGTTCAATTTTTAAAATTCAAGTTAGGGTTTGTAAATTCAAGTTATGATTTTTATTAATTAATTAGGGTTATAATAACTAGTCTACCATTTTTAGAAGTGGAAAAATCTTGCATGGTTATTATATAATAATTTGTGTATTCAAATTGATTTAATAATGTTATTTAGCTAACTAGTTTTTATAAAATGTATTTGTGGATAAAATAAAATTCCAATTAAGGTTGTTATCATTAGATTCTAGTTTTAGTGAGAATCTTAGCATGTTAATGGAAAGAAAAACTTAGTTTGATCACTAGTTTCTTGTGATAATTGGAAAAATACTAATAAAAGGCTATTTTTGTAAACTAGATTTTGGGAAATTCCTAAATAAATGAGATTAAAAATATAATTATGGTTTCATCATATCATTATCATCATGAATTGTAGTTTAGTACATTAATTAATGCAACATCATGTTTTGTGGTGGGATTGTGGTATTTTGCTTGAAAAATGTTGGAAATTGTTAAGGGTTGCAAACTAGAAATTTCAAATTAATACAAATTTGTGTAATAAAAATATAGTAATGGTTTGTATAGTCTAGTTATACTTTTTAATGAGTTTTATGACCATTGGTTTCATTTAAATGTCAAGTTTTGATGAAAAACGGTAAATTGGCATTTTCGGGTTTTACGAAATTGGACGGTTTGATGGATTTTAGGGTTTCGATGGATTTAATCATGTTTTATAATATAAGTAATGTGTTTTAAAACCACGAGTTATTTGTTGATGTTTATCTCGATCCATCGGAGTTTGTACGCCGATATCGAGCGATATTTCGTGCTTTTGCGTGGACGGGACATAGGTTTTAACCTTTGCTTGTTCCTTGCGTTGTTTCGACTTTTGTATGTGATTAAGTTTACGATGCTATTTATATGTTTGCGTTTAGGTACCCCTCACGTGGACTGCGGGCGATGAAGGGGAGGATGGCGACACCGTCTTCGGCAGACATGGACCAGGTGAGTAGATGCATATCTACGGGGGGAAGTCGGGTGGATGGCGTTTAGCACCCCCGCAACGTAGAATAGGAATAGTACTTATTGACATTAGGAAACAAGATGTGACCCTAGATTCTTAATGAGTAGGACCCTAGTAATGACCCCAGGCTGGACTAGACTGATTTAGGAAAACCATATCAGAGGATGAGTACCTTGGAAGAGGTTCGTAGGTTTCAGGTCGAAACACACACACGCACACACTGAAACACGACATGGTGTATACGTGCATGTGTATATATATATAGGACGAGTTATAGGTATATATATATATATACAACACATATATGGGATACATTGATGTGATATGATATCCGAGGTATGATGAAACAGTGTAACTGGGCTTGATGCCGTGATTCTTGGCTATATAGTCGTATTAAGTGTTAGCGGATCATTAGAGAATGAGATAATGAACATGTATACTTTAATTATAATGGGTGGTGATGATATTGAGGTACATGGGACTCTAAAATAGTACCCGGACTGTAACTTGTGATTGATCACGATATGGGATATGTATGACTTGATTACGACATCATATAGGTGCGACCTGATGTCGATACCATAGAGGTGTGACTTGAGGACGATATGATATCAGTATGACTTAATCACAATATGATACATATGACATGATATTTCTGAGGATAAACTAATGATGCTTATTATGTTGGCAATGATATATGATTGATGTATGCGATCACAGTTTAGCACCTTGATCATGAGATGTGTTGATGATGACATTATACTAATGATGAGACACCTAGGAGATACATGACTCGTACCCCGATATTTGGATGCCGTACGATGGATTTTACCGTATGAGGCATAGATATGATGATTGATCCGCACTCTTGATTCGAGAAGCCGTACTACGTACGTGACGCTATTGAGGATGGATCGCCAACTATTAGAGATATTAATTCAGACCTAGGTAGACGCTTGTTTCTTAATGACTAGTTTCTTAGGTTTAGTTCCTTAGGAGGTTAGATGGACACTAGGTTAGGTTCGAGTCATATAGTGGTAGTGATAATTGTATATCAAATGAGTGGATAACACACATCCGTCTTTACTTTCACACTGTAATCATCATGTTGCATGTTCATACATATGTTGCTATAATCAGTATAAACTGTACCTGTTAGGACACCAGCACCATTACCGATGATGCGCATATTCCATGCACACTTATTTGCCGGTCACACACATCATCATCGGTAATTGCTATGTCACGTACACTTTAGATCATATTATCTTTTATTGACAGAATCAGTTAACAACTAGATCGATATAATCTTGGGATTACTTTCAGATGTTAGTCTAGACATGACATTTATTACTTAGACATTCATGCATTCATATTTTCATGTTATCATGCAGTATCATGGGCATATGCGGACACTTATCATATACTTACTCATGATTTTAAGATTTGGATTTTCTATGAGATTTCTGGATTTTTGGGGAAAACCGCAAGAATAAATAAAAACTTCTCTCTCTCTCCTCTTCTCTTTTTAAAATAAGATGCGGTTTTCTCGTGATGTATGTGTCGTCCACCATGAGATTTCATGTTTTCTGTTGGATTTCGAGACCCGATTCAAGGAGTGGATGAACCGTCTCGGGTACAAGGTGGGCCCGGTATGGTACCCCGGGGCAAGAAGATCGAGTTGTAGACGATGAGCCTGGCAGGGGAAGGCTACCTACCGGTGATGTCTGGCGCGGCGGATATCCGGAGGATACCGACCGTTGTCATAAGATTTGATGATGTGGGCCGATCCGGACTGACGGAGCCCGAGGTATTGAGACTATGAGACTTGAGATTTGCATGTTTGTGTCGATGCTTGACACAGATTTTCATGGATTTCATTGTTGAGATTTCAGATTCCTATACGCATTTTACTATGGTAACAGTTAAAGATTTCTTATACAGATATATCTGGATATCAGGATTGATTATTTTATATTCATGGTGCATGCATATCAATTCATATGACATAGTATTATATGAGGCATTGACACGAGCACGGAGTATCTGCATTTACACGTAGTTTTACCCTGCTATTACTAGATGATTAGAATATATTAGTGTATTATTATGACCTAGGATAGCGTCGTGCATTCGATTTATTTTCGTAGATGTCTTCTACTCACGAGTTGGCAACTCACCCCCGTTGTGCCAAATTTTATTACAGGTTCGATGTACAGGTTTCCCTGGAAGCTTGCTGGAACATCTTTTCTTTCAGGGTGATTTGCACGGTAGGTTGGTTCACTTGTATCTGAAACACCATTGTACCTTTATTCTTTCATTTGTATCTAGTAAGCTCCATCAACCATACTTGTATTACTTGATAAGTTTATTGGACCAGTCTTTTATTTTGACCTTAGAGTCGCGCATGTATTATTCTGGTCTGGTGGTTTTGTTTTCTTTTGAGTTTTGAGCCTCGCCCTTTGGCGTTGTATATTATTGTGCTTGTTGTGGTTGTTTCCGCCTGTTGGCATTGAGCTAGCTCCCGTTTGGGGATGCTTTTTATTGTTTATGTATATTATACTTGTTGTACCCGTTTGGGGGCCAGTTTTTACAGAGGAGACTCTGCCGAAATTTTTGGGAAATTTGATGATGCTTTTAAACTTGTTTTCTTTTCCGTCTTCTTCTTCTTTTATGGTTTAGATTTCTGGGCTTCGGCTTACTTAGGTTACGTGGCGCCTCTAGACGCTTCGTAATCTAAGTGCTGGTCACGTTCCGTACTTTCGGGTCATGACAAAGGTTGTATCAGAGCGTTAGGTTTAACCTTGTATAAGTCTAGGTGACCCTTGGTTGATGGAGTAGGTGATTTAGGTGGAGTAACGTACCGTGGGTATGGTCCGCGGCATACGTACGATACGCTACTCTGCTTAAGGAGCCTTAGGATGTACAATTGTTTGCACCGTATTCCATTCGTTCTTTTGATCTATCTTCGTCAATGTTGGAGGGTGGTTTCTGTTACCACGGGCACACTGGCAGAGGGAGCTGCGGCTCGAATGCGATAACCATTAGAGTATTGGTTATTCTTGAGGATTGAAGCATTGCTTAGCGTGCGGACGAAGGGTATTCACATGCCGTCCGGATGAAGTTAAAGGGTTCGAACGATTATCAGAAAACCATTTTCCCAAGTTTAATGTATTCGGAAGAACATGCAGGTATTTCGATGGACCCACTAGAAGAATGAAACCCTAACTCGACATAATGACCACGAGAACGCCCTTGAACCTTAGGGTTTACGGCAGTTCCGCGGTGTCATTAGTGAGGCTTGGGTTTGCCCTTCTACGGCTGGATCATCGATGCTGGGGTATGTACCGGATATTTTTAAGCTGTACTTGAGTGTTGAGCTCTCGGGGAATTATGGGATTTTGATGGATCGATCGAAAAGTTTAATGTAGTCCGGATATCAGGTGAAGGGATCGACTACGTGGGAGACTCTAGATATGAGTATTGCCGTTAGCAACGCAGTCAGCACAGCTATGAAGAGACAAGTTTGAAGCAACAGACATCAGAGGAAAGAGGCGCACATTGACGATAGTGATTTCGATGTGACTTGGTGATTTGAATTTCATATTTCTGTTATTGGATTTTGGTATTTTGAGGATTTTGTTCTACGATTGGTATTTCTTATGTGTACCTTCATTACATTCTATCTGTGTTTCATATATCAGTTGTATTGATGTTGCTTAGTATACACCCAGTACACTTGATTTGGTTTTATATATTTTGAGATTTTTGATTTGATTTTGTGCATATGGGTTACACATGATTTTGATATATGCTTCGACCTAGTTTTCATGCATTTTTGTGCGGTGATTTCGATTTTGATATTCGATGTATGATTTCGTGCACCATGTGCACCTGATTAGGATTCTTTTGCATACTTGGCGCATTTAATGCGATTTTGTGCACACCAGATGCACTAAATCGGGGTTTTGTGCAGATTAGATGCACCTGATGTTGAGTCGTGCACACCCGTTGCACTTGACAGATGTTTTTGGTGCACACCTGTTGCACTTAGTTTTGTTGTTGTGTGTATTCATGGTATTTGTATTTGGTTTCGATTTCAGTGCGCACCGGACACACATGATATTTTATTGATGTGATTAGGATTGATTTCAGTTTGAGCAGTATGTTTTCATAATCATTATTATTTGATCAGGCGGGACGTGTACGTTAAATAAAAGATATATATATATATATATATAGCTATTTTGTTTAAATTAAACGTCCTCTACTTATGCCGTGACACGTGCATTGCACGGCGATTTTCAAGAGGGGTTTTTGTATGCTTCTTTATTATGATATTTAGGCGATTTTACTAGGATGCGAACTATATATAAGTTATAGATTTATGTATATTATGATGGTTTTCACATTGGGTTTTGATATTTTATTCTCTCCATAACTCCGATGATTGCGTTATGCTTGACGGAGTTGATTTTGTTATGTATTGATGATTTCGGAGCCCCGACGATTTGAGTGTTTTGCTAAATGTTTTAGTATTTGGAGGGGGAGTTTTAATTTAAATTCGGGGACCGAATTTCTTAAAAGGGAGAAGATTGTAACGTTTTAAAAAATAATTAAATAAATAATTAAATGAATAAAATTGTTTAAGTGAATTTTATGAATTTCGGCAAAGTAAAATGCATTTTTCGTAAAACCAAACCGTGATTGTTTTTCATTATAATTTAAAAAATACCTATTTTAATTATGTAATTACTAGTAAATGGTGTTTATTTATCCACTTAAAAGTTTCTAGTTTAATTAAATATTTTTCCTAAATTAATTATTTTAAATATTAACATAAGCTTTATTTTTACACTAAATTAGTGTCAATTACAAATTTGAATGGTTTTAATTTGTAAAAATGAACCATGGCATGTTAGAATTTAGTGTGTATCATGCAAAATTTATTTGCAAATTTTTCCTATTTTCCAGAGTTTTCTTGAGTTGCAATAGTAAAGGAATAAATAAATAAATAAAAGCTTGAAAAGACCTTTAAGTGATGTTTCTTCTCTTGAAACTTCTACACAATATCACACTCTCTTCTTTCTCTCCCTCACCTCCTACTAAGGCCGGCCACAACCCCATGGCAACCCCCCCAATTTCCCACCTCATTTTTATTCAAAATTCATCAAAAATACATCAAAAATTCAATTAAAATTCCCCAAAATCCTATGTATTTCCTACCCTTTATTCTCTACTCTTCTTTACATGGATTTTTGAGTGGGAAAGCATGCATTTTTTAGGCTCATTTTCATGTTTGGACTTGAGGTTGTGAAGGTATAAATCTATCTCTTTTGTTTTATTTCCATTAGATGTTTCTTTTAAAGCATAATTAGTTTTATTAGATTAATTCTATGTTCAATTTTTAAAATTCAAGTTAGGGTTTGTAAATTCAAGTTATGATTTTTATAAATTAATTAGAGTTATAATAACTAGTCTACCATTTTTAGAACTGGAAAAATCTTGCATGGTTATTATATAATAATTTGTGTGTTCAAATTGATTTAATAATGTTATTTAGCTAACTAGTTTTTATAAAATGTATTTGTGGATAAAATAAAATTCCAATTAAGGTTGTTATCATTAGATTGTAGTTTTTGTGAGAATCTTAGCATGTTAATGGAAAGAAAAACTTAGTTTGATCACTAGTTTCTTGTGATAATTGGAAAAATACTAATAAAAGGCTATTTTTGTAAACTAGATTTTGGGAAATTCCTAAATAAATGAGATTAAAAATATAATTATGGTTTCATCATATCATTATCATCATGAATTGTAGTTTAGTACATTAATTCATGCAACATCATGTTTTGTGGTGGGATTGTGGTATTTTGCATGAAAAATGTTGGAAATTGTTAAGGCTTGCAAACTAGAAATTTCAAATTAATACAAATTTGTGTAATAAAAATATAGTAATGGTGTGTATAGTCTAGTTATGCTTTTTAATGAGTTTTATGACCATTGGTTTCATTTAAATGTCATGTTCTGATGAAAAACGGTAAATTGGCATTTTCGGGTTTTACGAAATTGGACAGTTTGATGGATTTTAAGGTTTCGATGGATTTAATCATGTTTTATAATATAAGTAATGTGTTTTAAAACTACGAGTTATTTGTTGATGTTTATCTCGATCCATCGGAGTTTGTACGCCGATATCGAGCGATATTTGGTGCTTTTGCGTGGACGGGACATAGGTTTTAACCTATGCTTGTTCCTTGCGTTGTTTCGACTTTTGTATGTGATTCAGTTTACGATGCAATTTATATGTTTGCGTTTAGGTACCCCTCACGTAGACTGCGGGCGATGAAGAGGAGGATGGCGACACCGTCTTCGGCAGACATGGACCAGGTGAGTAGATGCATATCTACGGGGGGAAGTCGGGTGGATGGCGTTTAGCACCCCCGCAACGTAGAATAGGAATAGTACTTATTGACATTAGGAAACAAGTTGTGACCCTAGATTCTTAATGAGTAGGACCCCAGGCTGGACTAGACAGATTTAGGAAAACCATATCAGAGGATGAGTACCTTGGAAGAGGTTC
The DNA here is from genome assembly GCA_030015575.1 of Agapanthus africanus. NCBI lineage: Eukaryota > Viridiplantae > Streptophyta > Magnoliopsida > Asparagales > Amaryllidaceae > Agapanthus > Agapanthus africanus. The sequence goes on from JASDDO010000031.1 coordinate 238,120,622, forward strand.
GTAGGTTTCAGGTAGAAACACACACACGCACACACTGAAACACGACATGGTGTATACATGCATGCGTATAAATATATAGGATGAGGTATAGGTATATATATATATATATATATATATATATATAAAACACGTATATGGGATACATTGATGTGATATGATATCCGAGGTATGATGAAACAGTGTAACTGGGCTTGATGCCGTGATTCTTGGCTATACAGTCGTATTAAGTGTTAGTGGATCATTAGAGAATGAGATAATGAACATGTATACTTAAATTATAATGGGTGGTGATGATATTGAGGTACATGGGACTCTAAAATAGTACCCGGACTGTAACTTGTGATTGATCACGATATGGGATATGTATGACTTGATTACGACATTATATACGTGCGACCTGATGTCGATACCATAGAGGTGTGACTTGAGGACGATATGATATCAGTATGACTTAATCACAATATGATACATATGACATGATATTTCTGAGGATAAACTAATGATGCTTATTATGATGGCAATGATATATGATTGATGTATGCGATCACAGTTTAGCTCCTTGATCATGAGATGTGTTGATGATGACATTATACTAATGATGAGACACCTAGGAGATACTTGACCCGTACCCCGATATTGGGATGCCGTACGATGGATTTTACCGTACGAGGCATAGAAATGATGATTGATCCGCACTCTTGATTCGAGGAAGCCGTACTACGTACGTGACGCTATTGAGGCTGGATCGCCGACTATTAGAGATATTGATTCAGACCTAGGTAGACTCTTGTTTCTTAATGACTAGTTTCTTAGGTTTAGTTCCTTAGGAGGTTAGATGGACACTAGGTTAGGTTCGAGTCATATAGTGGTAGTGATAATTGTATATCAAATGAGTGGATAACACACATCCGTCTTTACTTTCACACTGTAATCATCATGTTGCATGTTCATATATATGTTGCTATAATCAGTATAAACTGTACCTGTTAGGATACCAGCACCATTACCGATGATGCGCATATTCCACGCACACTTATTTGCCGGCTCACACACATCATCATCGGTAATTGCTATGTCACGTACACTTTAGATCATATTATCTTTTATTGACATAATCAGTTAACAACTAGATCGATATAATCTTGGGATTACTCTCAGATGTTAGTCTAGACATGACATTTATTACTTAGACATTCATGCATTCATATTTTCATGTTATCATGCAGTATCATGGGCATATGCCGACACTTATCATATACTTACTCATGATTTTAAGATTTGGATTTCTATGAGATTTCTGGATTTTTGGGGAAAACCGCAAGAATATATAAAAACTTCTCTCTCTCTCCTCTTCTCTTTTTAAAATAAGATGCGGTTTTCTCGTGATGTATGTGTCGTCCACCATGAGATTTCATGTTTTCTGTTGGATTTCGAGACCCGATTCGAGGAGTGGATGAACCGTCTCGGGTACATGGTGGGCCCGGTATGGTACCCCGGGGCAAGAAGATCGAGTTGTAGACGATGAGCCTGGCAGGGGAAGGCTACCTACCGGTGATGTCTGGCGCGGCGGATATCCGGAGGATACCGACCGTTGTGGTGAGATTTGATGATGTGGGCCGATCCGGACTGACGGAGCCCGATGTATTGAGACTATGAGACTTGAGATTTGCATGTTTGTGTCGATGCTTGACACGGATTTTCATGGATTTCATTGTTGAGATTTCAGATTCCTATACGCATTTTACTATGATAACAGTTAAAGATTTCTTATACAGATATATCTGGATTTCAGGATTGATTATTTTATATTCATGGTGCATGCATATCCATTCATATGACATAGTATTATATGAGGCATTGACACGAGCACGGAGTATCTGCATTTACACGTAGTTTTACCTTGCTATTACTAAATGATTAGATTATATTAGTGTATTATTATGACCTAGGATAGCGTCGTGCATTCGATTTCTTTTCGTAGATGTCTTCTACTCATGAGTTGGCAACTCACCCCCGTTGTGCCAAATTTTATTACAGGTTCGATGTACAGGTTTCCCTGGCAGCTTGCTGGCACATCTTTTCTTTCAGGGTGATTTGCACGGTAGGTTGGTTCACTTGTATCTGAACCACCATTGTACCTTTATTCTTTTATTTGTATCTAGTAAGCTCCATCAACCATACTTGTATTACTTGATAAGTTTATTGGACCAGTCTTTTATTTTGACCTTAGAGTCGCGCATGGATTATTCTGGTCTGGTGGTTTTGTTTTCTTTTGAGTTTTGAGCCTCGCCTTTTGGCGTTGTATATTATTGTGCTTGTTGTGGTTGTTTCCGCCTGTTGGCATTGAGCTAGCTCCCGTTTGGGGATGCTTTTTATTGTTTATGTATATTATACTTGTTGTACCTGTTTGGGGGCCAGTTTTTACAGAGGAGACTCTGCCGAAATTTTTGGGAAATTTGCTGATGCTTTTAAACTTGTTTTCTTTTTTTCCTTCTTCTTCTTCTTTTATGGTTTAGATTTCTGGGCTTCGGCTTACTTAGGTTACGTGGCGCCTCTAGACGCTTCGTAATCTAAGTGCCGGTCACGTTCCGTACTTTCGGGTCGTGACATAGAATCTGGCTTAAACCAAAGCCTGCTAGTATAAACTGTCCGAACGTCGTACGTGCGTAAAAACACGTATGTGTCCGAACCCTGTCGTAAAACCATACGACCTCTATATCGTTTCGCCTGAAGCAGGGAAACTCTCTGTGTGGGACTCTAAAGACTCGACTACTACGCTGGCAGTGGGTTTAACCACAGGCCGCAAGCGGTACTAGCTGTACGTAACGGTCCCCAGGTAGATGTCGATAAGAAGGCCGATGAGGAAACCCATCCGAACTCCTACTGAGCCTGATGTGACAATCTCCGTACAGTCTGGTCTGTTCGTCTAGGACTATCGCATATCGGGCCTAGGGGGCGGCAAGCGTCAGTCCCCTAAAGGCGGTATAAGTCGTGTCAGAGCGAAGCCCATTACACCTTGAGAAGCTACTGGAAATCCTACCAGTAAATCTCGTTTGCCCTGGCCAGGGACTTTGCGTAATGGCTCTCCATACACAGCGCGATATCAACTCCCAATACAGGGAGAGACGAATCCTATCTAACTGCCACTGCCTCCATGTGCTTTGGGACTGCACCTAACTGCTACCTGTTTGCACGACTCCTTTGAGCCGTGGTAGGGTAGCAATCTAAGAACAGTGGGAACACACTCGAGACGAAGCAGCAGTGTCAAGTCTGCGGACTATGCTGTACTCATGTCACCTGGGAATAGTTAACTGACGACGGGTATAATACCAACCAACAGTTCCCTGTGAGTCCTGTCCGGTGTACCCGTAACCCAACGAGCACCTGTATACTATCTCCAGTACAACATTCTAATGGCTGTGGGACAGACCATTTCCCCCGCTTGGATGAGAAGCGTACACACTAGTCTACTCGGGAGTATCGATGCCATATCTCGATAATCCTACGACTAGGGACGTGAAAAAGGATGTGCTTGTAGACTACCTAGCCCCCACTAGTGTGACTGCCATCACAACGCTGGTAGTCAAGCAAGATCCTAAGGGCTCTATCAATATGTATTCGCAATATGCTAACATATACACATATTAAGATAGACGTAAACCAAGTAGCATACTACCATGTTTAGCAAGACTGTTAATATAACTGTGAATATCCCAAGCTTCCATTAAGTAATATACAAGCTAGTATGATACAATAATGGCCCCTAGGGCATATACACTAACAATCTCCCACTTGCACTAGGGCCATGTACTGGCATATCGAAGACCTATCATCTCTGATAGTATCTCGAACTGCGTCTAAGGTAAGGCCTTTGTGAATGGATCTGCAGTGTTCTCCTTTGTAGAGACACACCGGACCTCGATCTCCTAGCGATCAATGATTTCCCTGATCAGGTGATACCACCTTAAGATGTGTTTGGACTTCTGATGGGACCTGGGTTCCTTTGCTAAAGCTATAGCCCCGTTGTTGTCACAATACAGAGGTATTGGATCAACAATGGATGGAACCACCTGAAGTTCTGTGAGGAACTTCTTCATCCAGACATCTTCTTTTGTGGCATTGCAAGCAGCGATATACTCGCTTCTATCGTCGAGTCATCAACGGTGTCCTGCTTGGAACTCTTCCAGCACACCGCCCCTCCATTGAGGGTAAAGACATAACCTAACATGGACTTGGAGTCATCCTTGTCACTCTGGAAGAAGAAATCAGCAAAGCCCTCGATCTTGAGGTCTTTTCCGCCGTAAACCAAGAACATTTCCTTAGTCCTTCTCAGGTATTTGAGAATGCTCTTTACTGCTATCAAATGCTTCTCCTCTGGGTCTGACTGATACCTGCTTACCACGCTCAGTGCGTAAGCTACATCTGGTCTAGTGCACAACATCGCATACATTATAGAGCGTAGCGCAGAAGCGTAGGGTATAACTGACATGCGATTCCAAATCAGTCTTGGGAGACATCTCTTTGGATAGGGTGATTCCGTGATGTAACGTTTTAGAAATCGTTATGCAAATTTTTCCGTTTTAGTGTAAAATTGTTGGTATTTTCTGTTTTAAACCGACTGTGATCAAACGACCATATAGACTTGCCAGCAACTAGTTTAGCTAAAATAATGCTACTGCGCAAGCTTTGGGGGTATATAGGACGTTTTGGTTCAACTGGAATTTTTCCCAATTTTAATATTATTTTAATGCGGTATTCACATTTTGGGAAATTTCTCTTAAGTGATCTTTTTAAGAAATTTAAGTTTGAGTTAATTAACCTTCCCACAATATCTAGATATTTGTTTGGGAAATTAGAATTAAGATTAAAGAAAAAAGAAAAAAAAAAGAATTCAAGAGGTGCATGCGTGTGTGTGTGAATGCATTTATGTGCATTTATCACTTGAAATTGCTAGAAAATTCCATACAAAACTCTATTCTTCTCTCTTGGCCGAGCTCCATCCTCCCCCTTCTGCTCTTGATCAATTCCTTTCTATTCTTGCATCAATCCAAGCCAATAAATCTCCAAAATTCCAAAACAAATCACAAAAATACCTCAAGTCTTGATTCTTGCTCTTTGATCACTTGGAACTAGGAAAGCTTGGATCTTATGAGCTAAAGTTGATAGGTATAATCCCTACACTGATAAATGGGAGTTTTTATGTTGTATAGCTCGTTGGTTATTGTTTAGAACACGTTAGATATCGATTCGTGCAATATCGTGTTTTTAGCGTCTTTTTAGAACCTTTGTATTTGCTGGGGACTGGAAATTTTAGTGAGTGATCAAAAAAATTAGTAGCGATGTACAAGTGACCCTAGAGCACCACCTAAGACCCGAGCACCAACCCACCGGCCTCTGCCGGAGACACTTTGGCAATTTCCGGCGACGCGGGCTATGGGGGGAGGTGCTAGGGTTTGGTTTTTGTGGGTAGTTGTCTTCTGTAGTTTAGTTGTGTTTGATACTGTTTACTTTTTTAGTAAGTGCAGTATGCAAAATCTGGGATAGTTTTCCTATAATCTAGTGTTTTGTGTCCGCGCGATACGTTATACGACACGGATCGTGCACTTTGTGTGTTTTTGCTCTTAGGTTGTTTTCGTCGTGTCGCTACACACGTTAGCCACAATACGAACACTTGAGAGTATGTTTTGTGTGGTTGTGTCGGTTAAATGTAGTGTGTGCGTGTTTTCGGTCTATTATTAATATATGATTGCTTTATTGTTTTGATGTGGTAGGTTCGCAGGCGGGAACTTCGGACACTGCTACAGGGGGAAAACGAGTGGTTGGCTTCACTTAGCCAGGAGCGTTGGTGAGTAGATTTAACATCTACAGGGGAATCGCCCGCATGGCGTTATGCGTCTGGGCTAGAAATATTATGTTTTGTCACATATTCTATTGCATATATAGAATTGCGTATTTACCCTACTGCATAGTTAATTGTTGTGCTTGGACTAGTATCCTTAGGACATGACACTATTATTGACGGCTCTTGTTGCACGAGCACTGATTGTATGCCACACACACCGTCAATAATTGCCATGTTACGCACATCCCACTTATAGAAATGATATTTTTTGGTTAGGGACATTGAGACGTTTATTCATATTCTTTATGCATATGACTTATAGCTTACCTATATACGTACAGGCTTAGACATATGCCCTGACATACTTACATGCTAGTTACCCATATACCTATAAGGTAGTGTACCATTAGTGATAGGTATATACACATATGAGACGTACCTACATGTACATCTGGCATACAAACATACATATACCTGGAGGGTATTATGGATCAACATAGAGACATACCTTGCTACAGATACTTTTACATCATACATACTTTCATATGGACACACATACCTTGCTATACCAATATGGTTACGCATGATATATATTTAACAACTTATTGCAGTTAAATAGCGGTTTTCCTTTATATGCTCATATTCCTGTTTCATGCTGCATATGTTACCTTCTTGGATTTCATATCATGTTCTCTGATATTGTTACGCCTAAGTATATATATAACAGTGGTGTGGGAGGTTGTTACATATATATATATATATATATATTAGTGGAGTGGGACGCTAATATATATGTATTGATTCTTGCGGTTATACTTATTCATTTCTTGATGTTTTCTGGATTTGAGGACCGTGTTGTTTCATGAAATTATGCATTGATTGAAAAACCCGGTTTCTCTTGATATGATATTTCTGCAGCCACCATGTGTTTTATCGTTTCTGATTATATACCCGATTCGAGGAGCGGTAGGCACCATCTGCGGGTACATGGTGGGGCCCGGAGATACCCCGGGGCAAGAAGATTGATGGACCTTGCCGATTGAGCCTGGCAGGGGAACCATACACTCCGGTGACATTACCAATGACTCGGCGGTTATCGTGGGGATACCGACGGGAGTCATGTACGTATGGATACGTCGAGAGACGAGGGTTAGAGCTAGGCACTCGGGCTGTTCGATATAGCGTATGATACGTACCTATCAGGGAGCCAGTCGTGGTGACAGCACCTGATAGGTCAGTATTTCTGTGTCGATGCTTGACACATGTTTCATGATGTTTTGGGTGTCCATGTTATACACTCACCTTATATGAAACTTACTTGATACTGATATTGTACACACAGGATATGTGGGATATACCGATATTGTACACACAGGATTTATGAGATTTACTTGATGTTGTACATTAAGGATATATAAGACTTAATTGATATTAGAGCCAATTTAGGGGCTGATTTGTGGAAATTGGGAATTTGATTGCCTTGTTGGATTTTGGTCCTACCACGAGGTTAGGATTTCCGTGGAAATGACATGTTTTGTTCCATACTCCACATTTATTGTTTATCCACTGCTTCATGTATTAGTTGTACCTGATAGAGTACTTTCCATGACTGTTGCATTTACATACTATTATATGCATTGTTTCATGTATTATTTGTACCGGATAGAGTATTTTACAAGATTATTGCATACTGATTGTCATATTATTGCTTCATGTATTAGTAGTACCTGCTATCGTACCCTTCATACTGATGCATTATATATGACCATTCATTGCTATTAAATACTTATGTTAGATTCGTGTTGTACGTACATTCTCGCGATTACCTACATATGTTATTTACTATTCACGAGTTGGCAACTCCCCCCAGTTGTGCCACAGTCTTTTGCAGGTGTTCCTCAGGATAGTCAAAGGAAGAGCTATTTCCACCCATCGTATCATCTTTTGCTGCGGATACCGCTTAGCCTGACAGTGTGCAGTTTTGCTTAGGTAGGTTTTGTGGTTATCCAATGTTGTTCGTTGTATTATGTACTCTCCATCTAACATTATCTTGTATGACTTAGAGACTTGATGTGAGGACGGTATTGTATATTATTTTGTGACTTGGAGGTTTTTATGCAGTTTTATATATATCGTTCTTTTCTTCGCTACGGCGTCGTATATATGTTGTGGTGATTGATTTCCGCCTTTGGCGTGGATTTGCTCCCGTTGGGGATGCTTTACTTTATATTTATGTTGTACCCATTTTTGGGGGCTTGTTTTACAAAGGAGGTGCTGTCAAAATTTTAAAGGAAATAAGTTGGACTTTTAAAGAACTTGGGTTGAGATTTAATGGTTTTGAAAATGCTATTATTTCTTATGGTTTAGATTGCAGGGTTTTAGGCTTACTTAAATTGCGTTACGCCTGTAGACGTTGCGTAGTTTAAGGGCCATCACGTGCCAATTTCGGGTCGTGACGAAGTTGGTATCAGAGCGCTAGGTTTTACCTTTCGGAGTGTAGGATGACCTTGGTATGACGGAGTAGGTAGCTTAAGCAGAGTAACGTAGTGTGTGTATGTCCGTGGCATACTCATGACGCGGTACTCCGCATAAAGTGACCTAAATACTAATTGCTTGAAATTCCTTCATTGATGATACATATTCTTGTGATTCGATTTCCGTGTTCTTATCGAATCTTATCTCCTTTTATAGCTTTGCAGCCGATGACTATGGGGACTCAGAGTGATGCAGCGAGGGCCGAGGTCAGGATTGACTCGGGTAGGACGAGGACTGACCAGGATGGCACGCTCGTTGCACAAGAGCAAACGGATCCGCCTTCGACAGATAGTATCGTTAGGCTTGTGGCAGAGATGCAGGACATGCGCCAGACGATGAGTTCATTGGTTGAGGTCATTCGAGCGTAGTGACAGGAGGTTGTCACCCCTGTTGCCCAGTTGTTCCTTGCAATCAGCACACAGTATTCCATTACCGACATAGCACCAGTGGATGCAGCCCCAGTTGACGAGGCATGTCTCCCGGAGACTTTGGGAGTTTCGGATCAGAGGAGGGCTCATGCAGGTGTGCCAGCCCATAGACAGAGGTTCAGTCGTCGAGACAGGTTTCTTGCACGACATGGGAGTCCAAGAGGCTTGAGGCGAGGACAGTCGTCTAGCTCTTATCACCAGGATGGTCAGCAGTTTTCTTCAGGATGTTATCGGTGCGGGAGTTTGGATCATCGGGTTAGAGTTTGTACTGAGCCACGTAGTCACGCGGCAGCTATACTAAAGAGAGGAGGAGTTCCTCCAGTTGCGGGTAGAGGGCAGACTCAGGAGTTTGCTTCTACCTATTGGGACGCACGGGCGTCCAATGCTGAGTTTTCAGGTATTCTTAATTCATATGTTATTAGATGTACTTGTTTGTTTTATTCACTTTATGCCGTGGTTGGGCCGAGAGTCTTGTTAGCTAGATCAGCCATTTGTTGTGTTAACTTCTATCAGTGATTCTTTTGTTGCGCGACACGTATTTCGGTCGTGTGCCAATCGGATAGGAGATAAATATTCGTCCGTCGTTGTGATCCTTCTAGAGATGTTGGATTTGACGTTCTCCTGGGCACGGACTAGTTAGCTACGTGCTAGGCGTCTGTGGACTGCCGTGAGAAAACAGTCATGTTTGTTTTTCCCGGCGAGTCAGTTCTTGTTGTGCGGGGGGAGGGCTGTTGTGCCGTCTCTCACAGCTTGAATTCATCCTTTTTCGCTAGTCGGCTTTTGAGAAGAGGATGTCGTGGATTCTTGGCGTTCATTAGGGATACCGGAGCCACAGTGGGTTCCTTTTGTGCGTGCTACGGGCAGTATGTGTTTTGGTGGTGTCGTTGGACTCACCAATGCCCTAGCAGCATTTGTGATGTGATGAACCAGATTTCTTCGGTCCGTTCCTCGACCAGTTAGTGTTGTGTCATTGATGACATTCTGGTCTATTCTAATGTGTCGTGAGGAACAGGAAGAGCACTTGAGGATTTGTTTTGCAGATACTGGGAGAGCACCAGCTGTTTGCAAAATTCTCGGAGTGTTCCTACAGGTTTGATGGTGTTCACTTCTAGGTCTAGTAGTTACGGGAGACGGTTTTCGTATGTTTCCGAGGAAGATCGAGGCCGTACAGCTTAGGCCCAGACTTGTGTGCCAGATGGAGGTCCGCAGATTTTTGGGTTTAGCAGGTTTTTACCACCGTTTCATGCAGGGTTGCTTGTGTATCGCTGAACTATTGACTGAACTGACCGGGAAGGAGGTTCTTTTCTGTGGAATGAGCCACATGTGCGGAGTTTTTCTGCAGTTGAAGACTCGGTTAACAACTGCATCAGTTCTTTCTTTACTTCTGGTTCAGGCGACTTTGTTGTTTAACTGTGATGTTTCGCGAGTGGGGCGCGACTGTGTACTGAGGTGACACTGTAGAGTTATCGCTTTTACTTCCCAAAAGTTAGAGGAAGTACGAGCAGGATATCCCACTCATGATCTGGAGATGGCCGCGGTGGTCCTGCGTTGGAGATTTCGAAACACTACTTGTTCGGAGAGTCGTGTCAGATTTTCACGGACCACCAGAGCTAAATGTACATCTTCCTGCAACGAGTTGCGATTGTTGAGCCAGCGCCGTTGGATGGAGCTTGTGGAGGATTGTGTTTGTGAGATCCTTTATTAACTATGGCAAGGAGATTGTGGTAGTTGATGCTTGAATTGTAGGCCCGGGGTTAGCTTGTTCCAGTAGTGCGCAGTTCTGAGACAGTCTTCTGCAGATTTACAGTTCTTGTATGATCGTGGAGTACTGCTAGGTTCGCCTCTACTGAGGGGACGCTTGCTCATGTCCGCGCCCGACCACTTTTCCTTAAATCGTTTTTCATGAGGCACATCCCGCCGATGCTCGTTCGTCAGAGATTCTTGAGCATACTCGGCAGGGTAAAGATTCAGAGTCCTTGATTTGTGACTAAGGTATGCTATGATTAGGGACGCGTTGGTGTACCGTTACTGGTAGGTGGAGACGCGAAATCCTAGAGCAGACACATCGGTCAGCTTTCTGTGTTCATTCAAGTTCCACCAATTCGTGACTTGACTTGTGAGTTAGTTACTGGTGGGCATGATTGAAGAGTGAAGTTTCGGATTTCGTTCAAGGTGTCTGTCTTATTGTGAGCTAAGGTTGAGCATTTGAGACCAGCTGGAGAGATTGCAATCTTTAACCGTTTCGGAGTGGGAATAGGAGCATATATCCATGATTTTCGTTGTAGTGTCTACCCAGGTCTAGACATAGTGTGACTCCATCCGGGTGTTTGTTGTCCGGTTATTCTCAGTTTGCTCAGTTGTTCTTTATTAAGGTTTTGTGTTGCATAGAGTTCCTTCATGCGTTGTATCCAATTAAGGCACCCTGTTCTCTAGCCGTAGTTGGAAGAAGCTTCAGGAAGCCTTGGGTACTGGTTGAACTTTAGCTCCGTTTTCCATCCATTGGCGATGGTCAGTTGGCGGATTATACAGACTCTGGACGATATGCTGGTGCATACGTACTTATTGCTTTTGGCAGTTTGGATCGTCACCTGCCATTGTTAAGGTTCTCCTTCTATAGCTATTATCAGGAGACACTCCAATTGGCAACCTTTAGGTTTAGTTGTTAAGTCGTGTCGATCGCCATTCTGTTTTTCTGACTCTCCGTAAATAGGATTTTTGGACCTAGCCAGTCTAGAGACTTCGGAGATGATCCAGTTGGTTCAGGTCAGGATGAGAGTAGTCCAGTGCGGACAGAGGTCTTATGCCGACCATGGTGGTCGCAGACATGAGTTCGCAGTGGGAGATCATGGATTCCTATGTATTTTTCCGATGAATGACATGTTGAGTTTTGGGAAGCTTATCCCAGGATTGTAGGTCCTTTTGAGATCCTTAACGCAAGTTAGTTCCGATGCCTTTGATTTGGCACTTCCGCCCAGATTATTGAGTATTCACCCCGTATTCCTTGTGTCGATACTTTGCAAATACCTTCATGACCTTTCTCACATGATTCAGCATCAGACCATTAGCTTTGACGCGATCTTTTCGTTCACCGGCAGCCATTTGTGTTCTCGGCAGGTGGAGAAACTTCGGTCAAGGGTCTTGCCATCTGTGGAGAGTTTTCTTGGACGTAGCCAAATAGTGAGGTGGTCACTTGGGAGGCTGCGAGCGAGATATGAGACTTTGTAATCTTTTCTTTGAAGGTACGCTTAGTGAGAATTTTAAATTCGGGGACGAATTTTTATAAGGGGGGAGATTGTAACGTATTAGAAATCGTTATGCGAATTTTTCCGTTTTAGGGTAAAATTGTCGGTATTTTCTGTTTTAAACCGACTGTGATCAAACGACCATATAGACTTGCTAGCACCTAGTTTAACTAAAATAAAGCTAGTGCGCAAGCTTTGGGGGTATATAGGACGTTTTGGTTCAATTGGAATTTTTTCCAATTTTAATATTATTTTAATGCGGTATTCACATTTTGGGAAATTTCTCTTAAGTGATCTTTTTAACAAATTAAGTTCGAGTTAATTAACCTTCCCACAATATCAAGATATTTTTTTGGGAAATTAGAATTAAGATTAAAGAAAAAAGAAAAAAAAGAATTCAAGAGGTGCATGTGTGTGTGAATGCATTTATATGCATTTATCACTTGAAATTGCTAGGAAATTCAACACAAAACTCCATTCTTCTCTCTTGGCCGAGCTCCATCCTCCCCCTTTTGCTCTTGATCAATTCCTTTCTATTCTTGCATCAATCCAAGCCAATAAATCTCCAAAATTCCAAAACAAATTACCAAAATACCTCAAGTCTTGATTCTTGCTCTTTGATCACTTGGAACAAGGAAAGCTTGGATCTTGTGAGCTAAAGTTGATAGGTATAATCCCTACACTGATAAATAGGAGTTTTTATGTTGTATAGCTCGTTGGTTATTGTTTAGAACACGTTAGATATCGATTAGTGTAATATCGTGTTTTTAGTGTCTTTTTAGAACCTCTGTATCTGCTGGGGACTGGAAATTTTAGTGAGAGATCAAACAAATTAGTAGCGATGTACTAGTGACCCAGGAGCACCACCAGAGACCCGAGCACCAACCCACCGGCCTCTGTCCGCGACACTTTGGCAATTTCCGGCGACGCCGGCTATGGGGGAGGCGCTAGGGTTTGGTTTTTGTGGGTAGTTGTCTTCTGTAGTTTAGGGGTGTTTGGTACTGTTTACTTTTTTAGTAAGTGCAGTATGCAAAATCTGGGATCGTTTTTGTAACGCTTCGAAATTCGTTTAGGTTAATTTCGCGTTAGTTAGTATTGATGCGTGTTTTTCATAAAACCCCGTAAAACTTATTTCTTTTGTTGACTAGTTCTAATTGCGATGAGAGGTGTTTTTATATATAAATGGGTTTATTAATTTTAAATTAGCTAGTGTTCTTTTAGTTAGAAATTACTTCCCTTAATTACTTTTCATAATGAGGATTAGTGAAACTTGCTTGCATACTTAGCACTTTTTGGTAACATAAGTTTTCTTTCTCACCTCTTTCGATTTAGCATTTCCTTTCTTTTTTAAAAAAAAACCATAAAGAAATTTAAAATTGAGAGAAAAGAGAGGCATGGAGTGCAATTAATGAGGCATGGCGAGCCCTTGACTTTGACAATTTTCTCTCTCTCTTTCTCTCTCTCTCTCCCTTTCTTGCTGAAATTCCTGCAGAAGAAAAGCAGCCGCAGCAGCAACTTTATCATCATCCTCTTCTCCTCTTGCTTCGCTTTTTAATTCATACACAACCCTACACAAAACCCTCTCATTCCTTCACTCAAAACCTTGGAAAAATGGCTCTTTTGGGGATTTTGGTGGCAAGTCAGTGCATGTAAGGGCAAAGGCTGGAATTTGAGTTTCTCTAGGATCTTTTGAAGGTATCAAACTCAACCATATCACCCTAAGTCATAACTTGTTTGTTTTGGTTGTTAAAAATCGTATTTTGTGTATTTTTTTGTGCTACTGAAGGGAATTAGTGAAGCTTGTGTTATGTTAACATTTTTGTGGCTTGATTAGCTTGGTTATGTGCTTATAGTATTGTTTTAACTCAAGGTTTGCTTCAGGTTTCACTAAAATACCCTAATGTATTGATTTAGTGTTAAAATAGCTTTTTAACTAGATTTTTGGGTTCTGTTGGATCTGCTTGTACCCCGGTTGCTTCAGACCAATATTGTAATTACTGGGGCATGTACACTAGGTATAGAGAGTACACACGAAGCCCGGGAGCCCAACTCCCGAGTCGGGCCGCCGGAAAATTGGTTCATGTTGCACGAGCACTAATCTTCATGTTACACACACACTGTATGGCGTTATGCGTCAGGGCTGATAGACTGATTTTGCTTGATCGTATACATGAGGCATAATACAGTGATGACCGTTGTTCAGAGATCATGGCACAGATTGTATAGGGCAGATTTTCCGAGTTCGTGATCGATGATCAGGGGATACTGTGATTTTGGACTAGACTGTGCGTACCAGATGCTGAGGGACTGCGGCGCGAGATACTTGAGGAGGCACATTGATCGGTGTACAGTGTTCATCCGGGTTCCACCAAGATGTACCATGATATGAGAGATGTTTACTGGTGGGACGGAATGAAGAGGGACATCACAGATTTCGTGTCGAGTTGCCTGACTTGTCATCAAGTCAAGGCCGAGCACCAGAAGCCCGCGGGAGAGCTACAGCCGTTACCTATTCCTGAGTGGAAATGGGAGCAGATTTCTATAGACTTCATTGTGGGTCTACCCAGGACTAGTCGAGGGTATGACTCCATCTGGGTGATCGCGGATCGTTTGACGAAAGCGGCTCACTTCCTGCCGGTGAAGACGACTTTCGGATTTGCTCAGTATGCCCAGATATACATCGAAGAGATTGTACGACTGCATGGAGTCCCGATGTGTATCGTGTCCGACCGAGGCACCCAGTTTACCAGCCGACTATGGCAGAGGCTTCAGCAGGCTTTAGGCACCTGCTTGAGTTTCAGCACAGCATTTCATCCGCAGACCGACGGACAGTCAGAGCGGACTATTCAGACAATCGAGGACATGCTCCGAGCTTGCGTCTTATACTTTGGAGGTAGCTGGGATCATCATTTACCCTTAGTAGAGTTCTCCTACTACAACAGTTTACAGGAGACCATTTAGATGGCACCATTTGAGGCTCTATATGGTAGGAGATGCAGATCGCCCGTCTGTTGGATAGAGCTCAGCGAGAGCAGTATCTTAGGGCTGAAGATTGTTGAGGAGACGACCGTGAAGATCCAGTTGATTCGCGATAGGATGAGAGCAGCCCAGAGTAGGCAGAGATCTTATGCGGACCGCCGTCGGCGCAGACTTGAGTTTTCTGTTGGCGATCAAGTTATCTTGAGGGTCTCCCCGATGAAAGGTGTGATGAGATTTGGGAAGAAGGGGAAGCTTAGTCCCAGGTACGTGGGCGCCTTCGAGATCCTCGAGCGTGTTGGTGCAGTTGCGTATCGATTAGCCCTTCCGCCCAGTTTTCCAGATGTGCACCCCGTATTTCACGTTTCTATACTCCGCAAGTATCTTCATGATCCTTCGCATGCGATTCAGTACCCTGCGATCCAGCTAGAGCGCGACCTTTCTTTTGCAGTGCAGCCGGTGGTCATCTTGGGTCGACATGTTAAGAAATTGAGATCGAAGGATATACCGTCTGTCAAGGTCCTTTGGCATGGCCCGAGCGGCGAGGAAGTCACTTGGGAGACCGAGAGCGAGATGAGGAAGAAATATCCCCATCTCTTTGAAGGTACGTGTAGCTAGATTTTTAAATTCGGGGACCGAATTTCTTTAAGGGGGGTAGATTGTAACGCTTCGAAATTCGTTTAGGTTAATTTCGCGTTAGTTAGTATTGATGCGTGTTTTTCATAAAAACCCGTAAAACTTATTTATTTTGTTGACTAGTTCTAATTGCGATGAGAGGTGTTTTTATATATAAATGGGTTTATTAATTTTAAATTAGCTAGTGTTCTTTTAGTTAGAAATTACTTCCCTTAATTACTTTTCCTAATGAGGATTAGTGAAACTCGCTTGCATACTTAGCACATTTTGGTAACATAAGTTTTCTTTCTCACCTCTTTCAATTTAGCATTTCCTTTCTTTTTTTAAAAAAAACCATAAAGAAATTTGAAATTGAGAGAAAAGAGAGAGGCATGGAGTGAAATTAATGAGGCATGGTGAGCCCTTGACTTTGACAGTTTTCTCCCTCCCTCTCTCTCTCTCTCTCCCTCTCTTGCTTAAATTCCTGCAGAAGAAAAACAGCAGCAGCAATAAGTTTATCATCATCCTCTTCTCCTCTTGCTTCTCTTTTGAATCCATACACAACCCTACACAAAACCTCTCATTACTTCACTCAAAACCTTGGAAAAATGGCTCTTTTGGGGATTTTGGTGGAAAGTCAGTGCATGTAAGGGCAAGGGCTGGAATTTGAGTTTCCCTAGGATCTTTTGAAGGTATCAAACTCAACCATATCACCCTAAGTCATAACTTGTATGTTTTTGTTGTTAAAAATCGTATTTTGTGCATTTTTTAGTGCTAATGAAGGGAATTAGTGAAGCTTGTGTTAAGTTAATATTTTTATGGCTTGATTAGCTTGGTTATGTGCTTATAGTGTTGTTTTAACTCAAGGTTTGCTTCAGGTTTCACTAAAATACCCTAATGTATTGATTTAGTGTTAAAATAGCTTTTTAACTAGATTTTTGGGTTTTGTTGGATCTGCTTGTACCCCGGTTGCTTCAGACCAATATTGTAATTACTGGGGCATGTACACAAGGTATAGAGAGCACACACAAAGCCCGGGAGCCCAACTCCCTAGTCGGTCCGCAGGAAAATTGGTCCAGATTGGGGATCTGGGGGTTGAGGTTTGTGTGGTAGGTGTCTGCTGCAATTTGAAGACTTTTGGTATATGCAACTTTGTAAAATTCTCTCTGTAGGAAAATCTGGGACCAAATACCCTATTTCCTACAATTTTAACTTTCGTGACACATGTGACACGTGTGTGGGTTTGGGGTTTTGTGCGTATCACGATGTGTCGGGGTAGTTTCAGGCGCACAATCACAGATTTTAGCGTATCGCGCATGTTAGTGTATATGCCCTAGATGCCATTACTGTATCATACTAGTTTGTATATTACTTGATGGAAGCTTGGGATATTCACCTTGTATAAACAATCTTGCTCAATATAGTAGTATGCTACTTGGTTTGTTTCTACTTCAATGTGTACTTGTGTTTATTTCAGTATATCACTTATACGCATTAGTGGAGCCCTTAGGATCTTTGCTTGATTACCAGCGTTGTGATGGCAGTCACACTAGTGGGGGCTGGGTAATCTATAGGCACATCCTTATACAGGTCCCTAGTCGTAGGACTATCGAGACAGGGCATCGATACTCCGGAGTAGACTAGCGTATGCGCTTCTCATCCCAGTGTGGGAGATGGTCTGTCCCACAGCCATCAGTACGTCGTACTGGAGATAGTATACGGGTGCTCGTTGGGTTACGAGTACACTGGACAGGACTCGTCGGGAACTGACAGGTTGGTATTATACCTATCGTCAGTTATCAGTTTCCAGGTGACATGAGTACAGCTTAGTCCGCTGACTTGACACTGACACTTCGCCTCGAGTGTGTTCCCACTGCACTTTGATCACTACCCTACCACGGCTCAAAGGAGTCGTGCAAACAGGTGGTGGTTGGGTGCAGTCCCGAAGCACTTGGAGGCAGTGACGGTTAGACAGGATTCGTCTCTCCCGGTATTGGGGGTTGACATCGCGCTGTGTCTAGGAGAGCCATTACACGAGTAGTCCCTGGCCAGGGCAAGCGAGATATACTGGTAGGTTTCCAGTGTTATCTCAGGGTGTTTTGGGCTTCACTCCGACACGACTTGTACCGCTATTGGGGGACTGACGTTTTACCGCCCCCTAGGCCCGACATGCGATGTATCAGACGAACAGACCGGACTGTATGGAGACTGTCACATTCAGACTCAGTAGGAGTTCAGATGGGGTTTCACCTCGTCAGCCTTCTTGTCGACATCTACCTGGGGACCGTTACGCACAGCTAGTGCCGCTTGCGGTCTGTGGTTAAACCCACTGCCAGCGTAGTGTCGAGTCTTTAGAGTCCCACATAGAGGGTATTCGCCTCTGGGCAAAACAGAGTAGAGGTCGCATGGTTTTGCGACAGGGTTCGTTCTCATCCGCGCACTTATGCACGTTTGGAGTCCGGACGGATTATACTGGCAGGCTCTGGTTTGAGCCAGATACTGGTATATGTTTTGGGGGTTGCTTTTATATCTTGGTATTCTTGTTCCTCGGAACGAGAATGCAGGTGTGTATGCACAGTTGCTTGAGGCGGAGAATGAGGTTTTTCATTAGGGTTTCGGATCGGGTGCGTATGCACAGTTGACAGTTATCATTTTCCAAACCCTAATGGATTTATATATTATCTATTAATAATAGTAATTAAATGAGAATTATGTTATGGTTGTTTTTTTGTTGACTTGTTGACCTTGGTTGACTTGTTGACCATTGACCACTTTCATGCCTTGAAAGTCTTCCTTGATTCATGCTTACACTTCATTTAAAGAAGCATGATAGTGGTCATTCCAAAATTACCATCAACTATTCTTATTTCAATTATTATCATTTAGATAATTCATTTCTTTTGCAATATGGTTGCAAGAAAGAAATAATTGAGCTCATTCTATCATAACCTCTCTCTCTCCTCATTTCATCTTCTTCTTCCTCTTGAAAAGAGAAACCTTCTCATGTGTTGAGAATCATTCTCTTTAGAAAGAAAAGCAAACCCTAATCTCTCTCTACTCATTCTAGGATGAAGGTTTAGCAAGCCGGAAACCCTAGTTCACTCAAAGATCGAGGAAGAGCCCAAAGTCGAACCTTCGAGGTGGATCCATCTTCGACGGGAGAAGGCGACGTAAAGAGAACCATCAACCTCTACAAGGTTTGAAGAAGAAGGAGTTCAAGTTTAGGTATAACCATCTTCCATAGTAGCTAACTCTCTTTAGCTAGAATACTAGTTTTTGTTTAGACAACGATCCCGACCATGTTTAGTCCATGTTGCCTCTTGCGATAAAAATTCGTTTTTTATACCGTTTCCGCCTCCCCGTAAGCACCGGGGGTCGCAATATGGACTTACAGTGGTATCAGAGACTAACTAAACTTAAACTAGCTTGGTAGTAAGGTGTAACGAAGTTCGGAACCGAAAAAATCACAAAACCGGAAAAACCAAAACCCTAAGTTTCTGTTGAATTTTTTTCTGCTCAAAATGAAAAAATTTATACTTGTAAAATCGTCTCAGGGTTTTGTAAGAGCACCCATGAAAAACGATGACCTAATTCCTTAAAACCGCCGCGCTTCCGCCGCACGAGGTAGGCATGTGCGGCGGAAGCGCCGCACTTTGTCTTCTTCTGTCCATCGATTTTCGTGCAGAGTGTTTATGTGTTGGTTTTGGGATTTTTAAAATATATTATATGTGCCCAGATTTTCCAGAACTGAAATTTCCTTTTGGGGTCCTATAATTCCGTATTTTTTTCCGAACTTCACTGCACTTTGACTATGTTGGTTATATCTGTGATGTTTGCATGTATTGAACGTCGGCTAATCGCTATAGGTCGATTAGTCGGGGTTATACATGATCTGTAATGTGCTGGAATGTGTATATGAATGTGTTGGACTGTCGCGGGTGAATAGCCGGGGTGGATGTGAGATGAGCTTTTGTTTTTCTTTCATTCATTGTAAATGTAAATTGATGTAATTATATTATTTGTTTGGCCGCACAACCGGGTCGGGGTTGTAGCCGTCATTGTATAATTCTTTTTACTGTTTATGCTCCTAGGATAGACCCATGGTGGGGTGCACAAACTACCGGGAACTTGGCGGGTAGTTTGCCGCACCCGTAGGGGTCTTGGGTGGGGTATTTGCTATTCACCGCGACCGTGTTATCCGCTTTTCGTTTCAGGCTCGAAAGGATTGCGGATTGCTAGTATATCCAATGTATTCATCTGTGATCTGTAATGTCTATCATTGTTTTCTATTTAGGCGTTGCTTATGTTTTACAGCCGCGCTAGCCCAGCCCCCGCTCTGTCGTTAGTTAAGTAACCTAACGAGTGATGACGGGACCCCGTGGCGAATGCGAATGGCATAAGCGTACGTCATATTTTGGTTGTTTTCTGCAATGGTAGGATTAAATGATGGGACGCATTAAAAGAACTAATGCAAGAATATCACGCATTAAAAGAACTAATGCAAGATAATAAACCAAGTTTAAGTCGATGGAACACTTTCGAAAAACCACTCGGTTCTTTTCAAAACTAACTTTTAAATGCGGAGCTTGAGCCACTCCTTCTAAAAGCTATCTCGTTCCATCGATTATATCAAGTTCACTACGTTCACGGTTTTACCAAAACCATTCGTAGCCCTCCGTCGTTTCGCATGAATAGGCAATAGTATTCAAGCTGTGTATTTTGGCCAAAGTCAAGGCACAGTGATTGGTAGCTATTGGGTGTTCATGTGTAGCATAGATAGATGCGTTGGTTTGGGACAGTCGTGCTGCCATTTTGGCCAAAGTCAAGGGTATGTACGGATGGATCCAAATTAACCTGGAAAGTGACGGGAAGAACTTGACATGTGACTTATGATATTTTGGCCAAAGTCAAGGTCATAAGAGCATGGGGCAAAAATCCACATCGGGAGTTTCATAAGTACTGAAACTTGCTAGATTTGCATACCATTTGGAGTGTGATGATTATGGTAGGATTCCTTCATTTTCGTCACGCGATGATATTTGGATCCCGATCCTACTGTGAGTATATGCTACTCCTCGGGAAATTTCTCACTAAACGATCAATGCTATAAACCTAGTAGGTTCCTAGAAAGGTGTTAGCGGGGCTACGCCCCCAGGGAAAAGAGGTTCTTAAATTAAGGAACTTCGCGAAAGCGTTGGAAAACCTCCCTCGAAGTACCGACACTGGCCTGGCTGAACGGTTAAGCAAGTATTGTACGGTGGGATTGATCCCGGCTAATTCTTCCTTTGTGGTTTGAGGAGGGATTCGAGAGACAGTGGGAGCCATCCTGTTTAGACAAATTAAAAACCATTCTAAACTTGCAAGAGCATCGTGCTAAGTGTTTCTTCTCTCCCCCTGCAGCGACCAAATCGAAATGACTGGACTTAAGTTACTTCTAGATAAAAACATATTGACAGGGCCAAACTACAAAGATTGGCTCAGGAATGTCAAATTGGCAATCTCTTACGACAAGCTGGGGTATCTTCTTACCACCAAAGCTCCCCCCGTCCCAGGTCCCACCTCCAGCGTCGCGGATAAGGAAATCCGTAAGACTTGGGAGATTGACAGCGCGAAGGCCAGATGCCTCGTACTTGGCTCGATGGACAATGACCATCAGAGGAGGCACGAGAATATGGATTTGGAATCCATATTTCTTCATACAAAAGAACTGTATGGAGAGCAGTCTCGTATCGCAAGATACGAAGTGTCGAAGAAGTTATTTTCGACAAAGTTGGCCGTCGGATCATCGGTAGCGGACCACGTGCTTAAGATGATTGGCTACACTGAGGAGCTCGCGGAACTTGGGACCACGTTGGACAGTGAACTCTATACGGATATAATTCTCCAGTCCCTTCCATCCACTTACGCCCAGTTCATACTGAATTTCAACTTGCAAGAAAAGGAAGTTGAACTTTCAGAACTCCTCAACCTGCTGAGGAGCGCAGAGGGCACCCTACAGAAGGGTAGGGAAACATCCACTTTGTTTGTAGGAGGATCTTCTTCCTCTAGGTCCAAGGCAAAAGCCAAGGGAAAGAGGAAGAAAGCCCCCGCCAAACCAAGAGGCGGTGTTAGTAAAGTGGGTACGAAGGGAAAAGAAATGGCAACAAAGATTGCGGGGAAGCTTGTGGGTAAAGAGGAATGCTTCTATTGTCACAAGAGTGGACACTGGAAGAAAGATTGCAGGGCTTGGAAAGCCAGGACACAGGAACTGAAGCAGGTTGCGGCTTCAGCTTCAGGTGTGTATGTTATTGAAAACTGTCTTTCTATAAACTCTACTTCCTGGGTATTGGATACCGGATCAGGATCTCATATCTGTAATTCTTTGCAGGCGTTGAGAAACCGTAGGTTTTTGAAGGCAGGTGACATGACCCTCAGAGTTGCGAACGGAGCTAGCATGGATGCTAAAGCCGTGGGGGACTATCACCTGGGAATGTCAGATGGGCATGTTTTGGTTTTGCGTAATTGCTTTTTTGTACCCAACGCAACATGTAATATCATTTCTGTATCTTTAGTATCTAAAGAATGTTATGAATTTGCGTTTGTAAGTAATGTTGTAAACATTCACCTTAATCAAGTTCTGATTGGGTCAGGTACATTGAGCAATGGTATATACGTATTAAACCAACCACAGATTTTCAATGTCCAGAATACACACAAAAGAAAGTCACCAGATATTAATCAGACTTTCTTATGGCATTGTAGACTGGGTCACATCAATGAGAGAAGGTTGACTAAGTTACATACAGAAGGATATTTGGATCCGTTCGAATATCAATCATATGCCACTTGTCAATCCTGTCTCAAAGGAAAGATGACAAAGACTCCGTTCACTGGACACGGAGTAAGAGCGAGCGAGCTCTTGGGACTCGTACACAGCGACGTGTGTGGTCCAATGTCTACACATGCGCGAAGCGGTTATTCTTACTTCATTACTTTTACGGATGATTTTTCAAGATACGGTTATGTCTTCCTAATGAAACATAAGTCCGAAGCTTTTGAAAAATTCCAGGAATTTAAGAATGAAGTAGAAAAACAAACCGGCAAAAGTATCAAGATTCTAAGATCGGATCGAGGTGGAGAATACTTAAGTGCCGAGTTCCTGAATTACTTAAAAGAGAATGGGATTCTCTCTCAGCTTACTCCTCCATACACTCCGCAACACAACGGTGTATCGGAGAGACGGAACCGGACCCTATTGGATATGGTACGGTCCATGATGAGTAACGCTGAGTTACCGCGATCATTCTGGGGGTATGCGCTAGAATCAGCTGCGTACCTTTTGAACCGAGTTCCTACTAAGACTGTGCCTACTACACCATATGAGATGTGGTGTGGGAAGAGACCCCATCTCAGTCACATTAAGACTTGGGGAAGTCCAGCTTTTGTTAAAAAGCAGCATGCGGACAAGCTCGAGGCACGCTCAGTACTGTGTAAGTTTGTGGGATATCCAAAGAATTCCAAGGGGTATCTCTTCTACTACGAAGAGGAACAAAAAGTTCTTGTTTCTCGTCATGCCCACTTTCTAGAACATCAGTTCTTAGAAAAAGAATCCAGTGGGAGCGCAGTAGAACTGGAAGAAATTCCAGAACCACAGACTATTACTGAAAGCTTAATGGAACCAGAGGGTTCAAATGAACAGGACATTCCTATGCCGCTCCGCAGAAGTAGTAGGCAGTCTCATCCGCCCGAGAGATACTACGGTTTTCTCATAGACGGGGATAGAGAGGATTGCATCATAGACTATGATGAGCCTACTAGCTTCCAGCAGGCCGTTCAGAGCATTGACTCGGTAAAATGGCTGGATGCAATGCGGACCGAAATGGAGTCCATGTACACCAACAAAGTATGGACGTTGGACATTGCTCCAGACGGGGTAAAACCCGTAGGATGCAAGTGGATCTTCAAAAGGAAGATTGGTGTAGATGGACAGGTTGAGACCTATAAAGCTAGACTTGTAGCAAAGGGTTTCCGTCAAAGACCTGGCTTGGACTATGACGAAACTTTTTCTCCAGTATCTATGCTGAAATCCATTCGGATCCTTCTTGCCATTGCTGCCTTCCACGATTATGAGATTTGGCAGATGGACGTAAAAACCGCTTTTCTAAATGGAAGTTTAGAGGAGTGTGTCTATATGGATCAGCCAGAGGGTTTCATTCAGAGTGGGAGCAGCGGAAAGGTGTGCAAGTTGCTTAAGTCCATCTATGGACTAAAGCAGGCATCGCGGAGTTGGAACATCTGTTTTGATGAAACGGTCAAGGAACTTGACTTTATCAAAAATCCAGATGAACCATGCATCTATAGTAGATTTGTAGCGAGAACTGTAGTATTCCTTGTTTTATACGTGGATGACATTCTCTTAATAGGAAATGACATTCCTATGCTACAATCTGTCAAGGGTTTCTTGTCACACAGGTTCTCCATGAAAGACCTAGGTGATGCCTCTTACATCCTGGGGATCCGGATCCATCGTGATAGATCCAAGAGGATATTAGGACTTTCACAGTCCAGGTACATCGACACCGTACTGAAAAGATTCAGTATGGAAGATTCCAAGCGCGGTAACTTACCGGCTTGTCACGGGATCACCCTCTCTAAAGAGATGTCTCCCAAGACTGATTTAGAGAGGGATCGCATGTCTATTATACCCTACGCTTCTGCGGTAGGCTCTATAATGTATGCGATGTTGTGTACCAGACCGGATGTAGCTTATGCACTGAGTGTAGTAAGCCGGTATCAGTCAAACCCTGGGGAGAAACATTGGATAGCGGTAAAGAACATTCTCAAGTACCTGAGGAGGACTAAGGAGATGTTCTTGGTGTATGGCGGAAAAGACCTCCAGATTGAGGCCTTTGCTGACTCCAGCTTCCAGAGTGACAAGGATGATTCCAAGTCCATGTCGGGTTTTGTCTTTACCCTCAATGGAGGGGCGGTGTGTTGGAAGAGTTCCAAACAGGAAACCGTTGCAGACTCGACTATGGAAGCGGAATACATCGCTGCATCTGATGCCGCAAAAGAAGCTGTCTGGATAAGGAAGTTCTTAAAAGAACTTCAGGTGGTTCCGTCCATTGTTGACCCAGTACCTCTGTATTGCGACAACAACGGGGCTATAGCTTTAGCAAAGGAACCCAGGTCCCATCAGAGATCCAGGCACATCTTGAGGCGGTATCACCTGATCAGGGAGATCGTGGATCGCAAGGAGATCGAGGTTCGGAGGGTTGCTTCAGAAGAGAACACTGCAGATCCATTCACCAAGGCCCTACCCCAGACTCAGTTCGAGCGGCTGATCGAGATGATAGGTCTTCGATACGCCAGTACATGGCCTTAGTGCAAGTGGGAGATTGTTAGTGTATATGCCCTAGATGCCATTACTGTATCATACTAGTTTGTATATTACTTGATGGAAGCTTGGGATATTCACCTTGTATAAACAATCTTGCTCAATATAGTAGTATGCTACTTGGTTTGTTTCTACTTCAATGTGTACTTGTGTTTATTTCAGTATATCACTTATACGCATTAGTGGAGCCCTTAGGATCTTTGCTTGATTACCAGCGTTGTGATGGCAGTCACACTAGTGGGGGCTGGGTAATCTATAGGCACATCCTTATACAGGTCCCTAGTCGTAGGACTATCGAGACAGGGCATCGATACTCCGGAGTAGACTAGCGTATGCGCTTCTCATCCCAGTGTGGGAGATGGTCTGTCCCACAGCCATCAGTACGTCGTACTGGAGATAGTATACGGGTGCTCGTTGGGTTACGAGTACACTGGACAGGACTCGTCGGGAACTGACAGGTTGGTATTATACCTATCGTCAGTTATCAGTTCCCAGGTGACATGAGTACAGCTTAGTCCGCTGACTTGACACTGACACTTCGCCTCGAGTGTGTTCCCACTGCACTTTGATCACTACCCTACCACGGCTCAAAGGAGTCGTGCAAACAGGTGGTGGTTGGGTGCAGTCCCGAAGCACTTGGAGGCAGTGACGGTTAGACAGGATTCGTCTCTCCCGGTATTAGGGGTTGACATCGCGCTGTGTCTAGGAGAGCCATTACACGAGTAGTCCCTGGCCAGGGCAAGCGAGATATACTGGTAGGTTTCCAGTGTTATCTCAGGGTGTTTTGGGCTTCACTCCGACACGACTTGTACCGCTATTGGGGGACTGACGTTTTACCGCCCCCTAGGCCCGACATGCGATGTATCAGACGAATAGACCGGACTGAATGGAGACTGTCACATTCAGACTCAGTAGGAGTTCAGATGGGGTTTCACCTCGTCAGCCTTCTTGTCGACATCTACCTGGGGACCGTTACGCACAGCTAGTGCCGCTTGCGGTCTGTGGTTAAACCCACTGCCAGCGTAGTGTCGAGTCTTTAGAGTCCCACACAGAGGGTATTCGCCTCTGGGCAAAACAGAGTAGAGGTCGCATGGTTTTGCGACAGGGTTCGTTCTCATCCGCGCACTTATGCACGTTTGGAGTCCGGACGGATTATACTGGCAGGCTCTGGTTTGAGCCAGATACTGGTATATGTTTTGGGGGTTGCTTTTATATCTTGGTATTCTTGTTCCTCGGAACGAGAATGCAGGTGTGTATGCACAGTTGCTTGAGGCGGAGAATGAGGTTTTTCATTAGGGTTTCGGATCGGGTGCGTATGCACAGTTGACAGTTATCATTTTCCAAACCCTAATGGATTTATATATTATCTATTAATAATAGTAATTAAATGAGAATTATGTTATGGTTGTTTTTTTGTTGACTTGTTGACCTTGGTTGACTTGTTGACCATTGACCACTTTCATGCCTTGAAAGTCTTCCTTGATTCATGCTTACACTTCATTTAAAGAAGCATGATAGTGGTCATTCCAAAATTACCATCTACTATTCTTATTTCAATTATTATCATTTAGATAATTCATTTCTTTTGCAATATGGTTGCAAGAAAGAAATAATTGAGCTCATTCTATCATAACCTCTCTCTCTCCTCATTTCATCTTCTTCTTCCTCTTGAAAAGAGAAACCTTCTCATGTGTTGAGAATCATTCTCTTTAGAAAGAAAAGCAAACCCTAATCTCTCTCTACTCATTCTAGGATGAAGGTTTAGCAAGCCGGAAACCCTAGTTCACTCAAAGATCGAGGAAGAGCCCAAAGTCGAACCTTCGAGGTGGATCCATCTTCGACGGGAGAAGGCGACGTAAAGAGAACCATCAACCTCTACAAGGTTTGAAGAAGAAGGAGTTCAAGTTTAGGTATAACCATCTTCCATAGTAGCTAACTCTCTTTAGCTAGAATACTAGTTTTAGTTTAGACAACGATCCCGACCATGTTTAGTCCATGTTGCCTCTTGCGATAAAAATTCGTTTTTTATACCGTTTCCGCCTCCCCGTAAGCACCGGGGGTCGCAATATGGACTTACAGCACACACGCGCCCTTGGTTCGTGACACGGGTTTCTAGTTTGGCTTCAATGTTGTGTTTTTGTTGATTTGAGCTTATGCGTATTATTTTGTGAAATTCTAGGTTCGCAGGAAAGTACGGCATACGCCGCGAAGAAGGGGAAACAAGTCGTCGGCTATACTTAGCGCCAGACTACGGTGAGTAGATTTAACGTCTACGGGAAAATCGCCCGTATGGCGTTATGCATCAGGGCTGATAGGACATTGTCGTAGCATATCGCATTTGCATATATATTTGACTGTTCATGGATACTATTTGTTGCATACCGCAATCCCTGCTATATCTATATGAACTTAGAATTAATAACACACGACACTGTTACTAACAGTTCATGTTGTACGAGCACTAATCTGCATGTTACACACACACCGTTAGTAATTGCCATGCCACCCACATTATAGAATTGCCAAGGACAATATATTGTAGCCCACCTGATATATGATGTGACATGATTTTTGTATTTGTGCACATACTGATTTGCATATCCGGACTTATGCATATTCAAACTGTACTTACTTAGATAGACTGATTTTGGTAAAAACTGGGGACCGCATGATACCTTTTAAAAATTGAATCTACTTAAAGAGCGGGTTCTCCCTTTTTCTCATAGTATGACTTATGATCCAAACATTACATCGCAAGGATTTACGCAATGGCTTGGATTTCTGGATTTGAGGACCGTGGGGTTATTTAAGAAAAGATGCACTGTTTTGAAAACCCAGTTCCTCTTGATATGATATTTCAGTGCGTCCACCATGTGTTTTCTCGGTGTTGAGAGTGACATGTGAAACCCGATTCGAGGAGCGGACGAGGCCGATTGCGGGTGCATGGTGGACCCGGTATGGTATCCCGGGGCGAGAACGGATCTGCTGTGTAGTTAGACGGTAAGCCTGGCAGTGGGACCACTACCTACCGGTGATTGGTTGAACCTGGCGGTTATCCGGAGGATACCGACCGGAGTCGATAGATGGATATTGGACGATCCGTACAGCTGGGGCCGATGGCCGATTCCGCAGACGGAGCCCGTAGGCTTATGCGGACTGACAGAGCCCGATATGCGAGGATTTGCGTGTCGATGCTGTACACGATTATTCTATGATATTTTGAGTGCCGATGTTGGGCATTCGCGATTCTCTGAGATTTACAGGATTTGAGGGCCAATGAGAGTGCCGGCACCTGAGTTTTATTGGGATTTGGGTGCATTGATGGGCACCGATTATATTTCCACGTTCACATTCCGTGTAGATGTTATTTTATCCCATGCTCAGCATTGATTATTATGCATCTCTTCCTATAGTTATTTTACCTGATAGAGTACTTGTGCATGATTATTGCACGTCCTGCTTATCGCATATAGATATTATCTGCTGGCATATGTTAGAGTAGCGCAGTACGTGCATACTCGTGATTACCTTTATATGTTATCTCTATTCACGAGTTGCCAACTCACTCCCGTTGTGCCACAGTATTTGCAGGTTGCCTCTCAGAGTAGTCGCGGCAGGCCGCTTCCTTGTATCTTTTGGCTACGGATACCACTGCAGTTGGAGCGTGAGCTGCTTGCCGTTCGGTTGGTTGTGGTATTCCGGTTATTTACATTGTACACACTTTTGTATCTAGTACTCTCCATTTACTTTATGTATTGACTTAGAGACCAGTGTGAGGATGATGATGTAAATTATTGTATTATGGTGTCGAGCTCGTGTGGGCCGACTTTACATATGCAGTTATCTTTTTGTGATGTTTTTCATTTATTGCTTATTTCTTCGCTACAGCGTCGTATATTACTTTTGTGGTGATGGTTTCCGCCGTTGGGCGTGATTGCTCCCGTTTGGGATGTTTTATTTCATTGTATATCTATCACGACCCGAAAGTACGGAACATGACCGGCACTTAAACTACGAACGTCTCGAGGCGTACGTAATCTATGTAAACCGAAAACCCAGAAATCCAAACCAAGAAAATAGTAGAGTGAAGGAAAACCAATTTAAAACAAGTAGTTTTAATAGCATAAGCCGAATTATGCGGTTTTTAAGAACATCAAAATTTACTGAAAATTTCGGCAGAGTCTCCTTTGTAAATACTGGCTCCCAAACGGGATACAACATGAATAGTATACGAAATCAATAAAAAGGCATCCCCAAGCGGAAGCTAGCTCTTCGTCAATCGACGGTCACAACCACACAAGAAATATAATATACAACGCCAACGGCGAGGATCAAAACTCAAAAGGAAACTCAAAACCACCAGAAATATAACGAGCGACTCTAAGGTCGAAAGAATAAACAACACTGGTCTCTATCTCAAAAATACATGTTTGGTTGATGGAATTTAGTAGATACAGCGGAATAATATTATACAAGGTAATATGATGGGTACGATACAAGAAAAACCCACCTACTAGCAAGCCACCCGGAAAAGGAACTGAGCCCGCAAAGCCGTAATGAAACCTGTACGGCAAACCTGCAAGAAACTGGGGCACAACAGGGGTGAGTTGCCAACTCGTGAATAGAAAAACATCTACGCACAGAAATCGCATAAATAACGCAATCCTAGGTCAAAGATCATAATATAGCCTCAAAAATGTATATAACATGTAGCCTATAACAAGGCTAGGGTAAATATCTAACCCGAGTGTAATCTCATGTGCCCGTGTCAGTGCCTCAGGTAGCAATATATCATATGAATGAGGTATGAATGCATGAAAACAGAATACATGTAAATGAAGAAACTGTTTTCATAAATTAGTGAGATTTCCTTCGTATTTTTAAACCGAGGTATCATAAATGAAATCAGTATCAACAGTGTCTAGCATCGACACAAAACATAAATCCCACTGTCTCGAAATATCAATGTCTCAATCTCAATATCTAGGGCGCCGGCAGTCCAGACCGGCCCCTACCATCCATCTCAAGACCACGACGGTATCCTCCGGATATCCGACGCGTCGGGTAATATCACCGGTAGGTAATCTGTCCCCTGCCAGGCTCAACGTCAACACCACATTCATCTTGCCCCGGGATACCATACCGGGTCCACCATGTACCCGTGACGGTTCCTCCACTCCTCGACACGGATCTCTAAAACCACAGCAAACTCATGGTGGACGACACTTTACATCACTAGAAAACCGCAACATTTTATATTTTAAAAGATCATAAGTTGTAAATTTTGCGGCTTTCCCCGAAATCCAGAAATATCATAAATCTCAAGAAATCATCACAAGTGCATATGTCAATGATAATGAATGCATATGGTATCAATAACCAAGTTGCAATGTATGATTAATAAACTAGGCATGTAATGCAGGTACACTAATATCATATCAACTACTAACTAACAAGCTAAGTCAAGCAAATATATTCTTTAAAGTGTACGTGACATGGCAATTACCGATGAAGATGTGTGTGAGCCGGCAAGTAGGTGTACGTGGTACATACGCATCATCGGTAATGTTGCTGGTGTCCTAACAGCATGATATCAATAATGGAATATGCAGCAAAATAAGTATGCGAGGCAGAGTTAACAGCAATAATATGCGGGAGCTGAATACTAGACACAACGATAACTAATCTGTAATAATCTAATATAAGTCCTACAAATGGTGCCATTTGAAATAACACGAACCGCGGGGTTTTGAAAATAGGGCTACGGTGGTTTTTAAGAAAGGATACGTCTTTTGAAATATCCGTAGATCCCTTGACCTGTCTTGTAAAATACCCACGATCCGCTAGTTTTGAAATAGGTAGGAGTCTAATCTAATCTAACAACTACACTTAACTATACGGCTGAACTAACAAGCTGAACTACAGGTAAGGAAACCGCCTATCATCTGAGTCGATACATATACATACCTGTATATATACAGTCGGTGATCCCGCCTCAATAATATCATATCCATAACCAGACATCCCAAATCAAGAGTGCGGATCAATCATCAAAATATAGCTCGTACGTAAATCCGTCGTACGGCATCCCCAAATCTGGGTATGGGTCAATATCACATTCATCATACTATTCATCTGATATCCTCTTTATCAAATATCATGATCGGGGTATTGATCTACGTCTAGTACAATATTGCTACCATCTATGTATGCATGCATGTAAGAATCACTACGTCAAAAGACCCGCTAAAACATCATGTCGTATCTCAATACGAACCAAAACACATCACGGATCTTCTGGCCTCAAGTCCAATATCATCGACTCATCTCAAATCCCAATTACTATCCTCAAATCGAGTATATAAACACATAGTCCCATACCCATGTGTAAATATACACAACAATATATAATCTCATGTACGCACATATGAAAGAAGAATGTATGCAAATATGGGTGTATGCGTATGTGTGGTGCAACCACTACCTAAGGTTTCGTAACCATGCACCAATCCAACACCAATATCCATCTAAAATCATCAATAATAAATCTTAACAACATAACATAAATTGTTGGTGTGTATACGCATCAGTATACATCACCACGGACTGCGGGGGTGCTATACGCCATCCACCCGACTTATCCCCGTAGATATAAATCTACTCACCTGGTCCTCGTTCGCCGGTGTCGACGTCGCCACGTGCTTGCTTGTCGTCTTGAAGTTCACATGGGGTACCTACATATCATAACGCACCGTATCGCATTAAAACTAAATTCGAAATCGAAACGGCATACGAAAATCAAATCGGCACGTGTATCACGCATAGGTCCAAACCTATCGCCTACGCATGCAAGAATAGTCAAACCAACCCTCGATGTCGATGTACAGACGTCAAACAATCGAGAAAAATCCAATCACACTCATTTGCACATTCACGAACACTAATTTTAATATAAACTAGGTTAAAACTCACAAAAACCCCAACTTTACTTAAAAAGTCACTTTTCCGAATATCTAGCGAGCACAATTCGCCGTTTTTGTACAAAACAGGATGTTTAAATGAATGTAGCGGCCAATATATTTATTAAATATCTTAAATAAGTCATAGAAAAAATTTCCGGAATTTAATCTCATTAAATTCCAAAAACCCTAATATTCTAGTTTACAAAATACCCTTTTTAACAATTTCATAGCAAAATGCATAAACTACAATTTAGGTTGGATTCCTATGAACTAAAGTGTTAAACTACAATTAATAAAGTTAATAATATGATAAAAACCCTAACCATATTTTTAATCTCATATTTTGAATTAAAACTAAAAACCTAGTTTGCAATATTAACCACCTTTAACAATTTTAAACTAGAAATTAGCAAACTTGTTACAAGTTTAGCTTTTTCATTAAATTTCAAGTTAACCGACTCATTAAAACCATACTCTAACGATAGA
The DNA here is from genome assembly GCA_030015575.1 of Agapanthus africanus. Classification (NCBI taxonomy): domain Eukaryota; kingdom Viridiplantae; phylum Streptophyta; class Magnoliopsida; order Asparagales; family Amaryllidaceae; genus Agapanthus; species Agapanthus africanus. The sequence continues at coordinate 238,153,084 of JASDDO010000031.1, forward strand.
AACCCTAATTAGATTTTAATCCCAATTATATTCATAGTTTCCAAAAACTAGTTTGTTAAAAAGCTTAAGCATGGACATTTTGCAAGTAACAATTTGTAATTATTAGCTAAATTAGGTTTTCCATGTCTTCTCATGCCAAACTACACCTAGAAAACATAAACAAGTGACAACAACCATATTGAATTCAAACCCTAACTAGCAATTAACTCTATTCTAGAAATCCCATGCTTTCAAATTAAAACCTAATTAAGCATCTAATTAGATAATAAGGAAGTATTATAGCAACAATTAAGTAACTAATCAAAAATCAAACCATGAGACAAATATTTATACCTCACAAAACATGAATCAAACATGCAACCTAGCCTCACAAACTTGCTTCTTTCACCATGATCCATACTAGAATAGGTAAAGGAAAAATGGGTAAGAATTGGATTTGAGTTTTAGCTTGATTTTAGATGGAATTTTGGAGATTTTTTTGAAGGGTTTTGAGTGAAATGAGATGAGAAAAAGGGGAGGACAGCAAGAGGGAGGCTCGGCTGCATCATGAGGAGGAGAGGAGTGAGAGTGAGGTGGGGAAAAGCAAGTGAAGAAAGTTCAAAGTAAATACAAAAGTCAAAGCCCATACTTCAATTAACTTCTTCTCTCTTTATTCTTTTCTTTTCAAATCTTCAAGTGGGTAAAATTGATGGGGCTGCTGAATTCAGCCATGAGAGGAAATAAATGGGGGTGTGTGGATGTGGGTATGGGTGTGGGGTGATGAAAAATGATAAATACAATACCCCAAGCATCCATTCACGCTAAAAAAAAGCCTTTTTTTCTTCAATAATTTCTAAACCGTTTTGGTAAATGATTTCGTTCCAAAAAATCACATGATAAAATTTTATTTAATGTTTTATGATGCACAAAATTTGTTTCAACTCATTCCAATTTGTAATTTTCCCTAATTAAATGTATTAGTGACGGCTTAAAATAATAATAAAATAATATTTTTTTTTAGAAAATTTGAAATTTCACCAGCGGCTCAATAAACACCAAATAATAGCAATTACATAGCTAGAATATGTATATTTAATTTTTATAATAAGATATTTGTATTTTGACTTTTTATAGAAAACCCCTTATTTTACCGATTTTTTTTCGAAATTTCACCGAAACGATTTTCAAAACGTTACAATATCATTTTTACTCATATCTTGTTGTGTACCTGATTTCGGGGTCAGTTTTACAACGGAAATGCTGCCAAAATTTTTAAGATAATAACTTAAACTTTAAAGAATGTTATTAAACTACTTAAGGTTTCCAAACGTTTTTAAACAAATGTTTTCAACACTCACTACTTTTAATGGTTTTTATTTCTGGGTTTTGATTTCTTGAAGATCCACTTGCATCTTATGGGTTTTACCCCATCTAGAGCAATGTCCAAAGTCCATACTTTGTTGGTGTACATGGACTCCATCTCGGTCCGCATTGCATCCAGCCATCTTACTGAGTCGCCGCTCTGGATGGCCTGCTGGAAGCTAGTAGGTTCATCATTATCAATGATGCAATCTTCTCTATACCCGTCTATGAGAAAACTGTAGTATCTCTCAGGCGGACTGTCATGACCCAAAGATCGGCCCGTGACCGGCACTTAACCACGCAACGTCTACAGGCATAACGTGACTAAGTAAGGCGAACCCAGAAAACAAAACCATTAAAATAAATCCTTTTTGGTTCAAGTTATTATTTAAATAATTTTAGCAACATTTCCTTTACCATAAATTTGTCCCGAAATCGGGTAAAAGGCGAGATATAAGTAAAAGTAACATGTGAAATAAATAGAGCATCTCAATGGGAGAATCGCGCCCAACAACGGAGCAATCACAACAATATAATATACGATGCCGAAGCGAAGAATGAGCAGTAATGTGAAAACAAATATCATAAGAGGTAAAACTGCATAAATAAAGTCGGCTCACAACGAGCTCGACACCAGAGTACAAATAACATACATCGTCCTCACAACTGTCACTAAGTCAATACATGAAAGTAGATGGAGAGTATTAGATACATCAAGATGTAACTGAAAAGTAAACAGATACCGAACAAAACCCACCTAATAGCAAAAGGGCTAAAACGCCTCAGCAATGGTATCTGTGTCAAAAGATGCGGTAAACAGCCAGCCGCGACTACTCCAAAGGGCAACCTGCAAGCACTGTGGCACAACGGGGGTGAGTTGCCAACTCGTGAATAGTAGATAACATATAAAGGTAATCGCGAGTATGCACGTACTGCGATACTCTAACCTATGCCCACAGATAACATCTATATGCTGAACTGAATGCTCACATCCGGCAACAAGTGCAATATAAAAGTCTCTCCATATGATGTGCAAGATATGCAATAATCATGTCTGATATGGAATCTAACAACCCTATAGAACATGAGCAGGGTATGTGATAATCATGTATTGCATGTGTACTATATCAGGTACAATAGGTACATGATGAGATGTCAAATACTATATGCTGAGCATGGGAACAAATAGTGTCTACACGGAATATCAACGTGGAAAAATGACCGGTGTCCATCAATACACCCAAATCCCAGAAAAACTCAGGCGCCGTCATCCACATCGGCCCTCAAATCCTGTGAATCTCATACAATCGTGAGTGCCCAACATCGGCACTCCAAATCTCATAAAATCAGCCGTGTCCAGCATCGACACGCAAATCCCCCAGTATGGGACGTCCGTCCATCGGATCCGCCCACGGGCTCCGTCTGCGGAATCGGACCTCGGCCCCCGGCAGTACGCGTCATCACGTATCCATCTATCGACTCTGTAGGGTTTTGGGGAACACTCAAGCGGTTCCACAAGGCATCAACCATGGCAAATTAAAATTTTACGGTGCCGAGAAACCCAAAACTAGATCGTTAACTAGAAGTTAAGGCGAAAAGCAAGCAAGTAAACAACTTTATTGCTATGTGAAAGGGATTAAAACCATTGTAGATCCGCTCCACCATTTCTTTAGCTCCGTGTTGACGTCCCTCCGCTGCGATCGTCGGATCCCAGACTCTAGTGATGGTTTCGTCGGAGAAATGATCGGGCTAGGTCATTGACTTCGAGGCCGAAGATGATCTACGCCGGGGAGACTCAAACTCAAGCTATTCCTTCACTTGGTCAAAAACTTTGTGAAGAGAACACCCTATACTACATGGAAAGTGGTAGAGGATGAAGAAATAGGAAGTGGGTTCACTTTAGAATTGGATTTCTCACTCTTTTTCCCATGATGCCATTGGAGCTAGCAAGCTTTTTCAAGCTTGATGAAGATGAAGAAGAAGAAAGAATGATTTCCATTAAAAGAATTATATGAACACTTATCCTTTTAATCATAGCACCATGGTTGAGTTAAGCCCACATGCTTAACTCATGTAGAGAATTGACCATAGCTTAAGGTTAAGGGTTGGGTTAGCTAATATCTTGAACAAATGACAAAAGAGTTGACTTTGTCAATGTTCATCAAGCTTCATGAAGCTTGATAACTTTGACCAAACTCACTCTCTTTTGTTATTTGTTTAGAAAAATAGTAAACCCTAATTCAACCTTGATATGGTTCAAGTCTCATACACAAAACTTGTTTGTATCATCAAGCATGATACAAACATGTACACTTGCATATATCACATATAAACAATGTGCACATTCAAGTGAGAAAACAAATCTTAAGTGAACCAATACTAGTTAATGTAAAGTAATATATCAAATATATAATTATACATTAAATCATTAAATCAACACTTGATTTAACGATCCGGTCATATCGCATATAACCGACTAATATGCGTAATAACCCGGCTATATCGCATACAACCGATCAATGTCACAAATCGCGAGAATAGAATACAGTATCACATACTGGTATTATTCTCGGTCCCGCACATATATCATATGCGCTCCTATTTCGTTTCGCTTGAGCCAGGAAACCCCTGTGTAAGACTCTAAAGACTCGTCAATACGCCGGCAGCAGGTGATGATCATATCAAACACCCACAAGCCGCAAGCGGTCTGCTAAACGTAACGGCCACCCGGGTATTGAGCGATAAGAAGATCAACGAGCAAGCCCGCTCACACTCCTGTGAATCCAACGAGTAACACTACCATACAGTCCGGTCCGTTCGTCTGATATGTCGCATATCTCGTCTAGGGGTGGTAAACGTCAGACCCCAATAACTCGATAAGTCGTGTCGATATGAGGCTCATAATGGGTCGAGAAACTACTGGTAACACTTACCAGTAAATCCCTAAAACAGCCTTGGCCAAGGACTTCCTGTTATAGCCAATCGAGCACTGCGCAACATCAACTCCCTATACCGGGAGAGACGAAACCCCTCCTATCGCTCATTGCCTCCATATGATTCGGGACTGTACCCAAAAGCCACCTTTTTGCACGCCCTCTTGGACGTGGTATGATGGAAATCAAAGCACAGTGGGAATCACACAAGACTCTATGACGATCTCGGGTCTGCAGACTAACCTGCACCAGTGTCACCAGAGAACTTCCATCTGATGTAAGGTATAATACCATCTGGGAGTTCTCGGCGAGTCCGTCCTGTGTACCCAGTCTCTACTGAGCACCCGTATATCATCTCTGATGTCAAACACCAATGGATATGGGATCATCCATCGCCCATCTGTATGGGTCGAGAAGCTACACGCTAGTCTACTCTGGTATATCGATGCCCAGTCTCGATAAACCTACGACCAGGGACTTTGAAGGATGTACTTATGGACTACCATGTCCCCACTAGTATGATCCGCATCATAGTCCAGGTTGTCAAGTACACATCCTAAAGGCTTTACCAACATGTAACAGAGAGACAATCAGTGTACACGTTAAGGTAAAGAGTAACCAGATAGCATACTATCATATCGAGAAAGAAAGTCATCCCTATATATGTCCAAGCATCCACTACAATATACATCCTATGTATAGTAATGGCCTCTAGGGCATAGATATAACTAACAATCTCCCACTTGCACTAGGGCCATCTGATAGCAGTGGTTGAAGTATCTCATACTCAACCATCCCATAAAAGTCTCTCTCTGGGAAAAGGCCTTTCGTGAGTGGATCCGCCGTGTTGTCCTTTGAGTCTACTCTCCTAACCTCGATCCCCTGGAGATCAACCATCTCCACGATCAGGTGATACTGCCTAAGAATATGTCTGGATCACTGATGGGACAGGCGTTCCTTGGCATAAGCCACAACTCCATTGTCATACAATGGGAGGAACGAAGTTCATCTAATGAACTTATATACACCCAGACGACCTCTATGCTAGCATCTTAAGTAGCGTTGTATCTTGCCTTTAATCGTCTAGTATGTCACGGTATCTAGCTTGGAACTCTTCCAACATACCGTCCCTCCACTGTGGGTAAAGACAATGCCTGCGACTGACATTCAGTCGTCCTTATCACCCTGGAACCTTTCCAGTGATTCTCCCCAGGATCGATTGATACCAACTCACTACAACTAGTGAGTATCCTAACATCCAATTAGATCTATCTCATAGATCCAAAAACCCAGGATTTAGTAGGTATCACTTTGATCCTATATGGAGAATCCTTGTGATAAGCGGAGATTGACCGATCATAGCATAGGAAACTACTTCCCTATCAAGAGTATGTCATCCACGTACTCTACGAGGATCACCACCATACTCCCTACTACCTTTTTGTATATACAAGGTTCATCTACCATTTTGATGATGTCAAACTCTTTGACTAACTCATCAAAACAGATGTTCCAACTCCGCGATGCCTGCTTTATCACATAAAACATCTTGCACACGTTTCCGCTACTCCAACTGTCTACGAAGCTCTCTAGCTGTGTACTTATAGACGTTCTCTTCTAAATCAATATTTAGAAAAGCAGTCATGACACCCAACCACCAGATATCGTAGTCATGGTATGTAGCCGTGGCAAGTAGGATCTGGATGGACTTAAGCATAGGCCCCAAAAAAGGTTTCATCATTAGCCACAACTGGTCTATGATGCAAACCTTTAACGAGTCTAGCTTTGAAAGTCTCAACTTTTCCATGTACACCAAGTAATCTTCTCAAGATATACTTGCTCCTGATGGGGATTTAACCCTTCAGATAAAGCAACCAAAGTCCATACTTTGTTGGTGTATAAGGATTCCATCTCAGATCGCTAAGCATCCAGCCATTCTTATAAAGTCCTACTCCTGATGGCCAGCCCGAAACTAGTTGGGTCATCATCTCATGATGCAATCCTCGCTCTCACTATCATAGAGAAACCGAAGTATCTCTCAGGTGGGTGAGGAACCCTACTAGATCGGCGGAGAGGCTGAGGTTCGTTGGTTGCTATTGAATCCTTTGGTTCTACCAAATCAGCAGCTGCAGTTTGTATAGCTGGAACTGTTTCCAGTTGTACATAACAGACCTTGCCTCAAGCTTGTCCGGATTTTTCTTTTAGACATAGACCGGACAACCCCAATCTTAACTGACTTAAGAGATGGGCTCTTCCCTTCCCATATCTCATATGAAATGGTAGGCATCTGATTTGATCGGAACCCTATTCAATACCACTGTAGGCATCTGATTTGATCGTAAACACATCGCCTAATGCTCTAGCTAGGCTCTGATACCACTGTAGGGTTCCTAGGCACTCTTGTGAAGGTTCATAAGGCATCAAACATGCCCGGATTAAATTTTAGACGTGCCGAACAACCCAACGACGGGATCTTTGCTAGATTATTAGGGTTAAACATGCAAGATGATAACTTTTATCTAAGTGTGAGGGATTACAACCTTTGTAGTCCGCTCCTTCGCTTCACAAGCTCCGAGTAGAAGTCCCTTTGCCGCGATCCACGATCTCCCGGACTCATGAGAGGCTCCACGACTCGAACGATCCATGCTAGCTTGAAGTGTTCCAAATCTCCGATGATCTACGTCGAATTTGCAAAGACTCAAGCTTTCTCACTCTAAAGAGATGAACACACTAATCTCATGGGCTAGATGAGATGAGGATGAGAGAGTAGTATTTATGCTTTCTTTTTAAATCATTTTCTCATATTTATTCATGACATAAAGAATTTCTAGTGAGGTTTTTTCAAGAGAGAAGAAGATCATAATGGAAAAGATAATAAAAATCCTTTTGTGATGAATAGAAAGAAATGTATATGATTGATATATAAACCATGGTCAAGGATGAGTGGCTAATAATGTGTAGAGAAACAACTAGAGTTAGGGTTTGGTTTGGTTAGCAATGTGTCATCAAAAATATCTTAACCATGACAAAAGATAAAGCTTCTTGAAGGTGCATGAAGCAACTAACCCTAATCAAACCCTAACCTCATTTAATCATCCTTAAACATGTTTAACAATAAATCATATCATGTCACAATAATATATATCACATATATATTATATATTTGCAACAAAAGAAAATAATACAATTAACATATATCGCATATATATCAATGTATCATCCAGTGAGAAAATGAAATAATAAAGCAAGCCAATATTAGATAATGTAATACAATAAATCATATATATTATTATACATTAAATCATCGAATCAACACTTGATCCGACGATCCGGCTATATCGAATATTACCGACTAATATATCATGTACCGATTCATCGAATCAACACTTGATCCGATGACCCGGTTCATATCTAAATATCGCGAGAATATAATACGGTATCTCATATCGCATTATTCTCGGTCCTGCACATATCATATATGTGCCTCTACTCCGTTTCGCCTGAGCTAAGAAACCTTTGTGTAGGACTCTAAAGAATCGTCAATACGCCGGTAGCAGGTGACGATCATATCAAACACCCACTTGCTGCAAGCGGTCAGCTAAACGTAACAGCCACCCAGGTATTGAGCGATCAGAAGATCAACAAGCTAGCCTGTGCGTTCTCCTGTGAATCCAATCAGTAACACTCCCGTACAGTCCGATCTGTTCGTCTGATATGTCGCATATCAAGTCTAGGGGTGGTAAACGTCAGACCCCAGTAACCGATAAGTCGTGTCGATGTATGGCTCATAACGGGTCGAGAAACTACTAGTAACACTTACCAGTAAATCTCTATATCAGCCTTGGCCAGGGACATCCAGTTATAGCCAATCGAACACAGCACAACATCAACTCCCTATACCAGGAGAGACGAATCCCCTCCTATCGCTCATTGCCTCCATGTGATTCGGGACTGTACCCAAAAGCCACCGTTTTGCACGCCCTCTTGGACGTGGTAAGGTGGAAATCAAAGCACAGTGGGAATCACACAAGACTCTATGACGATCTCGGGTCTACAGACTACCCTGTACCAGTGTCACCAGAGAACTGCCATCTGACGTGTGGTATATCACCATCTGGGAGTTCTCGGCGAGTCCGTCCAGTGTACCCAGTCTCCACTGAGCACCCGTACACCATCTCCGATGTCAAACACCGATGGATATGGGATCATCCATCGCCCATCATATGGGTCAAGATGCGTATACGCTAGTCTACTCTGGTGTATCGATGCCCTGTCTCGATATACCCTCGACTAGGAACAGTTATAGGATGTACTCATCGACTACCAAGGCCCCACTAGTATGATCTCATCATAGTCTCAGTAGTCGAGTACAGATCCTAAGGGCTTTATCAACATGTGAGAGAAAAACAGTGAACCAGTACAAGTCAACATGTTAAGATAAAGTTAAACCAAATAGCATACTATCATGACGAGCAAGAAAATCCTCTCTGTATATATCTAAGCATCCATCATAATATACATCATATGTACAACAATGGCCTCTAGGGCTTATACATAACTAACAATCTCCCACTTGCACTAAGGCCAGCTGCTGTAGTATCTCATACCTAGCATCCCGAATAATCTCTCAAACTGTATCTAGGGAATAGCCTTCGTGAATGGATCCGCAGTGTTGTCCTTCGTATCTACTCTCTTGACCTCGATCTCTCGGCGATCAACTATCTCCCTGATCAGGTGATACCGCCTCAGAATATGTCTGGACTTTTGATGGGACCTGGGTTCCTTGGCCAAAGCCACAACACCATTGTTATCGCAATACAGAGGTATTGGATGCTCAATGGATGGAACCACACCAAGTTCACTAATGAACTTCTTTATCCAGACAGCCTCTTTGGCAGCATCGTTGGCAGCGATGTATTCAGCCTCCATCGTCGAGTCTGCAACGGTATCCTGTTTGGAACTCTTCCAACATACCGCCCCTCCATTGAGGGTAAAGACAAATCCCGAGTGCGACTTAGAGTCGTCCTTATCACTTTGGAAGCTGGAATCGGTAAAGGACTCCACCTGGAGTTCTCCGTTACCATACACCAAGAACATCTCCTTAGTCCTTCGTAAGTACTTGAGAATGTTCTTCACAGCTGTCCAGTGACTCTCTCCAGGATCTGCTTGATACCGACTCACTACACTTAGTGAGTATGCTACATCGGGGTACATATCATCGCATACATGATAGTGCCTACTGCCGAAGCATAGGGTATCCCTTGCATGCGAGCTCTCTCCAAATCAGTCTTGGGAGACATCTCTTTGGAGAGAGTGAGTCCAGAGATCGTGGGTTGGTTCCCGCGCTTGGATTCTTCTATACTAAACCTCTTTAGTATGGTGTCAATGTACCTGGATTGGGACAATCCCAGTATCCGTTTAGATCTATCTCTATAGATCATGATTCCTAATATGCAGGAGGCATCACCTAGATCTTTCATTGAGAATCTCTGTGATAAGAAGAGCTTGACTGATTGCAGCATAGGAATATCATTTCCTATCAAGAGTATGTCATCCACGTACAATACGAGGAAGACAACTTTACCCTCTGCTTCCTTCTTATAGATACAAGGTTCATCTATAATTTTGATGAAGTCAAACTCTTTGACTACAACATCAAAACAGATGTTCCAACTCCGCGATGCTTGCTTTAACCCATAAATGGATTTAAGCAGCTTGCACACCTTTCCGCTGCTCCCACTATCTGCGAAGCCCTCTGGCTGAGTCATGTACACGCACTCTTCTAAATCACCGTTTAGAAAGGCGGTCTTAACATCCATTTGCCAGATTTCGTAGTCATGGTATGCAGCAATGGCAAGTAAGATCCGGATGGACTTAAGCATAGCCACTGGAGAAAAGGTTTCGTCATAATCCACACCTGGTAGTTGACGAAATCCCTTTGCTACAAGTCTAGCTTTGAAAGTCTCAACTTTTCCATCTACACCAAATTTCTTTTTAAAGATCCACTTGCTCCCAATGGGTTTTACCCCTTCAGAAGCATTTTCCAAAGTCCATACTTTGTTGGTGTACATGGATTCCATCTCAGATCGCATTGCATCCAGCCATTTCACAGAGTCACTACTCGTGATGGCCTGCTCGAAACTAGTGGGGTCATCATCGTCCATGATGCAATCCTCGCTTCCACCATCAATGAGAAAACCGTAGTATCTCTCAGGTGGACGAGAAACCCTACTAGATCGGCGGAGAAGCTGGGGTTCGTCGGGTACTACTGAATCCTCTGGTTCCACTAAATCATCTGTTGTAGTTTGTCCTGCTGGAACTTCTTCCAGTTCTACCTCAGAGCCACTAATCTCTTTTGCAAGAAATTCCTTTTCTAAAAATGTGGCGTGTTGAGCAACAAACACCCTTTGTTCCTCACTGTGGTAGAAAATATACCCTCGCGAATGCTTGGGATATCCAATAAACTTACATAAAACAGATCTTGCCTCGAGTTTGTCCGGGTTTCGTCTTTTGACATAAGCCGGGCAACCCCATATCTTAACAAAATTAAGATATGGTCTCTTCCCTTCCCATATCTCATATGGGGTGGTAGGCACAGATTTGGTAGGAACTTTATTCAGTATGTATGCCACTGTCTCAAGTGCATACCCCCAGAAGGAAATAGGTAACTCAGCAGTGCTCATCATCGAGCGCACCATATCTAATAGGGTGCGATTTCTTCGTTCCGATACACCGTTGTGCTGTGGTGTATAAGGAGGAGTAAGCTGAGAGAGAATCCCATTCTCTTTTAGATAATCTAGGAACTCACTGCTTAAGTATTCACCTCCTCGATCAGATCGAAGGATCTTAATACTTTTGCCCGTTTGATTCTCTACTTCGTGCTTATATTCTCTGAATTTCTCAAAAGCTTCAGACTTGTGTTTCATCAGGAACACATATCCGAATCTTGAGAGATCGTCAGTGAATGTAATGAAGTAGGAAGAACCGTTCCTGGCATGCGTAGACATGGGACCGCATACATCACTATGTACCAGTCCTAAGAGTTCGGTAACTCTTTCTCCGTGTCCACTAAACGGAGCTTTGGTCATTTTTCCTTTGAGACATGAATGGCAAGTATCATAAGATGATAATTCGAACGGATTCAAATAACCATCCTTATGTAACTTAGCCAGTCGTGTCGCATTGATATGACCAAGTCTACAATGCCACAAGTAGGATTCGTTCATATCTGAACTTTTCCTCTTGTGTGTGTTTTGTATATTCAGGACTGTATTCTGATTTAGAATGAATATGCCATTATATAACGAGTCGGATGCAATCAACTTTTGATCTAGGAATATGTTCATAACATTATCCTTTACTACAAAATTATATTCTTCTTTACTTAATAAAGAAACTGAAATAATGTTGCACATCATGTTTGGTATATAATAGAACTCATTTAGAATCAGTGTATTACGACTTGGTAATACAAGGTGATATTCGCCAACTGCTTTGGCTGCAACATTTGCACCGTTCCCTACTTGAACGGAATGATCACCTTTTTCCAGTTCTCTACCTTTACGTAACCCATGTAACTGTTTACATATGTGGGATCCTGATCCGGTATCTAATACCCAGGACGTAGGGTGAACTGAGAAACAGTTTTCAATAACTAACACACCTGAAGAAGATGCATCAACATGCATGTTCTTTTGGGCGGCGTGAGAATCCAGATATTCTTCTATTCCCTGTTCAGTCTTATAACTCTTATAAGAAAGAACGGGTCCAACGTTCCCCTGCTCAGTATAAAAAGCGGGTTCAGTCAATACATCCATATTATTATCTTGATTATGGCCTGACATGGTCGCTACCTGGAGAGAGAGAGAAGAAAACACTTTAGCGTATGCTCTTGCAAGATTAGATTGGTTATTATCTTATCTAATCAGGATATCTCCCACTGTTTTTATCAAATCTACCTTCAAACCCTAAAAAGGTAAGATTAGCCGGGATTAATTACACCCTACAATTTCGTCAATCTTTCAGCCAGATTAGTGTCGGTACTTTGAGGGAGGTTCCCCGTGCTTTCGCACGGACCTAATTAAAGTAAACCTCGTTTTCCCAGAGGCGTAACCCCGTTAACAATTTTCTAGACACCTACTTGAATGACTAATTGTCCTGTGTAAAACTTTCCCAGGAGTAACTCATACTCGCAGTGGGTATCGGGATCCAACTATCTCATAGAAGGTATGCAATCTCCTTGCAAATTTCAACACTTGAAATTCCTGATATTATTTTGCCCTTAGCAACTTATGACCTTAACGGAGGTCAACAAACCATAGGCTACTAGTCAAGTTCAACCCGTTATTTCTTGATTGAATTAAACCCACCCGCACGACCCTTGACGGAGGTCAACAAGGCCGTACGACTACCCTAATCCAATCTGCATCATATGCATAAGCAGATAAAAAACTAGTTAGCTACCGTACACTATGCCTTGACGGAGGTCAACAAACGCAGCACGAATACTAAATAGGACTTATCTGAAATAACGGAGGGCTACGTCAGGTTTTTTCTGAAAAACCTATTGCGTAACGAACTTGATATCGTCGTAGAATCGAGTAGTTTTTGAAAAGGAGTGTTTTTGAGGCTTTTCTTAGTTTCGCTAAAGGGGTCACTCCCGGTGAAGGGATCGTCGGCCCTTTCCTTATCGAATAAGGTGCGGGATATATCATATATACCGCTGTGCAAAGAAAAACTCTAAAAGCAATCAAAATACAAACCGAGTTTTGTAGCATCTGCCAGTTTCGCTAAAGAGATCACTCCCGGTGAAGGGATCGTCGGATCTTTCCCCATCGAATAAGGTGCAGGATATATCATATACATCACTGTGCAAAGCAAAACTGTAGCTACCCTTTTTATAAAGTTTTGATTCTACAACATCTTTATGTTTCTTTTCTTTTTATTAATCTCATTAATAAAATTCCCATCAGCTTATGCTTCCTAAGCATCACAGAAGAAACGAAAGCAGTAATATTTATATATCAGCATATATATAGTATAAGCATTCGTCTCAGGCAGTAATATGATCTCATCACAGAACATTGCAGCAGAAGAACATATATGAAATATTGGATATACTAGGACGTCCGTGTTTTCAATACGAGCCTGTATAAAACACGGATTCCACGGTCGCGACGAATAGCCAAACCCACATCCCAAGAGCCCTACGAGAGCGGCAAGTAACACTTCCAATTCTAGGGTTAGGAGACCCGGTCTCGACTCCTCGAGATGGCCTCCCACTGGACCCTAGAACCCGGTTACTAGTGCTCCCCACCTTGGGTCTACCTAATGCGGAAAAGTAAATAATATACAAGGGTGACATCAACCTCAACCTGGAAGTGCCCCAAATAAAAGAATATTATATTACAAATGAATTTTACATGAATGAAAATAAAAACCCTCATCTCACATAAAACCCCCGGCTATTCAGAACGCGACGATCCAATATAACATATCACAGCAACACATAATATCACATATCATCAACGTAAGTAAATATGCGCATCCCAATTGTCGTTGACATATAGCAACGAAACCGGCGATATCACATATTACACTTACGGTCACAGAAAAGAAAGTGTAAAACTACAATATTTGGAATTCACAATCAATTTAGACATCATAAATCCGAAATATCACATACTCCGCATTTCATGCCTAACTCTATGAATTCCACATATTGTATCACATTCCAGATATTTAGAAATTATTAAACTTTTCGAACAGATAATCAAATAACCAAAATTTCCTAAAGTGCGCAACACTTGAGCGGAGTTCAAATAATCCCAGAATATGTCACAGTACCGGTGATCCAGCCGTAGAAGGGTCAAGCCAACGCCTCACATGTGGCACGCCTTACTGCCCCAAACCCGAAGGTTCAAAAGGCAGTTCAAGACGGTCACATAATCGAGTTAAGGTTTGTTGTCTTCTAGAGGGTCCACCGCTTAACTTGTACAATTTTTCCGAAAGATTTAAACCTGATAAAAATTCAACACTTGAAAGTTTGCCGTGCCGGGAAACAGTGAGTTAATGATATCCGTTCAAATAGTTTAACAGTTTCTAAATATCCGGAAAGAAATACGAATTTAAATATTCCGATCGAATCTTCTATTAAAAACAAACCCCAGAAGTCTTAACACTTAAAACAGTTTAAAAAAACCCAGAAGCATCAACAAGCAACTACAGATAATACCATGAAGCCATGTGTCACAATTCAACAGAACGGCTGCGGAACCGCCGCGGAAAGCATGTTTCCGCCGCGGTTCCGCCGCGTTTTGGTGGAGTTGTGGGCCCGTATTTCATGGTAATTCTTAGAATTCCCTGCTGAGTTTTTTACATATTTTTAATTCAGAAAAATCCCAAATTTTGAAAAATTTCCAGAGAGGGGTTAAATTTTGTCGGTACGGGTTCGATCGGAGTTTTAACTTCGTAAACACATCGCCTAATTCTCTAGCTAGGCTCTGATACCACTGTAGGGTTCCTAGGCACTCTTGTGAAGGTTCATAAGGCATCAAACATGCCCGGATTAAATTTTAGACGTGCCGAAAAACCCAAAGCCGGGATCTTTGCTAGATTATTAGGGTTAAACATGCAAGATGCTATCTTTTATATAAGTGTGAGGGATTACAACCTTTATAGTCCGCTCCTTCGCTTCACAAGCTCCGAGTAGAAGTCCCTTTGCCGCGATCCATGATCTCCCGGACTCATGAGAGGCTCCACGACTTGAACGATCCATGCTAGCTTGAAGTGTTCCAAATCTCCGATGATCTACATCGAAGTTGCAAAGACTCAAGCTTTCTCACTCTAAAGAGATGAACACACTAATCTCATGGGCTAGATGAGATGAGGATGAGAGAGTAGTATTTATGCTTTCTTTTTAAATCATTTTCTCATATTTATTCATCACATAAAGAATTTCTAGTGAGGTTTTTTCAAGAGAGAAGAAGATGATAAGGGAAAAGATAATAAAAATCCTTTTGTGATGAATAGAAAGAAATGTATATGATTGATATATAAACCATGGTCAAGGATGAGTGGCTAATAATGTGTAGAGAAACAACTAGAGTTAGGGTTTGGTTTGGTTAGCAATGTGTCATCAAAAATATCTTAACCATGACAAAAGAAAAAGCTTCTAGAAGGTGCATGAAGCAACTAACCCTAATCAAACCCTAACCTCATTTAATCATCCTTAAACATGTTTAACAATAAATCATATCATGTCACAATAATATATATCACATATATATTATATATTTGCAACAAAAGAAAATAATACAATTAACATATATCGCATATATATCAATGTATCATCCAGTGAGAAAATGAAATAATAAAGCAAGCCAATATTAGATAATGTAATACAATATATCATATATATTATTATACATTAAATAATCGAATCAACACTTGATCCGACGATCCGGCTATATCGAATATTACCGACTAATATATCATGTACCGATTCATCGAATCAACACTTGATCCGATGACCCGATTCATATCTAAATATCGCGAGAATATAATACGGCATCTCATATCGCATTATTCTCGGTCCTGCACATATCACATATGTGCCTCTACTCCGTTTCGCCTGAGCCAAGAAATCTCTGTGTAGGACTCTAAAGAATCGTCAATACGCCGGTAGCAGGTGACGATCATATCAAACACCCACAAGCTGCAAGTGGTCAGCTAAACGTAACAGCCACCCAGGTATTGAGCGATCAGAAGATCAACAAGCTAGCCTGTGCGTTCTCCTGTGAATCCAATCAGTAACACTCCCGTACAGTCCGGTCTCTTCGTCTGATATGTCGCATATCAAGTCTAGGGGTGGTAAACGTCATACCCCTGTAACCGATAAGTCGTGTCGATGTATGGCTCATAACGGGTCGAGAAACTACTAGTAACACTTACCAGTAAATCTCTATATCAGCCCTGGCCAGGGACTTCCAGTTATAGCCAATCGAACACAGCACAACATCAACTCCCTATACCAGGAGAGACGAATCCCCTCCTATCGCTCATTGCCTCCATGTGATTCGGGACTGTACCCAAAAGCCACCGTTTTGCATGCCCTCTTGGACGTGGTAAGGTGGAAATCAAAGCACAGTGGGAATCACACAAGACTCTATGACGATCTCGGGTCTACAGACTACCCTGTACCAGTGTCACCAGAGAACTGCCATTTGACGTGTGGTATATCACCATCTGGGAGTTCTCGGCGAGTCCGTCCAGTGTACCCAGTCTCCACTGAGCACCCGTACACCATCTCTGATGTCAAACACCGATGGATATGGGATCATCCATCGCCCATCATATGGGTCAAGATGCGTATACGCTTGTCTACTCTGGTGTATCGATGCCCTGTCTCGATATACCCTTGACTAGGAACAGTTATAGGATGTACTCATCGACTACCAAGGCCTCACTAGTATGATCTCATCATAGTCCCAGTAGTCGAGTACAGATCCTAAGGGCTTTATCAACATGTGAGAGAAAAACAGTAAACCAGTACAAGTCAACTTGTTAAGATAAAGTTAAACCAAATAGCATACTATCATGACGAGCAAGAAAGTCCTCTCTGTATATATCTAAGCATCCATCATAATATACATCATATGTACAACAATGGCCTCTAGGGCATATACATAACTAACATTCAATAGGTATGAAACTTCATAAGTGCATAACTCCCTAAAAGGAAATAAGAAACTCAGTAGTACTCATCATAGAGCACACCATATCACATAGGGTGTTATTGCTCCGCCCCGATATACCATCGTGCTATGGTGTTTACGGAGGAGTAATGCTAAGAGAGAATCTCATTCTCCTTTAGAATAGTCCAGGAATCCCGTGCTCAAGTATTCTCCTCCTTGATCACATCAAAGGACATAATACTTAAACCCGTATTTTGGTTCTCTACTTCTAACTTATATTCTGTGAATATCTCAAAAATTTCGGACTTGTGTTTCAACAGGAACATATATCTGAATCTTGAGAGATTATCAGAGAATGTAATGAAGTACAAAGAACCGGTCTTGGCATGTTTAGACAGGGGACCTACATACATCTACATGTATCATCCCAAGAGTTTACTAACTCTTTCTCTGTTTCCAATAAACAGAGCTATGGTCGTCTAATCTTTGTGACATGACTGGCAAGTTTCATAAGATGTAAATTCAAACTAATTTAAATATGCATCTATATGTAACTTCAGCTAGTCGGGTCGCATTGATATGACCTAGTCTACAATGCCTCTTGAAGGAATCGTTCATTTCTGAACTCTTCCTCTTGTGTGTGTTCTATATACTAAGAACTGTGGTTTGATTTAGAACATCAATGCTTTTAGATAACGTGCCTGAACCGATCAACTCTTGATATAGGAAATGTTCAAAACATTATCCAACAATACAAAATTATATCCTTCTTTACTAATAAAGAGACTAATATGATTTTGTATATCAGGTTCGGTGTCTAATAACATTTGTTCAGAATCAATGTATTCTGGTAATACAGGGTGACAGTGACCAACAGACTTGGCTGCAACACTTGCACCGTTTTCTGCCTCATGAAACTTATCACCCGTTCTCAGTTCTCTACCTTTCTGTAGCCCTATGTAATATATTACATATGCGGGATCCTGATCTGGTATCACATACCCAGGACGTAAAGGATACTGAGAAACAGTTTTGTGTAACGAACACACCCGAAGATGATGCATCATATGCACTTTCTTCGTTTGGGTGGCACGAGAAATCTGGTATTCCCCTATTTCCTGCTCTGTCTTATAATAATTATAAGTTGGAGCGGGACCAACGTTCCCCAGCATAGTATAACAAGTGGGTTCGGTCAATATATCCTTTTTATTATCTTGATTAAGGCGTGATATGGTCGCTACCAGGAGAGAGAGAGAAGAAAACACTCTGCGTGCGCTCTTGCAAGATCAGATTGGTTATTATTTTATCTAATCAGGATGGCTCCCACTGTTTTTATCAAACCTTCCTTCAAACCCTAAAAGAAAAGACTAGCCGGGATTAATTACACGCTACAAGTTCGCCAATCTTTCAGCCAGGCCAGTGTCGGTACTTTGAGGTAGGTCCCTCGTGGTTTCGCACGAACCTAATTAATGTAAACCTCGTTTTCCCAGAGGCGTAACCCCGTTGACACCTTTCTAGACACCTACTTGATCGGCTAATTGTAATGTGTAAAACTCTCCCAGGAGTAACAATTACTCGCAGTGGGTATCGGGATCCAACTATCACATAGAAGGTATGCAATCTCATTGCAAATTTCAACACTTGAAATTCCCGATAATATTTTGCCCCTAGAGATCTATGACCTTAACTAAGTTAACAAACCATAAATCGCAAGTCAAGTTCAACCCGTACATTTCCCGATTGAATTAAACCCATCCGTACGACCCTTAACTGAGTCAATAAGGTCGTATGAATACCCTAATCCAATCACATCTCATGTTTTAGCAGATAAACATTACTTAGCTACCGTACACTATTCCTTAACTAAGTCAACAAACATAGCACGAATACTAAATAATATCTATCTGAAATGACGGAGGGCTACGCAGGTTTTTCAGAAAACCCTGAGCGTAATGAACTTGATGTCGTTGTAGAATCAAATGATTTAAAATGGAGTGTTTTTGAGACTTTTCTAGTTTTGCTAAAGGGGTCACTCCCGGTGAAGGGATCGTCGGCCCTTTCCTCGTCGAATGAGGTGCAGGATCTATCATATACATCACTGTGCAAAGCAAAAACTATAGAAGCAATCAAAAGACAAACCGAGAGTAGTAGCATCTGCCAGTTATTGCTAAAGGAGTCACTCCCGGTGAAGGGATCTCGGTCCTTTCCTTATCGAATAAGGTGCAGGATGTTCTACAAGGAACACCACGATGCAAAGCAAGAACTGTAGCTACCTGTTTTTGAAAATTTGATTCCACAACATCTTAGGTTTATTTTCTTTCATTAATCACATTAATGAAGTCCCATCATTTAAATCACCTAAACATCACAGATAAATACGACGTACACTTATGCCATCCGCATTCGCCTCGATGTCCCCTCGTGCACCGTTAGGTTAGGTAACTAAAGACAGAGCGGGGCAGGGATAGCGCGAGTGCAAAACATAAGTAACATCTATATAATATATCATATATACTATATACAGTATTTATCACAGAACATCACATGATCACATCACAGATATCGCAGCAGAAGAAACATATGAAACATTGGATATACTAGGACGTCCGTGTTTTCAATACGAGCCAATATAAAACACGGATTCCACGGTCGTGATGAATAGCCAAACCCACACCCCTAGACCCCTACGAGAGCGGCAAGCAACCCTACCAATTCTAGAGTTAGGAGACCAGGACTCGACTCCTCGAGTTGGTCTCCCACTGGACTCCAGAACCCGGTTATTTGTGCTCTCCACCTTGGGTCTATCCTAGTGCGGAAAAGTAAATAATATACAATGGGTGACATCTTCCGCTACCTGGAAGTGCCCCAATAAAAGAATATTACATACAATAAATTTTACATGAATGAAAATAAAAACTCTCATCTCACATAAAACCCCCGGCTATTCAAACACGACGATCCAATATAACATATCCAGCAACACATAACATCACATGTCATCAACGTAAGTAAATGTGCGCATCCCAATTGTCGTTGACATATAGCAACGAAACCGGCGATATCACATATTACACTTACGGTCCCAGAAAAGAAAGTGTAAAACTACAACAGTTGGAATCCGCAACCCCTTTAGACATCGCATGCCTAATCAAATGAATTTCTTAGACATCACATGCCTAACAATTATAAACCCTGTATTTTATTCTCTTTATCGAAAACACTTTTCAATATCAAGTCGGGCATTTTGATCGAATGCTCGTCGCAAACTTTAGTAGGCAGCCGCACCACCGATGCCGTCGACGAAGTGCACCAAGGCGGAACACCGCTGCCGCGAGCACCCGGACGGATGCTTTCGGCGACGGGGTTCTCTGCAGTCACTTGGTCGGGGCTATGGGGTGCAGCTGTCTATTAAGTTTATCCGGCGAGTATCCGCGTACGCTACGTGATTGCGACGGACTTTTGATCACATCAAAATTCCGTGGCAACCGATCAATCGAGACTAAATTGCTATGTTTATAACATTCATATTAGTTATCTCATAACTATTTGTGAATTCCAAATATTGTATCATATTCCAGATAAATAGAAAATGTTAAACTTTCCGATCGAACATTCAAACACCCAAGTTTTCCCGAAACAGCTCAACTCTTGAAATAAGTTTAAAAACATTCACTTCATGCCTCAGTACCAACGGTCAAGCCGTAGAAGGGTCAAGCCAACGCCTCACATGTGGCACGCCGTACTGCCCCAAACCCTAAGGTTCAAAGGGCAGTTTAAGACGGTCACATAATCGAGTTAAGGTTTGTTGCCTTCTAGAGGGTCCATCGCGTTACTTGCACTACTTAGAACGTTATTAAATCACGGAAAGATCCAACACTTGGAAATTTCCCGGCAGGGGAAAAAGTGGGTATTTATATCCGGTCGAACTTTTTAACATATTCAAAAATTATCCGGAAAAACACAGACCAAAACAAAGTTAAAGATTCCGATCGAATCGTCGAACTCCCACAGCAACCCAGAAAACTCAACACTTGAGCAAACTTTAAAAATTCCCATAAAATACAGCACTCAATATAGGATATTACTGTGCAAAGCACGTGCCAAGAACCAACTTTTTGGCCGCGAAACCGCCGCACATTCTAGGGTGGGGCCACGGTTCCGCGGTGCTTTGGTGGACTTACGCTCACGTGCTTCACAGTAACTCATATAATACCCTGCTGAATTTTTTGGATATTTTTAATTTTGAAAAATCCACATTTTCAGAAAATGTCCAGAGAGGGTTAAAAGTTAGGGTTTCGGGGTTCGATCGGATTTCTAACATCGTCTACACTTCGCCTAAAACTCTAGCTAGGCTCTGATACCACTGTAGGGTTTCGGGGCACACTCAAGAGGTTCCACAAGGCATCAACCATGCCAAATTAAAATTTTACGGTGCCGAGAAACCCTAAACTAGATCGTTAACTAGAAGTTAAGGCGAAAAGCAAGCAAGTAATCAACTTTATTGCTAAGTGTAAGGGATTAAAACCTTTGTATATCCGCTCCACCATTTCTTTAGCTCCGTGTTGACGTCCCTCCGCTGCGATCGTCGGATCCCGGACTCTAGCGATGGTTTCGTCGGAGAAATGACGGGCTAGGTCATTGACTTCGAGGCCGAAGATGATCTACGTCGGGGAGACTCAAACTCAAGCTATTCCTTCACTTGGTCAAAAACTTTGTGAAGAGAACACCCTATACAACATGGCAAGTGGTAGAGGATGAAGAAATAGGATGTGGGTCCATTTTAGAATTGGATTTCTTACTCTTTTTCCCATGATGCCATTGGAGCTAGCAAGCTTTTTCAAGCTTGATGAGGATGAAGAAGAAGAAAGAATGATTTCCATTAAAAGAATAATATGAACACTTATCCTTTTAATCATAGAACCATGGTAGAGTTAAGCCCTCATGCTTAACTCATGTAGAGAATTGACCATAGCTTAAGGTTAAGGGTTGGGTTAGCTAATATCTTGAACAATTGACAAAAGAGTTAACTTTGTCAATGTTCATGAAGCTTCATGAAGCTTGATAACTTTGACCAAAGTCACTCTCTTTTGTTATTTGTTTAGAAAAATAGTAAACCCTAATTCAACCTTGATATGGTTCAAGTCTCATACACACAACTTGTTTGTATCATCAAGCATGATACAAACATGTACACTTGCATATATCACATATAAACAATGTGCACATTCATGTGAGAAAACAAATCTTAAGTGAACCAATACTAGTTAATGTAAATTAATAATACATTAAATCATTAAATCAACACTTGATTTAACGATCCGGTCATATCGCATATAACCGACTAATATGCGTAATAACCCGGCTATATCGCATACAACCGATCAATGTCACAAATCGCGATAATAGAATACAGTATCACATACTGGTATTATTCTCGGTCCCTCACATATATCATATGCGCTCCTATTTCGTTTTGCTTGAGCCAGGAAACCCCTGTGTAGGACTCTAAAGACTCGTCAATACGCCGGGAGCAGGTGATGATCATATCAAACACCCACAAGCCGCAAGCGGTCTACTAAACGTAACGGCCACCCGGGTATCGAGCGATCAGAAGATCAACGAGTAAGCCCGCTCACACTCCTGTGAATCCAACGAGTAACACTACCGTACAGTCCGGTCCGTTCGTCTGATATGTCGCATATCTCGTCTAGGGGTGGTAAACGTCAGACCCCAATAACTCGATAAGTCATGTCGATATGAGGATCATAACGGGTCGAGAAACTACTGGTAACACTTACCAGTAAATCCCTAAAACAGCCTTGGCCAAGGACTTCCTGTTATAGCCAATCGAGCACTGCGCAACATCAACTCCCTATAACGGGAGAGACGAAACCCCTCCTATCGCTCATTGCCTCCATGTGATTCGGGACTGTACCCAAAAGCCACCTTTTTGCATGCCCTCTTGGACGTGGTAAGATGGAAATCAAAGCACAGTGGGAATCACATAAGACTCTATGACGATCTCGGGTCTACAGAGTAACCTGCACCAATATCACCAGAGAACTGCCATCTGACGTAAGGTATAATACCATCTGGGAGTTCTCAGCGAGTCCGTCCATTGTACCCAATCTCTACTGAGCACCCGTATATCATTTCTGATGTCAAACACCAATGGATATGGGATCATCCATCGCCCATCTGTATGGGTCGAGAAGCTATACGCTAGTCTACTTGGTATATCGATGCCCCGTCTCGATACACCCACGACTAGGGACATTGAAGGATGTACTTATGGACTACCAAGTCCCCACTAGTATGATCCGCATCATAGTCCAGGTAGTCAAGTACACATCCTAAGGGCTTTACCAACATGTAACAGAGAGACAATCAGTGTACACGTTAAGGTAAAGAGTAACCAGATAGCATACTATCATATCGAGCAAGAAAGTCATCCCTATATATGTCCAAGCATCCACTACAATATACATCCTATGTATAGTAATGGCCTCTAGGGCATACATATAACTAACAGACTCTGGTCGGTATCCTCCGGATAATTGCCATGTCTAACCAATCACCGGTAGGTAGTAGTCCCTCCGCCGGGCTCACCGTCTAACAATACGAGTCTTCTCGCCCCGGGGTACCGTACCGGGTCCACCATGTATCCGCAATTGGTGCCTACCTCTCCTCGAATCGGGTATACTCACACAAGCTCTCTGGAACCAAGAAAACTCATGGTGGACGCACTAAAATATCAAATCAAGGGAAACCGGGTTTTTAAACAGTGCGTATTTCCTTAAAATAGTACTCCGGTTCTCAAATCCAGAAATCACATAAATCAAATACAATACGTAATCCATGCAATGTGTCGTATGACGCTAAGAGTAAAAGAAAGGGAAAACCGCTCTTTTTAAAAGATCTAGTTTGAAAATATCGCTTGCGGTCCCTTAGTTTTGTATCGAGTCAATATCATCCATGTATGTAGCATATGAATATGTGTATAGGTATGGATGCGTGAATAGATAAGTATTCAAAGTGAATATAGCAATGTACATGTGCACTATTGTAGACATATGATGCATATGTGCCCAAGTGGTGATATATCAATGAAGGTAATCACAAAAGTGCGTATACAGTGTGCATGGTATGAATATCCATAAGATAGTATGCGGCAAATCATGACAACGTCAATAAAGCAGAATCAAATATGCGGTTTATATCAATCCTATAATGTGAGTGTCATGGCAATCACTAACGGTGTGAGTATAGCATATAAATCGTGCTCGTGCAACTTGGACCGTTAGTGACAGTGCAGTGTTCTATACTATCAGTATATCTATATATATAAGGAGGTATGCTACTCTTGTATGTCTACATGAACACATAAAACTAACATCCTATTACGCCCTGACGCTTAACGCCATACGGGCGATTTCTCCGTAAATGTTAAATCTACTCACCTGGTCGCGTGCTAAGTATAGCCGACCGCCTGCTTCCCTTTCCTGGCGGCGTCTGACGTACCCGCCTGCGAACCTGGAATTTACACAAGAATCCCAATATATCAAAATCTCGTAAAACGCGATATCGGAACGAAATGAGAAACTCGCATCACGAATTAACGCGCGTGCACACGATACGCTGGAACGTGTGTGTGTCCAAAACTCAACCCGATACGCCGCGATACGCTGAATCACATAATCCACTCGCGTATCGCGCTTATTGCGCAAACTAAAAATACCAGAAAACGACATACTGCCCCAGATTTTACCCAGGTTAGAATATTACAAAACTATATATACCATGGACCTAAAAAATGTAGCAGACACCTGTACCAAAAACCCTAGCTCCTAATTCCTGGTCTGGCCGCAATTTGCGGCCAGAATGATTTTTTCGGCGGCCGTAGGTTGGAGTGGTGGGGTCGGGCTCTGGTGGTGGGGTCAGGGTATCACCAGTAGGCTATGGTCCACTTAATTTCATTCGGAACTTACAGGGGTAACAGCAGATCTCAAAAAGCTAAGTTTTGCTCAAAAACGTCAAGTTTTGTACAATTTGAAAACTCAGGGTATTTTAGTGTAATCTGGGGTTTTCGTAGGTTAATTTGGCCCTAACAACACTTACTTAGGCTAGTCAACCCAACACTAACATCACTTAAACAAAACTTCACACATATCACCAAAACAAGCACAAAATCTCATATTTTACACTAATCGAAGCTATTTCTACACGACTAAGCAAACAAGGAAGGAGTCTAGAAGTTATACTCCACTAGGAACCTCACAAACAAGGAGAAGGAGAAGAAGAAGAAGGAATGGAGCTGCTGGGGTGCTGCTGTTGTTGCCTGGAGCTGCTGCTGTTATTATTGCTGATGCTGATGCTTGCTACTTCTGCTGCTTCTGTTGTTGTTATTTCTCCTTGTTTCTTTGTTGCTGTTGTTGCAGCAGTTGCAGTATTATGTGGATGTTGTGAGGCTGAAGTTGTAGTGTTGTGTGATGTTATTTTTGTGGTGAAGTGTTGTGTGAGTAATGATGGTGTGTGTGAGAGATGTGAGGGGTGTGAGTGAGAGGGTTTGAAAGATAAGCGAAAAGTGTTGAAGTGAAATGGGTGTGACACTTCCTTAAGCCACCATTCTCTCTCTCTTTCAAATGCTAACATGACACCCATCATGCCCTCTCTCTCCTCAACCCAAGTCAACCAAAAGAAATTTTAATCCCTTTTTATTTGGTGAAAACCAAATT
The DNA here is from genome assembly GCA_030015575.1 of Agapanthus africanus. NCBI lineage: Eukaryota > Viridiplantae > Streptophyta > Magnoliopsida > Asparagales > Amaryllidaceae > Agapanthus > Agapanthus africanus. The sequence goes on from JASDDO010000031.1 coordinate 238,178,788, forward strand.
CTTAATTTAAAACAAGTTAGCTTAACAGATGGGGTTAGAGCACCATTGTTGCCTAAACATGGTTTAACCCAATTTTAACCCTAGGTTACATGCACATGTTTGTGCAAGCTTAGGAAAATTCTAGAAAAATGTTTTTTAATTTTGATAAAATATTTGAAAGTCAATTTGGTAAACTTTTATTAAAAAAATTCACTTATTAAAATATAATTAGTTACTAATATATTCCCAGTTGTTATAGTCTTCCCCCCTTAAGAAAATTTGTCCCCGAATTTAAAATATATGACTACGCGTACCTTCAAAGAGATGAGGGAATTTCTTCCGCATCTCCCCCTCGGTCTCCCAAGTGATCTCCTCACCATTCGGGCTGCGCCAAAGGACCTTCACCGACGGCAGGACCCTAGATCGAAGTTTCTTCACCTGCCGATCCAATATCTCCACTGGCTGCACGGTGAATGAAAGGTCGGGCTCAAGCTATACTGTCGGATGCTGGATCGTGTGGGAAGGGTTATGAAGATATCTGCGTAGCATCGACACGTGGAAGACGGGGTGAACATCTGAAAGACTGGGTGGAAGAGCTAAACGATATGCTACGGCGCCTATCCGCTCGAGGATCTCGAAAGGACCTATGAATCTGGGGCTAAGCTTCCCCTTTCGTCCAAACATCATCACTCCCTTCATCGGAGAGACCCTCAAAAAACGTGATCGCCAACTGCGAACTCTAATCTGCGGCGGCGTCTGTTAGCATACGATTTCTGCCTGCTCTGACCTGTCCTCATCTTGTCTTGAATTTGCAGTATCTTCTCGGTCGTCTCCTGTACGATATGTGGCCCTAAAATACTGCTCTCACTGAGCTCTGTCCAACAGACGGGCGATCTACATCTCCTCCCATACAAAGCCTCGAATGGTGCCATCCGAATAGTGTCCTGGAAGCTGTTGTTGTAGGAGAACTCTATCAAGTGTAAATAATGATCCCAGCTACCACCAAAGTCTAAAACGCACGCTCGGAGCATGTCCTCGAGAGTCTGAATGGTCCGCTGTGACTATCCGTCGGTCTGCGGATGAAATGCCGTTCTGAAACTCAAACGAGTGCCCAAAGCCTCCTGATGTCTCTGCCATAGTCTGCTGGTAAACTGGGTGCCTCGGTCGGACACAATACATGTCGGGACCCCATGTAGTCGTACAATCTCGTTGATATAAATCTGGGCATACTGAGCAAATCCGAAAGTCGTCTTCACCGGTAGGAAGTGAGCCGCTTTTGTCAAACGATCCATGATCACCCAAATGGAGTCATACCCCCGCCTAGTCCTGGGTAGACCCACAACGAAATCCATCGAAATCTGTTCCCATTTCCACTCCGGAATAGGTAACGGCTGTAGCTCTCCTGCGGGCCTCTGGTACTCGGCCTTGACTTGCTGACAAGTGAGGCATCTCGATATGAAATCTGCGATGTCTATCTTCATTCCGTCCCACCAGTAGACCTCTCTCATATCGTGGTACATCTTGGTGGAACCGGGATGGACACTGTACACCGATCGATGTGCCTCCTCAAGAATATCGTACCGCAATCCCTCAGCATCTGGTACGCACGGTCTAGACCCAAATCGTAATATCCCCTGATCATCGATCACAAACTCGGAGAATCTGCCATGTCCAATCTGTGCCACGATCTCTGAGCAACGGTCATCCCTGCGTTGTGCCTCATATATACGGTCAAGCAACTGTGGGCGTGCACGAACATGCGCAAGCTGTCCCCCGATCTGTGTGAACTCGAACTGCACTCGGCTGTCGCATAGTATCTGCCAATCTGTTGACGACTGCCTCTGTACTGCACTCAAACACGATAGACTACCCTCGGGCCTCCTGCTCAAAGCATCCGCTACTAGATTAGCCTTACCCGGGTGATACAAGATCTCGCAGTCATAGTCCTTCACCAGTTCCATCCAACGGCGCTGTCGGAGATTCAGGTCTCGCTGCTGAAATATATACTTTAGGCTCTTATGATCAGTGAATATCTGGCACGACTCGCCATAGAGGTAATGTCGCCAGATCTTAAGTGCAATGACCGCTGCAGCCATCTCCAAATCGTGAGTGGGGTAGTTCTGCTCATGTTTCTTCAATTGCCGGGTAGCATATGCGATCACCTTGCCATGCTTCATCAATACGCATCCTAGCCCCACCGGGGATGCGTCACAATAGACTACAAACCCGCCTGATCCTGAAGGCAATGATAACACTGACGCCATAGTCAAACTAGTCTGTAGCTGCTGGAAACTATGCTCGCACTCCTCCGTCCAAACGAAAGGAACCCCCTTCCGGGTCAAACCGGTCAAAGGTGCAGCAATACGGGAGAAATCCTGTACAAATCGCCTGTAGTAGCCGGCCAGTCCTAGAAAGCTGCGTATCTCAGTAACGGATGTAGGTCTGGGCCAACTCCGAACGGCCTCGACCTTCCTCTGGTCTATACATATACCATACCATGTAATCACGTGACCCAAGAAGTCTACGCTGTCCATCCAGAACGTGCACTTAGAGAATTTTGCATAAAGCCGGTGCTCCCTCAAAGTCTGCAGTGTAATCCGTAGGAGCTGCTCGTGCTCCTCTCTGCTCCGGGAATACACCAATATATCGTCAATGAATACGGTGATGAACAAGTCAAGATACGGCCTGAATATGCGGTTCATCATGTCCATGAAAGCTGCTGGCGGGTTGGTGAGTCCAAACGACATCACCAAAAACTCATAATGGCCATAACGCGTACGGAAAGCTGTCTTCGGAATGTCCTCCTGTCGAACTCTCCGCTGATGATAGCCTGATCGCAAATCGATCCTCGAAAAATATCCTGCCCCCTGAAGCTGGTCGAACAAGTCGTCGATGCATGGCAACGGATATCTGTTCCGCACGGTCACCCGGTTCAGCTGCCGGTAGTCGATACACAGACGCAAACTGCCGTCCTTCTTCTTAACAAACAGGACCGGAGCACCCCAAGGAGAAACACTGGGTCGAATGAGTCCCTTGTCCAGCAAATCTTGCAACCGACTCTTCAACTCACTAAGCTCCGCTGGGGCCATCCGATAAGGTGGTATAGAAATAGGCCCCGTGCCGGGAATCAAATCAATACAGAACATAACATCACGCTCAGGCGGTAGCCCAGGAAGATCGTCAGGGAACTCACATACACTCGGAACCTGGTCCAGTGGAACATTCGTAGCCCTAATCTCACAAACATAGGCTCGGAATCCCTGACATCCCTTCCTCAGAAGCTTTCCAGTGCGGAGAGAAGAAATCAAAAGGTGAGGGGTGGCACCACGGTCACCCTGCACAACAAAAGTCGACTCGCCGGGAAAACAAAACCTAACTGTCTTCTCGCGGCAGTCCACAGACGCATAGCACGTGGCCAACCAATCCATGCCCAAAAGAACGTCGAAGTCCAACATCTCCAGAAGGATCAAGTCGATAGGCAAAACTCCTTTGCCAATACGGACAACACAGGATCGGAACACGTGCCTAGCAACAAACGACTCTCCTACGGGAGTGGTCACAACAAGCGGCTGATCAAGCAACCCAGACTCTCTACCCAAACTCGGCACAAAATGTGTGGAAACGTACGAGTACGTGGATCCAGGATCGAATAATACGTGTGCATCAACAGAACATACTGATAAGGTACCTGAGACCACCGCATTGGATGCCTGCGTGTCCTGATGCGTCAAAACGAAAACCCGTGCCTGTCCTCCACCTGTAATTGGCGGTCCCCTACTAGCAGCGGGCTGTACTCTGCCGGTGGCTGGCTGTCCTCTTCCTCGACTGCCTCGCCCTCTAGGAACAAACCCTCCGCGACCATGGCCTCTCTGTGCATGAGTCTGACGCGGAGCAACTGTGGGTACAACAGGTAACGCCCTCTGGGGTAGAGAAAGTGGAAGTGTGACATGCGGTACGGCTGGCTCCCTCTGGCGTGTCTCGGTACAATCACTGATGGGGTGATGAGGACTACCACATCCAAAGCATCCACAGGACGACTGCTGACCCTCCTAGGGGTATGTTCTAAACATCTGACCTCACCCCGAGTCTCTGCCACCTGTATAACGTCTATCACGGCGTCTGAACGGATGTCTCTGAGCTGCCGTGTCAGTACGAACCCTCTTCGGTCCTGGAACTACTGAATTCTCGGCAAGGCGCTCCTCGACTAATAGGGTTGCGTCTACAGCTGCGGTATATGTCTCGTAATGCTGTGCGCTGATCGCAAGGAATAGTGGTGTAAGAAAGCCTCGGACAAATCTCTTAACTCGCAGTTCCTCAGTAGCCACTAGGTACGGAGCATAAACTGATAGCTCGGTGAACAGCACATCGTACTCTGCCACGGTCATCTATGGCGTCTGGCGTAAGGACTCAAATCTACATGCTCGGGCATCCCTGACACTCTAGGGAAGGAAGCGGGCTAGAAAGATCGTCACAAACTCTGTCCAGGTCATAGGAGGAAGACCTGCTGCTCTGCCCTTCTCGACCGATTCGCACCATTTCTGCGCAAGTCCTTCCAGGCGAAAGCTCGCGAACTCGACCCATCTCGTATCTGAGCATCTAAGGGAACGGTATATCCGGGCCATCCTATCAATGAAGGACTGCGGGTCCTCGGCTGCGTCGGTGCCTGTGAAGACCGGAGGCTTCAGCCTCATCAATTCTGCTAACGATACTGTAATCACCTCCGTGGCTGCAGGGGAAACTGCTGGTGCTGTAGATACCACCACGGTCCCCGTGACTGGTGGAGCTACCTCTGGTCCCTGCGCTCGAAGCGTCTCAACTAGCGACCCTATCATCTGACGCATCTCCTGCATGCTGGATCCCACCGTCTGGCGCATCTCCTGCATACCAGCCCCTAGTGTGGCGATCCGATCTGTCATAGGAGGGTCTGCTCGGGTGCAACAGGTGCACTGCCTGGATCAGTCCTCATCTCGGACGAGTCAACACGAGCCTCGGCTCTCGCAGCCGCTCTCTGTGCCCTCGTAGTACTTGGCGGCATAGTGGCTGAAAAGGAAGGTAGGATTCGATAAGGATACGGAAATCGAATCGGAAAAATGTATACAGTCATGAAGGAATTTTAATCAATAAGTCCTAAGGTCGTTTAGGCGGAGTACCGTGTCGTGAGTATGCCGCGGAACATATACACGCCACGCCACCCTGTTGCAGCTAGCTACTCCATCATACCAGGGTCATCCTACACACCGAAGGTAAGACTTATGCTCTGATACCAACTTTGTCACGACCCAAAGTTCGGCCCGTGACCGGCACTTAACCACGCAACGTCTACAGGCGTAACGTGACTAAGTAAGCCGAACCCAGAAAACAAAACCATTAAAATTTGGAGTGTTAAAACATTTAGAAAACTTTATGTTGTTTAGTAGAAATCCTTTTTGGTTCAAGTTATTATTTAAATAATTTTAGCAACATTTCCTTTACCATAAATTTGTCCCGAAATCGGGTAAAAGGCGAGATATAAGTAAAAGTAACATGTGAAAAAAATAGAGCATCTCAATAGGAGAATCGCGCCCAACGACGGAGCAATCACCACAATATAATATACGACGCCGAAGCGAAGAATGAGCAGTAATATGAAAACAAATATCATAAGAGGTAAAACTGCGTAAATAAAGTCGGCTCACAACGAGCTCGACACCAGAGTGCAAATAACATACAATTGTCTCTAAGTCAATACAAGAAAGTAGATGGAGAGTACTAGATACATCAAGATGTAACTGAAAAGTAAACAGATACCGAACAAAACCCACCTAATAGCAAAAGGGCTAAAACGCCTCAGCAATGGTATCTGTGTCAAAAGATGCGGTAAACAGCCAGCCGCGACTACTCCAAAGGGCAACCTGCAAGCACTGTGGCACAACGGGGGTGAGTAGACAACTCGTGAATAGTAGAAAACATATAAAGGTAATCGCGAGTATGCACATACTGCGATACTCTAACCTATGCCCACAGATAACATCTATATGTTGAACTGAATGCTCACATCAGGCAACAAGTGCAATATAAAAGTCTCTCCATATGATGTGCAAGATATGCAAAAATCATGTCTGATATGGAATCTAACAACCCTATATAACATGAGCAGGATATGTGATAATCATGTATAGCATGTGTACTATATCAGGTACAATAGGTACCGGATGAGATGTCAAATACTAAATGCCGAGCATGGGAACAAATAGTGTCTACACAAAATATAAACGTGGAAAAATGACCAGTGTCCATCAATACACCCAAATCCCAGTAAAACTCAGGCGCCGTCATCCACATCGGCCCTCAAATCCTGTGAATCTCATAAAATCGTGAGTGCCCAACATCGGCACTCCAAATCTCATAAAATCAGCCTTGTCCAGCATCGACACGCAAATCCCCCAGTATGGGACGTCCGTCCATCGGATCCGCCCACGTGCTCCGTCTGTGGAATTGGCCCTCGACCCCCGACAATACGCGTCGTCCTGTATCCATCTATCGACTCTGGTCGGTATCCTCCGGATAATCGCCAGGTCTAACCAATCACCGGTAGGTAGTAGTCCCTCCGCCGGGCTCACCGTTTAACAATACGAGTCTTCTCGCCCCGGGGTACCGTACCGGGTCCACCATGTACCCGCAATCGGTGCCTACCTCTCCTCGAATCGGGAATACTCACATAAACTCTCTGGAACCGAGAAAACTCATGGTGGACGCACTAAAATATCAAATCAAGGGAAACCGGGTTTTTAAACAGTGCGTATTTCCTTAAAATAGTACTCCAGGTCCCAAATCCAGAAATCACATAAATCAAATACAATGCGTAATCCATGCAATGTGTCGAATGACCCTTAGAGTAAAAGAAAGGGAAAACCGCTCTTTTTAAAAGATCTAGTTTGAAAATATCGCTTGCGGTCCCTTAGTTTTGTATCAAGTCAATATCATCCATGTATGTAGCATATGAATTTGTGTATAGGTATGGATGTGTGAATGGATAAGTATGCAAAGTGAATATAGCAATGTACAGGTGCACTATTGTAGACATATGATGCATATGTGCCCAAGTGGTGATATATCAATGAAGGTACTCACAAAAGTGCGTATACAGTGTGCATGGTATGAATATCCATATGATATTATGTGGCAAATCATGACAACGTCAATAAAGCAGAATCAAATATGCGGTTTATAGCAATCCTAAAATGTGAGTGTCATGGCAATCACTGACGGTGTGAGTGTAGCATATAAATCGTGCTCGTGCAACTTGGACCGTTAGTGACAGTGTAGTGTTCTATACTATCAGTATATCTATATATATAAGGAGGTATGCTACTCTTGTATGTCTACAAGAATACATAAAACTAACATCCTATTACGCCCTGACGCTTAACGCCATACGGGCGATTTCCCCGTAGATGTTAAATCTACTCACCTGGTCGCGTGCTAATTATAGCCGACCGCCTGCTTCCCTTTCCTGGCGGCGTCTGACGTACCCGCCTGCGAACCTGGAATTTACACAAGAATCCCAATATATCAAAATCTCGTAAAACGCGATATCGGAACGAAACGAGAAACTCGCGTCGCGAATTAACGCGCGTGCGCGCGATACGCTGGAACGTGTGTGTGTCCAAAACTCAACCCGATACGCCGCGATACGTTGAATCATAGAATCCACTCGCGTATCGCGCAAACTAAAAATACCAGAAAACGACATACTGCCCCAGATTTTACCCAGGTTAGAATATTACAAAACTATAAATACCATGGACCTAAAAAATGTAGCAGACACCTGTACCAAAAACCCTAGCTCCTAACTCCCTGGTCTGGCCGCAATTTGCGGCCAGAATGATATTTTCGGCGGCCGTAGGTTGGAGTGGTCGGTAGGGCTCTGGTGGTGGGGTCAGGGTATCACCAGTAGGCTATTGTCCACTTAATTTAATTCTGATCTTACAGGGGTAACAGCAGATCTCAAAAAGCTAAGTTTTGCTCAAAACCGTCAAGTTTTGTACAATTTGAAAACTGAGGGTATTTTAGTGTAATCTGGGGTTTTCCTAGGTTAATTTGGCCCTAACAACACTTACTTAGGCTAGTCAACCCAACACTAACATCACTTAAACAAAACCTCACACATATCACCAAAACAAGCACAAAATCTCATATTTTACACTAATCGAAGCTATTTCTGCACGACTAAGCAAACAAGGAAGGATTTTAGAAGTTATACCCCACTAGGAACCTCACAAACAAGGAGAAGGAGAAGGAGAAGAGGGAATGGAGCTGCTGGGGTGCTGCTGTTGCTGCTGCTGTTGTTTTTGCTGATGCTGCTGCTTGCTACTTCTGCTGCTTCTGTTGTTGTTACTTCTCCTTGTTTCTTTGTTGCTGTTGTTGCAGCAGTTGCTGTATTTTGTGGCTGTTGTGAGGCTGAAGTTGTAGTGTTGTGTGATGTTATTTTTGTGGTGAAGTGTTATGTGAGTAATGATGGTGTGTGTGAGAGATGTGAGGGATGTGAGTGAGAGGGTTTGAAAGATAAGCAAAAAGTGTTGAAGTGAAATGTGTGTGACACTTCCTTAAGCCACCATTCTCTCTCTCTATCAAATGCTAACATGGCACCCATCATGCCCTCTCTCTCCTCAACCCAAGTCAACCAAAAGAAATTTTAATCCTATTTTATTTTTTGAAAACCAAATTCTTAATTTAAAACTAGTTAGCTTAACAAAAGGGGTTAGACCACCATGGTTGCCTAAACATGGTTTAACCCAATTTTAACCCTAGGTTACATGCACATGTTTGTGCAAGCTTAGGAAAATTCTAGAAAAATGTTTATTAATTTTGATAAAATATTTCAAAGTCAATTTGGTAAACTTTTATTAAAAAAATTCACTTATTAAAATATAATTAGTTACTAATATATTCCCAGTTGTTACACCGACGAGACAGCCTATTACTCCTGCGGAGGGGTGCGGGAATGTCCTGTTCTTCTTAAACTACTGGTTCTACCAAACTTTCAGAAGTAGTTAGTGGTTTTGGAATTTTTTCTAGTTCTATTGCGCTCCCACTTGTTTCCTTTTCTAAAAACTGCTGTTGTAGAAAATGGGCATTACGAGAAATAAATACCTTTTGTTCCTCTGCGTAATAGAAGAAATGCCCCTTGGAGTACTTTGGATATCCCACAAACTTACACTGTACAGAGCGTGCCTCGAGTTTGTCCGCATGCTGCTTTTTAACAAAAGCTGGACATCCCCATATCTTTAAATGCTGAAGATAGGGTTTCTTCCCACTCCACATCTGATATGGCGTGGTAGGCACAGTCTTGGTAGGAGCCCTGTTCAAAAGATATGCAGATGAATCTAGTGCATAACCCCAGAAAGATCGCGGTAACTCAGCATTACTCATCATGGAATGTACCATATCCAATATGGTTCGGTTCCGTCTCTTTGATACACCGTTATGCTGTGGAGTGTATGGAGGAGTAAGCTGAGAGAGAATTCCTTTCACTTTTAGGTAACCTAAGAACTCGGCACTTAAGTATTCACCACCTCGATCAGATATCAGTTTCTTGATACTTTTGCCGGTTTGATTTTCTACTTCATTCTTATATTCTTAGAATTTCTCAAAGGCCTCGGATTTATGTTTCATTAAGAAAATGAATCCATACCTAGAGTAATCATCCGTAAAAGTAATGAAATATGAAAAACCGCCTCTTGCATGTGTAGAAATTGGACCACATACATCGCTGTGTATGAGTCCTAAGAGCTCGCTCGCTCTTACTCCGTGTCCAGTGAATGGAGTCTTTGTCATCTTTCCTTTGAGACATGATTGACAAGTGGCATAAGATTGATATTCGAACGGATCCAAATATCCTTCTCTATGTAACATAGTTAACCTTGTCTCATTGATGTGACCTAGTCTACAATGCCATAAGAAAGCCTTATTTAAATCTGGAGACTTTTTTTTCAGTGTGTTCTGGACATTGAAAATTTGTAATTGGTTTAAGACATATATATCATTATCTAGTGTACCGGACCCAATCAAACCATGATTAAGATGGATGTTAACAACATCGCTTACAAGCGTGAAATCATAACCTTCTTTTGATAACAACGATACTGATATGAAATTACACGTTAAATTGGATATACAAAAACAGTTATGCAAAACCAAAATATGTCCACTCGTCAATCCAAGGTGATAATCCCCTACGGACACAGCACCCACGCTAGCTCCGTTAGCAACCTGGAGGGTCATATCACCAACCTTTAGCACTCTACGGTTTCTCAGTGGCTGTAATGAATTGCATATATGAGATCCTGATCTGGTATCCAATACCCAGGTAGTATAGTTGATTGACAGACTATTTTCAATTACAAACACACCAGAAGTCGAAACTACATCTTGCTTCGGTTCCTGGTTCTTGGCAATCCAAGCTTTGCAATTTTTCTTCCAATGGCCTTTCCTACGACAGTGGAAGCACTCGTCCTTTGCCACTACTAGTACCGCTACCTTTGCTTTTCCCTTAGCTCCCACCTTACCAACACCACCTCTTAGTTTGGTAGCGGCCTTCTTCTTCCTACCTTTAGCCCTAGCCTTGGACCAGGAAGAGGAAGCACCGCGAACAAACATAGTGGGTGTTTCCCTTGCTTTCTGCAATGTGCCCTCTGCACTCCTCAACATGTTGAGGAGTTCTGGAAGTTCAACTTCGTTTCCCTGAATGTTGAAATTCAGAATAAACTGGGCGTAGGTGGAAGGAAGGGACTGAAGAACCAAGTCTGTATACAGCTCGTTCTCTAAAGTCGTCCCGAGGTCCGCGATCTCTTCTATATAGCCAATCATCTTAAAGACGTGTTCTCCTACAGATGATCCGACGGCCAGCCTCGACTGAAACAAGTTCTTCGAGGTCTCGTATCTAGCTATACGAGATTGCTCTCCATACAGTTCCTTGGTGTGGAGAAATATGTACTCAAGATCCATATTCTTGTGCCTCCTCTGATGTTCATTATTCATAGAGGCAAGCACGATGCATTTGGCCTTCGCGTAATCTAACTCCCAGGTCTTGTGGATTTCCTTGCCCGCAATACTGGATTCTGGACCAGGGACAGCAGGTGCCTTAGCAGTAAGGAAATACCCCAATTTGTCATAAGTCAAAACCATCATAACATTCTGGAACCAATCTTTATAGTTTGGCCCTGTCAAAATATTTTTATCTAATAGTAACTTAAGGCTTGTCATGTTCTGGGTCGCTGCAATTGAGAGAGAGAGGAAACACTTTAGCATGATGCTCTTGCAAGTTTAGAGTGGTTTTTAGTTTATCTAAACTGGATGGCTCCTACCGTTTCTCGAATACCTCCTCAATCCAAAAAGGAAGAACTAGTCAGGACTATTCTCACCGTACAATGCTTGCTTAACCGTTCAGCCAGGCCGGTGTCGGTACTTCGAGGGAGGTTTTACGACGCTTTCGCGAAGTTCCTTAATTAAATAACCTCTTTTCTCTGGGGGCGTAACCCCGCTGACACCTTTCTCGACACCTACTTGGTTTATAGCATTGATCGTTAACCGACGAATCTCCTGATGAGTAGCGGATACTCACAGTAGGATCGGGATCCAAATATCATCGTGTGATAAAGGTGAAGGAATCCTACCAAAATTATTACACTCTAAATGGTATGCTACCCTTAGAAAATTTCAGTTTCTTTAGAAATTCCCGATATAAATTTCTGCCCCATGCTCTTATGACCTTGGCGTTGGTCAAAATGTCATAAGTCACATGTCAAGTTCTACCCATCATTATCTTGTTAATTTGAACCCATCCGTACATACCCCTGACGTTGGCCAAATGATAATACGACTGTCCCAAACTAACTCATCTATCTATGCAACAAATGAATACCCAGCAACTACCAAACACTATGCCTTGGCGTTGGTCAAAATACATAGCTTGAATACTACTGAATACCCAAATGAAATGACGGAGGGCTACGAATGGTTTTGGCGAAACCGTGAACGTAGTGAACTTGATTTGATCGAAGGAACCTGATAGCTTTTAAAAGGAGTGGTTAAGCTCCGCAATTAAAAATATCTTCTGTTTTTAAAATAACCGAGTGGTTTCTTTTAAACTGTTCCAACGATTCAACTTTTGTTTATTTTCTTTGCATTAATATAATGCGTCCTATCATTAACCTATCATTGTAGAAAACAACGAAAATACGACGTCCTCTTATGCCATCCGCATTCGCCACTGGCCCCGTCATTCACCCGTTAGGTTACTTAACTAACGACAGAGCGGGGGCTGGGTTAGTGCGGGTGCAAAACATAAGTGACGTCTAATAGGTATCATATATAGATATTGTACATTCGTCAGACGCAATAATAGGCATTCTAGATCACAGATGAACATATTGGATTTTCTACGAATCCTCATTCCTTTTGAGCCTGCAAAGAAAGACGGATTACACAGTCGCGATGAATAGCCAAAACCCCACCCTAGACCCTTATGGGTACGGCAAACTACCCGCCTAGTATCCGAAGTGAAGCGGTCTCCCTCAACAACGTGAGTTGGCCACTAAACACTTTAAAGTACCCGGTAGTTTGTGCACCCCACCTTGGGTCTATCCTTGGAGCAGAAAACAGTAAATGAAATAATACAACGGTGGCTACAACCTCAATCCGGATGTGCCCCGCAAATAAATATTACAACAATTTACAAATTACATTTGAATGAAAGAAACACTCGTCTCACATCCTCGGCTATCCATTCACGACAATCCAACAAGTCCACAAACACAAACCAGTAAAAACCATTACTGAAATGTGCAACCCCGTGCTAACCGACATACTAGCAGTTAGGCAAGGTTTACGAACACATTAAACACATCACATATATAATCAAGTTAGCCAAACATCTTAGAATTTCGATCAAGCAAACACAAATGATTGTACTCCAAATAATTCTCTGTGCACCTGAAACCTGAGCAGAAACAAAACAACCCTGAAAATACAAAATCAACACAGAAGAGTTACTGGGCAAATTTGGGTTGACTCGGCTTCAACTCGGCCGCGGATCCACGGCGGATCGCTTGGATCGTCCGCGGTTTCGCGACGGTTTGGCCGAGTCATGATCCCAAATTTCTACAGTAATCTTATAATTCCCTGCTTGTATTTTTAGGGGTCCATGAAAAAATTTTAGACCCCGTTTTAAAATCGGCAGAAACATGGTGAAAATGATGTTTTTTCGGGTTCGTTTTGCGATCGAATTTCTAATGACTTTGCTAACAAGTTAGTTATAGTTTAGCGAGGCTCTGATACCACTGTAAGTCGACGTTAGATACTCCACATGATGCGGGGAGGCGGAATAGGTAAAACAATCATTTTGTTTAAACTAACATCGACTAACTTTACGGATCTTTGCTAAACCCTAACTAACAACTACATAGAAGTGATTAGCTACTAAGAAAGATGATTATAACAAATGAATCAAGTCCTTCTTGTTCTCGTTGATCACCTCCTCGTCGGTCTCCTCAATGTGATAGAAGATCCACCCTAGAGCTACTTCTCCAAGCTTTAACCTCTCACTTGAGGTAACTAGGTGACTATGAGTGATAATCAAAGAAACCTAGAGGATATATAATTGGATTAGGGATCTTTTAGTCTTGCTAACCCTTAGATCTCAACACATGAGAGGTTAAGGTTAGTTCTTGAAGAGAGAGAGCATGAGGAGAGAGAAGGTGTGAGTGAGAATGATATGAATAATATCTCATTTGTGAATATATGAAGCATAATAATTATTAAATGAATAATCATATGATAATATCAAACATGCTTCATTTAATCACTTTGTGTGAATCACACCATGAGTTATTAAGCAATAAATGCTTCATTAACTCCTTTGTATGAATCACACCATGAGTCATTAATCCATTTAATGCAAATTCCACTTAAGCCTCCAAATCATCAATCTTCTAGAAGCTTCTCGACTAATTACGAGAATGCCCGTCCCATCCGTGAAAACACGGAAATACTGAGACTGTATAAATCCAATAATCCAATACTAGAATCTGGCTTAAACCAAAGCCTGCTAGTATAAACTGTCCGAACGTCGTACGTGCGTAAAAACACGTATGTGTCCGAACCCTGTCGTAAAACCATACGACCTCTATATCGTTTCGCCTGAAGCAGGGAAGCTCTCTGTGTGGGACTCTAAAGACTCGACTACTACGCTGGCAGTGGGTCTAACCACAGGCCGCAAGCGGGACTAGCTGTACGTAACGGTCCCCAGGTAGATGTCGATAAGAAGGCCGATGAGGAAACCGATCTGAACTCCTACTGAGCCTAATGTGACAATCTTCGTACAGTCCAGTCTGTTCGTCTAGGACTATCGCATATCGGGCCTAGAGGGCGGCAAGCGTCTGTCCCCTAAAGGCGGTATAAGTCCTGTCGGAGCGAAGCCCATTACACCTTGAGAAGCTACTGGAAATCCTACCAGTAAATCTCGTTTGCCATGGCCAGGGACATTGCGTAATGGCTCTCCAGACACAGCGCGATATCAACTCCCAATACCGGGAGAGACGAATCTTATCTAACCGCCACTGCCTCCAAGTGCTTCGGGGTTGCACCCAACTGCTACCTGTTTGCACGACTCCTTTGAGCCGTGGTAGGGTAGCAATCTAAGAATAGTGGGAACACACTCGAGACGAAACAGCAGTGTCAAGTCTGCGGACTATGCTGTACTCATGTCACCTGGGAACTGTTAATTAACGACGGGTATAATACCAACCAACAGTTCCCTACGAGTCCTATCCGGTGTACCCGTAACCCAACGAGCACATGTATACTATCTCCAGTACAACGTACTAATGGCTGTAGGACAGACCATTTCCCCTGCTGGGATGAGAAGCGTACACACTAGTCTACTCCGGAGTATCGATGCCCTGTCTCGATAATCCTACGACTAGGGACCTGAAAAAGGATGTGCTTGTAGACTACCCAGCCCCCACTAGTGTGACTGCCATCACAACGCTGGTAGTCAAGAAAGATCCTAAGGGCTCTATCAATTTGTATTCACGATATGCTAACATATACACATATTAAGATAAACATAAACCAAGTAGCATACTACCATGTTTAGCAAGACTGTTAATATAACTGTGAATATCCCAAGCTTCCATTAAGTAATATACAAGCTAGTATGATACAATAATGGCCCCTAGGGCATATACACTAACAGTTGCATCTCATACAACATTCTGCAGTTGTTTAAAAAAATTTTAAAATCGACAGAAAGTAGGTAATCTTGTTTCAAGTTTCGGAGTTTTTTCGGTTTCGTAATCCTACACAATCCGTCTAATTCTTTAGCTAGTCTCTAATACCACTGTAGGGTTCTTGTGCATGACAACAAGGTTTCGGGAGGCATAGTCCATGTCATTTTCAAATTTTTGTCATGCTCAAGAAATCTAACCTAGGATGATTAACTAGAGAATCATACGAAACAAATTGTAAACTACTTTACAACTAAGTGAACTAGGAATACAACCTTTGTAGACCGTTCCTTCACTTCAATAGCTCCGTGTAGTAGTCCCTTCGCTCCAAGTACTGATCTTCCGGTGTCTAGCATGGCTTCACAAGGTGAAAGGAACGAGCTTGCGCAAAGTCTTTGAGGCCGAAGATGATCTACGTCGAGGAGACACTAACCCAAGCTACTACTTCACTAATGAGAGATTAGTGAAGCTAACACCCTATACTAAAGTGCTAATCTAGGAGAGGATGATGAAGTAGGATTTTTGCTCACTTTAGAATTGATTTTCTCACTAATGTTTCTCACTTGCATAAAAGCTAGAGAGCTCTTGATCTTGAAGAAGAAGATGAAGAGAGATAATTTTGTGAGAGTGAATGACAACCATGCGTGAGAAAATATGTAATATTTCTCATGTAGAGACTTAACAATGAGTTTAGATAATGGTTGGGTTAACAAATATCTAGTGTAAGACAAAACTAGTGGACTAAGTCAATGGATCTTAAAGCTTCATGAAGCTTCATGCCATGTGATAAATTTCCAACTAATAATTAAATTACCATAAATAAATAAACCCTACATTATCTTTATCGTGGTGTATGTCTCATACACCCATGTTGCATGTATCATCAACCATGACACATAATAAAACACAATTAATATATATCACATATATATTAAGTGTACACATGTGATAAAAATAAATGCTTAAGTGAGCCAATATTAGTTAATGTAAACTAGTATATCAAATATGCAATTATAGAATAAATTATCAAATCAACACTTGATTTAATAATCCGGTTATATCTCATATAACCGACTAATATTATATGTACCAACTTATCGAATCAACACCTGATTCGATAACCCGGCTATATCACATATAACCGATCGATACAAATATCGCGAGAAAAGAATATGGTATCACATACTCGTATTAATCTCTGTCCCGCACATATCACATATGTGCTCCTACTTCGTTTTGCCTGAGCCGGTAAAACTTCTGTGTAGGACTCTAAAGACTCGTCAATACGCCGGCAGTAGGTGATGATCATATCAAGCACCCACAAGCCGTCAGCGGTACTGGCTGGACGTAACGGCTACCCGGGTATTGAGCGATCATAAGATCAACAAGCAAGCCCGCTCAAGCTCCTGTAAAGCCTGTCAGTAAACACTACCGTACAGTCCGGTCTTTTCGTCTAAGATGTCGCATATCCAGTCTATGGGTCGTAAATATCAGACCCTAATAACTCGATAAGTCATGCCGATACGAGGCTCATAACGGGTCGAGAAACTACTGATAACACTTACCAGTAAATCTCTAAATCAGGCCTGGCCAGGGACTTCCTATTATAGCCAATCGAGCATAGTACGACATTTACCCCCAATACCGGGAGAGACGAAATCCCCTCCTATCGATCATTGCCTCTATGTGACTCGGGACTGTACCCAAAAACCACCATTTTGCACGTCCTCTTGAACGTGACAAGGTGGAAATCAAAGCACAATAGGAATCACATAAGTCTCCATGACGATCTCGGGTCTACAGACTAACCTGTACCAGTGTCACCAGAGAATTGCTATCTGACATTAGGTATAATACCATCTAGGAGTTCTCGGCGAGTCCGTCCAGTGTACCTAGTCTCCACTGAGCACCCGTATACCATCTCTGATGTCAAACACCAATGGACATGGGATCATCTATCTCCCATCTCATAGGTCGAGGAGCGTATACGCTAGTCTACTCTGGTATATCGATGCCCTGTCTCGATACACCCACGACTAGGAATATTAAAGGATGAACTTATGGACTACCACGGCCCCACTAGTATGATCTGCATCATAATCCTGGTAGTCAAGTACACATCCCAAGGGCTTTACCAACATGTAACCATAAGACAGTATCAAGAGACAACTATACATGTTAAGATAAAGATCAACCAAATTGCATACTATCATGTCGAGCAAGAAATTCATCTCTAAATATGTCCAAGAATCCACTATAATATATATCATATGTACAATAATGGCCTCTAGGGCATACATACAACTAACAGTGTGTTCTATATACTTTGAACTGTGGTTTGATTTAGAACGTATATGCCATTACATAACGTACCTATTCCAATCAACTCTTCATTAAGGAAAATGTTCACAACATTATCCATCAATATAAAATTATATCGTTCTTTAACTTATTAAAGAAACTGATGTAATTTTGTATATCAGGTTCGGTATGTAATAACATTCATCCGGAATAAATGTATTAATACAAGGTGATATATGCTAACTGATTTGGCTGCAACACTTGCACCATTTTCTATACTTAGAGACATATCACCAATTCCTAGTTCTCTTCCTTTCTGTAGCCTATGTAACATATTACATATGCGGGATCCTGATCCGGTATCACATACTCAAGACGTAAAGGATACTGAGAAACAGATCTCTATAATGAACTCACTCAAAGAAGATGCATCAACATACACTTTCTTCGATTTGGTGGCATGCGGATCCTGGTATTCCCCTATTTCCTGCTCAGACTTATAACAATTATAAGAAAGAACGGAACCAATTTTCCCCAGCTTAGTATAATAAGCAGGTTCGGTCAAAACATCCATATTATTATCTTGATTAAGGCGTGACATGGTCGCTACGTAGAGAGAGAGAGAGAAGAAAACACTCTGCGTGCGCTCTTGCAACATTAGATTGGTTATTATTTTATCTAATTAGGATGGCTCCCATTGTTTTTTTCAAATCTTCCTTCAACCCCTAAAAGGTAAGACTAGCCGGGATAAATTACATCCTATAAGTTCGCCAATCTTTCGGCCAGGCCAGTATCGGTACTTTGAGGGTGGTTCCCCATGCTTTCGCGCGGACCTAATTAAAATAAACCTCGTTTTCCCGGGGACGTAACCCCGTTAACACCTTTCTAGACACCTACTTGATCGGCTAATTGTAATGTGCAAAACTCTCCCAAGAGTAACTCTTACTCGCAGGGGGTATCGGGATCCAACTATCTCATAGAAGGTATGCAATCTCATTGAAAATTTCAACACTTGAAATTCCCCATAATATTTTGCCCCTAGCAACTTATGACCTTAACAAGGTCAACAAATCATAAGTGCTAGCCAAGTTCAACCCGTCATTTCCTGATTGAATTAAACCTACCCGCACGACCCTTAACATAGTCAACAAAGTCGTACGACTACCCTAATCCAATCACATCTCATGCTTTAGCAGATAAACACTAATTAGCTACCACACACTACGCCTTAACATAGTCAACAAACGTAGCACGAATGCTAAGTAGTACTTATCTGAAATGAAAGAGGGTTACGACAGGTTTTTATGAAAATCTTTTGCGTAATGAACTTGATATCGTTGTAGAATCGAGTGATTTTGAAAAGGAGTGTTTTTTAGGCTTTTACTAGTTTCGCTAAAGAGGTCACTCCCGGTAAAGGGATCTCAGCTCTTTCCTCATCGAATGAGGTGCTGGATATTTCACAAATACCACTATGCAAAGCATGAACTAAAAAAGCAATCAAAAACAAAACCGAGTGGGTTGTAGCATCTGCTAGTTTTGCTAAAGTGGTCACTCCCGGTGAAGGGATCTCGGTTCTTTCCTTATCGAATAAGGTGCTGAATATTCTACAAGGAATACCGCTATGCAAAGCAAAAACTAGAGCTACCAGATTTTAAAACAAGATTCTACAACATCTTTAGGTTTCTTTTATTTCATTAATCTCAATAATGAAGTCCCATCAAATATGCTTCCTAAGCATCACAGAAGAAACGAAAGCAGCAATATTTATTATACATCATATATATAATATAAGCATTCATCTCACAATATGAAGTGATCACGTCACAGAATATCAGCAGCAGAAGATACACATATGAAATATTGGATATACTAGGAATTCCATGTTTTAAATTAAGCCAGTAAAAAACGCGGATACCACGGTCGTGATGAATAGCCAAACCCACATCCCTAGACCCCTATGAGAGCGGCAAGCAACCCTACAAATTCTAGAGTTAGGAGACCCGGTATCAACTCCTTGAGATGGTCTCCCACTGGACTCTAGAACCCGGTTACTTGTGCTCCCCGCCTTGGGTCTATCCTAATGCGGAAAAGTAAATAATATACATCAAAGGTGACATCATCCTTAACCCGGAAGTGCCCCAATAAAAGAATATTACGTACAAGTTTTTACATGATTGAAAATGAAAAACACTCATCTCACATAAAAAAAACCCTGCTATTCAAACACGACGATCCAATATAACATATCACAACAACACATAACATCACATGTCATCAACGTAAGTAAATATGCGTATCCCAATTGTCGCTGAAGTATAGAAACGAAACCGGCGATACCCCACATATTACACTTACGGTCGCAGAAAAGAAAGTGAAATACTACAACAATCTGCAACTATCTTAGACATCATAAACCTAATGTATCACATACTTCGGATTTCATGCCTAACCAAATGAATTCCGTAGACATCACATGCCTAACAATTATAAACCCTGCATTTTAGTCTCGATATTGAAAACACTTTTCAATAACCATTCGGATAATTCAACAAGATTCCCGACAACCTGATCTAATGCTCGTCGGAAACTTTAGTAGACAGCCGCACCCCCGATGCCGTTGACGAAGTGCACTTAGGCGGAACACCGCGGCCGCGAGCATCCGAACGGATGCTTTTGGCGACGGGGTTATCCTACAGTCACTTGGTCGGGGATATGGGGCGTGGCTATCTAGTAAGGTTACCCGGCGAGTATCCGCGTACACAACGTAATTACGACGGACTTTTGATCTATATCAAAATTCCGTGGCAACCGATCAAATGAGACTAACTTGCTAGATTTATAAAATTCAAATTAGTTTTCATAAAACTAAATTTTGTGGATTCCAAATATTGTATCACAATCACAGATAGCTAGACGATATTAAACTTTTCGATCGAATAAAAAAACACCCAAAATTTCCCAAAGAGCACAAGACTTTAGCGGAGTTTACAAAATACCCAGAACATGCCACAGCACCTATGGACCAACCTAGAAGGGTCAACCCTTGCCTCACCTATGGCGCCGTGGAACTACCGCAAACCCAAGGGTTTGGTGGCGGTTCTGACGGTCACAGAATCGAGTTAGGGTTACTTTCTTTTAGATGGTCCAAAGAAAACACCTACACGATTTTCTGAAGATTTTAAACACAGAAATATCCAACTCTTGGAAAATTTCCAGCGAGGGAAAAATTGGGTTATTGATATACGTTCGAACTTTTTAACGTCGTCTAAATAACCTGAAATGATGTTAGAATTACGACTACGTAACACTCCGAATTGTCTTTACACAAAGGTAACATCTCATGCAATTTCAGCAAAAACAAGCAACACCTGAATCACCCAAACCCAGAGCCTGGAACACCCTAAAAAATTCAACCTTAAACCAACTTCCAAAACCGGCCAGGCCGGATTTTCATGCTATGTGGCCAGCCATTTTCCGGCGAGAGGGGTTCAATTTTCTACTGTGTTCATGTTATATCTCATATAACATTTTGCAACTGCTTAAAAAAATTTTAGACAACTTAAAAATTTCGACAGAAACTGTGTTTTTGTATCGGGAGTTTCGGAGTTGTTTTGGTTTCGTAATTATACAAATATCGTCTAATTCTCTAGCATGGCTCTGATACCACTGCAGGGTTCCCCAGTGTCTCTGCTGGGTTTCGGAAGGCATCGACCATGTCGTTTTCAAAAATTTGGCGCGCTAAAGAACCCTAACGCTAGAATCTAAACTAGACAATTAGACGAACGAGCATGTAAACAACTTTACATCTAAGTTAACAAGGAATACAACCTTTGTAGACCGGTCCTTCACTTCAATAGCTCCGTGTAGTAGTCCCTTCGCTCCAAGTAGTGATCTCCAGGTCTCTAGTGAGGCTCCACAAGGTGAAATGAACAAGCTTGCTTGAAGTCTTCGAGGCTGAAGATTATCTACGTCGAGGAGACACTAACTCAAGCTACCTCTTCACTAAGTGATGAACTAGTGAAGAAACAACTCAATCTAAATGGCTAGTAGAGAAGAGCTTGATGAAGTAGGAATTTTGCTCACTTTAGAAATAATTTTCTTACTAATTTTCTTCATCTCCCATAAACCTAGAGAGCTAAGCTCTTGATGAAGAAGAAGATGAAGAGAGAAGAGAATGAAACTCATGATGTGAGAATAGCAACCATGGGTGATTTTATGTCATACACTATCTCATGTAGAGAAAAAACCATGGCTAAACAATAATGGTTGGGTTAATAAATATCTTCAAGTAAAACAAAAAGAGTGGACTTGGTCAATGGTTCTACAAGCTTCTACAAGCTTCAACCATGTGACAATTTCCAACTAATTTGATTTACATTAAATAAACAAAACCCTCACATTATTATAAGCATGGTGTAAGTCTCATACACCCATGTATCATGTGGCATAAAGCATGACACAAAAGATGTATATTAATATATATCACATATATACTAAGTGTATACAAGTGAGAAAAAGAAATCTTAAGTGAGCTAATATTTTTTATTGTAAATTAATATATCAAATATATAATTATACATTAAATCATTAGATCAACACTTGATTTAATAATCTGGCTATATCACATACAACCGACTAATATCTAATGTATCAACTTGTGGAATCAACACTTGATTCGACAGACCGATTATATCACATATAACCGACCTATATCACATATCGTGAGAATAGAATACGGTATCACATACTCGTATTAATCTCGGTCCCGCACATATCACATATGTGCTCCTACTTCGTTTCGCTTGAGCCAGGAAACCTCTGTGTAGGACTCAAAAGACACGTCAATACGCCGGCAGTAGGTGGTGACCATATCAGGCACCCACAAGCCGAAAGCTGTCTCCTAAACATAACGGCCACCCGGGTATTAAGCGATCAGAAGATCAACAAGCAAGCCTGCTCATACTCTTGCGAATCCAATCAAGTTACACTACCGTACATTCCGGTCTCTCCGTCTGATATATCGCATATCATAGCCTGGGGGTGGTAAAACATTAGACCCCAATAGCCTGATAAATCATGCCGATGCAAGGTCCATAATAGTTCGAGAAACTACTGATAACACGTACCAGTAACTCTCAGCAATCCTGGCCAGGGATTTCCTGTTATGGCCAATCGAGCAGAGCGCAACATCAACCCCCAATACCGGGAGAGGCGAATCCCCTCCTATAGCTCATTGCCTCCATGTGATTCGGGACTGTACCCAAAAACCACCGTTTTGCACGATCTCTTGAACATGGTAAGGTGGAAATCAAAGCACAGTAGGAATCACACAAGACTCTATGACGATCTCGGGTCGACAGACTAACATGTACCAGTGTTACCAGAGAACTGCTATCTGACGATAGGTATAATACCAGCTAGGAGTTCTCGGCAAGTCCGTTCAGTGTACCCAGTCTCTACTGAGCACCCATATAACAGCTCTGATGTCAAACACCAATGGATATGGGATCATCCATCGCCCATCATATGGGTCGAGAAGCGTATATGCTAGTCTACTCTGGAATATCGATGCCCCGTCTCGATACTCCCACGACTAGGAACTAGTGAAGGTTGTACTTACCGACTACGTCTGCCCCACTAGTATGATCTGCATCATAATCCTGGTAGTCAAGTACTCATCCTAAGGGCTTTATCAACATGTAATAGAGAGACAATAAGTGTGCATGTTAATATAAAGTGCAACCAGATAGCATACTATCATGTCGAGCAAGATAGTCCTCCCTATATATGTCCAAGCATCCACTACAATATACATCGTATGTACGGTAATGGCCTCTAGGGCATGCATATTACTAACATAACTGATATGATCATTACCTACTGCTTGTTAGTTATATGTATGCCCTAGAGGCCATTACTATACATAGGATGTATATTGTAGTGGATACTTGGACATATATAGGGAGGACTTTCTTGCTCGACATGATAGTATGCTATCTGGTTGCTTTTTACCTTAACGTGTACACTGATTGTCTCTCTGTTACATGTTGGTAAAGCCCTTAGGTTGTGTACTTGACTACCAGGACTATGATGTTGATCATACTAGTGGGGACATGGTACTCCATAAGTACATCCTTCAAGGTCCCTAGTCGTGGGTGTATCGAGACGGGGCATCGATATACCAGAGTAGACTAGCGTATACCTTCTCGACCCATACAGATGAGCGATGGATGATCCCATATCCATTGGTGTTTGACATCATAGATGATATACGGGTGCTCAGTTGAGACTGGGTACACTGGACGGACTCGCCGAGAACTCCCAGATGGTATTATACCTTACGTCAGATGGCTGTTCTCTGGTGACACTAGTACAGGTTAGTCTGTAGACCCGAGATCGTCATAGAGTCTTGTGTGACTCCCACTGTGCTTTGATTTCCACCTTACCACGTCCAAGAGGGCGTGCAAAACGGTGGTTTTTGGGTACAGTCCCGAGTCACATGGAGGCAATGAGCGATAGGAGGGGTTTCGCCTCTCCGGGTATAGGGAGTTGATGTTGCACTGTGCTCGATTGGCTATAACAGGAAGTCCTTGGCCAAGGCTGCTTTAGGGATTTACTGGTAAGAGTTACCAGTAGTTTCTCGACCCGTTATGAGCCTCATATCGAGACGACTTATCGAGTTATTGGGGTCTGACGTTTACCACCCCTAGACAAGATATGCGACATATCAGACGAACAGACCGGACTGTACGGTAAGTGTTACTAGGTGGATTCACAGGAGTGAGAAGGCTTCCTCGTTGATCTTCTGATCGCTGAATACCCGGGTGGCCGTTACGTTTAGCAGACCGCTTGCGGCTTGTAGGTGTTTGATATGATCATCACCTACTGCCGGCGTATTGACGAGTCTTTAGAGTCCTACACAGAGGTTTCCTGGCTCAAGCGAAACGAAATAGGAGCGCATATGAGATATGTGCGGGACCGAGAATAATACCAGTATGTGATACTGTATTCTATTCTCGCGATTCGTATCATTAGACGGTTATATGAGATATAGCCGGGTTACCGAATCAAGTGTTGATTCGATACATTGATACACTTGATATTAGTCGGTTATATGCAGTATGACCGGATCATTAAATAATGTGTTGATTTAGTGATTTAATGTATAATTATATATTTGATGTATTACTTTGCATTAACTAGTATTGGTTCACTTAAGATTATTTTTTTACTAGATTCTGCACATTGTATATATGATATATTTTTGTGCACTTGTTTGTATCATGATTGATGATACATGCAAACTTGGGTGTGTGTATGCTTTAAACTATGATTAGGTTAATGGTTAGGGTTTGATTTACTCATTTATTTATTCATTTATTTTTTTGGGCAAAAACAAATATGGTGGCTTTCTTTGTTTTATTCTTGGAGTTTCATGAAGCTTCACCATTTTGTTTTTATTCTTAAACCTAACCATTATCTAAACCGTAGTTTATTCTCTACATGAGTAATACTAACCCATGGTCGCTATATGATAAGAATCACTTGAATTTTCTAATTAATTAATTCTTTTCCTTCTTCTTCATCTTCTTCATGAAGAAAGAAAAAGCTTGCTAGAAAATTCTAAGTGATGATTCCAAGTGAGAAATCCAAATCCAAAGTGAACCCACTTCCTATTTCTTCATCCTCTATCACTTGCCATGTACTAGAGGGTGTTTTCTTCATAAGTTTCTTGACCTAGTGAAGATGGATCTTGAGTTTGAGTCGCCTCGACGTAGATCATCTTCGGCATCGAAGTCAACGACCTAGCCCGATTATTTCTCCGACGAAACCATCGCTAGAGTCCGGGATTCCGATGATCGCAGCGGAGGGACGTCAACACGGAGCTAAAGAAATGGTGGAGCGGATCTACAAAGGTTGTAGTCCCTTTCACTTAGCAATAAAGTTGTTTACTTGCTTGCTTTTCGCCTAATCTCTAGTTAACGATCTAGTTTAGGGTTTCTCGGCACCGGAAAATTTTAATTTGCCATGGTTGATGCCTTGTGGAACCTCTTGAGTGTGCCTAGTAACCCTACACTGCTGGCGTATTGATAAGTCTTTAGAGTCCTACACAGAGGTGTCCTGGCTCAAGCGAAACGAAGTAGGGCACATATGTGATATGTGCGTGACCAAGATTAATACGTGTAAGTGATACCGTATTCTAATCTTGCGATAAGTTGGTTATATGAGATATAGCGGGGTTATTGAATCAAGTGTTGATTCGATAAGTTGATATAAATGATATTAGTCGGTTATATGTGATATAACCGGATTATTAAATCAAGTTTTGATTTAATAATTTAATATATAATTATATATTTGATATATTAATATATATCAACTAATATTAGCTCACTTAAGAATTTTTCTACTAATACATTTAAATATATATGTGTGATATATATTAATGTATTTAATTATTGTGTCATGCTAGATGATACATTGGACATGGGTGTATGAAACTCATATCAAACTAAAGATAATTTGGGTGATTAAAGGGAAAAATCAAAATTAGGTGGAAATTAGCATGGCTTAAGATGCTTGTGGAAGCATGTAGAAGCCTTGACTTAGTCCACTAATTTTATTTTACTCTAGATAATTATTAACCCAACCATTATCTTTAGCCATGGTTAAGTCTCTACAAATATCTATGAGATATTTTTTCACCCAATGGTTGATCATCTTCTTCATCTCCTTCTTTGCTCTCTAGCTTTCTAAGCGAGGTAAAACAGAAAACGAGAAAAAATATTCTAAAGTGAGCAAAACACCTACTTCATCAATCTATACCAAACTAGCCATTTAGTATAGGTTGTTTACTTCACTAATTCCTCAATTAGTGAAGAGGTAGCTTGAGTTAGAGATTCTTCGACGTAGATCATCTTCAGCCTCGAAGATCTTTGAGCAAGCTCATTACTTTCGCCTAGTGGAGCCTAAGGAGAGTCCGAGAGACCACTACTTGGAGCTAAGGGACTACTACACGGAGCTTTAGAACTGAAGGACCGGTCTACAAAGGTTGTATTCCTATTTCACTTAGTGTAAAGTTTGTTTACATGTTATAAAACCCTAATTCTCTGGTTAGATCCTTGGTTCGGGATGCTTAGCACTCTAGATTTTTTGAAATTGCATACTAGATGCTTGCCGAAACCTAGCAAGGTTGCTAAGCGAACCCAACAGTGGTATCAGAGCCAAGATGGAGCATTATGAGTGACCTAGACGACGTTAAATAGTTCGATCGAACATCAAAACAGACGACTATCCTAGTCTCTGGAAATTTTTTCAAAAGTTGGAATTTTTAGGTTTAAAATTATGCAGAAAATTGTGCAGGGTTTACTATGGATCCCCAAGAAAAACGATCGCCTTGTTAGTGTATATGCCCTAGAGGCCATTACTGTATCATACTAGTTTGTATATTACTTAATGGAAGCTTGGGATATTCACCTTGTATAGACAATCTTGCTCAATATAGTAGTATGCTACTTGGTTTGTTTCTACATTAATGTGTACATGTGTTTATTTTAGTATATCAGCTATACACATTAGTGGAGCCCTTAGGATCTTTGCTTGATTACCAGCGTTGTGATGGCAGTCACACTCGTGGGGGCTGGGTAATCTATAAGCACATCCTTATGCAGGTACCTAGTCGCAGGACTATCGAGACAGGGCATCGATACTCCGGAGTAGACTAGCGTATTCGATTCTCATCCCAGTGTGGGAGACGGTCTGTCCCACAGCCGTCAGTACGTCGTACTTGAGATAGTATGCGGGTGCTCGTTAGGTTACGAGTACACTGGACAAGACTCGTCGGGAACTGTTGGTTGGTACTATACCTATCGTCAGTTATCAGTTCCCAGGTGACATGAGTACAGCTTAGTCCGCTGACTTGACACGGTCACTTCGCCTCGAGTGTGTTCCTACTGTACATAGATTACTACCATACCACGGCTCAAAGGAGTCGTGCAAACAGGTAGTAGTTGGGTGCAGTCCCGAAGCACTTGGAGGCAGTGACGGTTAGACAGGATTCGTCTCTCCCGGTATTGGGGGTTGACATCGCGCAGTGTCTAGGAAAGCCATTACACGAGTAGTCCCTGGCCAGGGCAAGCGAGATATACTGTTAGGTTTCCAGTGCTATCTCAGGGTGTTCTTGGCTACACTCCGACACGACTTGTGCCGCTATTAGGGGACTGACGTTTACCGCCCCTTAGGCCCGCCATGCGATGTATCAGACGAACAGACAGGACTATACAGAGATTGTCACATTCAGGCTCAGTAAGAGTTCAGTTGGGTTTCACCTCGTCCGTTTTCTTGTCGGCATCTACCTGGGGACCATTACGCACAGCTAGTGCCTCTTGCGGTCTATGGTTAAACCCACTACCAGCGTAGTGTCGAGTCTTTAGAGTCCCACACAGAAAGCTATTCGCCTTTAGGCAAAAGAGTAGAGGTCGCATGGTTTTGCGACAGGTCGCATGGTTTTGCGACAGGGTTTGGTCACATCCGTGCACTTGTGCACGTTTGGTGTCCGGACAGTTAACACAAGCAGGCTTTGGTTTAAGCTAGATCCTAGTGTACGTTTTGGCATTGGTTTTATCTCATTTGTATTCGAGTTCCTCGGAACGCGGATGCGGGTGTGTATGCACAGTTGGCAGAGAGACAGAGGCAGATGATTCTCATTGGGGTTGTTGACTGTTGACTGTTCACTGTTGACCATTGTCTTTTGCTAAACCCTAATGAGAATAAGAAATATGATTAATGATAATATTAATTAAGTATTATTGTGTCATGGTTGAGATGAGGGGTTGACTTTGTTGACTTTGTTGACCGGTGGACTAGGTCGGACTAGTTGACCATCATCATTGCAATAGCTATCATTTCATAGCAAAGACTTTTGCTTGCTTGCTTGTTTTTGCAAAATGAGTGCATGAAATGATATGGCCATTTTGACTTGAGACAACACATAATACTCAATTACTATTATGAGTAATCATGGTTTTGGATTATGAGAGCTTGGATGGCAAAAGACTCTCTCATTCTCTCATTTCATTTCTCTCTCTTGCTTGAGCTCTCCCTCGTGCTCTTCCTCTTGCTCTCTCTCTAGTTCAAGGAAACACCCTCTCATGAGTTGAGAAACATTGCCTTAGAGATAAATGAAAACCCAAATCACTTCTCTACTTATCCTAGTTCATAAGGTTTAGCAAACCAAGTGTTCTAGTTTCTTCAAGTTCGAAGAAGAAGCCAAAGGTAGAAGCTTTCTGGTGGATCCATCTTCGGCGCAAGGAGACAACGAGGTGAGGCCGATCTGTACACCGGAAAGAGTTAAAGACGAAGGAGTTCAAGAAAGGTATAGCCCCCTAACCGAGTAGGTAAAACTCTAGTTAGGTTGTTAGTTAGTTGTTTAACAAAGATCTGTATTTTGAGTCCATGTTACCACCTCTTGAAAAATCGTTTTTCATCATTTCCGCAAGCCAGTAAGTACCGGGAGAGGTAACGTGGAGTTACAGTGGTATCAGAGCCAGGTTAAACACTATCTAACATGTTAACAAAGTAACTAGAAGTTCGATCGAAGAAAAAGTCGCGAAACGAACCCGTAAAATCAAGTTTCTGCCGAATTTTTTTCCTGTCCAAAAAATGATAAATCTTATCTTAAAAATCGGCTCAGGCTTTTGTTAAAACACCCAAGAAAATTGGTCCAACGAGCCGGTCAAGTCGCAGCGGAAACGCAGCGGGAGCATGCTCCCGCCGCGGTTCCGCGGCCGAGTTGACTCGACCGTGGCACAATTTTGCCGCAGTGTGTTTCTGGGGTTGTTTTGGGATATTTAAAATATGATTTTTCTGCCCAGATTTTCCAGAAAGAAAAATTTGTGTTTGGGGCCTAAAAATCCGTATTTTGATCGAACTTCTAAAAGACTTAAGCTGACGGGTATATATCTGTGGTGTGTTATATGTATTGAACGTCCGCTAATCGCTATACGTCGATTAGTGGGGGTTATACATATCTGTGATCTGTAATGTTGATGGTATGTGTATATGAATTCATTGGATTGTCGCGGATGAATAGCCGGGAGGTCGTGAGATGAGAGTTTTCTTTTATCTTTCAATTCATGTAATATGTAAATTGATGTAATATTATTTTTGGCCGCACAACCGGGTTGGGGTTGTAGCCGTCATTGTATAATTTCTTTTTACTGTTTTTGCTCCTAGGATAGACCTAAGGTGGGGTGCACAAACTACCGGGTATCTCGAAGTGCCGAGTGGCCTACTCACGTCGTTGAGGGGGGCTGCTCGGCTTCGAATATTTGGCGGATAGTTTGCCGCACCCGTAGGGGTCTAGGGTGGGGTATTGGCTATTCATCGCGACCGTGTAATCCGCTTTTTGTTACAGGCTCGTACGAATTGCGGATTCCTAGTATATCAAATGTATTCATCTGTGATCTGAAATGGCTATATTTGCAATCTATCTATGTATGATATTATTTAGGCGTTGCTTTTATTTTGCATCCGCGCTAGTCCAGCCCCCGCTCTGTCGTTAGTTAAGTAACCTAACGGGTAATGACGGGGCCCCGTGGCGAATGCGGATGGCATAAGCGTACGTCATAGTTTGGTTGTTTTCTGCAATGGTAGGATTAAATGATGGGACGCATTGGAATCAATGCAAGAAAAATAAACCAAGTAAAAGTCGTTGGAACACTTTCAAAAACCACTCGGTTTCTTTTCAAAAATAACTTTTAAATGCGGAGCTTAAGCCACTCCTTTTAAAAGCTATCTCGTTCCTTCGATTATATCAAGTTCACTACGTTCACGGTTTCGCCAAAACCATTCATAGCCCTCCGTCGTTTCACATGAATGGTCAATAAGTATTCAAGCTATGTATGTTGGCTAAAGTCAAGGCATAGTGATTGGTAGCTATTGGGTATTCATGTGCAGCATAGATAGATGTGTTGGTTTGGGGCAGTCGTTCTACCATTTTGGCCAAAGTCAAGGGTATGTGCGGATGGGCTCAAATTAACCTGGAGAATGACGGGTAGAACTTGACATGTGACTTATGATATTTTGGCCAAAGTCAAGGTCATAAGAGCATAAGGCAAAAATCCACATCGGGAGTTTCAAAAGAACTGAAATTTGCTAGCGCTGCATACCATTTGGAGTGTGATGATTCTGGTAGGATTCCTTCAGTTTTGTTACGCAATAATATTTGGATCCCGATCCTACTGTGAGTATATGCTACTCCTCGGGAAATTTCTCACTTAACGATCAATGCTATAAACAAAGTAGGTGTCTAGAAAGGTGTTAGCGGGGCTACGTCCACAGGGAAAAGAGGTTATTTAATTAAGGAACTTCGCGAAAGCGTTGGAAAAGCTCCCTCGAAGTACCGACACCAGCCTGGCCGAACGGTTAAGCAAGTATTGTACGGTGAGATTGATCCTGGCTAATTCTTCCTTTTTGGTTTGAGGAGGGATTCAAGAGACAGTGGGAGCCATCCTGTTTAGACAAATTAAAAACCACTCTAAACTTGCAAGAGCATCATGCTAAAGTGTTTCTTCTCTCTCTCCTAATTGCAGCGACCAAACATCATGACCGGACTTAAGTTATTACTAGATAAAAACATACTGACAGGGCCAAACTACAAAGATTGGCTTAGGAATGTCAAAATGGCAATCACTTATGACAAGTTGGGGTATCTCCTTACCACCAAAGCTCCCCCTGTCCCAGGTCCCAAAACCAGCGTCGCGGATAGGGAAATCTATAAGACCTAGGAAATCGATTGCGCGAAGGCCAAGTGCCTCGTGCTTGCCTCTATGGACAACGAACATCAGAGGAGGCACGAGAATATGGACCTCGAATCCATATTTCTCCATACAAAATAACTGTATGGAGAGCAGTCTCGTATCGCAAGATACGAAGTTTCGAAGAAGCTATTTTCGGCAAGGTTGGCCATCAGATCATCGGTAGAGGAACACGTGCTTAAGGTGATTGGCTTCATTGAGGAGCTCGCGGACCTTGGGACCACGTTGGAGAATGAGCTCTATACAGACTTGATTCTTCAATCCCTTCCTTCCACTTACGCCCAGTTCATCCTGAATTTCAACTTGCAAGAAAAAGAAGTTGAACTTTCAGAGCTCCTCAACATGCTGAGGAGTGCAGAGGGCACCCTACAGAAAGGTAGGGAAACATCCACTTTGTTTGTAGGAGGATCTTCCTCTTCTAGGTCCAAGGCGAAAGCCAAGGGAAAGAAGAAGAAAGCCCCCGCCAAACCAAGGGGCGGTGTTAGTAAAGTGGATACGAAGGGAAAGGCAAAAGCAACAAAGATAGCGGGGAAACTTGTAGGGAAGGAAGAGTGCTTTTACTGTCATAAGAGTGGGCACTGGAAGAAAGATTGCAGGGCTTGGAAAGCCAGAACACAGGATCTGAAGCAAGTTGCGGCTTCAGCTTCAGTTGTGTATGTTATTGAAAACTGTCTATCAATAAACTCTACTTCCTGGATATTGGATACCGGATCAGGATCTCATATTTGTAATTCTTTGCAGGCGTTGAGAAACCGTAGGGTTTTGAAGGCAGGTGACATGACCCTCAAAGTTGCAAACGGAGCTAGCAAGGATGCTAAGGCCTTTGGGGACTATCACCTGGGAATGTCGGATGGACATGTTTTGGTTTTACGTAATTGCTTTTTTGTACCCAACGCAACTTGTAATATCATTTCTGTATCTTTGATTTCTAAAGAAGGTTATGAATTTGCGTTTGTAAGTAATGTTGTAAACATTCACCTTAATCAAGTTCTGATTTGGTCAGGTACATTAAGCAATGGTATATACGTATTAAACCAACCACAGATTTTCAATGTCCAGAATACACACAAAAGAAAGTCTCCGGAAATAAATCAGAATTTCTTATGGCATTGTAGACTGGGTCACATCAATGAGAGAAGGTTGATGAAGTTACATACAGAAAGATATTTGGATCCGTTCGAATATCAATCGTATGCCACTTGTCAATCCTGTCTCAAAGGAAAGATGAAAAAGACTCCGTTCACTGGACACGGAGTAAGAGCGAGCGAGCTCTTGGGACTCGTACACAGCGACGTATGCGGTCCAATGTCTACACATGCGCGAATCGGTTATTCTTACTTCATTACTTTTACGGATAACTTTTCAAGGTACGGTTATGTCTTCTTAATGAAACATAAATCCGAAGCATTTGGAAAATTCCAGGAATATAAGAATGAAGTAGAAAAATAAACCGGCAAAAGTATCAAGACACTGAGATCGGATCGAGGTGGTGAATACTTGAGTGCTGAGTTCTTGGATTACTTAAAAGAGAATGGAATTCTCTCTCAGCTTACTCCTCCATACACTCCGCAACATAACGGTGTAGCGGAGAGACGGAACCAAACCCTATTGGATATGGTACGGTCCATGATGAGTAACGCTGAGTTACCGTGAAAATTCTGGGGATATGCACTAGAATCAGCTGCATACCTTTTGAACCGAGTTCCAACTAAGACTGTGCATACAACACCATATCAAATGTGGTGTGGGAAGAGACCCTATCTTAATCATATTAAGACATGGGGAAGTCCAGCTTTTGTCAAAAAGAAGCATGCGGACAAGCTCGAGGCACGCTCAGTGCAGTGCAAGTTTGTGGGATATCCAAAGAACTCCAAGGGATATTTCTTCTATTGCGAAGAGGAACAAAAGGTTTTTGTTTCTCGGCATGCCCGCTTCTTGGAAACTCAGTTTTTGGAGAATCAGATAAGTGAGAGCGCAATAGAACTAGAAGAAATTCTACAACCACGAGCTATTACTGAAAGCTTAGTAGAACCAGAGGGTTCAAAAGAACATGACATTCCTACGCCGCTCCGCAGGAGTAGTAGGCGGTCTCATCCGCCCGAGAGATACTACAGTTTTCTCATATACGGGGATAGAGAGGATTGCATCATTGATTATGATGAGCCGAGTAGCTTCCAGCAGGCCATTCAGAGCGTTGACTCGATAAAATGGCTGGATGCAATGCGGACCGAAATGGAGTCCATGTACACCAACAAAGTATGGACGTTGGACGTTGCTCCAGATGGGGTATAACCCGTAGGATGCAAGTGGATCTTCAAAAGGAAGATTGGTGTAGATGGACAGGTTGAGACCTATAAAGCTAGACTGGTTGCAAAGGGTTTTCGTCAAAGACCTGGTTTGGACTATGACGAGACCTTTTCACCAGTTGCTATGCTGAAATCCATTCGAATCCTTCTTGCCATTGCTGCCTTCCACGATTATGAGATTTGGCAGATGGATTAAAGAACGCTTTTCTAAATGGAAATTTAGAGGAGTGTGTTTATATGGACCAGCCAGAGGGTTTCATTCAGAGTGGGAGCAGCGGAAAGGTGTGCAAGTTGCTTAAGTCCATCTACGGACTAAAGCAGGCATCGCGGAGTTGGAACATCTGTTTTGATGAGACGGTCAAAGAATTTGGCTTTATCAAAAATCCAGATGAACCATGCATCTATAGTAGATTTGTAGCGAGAACTGTAGTATTCCTCGTTTTATACGTGGATGACATTCTCTTAATAGGAAACGACATTCCTATGCTACAATCTGTCAAAGGGTTCTTGTCACATAGGTTCTCCATGAAAGACCTGGGTGATGCCTCATACATTCTGGGAATCCGGATCTATCGTGACGGATCCAAGAGGATACTCGGACTCTCACAGTCCAGGTACATCCACACCATACTGAAAAGTTTCAGTATGGAAGATTCCAAGCGCGGTAATCTACCGGCTTGTCACGGGATCACCCTTTCTAAAGAGATGTCTCCCAAGACTGATTTGGAAAGGGATCACAAGTCTATTATACCCTACGCTTCTGCGGTAGGCTCTATAATGTATGCGATGTTATGTACCAGACCAGATGTAGCTTATGCACTGAGTGTGGTAAGCCGGTATCAGTCAAACCCTAGGGAGAAACACTGGATAGCAGTAAAGAACATTCTCAAATACCTGAGAAGGACTAAGGAACTGTTCTTGGTGTATGGCGGAAAATACCTCCAGATCAAGGCCTTTGCTGACTCCAGCTTCCAGAGTGACAAGGATGATTCCAAGTCCATGTCGGGTTATGTCTTTACCCTCAATGGAGGGGCGGTGTGTTGGAAGAGTTCCAAACCGGAAACTGTTGCTGACTCGACGATGGAAGCGGAATATATCGCTACTGCAGATGCCGCAAAAGAAGCCGTCTGGATAAGGAAGTTCTTAACTAAACTTCAGGTGGTTCCGTCCATTGTTGATCCAATACCTCTCTATTACGACAACAACGGGGCTATAACTTTAGCAAAGGAACCCAGGTCCTATCAGAAGTCCAGACACATCTTGAGGCTGTATCACCTGATCAGGGAGATCGTGGGTCGCCAGGAGATCGAGGTTCGGAGAGTTTCTACGGAAGATAACACTGCTGATCCACTCACAAAGGCCTTACCCCAGACTTAGTTCGAGCGGCTGATCGAGATGATAGGTCTTCGATACTCCAGTACATGGCCTTAGTGCAAGTGGAAGATTGTTAGTGTATATGCCCTAGAGACCATTACTGTAT
The DNA here is from genome assembly GCA_030015575.1 of Agapanthus africanus. NCBI lineage: Eukaryota > Viridiplantae > Streptophyta > Magnoliopsida > Asparagales > Amaryllidaceae > Agapanthus > Agapanthus africanus. The sequence goes on from JASDDO010000031.1 coordinate 238,213,937, forward strand.
CATACTAGTTTGTATATTACTTAATGGAAGCTTGGGATATTCACCTTGTATAGACAATCTTGCTCAACATAGTAGTATGCTACTTGGTTTGTTTCTACTTTAATGTGTACATGTGTTTATTTTAGTATATCACCTATACACATTAGTGGAGCCCTTAGGATCTTTTCTTGATTACCAGCGTTGTGATGGCAGACACACTTGTGGGGGCTGGGTAATCTATAAGTACATCCTTATGCAGGTCCCTAGTCGTAGGACTATCGAGACAGGGCATCGATACTCCGGAGTAGACTAGCGTATGCGATTCTCATCCCAGTGTGGGAGACGTTCTGTCCCACAGCCGTCAGTACGTCGTACTTGAGATAGTATGCGGGTGCTCGTTAGGTTACAAGTACACTGGACAGGACTCGTCGGGAACTGTTGGTTGGTACTATACCTATCGTCAGTTATCAGTTCCTAGGTGACTTGAGTACAGCTTAGTCCGCTGACTTGACATTGTCACTTCGCTTCGAGTGTGTTCCCACTGTACTTAGATTACTACCCTACCACGGCTCAAAGGAATCGTGCAAACAGGTAGTAGTTGGGTGCAGTCCCGAAGCACTTGGAGGAAGTGACGGTTAGACAGGATTCGCCTCTCCCGGTATTGGGGGTTGACATCGTGCAGTGTCTAGGAGAGCCATTACACGAGTAGTCCCTGGCCAGGGCAAACGAGATATACAGGTAGGTTTCCAGTGCTGTCTCAGGGTGTTCTGGGCTACACCCCGACACGACTTGTACCGCTATTAGGGGACTGACGTTTACCGCCCCTAGGCCCGCCATGCGATGTATCAGACGAACAGACCGGACTGTACAGAGATTGTCACATCCAGGCTCAGTAGGAGTTCAGATGGGTTTCACCTCATCCGTCTTCTTGTCGGGATCTACCTGGGGACCGTTACGCACAGTTAGTGCCGCTTGCGGTCTGTGGTTAAACCCACTGCCAGCGTAGTGTCGAGTCTTTAGAGTCCCACATAGAAAGCTATTCGCCTTTAGGAAAAATAGTAGAGGTCACATGGTTTTGCGACAGGTCGTATGGTTTTGCGACAGGGTTCGGTCACATCCGTGCACTTGTGCACGTTTGGTGTCCGGACAGTTAACACTAGCAGGCTTTGGTTTAAGCGAGATCCTAGTGTACGTTTTGGCATTGGTTTTATCTCGTTTGTATTTGTGTTCCTCGGAACGCGGATGCGGGTGTGTATGCACAGTTGGCAAGAGACAGAGGCAGAGGATTCTCATTGGGGTTGTTGACTGTTGACTGTTCACTGTTGACCATTGACTTTTGCTAAACCCTAATGAGAATAAGAAATATGATTAATGATAATATTAATTAAGTATTATTGTGTCATGGTTGAGATGATGGGTTGACTTTGTTGACTTGTTGACTTTGTTGACCGGTTGACTAGGTTGGACTAGTTGACCATCATCATTGCAATGGCTATCATTTCATAGCAAAAACATTTGCTTGCTTGTTTGTTTTTGCAAAATTAGTGCATGAAATGATATGGCCATTTTGACTTGAACCAACACATAATACTCAATTACTATTATGAGTAATCATGGTTTTGAATTATGAGAGCTTGGATGGAAAAAGACTCTCTCATTCTCTCATTTCATTTCTCTCTCTTGCTTGAGCTCTCCCTCTTGCTCTTCCTCTTGCTCTCTCTCTAGTTCATAGAAACACCCTCTCATGAGTTGAGAAACATTGCCTTAGAGATAAAATAAAACCCAAATCACTTCTCTACTCATCCTAGTTCACAAGGTTTAGCGAACCAAGTGTTCTAGTTTCTTCAAGTTCGAAGAAGAAGCCAACGGTAGAAACTTTCAGGTGGATCCATCTACGGCGCAAGGAGACGACGAGGTGAGGCCGATCCGTACACCGGAAAGAGTTGAAGACGAAGGAGTTCAAGAAAGGTATGGCCTCCTGACCGAGTAGGTAAAACTCTAGTTAGGTTGTTAGTTAGTTGTTTAACAAAGATCCGTATTTTGAGTCCATGTTACCACCTCTTGAAAAATCGTTTTTCATCATTTCCGCAAGCCCGTAAGTACCGGGAGAGGTAACGTGGACTTACACGCCTTACGCGACTAAACGGCCGCGCAACCGCGGCAAAACCATGGGTTTAGCCACGGTTCCGCGACGCATTTGGTGAGGCAAGGACCGTGCTTTCTTGTGTTGATCCGTAGGTACTTGTGGCACTCTCTAGGTATTTTTAAATATGACTCAAGTGTTGAGTTCTCTAGGAATTGTGGGTATTTGATAAATCGATCAAAATGTTTAACATCGTCTAGATATCTGTGATTTGTGATACAATATTTGGAATCCACAATAATTAGTTTTGTGAAAACTAATTAGAATTTTGTGAATCTACTAATTTAGTCTCTTTTGATCGGTTACCGCGGGGTTTTGATTCGGATCAAAACTCCGTCACAATCTCGTATAGTACGTGAACGCTCGCCGGGTAACACTACTAGATAGCCACGCCCCATAGCCCCGACCAAGTGACTGTAGGAGAACCCCTTAGCCAAAAGAATCCATTCGTGTGCACGCGGCCGCGGTGTTCTGCCTAATTGCACTTCGTCGACAGTATCAGGGGTGCGGCTGTCTACTAATGTTTCCGACGAGCATTCGATCATTTGTTGGGAATCTTGTTGAATTTCCCGACTGGTTATTGAAAATTGTTTTCAATTTGAGACTAAAATGCCGGGTTTATAACGTTAGGCATGAAATTCGAAATATGTGATATTCTGGGTTTATGATGTCTAAGGAATTTATACGGTTAGGCATGAAATCCGAAGTATGTGATATTTCTGGTTTATGATGTCTATGAATGTTGCGGATTCCAATTATTGTAGTTTTCATTTCTTTTCTGCGACCGTAAGTGTAATATGTAGTGTATCGCCGGTTTCGTTGCTATACATCAACGACAATTGGGATACGCATATTTACTTACGTTGATGACATGTGATGTTATGTGTTGCTGTGATATGTTATTTTGGATCGTCGTGTTTGAATAGCCGGGGGTTTTTGCGTGAGATGGGAGTTTTTCATTTTTATTCATCTAAAAATTTGTATGTAATATTCTTTTATTGGGACACTTCTGGGTTGAGGATGATGTCACCATTGATGTATATTATTTACTTTTCCGCATTAGGATAGACCCAAGGCAGGGTGCACAAGTAACCAGGTTCTAGAGTCCAGTGGGAGACCATCTCGAGGAGTCGAGACCAGGTCTCCTAACTCTAGAATTGGTAGGGTTTCTTGACGATCTCGTAGGGGTCTAGGAATTTGGGTTTGGCTATTCATCACGACAATGGAATCCGTGTTTTTTTTACTGATTTAAAACAAGGACCTCGTAGTATATCCAATATTTCATATGTTGACTTCTGCTGAAATGTTCTGTGATGTGATCATATAACTGCGTGAGACGAATGCTTTATATTATATATATGATATATAATAACCGTTGCTTACGTTTTGCATCACGCATGTCACGAACCGAATGTACGGAACGTGACTAGCACTTAAATTACGCAACGTCTAGAGTCGTAGCATAATCTAAGTAAGACAAATCCCAGAAATCTAAACCGTTAAATAAAAAGAGTGAAGGAAAACTTATTTTAAAGAAAGCGATTTTAACAAAATAAGGTCGCATTAAACATTTTAAAATCAACAAGTTTTCCCGAAAGTTTCGGCAGAATTTCCTTTGTAAATACTGGCCCCAAACGGGTACAAAAAAAGAATATGCATTAGTAATGAATAAAGGCATCTCCAAGCGGGAGCTAGCTCTTCGCCAATGGAGGAATCAAAACCACATGAAATATATATATCATCATAATATGGGATAAGCATTTGAAAACAAGAAATAAGAAAACACCACGTCGGCTTAAGTGCGCATCGACACCAGAAATAGAATACATACAAATCTCACAAGCTCACCATCTAAGTACAATATACAACTGGTGGAAAACGGTAGATATGGTAGATGGAGTGTACTAGAGACAATAATAATACACAAGGTGGGAACAAAAATATCCTCGCAACCCACCTACGAGCAAGCCGCAAGTCATAGAAAATGAAGCAAAATAAGGAAGTATGCCCGCCGCTACTGTGCTAACGAGTCAGACCTGCAAGATACTGTGGCACAACGGGGTGAGTTGCCAACTTGTGAGCAGTAAGTAACATCTAATAAGGCTATCGTAAGCATGCACGCAAATGCGTCACTACCTACATATATAAATATGATGCGATGCACTAGTATGTATGCAACATGAATGGAAAATCAACACGAAATCTAGATATATCTGATATAAGAAGATCTATGGCCTTATCTCAGTAAAACTTTTGTGTAATAACACTAGAATATCATCAGTGAAATCGACAGAAAAGTCTGTGTCAACCATCGACACAATATCCTCAATATCTCGGGCTCCGTCAGTCCGGATCGGCCCATATCATCAAATCTCACGACTACGATCGGTATCCTCCAGATATCCGCCGCGCCAGACATCACCTGTATGTAGTCCTCCCCTGTCAGGCTCATCGTGTACAACTCGAGCTTATTGCCCCGGGATACCTTACCAGGCCTACCATGTACCCTAGACGGTTCATCTTACTCTTCGAATCGGGTCTCGAAAACCAACAGAAATCAGGTAAACTGATGGTGGGAGACACATACATCATATCACGAGAAAACCACAACTTGCATTTTTAAAATGATAATAGGTTTATAAATTCTTACGGTTTTCCCCCAAAATCCAGAAATATCATAAATACTGAAATCTCCAAAAAAATTCACAATAAATGAACAAGTCGGTAATGATGGATTTCTATGATATCGGTAATATGCAAAGCGATGTATGACTAGAAAACTATGTATGAATAAGGATTCTATGAGGTATATGACTATCAAACCTACGTATCCAATCCTGATAAGATGAATATACAACTATAAGTCTACATATCATATATGATGCAAATGCACAGATACCGATTCTAAGAAAGTTCTATAGTGTTCGTGACATAGCAATTACCAATGGCATGTGTGTTCGCATAAAATAGTGCACGTGCGGCATGGACCAATGGTAATGGTGCAAGGGTCCCATGAGATAATATCGTATATATATGATGATGCAATGCAATGAGATGAATGACTAGGAGACTACGCATATAAATACAAGCACTACTAGTAATCCTAACTATCGGGTGCCTTGCGCTATGCAGACGATCCACCCATTGATGTGTACATCTACTCACAGAAAAGTCTCGCCTAGTCGAATCCAATCACAACCTTTCCTTTCCATGACGCTTCCGACGTCTCCGCAACCGATCCTAGAATCGCACAAATAGTATATACGAGGTTAAACATTTAAATAGACGCAAAGTCAAGACGATAAAAAGTAACTAACGCGCACTAGCAAGACGCACGTGTACTTGGTGCACAAAACGAGCGCGACATCGCCACGAACCACAACTAGGGGTCGCTATGCGTAGCAACCACCAATCCTAGAACCCAATCGTACCAATCGCACATTCACATCACACAAAATATTATAGGAAATAGGTGTTAGATCATCACAACCTCAAACCAAATTAAAATCTATTTATTCTAAGAACCTAGTAAGCAAACAATGGGTATTTTGGAGCAAAACTAAAGGTTGTAGCAAACCTAGTGGCCAAATATTTCTTTTCTTTCATTAATCTCATTAATGAATTCCCATCATTTATACTTCCTAAGCATCATAGAAGAAACGAAAATACAACATACGCTTATGCCATCTGCATTCGCCACAGTGTCCCGTTATGCACCTTTAGGTTACTTAACTAACGGCATAGCGGGGCGGGACTAGCGCGGGTGCAAAACATAAGCAACGTTTATTATATATCATATATACAATAATAAAGAATTCGTCTCACGCATATAACGTGATCACATCACAGAATATCAGCAGCAGAAGATAACATATGAAATATTGGATGTACTAGGAATTCCGTGTTTTAAATTAAGCCAGTATAAAAAACGGATTCCACGGTCGCGATGAATAGCCAAACCCACATCCCTAGACCCCTATGAGACCGGCAAGAAACCCTACCAATTCTAGAGTTAGGAGACCCGGTCTCGACTCCTCGAGATGGTCTCCCACTGAACTCTAGAGCCCGGTTGCTTGTGCCCCCCACATTGGGTCTTTCCTAATGCGGAAAAGTAAATAATATACAACAATGGTAACATCATTCTCAACCCGGAAGTGCCCCAATAAAAGAATATTACATACAATGAATTTTACATGAATGAAAATAAAAACTCTCATCTCACATAAAAACCCCGGCTATTCAAAACACGACGATCCAATATAACATATCAGAGCAACACATAACATCACATGTCATCAACGTAAGTAAATATGTGTATCACAATTGTCATTGACATATAGCAACGAAAATGGTGATACACCACATATTACACTAACGTTCGCAGAAAAGTAAATGTCAAACTATAACATTTGGAATTCACAATCACCTTTGACATCATAAACCCGAAATATCACATACTTCGGATTTCATGCCTAACTATATGAATTCCACATATTGTATCACATTCCACAAATAGATAGACGACGTTAAACATTCCGATCGAATCAACAAACACCCAAAATTTCCCGAAAAGCTCAACACTTGAGCGCAGTTTAAAAATACTCAGAACTTGCCACTGTACCTATGGACCAACCGTAGAAGGGTCAACCCTTGCCACACCTATGGCGTCGCGGAACTACTGCAAACCCTAGAGTTTGGCGGTGGTTCTTACCGCCATAGAATCAAGTTAGGGGTTTGTTCTTCTAGAGGGTCCATCGAATCACTTGCATGATATTTGAATGTTTCAAACTTGAATAAAATCTAACTCTTGGAAAATTTCCAGCGAGAGTTAGAGTGGGTACTTGATATCCGTTCGAACTTTTTAACGCCGTCTAAATTACCCGAAATAAAGTTAGAATTACGACTACGAAACACTCCGAATTGTTTTTAAATAAAGTTATCATCTCATGCAATTTCAACAAAAACAAGCAACACCTGAAACACCAAAACCCAGAGACGAGAACACCGGATAAATATGAACGAGAATAGAGCACATGGGGCCGGCCTGCTCGGTTTTTCAGGGCATATGTGCGGATCAAATCCGCCCAATTGAGTTCGTATTTGTTCAGTGTTCATGTTACATCTCATATAACATTCTGTAGCTGCTTAAAAAAAAATTCGACGACTTTAAAAATTGACAGAAACTGGGTTTTAGTTTCGAGTGTTTCGGAGTTGTTTCGGTTTCGTAATTCTACAAACATCGTCTAAATTTCTAGCTTGGCTCTGATACCACTGTAGGATTGCATGGCACAACAGCAAGGTTTCGGGAGGCATCGTCCATGCCATATTCAAAAAATTTCCATGCTAAACTATCCTAACCCTAGAATCTTAACTAGAGATTTAGACAATAAAAAGTGTAAACTACTTTAAATATAAGTGAACAAGGAATACAACCTTTATAGACCGGTCCTTGACTTCAATAGCTCTGTGTAGTAGTCCTCTTGCTCCAAGTAGTGATCTCGCGGACTCTAGAACGGCTCCACAAGATGAAAGGAACGAGCTTGCACGAAGTCTTCGAGGCCGATGATGATCTACGTCGAGGAGACACTAACCCAAGCTACCTCTTCACTAATTAGGGATTAGTGAAACTAACACCCTAAACTAAATGGCTAATCTAGTATAGGATGATGAAGTAGGAATTTTGCTCACTTTAGAATTAATTTTCTCACTCTTTTTCTTCTTCTCTCAAAAACCTAGAGAGCTCTCTTTTGAGCTTGAAGAAGATGAAGCAAAATAATAGATGAGAGAGTGAATGGCAACCATTGGTGAGAAATATCTCATATAACTCATGTAGAGACTTAACCATGGGTTTAAATAATGGTTGGGTTAATAAATATCTAGTGCAAGACAAAAGTAGTGGACCAAGTCAATGGATCTCCAAGCTTCTACAAGCTTCATGCCATGTGACCAATTTCCAACTAATAATTGATTTACTATAAATAAATAAACCCTACATTATCATTAGCATGGTGTAAGTCTCATACATCCATGTAGTATGTAGCATCAAGCATGACACAAATAGAAATTCAATTAATATATAACACATATATATTAAATGCATAAGTGAAAAAAGAAATGATTAAGTGAGCTAATATTTGTTAATATAAATTAATATATCAAATATATAACAATACATTAAATCATTAAATCAACTCTTGATTTTATAATCCGGCCATATCTTATATGACCGACTAATATTATTTGAATCAACTTATCGACTCAACACTTGATTCGATAACCTGGCTATATCTCATATAACCGACCGATACAGTATCGAATTATCGAATCAACATTTGATTCGATAACCCGGCTATATCTCATATAACCGACCGATAACATAAATCTCGAGAATAGAATACGATATCACATACTCCTATTAATCTCGGTCCCGCACATATCACATATGTGCTCCTACTTCGTTTTGCCTGAGCCAGTAAAACCTCTGTGTAGGAATCTAAAGACTCGTCAATACGCCGACAGTAGGTGATGATCATATCAAGCACCCTCAAGCCGTCATCGGTACAAGCTAGATGTAACGGCTACCCGGGTATTGAGCGATCAGAAGATGAACAAGCAAGCCTGTTCTTACTCCTGTAAAGCCTGTCAGTAACACTACCATACAGTCCAGTCTCTTCGTCTGATATGTCGCATATCTAGTCTAGGGGTGGTAAACGTCAGACCCCAGTAACCGATAAGCCGTACCGATGTAAGGCTCATAACGGGTCAAGAAACTACTGATAACACATATCAGTAAATCTCCGTATCAGCCCTGGCCAGGGACTTCCTGTTATGGCCAATCGAACACTGCGAAACATCAACCCCCAATACCAGGAGAGACGAATCCCTTCCTATCGCTCATTGCCTCCATATGATTCGGGACTGTACCCAAAAGCCACCGTTTTGCACGTTCTCTTGAACGTGGTACGGTGGAAATCAAAGTACGGTGGGAATCACACAAGACTCTATGACGATCTCGGGTCTACAGACTAACTTGTACCAGTGTCACCAGAGAACTGCTATCTGACGATAGGTATAATACCATCTAGGAGTTCTCGGCGAGTCCGTCCAGTGTACCTAGTCTCCACTGAGCACCCGTATACCATCTTTGATATCAATCACCAATGGATGTGGGATCATCCATCGCCCATCATATGGGTAAACATGCGTACACGCTAGTCTACTCTGGAATATCGATGCCCTGTCTCGATGCTCCCTCGACTAAGAAAAATTATAGGATGTACTTGTGGACTACCCTATGCCCCACTAGTATGATCTACATCATAGTCCTGGTAGTCAAGTACACATCCTAAGGGCTTTATCAACATGTGAGAGCAAGACAACATCACTTATACAAGTCAACATGTTAAGACAAAGAGCAACCGGATAGCATACGATCATGTCGAGCAAGAAAGTCCTCTCTCTACATATCCAAGCATCCACTATAATATACATTACATGTACAATAATGGCCTCTAGGGCATACATATAACTAACACTAACTTGGCCCCCCAAATTGCAAACTTGCATCAAGATTCAAGCTAGTTTAGGCAAAGAAATCTTGTGATTAATTTTGATAGGAAATTGAATTAATTTGTGGATTTTTTAGATGAGTTTGGAGATAATTTACAATGATGAGAAAAAGAAATGGAGGAGGGGGGTTATTCTGTCCTTGCTTGGAGAGGGGGGGAGTGTGAGGGTGAGTGAATAAAGAAACCAAGTAATATGCAAGCATACCTCAAGTCAACATGCCCCCATACCTCAATTATCAATTCTTTCATTTTCTTTTATTTATTTATTTTCTATTAAAGTTTTTCTTAGAATTGTCTAGAACCATTGAGAAATTTTTTGAAAGAAAGAACTTGTTACAAAATGAGAGTTAAGTTGTCATAGTGCGCTAATATGAAATTAACCCATACTATTTTGTAATTATCACTGATTTAGTGTATAAGTGATAGCTTAAAATAATATTTAAAAATAAATAATTAAGGAAAATAATTAAGTAAACTAGAAATTAATAAGTAGCTAATAAAGCACCTATAAATAAGCCATTACATAAATAAGCCATTACATAAATAAAATAGGTATAATTATGTCTATGTGGAAAAATAATTATAATTAGGTTTTACGGAAAACACGAGTTATATCACTAATTAAAATAAAATTAACCTAAACGAATTTTAAAATGTTACAGCGCTAGTCTTGCCCCCACTCTGCCGTTAGTTAGCTAACCCAAAGTTGCATGACGGGACACTATGGCGACTGCGGATGGCATAAGCGTACGTTGTATTTTCGTTTCTTTATTTATGATGCTTAGGAAGTATAGATGATGGGATTCATTAATGAGATTAATGAAAAGAAAAGAAACCTACTGATGTTGTGGAATCAAATTTTCATAAAGGAAGCTCTAGTTCTTGCTTTGTATAGTGGTATTCCTTGATGAATATCCGGTACCTCATTCAATGAGGAAATAGCCGAGATCCCTTCACCCGGAATGGCCACTTTAGAAAAAGCTAGTTAATACTGCAACCCACTCGGTTTGTTTTGAAAACTATTCGATTTTAAAAAGCAGAGCTTAAACCATTCCTTTTCAAATCACCCGATTTTACAAAGATATCAAGTTCATTACGCAAAAGGTTTTCTTAAAAACATGTCGTAGCCCTCCGTCATTTCAGATAAGGACTATTTAGTATTCGTGCTGCGTTTGTTGGCCATAGCCAAGGCATAGTGTGCGGTAGCTAATTAGTGCTTATCTACAACCATATGATGCGATTGGATTAGAGTAGTCGTACGACTTTGTTGACCTTAGCCAAGGGTCGTACGGGTGGGTTTAATTCAATCAGGAAATGACGGGTTGAACTTGGCTAGTGTTTATGATTTGTTGACCATAGCCAAGGTCATAAGCTCCTAGGGGAAAAAAACATTATTAGGAATTTCAAGTATTGAAAAAGTTGCAATGAGATTGCATGCCTTCTATGAGATAGTTGGATCCCGATACTCACTGCGAGTAAGTGTTACTCCTGTAAGAGTTTTGCACTTTACAATTAGCTGATCAAGTAGGTGTCAAAGAAAGGTGTTAACGGGGTTATGCCCCTGCAGAAACGAGGTTATTTAATGTCACGACCCGAAATAGCCCGTGACTAGCACTTGAATCATATGAAGCCTATAGGACCCCATTTAATTCAAGCAAGCCAAAAACCCAGAAATCTAAAACCATTTTAAGTAATAAATAAAGGAAAACTATTTTTAAAGAAGCGAAGAAAAAATGTTTTAAAACCGGGGTTTTTAACTAACATAAGCCGAATATGGATTTTAAAAATCTCATGTCTTTTCTGAAAATTTCGGCAGAGTATCCTTTGTAAATACTGGCCCCGAACGGGGTACAACAAGAATAATATATGTACAATGATAAAAGGCATCCCCAAGCGGGAGCTAGCTTTTCGTCAATCGACGGTCACAACCACACAAGCAATATGATATACAACGCCGAAGGGCGAGGATCAAAACTCAAAAAGAAACTCAAAATCAACATGAAAACCATAATACTACAACACGCGACTCTAAGGTCGAAATAATACATAACTGGTTTTCTAAGTCTAAAACAATATACAAGTTTGGTTGATGGAATTACCAGATACAACTGAATAAAATAATACAAGGGTGGTCACTATGCGAGTGAACCCACCTACCAATGTAATTACCCAGAAAGGAAGCAGTGTGCCAGAAAAGCCGCAATAAAACCTGTACGGCAAAACCTGCAAGAAACTGTGGCACAACGGGGGTGAGTTTCCAACTCGTGAATAGAAAAGATCGCAAAGCAGAAATCGTATGCATGACATAATCCTAGGTCAATACGATCAAATATATATATAAACCTCAAAGAATAAGTCTGAAGCAAGATAATGTGGCAATATAACATCTATACATAAGTGTAGTACAAAAAGCTCGTGTCAGTGCCTCAGGTAGCAATATATCATAAATATAAGTTATGATCAATGTAATCAATATTAACTATATCAAGAAGTCTATGGGTATGTGGATATCATCCAACTATGTGATCAGTGTCATCAACGTCAATATAAGTATGTAGAAATCGTCTACGTGTCACCCAATGACAATAATCATCATGCATGTAAGTATCAGAAACATATGCATGGAAGTATGAGGATGTAAATCAACATGTGTCGCTCGCGACATATCAAAATCATGGAACCTGAGTGCCAAGCATCAACACTCGAAGACATCATGAAACCTGTGCCTAGCATCGGCACGTAAATCCTCATATATATAGGGCCCCGTCCGTCCGGATCGGCCTATATCATCTCTCAACTCCGGTCGGTATCCTCCGGATATCCGCTGAGCTCAAATACAATCACCGGTAAGTAGTGGTCCCTCTGCCACGCTCACCGTCTAGCTACACAGCAGATCCGTTCCCACCCCGGGGTACCAAACCGGGTCCACCATGTACCCACAATCGGCCTCTTCCGCTCCTCGAATCGGGTTTCACATGTCGCTCTCAGCACTGAGAAAACACATGGTGGACGCACTGAAATAACACATCAAGGCTAACCGGGTTTTTAAAATAATTACATACTCTCTTTGGAAATATCCACGGTTCCCAAATCCAGAAATATCATGGAAACAACATATCTTAATGCGTATAATCAAAAGGATGATGTATGCGACATGTAAAAGAAATGTAAGCATATCAGTATATCATGCAATATGGAATAGTAATATGCACATATTGAGAGAAAACCGCTCTTTTAAAATGAATCAGTTTTAAGGAGTATCTTGCGGTACCCAAATCTCTAATCAAGCCAGAATCATCTATGTTTGTGCAAATACTTATGTGTATAAATATGGGTGTACAATGGGTATGTACACAAGTATGCCATGCAAGAGATCATATCCTCAATGCAACAGTACTACAGTGTACTGACATGACAATTATCGATGATGAAGTGTGTGAGCCGGCAAGCAGGTGTACGTGGAACATATGCATCATCGATAATGGTGCTGGTGTCCTAACGGCATGAGTTTAATAATGGTATATGAAATCACAATATAAGTATGCGATGCGGCGCGAACAGCAATAATGTGCGGGTGCTGAATGATAAACATAATGATAACTAATCAGCATTTAATATAAATATAAGTCATACAGTAGTGCCTTTTGAAATTACACGAATCGCGGTGTTTTTGAAATAAGGCTACGGTGTTTTTAAGAAAAGATACGTCCTTTGAAATATCCGTAGAATCCTTGGCCTTTCTTTTAAAATACCCACGATTCGTTAGTTTTGAAATAGGTAGGAATCGAATCTAGTCTAACAACTACACTAAACAATAGGACTGAGCTAACAGGCTAAACGAAAGGTAAAGAAGCCGCCTAACATCTGAGTCGATACATATATATGTATATATTAGTCGGTGATCCTGCCTCAATAGTATCACATACGATACAATATCTATAATATGACTTCCTCAAGTCAAGAGTGCGGATCTATCATCAATATATAGCTCGTACGTAAATCCGTCGTACGACATCCCAAATCTGGGTACGGGTCAATACCACATTCATCACATTATTCATCTGGTATCCTATTTATCAAAGATTATAATCCGGGGTACTGATCTACGTCTAGTACAATATGATACCCTCTATATAAGTATAAATGCATGTATGAAACACACGTCTAAAGGCCCGCTAAAATCACCTGTCGTATCCCAAATATGAATCACATCATATCACCGACCTCATGGCACTATGCCCAATATCATCGACTCATCTCCAAATATCATCCACTATCCTCATCATGTAGGTATATGTGTAGCAATAAGCATGTGTGTGCGTGTGAGTGTAAACCTATTCTAGGGTTCGCAACTAGGAACTATACTAGTTTACTTCTATGCCCTAATCTAACTTACTACACCTAATCTCATCTCAAATATCCATGACACACTATAAGCTTGCATAAATAATACAAATATACTATACTATACATCGAACTGCGGGGGTGCTATACGCCATCCAACCGACTTCTCCCGTAGATATAATCTACTCACCTTGCGTCTTGCTTGTCGATGTTGAAGTCGTCATCATCTTCTTCATCGTCTCGAATCGTGGTGGGGGTACCTACATATCACACGTAGCGCATCGCATTAAAGCCAAATCAAGACTAAAACGACATGCGAAAACCAAAACGATACGCTAAGGCCTATAGGTTAGAACCTATGGACTACGCTTTCAAAACCAAATCAAAACCATCGAACAATCCTCGATATCGTCGTACAAACGCCAAGTAATCGAGGTAAAAACCAAATACGCAAATCCATAATTTAAAATACGAGAAACAAAACAAGAATCCAAAACAGCTTCTACAGAAAAGGGTCCTAGATTTCACCCTAGGTCAAATTGGAAAATTTTGCATATTCCATGGGTCTAATTTACAGGATGTGGAGCAACAGACCAAACACGAGCCCATTTGGACCAGGTCTGGCCGCAATTTGCGGCCAGAAAGACTTTATTTGCGGCCTGAATTGGGATATGGGGGCTAGGGTTTCAGTGGGGGGGTCCTAGGTTGCCTGCTGGTGTCTCTGTCCTTGCAAAATAATTTTAAGGTCACCCGGGTGTTAGCAGATTCCAATTTCCCTACACAATTCTTACAATTTTCCGTATCTGCAGTATTCAAAGTTCGCAACCTGGGGTTTGTCTAAGGTTTTAATCAAAAATAACATCACCACAGGGGTTGTATAGCCTCTAGTAACACTAATTTCAACTAAAACCCAAATCTTCAACTCAAGTTTTCAAACTCCCCAAAACCACACAATATCGGTAACAACTTTAACAAGGATGTGAAAGCAATGGGAAAACTAAGCTAGTGGTTTAGAAAATACCTCATCTGGGACCCAAGAATCGCCTACAACACCAAAATCGAATTTTTCTTGGTCCATAGAGTAGCTTGCGATCTTGTGCACAAGGTTTGTGAAGAGGAGATGAGGTTTCGGTGATGTTTTGAGATTATATGTGATGGTGAAGAGGACGTGAAGGGGGAGGGGTTGCTGCTGGAGGGGGGGGGGCTGCTGCTGGAGATGGAGGGGAGTGAGGGGGAGAGAGAGCGAGCCAAAGTCAAGCCTCCCCCATGCCTAATAAATGCCCCATGCCTCTCTTTCTTTATTCACTTTCTTTTCTTTCATTTTCTTTCCTTTTCTTTTCTATTCTAAACAAAAAAACCATGCTAAAAATGAAGAGAAGGCAATGAAACAAATGTAACACAAGTGTAAAAATGATTTGTGCATGTCATGTGCACAAAACACGTATAGTCCCCGATTAGCGATATCTAATCGCGATTAGCTCAAAATAGCGTCAAATAAATCATAAAAACTTAAAATTTGCATAATTCATATAAAACACCCTCTTCCTAGTAATTTCTATAATTTTCAAAAAAAATCCCCAATTTATCGGTATTTAATTATACCGAAATATTAAAATATTCATTAAAATTAATATTAAATTATAAAAATTCCCAAAAATAATATTTTATTTTTTTTAAATGTTAAAATCTTCCCTCCTTAATGAAATTCGGTCCACGAATTTAAATTTAAACCCCTCAAATACTAAAACATTTCAGTAAAAAGTCCAAGTCGTCGGGGCACCGAAATCATCAATACATAAAACACATCATAGCGCAATGCATGCGCATGAGAAATGAGCAGATAACTCAAAATCAAAACTCCGTCAAGCATCCCGCAATCATTGGAGTCATGGTAAAGACACAAATGTCAAATCCAAATTAAAACTAATATGATATAAATCAGAACTATACATGTAAACATCACGTCTATACATGTAAATAGCCGAAGTAAATGCATGCCAAATCTCTTTAAGTCGCTGTACGATGCGCATAACACTGCATAGTGGCGAACGTCTATTATAATAAAATAACCTTATACGTATATATCCTTTGTTTAATATGTATGTTCCGCCGTTTTAAAAACAATTTAGAAGGGTCTCCTTGTTTTAAACTTTTCATGTCATATCGGACATGTAGGTAAATACTGAGACTATAGCTCGCTTTTTGGAAATCCTTTCGATAACTATCCATGCAAGAAAAGTATATCCAGGCACTGTCCTCTGACTAGTCCTGCTCAGTACGAAAACCAATAGCAAATATCATAAAACGTACTGGTCCATAAGGAATAAATCCCAAAAATGTGCATATAAATGATACGTAAGTCTGGTGCGCACGGAAATCAAAACCCATATATGTGCCATATACATGCACAGAAACATCATCTAGGTGCAACGGGTGTGCACGAAACATCTGCCAAGGGCAACGGGCGTGCCTGACAGCAAAATCAGGTGCATCTGACATGCACAAGAAATCCCGATTTAGTGCATCTGGTGTGCACCAAAATCGTATCTCAAAACATGCGCTCAACACGCGCAAAAATCCAAATCAAATACATGGAGTGCAAGAAATCAACATCAATATCAAAATCAAAATCGACGGTATACTATACGGCTCAATCCAAATCAGGTATACCGCGGTGTATAAGCTCACAACCATGTGCATCAGCGTGCACAAATCAAATCAAAACACTAAAAGTGCATGAAAACTATGCTTGAAGCGTAAATCAAACCACCGGCATTAAATATGTTGGAGATAGTGCCCTCATAGTCAATTATTGATCGCAGGTACGTGATTGCAATGATTGCGGAGGACCTATACCGGTAGGACAGTCTTACTCGAGATGATAGTATGCTATCTGGTTTGCCTTTATCAGTCGTGTACATGTTCAGGTGATTGATTGCATGTTACACTTTGATAGAGCCCTTAGGATCTTGCTTTACTACCAACAGTATGATGGTGATCATATACGTGAGAGTTGGGTAGTTTATATGCATATCTTTAATTGTGGTCCCTAGTCGTGGGAGTTTCGAGACAGGGCATCGATACTCCGGAGTAGACTAGTGTGTACAGTCGAGACCCCGACGAGGGGCGGTGGCCGGTCTCACAAGCCACTGGTGTCAGTTGGATCACCTAAGATGTATACAGGTGCTCATTGGGTTATGAGTACACCGGACATGACTCGCCGGGAATCTGCTAGTTAGTACTATACCTATCGTCAGATAGCAGTTCCCTGGTGACATGTGTACAGGTTAGTTCATCGACCTGAGGTCGTCATTTTTCTCGTATGAGTTCCCACTGTGTTTAGATTTCTACCATACCACGGCTCAAAGGAGTCGTGCAAACAGGTAGCTTTTGGGTACATTCCCGAGCCATATGGAGGCACGTGAGCGGATCGGCAGGGGATTCGTCTCTCCCGGTATTGGGGGCGAGATCGTGCTGTGTCTAGGAGAGCCATTACACAAAGCCCACGGCCGTGGCAGGAGACTTACTGGTAGGTACTCCAGTAGTATCTCAGGGTGTTATTGGGCTTCACTCCGACACGACTTATACTGCTATTGGGGGTCTGACGTTGCTAGCCCCCTAGGCGGATATGCGATACTCATTGACGAACGGACCGGACTGTATATACATTGTCACTGTTAGGCTCAGTAGGGTTTTCGGAGGAGTTCGCTCATCGGTCTCCCTTGAGTTCACTCCTCGGCCACCCTTGAGGTCAGTCTGTGGGCAGCTGTTACGCATTGCTAGTGCCGCTGACGGTTTGTGGTTAAACCCACTGCCAGGGTGCTGACGAGTCATTAGAGTCCCCCACAGACAGATTCCCAAGTTCGGGCGAAACGTTGTAGAGGCCGTATGGTTTTATGGCAGGGTTCGGAAAATGCACGTGCGTTTACGCACGTGTTGATTTTCGGACAGGTGATACTGGTCGGCTTTGGTTTAAGCCTGATCCGAGTATTATATTGAGTAGGTATAATATCTTTGTCTCAGTTGCATTTGTATTCGGTCGTAATACAAATGCGGGTATATTTATACAGTTTCGGGGTTGTCCTGAAAGTCGTTTCAGGATCACTTTTGGAAGTTGCCAGTTTCCAGTTTTCTATCAGCCGTCTTTTAACATTCGGTTAAAGACGGATTTATCTTTTCTTGAGATGAGTGTGGATTCTTCTAGAAGTTTCTAGATGAGGTGACTAGGTTTATATGGTGTTGAGTTTTCATTGGATGCATTTAATGGTTCATTAATGCATGATGATGTGTTTAATGACTCATGCTTTGTATTAAAGCATTTTGTTTTGGTTTAGATATTTTCTTCTTGATCTTTTAAGTGAGAAGCTTTCTTGTGGTCACCCCCCTCTCCTACGGTCACCTCCCTCTTACATATAAAGAGGCCGGCCCCTCTCTCTCTCTCACTCTTGCTCACTTGATGTTTCATTTCGGTTAGAAAAGATTATGATAGTATTCGGGGTGTATGGAATTTTACAGTTCATTTCATTCCATCACCCGATTTCCACGGCAACTTCATTAACCGATCGTCCATGGATTTGGACGAAGTGAGACAAAGTCATCTACTCATTCTCTACATCATTCTTGGTCGTCTCTTTTAGCAAACTTGACGATCGAGTTGCCTCGAGTCAGAGGCGGGAGCCCGTTTAAAGAACCGATCATGTGGTGCCACCTCGACGAGGAGATCGGAGATCGACGAGATCGGAGCAGCCGCAACGGAGCGTGGGATGATGGTTGAAGAACGAAGGACTCGGATCGTTCGGTATAACCATTCTACACTCTTTACAGTTTGTTAGTTTAGCAATAATGGCAGATCCGGGTTAAAGTATACGATAGCGCCAAGTTTAAAAGTTTTTGTTCCGCATTTGGCGTCTGTAGACGGCCGGGGCGCTAGCGTAGACTTACAGTGGTATCAGAGCCTCACCATTTTGCTATACTAACTTGTGCTAACGCGTTTAAAACATCGATCCGACCGGAAATCGAAAACTGCAAAAATCCAAGCCGACAGTTTCTGTTGATTTTTTATGGTCTCAAAATTTATTTCTGGATGTCTTAAAAATCAGAGCAGGCTTTTTTAAGAACCACGACGAAATTTGGGCACATGTCTCCACCAAAGCGCCGCGGAAGGGCGGCCAAACCCATGGTTTGGCGCCCTTCCGCGGCCACGTGGGGAGCTCGTGCTCCCAAATTTTGTCAGTGGGTTCTCTGTTGGATTTTGTGGTTTTTGGTAAATATAGTTTTGGCCCAGATTTTGTTACTGTTCAACAGTAAGCTGTGGGGCCCACTTTTTGATATTTGGTCTTTGGTCGATCGTAATTTAAACACGTTAGTTTACAGTGCTTACATTATATCTCCGACCGGGAATGTCATTTGATCGGTAAACCGCGTTTGATTGCTATAGTTCTTTTAGACGGGTTTGCGAACGTGATATTCGCGTTGTTGTTTTGTGTTGTGCTGTGATGTTGCGGATTTGTCATGGTGGATAGCAGTGTGCAATGGTAGTACAGATTGAGTTTATTTGTACATTTGATATTGCGGGGCGAGCGTCCAACTTGTGGACTGCCGTCACTGCCTGTTGTATAATATTCTTTTGGGGCACGACCAGATTGCTGTCGATGTACCTATTGTACTATTTTTCATTACTGTACTAGGTTTTGCCCAGCGACGGAGTGCACGGATAGCCGGGTTCGGGAAAGCAACGGGTCTGCATCTCATGGCTTTGAGAGGCAGAGGGGCCCCACTTCAGAATTGGCAGACTATTCGCCGCACTCGTAGGGGGTACAGGTGGACCCAAGGTGGGGTGCTCAATTTACCGGATTCCGTGAAGTGCCGGGTGTTCCATTCACTATGCTGTGGGGACTACCTCGCTTCAGGTTTTGGCGGGTAACTTGCCGCACCCGTAGGGGTCTAGGTTTCATTGCACATGCTATCCACACGACAGGGGAACGTCGAGTTTCAGCAGCGGCTCTGTGAAACTCGGGGATCCCAGATTATCTGTATTGTTCTGTGATGCTTATTACTTTTCTGTAATGTTGCATACTATCACGCCTGGAGCGATTATTGTATATTGGTTAATATACTATTAGATGTTGTATATGTTTTACACCCGCGCTAGTCCAGTCCCCACTCTGTCGTTAGTTAAGTAACCTAACGGGTGATGACGGGACCCAGTGACGAATGCGGATGGCATATACGTACATTTTATTTTCGTTCTTTTCTGGTGTGATCGAATGATGGGACTGCGTTGATTCTGATCAATGCAAAGTTAAAACAAACCTGTTTGAGTTGTTGGAACAATTTTAAAAAGGTGTTATTACAAAGACGTTTCTTTTTGTTATGCATAGCGGTATTCGGTGTGAATATCCAGCACCTCATTCGACGAGGCAAGGGCTGATATCCCTTCACTGGGAAAGACCCCTTGGACAGAAATTTGCGTCAGCGTAATAACTTCACTATAGTCGATTACAAGTTGCTTTGCATAGCGGTATTCAGTGGAGTATCCTGCACCTCATTCCACGAGGAAAGAGCCGAGATCCCTTTACCGGGAGTGACCTCTTTAGCAAAAGGTTTTCGCCACTATATTTTAAAAAAGCTATCAGGTTCCTTCAGCGATATCAAGTTCACTACGTTAAAGGTTTTTCGCCAAAAACCAGTCGTAGCCCTCCGTCGTTTCTTATGGATGGTCAGTAGTATTCAAGCTATGTTTGTTGGCTTTCGTCAAGGCATAGTGTTTGGTAGCTGCTGGGTATTCATTTGTTGCATAGATAGATGAGTTGGTTTGGGACAGTCGTATTACCTTGTTGGCTTTCGTCAAGGGTATGTACGGGTGGATTCAAATTAACAAGATAATGACGGGCAGAACTTGACATGTGACTTATGATTTGTTGACTTTCGCCAAGGTCATAAGAGCATGGGGCAAGAAAATGATATCGGGAGTTTCTAAAGAAACTGAAACTTGCCAAGTATGCGCATACCTTCTGAAGTATGAATAACGTGGATGCATTCCATCACGTTAACATGCGATGAGAGTTGGATCCCGATTCCCACTGATGAGTTGGTTTACTCTTCGGGTGATCCCGATTGATTCTTCTTTAGGTTTGGAGGAGAATTTGACAGGACAGTGGGAGGTTTCCGGATTAGATAAAGTGATGACCATTCTGATCTAGGTTAGAGTGCACGCAGAGTGTTTCTTTTCTCTCTCTCTCTTTGGCAGCGACCTTTGACCGACCCTAGACTATGACTCAGTGACCAGGTTGACCGAACCTTCTTAAAATACTGGCTTTTTGGATTGTCTGAGTTGCATAAGTCATTGCCACTCCTTCTTTTACCCATTGAATTTCTCAGAACACCCATATTACTACGGATATCCACTTCCATTGGATAGAGCCATCGTATGGTTATATACGAACTCGAAGGGACTTCTTCGAGGATGGATCCAGGTTCAGGAGAAATAGAATTGGTTTATTCAGTTGTCTTTTATAATCACCTTCTCTCAGGTTGCGAGAGCTCCTTGGTTTAGGAGAGTACACCTATTACGCCTATTGGATAGTCTTATTCCAAACCATAGGCTGGTGCCGAAAGGTAGGGAATGAAGAAAACCAATTAGCCTAAGTAGGGTGTGCAGAAGGCAATATGTAAAGACAAAATAAAGGGATTAGAAAGAGGGCAAAGTAAATTGCGACTGATATCATTCACGACCAAAACCGCGTACTTCATCGCCACTCCTATTTCACCTTTAAAAGAATAAGGTATTATTCAGTTGTCTTTTATCATCACCTTCTCTCAGTTGCGAGTACTCCTTGGTTTAGGAGGGTACACCTATTATGCTTACTGGATAGTCTTCTTCCAAACCATAGGCTGGTGCTGAACGGTAGGGAAGGAAGAAAACCATTTAGCCTAACGATGGTGTACAGAAGGTAACGACTAAAGACAAATAAAGGGATTTGGAGAGATGGCAATAAAATATACGGTTGAAGTCATGAATTGGATTATGGAAGAGGCATTGCTATGAATACCAGGATACCCCTACGAAACATTTTCATGTTTCAGTGCATTGTTAAAGGAAAAACTGTTTTCCCGATTAGACACTTACTCCAAGGGTATGTATTTACCAGGACTTACTCCAAGGGTATGTATTTACCAGGTTTCATTCTCATATCTGTATGGTTTTACAGATGATGAGTGGGAGTAAGATATTGGGAATTAGGTGATCATCCTCATTATATCGGAATTCGTTGTAATTGGTGATAGTTGAGGAAATCGCCAGGGTACAGTTTTCTACCTACGACGCACAGGTTTTGAGTTGTTTAACTCAGCGGACTTATACAGAGTATTGTATGTTGTCCAAGTGTCCTTCAGGACAAAGGGGTAGGTCCTCGTACTTTGTTCTGTTTACTTATAACTTCTCTAGTATTTAGACAAGTGTTTCGTAGAAATACAAGGTCTAAGTTTTGAGAAGTTGTGGGTATAAGAATAAAGTAGAGAACCAGGTATCATAAGTATCGGGATTCTTCAAAGAGATCGAAGATGTAGATTCTTGTGATTGGTATTCAGATGATAGTGATGGTTTTGAGAAACGAGTTTCTCTTTCAGATTACTCATAATTGGATGGATTCCTAAGTTGAGTAATGCTGATTAGCCTCTTTCCATTAAGTTGATATGCACTGGAGACAGCTGCATGATTTGAATATGGTTCCGATTAAATAAGTGCCAAAGTTTCTGTATTGGATATAGAAAGGATCGTACCTTAAAAGAAATTAAGGTACGGGAAGTTGTCCAGCTTATGCTTAAACCAGACACTGGATAACTCAGGGCACGTTTCTGTAATGGCTGTTTGTGGGTTGACCGTGGCTATGACGAGGGTTGATATTCTACCATTTGGAAGATCAATAGTGATATTGTTCTTGACTCGCCACAGTTTTAGTAAAAATGGATCTTTTTCAGAAAATAGTAGTGGGAGTATGGTAGAACTGGAAGTGATTCCAGAACCACGAACGATTACGGAAAATTTAATAGGACCTAAATATTCAATCAGGTTTGACATTCCAATAGCCACTCCGTAGATATGGTAGGTAACCTCAGACACCCGAGAGGTACTTCGGTAGGCTCAAGGACGGTGACAGGGAGGTTCTTATCTACCCAGACTTGACACTACTGTTGTTCCAGGCTGTGAGACCCAGTAGGAGGGTTGTCGTAGTCAGTGGGAGCAACGGAAGCATAGTGGGCAAGATGCTTATATCTATTTATAGACTTGAGCAGTTATAGCGGAGATAGATCATCTAATTTTGATGTGACAGTCATGGGTTTGACTTCAATCGGAATAGGGGATGGATCAGTTAAGAAGGTAGTAGGGTGTGATGTCATGGTATCTGGATGACATACACAGAGTGGGAAGTAAAATTCCTATACTACGATCGGTTGTACTGTGGTCGTCACACAGTTGTTTCTCCAGATAGGATATGGATATAATATTTGACATTCTGGTTTCTAGATCGATGGTTTTAGATCTGGATTTGGGTAGTTTCCCAATGTGGGTACTTTGACAGATATTCTAATGGTCTTTGGAATAGTTGACTCCTAGCATGGTAGTGTACCTGCAGGTGATGGAGTCACCCTCTCTAAATGTGTCGTATAGACTAAAGGGGAGAGGGATGTGCATGATTGGCAGATCACTTGCTTAGGCAATTGAGTCAATCATGAGATGTCAAGTACCGCACCAAATGTTGTTTTTGCACTAGATGCAATAAGTTTGTATTAATCCAATCCTGGAGAAACATAAGGAAGCAGTTTTAGAACATAAGTACATGTTCTACGGATTTGATGACGGCAGCCTCCTTCGGGAGACGATTATCATTCCATGCTTCAAAGGTGACGTGGATGACAGAGTAACTGTCAGAGTTTTAGTTTTTCCCTCTGACGAAGAGGGACAGTATAATGGACAGGTGGTCCAAAAGGATACTGTGGGAAGCAAGGTGCCTGATACTGATTAGGTTCAGTGATCGATTCAGTCAAAGAAGTTTGGATATGGAGTTCATTTATGAACTAAGGTCCCATCAGATATCCAGACATGTTCTAAGACAGGTATTACTCAATTCGGGAGATGGTTTTCTCCGCGAACTTGAGATTAAGAGAGATATAGAAAGATACTTCTAGGCGGATCCACTCACTGAGGCTATTTCTCGAACACAATAGTTTTACAAACGGGCTTTGTGAAACTGATTAGTAGAGGAGTTGGATGTTCGGTTTCACACGGGCTGTGAGTAGTCGACATCGCAATATTAGCCTTGAGTGCAAGTGGGAGATTGTTGGAGATAGTGCCCTCATAGTCAATTATTGATCGTAGGTACGTGATTGCAATGATTGCGGAGGACCTATACCGGTAGGACAGTCTTACTCGAGATGATAGTATGCTATCTGGTTTGCCTTTATCAGTCGTGTACATGTTCAGGTGACTGATTGCATGTTACACTTTGATAGAGCCCTTAGGATCTTGCTTTACTACCAACGGTATGATGGCGATCATATACGTGAGAGTTGGGTAGTTTATATGCATATCCTTAATTGTGGTCCCTAGTCGTGGGAGTTTCGAGACAGGGCATCGATACTCCGGAGTAGACTAGTGTGTACAGTCGAGACCCCGACGAGGGGCGGTGGCCGGTCTCACAAGCCACTGGTGTCAGTTGGATCACCTAAGATGTATACAGGTGCTCATTGGGTTATGAGTACACCGGACAGGACTCGCCGGGAATCTGCTAGTTAGTACTATACCTATCGTCAGATAGCAGTTCCCTGGTGACATGTGGACAGGTTAGTTCATCGACCTGAGTTCGTCATTTGTCTCGTATGAGTTCCCACTGTGCTTTGATTTCTACCCTACCACGGCTCAAAGGAGTCGTGCAAACATGTAGCTTTTGGGTACAGTCCCGAGCCATATGGAGGCATGTGAGAGGATCGGCAGGGGATTCGTCTCTCCCGGTATTGGGGGCGAGATCGTGCTGTGTCTAGGAGAGCCATTACACAAAGCCCACGGCCGTGGCAGGAGATTTACTGGTAGGTACTCCAGTAGTATCTCAGGGTGTTATTGGGCTTCACTCCGACACGACTTATACTGCTATTGGGGGTCTGACGTTGCTAGCCCCCTAGGCGGATATGCGATACTCATTGACGAACGGACCGGACTGTATATACAATGTCACTGTTAGGCTCAGTAGGGTTTTCGGAGGAGTTCGCTCATCGGTCTCCCTTGAGTTCACTCCTCGGCCACCCTTGAGGTCAGTCCGTGGGCAGCCGTTACGCATTGCTAGTGCCGCTGACGGTTTGTGGTTAAACCCACTGCCAGGGTGCTGACGAGTCATTAGAGTCCCCCACAGACAGATTCCCTAGTTCGGGCGAAACGTTGTAGAGGCCGTATGGTTTTATGGCAGGGTTCGGAAAATGCACGTGCGTTTACGCACGTGTTGATTTTCGGACAGGTGATACTGGTCGGCTTTGGTTTAAGCCGGATCCGAGTATTATATTGAGTAGGTATAATATCTTTGTCTCAGTTGCATTTGTATTCGGTCGTAATACAAATGCGGGTATATTTATACAGTTTCGGGGTTGTCCTGAAAGTCGTTTCAGGATCACTTTTGGAAGTTGCCAGTTTCCAGTTTTCTATCAGCCGTCTTTTAACATTCGGTTAAAGACGGATTTATCTTTTCTTGAGATGAGTGTGGATTCTTCTAGAAGTTTCTAGATGAGGTGACTAGGTTTATATGGTGTTGAGTTTTCATTGGATGCATTTAATGGTTCATTAATGCATGATGATGTGTTTAATGACTCATGCTTTGTATTAAAGCATTTTGTTTTGGTTTAGATATTTTCTTCTTGATCTTTTAAGTGAGAAGCTTTCTTGTGGTCACCCCCCTCTCCTATGGTCACCTCCCTCTTGCATATAAAGAGGCCGGCCCCTCTCTCTCTCTCACTCTTGCTCACTTGATGTTTCATTTCGGTTAGAAAAGATTATGATAGTATTCAGGGTGTATGGAATTTTATAGTTCATTTCATTCCATCACCCGATTTCCACGGCAACTTCATTAACCGATCGTCCACGGATTTGGACGAAGTGAGACAAAGTCATCTACTCATTCTCTACATCATTCTTGGTCGTCTCTTTTAGCAAACTTGACGATCGAGTTGCCTCGAGTCAGAGGCGGGAGCCCGTTTAAAGAACCGATCATGTGGTGCCACCTCGACGAGGAGATCGGAGCAGCCGCAACGGAGCGTGGGATGATGGTTGAAGAACGAAGGACTCGGATCGTTCGGTATAACCATTCTACACTCTTTACAGTTTGTTAGTTTAGCAATAATGGCAGATCCGGGTTAAAGTATACGATAGCGCCAAGTTTAAAATTTTTTGTTCCGCATTTGGCGTCTGTAGACGGCCGGGGCGCTAGCGTAGACTTACAAAATAGGCATGAAATAACAATCAATACCTCAAGCGTAATAACTATGCGCAAAATATCAATACCCAGTAGGTGCAACCATGGTGCACGAAAACAGAATCATAGAACTCAGCCATCAAGAAAAAATCTTGCGAATAGGTCGCCCAAAATACCGAAATCCAAGGTGACAGATACGTGATAATCGAATCACAAAATCACCAATCATAAATACCGTCGTCGATATATCCTCCTTCAAAGTCGGGAAGTTATCGGTGCATCCGATGCTAGCAGCACAAGACATTTACTTGCCTCTTGCTCACGGTTTGGCGTCCTCTGTCTCTGGATCCTTATCTCCTCTGTGGATTACCTATCTCGCAATCAATCGGCTCATCGATCTTGTCAAGTGTGCTAACGGGGACGATTCCATTCTGGTACTTCTCTGGTCAATCTGCGTCATCAGCACAGCATTTACTCGGAAGCTGGTCGCATCCCAAGGCCTCTGCATGCGTATCGCATCTCTGATGTCAGCGGAGTGGAGCGTCATCTCGTGCGAAATCTTTACTCCACTCTGCTCCAATGTCGACGGATTCAGACTCGTCTTCTCGTGGCTGCATGGACTGCACTCCAACGGCTATACTCGTATCTGGAGTCTCCCAAGCAGTGTATCCCATCATATGATATCCGAAAGATGTCTAACCATCCGATCGATTTGTCAAAACCTCATAATCCCCTAAGAGATCAACATCTTGAGTACAGTTTAATAGTATCGAGTACATACCTCAGTATCGGTGGACCAGCCGTAGAAGGGCAAACCCAAGCCTCACTAATGGCGCCGCGGAACTGCCGCAAACCCTAAGGTTCAAAGGCTTTCACACGGTCATTATGTAGAGTTAGGATTTCTTTCTTCTAGAGGGTCCATAGAATCGCTTGCATGTCTTTCCGAATACTTTAAACTTGGAATATGGGTTTCTGACATTCGATCGCCTCCATCGACTACCAACGAACCTGCGTGATGTCGTCTCTAGCTGGAATCAATCAATCTGATGACCTCGCATCGGGGTAAGTGAACGAACCACATGTCCTAGTCCTTCATCCTTGGGTGACTAGCGACCTTCCATCGTATCTCTAAGTATATACTCATGCTGCAGTAACTCCAACATCTGGGCGATATCTCGTCATTTGCAGCAACAACTGGCTCATTCGTCTGTACGCTGAACAGCGCCACAATCATTATGAATAAGTGATATATCAATAGTCATCACATCCTGGCTGGCCTCTAGCAGTAGCCTGATCCTCTGGTGCCGATCAGCACATCCGGGAAATCTCGTAACAGCGATCTGTCAAACGCTCATGGCATGAAAACACAATAAGACGAAGCCTCTATGCAATCGTACGTCTCTGGAATCACGCCCTGGTCAGTCCTCGTCCATGACAAGCTCAAGCTGACGCAACTCTAACCGTAGCTCTCTCTGCCCGTGTAATCGTAGCAGCAAAATCACAACCAACATCAATGAGGATAGATCATAGGAATGAATATAATACTGTGCATGGAAATGTACATCCTAAGGTTTCTTAAGCTGAGTAGCGTATCGTAAATAATCCGCGGAACATACGTACGGTACGTCACTCTACTCAAGCTACCTACTCCATTAACCAAGGGCCATCCTACGCGACGAATGTTCGGGTATAATAACCCCTCGACTAAGTCTAAGTTCCGTAAGGTTAAGCCTAAGTTCCGTATATATATAGACGCTCTAGACTCCACATATTCAAACTTAGACTCGAACCAAGGTTAACCTCTCTGATACCAACTTTGTCACGACCCGAAATAGCCCGTGACTGGCACTTGAATCATATGAAGCCTGTAGGACCCCATCTAATTCAAGTAAGGCAAAAGCCCAGAAATCTAAAACCATTTTAACTAATAAATAAAGGAAAACTAGTTTTAAAGAAGCAAAGAAAACATGTTTTAAAATCAGGGTTTTTAACTAACATAAGCCGAATATGCATTTTAAAAATCTCATGTCTTTTCTGAAAATTTCGGCAGAGTTTCCTTTGTAAATACTGGCCTCGAACGGGGTACAACAAGAATAATATATGTACAATGATAAAGGGCATCCCCAAGCGGGAGCTAGCTCTTCGTCAATCGACGGTCACAACCACACAAGCAATATGATATACAACGCCGAAGGGCGAGGATCAAAACTCAAAAAGAAACTCAAAATCAACATGAAAACCATAATACTACAACGCGCGACTCTAATGTTGAAATAATACAAAACTGGTTTTCTAAGTTTGAAACAATATACATGTTTGGTTGATGGAATTACCAGATATAACTGAATAAAATAATACAAGGGTGGTCACGATGTGAGTGAACCCACCTACCAATGCAATTACCCAGAAAGGAAGCAGTGTGCCAAAAAATCCGCAATGAAACATGTACGGCAAAACCTGCAAGAAACTGTGGCACAACGGGGGTGAGTTGCCAACTCGTGAATAGAAAACAACGCAGAGCAGAAATCATATGCATGACATAATCCTAGGTCAATACGATCGGATATATATATAAACCTCAAAGAATAAGTCTGAAGCAAGATAAGGTGGCAATATAACATCTAAACATAAGTGTAGTACCAAAAGCTCGTGTCAGTGCCTCGGGTAGAAATATATCATAAATATAAGGTATTATCAATGTAATCAATGTTAACTATATCAGGAAGTCTATGGGTATGTGGATATCATCCAACTATGTGATCAGTGTCATCAATGTCAATATATGTATGTGGAAATCGTCCACGTGTCACCCAATGACAAAAAGCTGTAAGTCCATGCTACCTCTCCCGGTACTTTCCGGCATGCGGAATTTGATGAAAAACAATTTTCTAGAGGTGGTAACATGGACTCAAAACCGGATCTTTGTTAAACATCTAACTAACAACCAAACTAGGAGTTGTTAACTACTCGGTTAGGGGGTTATACTTTTCTTTCTTGATCTCCTTCGTCTTCAAGCCTCGATGGTTGTCCGGATCGGCTTCACTCCGTCGTCTCCTTGCGCCGAAGATAGATCCACCTCGAAAGCTTCTACCTTTGGCTTCTTCTTCGATCTTTGAAGAAACTAGTTCACTTGGTTTGCTAAACCTTGTGAACTAGAGTGAGTAGAGAAGAGTGTGTTGGGATTTTCTCTATGGTTCTTGGTTCTCAACACATGAGACAAGTGAACCATAGACAAAGAGAGGGAGAGCAAGAGGAAGAAGATGAGAGCTCAAGAACTCAAGAGAGAGAATGAAAATGATAGAATGAGAAAGACTTTTCTCTCTTGGCTCTCATAATCCAAAGCCATCATCACAAAAATAGTAATCAAGTATTGTGTAAATGGTTTAAGCTACAATAGCCATATCATTTCATGCACTCATTTCTCACAAGAGAAACAAGCAGGTAAAAAGTCTTTGCCATGAAATGATAGCCATTGTCATTATGATGGTCAACTAGTCAAACCTAGTCAACCGGTCAACAAAGTCAACAAGTCAACAAAGTCAACCCCTCAACAACCATGTCACCATAATACTTAATTAATATTATTGTTAATCATATATCATATTCTCATTAGGGTTGAGCAAAATGTCAATAGTCCACAGTCAACGGTCAACAACCCTAATGAGAATCCTTTGCCTCTATCTCTCCGTCAACTGTGTATACACACCCGCATCCGCGTTCCGAGGAACACGGATACATACTGGATAAATCCAATCCCAAAACGTACACTAGGATCTGGCTTAAACCAAAGCCCGCTAGTGTTAACTGTCCGGACACTTTACGTGCATAAGTGCACGGATGTGACCGAACCCTGTCACAAAACCATGCGACCTGTCGCAAAACCATGCGACCTCTACTCTTTTGCCTAAAGGCGAATATCTTTCTGTGTGGGACTCTAAAGACTCGACACTACGCTGGCAGTGGGTTTAACCACAGACCGCAAGCGGCACTAGCTGTGCGTAACGGTCCCCGGGTAGAAGCCGACAAGAAGACTGACGAGGTGAAACCCATCTGAACTCCTACTGAGCCTGAATGTGACAATCTCCGTACAGTTCGGTCTGTTCGTTAGATACATCGCATGGCGGGCCTAGGGGGGCGGTAAACGTCAGTCCCCTAATAGCGGTACAAGTCGTGTCGGAGTGAAGCCCAAAACACCCTGAGATAACACTGGAAGTCTACCAGTATATCTCGATTGCCCTGGCCAGGGACTACTCGTGTAATGGCTCTCCTAGACACAGCGCGATGTCAACCCCCAATACCGGGAGAGACGAATCCTGTCTAACCGTCACTGCCTCCAAGTGCTTCGGGACTGCACCCAACTACCACCTGTTTGCACGACTCCTTTGAGCCGTGGTAGGGTAGTAATCAAAGTACAGTGGGAACACACTCGAGGCGAAGTGACAGTGTCAAGTTAGCGGACTAAGCTGTACTCATATCACCTGGGAACTGATAACTGACGATAGGTATAATACCAACCGGTCAGTTCCCGACGAGTCCTGTCCAGTGTACTCGTAACCTAACGAGCACCCGTATACTATCTCCAGTACGACGTACTGATGGCTGTGGGACAGACCATCTCCCACACTGGGATGAGAAGCGCATACGCTAGTCTACTCCGGAGTATCGATGCCCTGTCTCGATAGTCCTGCGACTAGGGACCTGTATAAGGATGAGCTTATAGATTACCCAGCCCCCACTAGTGTGACTGCAATCACAACGCTGGTAATCAAAAAAAGATCCTAAGGGCTCCACTAATGTGTATAGGTGATATACTAAAATAAACACATGTACACATTGAAGTAGAAACAAACCAGGTAGCATAGTACTATATTGAGCAAGATTGTTTATACAAGGTGAATATCCCAAGCTTCCATTAAGTAATATACAAACTGGTATGATACAGTAATGGCCTCTAGGGAATATACACTAACAATCTCCCACTTGCACTAAGGCCATGTACTGGCGTATCGAAGACCTATCATCTCGATCAGCCGCTCGAACTGGGTCTGGGGCAAGGCCTTGGTGAATGGATCTGCAGTGTTATCTTCTGGAGCTACCCTCCGAACCTCGATCTCCTGGCGATCCACGATCTCCCTGATCAGGTGATACCGCCTCAAGATGTGTCAGGATCTATGATGGGACCTGGGTTCCTTCGCTAAAGCTATAGCCCCGTTGTTGTCGCTATACAGAGGTATTGGATCAACAATGGACGGAACCACCTGAAGTTCTTTCAAGAACTTCCTCATCCAAACAGCTTCTTTTGCGGCATCAAATGCAGCGATGTATTCCGCTTCCATCGTCGAGTCTGCAACGGTTTCCTGTTTGGAACTCTTCCAACACACCGCCCCTCCCTTGAGGGTAAAGAGAAAACCCGACATGGACTTGGAATCATCCTTTTCACTCTGGAAGCTGGAGTCAGCAAAGGCCTCGATCTTGAGGTCTTTTCCGCCATACACCAAGAACATCTCCTTAGTCCTTCTCAGGTACTTGAGAATGTTCTTTACCGCTATCCAGTGTTTCTCCCCAGGGTTTGACTGATACCGGCTTACCACACTTAGTGCATAAGCTACATCCGGTCCGGTACACAACATCGCATACATTATAGAGCCTACCGCAGAAGCGTAGGGTATAATAGACATGTGATCCCTTTCCAAATCAGTCTTGGAAGACATCTCTTTAGAGAGGGTGATCCCGTGACAAGCTGGTAGATTACCGCGCTTGGAATCTTCCATACCGAATCTTTTCAGTATGGTGTCGATGTACCTGGACTGTGAAAGTCCTAATATCCTCTTGGATCTATAACGATGGATCCGGATCCCCAGGATGTATGAGGCATCACCCAGGTCTTTCATGGAGAACCTGTGTGACAAGAACCCCTTGACAGATTGTAGCATAAGAATGTCATTTCCTATCAAGAGAATGTCATCCACGTATAAAACGAGGAATACTACAGTTCTCGCTACAAATCTACTATAGATGCATGGTTCATCTGGATTTTTGATAAAGACAAATTCTTTGACCGTCTCATCAAAACAGATGTTCCAACTCCGCGATGCCTGCTTTAGTCCGTAAATGGACTTAAGCAACTTGCACACCTTTCCGCTGCTCCCACTATAAATGAAACCCTCTGGCTGGTCCATATAGACACACTCCTCTAAATTTCCATTTAGAAAAGCGGTCTTTACGTCCATTTGCCAAATCTCATAATCGTAGAAGGCAGCAATGGCAAGAAGGATCCGAATGGATTTCAGCATAGCTACTGGAGAAAAGGTCTCGTCATAGTCTAAACCAGGCCTCTGATGAAAAGCCTTTGCAACCAGTCTAGCTTTATAGGTCTCAACCTGTCCATCTACACCAATCTTCCTTTTGAAGATCCACTTGCATCCTACAGGTTTTACCCCGTCTGGTGCAACGTCCAACGTCCATACTTTGTTGGTGTACATGGACTCCATTTCGGTCCGCATTGCATCCAGCCATTTTACCGAGTCGACGCTCTGAACGGCTTGCTGGAAGCTAGTAGGCTCATCATAATCTATGATGCAATCCTCTCTATCCCCGTCTATGAGAAAACCGTAGTATCTCTCGGGCGTATGAGACTGCCTACTACTCCTGCGGAGCGACGTAGGAATGTCCTGTTCTTTTGAACCCTCTGGTTCCACTAAGCTTTCAGTAATAGTCTGTGGTTCTGGAATTTCTTCAAGTTCTACTGCGATTCCACTAATTTCCTTTTCTAAGAACTGGTGTTCTAGAAAGTGGGCATGACGAGAAACAAAAACCTTTTGTTCCTCTTCGCAGTAGACGAAATATCCCTTGGAGTTCTTTGGATATCCCACGAACTTGCACTGTATTGAGCGTGCCTCGAGCTTGTCCGCATGCTGCTTTTTGACAAAAGCTGGACTTCCCCATGTCTTAATGTGATTAAGATTGGGTCTCTTCCCACACCACATCTCATATGGTGTAGTAGGCACAGTCTTAGTTGGAACTCGGTTCAAAAGGTATGCAGCTGATTCTAGTGCATACCCCCAGAATGATCGCGGTAACTCAGCGTTACTCATCATGGACCGTACCATATCCAATAGGGTTCGGTTCCGTCTCTCCGATACACCATTATGTTGCGGAGTGTATGGAGGAGTAAGCTGAGAGAGAATTCCGTTCTCTTTTAAATAGTCCAGGAACTCGGCACTCAAGTATTCTCCACCTCGATCCGATCTTAGAATCTTAATACTTTTGCCGGTTTGTTTTTCTACTTCATTCTTATATTCCTGGAATTTTCCAAAGGCTTCGGACTTATGTTTCATTAAGAAGACAAAACCGTACCTTGAAAAGTCATCTGTGAAAGTAATGAAGTAAGAATAACAGCTTCGCGCATGTGTAGACATTGGACCGCACACGTCGCTGTGTACGAGTCCCAAGAGCTCGCTCGCTCTTACTCCGTGTCCAGTGAACGGAGTCTTTGTCATCTTTCCTTTGAGACAGGATTGACAAGTGGCATACGATTGATATTCGAACGGATTCAAATATCCTTCTGTATGTAACTTCGTCAACCTTCTCTCATTGATGTGACCTAGTCTACAATGCCATAAGAAAGTCTGATTTTTTTCCGGAGACTTTCTTTTGTGTGTATTCTGGACATTGAAAATCTGTGGTTGGTTTAATACGTATATACCATTGCTCAATGTACCTGACCCAATCAAAACTTGATTAAGGTGAATGTTTACAACATTACTTACAAACGCAAATTCATAACCTTCTTTAGAAACCAAAGATACAGAAATGATATTACAAGTTGCGTTGGGTACAAAAAAGCAATTACGTAAAACCAAAACATGTCCATCTGACATTCCAAGGTGATAGTCCCCCACGGCCTTAGCATCCATGCTAGCTCCGTTTGCAACTTTGAGGGTCATGTCACCTGCTTTCAAAACCCTACGGTTTCTCAACGCCTGCAAAGAATTACAGATATGAGATCCTGATCCGGTATCCAATACCCAGGAAGTAGAGTTTATTGAATTACAGTTTTCAATAACATACACACCTGAAGCTGAAGCCGCAACTTGCTTCAATTCCTGTGTCCTGGCTTTCCAAGTCCTGCAATCATTCTTCCAGTGTCCTTTCTTATGACAATAGAAGCATTCTTCTTTATCCACAAGCTGCCCCGCTTTCTTTGTTGCCTTTGCCTTTCCCTTCGTATCCACTTTACCAACACCGCCCCTTGGTTTGGCGGGGGCTTTCTTCTTCTTTCCCTTGGCTTTCGCCTTGGACCTAGAAGAGGAAGATCCTCCTATAAACAAAGTGGATGTTTCCCTACCTTTTTGTAGGGTGCCCTCTGGGCTCCTCAGCATGTTGAGGAGTTCTGAAAGTTCAACTTCCTTTTCTTGTAAGTTGAAGTTCAGGATAAACTGGGCGTAAGTGGAAGGAAGGGACTGGAGAATCAAGTCCGTATAGAGCTCATTCTCCAACGTGGTCCCAAGTTCCGCGAGCTCCTCAATGAAGCCAATCATCTTAAGTACGTGTTCTGCTACCGATGATCCGTTGGCCAACCTTGCCGAAAATAACTTCTTCAACACTTCGTATCTTGCGATACGAGACTGCTCTCCATACAGTTCTTTTGTATGGAGAAATATGGACTCGAGGTCCATATTCTCGTGCCTCCTCTGATGTTCGTTGTCCATAGAGGAAAGTACGAGGCACTTGGCCTTCGCGCTATCAATCTCCCAAGTCTTACGGATTAACTTATCAGCGACGCCGGAGGTGGGACTTGGGACAGGGGGAGCTTTGGTGGTAAGAAGATACCCCAGCTTGTCGTAAGTGATTGCCATTTTGACATTCCTGAGCCAATCTTTGTAGTTTGGCCCTGTCAGTATGTTTTTATTGTAGGGTTCCTAGGCACTCTAATGAAGTCTCACAAGGCATCAACCATGCCAATTTCAAAAATTACGGTGCCGAGAAACCCTAGACTACGGACCGTTGGCTAGAAGTCTAGGCGAAAAAGAACTAGTTAACACTTAACTATAAGAATACGGAAATACAACCATTGTAGATCCGGTTCTCCACCTCCATAGCTCCGCAGCGAAGTCTCCTCGCTGTCCAAATGAGTTCCCGGGCTCTAGCGTCGGCTTCGTCGGAGAAATGGCGAGCTAGGTCGTCGATGTCCATGCCGAAGATGATCTACATCGAGGCATCGCTAGATCAAGCTCCACCTTCACCAAGCCATGAAAACTTGTGAAGGAAACACACTCTACTACTTGGCAAGAGGTAGAGGAAGAAGAAATAGGAAGTGGGTAGACTTTAGAATTGGATTTCTCACTCTAATTCATCACTTTCCATTGATGGAGGCAAGCTTTCTTCACTTGAAGAAATGAAGAAGAAGAAGAAGAATGTTATGATAAGAATTATTCAAAAAGAAAAGAAAATGAATTCTTATCATAAGCCAACCATAGTTAGGTGTAGAGAATTAATTAGGGTTAAGTGGAATGGTTAGGGTTAAGCATGAGTCAAAATGGTCACAAAGTCAAACTATTCATGAAGCTTCATGAAAGAACAAAAGAATGCCACCATTTTTCTCATGCCATTTGATTTTTCCCAAAAAGAAAAAGATTTCTAAATGAATAAGGAAATCAAAAACCCTAATAATCCACTTAACCATAGTTTAATTCTTTACACTTAACCAAAAGGCATGTATCATCAAACATGATACAATCATGTGCACAAAAAGTATATCACATATACAAATTGTACAACCAAGTGAGAAAATCCATTTAAAGTAAACCAATACTAGTTAATGCAAAGTAATATATCAAATATATAATTATACATTAAATCATTAAATCAACACTTGATTTAACGATCCGGTCATATCGCATATAACCGACTAGCATCCTTTGTATCGGCTTATCGAATCAATACTTGATTCGATAACTAGGTTATATCGCATACAACCAATCGATACATTCATCGCGAGAATAGAATACGGTATCACATACACGCATTATTCTCGGTCCCGCACATATCTCATACGTGCTACTATTTCTTTTCGCTTGAGCCAGGAAACCTTTGTGTAGGACTCTAAAGACCCGTCAATACGCCGGCAGCAGGTGATGATCATATCAAACACCCACAAGCCGCAAGCGGTCTGCTAAACGTAACGGCCACCCGGGTATTGAGCGATCAGAAGATCGACGAGCAAGCCCGCTCACACTCCAGTGAATCCAACCAGTAACACTACCGTACAGTCCGGTCTGATCGTCTGATATGTCGCATATCTTGCCTAGGGGTGGTAAACGTCAGACCCCAATAGCTCGATAAGTCGTGTCGATATGAGGTCTATAACATTTCGAGAAACTACTGGTAACACTTACCAGTAAATCTCAGCAACCCTGGCCAGGGATTTCCTGTTATAGCCAATCGAACACAGCGCAACATCAACTCCCTATACCGGGAGAGACGAATCCCCTCCTATCGCTCATTGCCTCCATGTGACTCGGGACTGTACCCAAAAACCACCATTTTGCACGCCCTCTTGGACGTGGTAAGATGGAAATCAAAGCACAGTGGGAACCACACAAGATTCTATGACGATCTCGGGTCAACAGACTACTCTGTACCAGTGTCACCAGAGAACTGCCATCTGACGTGAGGTATAATACCATCTGGGAGTTCTCGGCGAGTCCGTCCAGTGTACCCAGTCTCTACTGAGCACCCGTATATCATCTCTGATGTCAAACACCGATGGATATGGGATCATCCATCGCCCATCTGTATGGGTCGAGAAGGTATACGCTAGTCTACTCTGGTATATCGATGCCCCATCTCGATACACCCACGACTAGGGACTTTGAAGGATGTACTTATGGACTACCATGTCCCCACTAGTATGATCCGCATCATAGTCCAGGTTGTCAAGTACACATCCTAAGGGCTTTACCAACATGTAACAGAGAGACAATCAGTATACACGTTAAGGTAAAGAGTAACCAGATAGCATACTATCATGTCGAGCAAGAAAGTCCTCCCTATATATATCCCAGCATCCACTACAATATACATCCAATATACAGTAATGGCCTCTAGGGCATACATATAACTAACATTTATCTAGAAGTAACTTAAGTCCAGTCATGTCGATTGGTCGCTGCAATTAAGAGAGAGAAGAAGAAACACTCAGCATGATGCTCTTGCAAGTTTAGAGTTGTTTTTAATTTGTCTAAACAGGATGGCTCCCACTGTTTCTCGAATCCCTCCTCAAACCAAAAAGGAAGAATTAGTCAGGATCAATCTCACCGTACAATACTTGATTAACCGTTCGGCCAGGCTGGTGTTGGTACTTCGAGGGAGGTTTTCCAACGCTTTCGCGAAGTTCCTTAATTTAAGAACCTCTTTTCCCTGGGGGCGTAGCCCCGCTAACACCTTTCTAGACACCTACTTGGTTTATAGCATTGATCGTTAAGTGAGAAATATCCCGAGGAGTAGCATATACTCACAGTAGGATCGGGATCCAAATATCATCGCGTGACGAAACTGAAGGAATCCTACCAGAATCATCACACTCCAAATGGTATGCAACACTAGCAAGTTTCAGTTCTTTTGAAACTCCCGATGTGGATTTTTGCCCCATGCTCTTATGACCTTGACTTTGGCCAAAATATCATAAGTCACATGTCAAGTTCTACCCGTCATTCTCCAGGTTAATTTGGATCCACCCGTACCTACCCTTGACTTTGGCCAAAATGGCAGTACGACTGTCCCAAACCAACGCATCTATCTATGCTACACATAAATACCCAATAGCTACCAATCACTATACCTTGACTTTGGCCAACATACATAGCTTGAATACCATTGACTATTTATGTGAAACGACGGAGGGCTACGAATGGTTTTGGCGAAACCGTGAACGTAGAGAACTTGATATAGTCGATGGAACGAGATAGCTTTTAAAAGGAGTGGCTCAAACTCCGCATTTAAAAGTTAGTTTTGAAAAGAACCAAGTGGTTTTTCGAAAGTGTTCCAACGACTTTTACTTGGTTTATTTTCTTGCATTAGTTCTTTTAATGCGTGATATTCTTGCATTAGTTCTTTTAATGCGTCCCATCATTTAATCCTACCATTGCAGAAAACAACCAAAATATGACGTACGCTTATGCCATTCGCATTCGCCATGGGGCCCCGTCATTACCCGTTAGGTTACTTAACTAACGACAGAGCGGGGGCTGGGCTAGCGCGGCTGTAAAACATAAGCAACGCCTAAATAATATCATACATAGATATATTGAAATGATAGACATTTCAGATCACAGATGAACATGTTGGATATACTAGGAACCCGCAATTCGTACGAGCCTGTAACGAAAAGCAGATTACACGGTCGCGGTGAATAGCCAATACCCAACCCAAGACCCCTACGGGTGTGGCAAACTACCCGCCAAGTACCCGAAACGAAGCAACCTCCTTCAACCCCATGAGTAGGCCACTCGGCACTTCGGCATACCCGGTAGTTTGTGCATCCCCTCCATGGGTCTATCCTAGGAGCAAAAACAGTAAAAAGAAATTATACAATGATGGCTACAACCCCGACCCGGTTGTGCGGCCATACAAATAATTATTACATCAATTTACAAATTTACATGAATTGAAAGAAAAGAAAACTCTCGTCTCACAACCCCCGGCTATTCACCCGCGACAATCCAATGAATTCATATACACATTCCAATGACATTACAGATCACAGATTTGTATAACCCCCATTAAACGACATATAGCGATTAGTAGACGTTCAATACAAATATCACATCACAGAAAAACCCGTCAGCTTAAGTCTTTTAGAAGTTCGATCAAAAATACGGATTTATAGGCCCCAAACACAAAATTTTCATTCTGGAAAATCTGGGCAGAAAATACATATTCCAAAAATCCCAAAACAACCCCAGAAATACACTACACTAAATTTGGACCTCGGCCGAGTCAACTAGGCCGCGGAAACGCCGCGGGAGCGTGCTCCCGCCGCGTTTCAGCGGCGCTTTGAACGGTTCGTGGGACCAAATTTGGTCGTTTTTCAAACAAAAGCCTGAGCCGATTTTTAAGATGAAAATTATCAACTTTTGAACAGAATAAAAATCGGCAGAAACTTGACAACTCGGGTTCGTTTTGTGACTTTTTCTTTGATCGATCTTCTAGTTACTTTGCTAACATGTTAGATAGAGTTTAACTAGGCTCTGATACCACTGTAAGTCCATGCTATCTCTCCCGGTACTTTCGGGCATGCGGAATTTGATGAAAAACAATTTTCTAGAGGTGGTAACATGGACTCAAAACCGGATCTTTGTTAAACATCTAACTAACAACCTAACTAGGAGTTGTTAACTACTCGGTTAGGGGGTTATACCTTTCTTTCTTGATCTCCTTCGTCTTCAAGCCTCGATGGTTGTCCGGATCGGCTTCAATCCGTCGTCTCCTTGCGCCGAAGATAGATCCACCTCGAAAGCTTCTACCTTTGGCTTCTTCTTCGATCTTTGAAGAAACTAGTTCACTTGGTTTGCTAAACCTTGTGAACTAGAGTGAGTAGAGAAGAGTGTGTTGGGATTTTCTCTATGGTTCTTGGTTCTCAACACATGAGACAAGTGAACCATAGACTAAGAGAAGGAGAGCAAGAGGAAGAAGATGAGAGCTCAAGAACTCAAGAGAGAGAATGAAAATGATAGAATGAGAAAGACTTTTCTCTCTTGGCTCTCATAATCCAAAGCCATCATCACAAAAATAGTAATCAAGTATTGTGTAAATGGTTTAAGCTACAATAGCCATATTATTTCATGCACTCATTTCTCACAAGAGAAACAAGCAAGTAAAAAGTCTTTGCCATGAAATGATAGCCATTGTCATCATGATGGTCAACAAGTCAAACCTAGTCAACCGGTCAACAAAGTCAACAAGTCAACAAAGTCAACCCCTCAACAGCCATGTCACCATAATACTTAATTAATATTACTGTTAATCATATATCATATTCTCATTAGGGTTGAGCAAAAAGTCAACAGTCAACGGTCAACAACCCTAATGAGAATCCTCTGCCTCTGTCTCTCCGTCAACTGTGCATACACACCCGCATCCGCGTTTCGAGGAACACGAATACATACTGGATAAATCCAATCCCAAAACGTGCACTAGGATC
Organism: Agapanthus africanus; assembly: GCA_030015575.1. NCBI lineage: Eukaryota > Viridiplantae > Streptophyta > Magnoliopsida > Asparagales > Amaryllidaceae > Agapanthus > Agapanthus africanus. Next base: position 238,254,629 of record JASDDO010000031.1, read on the forward strand.
TGGCTTAAACCAAAGCCCGCTAGTGTTAACTGTCCGGACACTGTACGTGCATAAGTGCACGGATGTGACCGAACCCTATCATAAAACCATGCGACCTGTCGCAAAACCATGCGACCTCTACTCTTTTGCCAAAAGGCGAATAGCTTTCTGTGTGGGACTCTAAAGACTCGACACTACGCTGGCAGTGGGTTTAATCACAGACCGCAAGTAGCACTAGCTGTGCGTAACGGTCCCCAGGTAGAAGCCGACAAGAAGACTGACGAGGTGAAACCCATCTGAACTCCTACTGAGCCTGAATGTGACAATCTCCGTACAGTCCGGTCTGTTCGTCTGATACATCGCATGGCGGGCCTAGGGGGGCGGTAAATGTCTGTCCCCTAATAGCGGTACAAGTCGTGTCGGAGTGAAGCCCAAAACACCCTGAGATAACACTGGAAGCCTACCAGTATATCTCGATTGCCCTGGCCAGGGACTACTCGTGTAATGGCTCTCCTAGACACAGCGCGATGTCAACCCCCAATACCGGGAGAGACGAATCCTGTCTAACCGTCACTGCCTCTAAGTGCTTCGGGACTGCACCCAACTACCACCTGTTTGGATGACTCCTTTGAGCCGTGGTAGGGTAGTAATCAAAGTACAGTGGGAACACACTCGAGGCGAAGTGACAGTGTCAAGTCAGCGGACTAAGCTGTACTCATGTCACCTGGGAACTGATAACTGACGATAGGTATAATACAAACCAGTCAGTTCCCGACAAGTCCTGTCGAGTGTACTCGTAACCTAACGAGCACCCGTATACTATCTCCAGTACGACGTACTGATGGCTGTGGGACAGACCATCTCCCACACTAGGATGAGAAGCGCATACGCCAGTCTACTCCGGAGTATCGATGCCCTGTCTCGATAGTCCTGTGACTAGGGACTTGTATAAGGATGTGCTTATAGATTACCCAGCCCCCACTAGTGTGACTGCCATCACAACGCTGGTAATCAAGCAAAGATCCTAAGGGCTCCACTAAAGTGTATAGGTGATATACTAAAATAAACACATGTACACATTGAAGTAGAAACAAACCAGGTAGCATACTACTATATTGAGCAAGATTGTTTATACAAGGGGAATATCCCAAGCTTCCATTAAGTAATATACAAACTAGTATGATACAGTAATGGCCTCTAGGGCATGTACACTAACAAAAGCATCATGCATGTAAGTATCAGAAACATATGCATGGAAGTATGAGGATGTAAATCAATATGTGTCGCTCGCGACATATCAAAATCATGGAACCAGAGTGCCAAGCATCGACACTCGAAGACATCATGAAACCTGTGCCTAGCATCGGCACGTAAATCCTCGTATATATCGGGCCCCGTCCATCCAGATCGGCCTATATCATCTCTCAACTCCGGTCGGTATCCTCCGGATATCCGTCGAGCTCAAATACAATCACCGGTAGGTAGTGGTCCCTCTGCCAGGCTCACCGTTTAGCTAAACAGCAGATCCGTTCTCGCCCCGGGGTACCATACCGGGTCCACCATGTACCCGCAATCGGCCTCGTCCGCTCATCGAATCGGGTTTCACATGTCGCTCTCAGCACCGAGAAAACACATGGTGGACACACTGAAATATCATATCAAGGGTAACCGCGTTTTTAAAACAATTACATACTCTCTTTGGAAATATCCACGATTCCCAAATCCAGAAATATTATGGAAACAACATATCTCAATGCGTATAATCATAAGCATGATGTATGCGACATGTAAAAGAAATGTAAGCATATCAGTATATTATGCAATATGGAATAGTAATATGCACATATTGAGGGAAAACCGCTCTTTTAAAATGAATCAGTTTTAAGGAGTATCTTGCGGTTCCCAAATCTCTAATCAAGCCAGAATCATCTATGTTTGTGCAAATACTTATGTGTATAAATATGGGTGTACAATGGGTATGTACACAAGTATGCCATGCAAGAGATCATATCCTGAATGCAACAGTACTACAGTGTAGTGATATGGCAATTATCGATGATGCAGTGTGTGAGCCGGTAAGAAGGTGTACGTGGAACATATGCATCATCGATAATGGTGTTGGTGTCCTAACGGCATGAGTTTAATAATGGTATATGAAATCACAATATAAGTATGCGATGCGGAGCGAACTACAAGAATGTGCGGGTGCTGAATGATAAACACAATGATAACTAATCAGCATTTAATATAAATATAAGTCATACAGTAGTGCCTTTTGAAATTACACGAATCGCGATGTTTTGGAAATAGGGCTACGGTGTTTTTAAGAAAAGATACTTCCTTTGAAATATCCGTAGAATCCTTAGCCTGTCTTTTAAAATACCCACGATTAGTTAGTTTTGAAATAGGTAGGAATCGAATCTAGTCTAACAACTACACTAAACTATAGGACTGAGCTAACAGGCTAAACGAAAGGTAAAGAAGCCGCCTAACATCTGAGTCGATACATATATATGTATATATTAGTCGGCGATCCCGTCTCAATAGTATCACATACGATACAATATCTATAATATGACTTCCTCAAGTCAAGAGTGCGGATCTATCATCAATATATAGCTCGTAAGTAAATCCGTCGTACGGCATCCCAAATCTGGGTATGGGTCAATATCACATTCATCACATTATTCATCTGGTATCCTCTTTATCAAAGATTATAATCCGGGGTACTGATCTACGTCTAGTACAATATGGTACCCTCTATATAAGTATAAATGCATGTGAGAAACACACGTCTAAAGGCCCGCTAAAATCACCTGTCGTATCCCAAATACGAATCACATCATATCACCGACCTCATGGCACTATGCCCAATATCATCGACTCATCTCCAAATAGCATCCACTATCCTCATCATGTAGTTATATGTGTAGCAATAAGCATGTGTGCGCGTGTGAGTGTAAACATATTCCAGGGTTCGCAACTAAGAACTATACTAGTTTACTTCTACGCCGTAATCTAACTTACTACACCTAATCTCATCTCAAATATCCACGACACACTATAAGCTAGCATAAATAGTACATATATACTATACTAAACATCGAACTGCGGGGGTGCTATACGCTATCCACCCGACTTCCCCCGAAGATATAATCTACTCACCTTGCGTCTTGCTTGTTGATTGATTGAAATTCTTGTTGTGTGTGTAACTCAAATGGTCCCCGGCAACGGCGCCATTTGATTGATTCAAATTCTTGTTGTGTGTGTAACTCAAATGGTCCCCGGCAACGGCGCCATTTGATTGAAACGTATTTCTTTGTGTCGGTTTAGAAAATGAATAGAATTCACAATCAAAGAATTATTTGACCGCAATCAACTACGGTGTCGGATGTAGATCGTTAGCGAGTGCGGATCGTCCACAGGGATTGTGCGATTCGTTTGTATTTTTTGATTTGTTTGAATTGAAAAGTTAATAGAAAAGAAAAGAAAACATGATTCAAGATTTTTATCGATGAGTTTCAAGTATCACTATTCTAATCAAGAATCAAGAAAATGATAAACATCGAGAATCGAGTTTCGATAGAATTCCAATCACTTTAGGGTTTCAAGATTTGAAGTAAAGCTCGTAGGAATCGAGTAAATTGTAGATGTGATTAAGATTCAAGATTACGATTTCTTATCAAGTAACAAATTGATGCTAAATCGATGTAGAATTCATCGAGGATCAAGGATCTTGCGAAGAATTAGGGTTCCGCATCCTATCCTTTGTCCTTTCGATGAATAACATTCACTAGATAGCTTGTTGAAAGTCGAATGATCAATTGTTGATCTCTAGATCGTGCGAAAGGAATCAAGAACACATTCGCATCGATCTAGATCACCGATCAATCGATTTTCAAGAATTTACAATTGTTTTAAGACTTAAGAAAACGTTTAACAATTCTTCAACATCATCATTTTACAATTGTTTCGATTCCTCCACGAACGGAGTTTTATTCAACCATCATCACAAAGTACAAATTCAAGAATCGAAATATAAGCATAATGCTCGAATTGAAATGTAAACAAGTTTAAAGAATCTTCACCTTTATTACATCAACAAGTAGTTACAACTCTCGAGATTTACAAGTGGTAGGAACTTCGCTCGTTGAATCTTGCATCGCTCGGCTTCTTGAGTCTTGGATCGCTTCGATCTCGTGCTCTGTTGAAATTCGGTTCCGCTTCTAAAGGATCTTGAAGACTTGCTTGGCTTGCACTGAAAGAATCTTGAAGTTTCTTGATTTTGGATTGGATTAGGGTTAGGGTTTTGACACAAGCCTTGTCACGAGACTTATGGGTGGAAATTGGGGAAGATGAAGAATGGGGAAAATTTAGCCAACAATGAGTTTTCAAAGATTAGCCTTTTCAAGTGAGCCTTAGGTGTCTATTTATAGGTTTTCCAAACCCTAGGTCTAGGAATTCAAATTTGAGTTTTCCCTCCAAAAGTTAGTTAGAGGAAGAGGCTTCTAGAAGTAGTTAGTTAGGGGATTAGCTTCTACCCTAAGCTAGGAGGTTAGGGGGAAGGTTCTAGGTCCTTAATAAAGTTTAGATGAAGATTACTTTAGAAGCTAGGGGTGTTTAGTTTAGAAACCCTAAGTTTGCTGAACTGGCAAAAGCTTCTGGGGTTTTCTGGAGAATGTAATGTCTTTCTGAAGTGTTGAAGCTGATGTAGGAGTTATGAAGCAAATTTGAAGTGGTGATGTGGACAAGCCGCCGCGGAACAGCGGCACAAGGCGGCTCCGGCCGCGGTTCCGCGGCCAAGTGGCTTCCTTTGTGCTTCAAACTTGCAGTGTTGGCTTCTTCTGTACTTTGATGTATTTCCTGATATGTTGAATCTCTTAATGCTTCTTAGATCAATACCAGATTCCAAATCCATGAGTTGGCATCTTTTTAACAGTCTTCGTTTGTAAATTTGACCGATCTTTTGTAATGTCCTGCACAGACTTCGAAACACAAGTTACGATATATAGGAATGATGCCATGCTATGAAATGCAGTCAATTTCCTTTATAGTGCCTTTTTTTAATGTCTAACACATGCAATCTGATATTTAACGAATGATTTGCTAATATGTGCTATATGAAAGCCGAACACTTCTAGATGAGTGCAAATGATAGGGAAATTGCTGGTCTAAAGATGCAGTATTTTCGACTGATCACTTGTCGATGTTGATTTCGCCTTCATCTTCTTCATCGTCTCGAATCGTCGTCGGGGTACCTACATATCACACGTAGCGCATCGCATTAAAACCAAATCAAGACTAAAACGACAGGCGAAAACCAAAACGATACGCTAAGGCCTATAGGTTAGAACCTATGGACTACGCTTTCAAAACCAAATCAAAACCATCGAACAATCCTCGATATCGTCGTAAAAACGCAATGTAATCGAGGTAAAACACAAATACGCAAATCCAGAATTTAAAATACGAGAAACGAAACAAAAATCCAAAACAGCTACTAAAGAAAAGGGTCCCTGATTTCACCCTAGGTCAAATTGGACAATTTTGCATATGCCAGGGGTCTAATTTATAGGATGTGGAGCTATAGACCAAACACGAGCCCATTTGGACCAGGTCTGGCCGCAATTTGCGGCCAGAAAGACTTTATTTGCGGCCTGAATTGGGATATGGGGGCTAGGGTTTCATTGGGGGGGTCCTAGGTTGCCTGCTGGTGTCTCTGTCCTTGCAAAATAATTTTAAGGTCACCCGGGTATTAGCAGATTCCAATTTCCCTACACAATTCTCAAAATTTTACATATCTGCAGAATTCAAAGTTCGCAACATGGGGTTTGTCTAAGGTTTTAATCCAAAATAACATCACCACATGGGTTGTATAGACTCTAGTAACCCAAATTTCACCTTTGATTTCAATTAAAACCCAAATCCTCAACTCAAGTTTTCAAACTCCCCAAAACCACACAATATCGGTTACAACTTTAACAAGGATGTGAAAGCAATGGGAAAACTAAGCTATTGGTTCAGAAAATACCTCCTTTGGGACCCAATAATCCCCTACATCACCAAAATCGAATTTTTCTTGGTCCATAGCGTAGCTTGCGAGCTTGTGCACAAGGTTTGTGAAGAGGAGATGAGGTTTCAGTGTTGTTTTGAGGTTGTATGTGATGGTGAAGAGGAGGTGAAGGGGGAGGGGTTGCTGTTGGAGAGGGCTGCTGCTGCTGGAGATAGAGGGAAGTGACGGGGAGAGAGAGAGAGCCAAAGTCAAGCCTCCCCCATGCCTAATAAATGCCCCATGCCTCTCTTTCTTTATTCACTTCTTTTCTTTCTTTTCTTTCATTTTCTTTCCTTTTCTTTACTATTCTAAACAAAACAAACCATGCTAAAAATGAATAGAAGGAAATGAAACAAATGTAACACAAGTGTAAAAATGATATATGCATGTCATGTGCACAAAACACGTCTAGTGCCCGATTAGCGATATATAATCGCGATTAGCACAAAATAAGGTCAAATAAATCATAAAAACTTAAAATTTGCATAATTCACATAAAACACCCTCTTCCTTGTAATTTCTATAATTTTCAAAAAATTTCCCCAATTTATCGGTATTTAATTATACCGAAATATTAAAATATTCATTAAAATTAATATTAAATTAGAAAAATTCCCAAAAATAATATTTTATTTTTTTGAAATGTTACATTTAATTAGTTCCATGCGAAAGCATGGGGAGACTCCCTCGAAGTACCAATACCTGCCTGGCTGAACGATTAGCGAACTTGTATGGTGTAATTAATCCCGGATGGTTTTACCTTTTAGGGTTTAAAAGAGGATTTGATAAAAACGGTGGGAGCCATCCTGATTAGATAAAATAATAACCAATTTAATCTTGCAAGAGCATACTCTAAAATGTTTTCTTCTCTCTCTCTCCTGGTAGCGACCATGACACGCCTTAATTAAGATAATAATATTGATGTATTGACTGAACTTGCTTATTATTCTGAGCTGGGGAACGTTGGTTCGCTCTACCTTATTATTGTTATAAGTCTGAGCAGGAAATAGGGGAATATCCGGATTCCCACGTGACCCGAACGAGAAATGAGCATGCTGATGCATCTTCTTCGGGTTTGTTCGTTACCGAGAATTGTTTCTCAGTTTGTTTTATATCCTGGGTATTGGATACCGGATCAGGATCCCACATTTGTAATATGTTACATGGGCTAAAGAAAGGTAGTCAACTGAAAAAAGTTGATCATTCTCTATAAGTAGGGAATGGTGCAAATGTTGCAGCCAAAGTAATTGGTGAATATCATCTTGTATTACCAAATCGGAATACATTGATCTTGAACGACTGTTATTATGTACCATCTATGGTATGCAATTTAATATCGATTTCATTATTAGATAAAGAAGGTTATAACTTTGTAGTAGAGAATAATGCTATGAACATTTTCCTAAATCAAATATTGATTGGGTTTTGTACGTTATGTAACAGTTTATACGTTCTGAATCAAAATACAGTTCTTAACGTACAGAACACACACAAGAGGAAAAGTTCAGAAATGAACGAATCCTTCTTATGGCATTGTAGACTAAGTCATATCAATGCGACACGGCTAGCTAAGTTACATAAAGATGGATATTTGAATCAGTTTGAATTTACATCTTATGAAACTTTTCAGTCATGTCTCAAAGGCAAAATGACCAAAACTCCGTTTACTGGACACAGAAAAAGAGCTACTAAACGTTTATGACTGATACATAGTGATGTATACGGTCCAATGTCTACACATGCCAGTAATGGTTCCGCGTACTTTATCACATTCACCGATGATCTCTTAAGATTCGGACATGTGTTCCCGTTGAAACACAAATCTGAAACCTTTTGAGAAATTCAAGGAATATAAGTGCAAAGTAGAGAACCAAACTGGTAAAAGTATTAAAATCCTTCGATCTGATCGGGGTGGAGAATACTTGAGCATGGAGTTCCTGGATTATTTAAAAGATAATGGGATTCTCTCTCACCTTACTCCTCCGTATACACCACAGCACAACGGTGTATCGTAGCGGAGGAATCGCACCCTATTAGATATGGTGCGCTCTATGATGAGTACTGCTGAGTTGCCTATTTCCATTTGGGGTTATGCGCTTGAGACAGCCGCATACCTATTCAATAAGAGCTCCAACCAAATCAGTGCCTACCACTCCATATGAGATATGGAATGGGAAGAGACCATATCTTAAACGAGTTAAGATATGAGGTTGTCCGACCTATGTTAAAAAGCAAAATCCGGACAAGCTCGAGACATGGTCAGTTCTGTGCAAGTTTGTAGGATATCCCAAGCATTCACGAGGGTATATCTTCTACCAATGAGGAACAAAAGGTGTTTTGTTTCTCAGAATGCCACCTTTTTAGGAAAGGAATTTCTTATGAAAGAAATTAGTGGTCATGAGGTAGAACTGGAAGAAGTTCCAGCTACACAATCTACAGCTGATGATTTGGTAGAACCAGAAGATTCGATAGTCTCCAACGAACCTCAGCCGCTCCGCAGATCTAGTAGTGCTCCTCATCCACCTGAGAGAAATACTACGGTTTTCTCGTAGACGGTGGGAGTGAGGATTGCATCATGGAAGATTATGACCCAACTAGTTTCAAGCAGGCCATCACGAGTGGGGACTCTGTGAAATGGCTGGATGCAATGCAATCTGAGATGGAATCCATGTACATCAACAAAGTATAGACTTTGGAAGTTTCTCCTGAAGGGGTAAAACCCATCGGGAGCATGTGGATCTTGAGAAGATTCTTGGTGTAGAAGGAAAAGTTGAGACTTTCAAAGCTAGACTTGTAGCAAAAGGTTTTCTTCAACAATGAAGTGTGGATTATGATGAAACCTTTTCTCTAGTGTCAATGCTTAAGTCCATCAGGATCCTACTTGCCATCGTTGCATACCATCACTACGAAATCTGGCAAATGGTTGTCAAGACTGCTATTCTAAATGGTGATTTAGAAGAGAGCGTGTACATGACACAGCCAGAGGGCTTCGTAGATAGTGGGAGAAGCGGAAAGGTGTGCAAGCTGCTTAAATCAATCTACAGATTAAAGCAGGCATCGCGGAGTTGGAACATCTATTTTGAAGTGGCAGTCAAAGAGTTTGACTTTATCAAAAACGTAAATGAACCTTGTATATAAAAGAAGGTTGTAGAGAGTAAGGCTGTCTTCCTCGTATTGTACGTGGATGAAATACTCTTGATAGGAAATGATGTTCCTATGCTACACTTGGTAAAGCTCTTCTTATCACAAAGTTTCTCCATGAAGGATCTGGGTGATGCCTCTTACATCCTTGGAAGAAACACTGGACAGCTATGAAGAACATTCTTAAGTACTTGAGAAGGACTAAAGAAATGTTCTTGGTGAATGGTAATGGTGAACTCCATGTCGAGTCCTTTACTGATTCGAGCTTCCAGAGTGATAAGGTCGACTGAAAGTCAGTCTCGGGTTTTGTCTTTACCCTCAGTGGAGGGACGGTATGTTGGAAGAGTTCCAAGCTAGATACCGTAGCAGACTCGACGATAAAGGCTGAAAACATCGCTACCAACGATGCTGCCAAAGAGTCTGTCTGGATGAACAAGTTCATGAGATAAACTTGGTGAGGTTCCTACCATTAAGCATCCAATACTTATGTATTGTGATAACAATGGAGTTGTGGCTTTGGCCTAGGAACCCCGGTCCCATCAGTGATCCGAACATATTGTTAGGCGGTATCACCTGATCAGGGAGATAGTTGATCTCTGGGGGATCGAGGTCAGGAGAGTTGACACGAAGAATAACACGGCGGATCCACTCACGAAGGCCATTTGAGAGACTTTTCGGGATGTTGGGTATGAGATACTACAACAATTGGCATTAGTGCAAGTGGGAGATTGTTAGTTATATGTATGACCTAGAGGCCATTATTATACATGATTGTATATTATAGTGGATGCTTGGACATATATAGAGAGAACTTTCTTGCTCGACATGATAGTATGCTATCTGGTTGCTCTTTATCTTAACTTGTATACTTGTATCACTATACTTCTCTCGGTTACATGTTGATAAAGCGCTTAGGATGTGGACTTGACTACCAGGACTATGATGGAGATCATACTGTTAGTGTATATGCCCTAGAGGCCATTACTGTATCATACTAGTTTGTATATTACTTAATGGAAGCTTGGGATATTCCCAGTTGTATATACAATCTTGCTCGAAATGGTAGTATGCTACTTGGTTTGTCTCCGCTTTAATATGTGCATGTGTTTATTTTAGCATATTGCTGATATACATATTAGTAGAGCTCTTAGGATCTTTGCTTGATTACCAGCGTTGTGATGGCGCTCACACTCGTAGGAGCTGGGTGATCTATAAGCATATCCTTATACAGGTCCCTAGTCGTTGGACTATCGAGACAGGGCATCGATACTCCGGAGTAGACTAGCGTATGCGCTTCTCATCCCAGTGTGGGAGACGGTCTGTCCCACAGCCGTCAGTACGTCGTACTTGAGATAGTATGCGGGTGCTCGTTAGGTTACGAGTACACTGGACAGGACTCGTCGGGAACTGTTGGTTGGTATTATACCTATCGTCAGTTATCAGTTCCCAGGTGACATGAGTACAGCTTAGTCCGTTGACTTGACACTGTTACTTCGCCTCGAGTGTGTTCCCACTGCACTTTGATTACTACCCTACCACGGCTCAAAGGAGTCGTGCAAACAGGTAGTTTTTGGGTGCAGTCCCGAAGCACTTGGAGGCAGTGACGGTTAGACAGGATTCTTCTCTCCCGGTATTGGGGGTTGACATCGCGCTGTGTCCAGGAGAGCCATTACACGAGTAGTCCCAGGCCAGGGCAAGCGAGATATGCTGGTAGGTTTCCAGTGTTATCTCAGGGTGTTCTGGGCTACACTCCGACACGACTTATACCGCTATTAGGGGACTGACGTTTCACCGCCCCCCTAGGCCCGCCATGCGATGTATCAGACGAACAGACCGGACTGTACGGAGACTGTCACATACAGGCTCAGTAGGAGTTCAGATGGGGTTCACCTCGTCAGTCTTTTTATCGACATCTACCTGGGGACCGTTACGTACAGCTAGTGCCGCTTGCGGTCTGTGGTTAAACCCACTGACAGCGTAGTGTCGAATCTTTAGAGTCCCATACAGAGAGCTAATCGCCTTTAGGCAAAATGAGTAGAGGTCGCATGGTTTTGCGACAGGGTTCGTTCACATCCGTGCACTTGTGCACGTTTGCTGTCCGGACAGTTTATACTAGCGGGCTTTGGTTTAAGCCGGATCCTAGTATATGATTTGGGATTGGTTTTTCTCATTGTATTCGTGTTCCTCGGATCACTAATACGGGTGCGTATGCAGAGTTTCTTGAAACAGAGGGAGATGACTTTGATTAGGGTTAATAACCATTGTCATTTTATTAACCCTAATGCTTATGTGTGTATTATGGTTAATTGATATTAGCTTAATATAATTGTGCATGGTTATGGTTGTTGACCTTTTGACTATCTTGACTTGTTGACCCTAGTTGACATATTGACCATCATCATTCCATATAAAAGATGCTTTTTGATCCTTGCAATTAGCATTAAATATGAAATGATAATGGTCATGTCATGATTAACCATGACAATTATCTAGCTAATTATCTAATTAAAATAATATACACATATAAGTGAGAATGGTTCATATTATTCTCATTCTATCATTTACTTTCTCTCTCTTGTTCTTCCTCTCCCTCAAGCTCTCCCCTCTCAAGTGTTGAGAAACACTTGAGCTTGAGAAAAACCCTCTCTTGATAATCTCTACTCTCATCTAGGGTTCAAGGACTAGCACTTCTTGCACCCTAGTTACTTCTAGCTTGGAGTTGAAGCCAAAGGTTGAGGCTTTCGGGTGGTTCTTTCTTCGACGTGAGAAGACGACCAAGGTGACCTCCTTCCACCACTCCAAGAAGCAAGGAGAGAAGGACATAAAGCCCAAGGTATAACCTTTCTAGCACTTAGCTAGTTTCTAGTTAGTTTTAGCTTGTTTTTGTTTAGCAAAGATCCTTCATAGTCTAGTCCATGTTGCCTAAGCTCATAAAAATTCGATTTTTATGACGTTTTCCGCCTCCCCGCAAGCACCGGGGTGGGCAACGTGGACTTACAGTGGTATCAGAGCCTAACTAAACATAAACTAGCTAGGTAGTACAGTGTATCGAAGTTCGAATCGGAAAAATCGAAAAACCGAGTTTTCAAAACCCTAAGTTTCTGTTAAATTTTTTTCTGGTCAAATCAAAATATATTATACACCAAAAATCATCTCAGGGTTTTGTGAAGAAAGCCACCAAAAACGATCCAAAGATTCGACCAAAGAGCCGCGGTTCCGCGGCAATAGCAAGCTATTGCCGCGCAACCGCGGCCGTCTTGGCTCATCTCTGGGTCGAGTTTGGTGCAGTGTGTTTCTGGCTTGGTTTTAGGATTTTTAAGATGGTTTATATATGCCCAGGTTTTCCAGAATAGAAATTTGTTTTTGGGGGCCTATAAATCCGTATTTTTTTTTCGAACTTCAATACACTTTGACTAAAAGGTTATATCTGTGATGTTTATATGTATTGAACGTCGGCTAATCGCTATATGTCGATTAGTCGGGGTTATACATATCTGTTATCTGTGATTGATGATGGTATGTGTATATGAATGGGTTGGATTGTCGCGGATGAATAGCCGGGGTGGATGTGAGATGAGTGTTGTTTTTTCTTTCATTCATTTGTAATATGTAAATTGATGTAATATTATTATTTGTTTGGCCGCACAACCTGGTCGGGGTTGTAGCCGCCATTGTATAATTCTTTTTACTGTTTTTGCTCCTAGGATAGACCCATGGAGGGGGTGCACAAACTACCGGGTATCTCGAAGTGCCGAGTGGCCTACTCATGGTGTTGAGGGAGGTTGCTTCGTTTCGGGTACTTGGCAGGTAGCTTGCCGCACCCGTAGGGGTCTTGGGTGGGGTATTGGCTATTCAACGCGACCGTGTAATCCGCTTTTCGTTGCAGGCTCGAACGGATTGCGGATTCCTAGTATATCCAATGTATTCATCTGTGATCTGTAATGTCTATCATTGCTTTATATTTATATATGATAACTATTTAGGCGTTGCTTATGTTTTACAGCCGCTCTAGCCCAGCCCCCGCTCTGTCGTTAGTTAAGTAACCTAACGGGTGATGACGGGGCCCTATGGCGAATGCGAATGGCATAAGCGTACGTCATATTTTGGTTGTTTTCTGCAATGGTAGGATTAAATGATGGGACGCATTAAAAGAACTAATGCAAGAAAATAAACCAAGTAAAAGTCGATTGGAACACTTTGAAAACCACTCGGTTCTTTTCAAAACTAAACTTTTAAACGCGGAGCTTGAACCACTCCTTTTAAAAGCTATCTCGTTCCATCGATTAGATCATGTTCACTACGTTCACGGTTTCGCCAAAACCATTCGTAGCCCTCCTTCATTCCACATGAATGGTCAAAAAGTATTCAAGATATGTATTTTGGCCAAAGTCAAGGCATAGTGATTGGTAGCTATTGGGTATTCATGTGCAGCATAGATAGATGCGTTAGTTTGGGACAGTCGTGCTGCCATTTTGGCCAAAGTCAAGGGTATGTACGGGTGGGTCCAAATTAACCAGGAGAATGACGGGTAGAACTTGAGATGTGACTTATGATATTTTGGCCAAAGTCAAGGTCATAAGAGCATGGGGCAAAAATCCACATCGGGAGTTTCATAAGTACTGAAACTTGCTAGCGCTGCATACCATTTGGAGTGTGATAATTCTGGTAGGATTCCTTCGGTTTTATCACGCGATGATATTTGGATCCCGATCCTACTGTGAGTATATGCTACTCCTCGGGAAGACTCTCACTTAACGATCAATGCTATAAACTTAGTAGGTGTCTAGAAAGGTGTTAGCGGGGCTACGCCCACAGGGAAAAGAGGTTACTTAATTAAGGAACTTCGCGAAAGCGTTGGAAAACCTCCCTCGAAGTACCGACACTGGCCTGGCTGAACGGTTAAGCAAGTATTGTACGGTGAGAGTGATTCTGACTAATCCTTTCTTTACGGTTTGAGAAGGGATTCGAGAGACAGTGAGAGCCATCCAGTTTAGACAAATTAAAAACCACTCTAAACTTGCAAGAGCATAATGCTAAAGTTTTCTTTTCTCTCTCCTAATTGCAGCGACCATTCAACATGACCGGACTTAAGTTATTAATAGATAAAAACATATTGACAGGGCCAAACTACAAAGATTGGCTCAGGAATGTCAAGATGGCAATCACTTACGACAAGTTGGGGTATGTCCTTACCACCAAAGCTCCCTGTTCAGTTGATAAAACTGCACATTTGTATTACATTTTTCCTACCATTTTCATATTAAAAAAGGACTTTATTATAATATATTATACATATGAGGGCTTACGTGTAAAAACACCATTTTCCATGTGTTAATATATTTTAATTAGTATTTGGTAGGAAAATGTATGCAAATAAATCTATTGACCAAATCCTAGTAGAACAAAGTCTACTAAATATTATTTGAGATTATTGTGCAGACTTTTCCAAGTTGTTATGCAGAATTTATCAAACAAATCAAGTTGTTGAAGAAAACTTGCCAAATTAAGAAGCAAAACTTGGAGACCAAGTCTGGAAGCTACCGAGAAAAGATTTCTGAATTCTGAAGGTGCCTAGGATTGACACATGTCACAATCACAAAGCCCAAGAAAAATGATCAAGAGATCCCCACCATTGGGCGCGGAACCGCGGCCAAACCCCCCTGTTGGCCGCGGATCCACGGCAATCTAGAGAGATCATTTGCTAAGATTTTGTGGCTTAAATCTCTGCTATATTTTACAATCTTTTGAAGCAAAAGATTGTGACTTTGGACTATAAAAGGGCACCGAGAGTCTCTTGGAAAAGTTATCAAGCCGAAGAGATCACGAAGCCCCTGACGCTCACGCATCCAGGCTGATCATCAACTGTTCATCTACCTCCTTAGGAAAGATCGAGAAGCAACTAGTTTGTAATCATTTTCTACGGAATAAAAGTGTAGATTGTTCAGTTGATTAATAAAGGTAGTTATTTTATTTAATTCTTTTTGCATTTTACATTATGTTTTCCCTTTCTTTCTTTTCATCTTCTTCTCCCAACATGCGCGAGTAATTCTCCGCTTGTTAGGGTTCGTAATATTAGGGTAGGCTAATGGACGATGAAAATAATTAAACCCTTTTTAAGTCCTATAAAGTTTAGGAACTTTAAAAAAAGAATCATTAACATTCTAATCGGGCGCGCTAGCAATTCTTTGCTAGTTCCGACCGCGATTAGAGATTAGATTAATGATTGTTTTGGTAAAGGCTAGATATGAACGGAGTTCCGTGTCGAGATAAGGGTTAAGAGTGGGATTCCTTTTCCCTCCAGAAACCCTAATCTACACGCATCACCGTCGTTCTAGTTCTAAATCTATTAATGGATAAAAAGGGTAACTTTTAATTAATCGTCCATAACTACTAAATCCTAACGACCTCTACAAGCCTTCTGATTATATTATCTAAGTCTCTAAAATAATCTAGATCTATATTTTACATTCTTGTTTAACGTAGATCTAGAAACCATTCTATAAAATTCTTTATCCCTCCTCTCTTTCTCAACACATCTAAAGTAAGAATAGAATATTCAACGTTTCCCTGAGGACGACCCGTACTCATCTCGGTCTAGCTACACGCGACACCGTTATTGATTGCGGTTAACTACAAAAACACAAATTTTCGTATCAATCAAATGGCGCCGTTGCCGGGGAAACGTGCGTAATTTTTTATTTTTACTATTTGTGTTGAATTCTTAAACGAGTCATATCATTATTAAAACAAAACTGCAAATTGTATATTTAACGATTATTGTGTGAATTTTTGCGAGGAAATATGGAGTCACGGACTTGAGGAAACAGGAGATCTAGGGTTCACACTTCTCTGGAAAGATTCTAACTCCCTTATCTCTCCTCTAAATTCCAATAAAATCTATTTTCTGCAGGATTCTTTGCAAAATATCACCGCTCAAAAATCTTTTTGCAAAGTTTTGTTTTTCGGTTTGTTTTTGCATATTTTAATACGGATCTTTAAGGGGCAAGGACCAAATCACGATTAGGTGGGGATTTCATCACCCTTCCTAAGCCCCACAAATCAAAAACCAAGCATATAGATCAACCCTTCATTAATTTAAAAAATATCTAGACCAGACTCTAAGGACTGTCGCGTTCAATAAGGAAAGAGAAAGGTCGTGGGTAATCTATCGTTTATCCGCATTATTTTTGTAGTGCCTAGGCAAGTGTGTCGAAGGCTAGTGGTTTTTAATTAGGCCCACGACGTGGTTCCTTCCCACTTACCTGGCACTTACCTGGCTACAAGGGTAGTACGGAGGCGGTAGAGGATTTATCCTGCGGCTTGTCCTTTGGAAGTCTAGGAGCGGTCTAGAGACTGGACCTAGGTAACCATAGTTCTAGGGTTATGCATTTTTGTGATTTGTCTAAATCCGTCTTTTTTTAAAACAAACCAATTACTTTCTCTCCTTTTTACCCCTTCCCCCTTCTTCTCTTCTTATAATGGGTGACCTAAACAGAAGAACACTTGCCGAGCTTTGCTGTCCACAACCAGATATCTCTTGTTTTCGAAATCCCTTCGGTATACCGTCCGGCTCTTCCATGTCCTTAAGAGATCATATAGAACAAGCAGGAAGAAACAGTTGGCCACCTCAGTCTAGGTCTTATCAACCGTATCCTAATCCAACACCTATTTCAGTTCATACCCAGAGTGAGGAAGCCCCTAGACGAATGTCCATTGCTGAGCACATAGCTAGGTCTAGAGGCCAAAGTTTCAACCCGGACCAATATCAACCATCACCACCACTGTTCGGAGAAGAGTTTGATATGCGGTTTGTATATATCGAACCAACCAACCCATATCAATATTCTTCTTATCATAATATTGATCCTACTCCTAGCCAAGTTCAGCAACCATTCTGTTCCTATCAATCCAATCCGACTTTTCCACCTACTCTAGACAGTTCTTCTAATCAGTGATTTGGGAGTTTTAATTATCCACGGGAATTTCAATCTTATACTGAAACCCCTTATCAACCCAAGACTAGTCTGGAGCAGACATTACAAAAATATATGGAAATGACGAATCAAATTATGAAGGATTTGCGTAGTAAGACAGAACTGTACACCCTTCCTAATCAAACCTCCCCATTCCAAACTGAACTCCTCAACTCTAGTTTCATAGATTCATCAAGTACAATGTCTGATAAGTTGTGTGACTTTGTAGTGTTTGATTTACCCAACTGTGAAGGGTCCCTTTCAAGTGAAACCATACCCAACCCTTGTGATCTCTACACCTCCACTCTTGAACCAAAACTGATTGAAAACCATACTTTTGATGAGGTGTTTGAGAATTTTAACCTTCACTTGAATGAGGTGATTGACGTTGGGGATATATTGATTGATGAACCCGAAATTTTGGATGATTTTGTCCCACCAATTTATCAAATCCTTTCACTTCCTTGTGGTCATCATCTTGAGCCTTTAATTCTTCCCGAACCCCAAATATGTCTTGAAGTTGATGATAATGGTATACCCGAAGATCAGACCGAAATACAGCCTCCATCTTCCACATCTGGTTCAGCAACACTCGACACACCAATTTGTTACCCATTTCACCTTCTACTTTCTCCAGTTCTTCTTCGGTTCCCATAGTTTCTGTGAGTTTTGATAAATCACAATCCGTTAATTCAAGTTCAATAATACCAGAAATTCAACTTGATTTGGATATTTTTGATAATGAGGTAGATGAGTTTTTCGAGTCCTCTACCTCAATAATTTTTGAATCAATTAGGATAAATTCTGGCACAAAACTCTTTTACAGCAAAATGTTCAATCACACCATTGATAAAAGTTTTGAAGAACTTTTTGCTGACGAACTTGAATTTTTAAACAATACGGATTTTGTGATTAATCAATCTCCACCTATAGAGGTTGAACCGTCACCATTTCTTCTTCCTAATCATTCACATTCATCCTCATTCTTTCTTTTCTCTAATTTCAAACCCTTTCCAAACCACCTCTTATCCCTTCCCCACTTTTTCTTGACTCGATACAACACATTCTTCCACCAACCTATACGATATACTGATAAAATCTTTGAATGGTTGGTGTTAACTTTTGGTCTTTGTAAAGCTTTATTTTGATCAAAAGACCCATCCCCTCTTCAAATGCTTCGTATTGTCTAACTCATGTTTGAGGGGGGGTATATTTTTGGCTCTTGAACATAACTTTTGTCCTTAAATTTGTGAGCCAAAAATAAGTTTGGGGGAGCATTTTCACTTTCATATATTCTTGCCCCCATTAATAATTTCCTCCCAAGTCTACAGGTTTTTGAGCTTAACGGATGACATCAGTGAGGACACTGCTATAAACAGGTTTGGGGGAGGTTTGTGCTTATTTACACATCAATTTGCATCATATTTTGCATAAGCACTACATTTTAAAAAAAAAAAATTAAAAATTTTCTTTTATAACAAAAGAGTAGAAAGTGAAAAATTACATCCAAAAGATAGGAATAGTTTAAGAAAACCAAGAAAATTAGAAGTTTTCTTAAACGAACTAGTAATAAGTAGTTATGAGCTGTTGTCCCAAGGGTTAGTAAGATGAAGGAAGTCACTAATCTGAGGATAAAAATAAGTCTGAAAAGTAGTTTCTATTCTGTAAGCCAAACATTTGAATGTTGATACCCTACTATATGCACTTTCACACGTCTTGAAACTCGGGATAGTAGAGGATACCTTGAAATGCTCTTGTCTAAAAGCCAAAGTATGAAGGAAATGAAAAAAAAAATGAAGAAAATATAAAAATGGTGAAAAGAAAAAAAATGAACACTGGTTTTGTTATCGCCAAGGCAGCAATAAAAAAATATAGCGAGGGTGCCTCTTCACCTAGTGCCCTAAGGCCAACTGGTCTGGGAGTCACTGCTAAGCCTTAGGTGGTGCAAGACGAGGAAAATATTATCACCTAATCAGCAAGCACATAAGCAATCGGTCTGTTAGTACCTCAAGAAGTATTAACGGTCGCATGAAAATGTGTGAGCAAATCTTAATCAAATTAAAATGTACTAAGGTAGATGGACAAGAGTATGATAGCTTGAATTGAATTCTCCGAGTGTAGGGATGTTCTTTACACACACGTGGGGTTATATGATCAATGTTTGGATGAAAGGTAGGAATGAAGAATAAAGACGATGTTTTATTGAGGGATGATGTGATTTCTAACATTTTTTCATGACTATTAAGATAGGGCTCATGACAACTGAAAAGCTAGTATAGTTGGAAACTCTTCTTTTCAAGGCCTTTCTTTTATGGTTCTTATCTTTATATGTAAATTTCACCATCTTTCTTTTGTTATTGGATTTTGTGGGTGCAATCCGCTGAAAACCCTCAGGAGACAACACTCCTCCTACTAGGGACACCTAGAGGTTTAATGGCTTGTTGCACGTGCTCAATGCAATCGTGTCTGCCTACGAAAGTGTGCTTAGTTTTCTCCTTTCTTTTTCTCCTCTTAAATAAACTAGTTGCTCGGGACGATCAAAGATAAGTTTGGGGGTATTTGTTCAGTTGATAAAACTGCACATTTGTATTATATTTTTCCTACCATTTTCATATTAAAAAAGAACTTTATTATAATATATTATACATATGAGGGTTTACGTGTAAAAACACCATTTTCCATGTGTTAATATATTTTAATTAGTATTTGGTAGGAAAATGTATGCAAATAAATCTATTGACCAAATCCTAGCAGAACTAAGTCTACTAAATATTATTTGAGATTATTGTGCAGAATTTTCCAAGTTGTTATGCAGAATTTATCAAACAAATCAAGTTGTTGAAGAAAACTTGCCAAATTAAGAAGCAAAACTTGGAGACCAAGTCTGGAAGCAACCGAGAAAAGATTTCTGAATTCTGAAGGTGCCTAGGATTGCCACATGTCACAATCACAAAGCCCAAGAAAAATGATCAAGAGATCCCCACCATTGGCCGCGGAACCGCGGCCAAACCCCCCTGTTGGCCGCGGATCAGCGGCAATCTAGAGAGATCATTTGCTAAGATTTTGTGGCTTAAATCTCTGCTATATTTTACCAACTTTTGAAGCAAAAGATTGTGGATTTGGACTATAAAAGGGCACCGAGAGCCTCTTGGAAAAGTTATCAAGCCGAAGAGATCACGAAGCCCCTGACGCTCACGCATCCAGGCTGATCATCAACTGTTCATCTACCTCCTTAGAAAGATCGAGAAGCAACTAGTTTGTAATCATTTTCTACGGATTAAAAGTGTAGATTGTTCAGTTGATTAATAAAGGTAGTTATTTTATTTAATTCTTTTTGCATTTTACATTATGTTTTCCCTCTCTTTCTTTTCATCTTCTTCTCCCAACATGCGTGAGTAATTCTCCGCTTGTTAGGGTTTGTAGGATTAGGGTAGGCTAATGGACGATGAAAATAATTAAACCCTTTTTAAGTCCTATAAAGTTTAGGAACTTTATCAAAAGAATCATTAACATCCTAATCGGGCGCTCTAGCAATTCTTTGCTAGTTCCGACCGCGATTAGAGATTAGATTAATGATTGTTTTGGTAAAGGCTAGATATGAACGGAGTTCCGTGTCGAGATAAGGGTTAAGAGTGGGATTCCTTTTCCCTCCAGAAACCCTAATCTACACGCATCACCGTCGTTCTAGTTCTAAATCTATTAATGGATAAAAAGGGTAACTTTTAATTAATCGTCCATAACTACTAAATCCTAACGAACTCTAGAAGCCTTCTTATTATATTATCTAAGTCTCTAAAATAATCTAGATCTATATTTTACATTCTTGTTTAACGTAGATCTAGAAACCATTCTATAAAATTTTTTATCCCTCCTCTCTTTTCTCAACACATCTAAAGTAAGAATAAAATATTCAACGTTTCCCTGAGGACGACCCGTGCTCATCTCGGTCTAGCTACACGCGACACCGTTATTGATTGCGGTTAACTACAAAAACACACTCTTCCGAACCAATCACTCCCCCTGTCCCAGGTCCCAAAACCAGTGTCGTAGATAGGAAAATCTACAAGACCTGGGAAATAGATTGCGCGAATGCCAAATGCCTCGTACTAGCCTCGATGGACAATGAACATCAGAGGAGGCACGAGAATATGGACTTAGAGTCCATATTTCTTCATACAAAAGAACTGTATGGAGAGCAGTCTCGTATCGCACGATACGAAGTGTTGAAGAAGTTGTTTTCGGCAAGGTTGGCCGTCGGATCATCGGTAGCAGAACATGTGCTTAAGATGATTGGCTAAATTGAGGAGCTCGCGGACCTTGGAACCACGTTGGAGAATGAACTCTATACTGATTTGATTCTCCAGTCCCTTCCTTCCACTTACGCCCAGTTTATTCTTAACTTCAACATGCAAGGAAAGGAGGTTGAACTTTCCGAACTTTTGAACATGTTGAGGAGTGCTGAGGGCACCATACAGAAAGGTAGGGAGACATACATTTTGTTTGTAGGAGGATCTTCCTCTTCTAGATCCAGGGCGAAAGCCAAGGGTAAGAAGAAGAAAGCCCCCGCCAAACCAATAGGCGGTGTCGGTAAAGTGGATACGAAGGGAAAAGGAAAAGCAACAAAGATTGCGGGAAAGCTGGTGGGGAAGGAAGAATGCTTCTATTGTTACAAAAGTGGTCACTGGAAACAGGATTGCAAGGCTTGGAAGGCCAGAACACAGGATTTGAAGCTAGTTGCAGCTTCAGCTTCAGGTGTGTATGTTATTGAAAACTGTCTATCAATAAACTCTACTTCCTGGGTATTGGATACCGGATCAGGATCTCCTATCTGTAATTCTTTGCAGGCGTTGAGAAAGCGTAGAGTTTTGAAGGCAGGTGACATGACCCTCAGAGTTGCAAACGGTGCTAGCATGGATGCTGAGGCCGTGGGGGACTATCACCTGGGATTGTCGGATTGACATTTTTTGGTTTTGCGTAGTTGTTATTATGTACCAAATGCAACCTGTAATATCATTTCTGTATCTTTATTATCTAAAGAAGGTTACGAATTTGCATTTGTAAGTAATGTAGTGAACATTCACCTTAATCAAGTTTTGATTGGGTCAGGTACATTGAACAACGGTATATACGTGTTAAACCAACCACAGATTTTCAATGTCCAGAATACACACAAAAGAAAGTCTCCAGAAATCAATAAAACTTTCTTATGGCATTGTAGACTGGGTCACATCAATGAGAGAAGGTTGACTAAGTTACACACAGAAGGATATTTGGATCCGTTCGAATATCAATCGTATGCAACTTGTCAATCCTGTCTCAAAGGAAAGATGACAAAGACTCCGTTCACTGGACAAGGAGTAAGAGCGAGCGAGCTCTTGGGACTCATACACAGCGACGTGTGCGGTCCAATGTCTACACATGCGCGAAGCGGTTATTCTAACTTCATTACTTTTACGGATGACTTTTCAAGGTACGGTTATGTCTTCTTAATGAAACATAAATCCGAGGCTTTTGAAAAATTCCAGGAATATAAGAATGAAGTAGAAAAACAAACAGGCCAAAGTATCAAGACACTGAGATCTGATCGAGGTGGTGAATACTTGAGTGCCGAGTTCCTGAGTTACTTAAAAGAGAATGGAATTCTCTCTCAGCTTACTCCTCCATACACTCCGCAACATAACGGTGTATCGGAGAGACGGAACCGAACCCTATTGGATATGGCACGGTCCATGATGAGTAACGCTGAGTTGCCGCGATCGTTCTGGGGATATGTGCTAGAATCAGCTGCATACCTTTTGAACCGAGTTCCAACTAAGACTGTGCCTACTACACCATATCAGATGTGGTATGGGAAGAGACCCTATCTTAATCACATTAAGACATGGGGATGTCCAGCTTTTGTAAAAAAGCAGCATGCGGACAAGCTCGAGGCACGCTCAGTACAGTGCAAGTTTGTGGGATATCCAAAGAACTCCAAGGGATATTGCTTCTATTGCGAAGAGGAACAAAAGGTATTTGTTTCTCGCCATTCCCACTTTCTAGAACACCAGTTTATAGAAAAAGAATTACGTGGGAGCGCAATAGAACTGGAAGAAATTCCAGAACCACAAGCTATTACTGAAAGCTTAGTAGAACCAGAGGGTTCGAAAGATCAGGACATTCCCATGCCACTCCGCAGGAGTAGTAGGCAGTCTCATCCGCCCGAGAGATACTACGGTTTTCTCATTGACGGGGATAGAGAGGATTGCATCATAGATTGTGATGAGCCTACTAGCTTCCAGCAAGCCATTCAGAGCGTCGACTCGGTAAAATGGCTGGATGCAATGCGGACCGAAATGGAGTCCATGTACACCAACAAAGTATGGATGTTGGACATTGCTCCAAATGGGGTAAAACCCATAGGATGCATGTGGATCTTCAAAAGGAAGATTGGTGTAGATGGACAGGTTGAGACCTATAAAGCTAGACTGGTTGCAAAGGGTTTTCGTCAGCGACCTGGTTTGGACTATGACGAAACTTTTTCTCCAGTTGCTATGCTGAAATCCATTCGGATCCTTCTTGCCATTGCTGCCTTCCACGACTATGAGATTTGGCAGATGGACGTAAAGACAGCTTTTCTAAATGGACATTTAGAGGAGTGTGTCTATATGGATCAGCCAGAGGGTTTCATTCAGAGTGGGAGCAGCGGAAAGGTGTGCAAGTTGCTTAAGTCTATTTATGGACTAAAGCAGGCATCGCGGAGTTGGAACATCTGTTTTGATGAGACGGTCAAGGAATTTAGCTTTATCAAAAATCCAGATGAACCATGCATCTATTGTAGATTTGTAGCGAGAACTGTAGTATTCCTCGTTTTATACGTGGATGACATTCTCTTTATAGGAAATGACATTCCTATGCTACAATCTGTCAAGGGGTTCTTGTCACACAGGTTCACCATGAAAGACCTGGGTGATGCCTCATACATTCTGGGTATCCGGATCTACCGTGGCAGATCCAAGAGGATATTAGGACTTTCGCAGTCCAGGTACATTGACGCCATACTGAAGAGATTCAGTATGGAAGATTCCAACCGCGGTAATCTACCGGCTTGTCACGGGATCACCCTCTCCAAAGAGATGTCTCCCAAGACTGATTTGGAGAGGGATCGCATGTCTATTATACCCTACGCTTCTGCGGTAGGCTCTATAATGTATGCGATGTTGTGTACCAGACCGGATGTGGCTTATGCACTGAGTGTGGTAAGCAGGTATCAGTCAAACCCTGGGGAGAAACATTGGATAGCAGTAAAGAACATTCTCAAGTACCTGAGAAGGACTAAGGAGATGTTCTTGGTGTATGGCGGAAAAGACCTCCAGATTGAGGCCTTTGCTGACTCCAGCTTCTAGAGTGACAAGGATGATTCCAAGTCTATGTCGGGTTTTGTCTTCACGCTCAATGGAGGGGCGGTGTGTTGGAAGAGCTCCAAACAGGAAACCGTTGCTGACTCGACTATGGAAGTGGAATATATCGCTGCATCTGATGCCGCAAAAGAAGCTGTCTGGATGAGGAAGTTCTTGAAAGAACTTCAGGTGGTTCCGTCCATTGTTGACCCAATACCTCTGTATTGCGACAACAACGGGGCTATAGTTTTAGCGAAGGAACCCAGGTCCCATCAGAAATCCAGACACATCTTGAGGCGGTATCACCTGATCAGGGAGATCGTGGATCGCCAGGAGATCGAGGTTCGGAGGGTTACTTCAGAAGATAACACAGCAGATCCATTCACCAAGGCCTTGCCCCAGACTCAGTTCGAGCGGCTGATCAAGATGATAGGTCTTCGATACGCCAGTAAATGGCCTTAGTGCAATTGGGAGATTGTTAGTGTATATGCCCTAGAGGCCATTACTGTATCATACTAGTTTGTATATTACTTAATCGAAGCTTGGGATATTCACAGTTGTATATACAATCTTGCTCGAAATGGTAGTATGCTACTTGGTTTGTCTCTGCTTTAATATGTGCATGTGTTTCTTTAAGCATATTGCTGATATACATATTAGTAGAGCCCTTAGGATCTTTGCTTGATTACCAGCGTTGTGATGGCGCTCACACTCGTGGGAGCTGGGTGATCTATAAGCACATCCTTATACAGGTCCCTAGTCGTTGGACTATCGAGACAGGGCATCGATACTCCGGAGTAGACTAGCGTATGCGCTTCTCATCCCAGTGTGGGAGACGGTCTGTCCCACAGCCGTCAGTACGTCGTACTTGAGTTAGTATGCGGGTGCTCGTTAGGTTACGAGTACACTGGACAGGACTCGTCGGGAACTGTTGGTTGGTATTATACCTATCGTCAGTTATCAGTTCCCAGGTGACATGAGTACAGCTTAGTCCGTTGACTTGACACTGTCACTTCGCCTCGAGTGTGTTCCCACTGCACTTTGATTACTACCCTACCATGGCTCAAAGGAGTCGTGCAAACAGGTAGTTTTTGGGTGCAGTCCCGAAGCACTTGGAGGCAGTGACGGTTAGACAGGATTCGTCTCTCCCGGTATTGGGGGTTGATATCACGCTTTGTCCAGGAGAGCCATTACACGAGTAGTCCCTAGCCAGGGCAAGCGAGATATGCTGGTAGGTTTCCAGTGTTATCTCAGGGTGTTCTGGGCTACACTCCGACATGACTTGTACCGCTATTAGGGGACTAACATTTCACCGCCCCCCTTGGCCCGCCATGCGATGTATCAGACGAACAGACCGGACTGTACGGAGACTGTCACATACAGGCTCAGTAGGAGTTCAGATGGGGTTCACCTCGTCAGTCTTCTTTTCGACATCTACCTGGGGACCGTTACGTACAGCTAGTGCCGCTTGCGGTCTGTGGTTAAACCCACTGCCAGCATAGTGTCGAGTCTTTAGAGTCGCGCACAGAGAGCTATTCGCCTTTAGGCAAAATGAGTAGAGGTCGCTTGGTTTTGCGACAGGGTTCGTTCACATGCGCGCACTTGTACACGTTTGCTGTCCGGACAGTTTATACTATAGGGCTTTGGTTTAAGCCGGATCCTAGTATATGATTTGGGATTGGTTTTTCTCATTGTATTCGTGTTTCTCGGATCACTAATACGGGTGCGTATGCACAGTTGCTTGAGACAGAGGGAGAGGACTTTGATTATGGTTAATAACCATTGTCATTTTATTAACCCTAATGCTTATGTGTGTATTATAGTTAATTGATATTAGCTTAATATAATTTTGCATGGTTATGGTTGTTAAACTTTTGACTATCTTGACTTGTTCACCCTAGTTGACATATTGACCATCATCATTCCATATAAAAGATGCTTTTTGATCCTTGCAATTTGCATTAAATATGAAATGATAATGGTCATGTCATGATTAACCATGACAATTATCTAGCTAATTATCTAATTAAAATAATATACACATATAAGTGAGAATGGTTCATATTATTCTCATTCTATCATTTACTTTCTCTCTCTTGTTCTTCCTCTCCCTCAAGCTCTCCCCTCTCATGTGTTGAGAAACACTTGAGCTTGAGAAAAACCCTCTCTTGATAATCTATACTCTCATCTAGGGTTCAAGGACTAGCACTTCTTGCACCCTAGTTACTTCTAGCTTGGAGTTGAAGCCAAAGGTTGAGGCTTTCGGGTGGATCTTTCTTCGACGTGAGAAGACGACCAAGGTGACCTCCTTCCACCACTCCAAGGAGCAAGGAGAGAAGGACATAAAGCCCAAGGTATAACCTTTCTTGCACTTAGCTAGTTTCTAGTTAGCTTTAGCTTGTTTTTGTTTAGCAAAGATCCTTCATAGTCTAGTCCATGTTGCCTAAGCTCATAAAAATTCGATTTTTATTCCGTTTTCCGCCTCCCCGCAAGCACCGGGGTGGGAAACATGGACTTACACATACTAGGGGGGCCAAGGTAGTCCAAAAGTTCATCCTTTAATTGTTCCTAGTCGAGGGAGTATCGAGACAGGGCATCGATATTCCAGAGTAGACTAGTGTGTACGCTTCTTGACCCTGTATGGGGCGATGGTTGATCCTATAGCCATTAGCGTTTGACATCAAAGATTGTACAAAGGTGCTCATTGGAGAATGGGTATACCGAACAAGACTCGCCGAGAACTCCTAGAAGGTATTATACCTATTGTCAGATAGCAGTTATCTGGTGACACTGTTACAGGTTTGTCTGTAGACCCGAGATAGTCATAGAGTCTTGTGTGATTCCCACCGTGCTTTGATTTCCTCCCTACCACGCTCAAGAGAGTGTGCAAACAGGTAGATTTTGGGTACAGTCCCGACTCACATGTAGGCAATAAGCGATAGGAGGGGTTTCGTCTCTCCCGGTATTGGGGGTTGATGTTGCGCTATGCTCGATTGGCTATATGTAACATTTCAGAAAAATAAAATATTATATTTGGGAATTTAAATAAATCAAATAATGAATATTATGATAATTTAAAGCATGGAGATTAGTTTTAATGATGAAAGGGTATAATTATATACCGATAGGTTGGAAAACATTGGAAAATTACATTTGAATGTTGATTTTGAAAGAATATTATACGATTTAGACACTTTATAAATTTTATACAATTAATTATATACGAGTTTATGTCTAAGCTTGATTAATATCTACTAATTATGCATTAAGCTTAGTTAGGCAAATGACATGCACCATGTCATGTTTCAAAACACATCTTTTTTTTTTATCAATCTATGAACCTTGGCACCTTTGTTTTTCTTTATATATATGGGTTTTTGGTTTTAATTGAAAAAGGAAAATGAAAAGAATGAAGAATGTGTGGCATGGCAACGAGGAATGGGCTTGGGTGAGGATGAGAGAGAGGGGGGTTGTCTTTGACCTTAGCCTCCACTTCATTCTTTCACTTGATTTCTTCATTCTTTTTCTCCTTCTCCCTCTTCATGGATGCCCTCTCCCTCCACCTCCTCTATCACCTCACAACACCCCCAAATCCACATCAAAACATCATTTTCCCTTCATTTAAATTGTGCACAAGCTCACAACAAGCATGGTGGACTAAGCAAGTTGAGATTTTGAGCACTTGCGGCAACTCAAGAAAAATTTTGAGTTGCCAAATGTGGTATTTCTTTCACCATTAGTGTAGTAATTGAGTTCCTTTAGCTTCTACTTTAGTTTAGAATTGATTAAGTGAGGATTTTTAAGCTTTGAAATTTTCTAGATGAGACTTAGGAGATCCTTGAGTTGTGAATTTGCAATTATGGTGTAATTAGTTGACTACAGCCCCTTTAGCGTTAAGATCCTGGACCAAGTGAATTTGAGAATCCAAGACTTGGATTTTAGAAACTTTCCGTATTAGTTTTGTAGCTTGTGATGCCTACAGGAGATCTGGAGTGTCCTGAGACCTTTAGGAGAAAAACCATCAACTCTATTGAACTAGATTGAGTACTAGAAGACCACCATGAGAATACGAACCCAATCTAAGCTATAAAAACCGAGCAGGCCGGATTTTGCGGTGATCTCGCCGGGTCATTTGTGGGTTTTGGTGTTAGAATTGGTTCTGTAGCTCACAGACCCCATATACTACCCCACTGTATTGCTTGTTTAGCCTAATTTTACCTGAGACTAAATCTGGAACCTTTTTCTTGAGTTTCTGTTTTGGTTTTGTGACTTTTAATGACTTAAACTTTGGATATTGTGTTTTGTCTCGGTCATTGACGTTTGTACGTCGATATCGGGAGTTGTTGGGTTATTCTTGCATGCGTAGACCATAGGTTTTAACCTATGCGCGATTCGTGTGCCGTTTTGGTTTTCGTACACGATTCTATTTACGATACTATGTATTTATATATGTAGGCACCTTCACGTGGACTTCGGATAACATGGAAGAGCATGGCGACATCGACTTCGGCAAGCAAGGATAAAGATGAGTAGATGTATATCTATGGGGGATGTCGGGTGGATGGCATATAGCACCCTCGCACTTTTGTTGGGTAGGATGCGATATTATTTATATACATATGTGTTATTATGAGACGTGAATACTTAGAAAGAAAGTGCTTTTAGTTTAGTTTCTTAGTCGCGAAACCCTAGAGAAAAGATTGACCCACACACATGCACACACGGGATATGTTTGGGTGTATATGTTTATATGTATATATATGTGTGTGTGTGTGTGTGTGTGTGTGTGTGTGTGTGTGTGTGGATGCGTACACACACACACACATACGTATACACGGATGTGAGCCCAGTATATGATACTTGGAGATGAGCCGATATGATCGGGCATGATGCCGTGAGATTGTAATATGTGATTGGGTCGTGATATGAGATACGACATGATATTATAGCGGATCGTTGGGCGATGTGTTTTCATACTCACGAGGATATATGTTTGATGATATTGGGATGTACAAGATTTTAGAACGGTACCCCAAATTCATGATTTTACGATAATGATACTATATGAATAATGTGGTACATGTGATATTTGACCCGTACCCCGATTTTGGGATGCCGTACGATGGATTTTACTGTACGAGGTATAGATATGATGATTGATCCGCACTCTTCACTCAAGGATGTCGTACAATATATTTTACCGTACGTGACGCTATTGAGGTGGGATCGCCGACTATTAGATATATCGACTCAGAATTTAGGTGGATTTCTTACCCTTTCGACTATTTCCTTAGTTTAGTCTTTTAGTTGATTAGGAAGATGTTAGACCAGGCTCGAGTCATACCAATTTTCAAAACTAACGAATCATGAGTATTTTCAAATGACAACACGAGGGATATTACGGATTTTTCAAAGGACGTCCCTTTTCTTAAAAACACCGTAGCCTCTATTTTCTAAAAACCACGATTTGTGCTATTTCAAATGCCAAGACCGTATAACTCGTATATAGAAATGTATATCCTTCAATGTTGCATTTACTATTCATTCGCCGTTATATTCCTGTTCTCATTACATTGCATGTTTATACATGTGTTTCCTTAACTATTATAATATCGATTGTTAGGACACCAGCACCATTACCGATGATGTGTATGTCCATGAACACTTGCTTGCCGGCTCACACACATCATCCTCGGAAATTTTCCATGTCACGTACACTTTAGAGAATATTACATCATTGATATAACTTGCTAGCTGATAGTTCCAATATATGATTACTATGTTAGTTTAGATATTGCATTCTCTACTTAGATACCCATGCATGTATATTTTCTTTGTCATGCAATATTATGGGGCTTTATGCCGGTATTCACTGCTTATTGACTCTCGATTTTTGGATTTCGGATTTCCTATGAGATTTCTGGATTTGGAGAAACCGCAAGGATTTTATAAACTCATTACCATTTCTAAAAATAGAAATTGTGATTTTCTCGTGATATGATGTGTGTGGTGTCCATCATGGGTTTTCTCGGTTCTTGAGCGGTATCATACACCCGATTCGAGGTAGGGGGAGAGTCCGTCTACGGGTGCATAATGGACCCGCTGCGGTACCCCGGGGCAAGAGGATCGTATAGAAAGGCATTGAGGCAGGCAGAGGAGCACTACCGACCGGTGATTGTATGGAAACTTGACGGATATCCAGAGGATACCGTTCGAAGTTTTGAGAGAGATGGATATAAGGGCCGATCTGAGGATGCGGCGCCTGAGATATGAGGATTTACATGTCAATGCCTGACACGAGTTTAAGGATTTGAGTGTCAATGCCGGGCACTCGGGTTTTATCATGATTTGTGTGTCGTTGCTGGACACACGTTGGATGGTGCATTAGTACATGTCACGCATCGATATATTATTAATCTTGACACAGACATGAGTACTTTGATATCACACTTATGATATACTGTTACCTTTGTTGTAGTATTGTGTATTTTCATTGTATGACCTAGGAGAGGGTCATACATACGATTTCTTCTCGATGATGTTTTCTACTCACGAGTTGGCAACTCACCCCCGTTGTGCCACAGTTTCTTGCAGGTTTGGCCGTACAGCTTTCGTTGTGGCTTGCTGGCACACTGCTTCCTTCCGGGTGATTGCTCGGGTAGATGGGTTCACTTGCATCGTGACCACCGTTGAACTTTTATTTATTCAGTTGTATATAGTAAACTCCATCAACTAGACTTGTATTATTTGATAAACTTAGAAGACCAGTTGTATATTCTTTCGACCCTAGAATCGCGCGCTTGTATTATTATGGTTCTTCTCTAGTTTTCTTGAGAATGTTGGGTTTCATTCTGAGTTTTGATCCTCTTCCTTCGGCGTCGTATATTATATTGCTTGCATGGTTGTTTCCACCAATTGGTGAAGAGCTGGCTCCCGCTTGGGGATGCCTTTTTTCATTGCTTATGATTATCCTTGTTTTGTACCCGTTTGGGGCCAGTTTTTACAAGGGAAACCCTACCGAAATTTTTGGCAAAACATTATGCTTTTAAAATGATTACGATGACTTTAGTTTGTGAAAATCACTTTTTTTAAAACAAGTTTTCCTTCACTCTATTTCTTAAACGGTTTAGATTTCTGGGCTTTGGCTTAGTTACATTACGTTACGCCTCCTGACGTTTCGTAATTTAAGTGCCAGTCACGTTCCGTGTTTTATTCGGGTCGTGACAAAGTTGGTATCAGAGCGCCTGGTTTAACCTTGGTTCGAGTCTAGGTTTGACTATGCGGAGTCTAGGACGTATATATATATATATATATATATATATATATATATATATATATATATTCAGAACCTAGGCTTGACCTTACGGAACTTAGACTTGGTCGAGCGGGTATTAGACCCGAACTTTCGTCGCGTAGATTGACTTTGGTTGATAGAGTAAGTGACTTAAGTAGAGTGACGTACCGTGTGTATGTTCCGCGGCATACTTACGATACGCTACTCCGCTTAAGAAGACTTATGATGTACATTTCTTTGCACTGTATTCTATTTGTTCCTTTGTTCTATCTTCATCGATGTCGAATGGTGGTTTCTGTTACCACGGTTGCATGGGCAGAGAGAGCTGCGGCTAGAGTTGCGGTCAGCATGAGCTCGTCTTGGATGAGGACTGAACAAGGCGTAATTCCCGTGACACATGATTGCATAGATATGCCGTTTTATTGTGTTTTTCGTGACATGAGCATTTTGATGGATTGTTTTTACTAAGATTTCTCGAACGTTCAAATCATCACCAGAGGATTAGGCCACTGCTAGAGGCCGGATAGAATGTGATTACCGTTAATGTATCGTCTATTCTTAAGGATTGATGCATTGTTTAGCGTGCTGACGAATGAGTCAGCAGTTGCTGCGACTGACAAGATATCGTTCCAGATGTTTGAAGCTATTGCAGCACGAGTTTGTACTTGGGGATATGATAGAAGATCGCTAGTCACCCATGGATGAATGACTAGGACATGTGGTTCGTTTGTATACCCCGATGCGAGGTCATCAGATTGATTAATTTCAGCTAGAAAATACTTCACACAGGCACGTTGAGAGTCGATAGAAAACGGACGAATGAAGAGTATTCCTCCGACGATTTGGAAGAGTTTCTGAGGGCGTAGTTAGCCAGATACCTACCACAAGATATTGAGCTGTCGAGTTCGTAGTTTTCAGAATGGGGACTCCAGATATGAGTATAGCCGTTTGTAGTGCAGTCCATACAGCTTCGAAGAGACGAGTCCGAATCAGTCCACATTAGAGAAAAGTGGAGTAAGAGATTCGTACGAGATTTTGACGAGATGTCGTTCCACTCCGTTGACATTAGTGATGCGATATGCATGCATAGGCGTTGAATATGGATATATCTTTTAGAAGAAGTCGTGATGAGTAAGCAACTGCTCCGGAACAAGGAATGGATTTAGTAAATGGTGATAACTTTCGGGCAGTTCGGCAGAAACGAGATTGGGAGAGACCCCGACAGAATCTTTCTGGAATTCTAGATGAGAAGACTTGGACCCAGGATCAGTCATATCACGCACACCCAGTGGGCCAGAGTTCAGCATCATCGACGAGACATGTTGTGAGTGACCATGATAGTTGGCCAGAGATCTTTTAGAGGATGTGCCAGAGTGGAACTGTTTCCGCCATCATATCTATATTGGGCCATTGAGCCAAGGAGT
The DNA here is from genome assembly GCA_030015575.1 of Agapanthus africanus. Classification (NCBI taxonomy): domain Eukaryota; kingdom Viridiplantae; phylum Streptophyta; class Magnoliopsida; order Asparagales; family Amaryllidaceae; genus Agapanthus; species Agapanthus africanus. The sequence continues at coordinate 238,287,871 of JASDDO010000031.1, forward strand.
TATGTAACTGGCAATATGCAGTGAGAGACGAGAGACTAAGGGCACAAGGCGCCGGACCATGAATAGGAGGAAAGTAGATATCTTGATCTGCTAGCTTTGGATGCACCAAAACCTTCTCGACTTTGAAGGAAGGACATATCGACGACAGTGTTTACGATTTGCCACTTGGTGATTCGAATATCACGTGTCCGTCATTTTGGATTTCGGTATTTTGGGCGAATTATTTGCATGATTGAGATTTTGTACACCACAGTTGCACTCGATTTCGATTTGATGTCGTTCGAGAGGTTTGATTTTGATTTCATTCCTATGGTATGTATGTGATTTGACTTGTGCCTTCGGCGTAGTTTTCATGCACTTTTAGTACTTTGATTCGATTTTTGTGCACGCCGATGCATGTTGTTGTGAGATTTTATACCACGGTATACCTGATTTGGATTGAGGTATGTTGTATACCGTCGATTTCAATTGTGATATTCGATAGCTTGTGCACTTGATTTGGATTCTTGCGCTTACTTGGCACCCTTGATGCGATTTTGGTGCACACCAGAGGCACTAAATCAAGATTCTTCGTGCATATCAGATGCAACTGATATTGTTGTCAGGCACACCCGTTTCCCTTGACAGGTATTTCGTGCACACCTGTTGCACTTAGATTTTGTTTATGTGCACATGTATGGCACATTCATTGATTTCGATTTCTGTGCGCACCAGATGCACGTGGCATTATTACTTATACTATTGAGTATGATTTCCCTTGAGCAGTACGTTTTTATGATAATTACTATTTGGTTTAGTAACCGAGCAGGACTGTTCTGAGAACAGTACCTAGGTGTTTTTGGTTTGTATCGATAGTTATCGAAGGGATTTCCAAAAAGGAGCTACAGTCTCAATATTTTTCCTATGTGTCTGAGATGACACGAACCATTTTACAAAGGAAACCCTTCTAAATTATTTTCAAAACGGCGGGACGTGTATATTAAACAAAGGATATATATATATATATATTTATAGATTTGTCTTTCTTACAATAAACGTCCGCTACTTGTGTTGTGATACGCGCATCGCACAGCGACTTGAAAAAGGTCTGGCAGGAATTTCTTTTCTGATGTTTTAACGAGTTTACAACGATGCGTACTATGTACATGTTATAGTTTTGATGTATATCATGTTGGTTTTTGGATTGGACTTTGACATTGGTATCTTCACCATAACTCCGATGATTGCGTGATGCTTGACGGAGTTTTTATTTTGAGTTATATACTTGTTTTCATGCGCATGCTTTGCGCTAAGATGTGTTTTATTTATTGATGATTTCGGAGCCCCGACGACATTAGTGTTTTACTGGAATGTTTTAGTATTTGGCAGAGTTTTAATTTAAATTCGGGGACCGAGTTTAATTAAGGGGGGAAGACTGTAACATTTCAGAAAAATAAAATATTATATTTGAGAATTTAAATAAATCAAATAATGAATATTATGATAATTTAAGTATGGAGATTAGTTTTAATGATGAAAAGGTATGATTATATACTGATAGATTGGAAAATATTGGAAAATTACATTTGAATGTTGATTTTGAAAGAATATTATATGATTTAGACACTTTAAAAATTTTATATAATTAATTATATACAAGTTTATGTCTAAGCTTGATTAATATCTACTAATTACGCATTAAGCTTAGTTAGGCATATGACATGCACCATATCATGTTTCTAAACACATCTTTTTTTTATCATTCTATGAACCATGGCACCATTGTTTTTCTTTATATATATATGGGTTTTTGGTTTTAATTGAAAACGGAAAAAGAAAAGAATAAAGAATGTGTGGCATGACAAGGAGGTATGGGCTTGGGTGAGGATGAGAGAGGGGGGGGGTTGTCTTTGAACTTAGCATCCACTTCATTCTTCACTTGATTTCTTCATTCTTTTTCTCCTGCTCCCTCTCCACAGCTGCCCTCTCCCTCCACTTCCTCACAACACCCCCAAATACACATCACAACATCATTTCCCCCTTCATTAAAATTGTGCACAAGCTCACTACAAGCATGGTGGACTAAGCAAGTTGAGATTTTGAGCACTTGGGGAAACTCAAGAATTCTTGAGTTGCCAAATGAGGTATTTCTTTCACCATTAGTGTACTAATTAAGTTCCTTTAGCTTCTACTTTAGTTTTGAATTGATTTAGTGAGGATTTGTGAGCTTTGAAATTTTCTAAATGAGACTTAGGGGATCCTTGAGTTGTGATGGCCCAATTAAGGTGTAATTAGTTGACTACAGCCCCTTTAGTGTTAAGATCCTGGACCAAGTGAATTTGAGAACCCAAGACATGGACTTTAGAAACTTTCCGTGTCGGTTTTGTAGCCTGTGATGCCTACAGGAGATCTGGAGTGACCTGAGACCTGTACGAGAAAAACCAGCAACTCTATTGACCTAGATTGAGTACTAGAAGACCACCCTGAGATTACGAACCCAATCCAAGCCATAAAAACTTAGCAGGCCGGATTTTTGGGTGATCTCGATGGGTTATTTGTGGGTTTTGGTGTTAGAATTGGTTCTGTAGCTCACATACCCCATATACTACCCCACTGTATTGCTTGTTTAGCCTAATTTTACATGAGACTAAATCTGGAACCATTTTCTTGAGTTTCTGTTTTGGTTTTGTGACTTTTAATGACTTGAACTTTGGATATTGTGTTTTTTCTCGGTCACTTGACGTTTGTAAGTCGATATCGGGAGTCGTTGGGTTATTCTTGCATGCGTAGACCATAGGTTTTAACCTATGTGCGATTCGTGTGCCGTTCTGGTTTTCGTACACGATTATGTTTATGATACTATGTATTTATATATGTAAGCACCTTCCCGTGGACTTCGGATAACAAGGAAGAGCATGACGACATCGACTTCGGCAAGCAAGGATCAAGGTGAGTAGATGTATATCTATGGGGGAAGTCGTGTAGATGGCGTATAGCACCCCCGCACTTTCGTAGGGTAGGATGCGGATATTATTTCTATACATATGTTCTATTGTGTGACGTGAATACTTAGCAAGAAAGTGCTTCTAGTTTAGTTTCTTAGTCGCGAAACCCTAGAGTTAATATTGACACACACACATGCATACACGGGATATGTTTGGGTGTATATGTTTATATGTATATGTGTGTGTGTGTGTGTATGGATGCGTGTATATATATATACACACACACACACACACACACACACATATACGTACACACGGATGTGAGCCCAGTATATGACACTTGGACATGAGCGGATATGATCGAGCATGATGCCGTGAGATCGTGATATGTGATTGGGTCGTGATATGTGATACAACTTGATATTATAGCGGATCGTTGGGCGATGTATTTTCATACATACGAGGATATATTTTTTATGATATTGGGATGTATTAGATTTTAGAACGGTACCCCTAATTCATGATTTTACGATAATGATACTATATGAATAATGAGATACATGTGATATTTGACCCGTACCCCGATTTTAGGCTGCCGTACGATCGATTTTACCTTACGAGATATAGATATGTTAATTGATCCGCACTCTTGACTCGAGAATGTCGTACTATGTATTTTACCGTACGTGACGCTATTGAGGCGGGATCGCCGACTACTAGATATATCGACTCGGAATTTAGGTGGATTTCTTACCCTTTCGAATATATCCTTAGTTTAGTCTTTTAGTTGATTAAGAAGATGTTAGACCAGGCTCGAGTCATACCAATTTTCAAAACTAACAAATCGTGAGTATTTTCAAAAGACAACACGAGGGATATTACGGATTTTTCAAAGGACATCCCTTTTCTTAAAAACACCGTAGCCGCTATTTTCTAAAAACCTCGATTCGTGCTATTTCAAATGCCAAGACCGTATGACTCGTATATAGAAATGTATATTCTTCAATGTTGCGTTTACTACTCATTGGCCATTATATTCTTGTTCTCATTGCATTGCATGTTTATACATGTGTTTCCTTAACTATTATGATATCGATTGTTAAGACACCAGCACCATTACCGATGATGCGTATGTCCAAGAACACTTGCTTGCCGGCTCATGCACATCATCATCGGAAATTTGCCATGTCACGTACACTTTAGAGAATATTACTTTATTGATATACCTTGCTAGCTGATAGTTCCAATATATGATTACTATGCTAGTATAGATATTGCATTCTTTACTTAGATACCCATACATGTGTATATTCGTTGTCATGCAATATTAAGGGGCTTTATGCCGGTATTCACTGCTTATTGACTCTCGATTTTTGGATTTCGGATTTCCTATGAGATTTCTGGATTTGGAGAAACCGCCAAGATTTTATAAACTCATTACCATTTCTAAAAATAGAAATTGCGGTATTCTCGTGATATGATGTGTGTGGTGTCCACCATGGGTTTTCTCGGTTCTTGAGCGGTATCATACACCCGATTCGAGGTAGGGAGAGGGACCATCTGCGGGTGCATGGTGGACCTAGTGAGGTACCCCGGGGCAAGACGATCGTATAGAATGGTGTTGAGCCCGGCAGGGGAGCACTACCGACCGGTGATTGTATGGAAACTCGACGGATATCCAGAGGATACCGTTCGGAGTTATGAGAGATGGATATAAGGGCCAATCTGAGGATGGGGCGCCTGAGATATGAGGATTTACGTGTCGATGCCGAACACGAGTTTCATGATGTTTTGAGTGTCAATGCTGGGTACTCGGGTTTTATCATGATTTGTGTGTCGTTGCTGGACACACGTTGGATGGTGCATTAGTACATGTCACGCATCGATATATTATTATTCTTGTCACAGACATGAGTACTTTGATATCACACTTATGATATACTTTTACCTTTGTTGTAGTATTGAGTATTTTCATTGTATGACCTAGGAGAGCGACGTACATGCGATTTCTTCTCGGTGATGTTTTCTACTCACAAGTTGGAAACTCACACCCGTTGTGCCACAGTTTCTTGCAAGTTTGGCCGTACAGGTTTCGTTACGGCTTGCTGGCACATTGCTTCGTTCCGGGTGATTTCTTGGGTAGGTGGGTTCACTAGCATCGTGACCACCGTTGTACATTTATTTATTCAGTTGTATCTAGTAAACTCCATCAACCAGACTTGTATTAATTGATAGACTTAGAAGACCAGTTGTATATTCTTTCAACCTTAGAGTCACGCGCTTGTATTATTATGGTTCTTCTCTGGTTTTCTTGAGGATGTTGTGTTTCATTCTGAGTTTTGATCCTCGCCCTTCGGCGTTGTATATTATATTTCTTGCGTGGTTTTTTCTGCCAATTAGCGAAGAGCCAGCTACAGCTTGGGGATGCCTTTATTCATTGATTACGATTATCCTTGTTTTGTACCCGTTTAGGGGCCAGTTTTTACAAGGGAAACCCTGCCGAAATTTTTGGAAAAACATGATGCTTTTAAAATGATTACTACAACTTTAGTTTATGAAAATCACTTTCTTTAAAACAAGTTTTTCTTCACTCTATTTCTTAAACGGTTTAGATTTCTGGGCTTTGGATTACTTAGATTACGTTACGCCTCCTGACGTTTCGTAATTTAAATGACATTCACGTTCCGTGTTTTATTCGGGTCGTGACAAAGTTGGTATCAGAGTGCTAGGTTTAACCTTGGTTCGACTCTAGGTTTGACTATGCAGAGTCTAGGACGTATATATATATTCGGAACCTAGGCTTGACCATACGAAACATAGACTTGGTCGAGCGGGTATTAGACCCGTACTTTCGTCGCGTGGGTTGACCTTGGTTGATGGAGTAGGTGACTTAAGTAGAGTGACGTACCGTGTTTATGTTTCACGCCAAACTTATGATACGCTACTCCGCTTAAGAAGCCTTATGATGTAAATTTCTTTGCACTGTATTTTATTCGTTCCTTTGATCTATCTTCATCGATATCGGATGGTGGCTTCTGTTACCATGGTTGCACGGGCAGAGAGAGCTGCGGCTAGAGTTGCGGTTAGCATGAGCTCGTCTAGGAAGAGCACTGACCAGGGCATAATTCCGGTGACACACGATTGCATAGATATGTCGTTTTATTGTGTTTTTCGTGAACTGAGCGTTTTGATGGATTGTTTTTACTAAGATTCCTCGAACATTCAGATCAGTACCTGAGGATTGGGCCACTGCTAGAGGCCAGGTAGAATGTGATGACCGTTAATGTATCGTCTATTCTTGGGAATTGATTCATTGTTTAGCGTGCGGACGAATGAGTCAGCTGTTGCTGCGACTGACAAGATATTGCTCTATATGTTTGAACCTATTGCAGCACGAGTTTGTACTTAGGGATATGATAGAAGATCGCTAGTCACCCATGGATGAATGACTAGGACATGTGGTTCGTTTTTATACCCCGATGCGAGGTCATCAGATTGATTAATTTCAGCTAGAGAATAGTTCACACAGGCACGTTGAGAGTCGATAGAAAATGGACGAATGAAGAATATTCTTCTGACGATTTGGAAGAGTTTCTGAGGGCGTAGTTGGCCAGATACCTACCACAAGATATTAAGCCATCGAGTTCATAGTTATCGGAATGGAGTTTCAAGATATGAGTATAGCCGTTTGTAGCGCAGTTCATACAGCTACGAAGAGACGAGTCCGAATCAGTCCACATTAGAGAAAAGTGGAGGAAAAGATTCGTACGAGATTTTGACGAGATGACGTTCCACTCCGTTAACATCATAGATGCGATACGCATGCAGAGGCGTTGAATATGGATATATCTTTTAGAAGAAGTCGTGATGAGTATGCAACTGTTCCGGAACAAGGAATGGATTTAGTAACGGGTGATAACTTCCGGGCAGTTCGGCAGAAACGAGATTGGGAGAGACCCCGACAGAATCTTTCTGGAATACTACATGAGAAGACTTGGACCCAGGATCGGTCTTATCACGCACACCCAGTGGGCCAGAGTTTGGCATCATCGACGAGACTTGTTGTGAGCGAGGCATCATCGACGAGACTTGTTGTGAGCGACCGTGATAGTTGGCCAGAGCTCTTTTAGAGGCTGTGCCAGAGCGGAACTGTTTCCGTCATCATTTCTATATTCGGCCGTTGAGCCGAGGAGTTATGTAACTGTCAATCTGTAGTGAGAGACGAGAGCCTAAGGGCACAAGGCGCCAGACCATGAACATGAGGCAAGTAGATATCTTGATCTGCTAGCTTTGGATGCACCAACACCTTCTCGACTTTGAAAGAAGGACATATCGACGACAGTGTTTACGATTTGCGACTTGGTGATTCGAATATCACGTGTCTGTCTTTTTGGATTTCGGTATTTTAGGCGATTTATTTGCATAATTGAGATTTTGTACACCACAGTTGCACTCGATTTCGATTTGTTGTCGTTCGAGAGGTTTGATTTTGATTTCATGCCTATAGTATGTATGTTATTTGACTTGTGCCTTCGGCGTAGTTTTCCCGCACTTTTAGTACTTTGATTCGATTTTTGTCCACGCCGATGCACGTGGTTGTGAGATTTTATACCACGGTATACCTGATTTGGATCGAGGTATGTTGTATACCGTCGATTTCGATTATGATATTCGATATTTGTTTCGTGCACCTTTTGCACTTGATTTGGATTCTTGCGCATACTTGGCGCGCTTGATTCGATTTTGGTGCACACCAGATGCACTAAATCGGGATTCTTCGTGCATATAAGATGCACCTGATATTGTCGTCAGGCACACCCGTTGCCCTTGACAGGTGTTTCGTGCACACCCGTTGCACTTAGATTTTGTTTCTGTGCACATGTATGGAACATTCATTAATTTTGATTTCTGTGCGCACCAGACGCATGTTGCATTATTACTTATACTATTGAGTATGATTTCCCTTGAGCAGTACATTTTTATGATAATTACTATTTGGTTTAGTAACCGAGAGGACTGTTCTGAGAACAGTACCCAGGTGTTTTTGGTTTGCATCGATAGTTATCTGAGGGATTTCCAAAAAGGAGCTACGATCTCAATATTTTTCCTATGTGTCCGAGATGACAAGAAATATTTTACAAAGGAAACCCTTCTAAATTATTTTCAAAACGGCGGGACGTGTATGTTAAACAAAGGATATATATATTTATATAGTTATCTTTCTTACAATAAATGTTCACTACTTGTGCTGTGATACGCGCATCGCACAGCGACTTGAAATTGGTCTGGCATGTATTTCTTTTCAGATGTTTTATCGAGTTTACAACGATGCGTACTATGTACATGTTATAGTTTTGATGTATATCATATTGGTTTTCATATTGGACTTTGACATTGGTATCTTCACCATAACTCCGATGATTGCGTGATGCTTGACAGAGTTTTGATTTTGAGTTATATACTCGTTTTCATGCGCATGCTTTGCGCTAAGATGTGTTTTTAAGTATTGATGATTTTGGAGCCCCGACGACTTGAGTGTTTTGATGGAATGTTTTAGTATTTGGGGGAGTTTTAATTTAAATTCGGGGACCGAATTTATTTAAGAGAGGAAGACTGTAACATTTCAGAAAAATAAAATATTATATTTGGGAATTTAAATAAATCAAATAATGAATATTATGATAATTTAAAGTATGGAGATTAGTTTTAATGATGAAAGGGTATAATTATATACCGATAGGTTGGAAAATATTGGAAAATTACATTTGAATGTTGATTTTGAAAGAATATTATATGATTTAGACACTTTATAAATTTTATACAAGTTTATGTTTAAGCTTGATTAATATCTACTAATTATGTATAAAGATTAGTTAGGCATATGAGATGCACCATGTCATGTTTTTAAACACATCTTTTTTTTTTATCATTCTATGAACTATGGCACCTTTGTGTGGCATAGCAAGGAGGTATGGGATTGGGTGAGGATGAGAGAAGGGGGTTGTCTTTGACCTTAGCCTACACTTCATTCTTAACTTGATTTCTTCATTCTTTTTCTCCTTCTCCCTCTCCATGGCTGCCCTCTCCCTAAACCTCCTCTACCTCCTCACAACACCCCCAAATCCACATCAAAACATCATTTTCCCTTCATTAAAATTGCGGACAAGCTCACTACAAGCATGGTGTACTAAGCAAGTTGAGATTTTGAGCACTTGGGGCAACTCAAGAAAAATCTTGAGTTGCCAAATGAGGTATTTCTTTCACCATTAGTATAGTAATTGAGTTCCTTTAGCATCTACTTTAGTTTAGAATTGATTTAGTGAGGATTTTTGAGCTTTGAAATTTTCTAGATGAGACTTAGGGGATCCTTGAGTTGTGATGGCGCAATTAAAGTGTAATTAGTTGACTACAGTCCCTTTAGTGTTGAGATCTTGGACCAAGTGAATTTGAGAACCCAAGACTTGGACTTTAGAATCTTTAGTATGACCTAGGAGAGCGTCGTACACGTGATTTCTTCTCGGTGATGTTTTCTACTCACAAGTTGGCAACTCACCCCCGTTGTGCCACAGTTTCTTGCAGGTTTGGCCGTACAGCTTTCGTTGCGGCTTGCTGGCACAATGCTTCCTTCCGGGTGATTGCTTGGGTAGGTGGGTTCACTTGCATCATGACCACCGTTGTACATTTATTTATTCAGTTGTATCTGGTAAACTCCATCAACCAAATTTGTATTATTTGATAGACTTAGAAGACCGATTGTTTATTCTTTCGACCTTAGAGTCGCGCACTTGTATTATTATGGTTCTTCTCTGGTTTTCTTCAGGATGTTGGGTTTCATTCTGAGTTTTGATCCTCGCCCTTCGGCGTTGTATATTATATTGCTTGCGTGGTTGTTTCCGCCAATTGGCGAAGAGCTAGCTCCCGCTTGGGGATGCCTTTATTCATTGCTTATAATTATCCTTGTTTTGTACCTGTTTGGGGTCAGTTTTTACATTGGAAAGCCTGCTGAAATTTTTGGAAAAACATGATGCTTTTAAAATGATTACTATGACTTTAGTTTGTGAAAATCATTTTCTTTAAAACAAGTTTTCCTTCACTTTATTTCTTAAACGGTTTAGATTTCTAGGCTTTGGCTTACATAGATTACGTTACGTCTCCTGACGTTTCGTAATTTAAGTGCCAGTCACGTTCCGTGATTTATTCGGGTCGTGATACTATAACAGGAAGTCCCTGGCCAGGGCTGATGATGAGATTTTATGGTAAGTGTTATCAGTAGTTTCTCGATCCATTATGAGCCTTGCATCGGCATGACTTATCAAGTTATTGGGGTCTGACATTTACCACCCCCAGACTCGATATGCAACATATCAGACGAAGAGACCGGACTATACGGTAGTATTACTTACTGGTTTCACGGGAGTATGGACAAGCTTGCTTGTTGATCTTCTGATCACTCAATACCTGGGTAGCCGTTACGTCCAGCTAGTACCACTGACGGCTTGTGGGTAACTGATATCATCATTACCTACTGCTCGCGTATTAATGAGTCTTTAGAGTCCTACACAGAGGTTTCCTGGCTCAAGCAAAACGTTGTAGGGAACATATGTGATATGTGCGGGACCGAGATTAATACGTGTATGTGATACCGTATTCTAATCTCGCGATATATGATATCAGTCGGTTATATGAGATATAGCTGGGTTATTGAATCAAGTGTTGATTCGATAAGTTGATATAAATGATATTAGTCGGTTATATGTGATATAGCCGGATTATTAAATCAAGTGTTAATTTAATAATTTAATATATAATTATATATTTGATATATTAATATATATTAACTAATATTAGCTCACTTAAGAATTTCTTTTCTACTATACATTTAAATATATATGTGTGATATATATTAATGTATTTAATTATTGTGTCATGGTAGATGATACATTTGGACATGGGTGTATGAGACTAATACCAAACTAAAGACAATTTGGGTGATTAATTACTATAGAAAAAAATCAAAATTAGGTGGAAATTAGCATGGCTTAAGTTGCTTGTGGAAGCATGTAGAAGCCTTGACTTAGTCCACTAATTTTGTTTTACTCTAGATATTTATTAACCCAACCATTATCTTTAACTATGGTTAAGTCTCTACAAATATCTATGAGATATTTTTTCACCCAATGGTTGATCGCTTGATCATCTTCTTCATCTCCTTCTTTGCTCTCTAGCATTTTAAGTGAGGTGAAAAAGAAAAAGAGAAAAATTATTCTGAAGTGGGAAAAACACTTACTTCATCAATCTATACCAAACTAGCCATTTAGTATAGGTTGTTTACTTCAGTAATTCCTTAATTAGTGAAGAGGTAGCTTGAGTTAGAGATTCTTCGACGTAGATCATCTTCGGCCTCGAAGTTCTTTGAGCAAGCTCGTTCCTTTCTCCTAGTGGAGCCTAAGAAGAGTCCGGGAGACCACTACTTAGACCTAAGGGACTAACTACTACACGGAGCTTTAGAAGTGAAGGACCGGTCTACAAAGGTTGTATTCCTATTTCACTTAGTGTAAAGTTTGTTTACATGCTATAAAACCCTAATTCTCTAGTTAGATTCTTGGTCCGGGTTGCTTAGCACTCCATATTTTTTGAAATTGCATACTCGATGCTTGCCGAAACCTAGCAAGGGTGCTAAGCGAACCCAACAATTTAATTAGTTCCATTCGAAAGCGTTGGGAGACTCCCTCGGAGTACCAATACCTTCTTGGCCGAATGATTGGCGAACTTGTAGGGTGTAGTTAATCCCGACTAATCTTACCTTTTAGGGTTTGGAGGAAGTTTTGAAAAAAACAGTGGGAGTCATCCTGATTAGATAAAATAATAACCAATCTAATCTTGCAAAGAGTGCAAGCAAAGTGATTATCCTTCTCTCTCTCCTGGTAGCGACCAATGACTTAATCAAGATAATAATATCACTACTACAAATAGGGGTTGCCCCTACGGATAAAGGAATCCGTAGGGGCAATTTTTTATTGCCCCTACGGATTAATCCGTAGGTGCCCACTGTTGTCCCTACGGTTTTCTATATTTTAATTTAAAAATATTTAATCATAATTTGTTGTTTGGCCCTACGGTGGCGCAAACAAAGAACCTACGGCTAAGTCCGTAGGGGCATGTATACGGGTTAATAATAAAAAAAAAGGCACAGAAAATCCCTCACCGTTCCCAAATTTTTCTTCTCTCTTATTCTTCCGCGCCTCGCGACGACCGTTCCCGCGTCTCGATCCCGATCTCGTCGGCCATCGACGTCCTCATCCTGACCTCGCCACCGCAACCGTGCTTGACTCGTCGACTTCCACGTCGCAACCGTGCTTGACTCGTCGCCGATCGCATCGTCGACTACTGGCCTCCTCCGTCGTCTCCTCCACCGCGGTTAGTAAATTTCCAATTTTTACTTCTAATTTAATACTGTTATTTCCCTCTTTTGATGATGTTAGGGGTAGGGTTCAGGGATCTGGGTTCGGGTAGGGGTGGCATCGGGTCAGTTAGGGTTAGGGTTCGATTGGGGTTGGGGTTGGGGTTAGGGTAAGGGTTTGGTTGGGGCCGGTTGGGGTTGGGGTTGGGATTAGGGTTCGGTTGGGGTTGGGATTGGTGTTGGCCGGGTTGTGGTTAGGGTTAGGGTTCGATTGGGGTTGGGGTTGGGGTTAGGGTAAGGGTTTGGTTGGGGCCGGTTGGGGTTGGGGTTGGGATTAGGGTTCGGTTGGGGTTGGGATTGGTGTTGGCCGGGTTGTGGTTAGGGTTAAGGGTTAGGGTTAGGGTTATGGTATTTAGGGTTAGGGTTAGTGTTAGGGTTAGGGTCATGTTTAGGGTTAGAGGCTATGGTTAATTTGGGTTAATTGCAGTGTAGGGTTAATTTGGGTTAATTAGTGATAATTTGAAAAGGTTAGGGTGTTGATTAGGCTTAATTTGGTTAATTTGGGTAAATTTGGTTAAGTTTGGGTTGATTAGGGTTAATTAGGTTAATTTGGGTAAATTGGGTTAATTAGTGATAATTTTTGTTAGGGTAACAATTATGGTTAATTGTGGTTAATTAGGTTAATTTGGGTTATTTAGGTTTATGGTGCACTAATTTATTTAGTAGGATACACTAGTTCATTACAATAGGATACTCGATGACAACATAAACGTACAACTTTACCACAAACGCAAGAAAAATTTACCCTAAATATGAAATTTCGAACTCTTAATAACGAAACGTAAACGTAAAATTTATTCACGTTAAATGTTCAAGTTAAAACCAATATATGATACTCGATGATGATATGAAACCTTCATATTCCCATCGATACCCGTATATGAAACTAAAAGCGCCACTTAGTCCCCGTCTATCGGTTAACATACGTGCGATGCTCGTCGTGACCTAGAACTATACGAAGGTTGTTAAATATCGGACAGTATAGCTCGATACTAACAACCGTCGTATAGTCTACGCGACGAGAAAATTCTATCGTATGGTAACCCATAGATTTGTCCCGTGTGGACAAGTTAAGAATGTATAAAGCAAACGCCTTCATTCACTTGTGTTTTCATCCGTTTCGAGATATTTCGTCGGTACCTTTCCGCTGGTTCTCCGTGTACAAAGATAGATTAGATGTTCATTTCAACGTTGTTTCACAGCTTTGAAATGATTATCTATTCTATTACAGTGTACTCGGAGAACAGCGGGGAGGTGCTGCCGAAATTTACTCGAAACGGTTGAAAGCACAAGTGATGGGCGTTCGCTCTATACATTCTTAATGGGATAGAAGCCTACCCCCGACAGCCGGAACACATACATACAAACGCATAATCAGAGAGCGACTCGAGATGTTCGGGTTAAAACCAATATATGATACTCGATGATGATATGAAACCTTCACATTCCCATCGATACCCGTATATGAAACTAAAAGCGCCACTTAGTCCCCGTTTATCGGTTAACATACGTGCGATGCTCGTCGTGACCTAGAACTATACGAAGGTTGTTAAATATCGGACAGTATAGCTCGATACTAACAACCGTCGTATAGTCTACGGGACGAGAAAATTCAATCGTATGGTAACCCATAGATTTGTCCCGTGTGGACAAGTTAAGAATGTATAAAGCAAACGCCTTCATTCACTTGTGTTTTCATCCGTTTCGAGATATTTCGTCGGTACCTTTCCGCTGGTTCTCCGTGTACAAAGATAGATTAGATGTTCATTTCAACGTGTTTCACAGCTTTGAAATGATTATCTATTCTATTACAGTGTACTCGGAGAACAGCGGGGAGGTGCTGCCGAAATTTACTCGAAACGGTTGAAAGCACAAGTGATGGGCGTTCGCTCTATACATTCTTAATGGGATAGAAGCCTACCCCCGACAGCCGGAACACATACATACAAACGCATAATCAGCGAGCGACTCGAGATGTTCGGGTTAAAACCAATATATGATAATATGAAACCTTCATATTCCCATCGATACCCATATATGAAACTAAAAGCGCCACTTAGTCCCCGTCTATCGGTCAACATAACGTGCGATAATTTATTCTTTTCAACGACAAACGCACACACAAAGCATATACATGAATTTTCTTCTTTGTCAGTAACTATCCCGTTCTTATATTTCTCAATATAGTCAGCATAACCTACAATTTATATGTTATTCAGTCTAACATGGCCCATGAGTACGTCAGAGTTAAGGACTGGATGTATGTGGATTGGAAACAACGTATGCAACCTAAGTTTGTCGCAGGAGTTGCTGCTTTCCTTGAATTTGCACGAGCACATAATAAGATCATAATAGAGAAGATTCTCTGTCCGTGTGATAGATGTGGCAATAAGTACTGGCGGAAGGTAGAATTGGCAGAGCTTCATATTGTAAAATATGGGTTTAATAGACTTTATTCAATTTGGAAATATCACGGGGAAGGAGAAGAATGCAGTACTGTGGTAGAAGAAGGAGAACACGATAATGCGGCTGGAGAAGAAGAAGAATTCGGTAATACGGCAGGATACGGAAATTTATTTCCATCAGAAGAAATGGAGGATATGGTAGAGGCTGCCCTAGGTGAATCTATTCGTACCGAAGATGACATTCCTTCCGGTCAAGGACCGCGTGCGGATAAATATGAAAATTTCATGAATGATGCTAGGAAACCAATTTATGAGAATGCGAAGTATTCCACCCTCTCATGGTTCGTCCAACTTTTCCAAATTAAGTGCCTAAATGGATGGAGCAACAAGTCATTCACAATGCTTCTTTCGTTCTTGAAAGATTCTATGCCTC
The DNA here is from genome assembly GCA_030015575.1 of Agapanthus africanus. Taxonomy (NCBI): domain Eukaryota; kingdom Viridiplantae; phylum Streptophyta; class Magnoliopsida; order Asparagales; family Amaryllidaceae; genus Agapanthus; species Agapanthus africanus. Next base: position 238,303,093 of record JASDDO010000031.1, read on the forward strand.
CGGGAAATAATGTGCCCGAAAGCTGGTACGAAGCCCAGAAAATGATGTCTGATTTGGGTCAAAAGTGCGAGAAGATTCAAGCATGTCCTAAAAATTGCGTGTTGTACCGGAAAGAGAATTCAGATTTGAAAGAGTGTCCAACATGCGGAGAGGGCAGGTATAAGCCGAAAGATTCTGATAAGAAGCCTGATATACCTGTGAAGATAGCACGATATTTTCCCATAACACAGAGGCTACAGAGGCTATTTAGGTGCAAGAAAACAGCCGAGGCAATGATTTGGCATCACCGTGCTCCTCCAAGCGAAAATGGAAAAATGAGCCATCCAAGAGATTCACCGGCATGGAAGGATTTCGATAGGAGGCACGCAATATTCAGTAGCGATCCTCGCAATGTCCGGCTCGGACTGGCTGCCGATGGCTTCTGCCCATTCAACTATATGGCTGGAAGTCACAGTACATGGCCCGTTGTAATGATAATTTATAATCTGTCGCCTTGGTTGGCTATGGACCAATCATACTTTATGATGCCTCTTCTTATCGACGGACCAAACTCACCGGGGAACAATATCGACGTCTATCTCCGACCTCTGATTGAGGAGCTGAAAACTTTGTTCATTGATGGTGTAGAGACATATGATTCAAACACAAATACAACCTTCATACTGCGTGCGGCTTTAATGTGGACAATTAATGACTTTCCTGCGTATGGAATGCTTTCAGGTTGGTCCGTACATGGTCACAAAGCATGTCCTCATTGCCATGAACACACAACATCAAAATTTTTGAATTTTAGCAGGAAGGTTTGTTATTGCGGCCATCGACGTTTTCTGCCTCCAGACCACCCCTATAGGTTAGACACGGTTCACTTTGATGGTCATCAGGAGCTTCTTGGGCCTCCATCCCCATTGTCCGGAGAGGACGTGACTGCTAAATGGGATGGTTACAATAACGTGACCTTCGGGATGGATCCGACGAGACAGGTCAAACCACAATATTGGAACAAGTTAAGCATTTTCTTCGAGCTTCCGTACTGGTCTACAAATTCATTGCGTCATTGTCTGGACGTCATGCATACAGAGAAGGGAGTATCAGAGCACATACTTAACTTGCTTCTGTGTAAAGACGGGAAATCGAAAGACAACATGAATGCCCGGATGGATCTACAAGAGTGGGGAATAAGAAGTGAACTGCACCCTAAACCGGTAGCGGGTAAACCGGGCAAGTTTGTACTTCCCAATGCCGCTTATCATATGTCACAACTGGAGAAGAAAAGATTCCTGCAGGTGTTGCATGATTTGAAAGTCCCCACAGGCTTCTCAGGATCATTCAGCAAGAAAATAAAAATTGTGAAGGGCAAGATCGATGGGCTGAAAAGTCATGACCACCATGTTATCGTGGAGCACCTTCTTCCATTAGCCCTCAGGACTTCTCTCCCCGACTCGGTTGGTCTGGTAATCAACGACCTATGTTGTTTTTTCAGGGAGTTGTGTGCTAAAACGCTGGAGGTTGCGACGCTGGATAAACTAGAAAATTCTATTGCGTTGATACTTTGCAAGTTTGAGCGTATATTCCCACCGTCATTCTTCGATATCATAATACACTTGACGGTTCATCTTGCAACTGAGGCGAAATTAGCCGGACCGGTACAATATCGATGGATGTATCCCGTCGAGAGGTACGTTAAATTTTTCGTTTCGCGCAATTTATAAATTTATTTTTGTCATGTATGCCCGTGTTTATTTATTCATCATATTCTCATTTGGTACCTTTACACTCTTAAGAAGTATATACGCAATAAAAATCGACCAGAGGGTTCTATCATGCAAGGTTATCTTCTTGATGAAGCAACCACATTTTGTTCCCGCTATCTGGACGAGAACATTGAGACAAGGCTTAACCGACCACGAAGAATTCAAGACGGGCCATATGGTAAAGTCGAGTATAAGAGGGTAGACACTATGTTTATCAACAAGATATACCGGTTTATCTTGCTTAATTGCGTATGTCTTGAACAAATTAGAGAGTAAGTTCTTTTGGATTAATTGTTATATCTGTGTTTGTGTGTATGAAATGACATAATATTAATGTCACAATTATTTGTCGAAAACAGAACTCATTTTAACGAGGTACGTGAGGGGCATCCTGATTGGAACGAAGAGCGTTTGGAAAAATACCATCAGGATAATTTTTGTGATTGGGTCACAGAGCATGTAAGTTATTCGAATTACATTTTATTGCTATCGGTTTTAATCTAAACTTGTATCATTATGTATTTATCGTAAAATTTGTTTTGTTAGATCCACGATCCGAACTTGTCTGCATCATTTGAGAGTGATTCAAGATGTTTAGCTCAATTTCCTAGTATGGAGGTTGCACATTACAAAGGATTTGGTGTCCTTGGATACAAATTCGAAGTTAAGGACATAGAAACATCTAGAATCACTCAGAATAGTGGGATTGCGACGGTAGGATCGGACGGTGTGATTTACTATGGGTACTTAAATTGTATACTCGGCATCCACTATCCCAGACGATCAGAACCCTTTTATATATTCCACTGTACTTGGTACGATCCGCGAACCGATACAGACAGGTGGAGAAGCAGTCTTGGGACCTGGAAAGATGAATATGGATTGACCAGTGTGAACACACTTCGATTTTACGGTCAGGACGATCCGTTTATCTTTCCGAACCAAGCGTTCCAAGTATACTACTCACAGTGTTTGAAGCATCCGGGGTGGAGTGTTGTATGCCGATGGAAACCCAGAGATGTCTACGATGTCCTAGAATACGAGGACAGCGATGAGGACGAAGAAGAGAGAAGGCTTAAAGTGCTCCGACCGTCTGTTTCGAAGGACGGGTTGTCTTCGACCGATCATGAAGTTACGTGGGTTAGAAATGACATCGACGATGAAATCCAAGTAGATATGTATGATGCGCCCACGAAACGAAAAAGGTTATCAGTAATGTTATATTATTACTTCACATTTTACGCTCTAGATCATATATAGTCAATACTTTTAATGATTGTCTAATGCGTCCACGAACCGTTTATCTAGATTTGATGACGATGTTGGGAGCAGCGAGGGGCGGCAGGAACTCCAGCCGCGGCAGAGGCAGAGGCAGAGGCAGAGGCAGAGGCAGAGCGGTTCTGCCGCCCGGAGAGCTCCGTAGGGAGCTTCAGAGGGCCGGTCTTGCACCCAGATCGGAGACCCCTTCGGATGCCTCCTTCCGTGTTGATTTGGCCACACCTCCAGGTATACTGCACGCATATCCATTTTGAATGTAATATTACAGATATTCATGCATGTTTATGTAAAAATTACTTATATTGTCAATGTTTGATTGTCTAGTTGTTGGTGATGCGTCCACATCTGGGACAGAGGCCACCCCCGCTCCCCCAGGTATGTTTATATATCATATAGTGTATGTATATTGATTTAGAATGCTATATCATAAATATACACATTCCTTTTGCTCTTACTTAGCAATTTTTATTATTGTCTGGCTGTAGGTGGTGACACCACCGCACCTGCGGGTATGTTTATATGTCCTATAGTGCATGCATATTGATTTAGAACGTTATATTATTGATCTACACATTCTTTTTGCAATTACTTATAAAATCTATTTTTAATTGTCTAATTATAGGTGGTGCGTCCACACCTTCCACAGGGGCCACTCCTGCCGCTTCCATACCCTCCGCATCGTCTGCAGGTTAGTATGAATAAATTTAAAATATTTATTTTTTTTACATATGCTCTATAGAATAAATATGAACTTCATGGAGATTTAGCGTCGATGTTTATTTTATAGTTGGAGGGGATGCGTCCGGGACCCCGGTTGTTCCTCACCGGAGGAACTATCGTCCCGCTCGTGCTGCTGCTCGGGCCCAGGCTCGTTCGCTATTCACCGGAGGTATATATCACACTTGAATTCTTAATACAATTGTCTTATTATTGATTGTCTTGATATTTCGTGCAGACGCAGGGCCTCTCCACCCCCAGAGGGGGACTCGAGGCCCGAATCAGTCCCATAGGCTGAGGCCTGATAGAGCTAGGGGGGAGGCAGCATTCCCCCTATTTTTTACCCTTGAATATCGCTATACCGGTCCTCATGCCGAGAGGTTCGGCCGGTATTTGGGGGACGAGAGCCGGATCGTGAAGAACTATCCACTTCACATTGAGTGGGGCGAGCAGCACCAGCGCTCATTCGCCCTCTTCTTTGAACAGGCTCAGGTATGTATTAATATATATTTTCATTTGATCTATCCAATATATTTATTATTAACACTTGCAATCTAATAACAATGTTTTTTTTGTATTTTCAGTTGGATTACGATTTTCAGCCTGTAGCCGACCCTGATCACCCGGGGAGGGTGCTCGACCTTCATGCTCTGTACAATGGCCTGATGAAGAACATGCAGGCCAAGGTCCGATACAACAGGAATGAGCTGAAGGCCGACTGCTACTCCCTGTGGATAGCGACCCCCGAGGCAGAGAGAGCGGCCCTCCTATCTACTCCGGCGTTTGCGAGAGTCGACGTAGAGACATGGCCTATATTGTGCGCTTATTTCGACTCCGAACGCAAACGAGTATGTATTTTAAATTTAATTCATTATTTATGATATAATTTATTTCTTTGTGTTTCTTAATTAGAAAACTAAATGTTAATGCTTTGTGCAGAAACATGCCGCTCAAAATACGGAGAACAGGAAGTCGGCGAAGAGGGGTCGCCCCACTTACACAGGTGGCTCGAGGAACATTACTCGAGCCATGGAGTTATCGGTAAATTAAGAGTTATTCTCTAATATTCTGCAATATTAAGAGTTATTCTCTAATATTTCTAATATTAAGAGTTACTTTCTAATATTGCAGACAGCTCGGACCGTGGCGTCAGGTGGTACACCGAGCGTGCTGTCCGCATATCTTGCCGTCCACGGCACCTCGACAGATCCCGCCACGGGCGAGCTTCGATGTCCCGACGTCGCTACCCAGGAGTACTGCGTAAGTGTTAATATTTTTTCTACCCAAATTTGAAATTTTAGTTATGGAAGGTTCAAGTTTAAATTTTATACTTATACTTTACTGCTTAATGTGGGTGTAGGAGCGGGTGGTTGAGCAGGCCCAGGCCTCGGGGATCGATTTTACCGGACAGAACGATCCGAGGCTGCGGACCCCAGTTCTGGACGCCGCACACGGAGGGCACCACGGAGGTTGGGAGAGAGGCCGGGGATTGGGCCCTAGCAGGGCCCATATGAGGTTGGACTCCACCCCGGCGGTTACTTCCTCCGTCTCCAGTGGCCGGCATGTCCATCAGGAACTGGATAGCTTGAGGGCCACCGTTCAGGAGTTGAAGGAGATGCTGGTATGTATACTACTTTATAGTAAAATATCATTTCATATTATATACATATCAACATATCCATAATTAGTACGTAGCTTGAGCTTTTTTGGTTTTAGAATTAAGTTTGATTAATCATACATACATATGTAATTAAAATAAACAACGCTTTTCCAAACTAGATATCCAAACAGGGTTTCGAAATAACTTAATAATGAAACGAATTCGAATAATACACAGTTCTTACACGCTTCTTACACACGTTATGTCCAGACGCGACAGGGTAGATCGGCCGAGCCTCCACATGCATCTCCTTCGGCTGCGGCTCCGCAAGCCACTACATCGGCTGCGGTTCCGCAGACAGCTCCTGTAGCTCCACCGCCCACTCAGACTCCCGCAGCCGCGGCTCCGCAAGCGACTACCTCGACGGCGGCTGTGCAGACCACAACACCAGCTCCACATGCCGCTCAGACTCCCTTATTTGTAGCATTGGAGAGTGTATTTACCGAGGAGCAGGCGCGCGTTATTTTAACGTTATTCGGAGGTGGAGCTGGACCGAACTAGGGTAGCTTTTTGGTTCTTATTTTTTGAAACATGTATTTATTTATATCACATTGTACTACATTTTGAAACGATATTGATATTGGTTTGAATTTATATCATATTCAGTTTTTGGGTTTCTTTTGTATATTATATATATGCGTGGGATGTGATTATGAATACTGCAATATATGATTTGATTGATGTATATAGTATTGTGCACAGGGCGGGAAAAAATCTAGCAGCCCTTTTTTAAAAAAAAATACAGACAAAATGTACCTACGGATTAATCCGTAGGTATATATGTTGCCCCTACGGCGTTAGCCGTAGGGGCAAACTATCAGGAAACCTGATATTTTCCCACCTGATATCAGTGCAGGGTGTTGGGGGTGCCCCTACGGATATGTACGCAGGGGCCACTGTTTATCCCCTACGTATATAACCGTAGGGGCAAAATATCAGGTTCCCTGATATTTTCCCCCCGATCTCAGTGCAGTGTGTTGGGAGTGGCCCCTACGGATATATTTGTAGGGGCTACTTTATATCCCCTACGGCTGTATCCGTAGGGGACTTAATAGGCCCTACGGGTATATCCATAGGTATATACAATATATTCAAAAAAAAAAATTAAATATATGATTTTATTACCCCTACGGGGTACTCCGTAGGGGCTATAGCACCTACCGAGTTATCCGTAGGGGCATAAATTTGTCCGTAGGGGAACGTTCAGGAGCTCAACTTGCACCTGCGGCCTTTGCACCTACGGGGTCCTTTTTCGCCCCTACGTATATATCCGTAGGGGCAGTAGGTTGCCCCTACCGATAAATCCGTAGGGGCAAACCATATTTGTAGTAGTGTATGGATGTATTGACCAAACCCACTTGTTATACTGGGCTAGGTTTCACTCTATCTTATGATTGTCATAAGTATGAGCTAGGAATAGGGAATATCCGGATTCCCACGCCATCCAAACGAAGAATAAGCATTTTGATGCATCGTCTTCGAGTGTGTTCGTTACCAAGAACTGTTTCTCAGTTAACTCTACGTCCTGGGTATTTGATAGTTGATCAGGATCCTATGTATGTAATTTTTTACATGGGCTATAGAGTGGTAGAGAACAGGGAAAGGGTGATAAGTCTCTAGTAGTAGGGAACGGTGAAATTGTTGCAGCCAAAGCAGTTGGCAAATATCACCTCGTGTTACCAAATGGTAATACAATGATTCTGAGCGACTGTTATTTCGTACCAAAAATATTGTGAATGTTTTCCTAGATCAAGTTGATTGGGTATGATACGTTGTATAACAGTATATACGTTCTAAATCAAACTACATTTCTAAGTATACAGAACACACACAAGAGGAACAGTTCAGAAATGAATGAAGACTTCTTGTGGCATTGTAGACTAGGCCATATCAATGTGACAAGACTGGCTGAGTTGCATAAGGATGCATATTTGAATCCATTCGAATTTACATCTTATGAAACTTTCCAGTCATGTCTCAAAGGCAAGATGACCAAACCTCGGTTTACTGGACATGGAGAAACAGCTACTGAACTCTTGTGACATATACATAGTGATGTATGCGGTCCTATGTCTACACATATCAAGAATGGTTTCTCGTACTTTATTACATTCACCGATGATCTCTCAAGATTCGGACATGTGTTCCTGTTGAAACACAAATTTGAAACTTTTGAGAAATTCAAGGAATATAAGTACGAAGTTGAGAACCGGACGGGTAAAAGTATTAAAATCGTTCGATATGATCGGGGAGGAGAATACTTGAGCACGGAATTCAGAGACTACTTAAAAGAGAATGGGATTCTCTCTCAGCTTACTCCCCTTTATACACCAGAGCACAACGGAGTATCTGAGCGGAGGAATCGCACCATATTAGATATGGTGCGCTCTATGATGAGTAATGCTGAGTTGCCTATTTCCTTTTGGGGTTATGCACTTGAGATAGTTGCATTCTTATCGAATAGAATTTCGACCGAATCCGTTGCCTACCACTCCATATGAGATATGGAATGGGAAGAGACCATCTCTTACACGAGTTATGATATGGGGTTTTCTGGCCTATGTTAAAAAGCAAAATCCGGACAAACTCAAGGCAAGGCCAGTTCTGTGCAATTTTGTAGGATATCCCAAACATTCACGAGGATATATATTCTACCACACCGAGGAACAAAAGGTGTTTGTTTCTCAACATGCCACCTTTTTAGAAAAAGAATTTCTTGTGAGAGAAATTAGTGGTAATGAGGTAGAACTGGAAGAAGTTCCAGCAACACAAACTATAACTGACGATTTGGTGGAACCGGAGGATTCAATAGTCCCTGACGAACCGCAACCACTCCACATATCTAGTAGGGTTCCTAATCCACCTGAGAGATACTACGGTTTTCTCATAGATGGTAGGAGCGAGGATTGCATCATGGAAGATGATGACCCAACTAGTTTCAAGCAGGCCATCACAAGTGGAGACTCTGTGAAATGGCTGGATGCTATGCGATCTGAAATGGAATCCATGTACACCAACAAAGTATGGACTTTGGAAGTTGCTCCTGAAGGGCTAAAACCCATCGGGGGCAAGTGGATCTTGAGAAGATAATTGGTGTAGATGGAAAAGTTGAGACTTTCAATGCTAGACTTGTAGCAAAAGGTTTTCGTCAACGACCAGGTGTCGACTATGATGAATCCTTTTCTCTAGTACTATGCTTAAGTCCATCAGGATCCTACTTGCCGTTGCTGCATACCATAACTACGAAATCTGGCTGTTGCACGCGAAGACAGCTTTTCTAAATGGTGACTTAGAAGAGAGCGTGTACATGACACAGCCTGAGGGCTTCGTAGACAGAGGGAGCAGCGGAAACGTGTGCATGCTGCTTAAATCCACTTACGTATTTAAAGCATGCATCGCAAAGCTGGAACACCTGTTTTGATGAAGGTATCAAAAAGTTTCACTTCATCAAAAATGTAGATGAACCATGTATATATAAGAAGGTTGTAGATCGTAAGGTTGTCTTCCTCGTATTGTACGTAGATGACTACTCTTGATAGGAAACAGTATTCCTATGCTACACTCGGTCATGCTCTTCTTATCACACAAGTTCTCCATGAAGGATCTAAGTGATGCCTCCTACATCCTGGGGATTAAGATCTATAAAGATAGATATAAACGGATGTTGGGATTGTCCCAATCCAGATCGGATGTAGCTTACTAACTAGGTGAAGTAAGTAGGTATCAAATAGATCCTGGGGAGAAATAATGGAAAGCTGTGAGGAACATTCTTAAATACTTGAGAAGGACTAATGAAATGTTCTTGGTGTATGGTAACGGTGAACTTCAGGTGGAGTCCTTTAGCGATTCGAGCTTCCAAAGTGATAAGGATGACAGTTAGTCGGTCTCGGGTTTTGTCTTCACCCTCAGAGGAGGGACGGTATGTTGGAAGAGTTCCAAGCTAGATACCGTAGCAGACTCGACTATGGAGGCTGAATACATCGCTACCAATGATTCTGCCAAAGAGGATGTCTGGATGAACAAGTTCATAGCTGAACTTGGTGTGGTTCCTACCATTGAGCATCCAATACCTGTGTATTGAGCTGTAGCTTTGGCCTAGGAACCCCGGTCCCATCAGCGATACAGACATATTCTTAAGCGGTATCCATGATCAGGGAGATAGCAAATCTCCGGGTGATCGAGGTCAGGAGAGTTGACATTGAGGATAACATAGCGGATCCACTCAACAAGGCCCTCCCCCATGTTTGATATATGTATGCCCTAGAGGCCATTATATGATAGTGGATGTATCGGTATGTGTATATATATATTTAGAGGACATTCTTTCTCGACGTGATAGTATGCTATCCAGTTGTACTTTATCTTGACTTGTTCATTTGATCATGCATCTTACTCATTTGGTACATGTTGATAAAGCCCTTATGATATTGGCTTGACTACTGAGATTATGATGTGAATCATACTAGTGGGGTATATATAGTTTATAAGCATATCCTTGAAATATTCCTAGTCGTGGGTGTATCGAGACGGGGCATCGATATTCCAGAGTAGACTAGCGTATACGGTTCTTTTCCCATATGATGGGCGATGGATGATCCCATATCCATTTAGTGTGGTGACTCCAAAGACTGTATACGGGTGCTCAGTGGAGACTAGGTACACTGAACGGACTCACCGAGAACTCTTATATGGTATTATATCTATCGTCGGATAGCAGTTCTTAGGTGACACTGGTACAGGTTAGTCTGTAGATCCGAGATCGTCATAGAGGCTTGTTTGTCCTCCCACTGTACTTTGATCTCCACCCCACCACGGCTCTACTGAGTTGTGAAAACAGGTGGATTTTGGGTACAGTCCCGAGGCACATGGAGGCAATGAGCGATAAGAGGGGTTTCTTCTCTCCCGGTATTGGGGGTTGATGTTGTGCTATGCTCGATTGGCTATAACAGGAAGTCCATGGCCAGGGCTGCTAAGATTTACTGATAAGTGTTATCAGTAGTTTCTCGATCTGTTATGAGCTATATACCGGCATGACTTATTGAGTTATTGGGTCGACCATACCATCCGTAGACTCGATATGCAGCATATCTGACGAAGAGACCGGACTGCACGGTAAGTGTTGCCAGTTGGCTCGACGGGAGTTTTGAAAAGTTCGCTTGTATTTCTTCTGATTGCTCAATTCCTAGGAGCCGTTACGTACAGCTAGTGCCATTGACGGTTTATGAGTATGTAATATGATCACTGCCTACTTCTAGCGTATTGATGAGTCTTAGAGTCCTACAGAAGGGTTTCTTAGCTCAGGCGAAAAGATGTGGTGTGCATATGAGATATGCGCGGGAGCTCGATTAAATGCGTGTATATGATACCGTGTTTTAATCGGGGGTTTTCTATTGGTTGGGTCGTATGAAATATGACCGGTTTATTAAATCAAGTGTTGATTTAATATTGACTTTTAGCTCACTTGTTTAAAACCTTTTCCTATTTGGATGTATGCATGTATATATATGTTGATGTGGATGCACACATACATACATACATGTGTCATTGTTGTTGATACATTGGAGATGGCAATGCAAGACTCACATGGAATAAATATATGTATATATTTGTTATTGAGAAAAAGAAAAAGGGAATTAAATCATGGTTGAATTTTCTTCTACACTATTCTTTACTTGACCTAGGTTTTGACCATGGTTTCATTTCCTTTGTTCTTTAACTCACTAATGAAAATATCTAGATATTTATTGACCATGGTTACAAGTGAGTGTAACTCTAGTATATTTTTTCTTTTCTCATTTTTATTATGAGAATTATAAAAAATTGAGCTCATGCTTTGCCATCTCCTTCTTCTTCCTCTTTCACGATCTCTTGAGTTTTTTATTGAGTGGGGAATATAAAAACAAAGGGTTTTTAAGTGAGAATACAAACCACATCACCAATCTATACTAGCCTAGCCCATTAGTGTAGGTTGTTTGCTCCACTTCTTCATAGATCAAGTGAAGCTAGGAGCTTGAGCAAAGGGACTCCGGGTGGATCGTCGTGGACTTAGAAGAATTCGAGCGAGCCGGTTCAAACCATTGTTGATCTAAGGAGTCAAGGAGGGAGGTCTACAAAGGTTGTATTTCTCCCCACTTAGTGTTAGACACTACATAGTATGTGATACTTTATGTTGTTACCCTAGATTTCTAGTTCGATTCATGGTTGGAATTGTTTAGCACCCCGTAAAATTTTAATATAGCATGTGTGATGCAACCCAAACCCTAGGCATGGTTTTAAAGAATCCCTACAGTGGTATCAGAGCCAAGCTAGAAACTTCGACGATGTTAAATATTACGAAACCGAAACAACTCCGAAAAATACAGATTTCTAAAACCCTGGGATCTGCTCTCTGTTGATTTTTAAATGGTCTCTAAAAATTATTTTAGCAACTGCGCAAGATTGTATGTGATACATATAGAACACAGATGAAAAATGAGGCCTATCCACCGGATTTCACCCGAGCACATGCTCTGAAAAACCGAGCAGGCCGGCCTAAATTGCTCTAAAATGCCTCGTTTTTCTTTTGTGCTCTGGTGTGTAGGTTTTGGGGTTTCAGGTATTGTTAGTTTAGCCCAAAATTTCATGCGATGTTAATTGTGCTTAAGGGCTAATTCGTAGTATTTTGGAGTCGTAATTTTAACAATGTTTTGGTAACTTGGACGACGTTTAACAGTTCGAACGAATATCGCACACCACCTCATTACGCTCGCTGGAAATTTTCAAGGGTTGGAATTTCCCAAGTTGAACATATTCGGAAGATCGTGCAAGTATCCATATGGACCCTCTAGAAGAACATAGTCCTAACTCGATCCGATGACCATGGAATCGCGGCCAAACCTTAGGGTTTGCCGTAGTTCTGTGGCGCCATAGGTGAGGAAAGGGTTGACCCTTCTACGGTTGGTCCATAGACACTGTGGCACTTTTTGGGTAATTTAACTTTGCTCAAGTGTTGAGCTCTCGGGGTAATTTGTGGGTGTTTGTTGATTCGATCGAAACGTTTAACATCGTCTAGATATATGTGAAAATGATGATTCCAATTGTTGCTGTTTTTCACTTTCTTTTCTGCGACCGTAAGTGTAGTATGTGGTGTATCGCCGGTTTCGTTGCTATACATCAACGACAATTGGGATACTCATACTTACTTACGTTGATGACATATGATGTTATATGTTGTTGAAATATGTTGTACAGGATCGTCGTGAATGAATGGCCGGGGGTTTTATGTGAGATGAGAGTTTTTATTTTCATTCATGCAAAATTCATTGTATGTAATATTCTTTTATTGTGGGCACTTCCGGGTTGAGAATGATATCACCATTGTTGTATATTATTTACTTTTCCGCATTAGGATAGACCCAAGGAGGGGAGCACAAGTGACCGGGTTCTAGGGTTCAGTGGGAGGCCATTTCGAGGAGTCGAGACCGGGTCTCCTAAACTCTAGAATTGGTAGGGTCACTTGCCTCTCTCATAGGGGTTTAGGGGTGTGGGCTTGGCTATTCATCGCCACTGTGGAATCCATATTTTTTATTGTTGGCTAAATACAAAATACGGACCTCCTAGAATATCCTATATTTTTATATATGCGCTTCTGCTGTTGTTATTCTGTGATGTGATCACTTTACATGATGAGACGATTGGTATTATATATATGATATATAATAAACGTTGCTTTTGTTTTGCATCCGCATTAGTCCCGCCCCGCTATGCCGTTAGTTAAGTAACCAAACGGTGCATAACGGGACATTGTGGCTAATGCGGATGGCATAAGCGTACGTTCTATTTTCGTTTCTTTTCTGTGATGGCTTAAGGACTTAAATGATGGGACTACATTAATGAGATTAATGTAAAGAAAAATGAACCTAAAAGATGTTGTAGATACGGATTTGAAACCCACTCGGCTTTTTATGAAAAAGGAAGTTTTCAAAGTGCGGAGCTTAAACCTCTCCTTTTAAAACCATTGGATTCTACAACGATATCAAGTTCAAAGCGTTAAAGGTTTTCTTAAAAACTATTCGCAGCCCTCCGTCATTTAAAGAAGTAGAGTACTTAGTATTCGTGCTACGTATGTTGACTATAGCCAAGGTGTAGTGTACTGTACCTAAGTGATGTTTTCCTACACAACATATGATGCGATTAATTAGGACAGTCACATGATTATGTTGACTATAGCTAAGGGTCATGTGGGTGGGTCTAATTAATCATGAAATGACGGTTAGAACTTGACTAGTGCTTATGATATGTTTGAAGGATTTCCTTAGCACCACTACTAGGGTTTGGTAGCATCACAGATGCCGTATTAAAATTTTATAGGGTGCTAAAGAAACTATCCAAAGGATCAAACTAGAAAAGCTAGGGTAACACATAACTTTAACACAATCCACAAGAAGTAAAGTACTAGGTTTAGAGAATACAACCTTTGTAGCTCCCTTTACTAGACTCTTTGGCTACTTGAGGGTTGAAAGAAGCTTGCATAAGATCCTCCAAGTCCACGATGATCCACCCGGAGTCCTCTTTGTCCAAGCTTGAAGCTCCACTTGATCAAGAGAAGAAGTTGAAGCCAACACTATAAACTAATGGGCAAGAGTAGTATAGAATGATGATGTGGCTTGATTTCTCACTTAAAAACCCTAACTTGATCACTCTTTTGTTCACTATCAAAACCTAGAGAGCAAGAGAGTGAGGAAGAAGAAGATGGCAAATGAAAGAGCTCAAGATAATGATAAGCTTAGAATAAAAATGAGAAAGGAAAATATATATATTTTCCTCTTCTCATTCTTAACCCTAGTTAATAAATATCTCATTTGGAACACTAATGGCCATGGAAAGATAACTCAAGGTTAACAAATGGTTTAGTGGATGAATAAAATAATCAACCATGAGTGATATTTCCATTTCCATTAATCCAAAAAATAAATATCAACATATTTACTAGCATGTGAGTCTTATATTGCCACCATCAAGTGTATCAACAACCATGACACACATGTGTATGCATGTATGTGTGCATGCACCTCCAAATGTGCAACAATGTAAACATATGCATACATCCATGCATACACCAAAAGATAAAAGGGTTTAAAGTGAAAATGCTAATGGTCAATGTTAAATCAATACTTGATTTAGCAAACCGGTCATATCACATACGACCCAACCAATAGCAAACCGCCCGATTAATATACGGTAACATATACGCGCATTTAATCGGGTCCCCGCGCATATCTCATATGCACACCACATCGTTTCGCCTGGACTAGGTAACTCCATTGTGGGACTCTAAGACTCGTCAATACGCCGGCAGTGGGTGATGATCAAATCAAGCACCCCCAAGCCGCAAGAGGTCAGCTAAACGTAACGGCCACCCGGGTATTGAGCGATCAGAAGAAAACAAGCGAAACTGTAACAACTCCCTTCGAGTCAGCCGACAACACTACCATACAGTCCGTTCTTTTCGTCAGATATGTTGCATATTAAGTTTAGGGATGGTAACGTCGACCCCAATAACTCAATAAGTCGTGCCGATGAATGGTCTATAACAGATCGAGAAACTACTGATAACACTTATCAGTAAATCTCAACAGTCCTGGCCAGGGACTTACTGATATAGCCAATCGAGCACAGCACAACATCAACCCCCAATACCGGGAGAGACGAAACCCCTCCTATCGCTCATTGTCTTCATGTGTCTCGGGACTATACCCAAAAGCCACCTGTTTGCACGACTCAGTAGAGCCGTGGTAGGGTGGTAATCAAAGTACAGTGGGAGAAAACACAAGACTCTATGACGATCTCGGGTCTACAGACTAACCAGTACCAGTGTCACCAGAGAACTGCTATCCGACGATAGATATAATACCATATAGGAGTTCTCGGTGACTCCGTGCAGTGTACCCAGTCTCCACTGAGCACCCGTATATGATCTCGATGTCAAACATCAATGGATGTGGGAACATCCATCGCCCATCATATGGGTCTAGTATCATATACGCTAGTCTACTCTGGTATATCGATGCCCCATCTCGATACACCTACGACTAGGGACATTTCAGGATATGTTTATAAACTACAGACATCCCACTAGTATGATCTCTATCATAATCACAGTAGTCAAGAAAATATCTTCAGGGCATTATCAACATGTGTAAATGATTAAAAGCATGATCAAGTCAACATATCAGATAAAGAAGAACCAGATAGCATACTATCATGTCGAGCAAGAATGTCATCTGTATATATATATACATGTATAAATACATCCACTATCATATAATGGACTCTACGACATATATATATCCAACAATCTCCCACTTGAACTAAGGCCAGTTATTGGCGTATCTCATCCCCAACATTTCAAAAAGTCGCTCATGCCGCGGCTGAGGGAGGGCCTTAGTGTATGGATCCGCAGTGTAATTCTTTGTGTCTACTCTCCTAATCTCGATCTCGCGGCGATCTACAATCTCCCAGATCAAATGAAAGCGCCTCAAGATGTGTTTGGACCGCTGATGGATCCTGGGCTCCTTGGCTAATGCCATAGCCCCATTATTATCACAATACAATGGTATTGGATCAATAATGGTTGGAACTACTCGTAGCTCCGAGACGAACTTCTTCATCCAAACTGCTTCCTTGGCAGCATCATTCGCAGCAATGTACTCAGCTTCCATTGTAGAGTCTGCAACGGTATCCTGCTTAGAACTTTTCCAACTTACCGCCCCTCCATTGAGGGTAAATACAAACTGAGAGATAGATTTGTTGTCGTCCTTATCACTCTGGAAGCTCGAATCAGTAAAGGTCTCCATTTGGAGATCTCCATTACCATACACCAAGAACAATTCTTTAGTCCTTCGCAAGTACTTAAGAATGTTCTACACAGCTATTCAGTGATTCTCCCCTGGGTTGGATTGATACCTGCTTACTACACTAAGTGCATAAGCTACATCTGGGCGTGTACATAACATCGCATACATTATAGATCCTACGGCTGAAGCATAGGGTATGATGCTCATGCGAGCTCTCTCTTCATCGGTCTTTAGGCAAAAGTCCTTGGAGAGAATGACTCCATGGCAAGCAGGTAAGGCACCCCGCTTGGAGCCTTCCATACTAAACCTTTTTAGGATGGTGTTGATGTACCTGGTTTGGGACAATCCCAATAACCTCTTGGATCTATTCCTATAGATCCGAATGCCCAGAATGTATGTGGCATCACCCAGGTCCTTTATGGAGAACCTTAGTGATAAGAAAGATTTGACCGACTGTAGCATAGGAATATCATTTCCTATCAGAAGAATGTCATCTACGTACAATACGAGGAATGTGACAGCTCTCACTACAACCTTCTTATAAACACAAGGTTCATCTGGATTTTTGATGAAATCAAACTCTTTGATAACAGCATAAAAATAGATGTTCCAACTCCGTGATCCCTGCTTCAATCCATAAATGGATTTATGCAATCTACATGATTTCCCGCTGCTCCCACTGTCAATGAAGCCTTCTGGCTGATCCATATAAACGCATTCATCTAAATCTCCATTTAGAAATGCAGTTTTAATGTCCATCTACCAGATTTCACAGTCGTAGTGAGAAGCAATAGCAAGTAGGATCCGAATGGATTTAAGCATGGCTACGGGAGAAAAAGTTTCGTCATAGTCCAGACCTTCTCTTTGACGAAAACCCTTCGCCACAAGTCTTTCCTTATAGGTCTCTACCTGCCCATCTACACCAATCTTTCATTTAAAGATCCATTTGCACCCCACAGGTTTTACCCCAGGGGGTACAATGTCCAAAGTCCATACTTTGTTGGTGTACGTAGACTCCATTTCAGATCTCATGGCATCCAGCCACTTCACAGAGTCTCCACTCGTGATAGCTTGCTGAAAACTGGTAGGATCATCATCCACCATGAAGAAGTCTTCACCATCACCATCAATGAGGAAACCGCAGTACCTCTCCGGTGGTCGAGAAGTCCTACCATACTTACGGAGTGGCCGAGGTTCATCAGTATCTGTTGCAACAGCCTGTTCAACCAAGTCATCATTTGTAATTTGTGTTTCAAGAACTTCTTCGAGGTCTACCACACTGCCATCTTTATCATTTGTAAAAAACTCTTTTTCTAAAAATATGGCATACTGAGAAACAAACACCTTTTGGTCCTCCTTGTGGTAGAATAGATATCCATAAGAATTCTTTGGATATCCTACAAAATTACACATGACCGACTATGTCTCGAGTTTGTCCAGATTTTGCTTTTTAACATAGGCCGGACAACCCTAAATCTTAATTCTTTTAAGAGATGGTCTTTTCCCATGCCATATCTCATATGGCGTGGTAGACACAGTTTTGGTTGGGACCATGTTCAGTAGAAACGCTGCAGTCTCCAATGCATGCCCCAAAAATGAGACGGGTAACTCAGCATTACTCATCATGGAACAGACCATATCTAATAGGGCCAGATTCCGTCGTTCTGACACACCGTTGTGCTGTGGTGTGTAAGGAGGAGTGAGTTGAGAGAGAATCCCATTTAGAAAGTTCGCAAACTCTGTACTGAGGTACTCCCCACCTCGATCTGATCGAAGCATTTTGATACTGAAGCCGATTTGTTTTTCTACTTCGAGTTTATATTCAGTGAATTTCTCGAAAGCTTCGGACTTGTGTTTTAATAAAAATACATGACCGAATCTTGAGAAATCATCAGTGAAAGTAATGAAGTATGAAAAATCGCCTCTTGTCTGTGTAGACATTGGCCCGCATACATCACTATGTATGAGGCCTAAGAGCTCAGTAGCTCTTTCTCCGTGTCCGGTAAACGGAGTTTTGGTCATTTTACCCTTGATACAAGAATGGCAAGTCGCATAAGATTTATATTCAAAAGGGTTTAAATATCCATCTTTAAATAGCTTTTTTAGTTTTGTTTCGTTAATATGACCAAGTCTACAGTGCCAAAGGAAACCTTCATTTATTTCTGAAAGTTTTCTTTTATTAGTGTGTTGTATGCTGAAAACTGTGTGTTGATTTAGGACGTATATCCCGTTATTAAGTGTACCATACCCAACCAACATTTGATTCAGGTGAATGTTCATAACATTGTTCTGCAATACAAAATTATATCCTTCATTGTCTAACAAAGAAACAGATATTATATTACAAAGCATACTAGGTACATAAAAACATGGGTTCAAAACCAATATACATCAAGACGGCAACCCCAAGTGACACTCTCCCACTGCAACTGTATGTACATTGGAACCATTTCCAGCGCGAAGAGTATGGTCACCTGTCTTCAAAACCTTGCTATTTCTCAGCCCCTACATACAATTGCAAATGTGAGAACCTGAACCGATATCTAATACCCAGGTAGCAGAGTTTATTGAAAAACAGTTTTCTGTCACAAACACACCTGAAGCGGAAGCATCCCCATGCTTCTTCTTCATGAGATCCAAGTACTCAGTGCAATTGCGCTTCCAGTGTCCCGCTTTGTGGAAGTGATAACATTCCCCTTTCCCCGATTCCCCAGCCGTGGACTTATCTTTCCCCTTAGCCTTTTTGACTACACCCTTAGGTTTGGTGGGTTTCTTCTTCATCTTTCCCTTAGCCTTAGCCTTCGGGCGAGAGGAGGAAGATGGCCTAACACTCAAAACGGGAGTCTTTACTGACTTGAGCGTGCTCTCTGCACTCCTTAACATATTAAGGAGTTCAGATAGTTCCTTCTCCATGTTGTGCATGTTGAAGTTAACTATAAATTGAGTAAAGGTGGAGGGGAGAGACTGCAGAATAATATCAGTATATTGCTCATTTTCCATTGTCCACCCAAGGTCCTCAAGCTCTTCTATGAGAGCTATCATCTTCAGAACATGGTCTCCAACTGGTGTGCCAGGGGCCATCCGCATCCGAAACAGCTTTCGTGATGCTTCGTATCGTAAGACATGAGATTGCTCCCCATACAACTCCTTTGTATGGAGAAATATGGCTTGGACGTCCATATTCTCGTGCTCGTTCTGATGTGTGTTATCCATCGATACAAGCGCGAGGAATTTGGCCGTGGCACAGTCAGCGTCCCATGTCTTGCGGATTTCTTTATCCGCAACTGAAGATTTAGGACCAGGGATGGGCGGGGTTGGAGCCATGAGGGCATATGATATCTTATCATAAGTCAAGGCAATGTTAAGGTTTCTTAGTTAGTCTTTATAATTGGTCCCATTCAGTTTATTTTTATCTAGTAGAAGCTTGAGTCCTGTCATTGGTATCTGCCATTAAGAGAGAGAAAAGAATACACTCAGCGAAAGATCAGATTGGTTATTTTCTTATCTAATCGATGTCTCCCACTGCTTTAATCAAGTTTTTCTTTCAAACCTTAAAAAGAAAACTAGCCAGGATTAATTACAGTCTACAACTTCGCTAACCGTTCAGCCAGGCCAGTGTCGGTACTTGAGGGAGGTTCCCCGTTCTTTCTCACGGACCTAATTAATATAAACCTCGTCTTCCCAGAGGCGTAGCCCCGTTAACACCTTTTTAGACACCTAATAGGTTAGCTAATTATAAACTGCAAAGCTCTCCTGGGATCAACTATTGCCCACAGTGGGATCGGGATCCAACCATTATATGGAAGGTATGCAATCTCATTGCAAATTTCAACTCTTGAAATTCCCGATATGGTTTTTACCCCTAGTACTCATGACCTTAACTATGGTCTGTTGGAAATATGTATACCCTAAAGGCCATTATATGATAGTGGATGTATTTATACATGTATATATATATATATATATATATTCGGTGTACATTCTTGCTCGACATGATAGTATGCTATCTGGTTTTTCTTTATCTGACATGTTGACTTGATCATGTTTTTATTCATTCATACATGTTGATAAAGCCCTGAGGATAAAGGCTTGACTACTGTGATTATGATGGAGATCATACTAGTGGGACATCTGTAGTTTATAAGCATATCCTGAAAAGTCCCTAGTCGTAGGTGTATCAAGATGGGGGCATCGATATACCAGAGTAGACTAGCGTATATGATACTAGACCCATATGATGGGCGATGGATGTTCCCACATTCATCGATGTTTGACATCGAGATCGTATACTGGTGCTCAGTAGTGACTGGGTACACTGGACGGACTCACCGAGAACTCCTATATTGAATTATATCTATCGTCAGATAGCAGTTCTCAGGTGACACTGGTACAGGTTAGTCTGTAGACCCGAGATCGTCATAGAGTCTTGTGTGTTTTCCCACTGTACTTTGATTACCACCCTACCACGGCTCTACTGAGTCGTGCAAACAGGTGGCCGTTGGGTACAGTCCCGAGACACACGAAGGCGATGAGCGATAGGAGGGGTTTCGTCTCTCCTGGTATTGGGAGTTTATGTCGTGCTGTGCTCGATTGGCTATATCAGTAAGTCCCTGGCCAGGGCTGTTGAGATTTACTGATAAGTGTTATCAGTAGTTTCTCGATCTGTTATAGACCATTCATCGGCGCGACTTATTGAGTTATTGGGGTCGACGTTACCATCCCTTGACTAGATATGCAGCATATTTGACGAAGAGACCGGACTGTACGGTAGTGTTGCCGGTTGGCTCGACGGGAGTTGTGACAGGTTCGCTTGTTTTCTTCTGATCGCTCAATACCAGGGTGGCCGTTACGTTAGCTGACCGCTTGCGGCTTGGGGGTGCTTGATATGATCATCACCCACTGCCGGCGTATTGACGAGTCTTAGAGTCCCACAATAGAGTTACCTAGTCCCGGTGAAACGATGTGGTGCATATATGAGATATGCGTGTGGAACCAGTTAAAATGTGCGTATGAGATACCGTATTTTAATCGGGCGATTAGCTTTTGGTCGGGTCGTATGTGATATGACCGGTTTGCTAAATCAAGTGTTGATTTATTATTGACCATTAGTTTCTCACTTTGAACCCTTTCTTGTCATTTTGTTGTATGCATGCATGTATGCATTTATTCCCATTCATGCACATATGGATGTGCATGCACACATACATGCATACATAATTCTATCATGGTTGTTGATATAGTGGATGGTGGAAATATAAGACTCTCACCATTTATAAAATATATGGATATTATTTTTTGGAAAAGAAAAATGGAAATGGAAATTGTTATCATGGTTTAATTTTTTATTCTTGCACTAACCCTTTGGTTTAACCATGATTTAATTTCTATGGCCATTTTTGATCCAAAACAAATATCTAGATATTTTATTACTATGGTTAAGAATGAGAAAGAGAAAATATATATATTTTCATTTCTCATTTTTATTCATAGGCTTATCATTATCTTGAGCTCTTCACAAGCCATCATCTTCTTTCTCCTTTCTCTCTTGCTCTCTAGTTTTCTCTTGTGAGCAAAAGAGTCATCAAGTTAGGGTTTTGAAGTGAGAAAACAAACCACATCACCATTCTACACTAGTCTTGCCCATTAGTGTAGAGTGTTAGCTTCCATTTCTTCTCTTGATCAAGTGGAGCTTCAAGCTTGGACAAAGAGGACTCCGGGTGGATCGTCGTGGACCTAGAGGATCTCAAGTGAACCTTTTTTCCAACCCTCAAGTAGCCAAGGAGTCTAGCGTAGGGAGCTACAAAGGTTGTACTCTCAAAACCCTAGCTTTTACTACTTGTGTTTATGTTAAAAGTTATGTTACCCTAGCTTTTCTAGCATGATCTTTAAGTTTGTTTCTCTAGCACCATATAAATTTTAAATATGGCATGTGTGTTGCCTCCAAACCCTTGTAGTGGTGCTGTAGGAACCCCTTCATGGTATCAGAGCCAAGCTAGAGCCTTAGGGTAACCTAGACAACGTTAAAAACCTCGAACGAACGAAAATCGACGACCGAAGGGTGCTCTCTGAAATTTTTTCTAAAACCTGGATTTTTTCAAATTAAAAATACTTAAAATATTTAGCAGGGTATTTTATGGGCCCACCAGAAATACAAAGCCCTGACTCATCCGTACGACCGCGGAACCGCGGCCATAGTGGCCTTTCTGCGGCGGTTCCGCGGCGCAGTAGGAGAGTTTTAGGCCGTAGCTTCTTGTGCAGGCCCATATGTATTTTGTTCTGTTACCGGTATTTTTTAAAACTGCTCAGGTGTTGAGCTTTCTGAGAAGTCTTTGGGTGTTCAATCGTTCGATCGAATGTTTTAACGTCGCCTGGTTCATTACCATCTGATACAATAAATGGAATCTACAAATTTATTTGTTGCGTGTAAATCTAGCAGTTCGGTCGCGGCAACAATCGGAAATCATGTTGAATTATCCGGCTTGTTTTGAAAAGGTGTTTTTGTTTGTGTATATGCCCTAGGGGCCATTATTGTATCATACTAGCTTGTATATTATTTAATGGAAGCTTGGGATATTCACAGTTCTATACCAGTCTTGCTAAAAATGGTAGTATGTTTCTTGGTTTGTTTCTACTTTAATATGTGCATATATTTCATGTAACGTATTATTTATACATATTAGTAAAGCCCATAGGATCTTTCTTGATTACCAGCGTTATGATGGCAGTCACACTAGTGGGGGCTGGGTAGTCTATAAGCAACAACCTATACAGGTCCCTGGTCGTTGGATTATCGAGACAGGGCATCGATATTCCGGAGTAGACTAGTGTGTACGCTTCTCATCCCAGTTGGGGAGATGGTCTGTCCTACAGCCATCAGTACGTCGTACTGGAGATAGTATACAGGTGTTAGGTAACGGGTACACCGGACAGGACTCGCAGGGGAACTGTTGGTTGGTATTATACTCGTCACCAGTTAACAGTTCCCAGGTGACATCAGTATAGCATAGTCCGCAGACTTGACACTGCTATTTCGCCTCGAGTGTGTCCCACTGTTCTTAGATTGCTACCCTACCACGGCTCAAAGGAGTCGTGCAAACAGTGTTAGTGTATATACCCTAGAGGCCATTACTGTATCATACTAGCTTGTATATTACTTGATGGAAGCTTGGGATATTCACAGATGTATAGACAATCTTGCTCAAAATGGTAGTACGCTACTTGGTTTGTCTCTACTTTAATATGTGCAGGTGTTTCTTTTAGCATATCGCTTATATACATATTAGTAGAGCCCTTAGGATCTTTGCTTGATTACCAGCGTTGTGATGGCGCTCACACTCGTGGGGGCTGGGTAAACCATAAGCACATCCTTATACAGGTCCTTAGTCGTAGGACTATCGAGACAGGGCATCGATACTCCGGAGTAGACTAGCGTATGCGCTTCTCATCCCAGCGGGGGAGACGGTCTGTCCCACAGCCGTCAGTACGTCGTACTTGAGATAGTATGCGGGTGCTCGTTAGGTTACGAGTACACTGGATAGGACTCGTCGGGAACTGTTGGTTGGTATTATACCTATCGTCAGTTATCAGTTCCCAGGTGACATGAGTACAGCTTAGTCCGCAGACTTGACACTGTCACTTCGCCTCGAGTGTGTTCCCACTGTACTTAGATTACTACCCTACCACGGCTCAAAGGAATCGTGTAAACAGGTAGTAGTTGGGTGCAGTCCCGAAGCACTTGGAGACAGTGACGGTTAGACAGGATTCGTCTCTCCCGGTATTGGGGGTTGACATCGCGCTGTGTCTAGGAGAGCCATTACACAAGTAGTCCCTGGTCAGGGCAAGCGAGATATACTAGTAGGTTTCCAGTGTTATCTCAGGGTGTTCTGGGCTTCACTTTGGCACGACTTGTACCGCTATTAGGGGACTGACGTTTACCGCCCCCCTAGGCCCGCCATGCGATTTATCAGACGAACAGACCGGACTGTACGGAGATTGTCACATACAGGCTCAGTATGAGTTCGGATGGGTTTACCTCATCGGCCTTCTTATCGACATCTACCTGGGGACCGTTACGTACATCTAGTGCCACTTGCGGTCTGTGGTTAAACCCACTGTCAGCGTAGTGTCGAGTCTTTAGAGTCCCACACAGAGAGTTTCCCTGCATTGAGCGAAACGTGTAGAGGCCGTATGGTTTTACGGCAGGGCTACGATAACTTATGTGCACTTGTGTGCGTATGGTGTTCGGGCAGGCAATACTAGTGGGCTTTGGTTTGAGCCAGATCCTAGTATTGCAAAGATGGATTTGATTTGTCTTCTGTGCATTCGCATTCTACGGAATGCGGATGCGGGTGTGTATGCACAGTTTTGAGGAGCGATGAAGGAGGAGGTGCCCATTAGGGTTTTGGCAGATGGTTCGGCCAAATCCGTAATGTGGCACACTAATTAGGGTTTTTGACAATTCGTTTGGTCAAAACCGTTATGAGCCGGAGACATTATTTACTAATCCTTTTATTGATAATTATGTTATGGCTAATTACATTGACCATTTGACCATCTTGACTTTGTTGACCGTTTGACCAAAGTTGACTAGGATCTTCTTGAAAGGTCTAAAGTATTCTTTGGTTTTCTTCTTCATTTTGTTATGATAATGGTCATGTCATTTGTAGCCATCAACTTTATCTTGATGGGATTAGTAATGATAGTGTTTTTGCATTATTGCAACCATGGTTGTGTTTTCTCTTGGTGAAGATTTCATTTGTTCATTCTCATTCTCTCTCATAGAAAAGAAATGAGAAACATTTCCATGGTTGCTCCTCCTTCCTCCTCCTCTTGATTCTTCCTTTGATCTCATGTGTTGAGAGAAAAAGGATTCCACTTGACAAACACATCCATACATCTCCTCTACACATCCTAGGGCTTTTAGACTAGCAATCTCTTTGCCCTAGTTGCCTCGGCTCGAGGTGGAGTTCGGTATACATCTCTCGGGTGGATCGTCTTCGACTCAAGAAGGTCGCGGAGGTGCCCAAGGTCCGGATCGACACTTGGAGCTTGGATGGACGAGCGGGACAGCAGAATGAAGACCCGAAGGACCGATTTCGTGAGGTATACTTTCTACAGCATAGTAGTTATAGCCTCTTGTAATTTACTAGTTTCTAGTTTAGCAAAGTCCGTGCTCTAAGTCCATGTCGCCTTGCGCCAAATTATTGTTTTTCGTCGTTTCCGACTCCCCGTAAGAACCGGGATGAGCAACGTGGACTTACAGTGGTATCAGAGCCTAGCTAAACAAAAACTAGTAAGTTAGCAAAGTGTTAAGAATATCGATCGGAAAAAAGTCGCAAAACACATCCACAAAACCTCAAGTTTCTGTCGATTTTTATACTGCTCAAAAAGTGTATTAAAATATATGAAAAATCGTCTAAGGGTTTTGTGAAAACACTGCAGAAAAACGATCCAGTGATTCGATCAAACGACCGCGGTTCCGCGGCAATGACATGCTCATTGCCGCGGTTCCGCCGCCGTTTTGACTCGGCACTGGATCGGGTTTTGTGCAGTGTTTTAGTTTGGATGTTTTGGGATTTTTAATACATGTTTTTTCTACCCAGATTTTCCAGAGAGCAAATTGACTTTTGGGGTGGTTAAAAATCCGTATTTTGATCGATATTCTGTAGACTTTGGCTAATGCATATTTTCTGTGATGTGATATATGTATTGACCGTCCGCTAATCGCTATACGTCGATTAGTGGGGGTTATACATATCTATGATCTGTAATGTTGATGGTTTGTGTATATGAACTCGGTGGATTGTCGCGGATGAATAGCCGGGAATGGGTGTGAGATGCGAGTTTCTTTTTCTTTCATTCATTGTAAAATTTGTAAATTGATGTAATATTATTTGTTTGGCCGCACAACTGGGTCGGGGTTGTAGCCGTCATTGTATTATTTCTTTTTACTGTTTTTGCTCCTAAGATAGACCCAAGGTGGGGTGCACAAACTACCGGGTATCTCGAAGTGCCGAGTGGCCTACTCACGGTGTTGCGGGAGGTTGCTTCGCTTCGGGTACTTGGCGGGTAGTTTGCCGCACCTGTAGGGGTCTAGGGTGGGGTTTGGCTATTCATCGCGACCGTGTAATCCGTTTTTCGTTGTAGGCTCGAACGAATCGCGGATTCCTAGTATATCCAAAGTGTTCATCTCTGATCTGTAATGTCTATCATTGCTATATATAATAACTATTTAGGTGTTGCTTATGTTTTGCATCCGCGCTAGCCCAGCTCCCGCTCTGTCGTTAGTTAAGTAACCTAACGGGTGATGACGGGGCCCCGTGGCGAATGCGGATGGCATAAGCGTACACCATATTTTGGTTGTTTTCTGCAATGGTAGGTTTAAATGATGGGACGCATTAAAAGAACTAATGCAAGAAAATAAACCAAGTAAAAGTCGTTGGAACACTTTGAAAACAACTCGGTTCTTTTCAAAAACCAGCATTTTAAACGCGGAGCTTGAACCACTCCTTTTAAAAGCTATCTCATTCCATCGACTATATCAAGTTCACTACGTTCACGGTTTCGCCAAAACCATTCGTAGCCCTCCGTCATTTCGGTTAAATATTCAGTAGTATTCAAGCTATGTATTTTGACCTTCGCCATGGCATAGTGATTGGTAGCTGCTGAATATTTATCTGTAGCATAGATAGATGCGTTGGTTTGGGACAGTCGTACTACTATCTTGGCCTTCGTCAAGGGTATGTACGGCTGGGTTCAAATTAACCTGGATAATGACGGGTAGAACTTGACATGTGACTTATGATATGTTGGCCTTGGTCAAGGTCATAAGAGCATGGGGCAAAAATTCACATCGGGAGTTTCATAAGTACTGAAACTTGCTAGCGCTGCATACCATTTGGAGTGTGATGATTCTGGTAGGATTCCTTCGGTTTTATCACGCGATGATATTTGGATCCCGATCCTACTGTGAGTATATGCTACTCCTCGGGAAATCTCTCACTTAACGATCAATGCTATAAACCAAGTAGGTGTCTAGAAAGGTGTTAGCGGGGCTATGCCGACAGGGAAAAGAGGTTACTT
This sequence comes from Agapanthus africanus, assembly GCA_030015575.1. Lineage (NCBI taxonomy): Eukaryota > Viridiplantae > Streptophyta > Magnoliopsida > Asparagales > Amaryllidaceae > Agapanthus > Agapanthus africanus. The sequence continues at coordinate 238,330,416 of JASDDO010000031.1, forward strand.
AATTAAGGAACTTCGCGAAAGCGTTGGAAAACCTCCCTCGAAGTACCGACACTGGCCTGGCTGAACGGTTTAGCAAGTATTGTACGGTGAGATTGATCCTGACTAATTCTTCCTTTATGGTTTGAGGAGGGATTCGAGAGACAGTGGGAGCCATCCTGTTTAGATAAAATAAAAACCAATCTAAACTTGCAAGAGCATCATGCTGAGTGTTTTCTTCTCTCTCTCTTATTGCAGCGACCCAGTGACCGCACCTTGGTTACATCTAGATAATAAAATGACTGAATCTGACTGTTATGACTGGCAAAGGTCTGTCCAGATGTCCATTGCCCATGACAAGCTGGGACACCTCTTGACTGATCCAACCCCTGCCGTCTCAGGTCCAGTTTCCCCTGTCACGGATATTCATATCCGCGAGACATCGGAAAGGAACTGTGCGAAAGCCAAGTGCCTCGTGTGAGCCTCAGTTGATGGTTTATACCAGAGGCATCACGAGAAGATGGACTCAGCTTCTATCTTCCTCCATAACAAAGTTTTATATGGAGAGCAATCTCGTATCGCAAGATATGAGACCTCGAACGAATTGCTTCCAGCGAGGTTGGCTATCGGGTCATCTGTAGGGGGCAACGTCCTTACAGAGACCAGCTCTTTTGAGCTCTCGGACCTGAAGACCACGTTGAAGAACGAGTCAGATGCTGACTTAGTTCAACAGTCTCTACCTACTACCATGAAGGAAACCAGGGAAGTAGAAAGAAAGAGAAGGGCAGAAGTTTCAGGAATGGATGCAGTAAAAGAGGGATGTTCCTATTGTTACGGGAATGAACATGGACAGAAAGATTGCAGGGCTTGCAAAGCCAGTAGCCAGAATTCGAAGCATGTTGTGGCTTCGGCTTCGGGTGTGTTTGTTATAGAGAACTGTATGTCAGTTAATCCTACTTTCTGGGTATTGGATAACGGATCAGGATCTCAAATCTGTAATTCGTTACAGGCTCTGATAAACCGTAGGGTTATCAGGAAAGGTGATATGACTCTCAGGGTTGCTAACGGAATGAGCATGTATGCTGAATCCGTAGGGGAATATCATCTAGGACAGACAACTGGGCAGATATTGATTCTGCGTAACTGTTTTTATGTACCAGGTGTGACTTGTAATATCATATCTGTATCCTTGATTTCCAAGGAAGGATATGATTTTACTTTTGTAAGCGATGTAGTAAACATCCACCTAAATCAAGTCCTGATTTGGTCAGGTACATTACAAAACGGAATATACGTATTGAATCAAGCTCAGATCTTCAGTGTCCAGAACACACTTAAAAGAAAGTCTCCGGAAACAAATTAGGCTTTCTTATGGCATTGTAGACTGGGTCACATTAATGAGACACGGTTAACAAAGTTACATAAAGAGGGATACTTGAATCCGTTTGAGTATCAGTCTTATGCCACTTGTGAATCTTGTCTCATGGGAAAGATGACAAAGACTCCGTTCACTGGACACGGAGAAAGAGCAAGCGAGCTCTTGGGACTCATACACAGTGATGTGTGTGATCCAATGTCTACACATGCGTGAAGTGGTTATTCATACTTCATTACTTTCACAGATGATTTCTCTAGGTATGGGCATGTCTTCTTGATGAAGCACAAATCCGAGGCCTTTGAGAAATTTCAGGAATACAAGAATGAAGTTGAAAAACAAACAGGCAAAAGTATCAAGACACTAAGATCTGATCGAGGTGGTGAATACTTGAGTGCCGAGTTTCTGGGCTACTTAAAAGAGAATGGAATTCTCTCTCAGCTTACTCCTCCATACACACCACAACACAACGGTGTATCGGAAAGGCGGAATCGAACCCTATTGGATATGGTTCGTTCCATGATGAGTAAGGCTGAGTTACCGCGATCCTTCTGGGGTTATGCGCTAGAAACAGCAGCATATCTCTTGAACAAAGCTCCAACCAAGACTGTGCCTACCACCCCATATCAGATGTGGTGTGGGAAGAAACCCTGTCTTAAGTACCTTAAGACATGGGGATGTCCAGCTTTTGTAAAAAAGAAGCATGCGGACAAGATCGAGGCACGCTCAGTACTGTGTAAGTTCGTGGGATACCCAAAGAACTCCAGGGGGTATTTTTTCTATTACGCAGAGGAACAAAAGGTTTTTGTTTCTCGTCAAGCCCACTTTCTGGAACATCAGTTTTTAGAAAAAGAAGCAAGTGGGAGCATAGTAGAACTGGAAGAAATTCCAGAACCACAAGCTATTACTGAAAGCTTGGAAGAACCAGAAGTTTCAAGAGAACCGGACATCCCAGCGCCACTCCGCAGGAGTAATAGGAATTCTCATCCGCCCGAGAGATACTACGGTTTTCACATAGACGGGGATAAAGAGGATTGCACCATGGATTATGGTGAGCCTACTAGCTTCCAGCAAGCCATTCAGAGCGGTGACTCGGTAAAATGGCTGGATGCAATGTGGGCCGAGATGGAGTCTATGTACAACAACAAAGTTTGGACTTTGGACTTTGCTCCAGAAGGGGTAAAACTCGTAGGGTGCAAATGGATCTTCAGAAAGAAGATTGGTGTAGATGGGCAGGTTGAGACCTATAAAGCTAGACTTGTTGCAAAGGGTTTTCGTCAAAGACCTGGTTTGGACTATGACGAGACCTTTTCTCCAGTGGCTATGCTGAAATCCATTCGGATCCTTCTTGCCATTGCTGCCTTCCACGATTATGAAATCTAGCAGATGGATGTAAAGACGGCTTTCCTAAATGGAAATTTGGAAGAGTGCGTCTATATGGATCAGCCAGAGGGATTCATTCAGAGTGGGAGCAGCGGTAGAGTGTGCAAGTTGCTAAAGTCCATCTATGGACTTAAGCAGGCATCGCGGAGTTGGAACATCTGCTTTGATGATACTGTCAAAGAATTCGACTTTATCAAAAACCCAGATGAACCATGCATTTAGAGTAAGATTGTAGGGAGAACTGTAGTATTCCTCGTCTTGTACGTGGATGACATTCTCCTAATAGGAAATGATATTCCTATGCTACAGTCAGTCAAAGGATTCTTGTCGCAGAGGTTCTCCATGAAGGACCTGGATGATGCCAACTACATTCTGGGGATCCAGATCTATCGTGATAGATCTAAAAGGATGTTGGGGCTTTCACAGTCAAGGTACATCGACACCATACTGAAAAGATTCAGTATGGAAGATTCCAAGCGCGGTAATTTACCGGCTTGTCACGGGATCACCCTCTCCAAAGAGATGTCTCCCAAGACTGATTTGGAAAGGGATCGCATGTCTATTATACCCTACGCTTCTGCGGTAGGCTCTATAATGTATGCGATGTTATGTACCAGACCAGATGTAGCATACGCATTGAGCGTTGTAAGCCGGTATCAGTCGAACCCAGGGGAGAAACACTGGATAGCGGTAAAAAACATTCTCAAGTACCGGAGAAGGACTAAGGAGATGTTCTTGGTGTATGGAGGAAAAGACCTCCAGCTCGAGGCCTTTGCTGACTCCAGCTTCCAGAGTGACAAGGATGACTCCAAGTCCATGTCGGGTATGTCTTTACCCTCAATGGAGGGGCGGTTTGCTGGAAGAGTTCCAAGCAGGAGACCGTTGCAGACTCTACTATGGAAGCGGAGTACATAGCTGCTTGCGATGCCGCAAAGGAAGCTGTCTGGATGAAGAAGTTCCTCACGGAGCTTCAGGTGGTTCCTACCATTGTTGATCCAATACCGCTGTATTGCGATAACAACGGCGCTATAGCTTTAGCGAAGGAACCCAGGTCCCATCAGAAGTCCGGGCACATTTTGAGGCGGTACCACCTGATCAGGGAGATCGTAGATCGCCGAGAGATCGAGGTGAAGATAGTAAATACGGAGAACAACACTGCAGATCCACTCAGTTCGAGCGGTTGATCGAGATGATAGGTCTTCGATACGCCAGTACATGGCCTTAGTGCAAGTTGGAGATTGTTAATGTATATGCCCTAGAGGCCATTACTGTATCATACTAGCTTGTATATTACTTGATGGAAGCTTGGGATATTCACAGATGTATAGACAATCTTGCTCAAAATGGTAGTATGCTACTTGGTTTGTCTCTACTTTAATATGTGCATGTGTTTCTTTTAGCATATCGCTTATATACATATTAGTAGAGCCCTTAGGATCTTTGCTTGATTACCAGCGTTGTGATGGCGCTCACACTCGTGGGGGCTGGGTAATCAATAAGCACATCCTTATACAGGTCCCTAGTCGTAGGACTATCGAGACAGGGCATCGATGCTCCGGAGTAGACTAGCGTATGCGCTTCTCATCCCAGCGGGGGAGACGGTCTGTACCACAGCCGTCAGTAAGTCGTACTTGAGATAGTATGCGGGTGCTCGTTAGGTTACGAGTACACTGGACAGGACTCGTCTGGAACTGTTGGTTGGTATTATACCTATCCTCAGTTATCAGTTTCTAGGTGACATGAGTACAGCTTAGTCTGCAGACTTGACACTGTCAATTCGCCTCGAGTGTGTTCCCACTGTACTTAGATTACTACCCTACCACAGCTCAAAGGATTCGTGCAAACAGGTAGTAGTTGGGTGCAGTCCCGAAGCACTTGGAGACAGTGACGGTTAGGCAGGATTCGTCTCTCCCGGTATTGGGGGTTGACATCGCGCTGTGTCTAGGAGAGCCATTACATAAGTATTCCCTGGCCAGGGCAAGCGAGATATACTGGTAGGTTTCCAGTGTTATCTCAGGGTGTTCTGGGCTTCACTCCGACATGACTTGTACCGCTATTAGGGGACTGACGTTTACCGCCCCCCTAGGCCCGCCATGCGATGTATCAGACGAACAGACCGGACTGTACGGAGATTGTCACATACAGGCTCAGTAGGTGTTCGGATGGGTTTACCTCATCGGCCTTCTTATCGACATCTACCTAGGGACCGTTACGTACAGCTAGTGCCGCTTGCGGTCTGCGGTTAAACCCACTTCCAGCGTAGTGTCGAGTCTTTAGAGTCCCACTCAGAGAGTTTCCCTGCATTAAGCAAAACGTGTAGAAGCCGTATGGTTTTTACGGCAGGGCTACGATCACTTACGTGCACTTGTGTGCGTATGCTGTTCGGGCAGGCAATACTAGTGGGCTTTGGTTTAAGCCAGATCCTAGTATTGCACAGATGGATTTGATTTGTCTTCTGTGCATTCGCATTCTACGGAATGCGGATGCGGGTGTGTATGCACAGTTTTGAGGAGCGATGATGGAGGAGGTGCCCCATTAGGGTTTTGGCAGATGGTTCGGCCAAATCCGTAATGTGGCACACTCATTAGGGTTTTTGACAATTCGTTTGGTCAAAACCGTTATGAGCCAGAGACATTATTTACTAATCCTTTTATTGATAATTATGTTATGGCTAATTACATTGACCACCTTGACTTTGTTGACTGTTTGACCAAAGTTGACTAGGATCTTCTTGAAAGGTCTAAAGTATTCTTTGGTTTTCTTTTTCATTTTGTTATGATAATGGTCATGTCATTTGTAGCCATCAACTTTATCCTGATGGGATTAGTAATGATAGTGCTTTTGCATTATTGCAACCATGGTTGTGTTTTCTCTTGGTGAAGATTTTCATTTGTTCATTCTCATTCTCTCTCATAGAAAAAAAATGAGAAACATTTCCATGGTTGCTCCTCCTTCTTCCTCCTCTTGATTCTTCCTTTGATCTCATGTGTTGAGAGAAAAAGGATTCCACTTGACAAACGCATCCATACATCTCCTCTACAAATCCTAGGGCTTCTAGACTAGCAATCTCTTTGCCCTAGTTGCCTCGGCTCGAGGTGGAGTTCGGTGTACATCTCTCGGGTGGATCGTCTTCGACTCAAGAAGGCCGCGGAGGTGCCCAAGGTCCGTATCGACACTTGGAGCTTAGATGGACGAGCGGGACAGCTGAATGAAGACCCGAAGGACCGGTTTCGTGAGGTATACTTTCTACAGCATAGTAGTTATAGCCTCTTGTAGTTTACTAGTTTCTAGTTTAGCAAAGATTCGTGCTCTAAGTCCATGTCGCCTTGCGCCAAATTATTGTTTTTCGTCATTTTCGACTCCCCGTAAGAACCGGGATGAGCAACGTGGACTTACAAACAGGTAGCAGTTGGGTGCAGTCCCGAGCAATTAGAGGCAGTGGCGGTTAGACAGAATTCGTCTCTCCCGGTATTGGGAGTTGATATCGCGCTGTGTCAGAGAGCCATTACGCAAAGTCCCTGGCCATGGCAAGCGAGATTTACTGGTAGATTCCATTAGTTTCTCAGGGTGTAATGGGCTACGCTCCGACACGACTTATACCGCTATTAGGGGACTGACGCTTGCCGCTCCCTAGGCCCGATATGCGATAGTCTTAGATGAACAGACCGGACTGTACGGAGATTTTCACATCAGGCTCAGTAGGAGTTCGGATGGGTTTCCTCATCGGCCTTCTTATCGACATCTACCTGGAGACCGTTACGTACAGCTAGTGTCGCTTGCAGTCTGTGGTTAAACCACTGCCAGCGTAGTGTCGAGTCTTTAGAGTCCTACACAGAAAGTTTCCCTGCTCCAGGCGAAACGATATAGAGGTCGTATGGTTTTACGACAAGGATTTGGACGCGTACGTGTGTTTACGTACGTACGACGTTCGGACAGTTTTTACTAGCCGGCTTTGGTTTAAGCCAGATTCTAGTATCAGGTTATTGGATTTATACAGTCTAAAGTTTTTTCCGTGTTTTCACGATTTGAGGGGCGTTCTCGTAATTTTCCGGGAAGCTTCTAAAAGCATGGTGACTTGGGGATTAAGGTGGCATAAGCATTTATTGCTTAATGACTCATTTGTGTGATTCATCCATGGAGTTAAATGATTCATTTATTAGCTAATGACTCATGAGATGAATCACACAAGGTGAATGAATCAACCATGATGATTAATCAATTGAATTATTTATTTAATAAATTGTTATGGTTGATATATTCAAATGAGTTCATTTTTCAATATCATTCTTATGCCCACCTTCTCTCTCCTCAAGCTCACTCATTCTTGAAACCCTAATCCTCCCCTCTCATGTGTTGAGATCAAGGATTAGATAGACTAATTAATCCATAACCTCACTTTATATCACCTAGGTCACTTTGATTAGCAACTAAAGAAACCTAGTTATCTTAAGTTAGAGATCAAGCTTGGAGTAGGAGCTCTCGGGTGGATCGTCTTTGACTCGAGGAGGCCGTTGAGGTGCCGATGTTCCAAGGAGCCTACGAGGAGTGGAGGACAGTGATGAAGACCCGAAGGACATGTAACGTGAGGTATAACTTCGAATCTGAGTAATTAAACCTCTCGTAGTTTGTTAGTAATAGTTTAGATACGATTCATGCGCTCAAGTGCGTCTTACGAAGCTTTGATAAACGTTTTTCATATATTTCGCCTCCCCGCAAGTTCGTGGGGTGCGTGACATGGACTTACAGTGGTATGAGAGCCAACCAAACCATTACTAGCTTATTAGCAACTAGTTAGAACTTCGATCGTCGGAAAAACGGGAAAACTTAACACGGACCCCTATCAGTTTCTGTTAATTTTAAACGTGTCGAAAAAAATTATTTGATATGCCTTAAAATTCACAGCAGGGAAATATAAGAATTCTGGGAAAATACGATGTCCTAACTCGACAAGACGGCGGCGGATCCGCGGCAAGATGGTGCTTTTGGCCGCGGATCCGCGGCGGAGTCAACCCCGAGTTGACTCAGATTTGCTTTGTAATTCATAAGTTTTGGTGTTTTGTTTTCCAGTATATTCTGTTTCTGTCCAGGTTACTTCTGTGCTGGTTTGCCTTTGGGGTAGACACGGAAAAAGCTTGTCGATCGATGTTCTAAATTAATTGCTAATCGGGTTTTTATCTGTAATGTTTAATGTGTTCGTAAACCTCCCCTAACTGCTAGTATGTCGGTTGTCAAGGGGTTGCACATTTCTTGAATGTTTACTATTTGTGTATATGAACTTGATTGGAATGTTGTGATGATTAGTCGGGGTTTAAGATGTGTTTTATATTCATTCATTCGATGTAAATTGTAGTATGATGTAATATTATTTTGCGGGGCACATCCAAGTTGCGGTTGTAGCCACCGTTGTATTATTTCATTTTTACTTTTTTTACTCCTAGGATAGACCCAAGGTGGGGTGCACAAACTACCGGGTACTTTGAAGTGTTTAATGGCCTACTCACGTAGTTGAGGGAGACCGCTTCACTTCGGTTACTTGGCGGGAAGTTTGCCGTACCCGTAGGGGTCTAGGGTGGGGTAATGGCTATTCATCACAACTGTGTAATCCGTATTTTGTTCCAGGCTCAAAGCAAACGCGGATTGCTTGCATATCCAATAAAGTTCATCAGTGATCTGGAATGCCTATTATTGCGTCTGACGAATGTACAATATCTATATATGATAGCTATTAGACGTCACTTATATTTTACACCCACGCTAGCCCTGCCCCCGCTCTGTCGTTAGTTAAGTAACCTAACAGGTGATGACGGGACCCAGTGGCGAATGCGGATGGCATAAGAGTGTTGGAGATAGTGCCCTCAGAGTCGGTTATTGGACCACAGGCACATGATTGCAATGATTGAGGGAGGACCTATCCCGGTAGGACAGTCTTACTTGAGATGATAGTATGCTATCTGGTTTACCTTTATCATCGTGTACTGCTTTAGGTGACCTGACATGTCGCTATTGCACGTTGATAGAGCCCCTAGGATTCTTGCTTGACTGCCAGCAGTATGAGGGCGATCATATAAGTGAGAGCTGGAGTCTATAAGCACATCCTTAAAAGGTCCCTAGTCGTGGGTGTTTCGAGACAGGGCATCGATTCTCCAGAGTAGACTAGTGTATGCAGTCGAGACCCCGACGAGGGGCGGTGGCCGGTCTCACAAGTCACTGGTGTCAGTTGGATCACCTAAGATGTATACAGGTGCTCATTGGGTTATGAGTACACCGGACAGGACTCGCCGGGATCATGCTAGTTGGTCTTATACCTGACGTCAGATAGCATTTCCCTGGTGACATGTGTACAGGTTAGTTCATCGACCTGAGGATCGTCATTTGTCTCGTGTGAGTTCCCACTGTGCTTTGATTACTACCCTACCACGGCTCAAAGGAGTCGTGCAAACAGGTTTTAGTTGGGTACAGTCCCGAGCCACATGGAGGCAGTGAGCGGATCTTCAGGGGTTCGTCTCTCCCGGTATTGGGGGTGAGGTCGTGCTGTGTCTAGGAGAGCCATTACACGAAGTCCTTGGCCAAGGCAGGAGATTTACTGGTAGGTATTCCAGTAGTATCTCAGGGTGTTCTGGGCTACACTCCGACACGACTTGTACCGCTTTTGGGGGTCTGACTTTTACCAACCCCCTAGGCCCGACATGCGATGCTCATAGACGAACGGACCGGACTGTACGGATATTGTCACTGACTGGCTCAGTAGGGTGTCAGGATGAGTTCGCTCATCGACGTCCCTTTTGGTCAATAGCTGGTGGCCCGTCACGTATTGGCTTATACCTCTGACGTGCTAGTGGTTGAATCCACAGCCATAGTATTGACGAGTCTTTAGAGTCCACCACACTTTCAGTTACTCAAGCTTTCGGGCGAAACGCTGTAGAGGTCGTATGGAGATATGGCAGGGTCCGATCAGATACGTGCGGTATTGCACGGATCAGGATCAGACAGTTAGTACTAGTGGCCGTATGGTTATATGGCAGGGTTCGATCAGATAAGTGCGGTATTGCACGGATCAGGATCGGACGGATATTACTAGCCGGCTTTAGTTTAAGCCGGATCCTAGTTTAGTACAGTGTAGATTTTGTCTCATTGCTTTTGTATCCGGTCGGAATACAGATGCGGGTGTGTATGCACAGTATCGGGGTTTTCCTGTAATTTATTACGGGACCAGTTTTCTGGAGTTGCCAGTTTGCATTCCGTTCCGGCCGGTTTTCCTTTGTTCTTTCCCGGCCGGACTTTTTCGATGGAGGGTGTTATTTGCAAGTTTGCAAATAACATTTTGTGGAGGGGTTTCTTGCACTTGTGGCATTAAGATGAGTTAAGCATCTTTTCTTTTTCATCATGGTTTTGCTTTTTGAGATTAGATGAGATTTGATATGAAATTGACATTGTTATCATTTCATTTTGGCTAAGGTCACCACTTGCTTTTACTACCATTACCTCCCTTCATGGTTTTGCTTTTTTGATTCTTTTCCTCCACCATTCCAAAACATACATGGCCGGCCACAATTTGATGAGAGGAAGAGAGAGTTTCATTTTGCATGTGGCAATTTTCTTCATCTCAATTTCCTTGCATGAAAAATGAAAGCACCATTTTTCTTAACCTCATTCCTCCATCATCTTCAAAGGCAACCAACCCCAAATGAGATATAGCTTCAACCCTACACATTCTACAGCAAATCTTGGACGCGTCGGCCAGCCAACTTCGCGCCCGAGTTGCCTCAGTATTGAGGTGGGAGCCCGTAAAAGATGCAGGCGATGTGGTGCCCTTCCGGCGAGGAGGCGACGACCGGAGTTTCCGCAGGAGATCGGGACGACGAGGAGAAGACCGGAGGACTCGGATCATTCGTTATATCTCTTCCCCTTCTTGTAGTTAGCTTAGACTAGTTAATGGTTCGATCCGGGTGTTTAGTGCGCGGTGGTGCCGGTTTGCTAAGTTCGCAAAATTAAAGTTTATCACCGCTTCCGCATTTGGCCGTCGGATTGACGGCCCGGGTGCCGCCGTGCACTTACAGTGGTATCAGAGCCTCACCATTAACTTCGTCTAGCTTTGTTTGATGTGTTTGCATTTCCGATCGACCAAAATTCCAAAAACTCGCATTTTTCCTCACATCAGTTTTCTGTCGATTTTTTCCTTGCTCCAAAAATTTTTCAGGTTGTAGAAAACTGATGTACAAGAAATTCTAAGAATACTGGAAAAATTCGACACAGTGAGTCGACCGCTGAAGCGCAGAACCGCGGCCAAACCCCCACTTGGGCCGCGGTTCAGCCGAACATTGGTGTCCTCACTGCATCATATTTTTCCAGTGGGCTTCTGGGCTATTTTTAAGGGTTTTGGAATATTAAAATTGGGCCCAGAATTTCTGTGAGTGCTACAGTATTGCTTGGGGGCCCACTTGTTAATTATTTGATCGATTGGATATTTTAAACACATTTTTCACAGTATTTACATTATATCTGCGACCGTGAATGTCACTTGATCGGTAAATCCAGTCTAACTGCTATAGCCCGGTTAGACGGATTTGCGAACGTGACTTTCACGTTGATGTTTTGTGTTTTTGCTGTGATGTTGCGGATCGGTCATGGGGGATAGCCTGGATGCAATGCTAGTACAGTTTTGTTATATTATGTACATTTGATATTGAGGGGCGAGCGTCCGACATGTGGACTGCCGTCACTGCCTGATTGTATTATTCTTTTGGGGCACGACCTGGTTGCGGTCGATGTACCCGTTGTATGTATATTTTACTTTCTATACTAGGATTACCCCGCGGTGGGGTGCACGGATAGCCGGGTTCTGGAGGGCAACAAGCCCGCATCTCATGGCATTGGGACGGAGGGGGCTTCACTCTAGGATTGGCGGGCTATTCGCCGCACTCGTAGGGGGTACAGGTTGACCCAGGAGGGGTACCCAAGTTACCGGATTCCGTGAAGTGCTGGGTGGTCCATTCACGGTGCTGGAGGGGACTGCCTCGCTTCAGGTCTTGGCGGGTGACTTGCCGCGCCCGTAGGGGTCTAGGATTTCATTGCACAGGCTATCCACACGACTAGGGGAACGTCGGGATTCAGTAGTGGCTCTGTGAAACCCGGGGATCCCAGATATCTGTATTGTTCTGTGATGCTGTACATTTCTGTGATGTTGCATTTTTTATCAGGCCTTGAGCGAATATAATATATTGGTATATATATTAGTAGATGTTGTATATGTTTTACATCCGCGCTAGTCCAGTCCCTGCTCTGTCGTTAGTTAGCTAACCTAACGGGTGATGACGGGACCCAGTGGCGAATGCGGATGGCATATACGTACGTCAGTATATTTTCGTTCTTTCTGGTGTGATCAATTGATGGGACTGCATTGATTCGGATCAATGCAAGTTAAAACAAACCTATTCTGATGTTGTTGGAACACTTTTCAAAAAAGCTGTTATTGCAAGGACGTTCACTTTTGTTTTGCATCGCGGTATTCATTTGGAATATCCTGCTCCTCAGTCGACGAGGCAAGGGCCGAGATCCCTTCACCGGGAGTGACCCCTTGGACAGAAGTTTGCGTCAGGGCATTAACTTCACTATAGCCGATTACTTTTGCTTTGCATCGTGGTATTCATTTGGATTATCCTGCACCCCATTCTACGGGGAAAGAGCCGAGATCCTTTCACCGGGAGTGACCTCTTTAGTAATGGTTTTCGTCACTATATTTTCTAAAAAGCTATCAGTTCCTTCAACGATATCAAGTTCATTACGTTAAAGGTTTTCGCCAGAAACCATTCGTAGCCCTCCGTCATTTCATATGGATAGTCAATAGTATTCAAGCTGTGTATGTTGGCCAAAGTCAAGGCACAGTGTTTGGTAGCTATTGGGTATTCATATGCAGCATAGATAGATGCGTTGGTTTGGGACAGTCGTACTGCCATTTTGGCCAAAGTCAAGGGTAGGTACGGGTGGACTCAAATTAACCTGGAGAATGACGGGTAGAACTTGACATGTGACTTATGATATGTTGGCCAAAGTCAAGGTCATAAGAGCATGGGGTAGAAATCACATCGGGAGTTTCAAAAGTACTGAAACTTGCCAGATATGCGCATACCTTCTGGAGTGTGATAGCGTGAGCGGATTCCGTAACGTTATCATGCAATGATAGTTGGATCCCGATTCCCACTGATGAGTTGGTTTACTCCTCGGGTGACCCCGACTAATTCTTCTTTCAGGTTTGGAGGAGAATTTGAGGTACAGTGGGAGGTTTCCAGATTAGATAAATTGGTAACCATTCTGATCTAGGATAGAGTGCACGCTGAGTGTTTCTTCTCTCTCTCTCTCTGGCAGCGACCATTGACCCAACCCTAGACTATGACTCAGTGACCAAGTTGACCGAACCTTCTTAACACTGGCTTTTGGATTGTCAGAGTTGCAGACCTCATTGCCACTCCTACTTTTACTCTTTTCTCCAGGACACCCCGTATTACTACGAACGTCCACTTCCATTGGACAAAACCATCGTATGGTTATATACGAACTCGAAGGACTTCGAGGATGGTTTCCGGTTCTGGAGAAAACGGATAGGACTATTCAGTTGTCTTTTCTTTTCACCTTCTCTCAGGTTGCGAGTACTCCTTGGTTTAGGAGTAGTACACCTATTACGCAAATTGGATAGTCTTCTTCCAAACCATAGGCTGGTGCCGACCGGTAGGGAATGAAGAAAACCAGTTAGCCTAAACGGTGTACAGAAGGTATTAAGTTAAGACAAAGCAAAGGATTAGTAAGAGGGCAAAGTAAAATGCGACTGCTATTCACGACCAAACCAAGTATTTCTTCGCCAATCCCAAATAACCTTTGTATTTCTCCAGGACACTACGTATCACTACGAAGATCCGCAGTTTATTGGATACTCCATCGTATGGTTATATACGAACTCGAAAGGAACTTGTTCCAGTTCGGGGATGGATTCTGGTCCAGGAGATATAGGAATATGGTTTATTCGGTTGTCTTTTATCTTCACCTTCTCTCGCATTGCGAGTGCTCCTAGGATTAGGACTGTACACCCATTATGCTTACTGGATAGTCTTCTTCCAAACCATAGGCTGGTGCCGAACGTTAGGGAAGGAAGAAAACCATTTGGCCTAAGGGGTGTGCAGAAGGTAATGACTAAAGACATATAAAGGGATTTGGAGAGGTGGCAAAGAATTATACGGTTATAGTTGTGAATCTGGATAATGGAAGAGGCATTACTAAGAATACCGGGATACCCCACCGAAACATTTCAATGTTTCAGTTTCAACTGTGTACTGTTAAAAGAAAACTGATTTCCCGATTAGACACTTGCTCCAGGGTATGTATTTACCAGGTTTGATTCTCACATCTGTATGGTTTTACAGATGATGAGTGGGAGTAAGTTATTGGGAATTGGGTGATCATCCTCATTATATCGGGATTCGTTGTAATCGGTGATATTTGAGGAGATCATCTGGGCTGTTTGCCGGTCGGCAAATATTTGGTTTTGAATATCCGCTGTTGTGCACCAATTTCAAATTGATATATCTATACGTCTATTTCCATAGAGTGAGATATACCTTTTGATATTATGTCGATGAAATTTACCTATATCAGTGGATGGTTAGGTAAGGAGCATTAAACAGCGGTGTAATTCTTCTTAACCATAAGTACAGTTTTCAACCTACGACACACAGTGAAAGAGTTGTTAGACTCAGCGGACTTATACAGAGTATTGTATGTTGTCCAGGGTCCATTAGGAGAGAGGGGTTGGTCCTCTTACTATATTATGTTTACTTTTAACTTCTCTAGTTCTTAGACATGTGTTTCGTAGAAACACAGGGTCTAAGTTTTGAGGAGTTATAGGTATTTGAATAGAGTAGAGAACCAGGTGTAGCAAGTATCGGGATTCTTCAAAGTGATCGAAGATGTAGATACTTGTGTGTGGTATTCAGTTGATAGTAATGATAAAGAGAAACTGCTTCTCTTTCAGGTTACTCATAATTGGAAGCATTCCTAAGTTGAGTAACGCTGATCGGCCTCTCTCCATTTAGTTGACATGCACTGGAGGCAGCTGCATGATTTGAATCTGGTTAAATTAAATCAGTGCCTCTGGTTCTATATTGGATATAGAACAGTTCATATCTTAACGTTGTTAAGGTTCGGGGAGTTGTCCGGCTTATGATTAAAACCAGACACTGGGCAACTCAAGGCACATTTCTGTAATGGTTGTTTGTGGGTTGACCCAGGCTATGACGAGGGTTGACTTTCTACCATCTGGCAGATCAATAGAAATATTGTTCTAGACTCGCCACAGTTTTATTAAAAATGGATTTTTTCAAAAACAGTAGTGGGAGTATGGTAGAACTGGAAGTGATTCCAGAACCGCAAACGATTACTGAAGATTTTTTAAGGAACCTAAAGATTCAATCTGATTTGACATTCCATTGGCCACTCCGCAGATAAGGTGGGTAACTTCAGGCACCCGAGAGGTACTCCGGTAGCCTCAAGGACGGTGATAGGGAAGTTCTTGTTTACCCACACTTGCCATTGTTGTTGTTCCAGGCTGCGAGACCCGGCAGGAGGATGAGTATAGCATCGTTCTAAACTAGCTTTAGAAGTGCATGTCTATATGACTCTGCCAAAGGGTTGTCGTAGTCAGTGGGAGCAGCGGAAGCATTGGTGGACATCAGGCTTATGTCTATTTATAGACTAAAGCAGATGTAGCGGAGATAGATCATCTGTTTCTGATGTGACGGTCATAGGTTTGACGTCATCAGAATAGGGGATTGATCTGTTGAGAAGGTAGTAGGGTGTGATATCCTGGTATTTGGATGACATACACAGAGTAGGAAAAGAAACTCCTATACTACGATCGGTTATACTTTGGTCGTCACACAGTGGTTTCTCCACAAGGGACTTGGACATTATATCAGACATACTGGTTACTAGATCTATGGTTTTTAGATCTAGATTTGGGTGGTTTCCCAATCAGGGTACTTTGACAGCATTTTAAGAGTATTTAGAATGGACGACTCCTGGCATGGTAGTGTACCTGCAGGTAATGGAGTCACCCTCTCTTAAGGTGTCCTATAGACTAAAGTAGAGAGGGATGTGCATGATTGGCAGATCACTTGCTCAGGCAATTGAGTCAATCATGAGATGTCAAGTACCACACCAGATGTTGTTCTTGCACTAGATGCAATAAGTTGACATTGATCCAATCCCGAAGAAACAGTCGGAAGCAGTTTTAGAACATAAGTGGATGTTCTAAGGATATGATAACGACAGCCTCATTTGGGAGACAGTTATCATTCCAGGCTTCCAAGGTGACATGGACGACAAGGAGGTTGTCAGAGTTATATTTTTCCTTCTGACGAGGGGCAGTATTTTGGACAGGTGGTCCAAGGCAATACTGAGGGAGGCATGGCGCAGGATACTGATTAAATTCAGTTGACGATACAGTCTGAGAAGTTTGGATTTGGAGTTCATTTATGAGCTAGGTCCAATCAGACATCCAGACATTCTAAGACAGGTAATGCTCATTTCGGGAGATGGCTTTCTCCACGAACTTGAGATAGAGAGAGACATAGAAAGAAACATCTAGGCGGATCCACTCACTTAGGCTATTCCTCGAACGCAATAGTTTCACAAACGGATTTTGTGAGACTGACTAGTAGGGGAGTTGGGTGTTCGGTATCACACAGGCTGTGAGTATGCGACATCGCAATAATTAGCCTTGAGTGCAAGTGGGAGATTGTTGGAGATAGTGCCCTCAGAGTCGATTATTGGATCACAGGCACGCGATTGCAATGATTGAGGGAGGACCTATCCCGGTAGGACAGTCTTACTCGAGATGATAGTATGCTATCTGGTTTACCTTTATCATCGTGTACTGCTTTAGGTGACCTGACATGTCGCTATTGCACGTTGATAGAGCCCCTAGGATTCTTGCTTGACTGCCAGCAGTATGAGGGCGATCATATAAGTGAGAGCTGGAGTCTATAAGCACATCCTTAAAAGGTCCCTAGTCGTGGGAGTTTCGAGACAGGGCATCGATTCTCCTGAGTAGACTAGTGTATACAGTCGAGACCCCGACGAGGGGCGGTGGCCGGTCTCACAAGTCACTGGTGTCAGTTGGATCACCTAAGATGTATACAGGTGCTCATTGGGTTATGAGTACACCGGACAGGACTCGCCGGGAACATGCTAGTTGGTCTTATACCTGACGTCAGATAGCAGTTCCCTGGTGACATGTGTACAGGTTAGTTCATCGACCTGAGGATCGTCATTTGTCTCGTGTGAGTTCCCACTGTGCTTTGATTACTACCCTACCACGGCTCAAAGGAGTCGTGCAAACAGGTTTTAGTTGGGTACAGTCCCGAGCCACATGGAGGCAGTGAGCGGATCTTCAGGGGTTCGTCTCACCCGGAATTAGGGGTGAGGTCGTGCTGTGTCTAGGAGAGCCATTACACGAAGTCCTTGGCCAAGGTAGGAGATTTACTGGTAGGTATTCCAGTAGTATCTCAGGTTGTTCTGGGCTACACTCCGACACGACTTGTACCGCTTTTGGGGGTCTGACTTTTACCAACCCTCTAGGCCCGACATGCGATGCTCATAGACGAACGGACCAGACTGTACGGATATTGTCACTGACTGGCTCAGTAGGGTGTCAGGATGAGTTCGATCATCGACGTCCCTTTTGGTCAATAGCTGGTGGCCCGTCACGTATTAGCTTATACCTCTGACGTGCTAGTGGTTGAATCCACAGCCATAGTATTGACGAGTTTTTAGAGTCCACCACACTTTCAGTTACTCAAGCTTTCGGGCGAAACACTGTAGAGGCCGTATGGAGATATGGCAGGGTCCGATCAGATACGTTCGGTATTGCACGGATCAGGATCGGACAGTTAGTACTAGTGGCCGTATGGTTATATGGCAGGGTTCGATCAGATACGTGCGGTATTGCACGGATTAGGATCGGACGGATATTACTAGCCGGCTTTAGTTTAAGCCGGATCCAAGTTTAGTACAGTTTAGATTTTGTCTCATTGCATTTGTATCCGGTCGGAATACAGATGCGGGTGTGTATGCACAGTATCGGAGTTTTCCTGTAATTTATTACGGGACCAGTTTTCTGGAGTTGCCAGTTTGCATTCCGTTCCGGCCGGTTTTTTCCTTTGTTCTTTCCCGGCCGGACTTTTTCGATGGAGGGTGTTATTTGCAAGTTTGCAAATAACATTTTGTGGAGGGGTTTCTTGCACTTGTGGCATTATGATGAGTTAAGCATCTTTGCTTTTTCATCATGGTTTTGCTTTTTGAGATTAGATGAGATTTGATATGAAATTGACATTGTTATCATTTCATTTTGGCTAAGGTCTCCACTTGCTTTTACTACCATTACCTCCCTTCATGGTTTTGCTTTTTTATTCTTTTCCTCCACCATTCCAAAACATACATGGCTGGCCACAATTTGATGAGAGGAAGAGAGATTTTCATTTTGCATGTGGCAATTTTCTTCATCTCAATTTCCTTGGATGAAAAATGAAAGCACCATTTTTCTTAACCTCATTCCTCCATCATCTTCAAAGGGAACAAACCCCAAATGAGATATAGCTTCAACCCTACACATTCTACAGCAAATCTTGGACGCGTCGGCCAGCCAACTTCGCGCCCGAGTTGCCTCGGTATTAAGGTGGGAGCCCGTAAAAGATGCAGGCGATGTGGTGCCCTTCCGGCGAGGAGGCGACGACCGGAGTTTCCGCAGGAGATCGGGACGACGAGGAGAAGACCGGAGGACTTGGATCATTCGGTATATCTCTTCCCCTTCTTGTAGTTAGCTTAGACTAGTTAATGGTTCGATCCGGGTGTTTAGTGCGCGGTGGTGCCGGTTTGCAAAGTTCGCAAAATTAAAGTTTATCACCGCTTCCGCATTTGGCCGTCGGATTGACGGCCGGGGCGCCGCCGTGCACTTACAAAGAGGACGTGGTATTTTCGTTGTTTTCTGCGATGATAGGATAAATGATGGGACGCATTATTATAATCCAAAGAAAATAAACCAAAAATGAATCGTTGGAACAGTTTAAAAGAAACCGCTCAGTTATTTTTTAAAACAGAAGATATTTTTAATTGCGGAGTTTTAACCACTCCTTTTAAAAGCTATCAAGTTCCTTCGGTTATATCAAGTTCACTACGTTCACGGTTTTGCCAAAACCATTCGTAGCCCTCCGTCATTTCATTTGGGTATTCAGTAGTATTCAAGCTATGTATTTTGACCAACGCCAAGTCATAGTGTTTGGTAGCTGCTGGGTATTCATTTGTTGCATAGATAGATGAGTTCGTTTGGGACAGTCGTATTATCATTTTGCCAACGTCAGGGATATGTAACAAGGATAATGATGGGTAGAACTTGACATGTGACTTATGACATTTTGACCAACGCCAAGGTCATAAGAGTATGGGGCAAAAATTTATATCGGGAATTTCTAAAGAAACTGAAATTTGCAAAGAGATGCATACCATTTGGAGTCTGATGAATGTTGGTAGGATTCCTTCAGCATTATCATACGATGATATTTGGATCCCGATCCTACTGTGAGTACATGCTACTTATCAGGAGATTCGTCACTTAAACGTTCAATGCTATAAACCAAGTAGGTGTCAAGAAAGGTGTCAGCGGGGCTACGCCCCCATAGAAAAGTGGTTATTTAATTAAGGATCTTCGCGAAAGCGTTGGAAAACCTCCCTCGAAGTATCGACACTGGCCTGACTGAACGTTTAAGCAAGTATTGTACGGTGAGAATAGTCCTGGCTATTTCTTCTTTTATGGTTTGAGGAAGGATTCGAGAAACAGTGGGAGCCATCCTGTTTAGATAAATTAAAAACCACTCTAAACTTGCAAGAGCATCATGCTAAAGTGTTTTCTTCTCTCTCTCTTAATTGCAGCGTCCTTGTGACCACGACTAGGTTACATCTAGATAACAAATTGACTGAATCTGACTTATATGACTGGCAAAGGTCTGTCCAGATGTCCATTGCCTATGACAAGCTGGACCACCCTATTACTACTCAAGATCCCGCCGTCCCGGGTCCAGTTTCCATCATCACGGATATGGATATCCGTCAGACAAGGGAAAAAGATAAAGCGAAAGCCATGTGCCTCGTATTGGCTTCAGTTGATGGTGTAAACCAGAAGCAGCACGAGAAGATGGACTCAGTTTCCATCTTTCTCCATAACAAAGATTTATAAGGAGAGCAATCTCGTATCACAAGATATGAGACCCCGAACGAATTATTTCAAACGAGGTTGGCTATCGGGTCATCTGTAGGAGACAACGTCCTTACAATGACTAGCTATATTGATGAGCTCCAGGACCTGGAGACTACGTTGGGAAACATGTCATATGTTGATTTATTTCCACAGTCCCTACCCTCTACTTACACCAGTAAAGTAGGAGGAAAGGGAAGATCAAGAGCTTCGGGACTTGGTGTAGCTAAAGAGGGATGTTCCTATTGTTATGAGATCAGGCATTGGCAGAAAGATTGCAGGGCTTTGGAAGCCAGTAGCCAGGATACGAAGCATGTTGTAGCTTCAGCCTCAAGTGTGTTTGTAATTGTGAACTGTTTTTCAATTAACTCTACCTCCTGGGTACTAGATACCGGAGCAGGATCTCATATCTGTAATTCATTACATGTTTGAGAAACCGTAGAGTTATAAAGGTAGGTGATTTGTCTCTCAGAGTTGCAAACGGAATGAGCGTGGACGCTGAATCCATGGGAGAATATCGCCTAGGTTTGACAAGTGGGCAGATATTGATTCTACGTCACTGTCTGTATGTACCTAGCATGACTTGTAATATCATATCAGTGTCCTCAATTTCGAGAGAAGGATATGATTTTACATTCGTAAGCGATGTAGTTCAAATCCACCTAAATCAAGTTTTGATTGGGTCCGGTACATTTGATAACGGCATATACGTATTGAGTCAAGCTCGGGTTTTCAATTTCCAGAACACACTTACAAGAAAGTCTCCGGAATTAAATCAGGATTTCTTATGGCATTGTAGACTAGGTCACATCAATGAGAGAAGGTTGACTAAGTTACATAGAGAAGGATATTTGAATCCGTTCGAATATCAATCTTATGCTACTTGTGAATCTTGTCTCATAGGAAAGATGACAAAAACTCCATTTACTGGACACGGAGTAAGAGCAAGCGAGCTCTTGGGACTCGTACACAGTGACGTGTGCGGTCCAATATCTACACATGCGCGAGGTGGTTATTCACACTTCATTATGTTTACGGATGATTACTCTAGGTACGGATTCATTTTCTTAATGAAACATTAATCCGAGGCTTTTGAGAAATTCAAAGAGTATAAGAATGAAGTAGAAAACCAAACTGGCCAAAGTATCAAGACACTGAGATCTGATCGAGGTGGTGAATACTTAAGTGCAGAGTTCCTTGGTTACCTAAAAGAGAAAGGAATTCTCTCTCAGCTTACTCCTCCGTACACTCCACAACATAACGGTGTATCGGAGAGACGGAATCGAACCCTATTAGATATGGTACGTTCCATGATGAGTAATGCTGAGTTACCGCGACCTTTCTGGGGTTATGCGCTAGAATCAGCAGCATATCTTCTGAACAGGGTTCCTACCAAGAAAGTGCCTACCACCCTATATCAGATGTGGAGTGGGAAGAAACCCTATCTTAAGTATCTGAAGATTTGGGGATGTCCAGCTTTTGTTAAAAAGCAGCATGCAGACAAGCTCGAGGCACGATCAGTACAGTGTAAGTTTGTTGGATATCCAAAGAACTCCAAGGGGTATCTATTTTATTACGCAGAGGAACAAAAGATTTTTGTTTCTCGTAATGCCTATTTTCTAGAACAGCAGGTTTTAGAAAAGGATACAAGTGGGAGCGAAATAGAACTGGAAGAAATTCCAGAACCACAAACTACAATTGAAAGTTTGGTAGAACCAGTAGTTCAAGAAGAACAGGACATTCCCGCACCCCTCCGCAGGAGTAGTAGGCCGTCTCATCCGCCTGAGAGATACTACGGTTTTCTCATAGATGGGGATAGAGAGGATTACGTCATTGATGAAGATGAGCCTACTAGCTTCCAACAAGCCATTCAGAGCGGCGACTCGGTAAAATGGCTGGATGCAATGCGGACCGAAATGGAGTCCAAGTACACTAACAAAGTATGGACTTTGGACTTTGCTCTAGATGGGGTAAAACCCGTAGGATGCAAATGGATCTTCAGAAAGAAGATTAGTGTAGATGGACAGGTTGAAACCTATAAGGCTAGACTTGTTGCAAAGGGTTTCCGTCAAAGAGCTGGTTTGGACTATGACGAAACCTTTTCTCCAGTGGCAATGCTCAAATCCATTAGGGACCTTCTTGCTATTGCTTCCTTCCACGATTATGAGTTCTGGCAGATGGACGTAAAGATGGCCTTTCTAAATGGAAATTTGGAAGAAAGCGTCTATATGGATCAGCCAGAGGGATACATTCAGAGTGGGAGCAGCGGTAAAGTATGCAAGTTGTTTAAGTCCATTTATGGACTAAAGCAGGCATCGCGGAGTTGGAACATCTGTTTTGATGATACTGTCAAAGAATTCGACTTTATAAAAAATCCAGATGAACTATGCATATTCAGAAAGATTGTAGGGAGAGTTGTAGTTTTCCTCGTCTTGTACGTGGATGACATTCTCCTAATAAGAAATGATATTCCTATGTTACAGTCAGTCAAAAGATTCTTGTCACATAAATTCTCCATGAAGGACCTGGGTGATGCCACCTACATTCTGATGATCCAGATCTATCGTAATAGATCAAAAAGGTTGTTGGGACTTTCGCAGTCCAGGTACATAGACACCATATTGAAAAGATTCAGTATGGATGATTCTAAACTCGGTAACCTACCGGCTTGTCACGGAATCACCCTCTCCAAAGAGATGTCTCCCAAGACCGATTTGGAAAGGGATCGCATGTCGATTATATTCTACGCTTCCGCGGTAGGCTCTATAATGTATGCGATGTTATGTACCAGACCGGATGTAGCATACGCATTAAGCGTAGTAAGCCGGTATCAGGCAAACCCAGGGGAGAAGCACTGGATAGCAGTATAGAACATTCTCAAGTATCTGAGAAGGACTAATGAGATGTTCTTGGTGTAAGGACGAAAAGACCTCCAGATCGAGGCCTTTGCCGACTCCGGCTTCCAGAGTGACAAAGATGACTCCAAGTGCATGTCGGGTTATGTCTTTACCCTCAATAGAAGGACGGTCTGTTGGAAGAGTTCCAAGCAAAAGACCGTTGCTGACTCAACAATGGAAGCGGAGTACATAGCTGCTTGCGATGCTGCAAAAGAAGTTGTCTGGATGAAGAAGTTCCTCACAGAACTTCAGGTGGTTCCTACACGTGTTGGTCCAATACCTCTGTATAGTGACAACAACAGTGCTATAGCTTTAGCGAAGGAACCCAGGTCCCATCAGAAATCCAGACACATCTTAAGGCGGTATCACCTGATCAGGGAGATCGTAGATCGTCGGGAGATCGAGGTGAAAAGAGTAAAGACAGAGAATAACATTGCTGATCCATTCACAAAGGCTATTCCTCAGACGTAGTTCGAGAGGATATTCGAGATGATAGGTCTGCGATATGCCAGCTCATGGCCCTAGTGCAAGTGGGAGATTGTTAGTGTATATGCCCTAGGGGCAATTATTGTATCATACTAGCTTGTATATTACTTAATGGAAGCTTGGGATATTCACAGTTCTATATCAGTCTTGCTAAATTGGTAGTATGCTACTTGGTTTATTTCTACTTTAATATGTGCATATGTTTCATGTAACGTATCATTTATACATATTAGTAAAGGCCATAGGATCTTTGCTTGATTACCAGCGTTGTGATGGCAGTCACACTAGTGGGGGCTGGGTAGTCTATAAGCAACATCCTATACAGGTCCCTGGTCGTTGGATTATCGAGACAGGGCATCGATATTCCGGAGTAGACTAGTGTGTACGCTTCTCATCCCAGTTGGGGAGATGGTCTGTCCCACAGCCATCAGTACGTCGTACTGGAGATAGTATACAGGTGCTCGTTAGGTTACGGGTACACCGGATAGGACTCGCAGGGGAACTGTTGGTAGGTATTATACCCGTCGTCAGTTAACAGTTCCCAGGTGACATTAGTACAGCATAGTCCGCAGACATGACGCTGCTACTTCGCCTCGAGTGTGTCCCACTGTTCTTAGATTGCTACCCTACCACGTCTCAAAGGAGTCGTGCAAACAGGTAGCAGTTGGGTGCAGTCCCGAGCACTTGGAGACAGTGGCGGTTAGACAGGATTCGTCTCTCCCTGTATTGGGAGTTGATATCACGCTGTGTCAGAGAGCCATTACGCAAAGTGTAAGTGCACGGCAGCGCCCCGGCCGTCATTCCGAGGCCAAAATACGTAAACGATACTTTTATTTATCTTTTAAAACTGGCGCTACCACGTACTAAAAACCCGGATCGGGCCATTAACCTACTCCTAGATAACTAGAGAAGGGGTAGAGAAGTATACCGAGCGATCCGTGTCCTTCGGTCTTCTCGTCGTCGTCCCGATCTCCCCGCGGAATCTCCGGTCTTCACCTCCTCCCCGGAAGTGCACCACATCGCCGGGTTCTTTCACGGGCTCCCACCTCTGGACCGAGGCAACTCGTGCACGAAGTTGGCGAGCCGACGTGCCCAGGAATGCTGTAGTTGAAGTGTAGAAGGCTCTTTGTCTCTATTGGGGTTGAAGTTGCCATATGAAGATCAAAGTGGAGGAACGAAGTTTTGGATGGTGCTATGGAAATTTGTGTGAGAAAAAAAAGATAAAAATCCCTCACACAAAATTTGGACAGCCCTTTCCCTCAAGTGGCCGGCCCCCAACATCAAAAAATGGGAGAGAGAAAAGAGAGGTCAAGGGGGGAAGCCATAATACAAGAGAGAGAGAAAAGTGATCATGATGAAGGAATATCATTACAACAAAGTCCACACTCCTCCTCATCACTCAACCCATCATATCCCCAAAAGTCAAGCCATGATGAAGTCAAATGGTGGTTGAATCATCATGAAACTATCATGATGCAACAATATACAAAGACCACCCTCCACAATGCTAATTTACACAATTGAAAATAAGCCCTCCTCCACCAATTTTCAGCCAAAGAAAGATACAAAGGAAAAATGTCCGAAACGGAATGCAAACTGGCAACTTAAATAAACTGATCCCGTAATAAATTACAGGAAAACCCCGCGACTGTATATACATACCCCATTTGTATTCCGACCGAATACAATTGCAATGAGACAAACTCTACACTGTACAATACTAGGATCCGGCTTAAATCAAAGCCCTCTAGTATTATCCGTCCGATCATGATCCGTGCAATACCGCACGTATATGACCGAACCCTGCCATATCTCCATACGGCCTCTACAGCGTTTCGCCCGAAACTTGAGAAAACGGTCTATGGGGGACTCTAAAGACTCACTAATACTTTGGTTGTGGATTTAACCACCAGCACGTCAGAGGTATTAGCCATACATAACGGGCTACCAGGTATTGACCAAAAGGGACGTCGATGTGCGAACTCACCCTGACACCCTACTGAGCCTGTCAGTGACAATATCCGTACAGTCTGGTCCGTTCGTCTACGAGCATCGCATGGCGGGCCTAGGGGGTTGGTAAAAGTCAGACCCCAAAAAGCGGTACAAGTCGTGTAGGAGTGTAGCCCAGAACACCCTAAGATACTACTGGAATACCTACCAGTAAATTTCCTGCCTTGGCAAAGGACTTCGTGTAATGGCTTTCCTAGACACAGCGCGACCTCACCCCCAATACCGGGAGAGACGAACCCCTCCAGATCCGCTCACTGCCTCCATGTGGCTCGGGACTGTACCCAACTAAAACCTGTTTGCACGTCTCCTTTGAGCGTGGTAGGGTAGTAATCAAAGTACAGTGGGAACTCACACAAGACAAATGACGATCTCAGGTCGATGAACTAACCTGTACAAATGTCACCAGGGAACTGCTATCTGACGTCTGGTATAAGACCAACTAGCATGTTCCCGGCGAGTCCTGTCCGGTGTACTCATAACCCAATGAGCACCTGTATACATCTTAGGTGAACCAACTGACACCAGTGGCTTGTGAGACCGGCCACCGCCCCTCGTCGGGGTCTCGACTGTATACACTAGTCTACTCTAGAGTATCGATGCCCTGTCTCGAAACTCCCACGACTAGGGACCTTTTAAGGATGTGCTCATAGACTACCAGCTCCCACGTATATGATCGCCCTCATACTGCTGGCAGTCAAGCAAGAATCCCAGGGGCTCTATCAACGCGCAATAGTGACCTGTAAGGTCATCTAAAGCAGTACACGATGATAAAGATAAACCATATATCATACTATCATCTTGAGTAAGACTGTCCTATCGGGATAGGTCCTCCATCAATCATTGCAATCACGTGCCTGTGATCCAATAATTGACTCTTAGGGCACTATCTCCAACAATCTCCCACATGCACTAAAGGCTAATTATTGCGATGTCGCATACTCACAGCCCGTGTGATACCGAACACCCAACTCCTCTATTGATCAGTCTCACAAAACCAGTTTGCGAAATTAATGTGTTCGAGGAATAGCCTCAGTGAGTGGATCCGCCTTGATGTTTCTTTCTATGTCTCTCTTTATCTCAAGTTCGCGGAGAAATCCATCTCCCGAAATGAGCAATACCTGTCTTAGAATATGTCTGGATATCTGATGGGACCTAGTTCATAAATGAACTCCAAATCCAAACTTCTTATACTGTATCATCAACTGAACTTAATCAGTATCCTGCGCCATGCCTCCCTCAGTATCCGCCTGGACCACCTGTCCATAGTACTGCCCCTCGTCAGAGGGAAAACTATAACACTGACAGTCACTCCGCCGTCCAGGTCACCTTGGAAGCCTGGAATGATAACCGTCTCCTGAATGAGGCTGATGTTATCATATCCCTAGAACATCCACTTATGTTCTAAAACTGCTTCCTAATGTTTCTCCAGGATTTTATTAATATCAACTTATTGCATCTACTACAAAAACAACATCTGGTGTGGTACTTGACATCTCATGATTGACTCAATTGCCTAAGCAAGTGATCTGCCAATCATGCACATCCCTCACCCCTTTAGTCAGTAAGACACCTTTAGAGAGGGTGACTACATCAACTGCAGGTATACTACAATACCAGGAGTCGTCCATTCTAAAACACCTTCAGAATGTTGTCTAAGTACCCTAATTGGGAAGCTACCCAAATCTAGATCTAAAACCATAGATCAAGTAACCAGAATGTCTTGATATTATATCCAAGTCCCATGTGGAGAAACCACTGTGTGACAACCAAAGTATAACCGACCGTAATATAGGAATTTCACTTCCTACTCTGTGTGTGTCATCCAAATACTAGGACATCACACCCTACTACCTTCATAACAGATCCATCCCCTATTCTGATGATGTCAAACCTATGACTGTCACATCAGAAATAAATGATCCTTCTCCGCTATTTCTGCTTTAGTCTATAAATAGACATAAGCCACTTGTCCACCAATTCTTCCGCTACTCCCACTGACTATGACAACCCTCTGGCATAGTCATATAGACGTACACTTCTAAAGCTTGTTTAGAACGACGCTATACTCATCCTCCTGCCGGGTCTCGTAGTCTGGAACAACAGCAATGGAAAGTCTGGGTAAACAAGAACCTCCCTGTCACCGTCCTTGAGGCTACCGGAGTACCTCTCGGGTGCCTGAGGTTACCCACCGTATCAGTGGAGTGGCCAATGGAATGTCAAACCAGATTGAATCTTTAGGTTCTTATCAAATTTTTCAGTAATCGTTTGCGGTTCTGGAATCACTTCCAGTTCTACCATACTCCAACTACTGTTTTCTGAAAATTCCATTTTTATTAAAACTGTGGCGAGTCTATAACAATATCACTATTGATCTTCCAGATGGTAGAAAGTCAACCCT
The DNA here is from genome assembly GCA_030015575.1 of Agapanthus africanus. Classification (NCBI taxonomy): domain Eukaryota; kingdom Viridiplantae; phylum Streptophyta; class Magnoliopsida; order Asparagales; family Amaryllidaceae; genus Agapanthus; species Agapanthus africanus. The sequence continues at coordinate 238,358,234 of JASDDO010000031.1, forward strand.
CGTCATAACCTGGGTAAACCCACAAACAGCCATTACAGAAACGTGCCTTGAGTTATCCAGAGTCTGGTTTTAAGCATAAGCCGGACAAGTCCCCGTACCTTAACATCTTTAAGATATGAACTGTTCTATATCTAATATAGAACCAGAGGCACTGATTTAATTGAACCAGATTCAAATCATGCAGCTGTCTCCAGTGCATGTCAACTAAATGGAGAAAGGCCGATCAGCATTACTCAACTTAGAAGTGCTTCCAATTATGAGTAATCTGAAAGAGAAGAAAGTTCTCTTAATCTTTTCTATCAACTGAATACCCTACACAAGTATCTACATCTTCGATTACTTTGAAGAATCCCGATACTTGCAACACCTGGTTCTCTACTTTATTCATATACCTATAACTTCTCAAAACTCAGACCTTGTGTTTCTACGAAACATTTATCTAAGAACTAGAGAAGTCATAAGTAAACCGAATATAGTACGAGGACCAACCCCTCTGTCCTAATGGACACTGGACAACATACAATACTCTGTATAAGCCCCTTGAGTCTGATAACTCAATCCCTATGTGTCGTAGGTTGACAAATGTACCTATGGTTGAGAAGAATTACACCGCTGTTTAATACTCCATACCTAACCATCCACTGATATAGGTAAATGTCATGGACAAAATTTCAAAAAGGTATATCTCACTCTATAAAAATAGACGTACAGATGTATCAATTTGAAATTGGTGCATAACAGCGGATATTCAAAACCAAATATTTGTTGTCCGGCAAACAATACAGGCGATTTCCTCAAATATCACCAATTACAACGAATTCCGATATAATGAGGACAATCACCTAATTCCCAATAACTTACTACCACTCATCATCTTTAAAACCATACAAATGTGAGAATCATACCTGGTAAATACATACCCTGGAGCAAGATCTGAATAGGAAATCAGTTTTCTTTTAACAGTACACAGCGAAACTGAAACTGTTGGAGATAGTGCCCTCAGAGTCAATTATTGGATCACAGGCACGTGATTGCAATGATTGAAGGAGGACCTATCCCGGTAGGACAATCTTACTCAAGATGATAGTATGCTATCTGGTTTATCTTTATCATCGTGTACCGCTTTAGGTGACCCTACAGGTCACTATTCCACGTTGATAGAGCCCTTAGGATTCTTGCTTGACGGCCAGCAGTATGATGGCGATCATATACGTGGGAGCTGGGGTCTATAAGCACATCCTTAAAGTGGTCCCTAGTCGTGGGAGTTTCGAGACTGGGCATCGATACTCCATTAGTAGACTAGTGTATATAGTCGAGACCCCGACGAGGGGCGGTGGCCGGTCTCACAAGCCACTGGTGTCAGTTGGTTCATCTAAGATGTATACAGGTGCTCATTGGGTTATGAGTACACCGGACAGGACTCGCCGGGAACAAGCAAGTTGGGATTATACCGGACGTCAGATAGCAGTTCCCTGGTGACATGTGTACAGGTTAGTTCATCGACCTGAAATCGTCATTTGTCTCGTGTGAGTTCCCACTGTGCTTTGATTACTACCCTACCACGGCTCAAAGGAGTCGTGCAAACAGGTTTTAGTTCGGTACAGTCCCGAGCCACATGGAGGCAGTGAGCGGATCTGCAGGGGTTCGTCTCTCCCGGTATTGGAGGTGAGGTCGCGATGTGTCTTGGAAAGCCATTACATAAAGCCCTCGGCCGAGGCAGGAGATTTACTGGTAGGTATTCCAATGGTATCTCAGGGTGTTCTGGGCTTCACTCCGACACGACTTGTATCGCTTTTGGGGGTCTGACTTTTACCAACCCCCTAGGCTCGCCATGCGATACTCATAGACGAACGGACCAGACTTTACGGATATTTTCACTGACAGGCTCAGTAGGGTGTCAGGATGAGTTCGCTCATCGATGTCCCTTTTGGTCAATAGCTGGTAGCCCGTCACGTATGGCTAATACCTCTGACGTGCTAGTGGTTAAATCTACAGCCATAGTATTAACGAGTCTTTAGAGTCCACCACACACAGTTACTCAAGTTTCGGGCGAAACGCTGTAGAGGCCGTATGGAGATATGGCAGGGTTCGATCAGATACGTGCGGTATTGCACGGATCGTGATCGGACGGTTTTTACTAGCGGGCTTTGGTTTAAGCCAGATCCTAGTATTAGACAGTGTAGATTTTGTCTATTTGCATTTGTGTTCAGTGGGAATACAAATTCAGGCATGTATATGCAGTCGCGGGGTTTTCCTGTAATTTATTACGGGATCAGTTTTCTGAAGTTGCCAGTTTGCATTCCGTTCCGGCCAGTTTTCCTTTGTTCCTTCGCGGCCAGACTTTTCTGATGGAGGGGCTAATTTACAATTGTGCAAATTAATATTTGTGGAAGGGGTCATTTGTATATGAGGCATTATGATTGATAAAGCATCTTTGCCTTTCTTGTTCTCATCATGGTGCATTAAATGAGATTTGAATTGATTTGGTGTTCTTGTGACATATATACCTCATTATCATCTCTTTGTTTGTGGTCACCCCTTTGTTTTCCTACACTCAGCTCCCTTGCATTTTTCCTCTCCATATTGGGCTGGCCACCTTTTAGAGGAGAGAATGAGAGAGTTCATTTTCTAGTGGTGGGATTTATTCATCTCTCATTCTTCATGCTTGAAAATATGATACACCTTCCTCCTCTCCAAAGTTCTTTCACTTCTCCATCATCTTTATGGCAACTTCATGACCCCAAAGAGACAAGCTACTACACTTAGTCTACAGCATTCCTTGGGCACGTGGGCTCGCCAACTTCGTTCCCGAGTTGCCTCGGTCCAGAGGTGGGAGCTCGTAAAAGAACTCGGCGATGTGGTGCCCGTTTCGACGGGGAGGCGACGACCGGAGATTCCATGAGGAGATCGGAGTGGAGACGAAGACCGAAGGACACGGATCGCTTGGTATAGCTTCTCTACCCCATTCTCTTGATAGCTAGGATTAGGTTAATGGTTACGATCCGGGTTTATTGTACGTGGTAGCGCCGGTTTAAAGTTAAGAATTTTTTTTTATTCCGCATTTTGGCCTCGAGTAGACGGCCGGGGCGTTGCCGTGGCACAACATGGTATCAGAGCCACGCCATTAACCTAGTCTAACTTGCTCTAGTATGTTTAGAACTCGATCGAACAAAAATCCCAAAAACTTTATTTTCAAGTGCACTGGTTTCTGTTGAAATTTTTTTAGCTCTAAAAATTTTTCAGGTTGTTGCAGAAACACAAGAAAGCAATTCTAAGAATTCTGGGAAAATTCGATGCAGTGATCCTTTAGTACGACAGCGGAAACGCGGTGGAAAAGTGTCCTCATTGCACCAAATTTATCCAGTGGGCTTTTGAATTGGAAATAGGGGTTTTGGGATATTCTGTTTGGGCCCAGATTTTCTGTGAGAGCTACAGTACTGCTTGGGGCCCACTTCGATAAATTTGATCGATCGAAAAGTTTAAACATGTTAGTTCACAGTATTTACATTATATCTGCGACCGTGAATTTTTATTTGATCGGTAAATCCTGTCTAACTGCTATAGCCCTTTTTGACGGATTTGCGAACGTGACATTCACGTTGATGTTCTGTGTTGTGCTGTGATGTTGCGGATTGGTCGTGGAGGATAGCCTGGATGCAATGTTAATATAGTTTTGTTTTATACACTACTACAAATAAGGGTTGCCCCTACGGAGTTATCCGTAGGGGCAACCCACTGCCCCTACGAATATATGCGAAGGGGCGAAAAAATACCCCGTAGGTGCAAAGGCCGCAGGTGCAAGTTGAAGCCCTGAACTTGCCCTTACGGGCAAATTCTTGCCCCTACGGATTTCTGTATAGGTCCTGTTGCACCTACGGAGTAGGCCGTAAGGTAAAAAAAGTTATATTATTTACGGTTTTTTTAATATATTAAATGTACCTACGGATATAACCGTAGGGCCAAGTACTACCCCCTACAGATATATACGTAGGTATCTATCCGTAGGGGCAAAATATCAGGAATCCTGATATGTTGCCCCTACGGATAAGTCCGTAGGGGTGAAGCAATGGCCCGTACGGATATGTCCGTAGGGGCACTCCCAACCCCCGGTACTGAAATCAGGGGGGAAATATCAGTTACTGCTGATATTTTGCCCCTACGGTTTAAGTCGTAGGGGCAACAGTTGTACCTACGGCTTAATCCGTAGGTATATATTATCTGTATTTTTTTAAAAAAAATGGGCTGCCTGATTTTTGTTAGTTATGTATATGCCCTAGAGGCCATTGTTGTACATATGATGTATATTATAATGGATGCTTAGATATATATAGAGAGGACTTTCTTGCTCGTCATGATAGTATGCTATTTGGTTTCACTTTATCTTAACATGTTGACTTGTAATGGTTTACTGTCTTACTCTCACATGTTGATAAAGCCCTTAGGATCTGTACTCAACTACTGGGACTATGATGAGATCATACTAGTGGGGCCATGATAGTCGATGAGTACATCCTATAACTGTTCTTAGTCGTGGGTATATCGAGACAGGGCATCGATACACCAGAGTAGACTATCGTATACGCATCTTGACCCATATGATGGGCGATGGATGATCCCATATCCATCGGTGTTTGACATCAGAGATGGTGTACGGGTGCTCAGTGGAGACTGGGTACACTTGACGGACTCGCCGAGAACTCCCAGATGGTGATATACCACACGTCAGATGGAAGTTCTCTGGTGACACTGGTACAGGGTAGTCTGTAGACCCGAGATCGTCATAGAGTCTTGTGTGATTCCCACTGTGCTTTGATTTCCACCTTACCACGTCCAAGAGGGCGTGCAAAACTGTGGCTTTTGGGTACAGTCCCGAATCACATCGAGGCAAAGAGCGATAGGAGGGGATTCGTCTTTCCCGGTATAGGGAGTTGATGTTGTGCTGTGTTCGATTGGCTATAACTGGAAGTCCCTGGCCAGGGCTGATATAGAGATTTACTGGTAAGTGTTACTAGTAGTTTCTCGACCCGTTATGAGCCACACATCGACACGACTTATCGGTTACTTGGGTCTGACGTTTACCACCCCTAGACTTGATATGCGACATATCAGACGAACAGACCGGACTGTACGGGAGTGTTACTGATTGGATTCACAGGAGAACGCACAGGCTAGCTTGTTGATCTTCTGATCGCTCAATACCTGGGTGGCTGTTACGTTTAGCTGACCGCTTGCAGCTTGTGGGTGTTTGATGTGATCATCACCTGCTACCGGCGTATTGACGATTCTTTAGAGTCCTACACAGAGGTTTCTTGGCTCAGGCGAAATGGAGTAGAGGCACATATGTGATATGTGCAGGACCGAAATAATGCGATATGAGATACCGTATTATATTCTCGCGATATTTAGATATGAACCGGGTCATCGGATCAAGTGTTGATTCGATGAATCGGTACATGATATATTAGTCGGTAATATTCGATATAGCCGGATCGTCGGATCAAGTGTTGATTCGATGATTTAATGTATAATAATATATATGATATATTGTATTACATTATCTAATATTGGCTCGCTTTACTATTTCATTTTCTCACTGGATGATACATTGATATATATGCGATATATGTTAATTGTATTATTTTCTTTTGTTGCAAATATATAATATATATGTGATATATATTATTGTGACATGATATGATTTATTATTAAACATGTTTAAGGATGATTAAAAGGGATTAGGGTAAGCTTCTTCTTGCACCTTCTAGAAGCTTTGTTTTTGTCATGCTTAAGATATTATGGTTGATATTTTTCCATGACTCATAACTTAATCTAACCAAACCCTAACTCTAGTTTATTCTCCACAAACTCCTAGCCACTCATCCTTGACCATGGTTGATATATAAATCATATAGTTTTCTTTTCTATTCATCACAAAAGGAATTATCATTATCATTTTCAATCATCTTCTTCTTCTCTCTTGATTTTGAGCTCACTAGAAATTCCATTTGTGATGATAAATTGTGAGAAAGTGAATTAAAAAGAAAGCATAAATGCTACTCCTTCATCCTCATCTCATCTAGCCCATGAGATTAGTGTGTTCATCTCTTTAGAGTGAGAAAGCTTGATTTATTGGAACTTCGACGTAGATCATCGGAGATTTGGAACACTTCAAGCAAGCATGGATCGTTCGTGTCGTGGAGCCTCTCTTGAGTCCGGGAGATCGTGGATCGCGGCGAAGGGACTTCTACTCGGAGCTTGTGAAGCGAAGGAGCGGACTGCAAAGGTTGTAATCCCTCACACTTAGATAAAAAGATATTATCTTGCATGCTTAACCCTAATAATCTAGCAACGATCCCGGCTTTGGGTTGTTCGGCACGTCTAAATTTTTATCCGAGCATGTTTGATGCCTTATGAACCTTCACAAGAGTATCTAGGAACCCTACAGTGGTATCAGAGCCTAGCTAGAGCATTAGGCGACATGTTTACGAAGTTAAAACTCCGATCGAACCCGAACCGACAAAATTTACCCCCTCTCTGGAAATTTTTCAAAATCTGGGATTTTTCTGGATTAAAAATACGTAAAAATATCAGCAGGGAATTCTAAGAATTACCATGAAACACGGGCCCACAACTCTCATAAATCACCGCGGAACCGCAGCGGGAACATGCTTCCCGCGGCGGTTCCGCGGCCTATTTGTGGGATTGTGACACGTGGCTTCATGGTAATATCCGTAGGTGCTTGTTGATGCTTCTGGGTATTTTTAAAAGTGATTCAAGGGTTGTTTAATTTGGGGTTTATTTTGTAATCGTAGATTCGATCGGAAAATTTAAATTCGTTGTTTTTCCAAATATTTAGAAATTGTTAAAAAGTTCAAACAGATATCATTAACTAACTTTTTCCCGGCACGTAAAACTTTCAAGTGTTGAATTTTTATCGAGTTTAAATCTTTCGGAAAAATTGTACAAGTTAAGCGGTGGACCCTCTTGAAGACAACAAACCTTAACTCGAATATGTGACCGTCTTGAACTGCCTTTTGAACTTTCGGGTTTGGGGCAGTACGGCGTGCCACATGTGAGGCGTTGGCTTGACCCTTCTACGGCTGGATCACCGATACTGTGACATATTCTGGGATTATTTGAACTCCGCTCAAGTGTTGAGCATTTTAGGAAATTTTGGGTATTTGATTATCTTTTCGGAAAGTTTAATACTGTCTATTTATCTGGAATGTGATACAATATGTGGAATTCATAGAGTTAGGCATGAAATGCGAAGTATGTGATATTTCGGATTTACGATGTCTAAAGTGATTGTGGATTCCAAATGTTATAGTTTTACACTTTCTTTTCTGTGACCGTAAGTTTAATATGTGATATCGCCGGTTTCGTTCCTATATGCCAACGACAATTGGGATGCGCATATTTACTTACGTTGATGATATGTGATATTATGTTTTGCTGTAATATGTTATATTGGATCGTCGCGTTCTGAATAGCCGGGGGTTTTATGTGAGATGAGGATTTTTATTTTCATTCATGTAAAATTCATTTGTAATGTAATATTCTTTTATTTGGGCACTTCCAGGTTGAGGTTGATGTCACCAATGTATATTATTTACTTTTCCGCATTAGGTAGACCCAAGGAGGGGAGCACAAGTAACCAGGTTCTAGGGTCCAGTGGGAGGCCATCTCGAGGAGTCGAGACCGGGTCTCCTAACCCTAGAATTGGCAGTGTTACTTGCCGCTCTCGTAGGGGTCTTGGGATGTGGGTTTGGCTATTCGTCGCGACCGTGGAATCCGTGTTTTATACAGGCTCGTATTGAAAACACGGACGTCCTAGTATATCCAATATTTCATATATGTTCTTCTGCTGCAATGTTCTGTGATGAGATCATATTACTGCCCGAGACGAATGCTTATACTATATATATATATGCTGATATATAAATATTACTGCTTTCGTTTCTTCTGTGATGCTTAGGAAGCATAAGCTGATGGGATTTTTATTAATGAGATTAATAAAAAGAAAAGAAACCTAAAGATGTTGTAGAATCAAAACTTTATAAAAAGGGTAGCTACAGTTTTGCTTTGCACAGTGATATATATGATATGTCCTGCACCTTATTCGATGAGGAAAGAGCCGACGATCCCTTCACCGGGAGTGACCTCTTTAGCGAAACTGGCAGATGCTACAAAACTCGGTTTGTCTTTTGATTGCTTTTAGAGTTTTGCTTTGCACAGCGGTATATATGATATATCCTGCACCTTATTCGATGAAGAAAGGGCCGACGATCCCTTCACCGGGAGTGACCCCTTTAGCGAAACTAAGAAAAGCCTAAAAACACTCCTTTTCAAAAACACTTGATTCTACGAGGATATCAAGTTCATTACGCTCATGGTTTTCTGAAAAACCTGCGAAGCCTTCCGTCATTTCAGATAAAGACTAGTTAGTATTCGTGCTACGTTTGTTGACTATGTTAAGGCGTAGTGTGCGGTAGCTAATTAGTACTTATCTGCCAAAACATGAGATGTGATTGGATTAGGGTAGTTGTACGACTTTGTTGACTATGTTAAGGGTCGTGCAGGTGGATTTAATTCAATAGGGAAATGACGGGTTGAACTTGGCTAGCAATTATGATTTGTTGACTATGTTAAGGTCATAAATTGCTAGGGGAAAAATATTATCAGGAATTTCAAGTATTGAAATTTGCAACGAGATTGCATACCTTCTATGAGATAGTTGGATCCCGATACCCACTGTGAGTAAGTGTTACTCCTGGGAGAGTTTTACACAGGACAATTAGTTATTCAAGTAGGTGTCTAGAAAAGTGTTAACGGGGTTACGCCTCTGGGAAAACGAGGTTTACTTTAATTAGGTCCGTGCGAAAGCACGGGGAACCTCCCTCAAAGTACCGACACTGATCTGGCTGAAAGATTGACGAAATTGTAGGGTGTAATTAATCCCGGCTAATCTTACCTTTTAGGGTTTAAAGGTAGATTTGATAAAAACAGTGGGAGACATCCTGATTAGATAAGATAATAACCAATCTAATCTTGCAAGAGCATACGCTAAAGTGTTTTCTTCTCTCTCTCTCTCCAGGTAGCGACCATGTCAGGCCATAATCAAGATAATAATATGGATGTATTGACTGAACCCGCTTATTATACTGAGCAGGGGAACGTTAGACCCGTTCTTTCTTATAAGAGTTATAAGACTGATCAGGGAATAGAAGAATATCTAGATTCTCAAGCCGTCCAAAAGAACATGCATGTTGATGCATCTTCTTCAGGTGTGTTAGTTATTGAGCACTGTTTCTCAGTTCACCCTACGTCCTGGGTATTAAATACCGGATCAGGATCCCACATATGTAAATTGTTACATGGGCTACGTAAAGGTAGAAAACTGGGAAAAGGTGATCATTCCGTTCAAGTAGGGAACGGTGCAAGTATTGTAGCCAAAGCAGTTGGCGAATATCACCTAGTATTGCCAAGTCGTAATACACTGATTCTAAATGAGTGCTATTATATACCGAACATGATATGCAACATTATATCAGTTTCTTTATTAAGTAAAGAAGGATATAATTTTGTAGTACAGGATAATGTTATGAACATCTTCCTAAATCAAAAGTTGATTGCATCAGGCTCGTTACATAATGGCATATTCATTCTCAATCAAAATACAGTCCTCAATATACAAAACACACACAAGAGGAAAAGTTCAGAAATAAACGAATCCTACTTGTGGCATTGTAGACTTGGTCATATCAATGCAACACGACTGGCTAAGTTACATAAAGATGGATATTTGAATCCGTTCGAATTATCATCTTATGATACTTTCCATTCATGTCTCAAAGGAAAAATGACCAAAGCTCCGTTTAGTGGACACGGAGAAAGAGTTACTGAACTCTTAGGACTGGTACATAGTGATGTATGCGGTCCCATGTCTACGCATGCCAGGAACGGTTCTTCCCACTTCATTACATTCACTGACGATCTCTCTAGATTCGGACATGTGTTCCAGATAAAACACAAGTCTGAAGCTTTTGAGAAATTCAGAGAATATAAGCACGAAGTAGAGAATCAAACGGGCAAAAGTATTAAGATTCTTCGATCTGATCGAGGAGGTGAATACTTAAGCAATGAGTTCCTAGATTATCTAAAAGAGAATGGGATTCTCTCTCAGCTTAGTCCTCCTTATACACCACAGCACAACGGTGTATCTGAGCGGAGGAATCGCACCCTATTAGATATGGTGCGCTCTATGATGAGGGAGGCTGAGTTGCCTATTTTCTTCTGGGGTTATGCGCTTGAAACAGCAGCATACCTATTGAATCAAGTTCCGTCTAAATCTGTGCCTACCACACCATATGAGATATGGAGTGGGAAGAAACCATATTTTAAACGAATTAAGATATGGGGTTGTCCGGCCTATGTCAAAAGACAAAATCCAGACAAGCTCGAGGCACGATCAGTTCTTTGCAAATTTGTGGGATATCCTAAGAATTCCCAAGGATATTTTTTCTACCACGCTGAAGAACAAAAAGTGTTTGTTTCTCAATATGCCACCTTTTTGGAAAAGGAATATCTTGCAAAAGAAATTAGTGGCAAAGAGGTAGAGCTGGAAGAGGTTCCAGAAACACAAATTGCAACTGAAGATTTAGTAGAACCAGAGGATTCAGTAGTACCCGACGAACCCCAGCCTCTACGCCGATCTAGTAGGGTTTCTCGTCCACCTGAGAGATACTACGGTTTTCTCATTGATGGTGGAAGCGAGGATTGCATCATGGAAGATGATGACCCGACTAGTTTCGAGCAGGCCATCACGAGTGGTGACTCTGTGAAATGGCTGGATGCAATGCGATCTGAGATGGAATCCATGTACACCAATAAAGTATGGATTTTGGAAAATGCTCCTGAAGGGGTAAAACCCATAGGGAGCAAGTGGATCTTTAAAAAGAAATTTGGTGTAGATGGAAAAGTTGAGACTTTCAAAGCTAGACTTGTAGCAAAAGGTTTTCGTCAACGACCAGGTGTGGATTATGACGAAACCTTTTCTCCAGTGACTATGCTTAAGTCCATCCGGATCTTACTTGCCATTGCTGCATACCATGACTACGAAATCTGGCAAATGGATGTTAAGACCGCCTTTCTAAACGGTGATTTAGAAGAGTGTGTGTACATGACTCAGCCAGAGGGCTTCGTAGATAGTGGGAGCAGCGAAAAAGTGTGCAAGCTGCTTAAATCCATTTATGGGTTAAAGTAAGCATCGCGGAGTTGGAACATCTGTTTTGATGTTGTATTCAAAGAGTTTGACTTCATCAAAAATATAGATGAACCTTGTATCTATAAGAAGGTAGCAGAGGGTAAGGTTGTCTTCCTCGTATTGTACGTAGATGACATACTCTTGATAGGAAATGATATTCCTATGCTGCAATCAGTCAAGCTCTTCTTATCACAGAGATTCTCAATGAAAGATCTAGGTGATGCCTCCTACATATTGGGAATCATGATCTATAGAGATAGATCTAAACGGATACTGGGATTGTCCCAATCCAGGTACATTGACACCATACTAAAGAGGTTTAGTATGGAAGAATCCAAGCGTGGGAACCAACCCACGATCTCTGGACTCACTCTCTCCAAAGATATGTCTCCCAAGACTGATTTGGAGAGAGCTCGCATGCAAGGGATTCCCTATGCTTCGGCAGTAGGCTCTATCATGTATGCGATGCTATGTACCAGACCCGATGTAGCATACTCACTAAGTGTAGTGAGTCGGTATCAAGCAGATCCTGGAGAGAGTCACTGGACAGTTGTGAAGAACATTCTCAAGTACTTACGAAGGACTAAGGAGATGTTCTTGGTGTATGGTAACGGAGAATTACAGGTGGAGTCCTTTACCGATTCCAGCTTCCAAAGTGATAAGGACGACTCTAAGTCGCACTAGGGATTTGTCTTTACCCCCAATGGAGGGGCGGTATGTTTGAAGAGTTCCAAACAGGATACCGTTGCAGACTCGACGATGGAGGCTGAATACATCGCTACCAACGATGCTGCCAAAGAGGCTGTCTGGATAAAGAAGTTCATTAGTGAACTTGGAGTGGTTCCATCTATTGAGCATCCAATACCTCTGTATTGCGATAACAATGGAGCTGTGGCTTTGGCCAAGGAACCCAGATCCCATCAGAAATCCAGACATATTCTGAGGCGGTATCACCTGATCAGGGAGATAGTTGATCGCCGGGAGATCGAGGTCAGGAGAGTAGATACGAAGGACAACACTGCGGATCCATTCACGAAGGCTATTCCCCAGATACAGTTTGAGAGATTATTCGGGATGCTAGGTATGAGATACTACAACAACTGGCCTTAGTGCAAATGGGAGATTGTTAGTTATGTATATGCCCTAGAGGCCATTGTTGTACATATGATGTATATTATAATGGATGCTTGGATATATATAGAGAGGACTTTCTTGCTCGTCATGATAGTATGCTATTTGGTTTCACTTTATCTTAACATGTTGACATGTAATGGTTTACTGTCTTACTCTCACATGTTGATAAACACCTTAGGATCTGTACTCAACTACTGGGACTATTATGAGATCATACTAGTGGGGCCATGATAGTCGATGAGTACATCCTATAACTGTTCCTAGTCGAGGGTATATCGAGACAGGGCATCGATACACCAGAGTAGACTAGCGTATACGCATCTTGACCCATATGATGGGCGATGGATGATCCCATATCCATCGGTGTTTGACATCGGAGATGGTGTACGGGTGCTCAGTGGAGACTGGGTACACTGGACGGACTCGCCGAGAACTCCCAGATGGTGATATACCACACGTCAGATGGCAGTTCTCTGGTGACACTGGTACAGGGTAGTCTGTAGACCCGAGATCGTCATAGAGTCTTGTGTAATTCCCACTGTGCTTTGATTTCCACCTTACCACGTCCAAGAGGGCGAGCAAAACGGTGGCTTTTGGGTACAGCCCCGAATCACATGGAGGCAATGAGCGATAGGAGGGGATTCGTCTCTCCCGGTATAGGGAGTTGATGTTGTGCTGTGTTCGATTGGCTATAACTGGAAGTCCCTGGCCAGGGCTGATATAGAGATTTACTGGTAAGTGTTACTAGTAGTTTCTCGACCCGTTATGAGCCACACATCGACATGACTTATCGGTTACTGGGGTCTGACGTTTACCACCCCTAGACTTGATATGCGACATATCAGACGAACAGACCGGACTGTACGGGAGTGTTACTGATTGGATTCACAGGAGAACGCACAGGCTAGCTTGTTGATCTTCTGATCGCTCAATACCTGGGTGGCTGTTACGTTTAGCTGACCGCTTGCAGCTTATGGGTGTTTGATGTGATCATCACCTGCTACCGGCGTATTGACGATTCTTTAGAGTCCTACACAGAGGTTTCTTGGCTCAGGCAAAACGGAGTAGAGGCACATATGTGATATGTGCAGGACCGAGAATAATGCGATATGATATACCGTATTATATTCTCGTGATATTTAGATATGAACCGGGTCATCGGATCAAGTGTTGATTCGATGAATCGGTACATGATATATTAGTCGGTAATATTCGATATAGCCGGATCGTCGGATTAAGTTTTGATTCGATTATTTAATGTATAATAATATATATGATATATTGTATTACATTATCTAATATTGGCTCGCTTTACTATTTCATTTTCTCACTTGATGATACATTGATATATTTGCGATATATGTTAAATGTATTATTTTCTTTTGTTGCAAATATATAATATATATGTGATATATATTATTGTGACATGATATGATTTATTATTAAACATGTTTAAGGATGATTAAAAGGGATTAGGGTTTGATTAGGGTTAGCTTCTTCTTGCACCTTCTAGAAGCTTTGTTTTTGTCATGCTTAAGATATTATGGTTGATATTTTTCCATGACTCATAACTTAACCTAACCAAACCCTAACTCTAGTTTATTCTCTACAAACTCTTAGCCACTCATCCTTGACCATGGTTGATATATCAATCATATAGTTTTGTTTTCTATTCATCACAAAAGGAATTATCCTTATCATTTTCCATCATCTTCTTCTTCTCTCTTGATTTTGAGCTCACTAGAAATTCCATTTATGATGATAAATTGTAAGAAAGTGAATTAAAAAGAAAGCATAAATACTACTCCTTCATCCTCATCTCATCTAGCCCATGAGATTAGTGTGTTCATCTCTTTAGAGTGAGAAAGCTTGAGTTATTGGAACTTCGACGTAGATCATCAGAGATTTGAAACACTTCAAGCAAGCATGGTTCGTTCGAGTCGTGGAGCCTCTCTTGAGTCCGGGAGATCGTGGATCGCGGCGAAGGGACTTCTACTCGGAGCTTGTGAAGCGAAGGAGCGGACTACAAAGGTTGTAATCCCTCACACTTAGATAAAAAGATATTATCTTGCATGCTTAACCCTAATAATCTAGCAAAGATACCGGCTTTGGGTTGTTCGGCACGTCTAAATTTTTATCCGAGCATGTTTGATGCCTTATGAACCTTCACAAGAGTGCCTAGGAACCCTACAATTTTTTCCCTCCCTGTGCACAATAATATATACATCAATCAAATATAAAATTAATCATCACACAACATATATCGCAGTATTCATAATCACATCTCACGCATATATATAATATACAAAAGAAACACAAAAACTGAATATGAAATAAATATAAACCAATATCAATATCGTTTCAAAATGTTGTACAATGTGTATGATATAAATAAATACATGTTTCAAAAAATAAGAACCAAAAATCTACCCTAGTTCGGTCCAGCTCCACCTCTGAATAACGATAGAATAACGCGTGCCTGCTCCTCGGTCAATAAACTCTGCAATTCGGCGTGAGAGGGAGTCTGAGCGGCCTGTGGAGCTGGCGATGTGGTCTGTGCAGCCGCCGTCGAGGTAGTCGCTTGCGGAGCCGCGGCTGCGGGAGTCTGAGCGGGCGGTGGAGCTATAGGAGCTATCTGTGGAACCGCAGCCGATGTAGTGGCTTACGGAGCCGCAGCCGAAGGAGATGCATGTGGAGGCTCGGCCGATGTATCCTGTCGCGTCTGGACCTAACGTGTGTAATAAGCATGTAAGAACTGTGTATTATTCGAATTCGTATCATTATTAAGTTATTTCGAAAACCCGTTTGGATATCTAGTTTGTTGTTTATTTTAATTACATCTGTATGTATGATTAATCAAACTTAAGTCTAAAACCAAATAAACCCAAGCTACGTACTAATTATGGATATGTTGATATCTATATAATATGACATGATATTTTACTATAAAGTAGTATACATACCAGCATCTCCTTCAACTCCTGAACGGTGGCCCTCAGGCTCTCCAGTTCCTGATGGACACGTCGGTCACTGGAGATGGAGGAAGTAACTGCCGGGGTGGAGTCCAACCTCATATGGGCCCTGCTAGGGCCCAGTCCCTGGCCTCTCTCCCAACCTCCGTGGTGCCCTCCGTGTGCGGCGTCCAGAACTGGGGTCAGCAGCCTCGGATCGCTCTGTCCGGTAAAATCGATCCCCGAGGCCTGGGCCGGCTCAACCACCCGCTCCTACACCCACATTAAGCAGTAAAGTATAAGTATAAAATTTAAACTTGAACCTTCCAAAACTAAAATTTCAAATTTGGGTAGAAAAAATATTAACACTTACGCAGTATTCCTGGGTAGCGACGTCGGGATATCGAAGCTCGCCCGTGGCGGGATCTGTCGAGGTGCCGTGGACGGCAAGATATGCGGACAGCACGCTCGGTGTACCACCTGACGCCACGGTCCGAGATGTCTGCAATATTAGAAAGTAACTCTTAATATTAGAAATATTAGAAAATAACTCTTAATATTGCAGAATATCACAAAGGTCGGTCTATTGTAATTTACCGATAACTCCATGGCTCGAGTAATGTTCCTCGATCCACCTGTGTAAGTGGGGCGACCCCTCTTCGCCGACTTCCTGTTCTCTGTATTCTGAGCGTCCTGTTTCTGGACAACGTATTAACATTTAGTTTTCTAATTAAGAAATACAAAGAAATAAATTATATCATAAATAATGAATTACATTTAAAATACATACCTGTTTGCGTTGGGAGTCGAAATAAGCGCACAATAGAGGCAATGTCTCTACGTCGACTCTCGCAAACGCCGGAGTAGATAGGAGGGCCGCTCTCTTTTCCTCGGGGGTCGCCATCCACAGGGAGTAGTAGTCGGCCTTCAGCTCATTCCTGTTGTATCGGACCTTGGCCTGCATGTTCTTCATCAGGCCATTGTACAGAGCATGAAGGTCGAGCACCCTCCCCGGGTGATCAGGGTCGGCTACAGGTTGAAAATCGTATTCCAACTGAAAATACAAAAAAAACATTGTTATTAGATTGCAAGTGTTAATAATAAATATATTGGATAGATCAAATGAAAATATATATTAATACATACCCGAGCCTGATCAAAGAAGTGGGCGAATGAGCGCTGGTGCTGCTCGCCCCACTCAACGTGATGTGGATAGTTCTTCACGAGCCGGCTCTCGTCCCCTAAATACCGGCCTAACCTCTCGGCATGAGGACCGGTATAGCGATAGTCAAGGGTAAAAAAGGGGGTGAATGCTGCCTCCCCCTAGCTCTGTCAGGCCTCAGCCTATGGGACTGATTCGGGCCTCGAGTTCCCCTCTGGGGATGGGGAGGCCCTGCGTCTGCACGAAATATCAAGACAATCAATAATAAGACAAAGTTGTATTAAGAAATCAAGGTTAAACGAAAATTCAAGTGTGATATATACCTCCGGTGACTATCGCACGAGCCTGGGCCCGGGCAGCAGCACGAGCGGGACGATAGTTCCTCCGGTGAGGAACAACCGGGGTCCCGGATGCGGACGCATCCCCTCCAACTAGAAAATAAACATCGACGCTAAATTTCCATGAAGTTCATATTTATTCTAAAGAGCATATGTAAAATGAATAAATATTTTAAATTTATTCGTACTAACCTGCAGACGATGCGGAGGGTATGGAAGCGGCAGGAGTGGCCCCTGCGGAAGATGTGGACGCACCACCTATAATTACACAATTAAAAATAGATTATATAAGTAATTGCAAAAAGAATGTATAGATCAATAATATAACGTTCTAAATCAATATACATGCACTATAGGATATATAAATATACCCGCAGGTGCTGTGGTGTCACCACCTACAGCTAGACAATAATAAAAATTGTTTAGTAAGAGCAAAAGGAATGTGTGTATTTATGATATAGCATTCTAAATCAATATACATACACTATATGATATATAAACATACCTGGAGGAGCGGGGGTGGCCTCTGTCCCAGATGTGGACGCATCACCAACAACTAGACAATCAAACATTGACAATATAAGTAATTTTGATATAAATAGGCATGAATATCTGTAATATTACATTCAAAATGGATATGCGTGCAGTATACCTGGAGATGTGGCAAAATCCACACGGAAGGAGGCATCCGAAGGGGTCTCCGATCTGGGTACAAGACCGGCCCTCTGAAGCTCCCTACGGAGCTCTCCGGGCGGCAGAACCGCTCTGCCTCTGCCTCTGCCGCGGCTGGAGCTCCTGCCGCCCCTCGCTGCTCCCGACATCGTCATCAAATCTAGATAAACGGTTCGTGGACGCATTAGACAATCATTAAAAGTATTGACTATATATGTATAGAGCGTAAAATGTGAAGTAATAATATAACATTACTGATAACCTTTTTCATTTCGTGGGCGCATTATACATATCTACTTGGATTTCATCGTCGATGTCATTTCTAACCCACGTAACTTCATGATCGGTCGAAGACAACCCGTCCTTCGCAACAGACGGTCGGAGCACTTTAAGCCTTCTCTCTTCTTCGTCCTCATCGCGTCCTCGTATTCTGGGACATCGTAGACATCTCTGGGTTTCCATCGGCATACAACACTCCACCCCGGATGCTTCAAACACTGTGAGTAGTATACTTAGAACGCTTGGTTCGGAAAGATAAACGGATCGTCCTGACCGTAAAATCGAAGTATGTTCATACTGGTCAATCCATATTCTTCTTTCCAAGTCCCAAGACTGCTTCTCCACCTGTCCGTATCGGTTCGCGGATCGTACCAAGTACACTTGAATATATAAAAGGGTTCTGATCGTCCGGGATAGTGGATGCCGAGTATACAATTTAAGTACCCATAGTAAATCACACCGTCTGATCCTACCGTCGCAATCCCACTATTCTGAGTGGTTCTAGATGTTTCTATGTCCTTAACTTCGAATTTGTATCCAAAGACACAAAATCCTTTGTAATATGCAACCTCTATACTAGGAAATTGAGCTAAACATCTTGAATCACTTTCAAATGATGCAGACAAGTTCGGATCGTGGATCTAACAAAACAAATTTTACGACAAATACATAACGATACAAGTTTAGATTAAAACTGATAGCAATAAAATGTTATTCGAATAACTTACATGATCTGTGACCCAATCACAAAAATTATCCTGATGGTATTTTTCCAAACATTATTCGTTCCAATCAGGATGGCCCTCACGTACCTCGTTAAAATGAATTCTGATTTCGACAAATAATTGTAACATTAATATTATATCATTTCATACACACACAAACACAGATATAACAATTAATCCAAAAGAACTTACTCTCTAATTTGTTCAAGACATGCCCAATTAAGCAAGATAAACCGGTATATCTTGTTGATAAACATAGTGTCTACCCTCTTATACTCGGCTTTACCATATGGCCCATCTTGAATTCTTCGTGGTCGGTTAAGCCTTGTCTCAATGTTCTCGTCCAGATAGCGGGAACAAAAAGTGGTTACTTCATCAAGAAGACAACCTTGCATGATAGAACCCTCTGGTCGATTTTTATTGCGTATATACTTCAAAAGAGTGTAGAGGTATCTAATGAGAATATGTTGAATAAATAAATACGGGCATACAAGACAACAAAAAATTTATAAATTGCGCGAAACGAAAAATTATACGTACCTCTCGACGGGATACATCCATCGATATTGTACCGGTCCGGCTAACTTCGCCTCAGTTGCAAGATGAACCGTCAAGTGTATTATGACATCGAAGAATGACGGTGGGAAAATACGCTCAAACTTGCAAAGTATCAATGCAATAGAATTTTCTAGTTTATCCAGCGTCGCAACCTCCAGTGTTTTAGCACACAACTCCCTGAAAAAACAACATAGGTCGTTGATTACTATACCAACCGAGTCGGGGAGAGAAGTCCTGAGGGCTAATGGAAGAAGGTGCTCCACGATAACATGGTGATCATGACTTTTCAGCCCATCGATCTTGCCCTTCACAATTTTTATTTTCTTGCTGAATGATCTTGGGAAACCTGTGGGGACTTTCAAATCATGCAACACCTGTAGGAATCTTTTCTTCTCCGGTTGTGACATATGATAAGCGGCATTGGGAAGTACAAACTTACCCTGTTTACCCGCTACCAGTCTAGGGTGCAATTCACTTCTTATTCCCCACTCTTGTAGATCCATCCGAGCATTCATGTTGTCTTTCGATTTTCCGTCTTTACAAAGAAGCAAGTTAAGTATGTGCTCTGATACTCCCTTCTCTATATGCATGACGTCCAGACAATGACGCACTGAATTTGTAGACCAATATGGAAGCTCGAAGAAAATGCTTAACTTGTTCCACTATTGTGGTTTGACCTGTTTCGTCGGATCCATCCCGAAGGTCGCGTTATTGTAACCATCCCATTTAGCAGTCACGTCATCTCCGGACAATGGGGATGGAGGTCCAAGAAGCTCCTGATGACCATCAAAGTGAACCGTATCTAACCTATAGGGTGGTCTGGAGGCAGAAAACGTCGATGGACGCAATAACAAACCTTCCTGCTAAAATTCAAGAATTTTGATGTTGTGTGTTCATGGCAATGAGGATATGCTTTGTGACCATGTACGGACCAACCTGATAGCATTCCATACGCAGGAAAGTCATTAATTGTCCACATTAAAGCCACACGCAGTATGAAGGTTGTATTTGTGTTTGAATCATATGTCTCTACACCATCAATGAACAAAGATTTCAACTCCTCGATCAGAGATCGGAAAGAGACGTCGATATTGTTCCCCGGTGAGTTTGGTCCGTCGATAAGAAGAGGCATCATAAAGTATGATTGGACCATAGCCAACCAAGGCGACAGATTATAAATTATCATTACAACGGGCCATGTGCTGTGACTTCCAGCCATATAGTTGAATGGGCAGAAGCCATCGGTAGCCAGTCCGAGCCGGACATTACGAGGATCGCTACTGAATATTGCGTGCCTCCTATCGAAATCCTTCCATGCCGGTAAATCTCTTGGATGGCTCATTTTTCCATTTTCGCTTGGAGGAGCACGGTGATGCCAAATCATTACCTCGGCTGTTTTCTTGCACCTGAATAGCCTCTGCAGCCTCTGTGTTATGGAAAAGTATCGTGCTATCTTCACAGGTATATCAGGCTTCTTATCAGAATCTTTCGGCTTATACCTGGCCTCTCCGCATGTTGGACACTCTTTCAAATCTGAATTCTCTTTCCGGTACAACACGCAATTTTTAGGACATGCTTGAATCTTCTCGCACTTTAGACCCAAATCAGACATCATCTTCTGGGCTTCGTACCAGCTTTCGGGCACATTATTTCCCGGAGGCATAGAATCTTTCAAGAACGAAAGAAGCATTGTGAATGACTTATTACTCCATCCATTTAGGCACTTAATCTGGAAAAGTTGGACGAACCACGAGAGGGTGGAATACTTCGCATTCTCATAAATTGGTTTCCTAGCATCATTCATGAAATTTTCATATTTATCCGCAAGCGGTCCTTGACCGGAACGAATGTCATCTTCGGTACGAATAGATTCACCTAGGGCAGCCTCTACCATATCCTCCATTTCTTCCGATGGAAATAAATTTCCGTGTCCTGCCGCATTACCGAATTCTTCTTCTTCTCCTGCCACATTATCGTGTTGTCCTTCTTCTTCTGCCGTAGTACTGCATTCTTCTCCTTCCCCGTGATATTTACAAGTTGTATAAAGTCTAGTAAACCCATGTTTTACAATATGAAGCTCTGCCAATTCTACCTTCTGCCAGTACTTATTGCCACATCTATCGCACGGACAGAGAATCTTCTCTATTATGATCTTATTATGTGCGCGTGCAAATTCAAGGAAAGCAGCAACTCCTGCGACAAACATAGGTTGCATACGTTGTTTCCAATCCACATACATCCAGTCCTTAACTCTGAAGTACTCATGGGCCATGTTAGACTGTATAACATATAAATTGTAGGTTTTGCTGACTTTATTGAGAAATATAAGAACGGGATAGTTACTGACAAAGGAGAAAATCCGTGTATATGCTTTGTGTGTGCGTTTGTCGTTGAAAAGAATAAATTATCGCACGTATGTTAACCGATAGACGGAGACTAAGTGGTGCTTTTAGTTTCATATATGAGTATCGATGGGAATATGAAAGTTTCATATTATCATATATTGGTTTTAACCCGAACATCTCGAATCGCTCTCTAGTTATTCGTTTGTTGTGTATTCTTGTTGTATGTGTGTGTTCCGGCTATCGTGGGTAGGCTTCTATCCCATTAAGAATGTATAGAGCGAATGCCCATCACTTGTGCTATCAACCGTTTCGAGTAAATTTCGGCAGTACCTCCCCGCTGTTCTCCGAGTACACTGTAATAGAATAGATAATCATTTCAAAGCTGTGAAACAACGTTGAAATGAACATCTAATCTATCTTTGTACACGGAGAACCAGCGGAAAAGTACCGACGAAATATCTCGAAATGGTTGAAAACACAAGTGAATGAAGGTGTTTGCTTTATACATTCTTAACTTGTCCACACGGGACAAATCTATGGGTTACCATACGATTGAATTTTCTCGTCGCGTAGACTATACGACGGTTGTTAGTATCGAGCTATACTGTCCGATATTTAACAACATTCGTATAGTTCTAGGTCACGACGAGCATCGCACGTATGTTAACCGATAGACGGGGACTAAGTGGCGCTTTTAGTTTCATATATGAGTATCGATGAGAATATGAAGGTTTCATATTATCATATATTGGTTTTAACACGATATCTCGAATCGCTCTCTAATTATGCGTTTGTTGGTTATTCTTGTTGTATGTGTGTGTTCCGGCTATCGGGGGTAGGCTTCTATCCCATTAAGAATGTATAGAGCGAATGCCCATCACTTGTGCTTTCAACCGTTTCGAGTAAATTTCGGCAGCACCTCCCCGCTGCTCTCCGAGTACACTATAATAGAATAGATAATCATTTCAAAGCTGTGAAACAACGTTGAAATGAACATCTAATCTATCTTTGTACACGGAGAACCAGCGGAAAGGTACCGACGAAATATCTCGAAACGGATGAAAACACAAGTGAATGAAGGCGTTTTCTTTATACATTCTTAACTTGTCCACACGGGACAAATCTATGGGTTACCATACGATTGAATTTTCTCGTCGTGTAGACTATACGACGGTTGTTAGTATCGAGCTATACTGTCCGATATTTAACAACATTCGTATAGTTCTAGGTCACGACGAGCATCGCACGTATGTTAACGGATAGACGGGGACTAAGTGGCGCTTTTAGTTTCATATATGAGTATCGATGAGAATATGAAGGTTTCATATTATCATATATTGGTTTTAACCCGAACATCTCGAATCGCTCTCTAATTATGCGTTTGTTGTGTATTCTTGTTGTATGTGTGTGTTCCGGCTGTCGGGGGTATGCTTCTATCCCATTAAGAATGTATAGAGCGAACGCCCATCACTTGTGCTTTCAACCGTTTCGAGTAAATTTCGGCAGTACCTCCCCGCTGTTCTCCAAGTACACTGTAATAGAATAGATAATCATTTCAAAGCTGTGAAACAACATTGAAATGAACATCTAATCTATCTTTGTACACGGAGAACCAGCGGAAAGGTACCGACGAAATATCTCGAAACGGATGAAAACACAAGTGAATGAAGGGGTTTTCTTTATACATTCTTAACTTGTCCACACGGGACAAATCTATGGGTTACCATACGATTGAATTTTCTCGTCGCTTAGACTATACGACGGTTGTTAGTATCGAGCTATACTGTCCGATATTTAACAACCTTCGTATAGTTCTGGGTCACGACGAGCATCGCACGTATGATAACCGATAGACGGGGACTAAGTGGCGCTTTTAGTTTCATATATGAGTATCGATAGGAATATGAAGGTTTCATATTATCATCGAGTATCATATATTGGTTTTAACCTGAATATCTCGAATCGCTCTCTAATTATGCGTTTGTTGTGCATTCGTGTAGTATGTGTAACATGATTTTAAACCATTGAGATCAAGATTGATAGAACTGATCACCCTACATTGCAATAGCATTCATCAACCAAAAATTATTATTGCAATGGAATTCATCTGTAACAATCAACAATTAAAACTACAAATGTAGGATACTGATATCATAAAGCGTTATACGCAACATATGAATTCACATGACTGAAACATGCATCAAAATATTGAAGTAGGGGGGGCAGGAAAAAACCCTATTTGATTATCAAATGAATGGGTTTGTATGATTTATATGTATGTATTTGAGTGCTGCAATTCCGAAATTTGCTTTAACTTGTACGTTGCTTTATGTTGTTAATTTAATCATTTTTAAATTGTAATTGGTTTTACACATAATTATTTCGTTATTGTCACAGAAAATTTTGTTTCTTTCGATATGAAACAGATACGATACACGATATGATAAATAAAAAAACGAAACACAAACCGTATCAAGATTTAACAACTTTGATTATGTCATATACGCGGGCCGATATTTTCATATTAGCCAATAGGAAAAAATAGATTGCGGTCTGGATATGGCATATTGGCAGATGTTACCTATATGCATACATGCATGTTGTCTCCACATTTTTTCATAAATTAAACCAAATTTTCTATACATGCTTAGTAATTACTGGATACATTCAGGTTAAATGCATAGAGCTAGCCGTAATTTCCTATACGGTAAACTTTCATCAATGCAACACTTTGGTTCGCCTAACTAGATCGCCATTCACGAACACAATCTATTTATATGGCATGATTTTATACACTTAATTTTACCACATTTAATGAAAATGAATCATTCATGATATGATACATGTATATACATCGATACCCAACCCCAACCCGGCCCAGCCCCAGCCCCAGCCCAGCCCCAGCCCCAGCCCAGCCCCGGCCCAGCCCCGCCCCAGCTCCAGCATAACCCTAGCCCCATCCCCAGCCCCAGCCCTAGACACAGCCTAACCCTAGCCCCAACCCCAACCTAACCCTAGCCCCAGCCCCAGCCCAGCCCCGCCCCAACCTAACCCTAACCCCAGCGTGCCCCAGCTAAACCCCAACCCCAACCCTAAGCCAAACCCTAACCCCAGCCCCAGCCGCAGCCGCAGCCGCAGCCGAACACCAACCCTAACCCTAACCCCAACCCCAACCCCGACCCCGACCCCGACCCTGACCGCAACCCATGCCGAACCCCAACTCCAACCGCAACCCCAGACCAACCATGAACCCTAGCCCTAAATAATCAAAAATTTCTTTAATTTAGTTGAAGATTTACTAACCTGAACGGGCGGTGGCGACGACGAGAACGGTGGTGGCGACGGAGAACGGCTGGTGGCGACGACGAGAACGGCGATAACGATGAAGAGAACGGCGGGTGGCGATTTGGGGATTTTGTTTTCGCGCAGCGATCGAGAGAGGAAGAAGAGAGCGTAGGCGATCGATCTGTGCCTATATTAAATCGCTATTTAGTTGCACCTACGGATTTGTCCGTAGGTCCTTGGTTTGCGGCTCCGTAGGGGCAAACACCAAATTAAGAATTAATATTTTTATTCTTGAACGTCTAGGCCCGTAGGGCCAACCTTTTAGCCTACGGATTAATCCGTAGGGCCAACATAAATCTGCCCCTACGGATTTCAATATCCGTAGGGGCAACCCCCTATTTTAGTAGTGATATGTACATTTGATATTACGGGGCGAGCGTCCGACATGTGGACCGCCGTCACTGCCTGTTTGTATTATTCTTTTGGGGCACGACCGGGTCGAGGTCGATGTACCCGATGTATGTATATTTTACTTTCTGTACTAGGATTACCCCGCGGAGGGGTGCACGGATAGCCGGATTCTAGAGGGCAACGTGCCCGCATCTCATGGCATTGAGACGGAGGGGGGCTTCACTCTAGAATTGGCGGGCTATTTCGCCGCACTCGTAGGGGGTACAGGTTGACCCAGGAGGGGTGCCCAAGTTACCGGATTCCGTGAAGTGCTGGGTGGTCCATTCACGTTGCTAAAGGGGGCTTCCTCGCTTCAGGTTTTGGCGGGTAACTTGCCGCGCCCGTAGGGGTCTAGGATTTCATTGCACAGGCTACCCACACGACCAGGGGAACGTCGGGTTTCAGTATCGGCTCTATGAAACCCGGGGATCTCAGATATCTGTGATGCTGTACATTTCTGTGATGTTGCATTTTTATCACGCCTTGAGCGAAATATTATATATTGATATATATACTAGTAGATGTTGTATATGTTTTGCATCCGCGCTAGTCCGGTCCCCGCTCGGTCGTTAGTTAAGTAACCTAACGGGTGATGACAGGACCGAGTGGCCAATGCGGGTGGCATATACGTACATCGTATTTTCGTTCTTTATTGGTGTGATCAATGATGGGACTGCGTTGATTCGGATCAATGCAAGCTAAACAAACCTATTCTGATGTTGTTGGAACATTTTTTCAAAAAGCTGTTATTGCAAGGACGTTCTCTTTTATTTTGCACAGTGGTATTCGGTTATGAATATCCAGCACCTCAGTCGATGAGGCAAGGGCCGAGATCCCTTCACCGGGAGTGACCCCTTGGACAGAAGTTTGCGTCAGGGTAATAACTTCACTATAGCCGATTACTTTTTGCTTTGCATCGTGGTATTCAGTTGGAATATCCTGCACCTCATTCTACGGGGAAAGAGCCGAGATCCCTTCACCGGGAGTGACCTCTTTAGCAACGGTTTTCGTCACTATATTTTTATAAAAAGCTTTGTTGTTCCTTCAACGATATCAAGTTCATTACGTTAAAGGTTTTTCGCCAAAAACCAGCCGTAGCCCTCCGTCATTTCCTACAGGTATTATTTAGTATTCGTGCTGCGTTTGTTGACCTAGTCAAGACGTATTGTTCGGTAGCTAAGTGGTATTTGTTTGTTGCATAAGTGGGATTGGTTAGGACAGTCGTGCGGCCTTGTTGACCTAGTCAAGGGCACGTATGGGTGGGTTTAATGCAATCCAGAATAATGACGGGTTGAACTTGACTAGCGGTTTATGGTTTGTTGACCTAGTCAAGGTCATAAGCCGCTTGGGGTAAAATCACACATCGGGAGTTTCTAAAGAAACTTAAACTTGCCAGGCATGCGCATACCTTCTGGAGTGTGATAACGTGAGTGGATTCCGTCACATTATCGTGCGATGATAGTTGGATCCCGATTCCCACTGATGAGTTGGTTTACTCCTCGGGTGATCCCGACTAATTCTTCTTTCAGGTTTGGAGGAGAATTTGAGGTTACAGTGGAAGGTTTCCTGATTAGATAAAGTGATAACCATTCTGATCAAGGTAAGAGTGCACACTGAGTGTTTCTTTTCTCTCTCTCTTTGGCAGCGACCACGGACCGACCCTTGACTATGACTCAGTGACCAAAATTGACTGAACCTTCTTATACACTGGCTTTTAGATTGTCAGAGTTGCAAACCTCATTGCCACTCCTACTTTTACCCTTTTCTCTAGGACACCCCGTATTACTACGAACTGTTGCGCCACGGCAGCGCCCCGGCTGTCTATCCGAGGCCAAAATGCGGAATCAAAATTTTTCTTAACTTTTAAACTGGCGCTACCGCGGACAATATACCCGGATCGTAACCATTAACCGATACTAGCAAACTAGAGAAAGGGTGAGAGATATACCGAGCGATCCGTGTCCTTCGGTCTTCTCGTCGTCGTCCCGATCTCCCGCGGAATCACCATTCGTCGTCTTCTCGTCGGAAAGGGCACCACGTAGCCGAATTCTTTTACGGGCTCCCACCTCTGGACCGAGGCAACTCTGGCGCGAAGTTGGCTAGCCGACGCGTCCAAGAAGTGCTGTAGGCTAGTGTAGAATGGTTGTCTCATTTAGGGTAGTGAAGTTGCCATTGGTGATGGAGGAAAGAGGTTAAGGAAAAATGGTGCTTTCATTTTTCCAAACAAGAAGAAGGAGATGAAGAAATATGTGCCACCACAAAAATGAAAATTTCTCTCATCCTCACTCAAGAGTGGCCGGCCTCTTTGAAGAATGGTGGAGGGAATCAAAATTGCAAAACCATGAAGGGAAGTGATGGTAGTAAAAGCAAGGGGTGACCATATCCAAAAAGAAATGATAACCAAATCAAATCAACCTTCATCTCATTTCTAATCACAAATAAAGCAAAGAATGGATGGAAAAAGAATCTCATCATGATGCCACATAATGCAAGAAAACCCCTCCACAAAATGTTATTTGCAAACTTGCAAATAACCCCCTCCATCGAAAAAGTCCGCCCGGGAAAGAACAAAGGAAAACCGGCCGGAACGGAATGCAAACTGGCAACTCCAGAAAACTGGTCCCGTAATAAATTACAGGAAAACCCCGCTACTGCATATACATGCCCGCATTTGTATTCCCACTGAACACAAATGCAAAGAGACAAAATCTACACTGTACTATACTAGGATCCGGCTTAAACCAAAGCCGGCTAGTAATATCCGTCCGATCCTGATCCATGCAATACCGCACGTATCTGATCGAACCTTGCCATATATCCATACAGCCACTAGTACAAACCGTCCGATCCTGATCCGTGCAATACCGCACGTATCTGATCGGACCCTGCCATATCTCCATACGGCCTCTACAGCGTTTCGCCCGAAACTTGAGTAACTGAATGTGTGGTGGACTCTAAAGACTCGGAAATACTATGGCTGTGGATTTAACCACTAGCACGTCAGAGGTATTAGCCATACGTGACGGGCCACCAGCTATTGACCAAAAGGGACGTCGATGAGCGAACTCATCCTGACACCCTACTGAGCCTGTCAGTGACAATATCCGTACAGTCCGGTCCGTTCGTCTATGAGTATCGCATGGCGGGCCTAGGGGGTTGGTAAAAGTCAGACCCGCAAAAGCGGTACAAGTCGTGTCGGAGTGTAGCCCAGAACACCCTGAGATACTACTGGAATACCTACCAGTAAATATCCTGCCTCGGCCGAGGGCTTTGTGTAATGGCTCTCCTAGACACAGCGCGACCTCACCCCCAATACTGGGAGAGACGAACCCCTGCAGCTCCGCTCATTGCCTCCATGTGGCTCGGGACTGTACCCAACTAAAACCTGTTTGCACGACTCCTTTGAGCCGTGGTAGGGTAGTAATCAAAGCACAGTGGGAACTCACACGAGACAAATGATGATCTCAGGTCGATGAACTAACCTGTACACATGTCACCAGGGAACTGCTATCTGACGTCTGGTATAAGACCAACTAGCATGTTCCCGGCGAGTCCTGTCCGGTGTACTCATAACCCAATGAGCACCTGTATACATCTTAGGTGAACCAACTGACACCAGTGGCTTGTGAGACCGGCCACCGCCCCTCGTCGGGGTCTCGACTGTACACACTAGTCTACTCTGGAGTATCGATGCCCTGTCTCGAAACTCCCACGACTAGGGACCTTTTAAGGATGTGCTTATAGACTGCAGCTCCAACTTATATGATTGCCCTTATACTGCTGGCAGTCAAGCGAGAATCCTAGGGGCTCTATCAACGTGTAATAGCGACCTGTCAGGTCACCTAAAGCAGTACACAATGATAAAGATAAACCAAATAGCATACTATCATCTCGAGTAAGACTGTCCTACCGGGATGGGTCCTCCCTCAATCATTGCAATCACGTGCCTGTGATCCAATAATTGACTCTGAGGGCACTATCTCCAACAATCTCCCACTTGCACTCAAGGCTAATTATTGCGATGTCGCATACTCACAGCCCGTGTGATACCGAACACCCAACTCCTCTACTAGTCAGTCTCACAAAACTCGTTTGAGAAACTATTGCGTTCGAGGAATAGCCTCAGTGAGTGGATCCGCTGTGTTGTTTCTTTCTATGTCTCTCTATATCTCAAGTTCGCGGAGAAAGCCATCTCCCAAAATGAGCAATACCTGTCTTAGAATGTCTGGATGTCTGATGGGACCTAGCTCATAAATAAACTCCAAATCCAAACTTCTTAGACTGTATCGTCAACTGAACTTAATCAGTATCCTGCGCCATGCCTCCCTCAGTATTGCCTTGGACCATCTGTCCAAAATACTGCCCCTCGTCAGAAGGAACAACTATAACTCTGACAACCTCCCTGTCGTCCAGGTCACCTTGGAAGCCTGGAATAATAACTGTCTCCCATAATGAGGCTGTCGTTATCAAATCCCTAGAACATACACTTATGTTCTAAAACTGCTTCCGATTGTTTCTCCAGGATTGGATCAATATCAACTTTTTGCATCTACTTCAAGAACAACATCTGGTGTCGTACTTGACATCTCATGATTGACTCAATTGCCTAAGCAAGTGATCTGTCAATCATGCGTATCCCTCTCCCCTTTAGTCTGTAAGACACCTTTAGAGAGGGTGACTCCATTACCTGCAGGTACACTACCGTGCCAGGAGTCGTCCATTCTAAATACTCTTAGAATGCTGTCTAAGTACCCTGTTTGGGAAACCACCCAAATCTAGATCTAAAACCATAAATCCTGTAACCAGAATGTACGATATAATATCCAAGTCCTATGTGGAGAAACCACTGTGTGACGACCAAAGTATAACCGATCGTAGTATAGGAATATCACTTCCTACTCTGTGTATGTCATCCAAATACCAGGACATCACACCCTACTACCTTCTTAACAGATCCATCCCCTATTCTGATGAAGTCAAACCTATGACTGTCACATCAGAAATAGATGATCTATCTCCGCTGTAACTGCTTTAGTCTATAAATAGACATAAGCCTGATGACCACCAATGCTTCCGCTGCTCGCACTGCCTACGACAGCCCTCTGCCAGAGTCATATAGACGTGCACTTCTAAAGCTAGTTTAGAACGACGCTATACACATCCTCCTGCCGGGTCTCACAGTCTGGAACAACAGCAATGGTAAGTCTGGGTAAACAAGAACCTCCCTGCCAGCGTCCTTGAGCATACCGAAGTACCTCTCGAGTGCCTGAGGTTATCCATCATATTAGCGGAGTGGACAATGGAATGTCAAATCAGATTGAATCTTTAGGTTCTTTATCAAATCTTCAGTAATCGTTTGCGGTTCTGGAATCTCTTCCAGTTCTACCATACTCCCACTACTGTTTTCTGGAAAAAAAAATCCATTTTTAATAAAACTGTGGCGAGTCTAGAACAATATCACTATTGATCTTCCAGATGGTAGAAAGTCAACCCTCGTCATAGCCTGGGTCAACCCACAAACAGCCATTACAGAAACGTGCCTTGAGTTATCCAGAGTCTGGTTTTAATCATAAGCCGGAAAACTCCCCGTACCTTAACATCGTTAAGATATGATCTGTTCTATATCCAATATAGAACCATAGGCACTGATTTAATTGAACCAGATTCAAATCATGCAGCTGTCTCCAGTGCATGTCAACTAAATGGAAGGAGGCCGATCAGCGTTACTCAACTTAGGAATGCTTCCAATTATGAGTAACCTGAAAGAGAAGCAAGTTCTCTTAACCATTACTATCAACTGAATACCATACACAAGTATCTACATCTTCGATCACTTTGAAGAATCCCGATACTTGCAATACCTGGTTCTCTACTTTATTCAAATACCTATAACTTCTCAAAATTCAGACCCTGTTTTTCCACGAAACACCTGTCTAAAAACTAGAGAAGTCATAAGTAAACTGAATATAGTACGAGGACCAACCCCTCTGTCCTGATGGATGCTGGACAACATACAATACTCTGTATCAGTCCCTTGAGTCTGATGAATCATTCACTGTGTGTCGTAGGCTGAAAACTGTACTTATGGTTAAGAAGAATTACACCGCTGTTTAATGCTCCTTACCTAACCATCCACTGATATAGGTAAATGTCATCGACATAACTTCAAAAGGTATATCTCACTCTATAAAAATAGACGTACAGATATATCAATTTGAAATTGGTGCATAACCGCGGATATTCAAAACCAAATATTTGCCGTCCGGCAAACAACCCAGGAGACTTCCTCAAATATCACCGATTACAACGAATCCCGATATAATGAGGATGATCACCCAATTCCCAATAACTTACTTCCACTCATCATCTGTAAAACCTTACCGATGTGAGAATCATACCTTGTAAATACATATCCTGGAGTAAGTGTCTAATCGGGAAATCAGTTTTCCATTAACAGTACACAGTGAAAATGAAACATTGAAATGTTTCGTTGGGGTATCGTGGTATTCCTAGTAATGCCTCTACCATTATCCAGATTCACAACTGTAACCGTATATCTCTTTGCCATCTGTCCAAATCCCTTTATATGTCTTTAGTCATTACCGTCTGCACACCCCTTTAGGCCAAATGGTTTTCTTCCTTCCCTACCGTTCGGCACCAGCCTATGGTTTGGAAGAAGACTATCCAATAAGCATAATGGATGTACTGTCCTAATCCTAGGAGCACTCGCAATGCGAGAGAAGGTGAAGATAAAAGACAACCGAATAAACCTTATTCCTATTTCTCCTGAACCAGAATCCATCCCCGAACTGGAACAAGTTCCTTTCGAGTTCGTATATAACCATATGATGGAGTATCCAATAAACTGTGGATCTTCGTAGTGATACGGAGTGTCCTGGAGAAATACAAAGGTGATTTAGGATTGGCGAAGAAATACTTGGTTTGGTCGTGAATAGCAGTCGCAATTTACTTTGCCCTCTTACTAATCCCTTTCTTTGTCTTAACTTAATACCTTCTGTACACCATCGTTATGCTAATTGGTTTTCTTCATTCCCCACCGTTCGGCACCAGCCTAATGTTTGGAAGAAGATTATCCAATTTGCGTAATAGGTGTACTATCTCCTAAGCCAAGGAGTACTCGCAATCTGAGAGAGAAGGTAAAAGGAAAAGACAACTGAATAGTCCTATCCGTTTTCTCCAGAACCGGAAACCATCCTCGAATTCCTTCGTGTTCATATATGACCATACGATGGTTTTGTCCAATAGAAGTGGACGTTCGTAGTAATACGGGGTGTCCTGGAGAAAAGGGTAAAAGTAAGAGTGGCAATGAGGTTAGCGACTCTGACAATCCAAAAGCCAGTGTTAAAGAAGGTTCGGTCAACTTGGTCACTGAGTCATAGTCTTAGGGTCGGGTCAATGGTCGCTGCCAAAGAGAGATAGAAAAGAAACACTCAGCGTGCACTCTAACCTAGATCAGAATGGTTATCACTTTGTCTAATCTGGAAACCTCCCACTGTAACGTCAAATTCTTACCCAAACCTTAAAGAAGAATTAGTCGGGATCACCCGAGGAGTAAACCAACTCATCAGTGGGAATCGGGATCCAACTATCATCGCATGATAACTTGACGGAATCCACTCAAGTCACCACACTCCAGAAGGTATGCGCATGCCTGGCAAGTTTCAGTTTCTTTAGAAACTCCCGATGTGATTTTTACCCCTAGGACCCAAGCGACCTTGACGAATAATCAACAAATCAAAAGGTCCTAGTCAAGTTCAACCCGTCATTATCTTGATTGCGTTAAACCTACCCGCACGACCCTTGACGAATAATCAACAAAGTCGTACGACTGTCCTAACCAATCCACATATCCATGCGGCAGAAAGCATTACAGAGCTACCGCACACTACGCCTCGGCGAAAAGCAACGACAAACGTAGCGCGAATACTATGCAATACTAATCCGAAATGACAGAGGGCTACGAATGGTTTTTGGCGAAAAACCTTTTACCATAATGAACTTGATATCGTTGAAGGAACTGGATAACTTTTTATAAAAATATAGTAACGAAAACCATTGCTAAAGAGGTCACTCCCGGTGAAGGGATCTCGGCTATTTCCCCATGGAATGAGGTGCAGGATATTCCAAATGAATACCACGATGCAAAGCAAAAGTAATCGGCTATAGTGAAGTTATTGCCCTGACGCAAACTTCTGTCCAAGGGTCACTCCCGGTGAAGGGATCTCGGCCCTTGCCTCGTCGACTGAGGAGCAGGATATTCCAACTGAATACCACTGTGCAAAACAAAAGTGAACGTCCTTTCAATAACAGCTTTTTGAAAAATTGTTCCAACAACATCAGAATAGGTTTGTTTATAACTTGCGTTGATCCGAATCAAAGCAGTCCCATCAATTAATCACACCACAAAGAACGAAAATAATATGACGTACGTATATGCCAACCGCATTCGCCACTGGGTCCCGTCATTACTCGTTAGGTTAGCTAACTAACGACAGAGCGGGGACTGGACTAGCGCGGATGCAAAACATATACATCTACTAATATATATACCAATATATTATATTCGCTCAAGGCGTGATAAGAATGCAACATCACAGAAATGTACAACATCACAGAACAATACAGATATCTGGGATCCCCGTGTTTCATAGAGCCGCTACTGAAACCCGACGTTCCCCTGGTCGTGTGGATAGCCTGTGCAATGAAATCCTAGACCCCTACGGGCGCGGCAAGTCACCCGCCAAGACTTGAAGCGAGGCAGTCCCCTTCAGCACCGTGAATGGACCACCCAGCACTTCACGGAATCCGGTAACTTGGGCACCCCTCCTGGGTCAACCTGTACCCCCTACGAGTGCGACGAATAGCCTGCCAATCCTAGAGTGAAGCCCCCTCCGTCTCAATGCCATGAGATGCGGGCCCGTTGCCCTCTAGAACCCGGCTATCCGTGCACCCCTCCGTGGGGTAATCCTAGTACAGAAAGTAAAATATACATACACCGGGTACATCGACCGCAACCAGGTCGTGCCCCAAAAGAATAATACAAACAGGCAGTGACGGCAGTCCACATGTCGGACGCTCGCCCCGCAATATCAAATGTACATAATAAAACAAAACTATACTATCACTGCAACCAGGCTATCCCCACGACCGATCCGCAACATCATAGCAAAACATAGAACATCAACGTGAATGTCACGTTCGCAAATCCGTCTAAAAGGGCTATAGCAGATAGACATGATTTACCGATCAAGTGACATTCACGGTCGCAGATATAATGTAAATACTGTGAACTAATGTGTTTAAACTTTTCGATCGATCAAATTTATCGAAGTGGGCCCCAAGCATTACTGTAGCACTTAAAGAGAGTCTAGACCCAAAAAGAATATTCCAAAAACCCCATTTTCAACCCAGGAGCTCACTGCAAAAATTTGGTCCAATGAATAGTAAAAATGGCCGCGGAACCGCCGCAAATACGTGGTTTTGGCCGCGGTTCCGTGGCGGAATAGTGAGATCACGCTACCAAATTTTCACAGAATGCTTAGAATTCCCTGCACATGTCACTGCAATGTACTGAAAAATTTTTGGAGCCAAAAAAATTTCGACAGAAAACTGTGCAAATGAAAATGGGTTTTCGGAAAATCCGTTCGATCGAACTTGTAAACACGTTAGAGCGAGCTAGACTAGGTTAATGGCGTGGCTCTGATACCATGTTGCGCCACGGCAGCGCCCCGGCCGTCTATTCGAGGCCAAAATGCGGAATCAAAATTTTTCTTAACTTTTAAACTGGCGCTACCGCGGACAATATACCCGGATTGTAACCATTAACCGATACTAGCAAACTAGAGATGGGGTGAGATATATACCGAGCGATCCGTGTCCTTCGGTCTTCTCGTCGTCGTCCCGATCTCCTGCAGAATCACCATTCGTCGTCTTCTCGTCGGAAAGGGCACCACGTAGCCGAATTCTTTTACGGGCTCCCACCTCTGGACCGAGGCAACTCGGGCGCGAAGTTAGCTAGCCGACGCGTCCAAGAAGTGTTGTAGGCTAGTGTAGAATGGTTGTCTCATTTGGGATAGTGAAGTTGCCATTGGTGATGGAGGAAAGAGGTTAAGGAAAAATGGTGCTTTCATTTTTCCAAACAAGAATAAGGAGATGAAGAAATATGTGCCACCACAAAAATGAAAATTTCTCTCATCCTCACTCAAGAGTGGCCGGCCTCTTTGAAGAATGGTGGAGGGAATCAAAATTGCAAAACCATGAAGGGAGGTGATGGTAGTAAAAGCAAGGGGTGACCATATCCAAAAAGAAATGATAACCAAATCAAATCAACATTCATCTCTTTTCTAATCACAAATAAAGCAAAAGAATGGATGGAAAAATCATCATGATGCCACATAATGCAAGAAAACCCCTCCACAAAATGTTATTTGCAAACTTGCAAATAACCCCCTCCATCGGAAAAGTCCGGCCGGGAAAGAACAAAGGAAAACCGGCCGGAACGGAATGCAAACTGGCAACTCCAGAAAACTGGTCCCGTAATAAATTACAGGAAAACCCCGCTACTGCATATACATGCCCGCATTTGTATTCCCACTGAACACAAATGCAAAGATTCAAAATCTACATTGTACTATACTAGGATCCGGCTTAAACCAAAGCCGGCTAGTAATATCCGTCCGATCCTGATCCGTGCAATACCGCACGTATCTAATCGAACCTTGCCATATATCCATACGGCCACTAGTACAAACCGTCCGATCCTGTTCCGTGCAATACCGCACGTATCTGATCGGACCCTGCCATATCTCCGTACGGCCTCTACAGCGTTTCACCCGAAACTTGAGTAACTGAATGTATGGTGGACTCTAAAGACTCGTCAATACTATGGCTGTGGATTTAACCACTAGCACGTCAGAGGTATTAGCCATACGTGACGGGCCACCAGCTATTGACCAAAAGGGACGTCGATGAGTGAACTCATCCTGACACCCTACTGAGCCTGTCAGTGACAATATCCGTACAGTCCGGTCCGTTCGTCTATGAGTATCGCATGGCGGGCCTAGGTGGTTGGTAAAAGTCAGACCCCCAAAAGCGGTACAAGTCGTGCCGGAGTGTAGCCCAGAACACCCTGAGATACTACTGGAATACCTACCAGTAAATCTCCTGCCTCGGCCGAGGGCTTTGTGTAATGGCTCTCCTAGACACAGCGCGACCTCACCCCCAATACCGGGAGAGACGAACCCCTGCAGATCAGCTCACTGCCTCCATGTGGCTCGGGACTGTACCCAACTAAAACCTGTTTGCACGACTCCTTTGAGCCGTGGTAGGGTAGTAATCAAAGCACAGTGGGAACTCACACAAGACAAATGACGATCTCAGGTCGATGAACTAACCTGTACACATGTCTCCAGGGAACTGCTATCTGACGTCTGGTATAAGACCAACTAGCATGTTCCCGGCGTGTCCTGTCCGGTGTACTCATAACCCAATGAGCACCTGTATACATCTTAGGTGAACCAACTGACACCAGTGGCCTGTGAGACCGGCCACCGCCCCTCTTCGGGGTCTCGACTGTACACACTAGTCTACTCTGGAGTATCGATGCCCTGTCTCGAAACTCCCACGACTAGGTACCATTTAAGGATGTGCTTATAGACTGCAGCTCCCACTTATATGATCGCCCTTATACTGCTGGCAGTCAAGCGAGAATCCTAGGGGCTCTATCAACGTGTAATAGCGACCTGTCAGGTCACCTAAAGCAGTACACGATGATAAAGATAAACCAGATAGCATACTATCATCTCGAGTAAGACTGTCCTACCGGGATGGGTCCTCCCTCAATCATTGCAATCACGTTCCTGTGATCCAATAATTGACTCTGAGGGCACTATCTCCAACACGAACGTCCACTTCCATTGGACAAAACCATCGTATGGTTATATACGAACTCGAAGGAATTTATTCGAGGTTGGTTTCCGGTTCTGGAGAAAACGAATAGGACTATTCAGTTGTCTTTTCCTTTTACCTTCTCTCAGGTTGCGGGTACTCCTTGGTTTAGGAGATAGTACACCTATTACGCAAATTGGATCGTCTTCTTCCAAACCTTAGGCTGGTGCCGAACGGTAGGGAATGAAGAAAACCAATTAGCATAACGATGGTGTACAGAAGGTATTAAGTAAAGACAAAGAAATGGATTAGTAAGAGGGCAAAGTAAACTGCGACTGCTATTCACGACCAAACCAAGTATTTCATTACCACTCCCACTTCACCTTTGTATTTCTCCAGGACACTACGTAACACTACGAAGATCCACAGTTATTTGGATACTCCATCGTATGGTTATATACGAACTCGAAAGAAACTTGTTCCAGTTCGGGGATGGATTCTGGTTAATGAGAAATAGGAATAAGGTTTATTCGGTTGTCTTTTATCTTCACTTTCTCTCGCATTCCGAGTGCTCCTACGACTAGGACAGTACACCCATTATACTTATTGGATAGTCTTCTTCCAAACCATAGGCTGGTGCCGAACGGTAGGGAAGGAAGAAAACCATTTAGCCTAAGAGGGTGTACAGAAGGTAATGACTAAAGACATATAAAGGGATTTGGAGAGATGGCAAAGAAATATACGGCTACAGTTGTGAATATGGATAATGGAAGAGGCATTACTAGGAATACCGGGATACCCAATCGAAACATTTCAATGTTTTAGTTTCACTGTGTACTGTTAAAAGAAAACTGATTTCCCAATTAGTCCTTACTCCAGGGTATGTATTTACCAGGTATGATTCTCACATCTGTATGGTTTTACAGATGATGAGTCGGAGTAAGTTATTGGGAATTAGGTTATTATGCTCACTATATAGGAATTTGTTGTAATTGGTGATATTTGAGGAAATCGCCCGGGTTGTTTGCCGGACGGAAAATATTTGGTTTTGAATATCCGTTGTTATGCACCAATTTCAAATTGATATATCTGTACGTCTATTTTTATAGAGTGAGATATGACTTTTTGAAATTATGTCTGTGACATTTACCTATATCAGTAGATGGTTAGGTAAGGAGCATTAAACAGCGGTGTAATTCTTCTTAACCATAAGTACAGTTTTCAACCTACGACACACAGTGAATGAGTCACTAGACTCAGGGGACTTATACAGAATATTGTATGTTGTCCAGTGTCCGTTAGGACAGAGGGGTTGGTACTCGTACTATATTCTGTTTACTTATGACTTCTCTATTTCTTAGACATGTGTTTCATTGAAGCACAAGGTCGAAGTTTTAAGAAGTTATAGGTATATGAATAAAGTAGAGGACCAGGTATTGCAAGTATCAGGATTCTTCAAGGTGATCGAAAATGTAGATACTTGTGCATGGTATTCAGTTGATAGTAATGTTTAAGAGAACTTGCTTCTCTTTCAGGTTACTCATAATTGGAAGTACTCTTAAGTTGAGTAACGCTGATCGGCCTCCTTCCATTTAGTTGACATGCACTGGAGACAGCTGCATGATTTGAATCTGGTTCAATTAAATCAGTGCCTTTGTTTCTATATTGGATATAGAACAGTTTATATCTTGACATTGTCAAGATACGGGGAGTTGTCCGGCTTATGCTTAAAACCAGACTCCGAATAACTCAAGGCACGTTTCTGTAATGGCTGTTTATGGGTTGACCTGGCCTATGACGAGGGTAGATTTTCTACCATCTGAAAGATCAATAGTGATATTGTTCTTGACTCGCCACAGTTTTAATAAAAATGGATTTTTTCAGAAAACAGTAGTGGGGGTATGGTAGAACTGGAAGTGATTCCAGAATCGCGGACGATTACTGAAAATTTGATAAGAACCTAAAGATTCAATTTGGTTTGACATTCCATTGGCCACTCCGCAGATATGGTGGGTAACCTCAAGCGCTCGAGAGGTACTCCGGTAGCCTCAAGGACGGTGACAGGGAGGTTCTTGTTTATCCAGACTTGCCATTGCTATTGTTCCAGACTGTGAGACCCGGCAGAAGGATGAGTATAGCGTCGTTCTAAACTAGTTTTAGAAATGCACGTCTATATGACTCTGCCAGAGGGTTGTCGTAGTCAGTGGGAGCAGCGGAAGCATTGGTGGACATCAGGCTTATGTCTATTTATAGACTAAAGAAGATATAGCGGAGATAGATCATCTATTTCTGATGTGACAGTCATAGGTTTGACTTCATCAGATTAGGGGATGGATCTGTTATGAAGGTAGTAGGGTGTGATGTCCTGGTATTTGATGACATACACAGAGTAGGAAGTGAAATTCCTATACTACGATCGGTTATACTTTGGTCGTCACACAGTGGTTTCTCCACACAGGACTTGGATATTATATCAGACATTCTGGTTACTAGATCTATGGTTTTAGATCTTGATTTGGGTAGTTTCCCAATCTGGGTACTTAGACAGCATTCTAAAGGTGTTTTATAATGGACGACTCCTGGCACGGTAGTATACCTGCAGGTGATGGAGTCACCCTCTCTAAAGGTGTCTTACAAACTAAAGGGGAGAGGGATGTGCATGATTGGCAAATCACTTGCTTAGACAATTGAGTCAATCATGAGATATCAAGTACCACACCAAATGTTACTTTTGCAGTAGGTGCAATAAGTTGATATTGTTCCAATCCTGGAGAAACAATCGGAAGCAGTTCTAGAACATAAGTGGATGTTCTACGGATATGATAACGACAGCCTCATTCAGTGAGACGGTTATCATTCCAGGCTTCCAACGTGACCTGGATGTCAGAGTTATAGTTTTTTCCCTCTGACGAGGGGCAGTATTTTGGACCGGTGGTCCAGGTAGATACTGAGGGAAGGCATGGCGCAGGATACTGATTAAGTTCAGTTGACGATACAGTCTAAAAAGTTTGGATTTGGAGTTCATTTATGAGCTAGGTCCCATCAGATATCCAGACATATTCTAAGACAGGTATTGCTCATTTCGGAAGAAGGCTTTCTCCACGAACTTGAGAAATAGAGAGACATAGAAAGAAACATCAAAGCGGATCCACTCACTGAGGCTATTCCTCGAACGCAATAGTTTTGCAAACGAGCTTTGTGAGACTGACGAGTAGAGGAGTTGGGTGTCCGGTATCACACGGGTTGTGAGTATGCGACATCGCAATAATTAGCTTTAAGTGCAAGTGGGAGATTGTTGGAGATAGTGCCCTCAGAGTCAATTATTGGATCACAGGAATGTGATTGCAATGATTGATGGAGGACATATCCCGGTAGGACAGTCTTACTCAAGATGATAGTATGCTCTCTGGTTTATCTTTATCATCGTGTACTGCTTTAGGTGACCCTACAGGTCACTATTGCACGTTGATTGAGCCCTTAGGATTCTTGCTTGACGGCCAGCAGTATGATGGCGATCATATACGTGGGAGCTGGGGTCTATAAGCACATCCTTAAAATGGTCCCTAGTCGTGGGAGTTTCGAGACTGGGCATCGATACTCCATTAGTAGACTAGTGTATACAGTCGAGACCCCGACGAAGGGCGGTGGCCGGTCTCACAAGCCACTGGTGTCAGTTGGTTCACCTAAGATGTATACACATGCTCATTGGGTTATGAGTACACCGGACAGGACTCGCCGGGAACATACTAGTTGGGATTATACCAGACGTTAGATAGCAGTTCCCTGGTGACATGTGTACAGGTTAGTTCATCGACCTGAGTTCTTCATTTGTCTCGTGTGAGTTCCCACTGTGCTTTGATTACTACTCTACCACCGCTCAAAGGAGTCGTGCAAACAGGTTTTAGTTGGGTACAGTCCCGAGCCACATGGAGGCAGTGAGCGGATCTGCAGGGGTTCGTCTCTCCCAGTATTGGGGGTGAGGTCGCGCTGTGTCTAGGAGAGCCATTACACAAAGCCATCGGCCGAGGCAGGAGATTTACTGGTAGGTATTCCAGTGGTATCTCAGGGTGTTCTGGGCTTCACTCCGACACGACTTGTACCGCTTTTGGGGGTCTGACTTTTACCAACCCCCTAGGCTCGCCATGCGATACTCATAGGCGAACGGACCGGAATGTACAGATATTGTCACTGACAGGCTCAGTAGGGTGTCAGGATGAGTTCGCTCATCGACGTCCCTTTTGGTCAATAGCTGGTAGCCCGTCACGTATGGCTAATACCTCTGACGTGCTAGTGGTTAAATCCACAGCCATAGTATTGACGAGTCTTTAGAGTCCACCACACACAGTTACTCAAGTTTCGGGC
The DNA here is from genome assembly GCA_030015575.1 of Agapanthus africanus. Taxonomy (NCBI): domain Eukaryota; kingdom Viridiplantae; phylum Streptophyta; class Magnoliopsida; order Asparagales; family Amaryllidaceae; genus Agapanthus; species Agapanthus africanus. The sequence goes on from JASDDO010000031.1 coordinate 238,399,668, forward strand.
GAAACGTTGTAGAGGCCGTATGGAGATATGGCAGGGTTCGATTAGATACGTGCGGTATTGCACGGATCGTGATTGGACGGTTTTTACTAGCGGGCTTTGGTTTAAGCCAGATCCTAGTATTAGACAGTGTAGATTTTGTCTCTTTGCATTTGTGTTCAGTAGGAATACAAATGCGGGCATGTATATGCAGTCGCAGGGTTTTCCTGTAATTTATTACGGGATCAGTTTTCTGAAGTTGCCAGTTTGCATTCCGTTCCGGCCAGTTTTCCTTTGTTCATTCGCGGCCGGACTTTTCCGGTGGAGGGGCTAATTTGCAATTGTGCAAATTAGTATTTGTGGAGGGGGTCATTTTTATATGAGGCATTATGATTAATAAAGCATCTTTGCTTTTCTTGTTCTCATCATGGTGCATTAAATGAGATTTGAATTGATTTGGTGTTGTTGTGACATATATACCTCATTATTATCTCTTTGTTTGTGGTCACCCCTTGGTTTTCCTACATTCACCTCCCTTGCATTTTTCCTCTCCATATTAGGACGGCCACCTTTTAGAGGAGAGAATGAGAGAGTTCATTTTCTAGTGGTGGGATTTATTCATCTCTCATTCTTCATGCTTGAAAATATGATACACCTTCCTCCTCTCCAAAGTTCTTTCTCTTCTCCATCATCTTTATGGCAACTTCATGACCCCAAAGAGACAAGCTACTACACTTAGTCTACAACATTCCTTGGGCACGTCGGCTCGCCAACTTCGTGCTCGAGTTGCCTCGGTCCAGAGGTGGGAGCCCGTAAAAGAACCCGGCGATGTGGTGCCCGTTTCGACGAGGAGGCGACGACCGGAGATTCCTCGTGGAGATCGGAGTGGAGACGAAGACCGAAGGACACGGATCGCTCGGTATAGCTTCTCTACCCCATTCTCATGATATTTAGGATTAGGTTAATGCTTACGATCCAGTTTTATTTTCCGCGGTAGCGCCGGTTTAAAGTTAAGAATTTTTTTTTATTCCGCATTTTGGCCTCGAGTAGACGGCCGGGGCGCTGCCGTGGCACAACAGAAACATGTAAATGTTTCGAAGGGATATCCGGGTATTCCTAGTAATGCCTCTTCCATTATCCAGAATCACAACTATAACCGTAAATTTCTATGCCATCTCTCCACATCCCTTCATATGTCTTTAGTCATTATATTCTGCACACCCCTTTAGGCCAAATAGTTTTCTTCCTTCCCTACCATTCGGCACCAGCCTATGGTTTGGAAGAAGACTATCCAATAAGCATAATGGGTGTACTGTCCCCATCCTAGGTGCACTCCCAACGCGAGAGAAGGTGAAGATAAAAGACATCTGAATAAACCTTATTCCTATTTCTCCTGAACCAGAATCCATCTCCAAACTGGAACAAGTTCCTTTCGAGTTCATATATAACCATACGATGGAGTATCCAATAAACTGTGGATCTTCGTAGTTATATGGAGTGTCCTGGAGAAATACAAAGGTGAAGTGGGAGTGGTAATGAAATACTTGGTTTGGTCGTGAATAGCAGTCGCAATTTACTTTGCCCTCCTTCTAATCCCTTTATTTGTCTTTACATAATACCTTCTGTACACCATCGTTAGGCTAATTGGTTTTCTTCATTCCCTAACGGTCGGCACCTGCCTATGGTTTGGAAGAAGACTATCCAATTTGCGTAATAAGTGTACTATCCCCTAATCTAAGAGGCACTCGCAACCTTAGAGAAGGTAAAAGGAAAAGACAGCTGAATAGTCCTATCCGTTTTCTCCAGAACCGGAAATCATCCTCGAATAAATTCTTTCGAGTTCGTATATAACCATACGATGGTTTTATCCAATGGAAGTGGACGTTCGTAGTAATACGGGGTGTCCTGGAGAAAAGGGTAAAAGTAGGAGTGGCAATGAGGTATGCAACACTGACAATCCAAAAAGCCAGTGTTTAAGAAGGTTCGGTTAATTTTGGTCACTGAGTCATAGTCTTAGGGTCGGGTCATGGTCGCTGCTAAAGAGAGAGAGAAAAGAAACACTCAGCGTGCACTCTAACCTAGATCAGAATGGTTGTCGTTTTATCTTATCAGGAAACCTCCCAATGTACAGTCAAATTCTCCTCCAAACCTGAAAGAAGAATTAGTCGGGATCACCTGAGGAGTAAACCAACTCATCAGTGGGAATCGGGATCCAACTATCATCGCAAGATAACGTGACGGAATCCACTCACGTTATCACACTCCAGAAGGTATGCGCATATCTGGCAAGTTTCAGTTTCTTTAGAAACTCCCGATGTCATTTTTTCCCCATGCTTTTATGACCTTGACTAAGGCCCACAAATCATAAGTCACATGTCAAGTTCTACATGTCATTGTCCAGGTTAATTTGAACCCACCCGTACAAGCCCTTGACTAGGCCAACAAGGCTATATGACTGTCCCAAACCAACGCATCTATCTATGCAGCAGAAAGGTAACAAGCAGCTACCATACACTATGCCTTGACTAAGGCAAACAAACATAGCATGAATACTACGTGCTACCCGTCTGAAATGACGGAGGGCTACGAATGGTTTTTGGCGAAAATCCTTTAACGTAATGAACTTGATATCGTTGAAGGAACTTGATAGCTTTTATAAAATTATAGTGACGAAAAACTTTGCTAAAGAGATTACTCCCGGTGAAGGGATCTCGGCTCTTTCCCCGTAGAATGAGGTGCAGGATATTCCAACTGAATACCACGATGCAAAGAAAAAGTAAACTACTATAGTGAAGTTATTGCCCTGACGCAAACTTCTGTCCAAGGGGTCACTCCTGGTGAAGGGATCTCGGCCCTTGCCTCGTCGACTTAGGTGCAGGATATTCCAACCGAATGCCACTGTGCAAAACAAAAGAGAACGTCCTTGCAATAACAGCGTTTGAAAAATGTTCCAACAACATCAAAATAGGTTTGTTTAGCTTGCATTGATCCGAATCAACGCAGTCCCATCAATTGATCACACCAATAAAGAACGAAAATATTGATGTACGTATATGACATCCGCATTCGCCACTGGGTCCCATCATCACCCGTTAAGTTACTTAACTAACGACAGAGCGGGGACTGGACTAGCGCGGATGCAAAACATATACAACATCTACTAGTATATATATCAATATATAATACTCGCTCAAGGCGTGATAAAATGCAACATCACAGAAATGTAATAAGCATCACAGAACAATACAGATATCTGAAATTCTTTGGTTTCAAAGAGCTGCTACTGAAACCCGACGTTCCCCTGGTCGTGTGGATAGCCTGTGCAATGAAATCCTAGACCCCTACGGGGGCGGCAAGTTACCCGCCAAAACCTGAAGTGAGGCAGGCCCCTTCAGCAACGTGAATGGACCACCTAGCACTTCACTGAATCCGGTAACTTGGGCCCCCCTCCTTGGGTCAACCTGTACCCCCTACGGGTGCGGCGAATAGCCCGCCAATTCTAGAGTGAAGCCCCCTCCGTCTCAACGCCATGAGATGCGGGCCCGTTTCTTTCTAGAACCCGGCAATCCGTGCACCCCACCTTGGGGTAATCCTAGTACAGAAAGTAAAATATACATACAACGGGTACATCGACCTCAGCCCGGTCGTGCCCCAAAAGAATAATATACAAACAGGCAATGACGGCAGTCCACATGTCAGACGCTCGCCCCGCAATATCAAATGTGCATAAATAACCAAACTGTACTACCGTTGCATCCAGGCTATCCCCCACGACCAATCTGCAACATCACAGCACAACACAGAACATCAACGTGAATGTCACGTTCGCAAATCTGTCTAAAAGGGCTATAGCAGTTAGACATGATTTACCGATCAAATGACATTCACGGTCGCAGATATAATGTAAATACTGTGAACTAACATGTTTAAAATTTTCGATCGATCAAATTTACCGAAGTGGGCCCCAAGCACTACTGTAGCACTCAAAGAAAATCTGGGCCCAAAAAGAACGTACCAAAAACCCAATTTCCTTGTCCGAAGCTCACTGTAAAACTTTGGTGCAGTTTGGACACAAAACGGCGGCGGATCCGCGGCCCAAACATGGGTTTGGCCGCTGATCCGCCGCGCTACAGTAATATCAGCCGACCAAATTTTCACAGAATTCTCAAAAAACCCTGCACGTAATTTTCCAATGTACCAAATAATTTTTTGACGACTGGAAAAATTCGACAGAAACTGAAGCATGGAAAATATGGTTTTTGGAAATTCGTTCGATCGAACTTGTAAACACGTTAGAGCAAGCTAGACTAGGTTAATGGCCTGGCTCTGATACCAGTGTAAGTGCACGGCAGCGCCCCGGCCGTCATTCCGAGGCCAAAATGCGGAAACGATACTTTTCTTTAACTTTTAAAACTGGCTCTACCGCGTACTAAAAATCCGGATCGGGCCATTAACCTACTCCTAGCTAACTAGAGAAGGGGTAGAGATATATACCGAGCGATCCGTGTCCTTCGGTCTTCTCGTCATCGTCCCGATCTCCCCACGGAATCTCCGGTCTTCACCTCCTCCCCGGAAGGGCACCACATCGCCGGGTTCTTTTACGGGCTCCCACCACTGGACCGTGGCAACTCATGCACGAATTTGGCCAGCCGACGTGCCCAAGGATGCTGTAGATGAAGTGTACAAGGCTCTTTGTCTCTATTAGGGTTGAAGTTTCCATATGAAGATCAAAGTGGAGGAATGAAGTTTTGGATGGTGCTATGGAAATTTGTGTGAGCCAAAAAAGATAAAAATCCCTCACACAAAATTTGGACAGCCCTTTCCCTCAAGTGGTCGGCCCCCACATCAAAAAATGGGAGAGAGAGAAGAGTGGTCAAGGGGGGGAAGCCATAATACAAGAGAGAGAGAGAGAAAAGTGACCATGATGAAGGAATATCATTACAACAAAGTCCACACTCCTCCTCATCACTCAACCCATCATATCCCCAAAAGTCAAGCCATGATGAAGTCAAACGGTGGTAGAATCATCATGAAACTATCATGATACAACAATATACAAAGACCACCCTCCACAATGCTAATTTGCACAATTGCAAATAAGCCCTCCTCCACCAATTTTCAGCCAAAGAAAGATACAAAGGAAAATGGCCGTAACGGAATGCAAACTGGCAACTACAAAAAACTGATCCCGTAATAAATTACAGGAAAACCACGCGACTGTATATACATACCTGCATTTGCATTCCGACCGAATACAAATGCAATGAGACAAACTCTACACTGTACAATACTAGGATCCAGCTTAAACCAAAGCCCGCTAGTATTATCCGTCCGATCATGATCCGTGCAATAACGCACGTATATGACCGAACCATTGGTATCTGCCATTAAGAGAGAGAAAAGAATACACTCAGCGAATGCTCTTGCAAAGATCATATTGGTTATTATCTTGTCTAATCGATGTCTCCCACTGCTTTAATCAAGTTTTTCTTTCAAACCTTAAAAAGAAAACTAGCCAGGATTAATTACAGTCTACAACTTAACTAAACGTTCAGCCAGGCCAGTGTCGGTACTTGCGGGAGGTTCCCCGTGCTTTCGCACGGACCTAGTTAAAGTAAACCTCGTTTTCCTAGAGGCGTAGCCCCGTTAACACCTTTCTAAACACCTAATGAGTTATCTAATTGTAAACTGCAAAACTCTCCGAGGAGCAACTATTGCCCACAGTTGGATCGGGATCCAACCATCATATGGAAGGTATGAAATCTCATTGCAAGTCTCAACACTTGAAATTCCCGATGTGATATTTACCCCTAGTACTTATGACCTTAACTATGGTCAACAAATCATAAGTACCAGTCAAGTTCTACCCGTCATTTCTTGATTAATTAGACCCACCCATATGACCCTTAACTATGGTCAATAAAGTCGCATGAATGTCCTAATCAATCTGCATCATATGCAGTGTAGGAATACATCACTTAGCTACCGTACACTACGCCTTAACTAAAGTCAACAAACGTAGCACGAATACTAAGTACTCTACTTCCTAAAATGACGGAGGGTTGCGGATGATTTTTAAGAAAATCTTTAACTCTTTGAACTTGATATCGTCGTAGAATCAAATGGTTTTCAAAAGGAGTGGCTTGTGCTCCGCAATTTTGAAATATAGCTTTTTCATAAATAGCCGAGTGGTTTTCAAATCCGATTTTACAACAACTTTTTAGTTTTATTTTCTTTACATTAATCAGATTAATGTAGTCCCATCATTTAAGTCCTTAAGCCAATCACAGAAAAGAAACGAAAATAACACGTACACTTATGCCATCCGCATTCACCGCAATGTTCCGTTATGCACCGTTAGGTTACTTAACTAACGGCATACCAGGACGGGACTAGCGCGGGTGTAAAACATAAGCAACGTCTACTATATATCTCATATACAATATATCATTCGTCTCAGATATCACAGAACACAGGCAGCAGAAACATATATATAATGTGGGATATACTAGGACGTCCGTATTTAGTATTTAGCCAACAATAAAAAATACGGATTCCACAGTCGCGATGAATAGCCAAGCCCACACCCCTAGACCCCTACGAGAGCGGCAAGCGACCCTACCAATCCTGGAGTTTAGGAGACCCAGTCTCGACTCCTCGAGATGGCCTCCCTCTGAACCCCAGAACCCGGTCACTTGTGCTCCCCTCCTTGGGTCTATCCAAATGCGGAAAAGTAAATAATAGACAACACTGGTGACATCAACCTCAACCCGGAAGTGCCCCAAATAAAAGAATGTTACATTACATTTGAATTTTACATGAATGAAAAATAAAACTCTCATCTCACATAAAATCCCCCGGCTATTCGATCGCGACAATCCTGCACATCATATCTCAGCAACACATAATATCATATATCATCAACGTAAGTAAGTATGCGTACCCCGATTATCGTTGATGTATAGCAACGAAACCGGCGATATCGACATACTACACTTACGGTCACAGAAAAGAAAGTGTAAAACTCTAATATTTGGAATCCGCATTCTCTTTAGACATCGTAAATTCGAGATATCACATACCTTGCATTTCATGCCTAACTATATGAATTCCACATATTGTATCACATTCCAGATAAATAGACAGTATTAAACTGTTCGATCGAATAATCAAATACCCAAAAATTCCCTAAAGCTCAACACTTGAGCGGAGTTCAAAAAACCCGGAATGTGACACAGTAGTAGCGGTCCAGCCGTAGAAGGGTCAAGCCAACGCATCACATGTGGCACGCCGTACTGCCTCAAACCCTAAGGTTCAAAAGGCAGTTCAAGAAGGTCACATAATCGAGTTAAGGTTTGTTGTCTTTGTTAGTGTATATGCTCTAGAGGCCATTACTGTATCATACTAGTTTGTATATTACTTGATGGAAGCTTGGGATATTCACAGTTGTATATACAATCTTGCTCGAAATGGTAGTTTGCTACTTGATTTGTCTCTGCTTTAATGTGTACATGTGTTTCCTTTATTATATCACCTATACGCATTAGTGGAGCCCTTAGGATCTTTGCTTGATTACCAGCGTTGTGATGGCAGTCACACTCGTGGGGGCTGGGTAATCTACAAGAACATCCTTATTTACACGTCCTTAGTCGTGGGATTATCGAGACAGGGCATCGATACTCCGGAGTAGACTAGCGTATGCGCTTCTCATCCCAGCGAGGGAGACGGCCTGTCCCACAGCCGTCGGTACGTCGTACTTGAGATAGTATGCGGGTGCTCATTAGGTTATGAGTACACTGGACAGGACTCGTCGGGAACTGTTGGTTGGTATTATACCTCTCGTCAGTTATCAGTTCCCTGGTGACATGAGTAAAGCTTAGTCCGCTGACTTAACATTGTCACTTCGCCTCGAGTGTTTTCCCACTGTACTTTGATTACTGCCCTACCACGGCTCAAAGGAGTCATGCAAACCGGTAGTAGTTGGGTACAGTCCCGAAGCCTTTGGAGGCAGTGACGGTTAGACAGGATTCGTCTCTCCCGGTATTGGGGGTTGACATCGCGCTGTGCCTAGGAGAGCCATTACACAAGTAGTCCCTGGCCAGGGCAAGCGAGATATACTGGTAGGTTTCTAGTGTTATCTCAGGGTGTTCTGGGCTACACTCCGACATGACTTGTACCGCTATTAGGGGACTGACGTTTACCGCCCCCTAGCCCCGCCATGCGATGTATCAGACGAACAGACCGGACTGTACGGAGACTGTCACATTCTGGCTCAGTAGGAGTTCAGATGGGTTCACCTCGTCAGTCTTCTTATCGGCATCTACCTGGGGAACGTTACGTACAGCTAGTGCCGCTTGCGGTCTGTGGTTAAACCCACTGCCAGCGTAGAGTCGAGTCTTTAGAGTCCCACACAGAGGGTTATTCGCCTTTAGGCAAAATGATTAGAGGTCGCATGGTTTTGCGACAGGGTTCGTTCACATCCGCGCACTTGTGCACGTTTGCTGTCCGGACAGCTTATACTAGCGGGCTTTGGTTTAAGCCAGATCCTAGTATATGATTTGGGATTGGTTTTATCTCATTGTATTCGTGTTCCTCGAATCACAGTTACGGGTGCGTATGCACAGTTGACTGAAACAGAGGGAGAGGACTTTGATTAGGGTTGATGACCATTGTCATTTTCTTAACCCTAATGCTTATGTGAGAATTATGATTAATTGATATTAGTTAAATATAATTGTGCATGGTTAGGGTTGTTGACCATTTGACTACATTTGACTTGTTGACCTTGGTTGACATGCTGACCATCATCATTCCATATGAAAGATGCTCTTTGATCCTTGCAATTTGCATTTAATGTGAAATGATAATGGTCAAGTCTTTATTAACCATGACAATTATCTTCGCTAATTATCTAATTTACATAATTCACATATATGAGAGAAGGATGGTTCATTTCATTTTCATTCTATCATATTAGTTCTCTCTCCTCCTCTTCCTCTCTCTCTAGCTCTCCCCTCTCATGAGTTGAGAAATACTTGAGCTTGAGATAAATCACTCTAAAATAATCTCTACTCTCTTCTAAGGTTCTAGGATTAGCACTCCAAGCATCTTAGTTACTTCTAGCTTGAAGTTGAAGCCAAAGGTTGAGGCTCTCGGGTGGATCCTTCTTCGACTAGAGAAGGCGATAAGAAGATCACATCTTTCACTCCAAGGAGCAAGGAGAGAAGGACATAAAGCCCTAGGTATAACCTCTCTTCCATGTAGCTAAAACTAGTTAGCTATGTAGTTAGTTTTTGTTTATCAAAGATCCTCCTTTTGATAGTCCATGTTGCCTAGTTCGATAAAAATCCGATTTTTATACCGTTTCCGCCTCCTCGCAAGCACCGGGGTGGGCAACGTGGACTTACAGTGGTATCAGAGCCTAAGTAAACATAAACTAGCTAGTTAGTAAAGTGTATAGAAGTTCGATCGGTAAAAATCGCAAAACTAGTTTTGCAAAACCCTAAGTTTCTGTTGATTTTTTTTCTGCTCTAAAAATAATAAATCATACTTCAAAAATCGGCTCAGGGTTTTGTTAAGAAACACACCAAACCCGATCCAGTGAACCGTTCAACTCACCGCGGTTCCTCGGCAAGAACATGCTTCTTGCCGCGGATCCGCGGCCGAGTTGACTTGGTCGTGGACCGAGTTTGGTGCAGTGTTCTTCAGTTAAGGTTTTGGGATTTTTAAGATATTTTATTTCTTCCCAGATTTTCCAGAAAAGAAATTTGTATTTGGGGTGGCTATAAATCCATATTTTTGATCGAACTTCCCTATACTTTGACTATTGGGTTATATCTGTAATGTTTATATGTATTGAACGTCTGCTAATCGCTATACGTCGATTAGTGGGGGTTGTACATATCTGTGATCTGTAATGTTTGTTGGTTTGTGTATATGAACTCGGTGGATTGTCGCGGATGAATAGCCGGGGTGGATATGAGATGAGAGTTTCTTTTTCTTTCATTAATGTAATATGTAAATTGATGTAATATTATTTGTTTGGCCGCACAACCGGGTCGGGGTTGTAGTCGTCATTGTATATTTTCTTTTTACTGTTTTTGCTCCTAGGATAGACCCATGGTGGGGTGCACAAACTACCGGGTATCTCGAAGTGACGAGTGGCCTACTCACGTCGTTGAGGGAGGTTGCTTCGCTTCGGGTACTTGGCAGGTAATTTGCCGCACCCGTAGTGGTCTTGGGTGGGGGATTGGCTATTCATCGCGACCATGTAATCCGCTTTTCGTTGCAGGCTCGAACGAATCGCGGATTCCTAGTATATCCAAAGTGTTCATCTGTGATCTGGATTGACTATCATTGCTATATATCTATATATGATAACTATTTAGGTGTTGCTTATGTTTTGCATCCGCGCTAGTCCTGCCCCCGCTCTGTCGTTAGTTAAGTAACCTAACGGGTGATGACGGGACCCCGTGGCGAAGGCGGATGGAATAAGCGCACACCATATTTTGGTTGTTTTCTACAATGGTAGGATTAAAAGATGGGACGCATTAAAATTAATGCAAGAAAATAAACCAAGTAAAACTCGATTGGAACACTTTGAAAACCACTCGGTTCTTTTCAAAACCAAACTTTTAAATGCGGAGCTTGAACCTCTCCTTTTAAAAGCTATCTTGTTCTATCGATTATATCATGTTCACTACGTTCACGGTTTCGCCAAAACCATTCGTAGCCCTCCATCATTTCAGTTAAATATTCGGTAGTATTCAAGCTATGTATTTTGACCTCACGCAAAGGCATAGTGATTAGTAGCTGCCGGATATTTATCTGTTGCATAGATAGAATGCGTTGGTTTGAGATAGTCGTACTGCTATTTTGGCCTACGTCAAGGGTAGGTATGGGTGGGTTCAAATTAACCTGGATAATGATGGGAAGAACTTATGACATTTTGACCTCACGCCAAGGTCATAAGAGCATGGGGCAAAAATCCACATCGGGAGTTTCATAAGTACTGAAATTTGCTAGCGCTGCATACCATTTGGAGTGTGATGATCCTGGTAGGATTCCTTCAGTTTTATCACGCAATGATATTTGGATCCCGATCTTACTGTGAGTATATGCTACTCCTCGGGAAATTTCTCACTTAACGATCAATGCTATAAACCTAGTAGGTGTCTAGAAAGGTGTTAGCGGTGCTACACCCACAGGGAAAAGAGGTTACTTAATTAAGGAACTTCGTGAAAGCGTTGGAAAACCTCCCTCGAAGTACCGACACTGGCCTGGCTGAACGGTTAAGCAAGTATTGTACGGTGAGTTTGATCACGACTAATTCTTCTTTTATGGTTTGAGGAGGGATTCGAGAGACAGTGGTGCCATCCTGTTTAGACAAACTAAAAACCACTCTAAACTTGCAAGAGCCTCATGCTAAAGTGTTTATTTTCTCTCTCCTAATTGCAGCGACCATTCAACATGACCGGACTTAAGTTATTACTAGATAAAATCATACTGACATGGCCAAACTACAAAGATTGGCTCAGGAATGTCAAGATGGCAATCACTTACGACAAGTTGGGGTATGTCCTTACCACCAAAGCTCCCCCTATCCCAGGTCCCACCTCCAGCGTCGCGGATATAGAAATCCGTAAGACATGGGAGATCGATTGCGCGAAGGCAAAATGCCTCGTGCTTGCCTCTATGGACAACGAACATCAGAGGAGGCACGAGAATATGGACCAAGAATCCATATTTCCTCATACAAAAGAACTGTATGGAGAGCAGTCTCGTATCGCCAGATACGAATTGTCGAAGAAGCTATTTTCGGCAAGATTGGTTGTCGGATCATCGGTAGTGGAACACGTGCTTAAGATGATTGGCTACATAGAGGAGCTCGCGGACCTTGGGACCACGTTGGAGAATGAACTCTACACTGACTTGATTCTCCAGTCCCTTCCTTCCACTTACGCCCAGTTTGTCCTAAACTTCAACATGCAAGGAAAGGAGGTTGAACTTTCCGAACTTTTGAACATGTTGAGGAGTGCTGAGGGAACCCTACAGAAAGGTAGGGAGACATCCACTTTGTTTCTAGGAGGATCTTCCTCTTCTAGGTCCAGGGCGAAAGACAGGGGAAAGAAGAAGAAAGCCCCCGCCAAACCAAGGGGCGGTGTTAGGAAATTGAATACGAAGGGAAAGGGAAAGGCAACAAAGGTAGCGGGAAAGCTTGTGGGAAAGGAAGAATGCTTCTACTGTCACAAAACTGGACACTGGAAACAAGATTGCAAGGCTTGGAAGGCCAGAACCCAGGATCTGAAGCGAGTTGCGGCTTCAGCTTCAGGTGTGTATGTTATTGAAAACTGTCTATCAATAAACTCTACTTCTTGGGTATTGGATACCGGATCAGGATCTCATATCTGTAATTCTTTGCAGGCTTTGAGAAAGCGTAGGGTTTTGAAGGCAGGTGATATGACCCTCAGAGTTGCAAACGGAGCTAGCATGGATGCTGAGGCCGTGGAGGACTATCACCTAGGATTGTCAGATGGACACTTTTTGGTTTTGCGTAGTTGTTATTTTGTACCAAATGTAACTTGTAATATCATTTCTGTATCTTTATTGTCTAAAGAAGGTTATGAATTTGCATTTGTAAGTAATGTAGTGAACATTCACCTTAATCAAGTTTTGATTGGGTCAGGTACATTAAACAATGGTATATACGTATTAAACCAACCACAGATTTTCGATGTCCAGAATACACACAAAAGAAAGTCTCCTGAAATCATTCAGGCTTTCTTATGGCTATGTAGATTCGGTCACATTAATGAGAGAAGGTTGACGAAGTTACATACAGAAGGATATTTGGATCCGTTCGAATATCAATCGTATGCAACTTGTCAATCCTGTCTCAAAGGGAAGATGACAAAAACTCCGTTCACTGGACACGGAGTACGAGCGAGCGAGCTCTTGGGGCTCTTACATAGCGACGTGTGCGGTCCAATGTCTACACATGCGCGAAGCGGTTATTCTTACTGCATTACTTTTACGGATGAATTTACAAGGTTCGGACATGTCTTCTTAATGAAGCATAAATCTGAAGCCTTTGAGACGTTCCAGGAATACAAGAATGAAGTAGAAAAACAAACAGACAAAAGTATCAAGACACTAAGATCCGATCGAGGTGGTGAATACTTGAGTACCGAGTTCCTGGATTACCTAAAAGAGAATGGAATTCTTTCTCAGCTTACTCCTCCATACACTCCGCAACATAACGGTGTATCGGAGAGACGAAACCGAACCTTATTGGATATGGTACGGTCCATGATGAGTAACGCTGAGTTGCCGCGATCATTCTGGGGATATGCGCTAGAATCAGCCGCATACCTTTTGAACTGAGTTCCCACTAAGACTGTGCCTACCACACCATATAAGTTATGGAGTGGGAAGAAACCCTATCTTCAATACATGAAGATTTGGGGATGTCCAGTTTTTGTCAAAAAGCAGCATGCGGACAAACTCGAGGCACGCTTGGTACTGTGCAAGTTTGTGGGATACCCAAAGAACTCCAGGGGGTATCTTTTCTATTACGCAGAGAAACAAAAGGTCCTTGTTTCTCATAATGCCCACTTTCTGGAACATCAGTTCTTGGAAAAGGAAATTAGTGGGAGCGCAATAGAACTGGAAGAAATTCCAGAACCACGAGCTATTACTGAAAGCTTAGTAGAACCAGAGGGTTGGAAAGATCAGGACATTCCCACGCCACTCTGCAGGAGTAGTAAGCAGTCTCATCCGCCCGAGAGATACTAAGGTTTTCTCATAAACGGGGATAGAGAGGATTGCATCATAGATTGTGATGAGCCTACTAGCTTCCAGCAAGCCATTCAGAGCATTGACTCAGTAAAATGGCTGGATGCAATGCGGACCGAAATGGAGTCCATGTACACCAACAAAGTATGGACGTTGGACATTGCTCCAGATGGGGTAAAACCCGTAGGATGCAAGTGCATCTTCAAACGGAAGATTGGTGTAGATGGACAGGTTGAGACCTATAAAGCTAGACTGGTTGCAAAGGGTTTTCGTCAGTGACCTGGTTTGGACTATGACGAAACCTTTTCTCCAGTAGCTATGCAGAAATCCATTCGGATCCTTCTTGCCATTGCTGCCTTCCACGATTATGAGATTTCGCAGATGGACGTAAAGACCGCTTTTCTAAATGGAAATTTAGAGGAGTGTGTCTATATGGACTAGCCAGAGGGATTCATTCAGAGTGGGAGCAGCGGAAAGGTGTGCAAGTTGCTTAAGTCCATTTATGGACTAAAGCAGGCATCGCGGAGTTGGAACATCTGTTTTGATGAGACGGCCAAGGAATTTGGCTTTATCAAAAATCCAGATGAACCATGCATCTATAGTAGATTTGTAGCGAGAACTGTAGTATTCCTCGTTTTATACGTGGATGACATTCTCTTAATAGGAAATGACATTCCTATGCTACAATCTGTCAGAGGGTTCTTGTCACACAGGTTCTCCATGAAAGACCTGGGTGATGCCTCATACATTCTGGGGATCCGGATCTACCGTGACAGCTCCAAGAGGATATTAGGACTCTCACAGTCTAGGTACATCGACACCATACTGAAAAGATTCAGTATGGAAGATTCCAAGCGCGGTAATCTACCGGCTTGTCACGGGATCACCCTCTCCAAAGAGATTTCTCCCAAGACTGATTTGGAGAGGGATCGCATGTTTATTATACCCTACGCTTCTGCGGTAGGCTCTATAATGTATGCGATGTTGTGTACCAGACCAGATGTGGCTTATGCACTGAGTGTGGTAAGCAGGTATCAGTCAAACCCTGGGGAGAAACACTGGATAGCGGTAAAGAACATTCTCAAGTACCTGAGAAGGACTAAGGAGATGTTCTTGGTGTATGGCGGAAAAGACCTCCAGATTGAGGCCTTTGCTGACTCCAGCTTCCAGAGTGACAAGGATGATTCCAAGTCCATGTCGGGTTTTGTCTTTACCCTCAATGGAGGGGCGGTGTGTTGGAAGAGTTCCAAACAGGAAACCTTTGCTGACTCGACTATGGAAGCGGAATACATCGCTGCATCTGATGCCGCAAAAGAAGCCGTCTGGATGAGGAAGTTCTCGAAAGAACTTCAGGTGGTTCCGTCCATTGTTGATCCAATACCTCTGTATTGCGACAACAACGGGGCTATAGCTTTAGCGAAGGAACCCAGGTCCCATCAGAAATCCAGACACATCTTAAGGCGGTATCACCTGTTGGATATATATGCCCTAGAGGCCTACATTGTATAGGAAGCTTGGGATATGTATGTACATGACAGTCTTGCTTGATATGATAGTGCGCTATTTGGTTTGTCTTTATCTTAACATATGATATATTTTGTGTTGTATTCATTTATATATTCATGTTGATAAAGCCCATAGGGTGTTTGCCTGACTACCGGCGTTGTCATGGCAGTCATACTAGTGGGAGCTGGATAGTCAATAGGCACATCCTTAGATGTCCCTAGTCGCAGGAGTATCGAGACTGGGCATCGATACTCCGGAGTAGACTATTGTATACATATCTAGACCCTGACGAGGGGCGATGGATTGGTCCCGCAGCCATTGGTGGTGTGCACCTAAGATTGTATACAGATGCTCACTGGGTGTGAGTACACCGGACAGGACTCGCCGAGAACTGACTGGATGGTATTATACCTAACGTCAGATAGCAGTTCTCAGGTGACATGTTTGCAGATAGTCTGTTGACTTAAAGTCATCATTTGTCTCGTGTGAGTTCCCACTGTGCTTTGATTATTACCCTACCACGGCTCAAAGGAGTCGTGCAAACAGGTTTTAGTTGGGCATAGTCCCGAGCCACGTGGAGGCAGTGAGCGACTGTTAGGGATTCGTCTCTCCCGGTATAGGGAGTTGATATCGCACTGTGGTCGGTTGGTCATTACCATAAGTCCCTGGCCAGGGTTGATTGAGAATTACTGATGGACTGAACAGTAGATTCACGGATGGTGTTGAGCCATACCGACACGACTTGTACGGTTATTAGGGGTCTGACGTCCACCACCTCCCTAGACCATACATGCGATACTCTTAGACGAACAGACCGGACTGCGCGGATATTGTCACGGACAGGCTCAGTATGATTTCAGATGGGTTACCTCATCGGCTTTCTTATCGACAACTACCTGGGACCGTTACGTACAGCTAGTGCCGCTTGCGGTCTGTGGTTAAACCCACTGCCAGCGTAGTAGTTGAGTCTTTAGAGTCCCACACAAAGATTTCCCAAACCCAGGTGAAAAGATATAGATGTCGTATGGTTTTACGACAAAGGTTCGGACGCATACGTGTTTGAACGCACGTACGACATTCGGACAGTTTTTACTAGCCGGCTTTGGTTTAAGCCAGATTCTAGTATCAGGTTATTGGATTTATACAGTCTAAAGTTTTTCCGTGTTTTCACGGATGAGAGGGGCGTTCTCGTAATTTTCGGAGAAGCTTCTAGAACGATGTGACTTAGAGGGAGAGGTGGCATTATCATTTAATGATTTAGTAACTCATTGTGAGTGATTCATCATGTCATTAATGCATTATTAAATGCTTAATGACTCACATAATGAATCACCCACTTGCATTTATGAAACATGATGAATAATCTCATATTATTCATTTCTTTTTAATTCATTATGTTTCATATATCAAGTGAGAAGCTATTTCATTATTATTATTATTATCATTATCATCTTCTCACTCTCTCTCTCTTCAAGCTCTCTCTCCTTCACCAAACCCTAATCCTACCCCTCATTAGTTGAGAACAAGGATTAGGAAAGACTAAACACTCCATAACCAATCTCTACATCATCTTATTTCCTTTATTAGCAACTAAAGAAACTAAGTAACCTCAAGTTTAGGGGTTATAGCTTGGATTAGGGTTCTCGGGTGGATCGTCTATCAGGGAAGGAAGCCGAGGAGGACGTGGAGATCGAAAGAGGCCGTAGATAACATAAAGATGAAGGACTAGAACCGTTTGGTATAATCTCTTAACATAGTAGTTTAGAACTTTATAGGTTTTGTTAAGTATTGTTTAGCAAACGATTCATGCGGTTAGTCGATGTTTAACCAAAGAACAAGATCGTTTTTCATATTTCCGCCTCCCCACAAATATTGGGGTGTTGTACATCGACTTACAGTGGTATCAGATCCTCACTAAACAATAATTAACACACTTGCAAAATTGAATGAATTTCGAACGAAAAAAAACTAACCGGAAAAACCCCGAGATCATGGAGTTTCTGTCGAATTTTAAATGAGGTCCAAAAATTTTTCAGGGACCTTCCGAATGACCTAAATGAATGTATAAGAACACCCAAGAAAATTGGGCACCTGAATCGGCTAAACCTCCGCGGAACCGCGGCCGATCCCACCAATATGCCGCGATTCCGCGGCCGAGTTGTGGCCGATTCAGCCCAAATTTCCTATGTGGGTTCTCTGTGATATTTGGTATTTCCTGGTAATTTTTAATTTTTGCTCAGGTTTCAGATTTACAGAGAAGTATTGGAGCAAAATTAAATGTTTTTAATCGATCAAAATTATACGGTGTTTGCATGTTTGATTATACCTGTGAAATGTTTTATGTGTTCGTAAACCTCCCCTAACTGCTAGTATGTCGGTTGGCAGGGGGTTGCACATATCTGTGATGTGAAATATAACTGTTTGTGTATATAAATTGTATTGGAATGTTGTGGTGATTAGCCGGGTTTTGTGATGGGTTATTGTATTAATTGATTTGATGTAATTGTAATAAGTTGTAATATTATTTTACGGGGCACATCCAGGTTGCGGTTGTAGCCACCGTTGTATTATTCTTTTTACTGTTTTTTGCTCCTAGGATAGACCCAAGGTGGGGTACACAAACTACCGGGTATTTTGAAGTGTTGAGGTAGACTGCTTCACTTCTGGTACTTGGCGGGTAGTTTACCGTACCCATAGGGGTCTGGGGTGGGGTAAAATGGCTATTCATCACAACTGTGTAATCCGTCTTTCATTGCAGGCTCAAAAGAAATGCGGATTGCTTGCAAATCCAATATTGTTTATCTGTGATCTGGAATGCCTATTATTGCGTCTGACGAATGTACAATATCTATATATGATAGCTATTTAGACGTCACTTATGTTTTACACCCGCGCTAGCCCAGCCCCCGCTCTGTCGTTAGTTATGTAACCTAACGGGTGATGACGGGACCCCGTGGCAAATGCGGATGGCATAAGAGGACGTTGTATTTTTGTTGTTATCTGTAATGATAGGTTAATGATGGGACGCATTATTATTAATGCAAAGAAAATAAAACCTAAACCGAATCGTTGGAACAATTTCTAAAAACCACTCGGTTTTCTTGAAAAAGCAAATTTTAAATGCGGAGCTTAAACCACTCCTTTTAAATAAAAGCTATCACTGTTCCTTCGATCATATCAAGTTCATTACGTTAATGGTTTTTTGCCAAAAACCAGCCGTAACCCTCCGTCGTTTCAGATAGACAGCACATCGTATTCATGATATGCTTGTTGGCCTATGTCAAGGCATAGTGTATGGTAGCAGTGTGTGTACCTATTTGTTGCATAGATAGATGTATTAGTTTAATACAGACGTACACCTTGTTGGCCTACGTCAAGGGCTTGTACGATGTATTTAAATTGATCAGGACAACGACGGGTAGAACTTGACTTGCGTCTTATGACTTGTTGGCCTACGTCAAGGTCTATAAGAGCTTGGGGTAAAAATCACATCGGGAGTTTCAAACATAAAGGAAACTTGCAGATTTAACTTACCTTCTGGAGTGTGGTGACTAGAGTGGATTTCATCTAGGGCATCATGCAATGATAGTTGGATCCCGATCCCACTGATGAGTAGGATTACTCTCGGGAATTTCTCTCACTTAACAATCAATGCTATAAACCAAGTAGGTGCCTAGAAAGGTGTTAGAGGGGCTACGCCTCCAGGGAAAAGAGGTTCTTTAATTAAGGAACTTCGCGAAAGCGTTGGAAAACCTCCCTCGAAGTACCAACACCAGCCTGGCTGAAAGGTTAAAGCAAGAATTGTGACGTATGATTAAATCCTGACTAGTTCTTCTTTTAGGTTTTGAAGAAGTATTTGAGGAAACAGTGGGAGCCATCCTGTTTAGATAAATTAATAACCAATCTAAACTTACAAGAGCATATGCTGAGTGTTTCTTTTCTCTCTCTATGGCAGCTACCATGACTGGACTTAAACTATTACTTGAAAAGAATATACTGACCGGGCAGAACAATAAAGATTGGCTAAGGAACGTCAATATTGCACTGACATATGATAAAGTTGCATATGTTACCACCGCTGTTCCTCCTCTTATCCCAGGACCAGATTCCTCAGTTGCGGACAAGGAAGTTCGCAAAACATGGGATCTAGACTGTGAGCGAGCTAAGTGTATCGTGCTGGCGTCCATGAATAATGAACTCCAGAAACAGCACGAGAGTATGGATATTGTATCCATATTCCTCTATTGCAAGGAATTGTATGGTGAACACTCCCGTATCGCGAGGTACGAAACCTCAAGGAAACTCTTCCAGATGAGGTTAGCTCCAGGAGTGCCTGTTGGAGAGCACGCCCTCAAAATGATCACCCTCATAGAGGAACTCGTAAACCTAGGATGCGTGCTAGAGAATGATTTGTATATCGACTTGATTTTGCAGTCCCTTCCCCACACCTTCTCTCAGTTCGTGCTGAACTTCAATATGCACGAGATGGAAGCTGATCTTCCAAAGCTCCTCAACATGTTGAGGGTAGCAGAGACCTCCTTGAAAAAGGAGAAGACCCCCGTTCTGTATGTCGGCCAATCATCCTCTTCTAAATCTAAAGCGAAAGCTAAAGGGAAGAAGAAGATGAAAGCCACCAAACCGAAGGGTGGGGTCAAGAAGGTGCAGGGAGCGAACAAGGCAAGAAGGGTGAAGGCAGAAAAGAACGAGTGCTTTTATTGTCACAAGCAAGGGCACTGGAAGAAGGACTGTTTGGCCTTTAAAGCCAAGGACATGAAGCAAGCTGTTGCTTCTGCTTCAGGTGTGTTCGTAATCGAAAATTGTCTTTCAGTAAACTCTACTTCATGGGTACTTGATACCGGTTCTGGTTCTCACATCTGTAATTCTTTGCAGGATCTGAGAAATAGTAGAGTACTGGGGGCAGGTGATATGACTCTCCGGATGGGCAATGGTATGCATGTAGATGCAGTTGCAATAGGGGAATATCACCTAGGGTTGAATAGTGGACACATTTTGGTATTGTACAGCTGTTTTTGTATTCCCAGTATGTTGTGTAATATTATATCAGTATCTTTGTTGTCTAATAAAGGATATAATTTGGCGCTTGAAAGAAATGTCATGAACATTCTCCTAAATCAAGAACTGATTAGGTTTGGCACACTGGAAAACGGCATATACATACTTAATCAACCTCAAATTTTCAATATACATAAACCACGTAAAAGAAAGGCTCCAGATTCAAATCAAGCCTTCCTATGGCATTGTAGACTTGGTCATATAAACGAAACAAGGTTGACTAAGTTACATAAATATGGATATCTAGATCCGTTTGAATATTCATCATATGCAACTTGTCAATCATGTATCAAAGGAAAAATGACCAAATCTCCATTCACCGGACATGGAGAAAGAGCCACAAAACTCTTGGGACTTGTACACAGTGATGTATGTGGTCCAATGTCTACACATGCACGAAGCGGTCACTCCTACTTCATAACTTTTACTGATGACTTCTCTAGGTATGGACATATATTCTTAATGAAACATAAATCCGATGCCTTTGAGAAGTTTAAGGAGTATAAAAATGAAGTAGAAAAACAGACTGGTAAAAGCATCAAGACACTTCGATCTGATCGAGGTGGAGAATACTTAAGTACCAGTTTCCTTGAATACTTAAAAGAGAATGGAATTCTCTCTCAGCTTACTCCACCTTATACACCTCAGCATAATGGTGTATCAGAAAGGAGGAATCGCACTCTGTTAGACAGGGTGCGTTCAATGATGAGTAGTGCTGAGTTGCCACTTTCCTTCTGGGGATTTGCTCTAAAATCAGCAGCATACCTATTAGATAGAGTTCCGACTAAGTCTGTGCCTACCACTCCATATGAAATGTGGAGCGGGAAGAGACCATATCTTAAGTATATCAAGATATGGGGGTGTCCGGTATATGTTAAGAAGCATAATCCGGACAAGCTCGAGGCACGATCGGTTTTGTGCAAGTTTGTAGGATACCCCAAGCATTCAAGGGGGTATATGGTCTACCACACTGAAGAACAAAAGGTATTTGTCACTCACCACATTGTCTTCTTAGAAAGCGAATTTCTTGCAAAAGAAATTAGTGGGAGCGCAGTAGAACTGGAAGAAATTCCAGAACCTCAAACTGCAACCGAGGATTTAGAAGAATCTCAGATTTCAATAGAACATGACGAACCAACGCCACTCCGCAGATCTAGTAGGCTTTCTCATCCTCGTGAAAGATACTATGGTTTTCTTCTTGATGGGGACCGAGAGGATTGCATCATCGATGATGATGAGCCTACTAGTTTTCAGCAGGCTATCACGAGTAGCGACTCAGTGAAGTGGCTGGATTCTATGAGATCCGAAATGGAATCCATGTACACCAATAAAGTATGGACTTTAGAAGTTGCTCCTCCTGGGGTAAAACCAGTTGGGTGCAAATGGATCTTCAAAAAGAAGATTGGTACATTTGGACAAGTGGAAACCTACAAAGCTAGACTAGTAGCAAAAGGTTTTCGTCAAAGACCAGGATTGGACTATGATGAAACTTTTTCACCAGTAGCTATGCTTAAATCCATTCGGATCATGCTTGCCATTGCTGCCTTCCATGACTATGAAATCTGGCAAATGGATGTAAAAACAGCTTTTCTAAATGGACATCTAGAAGAGAGTGTTTACATGGATCAACCAGAAGGTTTCTTAGACAGTGGGAGCAGCGGAAGAGTGTGCAAATTGCTTAAATCCATTTATGGGTTAAAGCAAGCATCGCGGAGTTGGAACATCTGCTTTGATGAGACAGTCAAGGAATTTGACTTTATCAAAAATGTAGATGAACCATGTATTTATAGGAAGATTGTAGAAGGAGCAGTTGTCTTCTTATTTTTGTACGTCGACGACATACTACTGATAGGGAATGATATCCCTATACTACAATCAGTAAAGCTCTTCTTGTCACAGAAATTCTCCATGAAAGACTTGGGAGATGCATCATACATTCTGGGCATTAAAATCTATCGTGATAGATCTAATAGAACGTTGGGACTTTCACAGTCCAGGTATATAAACACTATACTAAAGAGATTTAGTATGGAAGATTCCAAGCGCGGCAATATGCCCGCTTGTCACGGAATCACCATCTCCAAAGAGATGTCTCCAAAGACTGATGAAGAGAGGGCTCGCATGGGCATTGTACCCTACGCTTCGGCGGTAGGATCTATAATGTATGCGATGTTATGTACCAGGCCGGATGTAGCTTATGCACTTAGTGTGGTAAGCAGGTATCAGTCAGACCCAGGTGAGAAACATTGGATAGCGGTAAAGAACATTCTTAAGTACCTGAGAAGAACTAAGGAGATGTTCTTGATTTACGGTAATGGGGACCTCCAGGTAGAGGCTTTTACCGACTCCGGCCTCCAAAGTGACAAAGATAATTCTAAATCCATTTCGGGTTTTGTGTTTACCCTCAATGGAGGGGCGGTAAGTTGGAGGAGTTCCAAACAGGATACCGTCGCAGACTCAACTATGGAGGCTGAGTATATAGCTGCTAGTGAAGCTGCAAAAGAGGCTGTCTGGATAAAGAAGTTCATTTCTGAACTTCAAGTGGTTCAGTCCATTGCCAATCCAATACCTTTGTATTGTGATAACAATGGGGCTGTAGCATTAGCGAAGGAACCAAGGTCCCATCAGAAATCCAGGCATATCTTAAGACGGTTTTACCTGATCAGGGAGATCGTGGATCGTCGGGAGATCGAGGTACGGAGGGTAGATACAAAAGACAACACGGCAGATCCATTCACCAAGGCCATCCCTCAAGTCCAGTTCGAGAGGCTATTTGAGATGTTGGGCATGCGGTACGCCAGCAACTAGATCTAGTGCAGATAGTGGGTACTCATTGCGCCAATTATAGGCCTTAGTGCAAGTGGGAGATTTTTGGATATATATGCCCTAGAGGCCTACATTGTATAGGAAGCTTGGGATATGTATGTACGTGACAGTCTTGCTTGATATGATAGTGCACTATTTGGTTTGTCTTTATCTTAACATATGATATATTTTGTGTAGTATTCATTTATATATTCATATTGATAAAGCCCATAGGGTGTTTTCCTGACTACCGGCGTTGTGATGGCAGTCATACTAGTGGGAGCTGGATAGTCAATAGGGACATCCTTAGATGTCCCTAGTCGCAAGAGTATCGAGACTGGGCATCGATACTCCGGAGTAGACTATTATATACATATATAGACCCTGACGAGGGGCGATGGATTGGTCCCGCAGCCATTGGTGGTGTGCACCTAAGATTGTATACAGATGCTCACTTGGTGTGAGTACACCGGACAGGACTCGCCGAGAACTGACTAGATGGTATTATACCTAACGTCAGATAGCAGTTCTCAGGTGACATGTTTGCAGATAGTCTGTTGACTTAAAGTCATCATTTGTCTCGTGTGAGTTCCCACTGTGCTTTGATTATTACCCTACCACGGCTCAAAGGAGTCGTGCAAACAGGTTTTAGTTGGGCATAGTCCCGAGCCACGTGGAGGCAGTGAGCGACTGTTAGGGATTCATCTCTCCCGGTATAGGGAGTTGATATCGCACTGTGGTCGGTTGGTCATTACCATAAGTCCCTGGCCAGGGCTGATTGAGAATTACTGATGGACTGATCAGTAGATTCACGGATGGTCTTGAGCCATACCGACACGACTTGTACGGTTATTAGGGGTCTGACATCCACCACCTCCCTAGACCATACATGCGATACTCTTAGACGAACAGACCGGACTGCGCGGATATTATCACGGACAGGCTCAGTAGGATTTCAGATGGGTTACCTCATCGGCTTTCTTATCGACAACTACCTGGGGACCGTTACGTACAGCTATGCCGCTTGCGGTCTGTGGTTAAACCCACTGCCAGCGTAGTAGTTGAGTCTTTAGAGTCCAACACAGAGATTTCCAAAACCCAGGCGAAAAGATATAGAGGTCGTATGGTTTTACGACAAAGGTTCGGACGCATACGTGTTTGAACGCACGTACGACATTCGGACAGTTTTTACTAGACGGCTTTGGTTTAAGCCAGATTCTAGTATCAGGTTATTGGATTTATACAGTCTAAAGTTTTTCCGTGTTTTCACGGATGAGAGGGGCGTTCTCGTAATTTTCGGAGAAGCTTACAGAAGGATGTGACTTGGTGGGAGAGGTGGCATTATCATTTAATGATTTAGTGACTCATTGTGAGTGATTCATCATGTCATTAATGCATTATTAAATGCTTAATGACTCACATAATGAATCACCCATTTGCATTTATGAAACATAATGAATAATCTCATATTATTCATTTCTTTTTAATTCTTTATGTTTCATATATCAAGTGAGAAGCTATTTCATTATTATTATTATTATCATTATCATCTTCTCACTCTCTCTCTTCAAGCTCTCTCTCCTTCACCAAACCCTAATCCTACCCCTCATGAGTTGAGAACAAGGATTAGGAAAGACTAAACACTCCATAATCAATCTCTACATCATCTTAGTTCCTTTATTAGCAACTAAAGAAACTTAGTAACCTCAAGTTTAGGGGTTATAGCTTGGATTAGGGTTCCCGGGTGGATCGTCTATCACGGAAGGAAGCCAAGGAGGACGTGGAGATCCAAAGAGGCCGTAGATAACATAAAGATGAAGGACTGGAACCGTTTGGTATAATCTCTTAACATAGTAGTTTAGAACTCTATAGGTTTTGTTAAGTATTGTTTAGCAAACGATTCATGCGGTTAGTCGATGTTTAACCAAAGAACAAGATCGTTTTTTATATTTCCGCCTCCCCACAAGTATTGGGGTGTTGTACATCGACTTACATCACCTGATCAAGGAGATCGTGGATCGCCAGGAGATCAAGGTTGGGAGGGTTGCTTCAGAAGATAACACTGCAGATCCATTCATGAAGGTCGTACCCCAGACTCAGTTCGAGCGGCTGATCGAGATGATAGGTCTTCGATACGCCAGTACATGTCCTTAGTGCAAGTGGGAGATTATTAGTGTATATGCCCTAGAGGCCATTACTGTATCATACTAGTATGTATATTACTTGATGGAAGCTTGGGATATTCACAGTTGTATATACAATCTTGCTCGAAATGGTAGTATGCTACTTGGTTTGTCTCTGCTTTAATGAGTACATGAGTTTCCTTTATTATATCACCTATACGCATTAGTGGAGCCCTTAGGATCTTTGCTTGATTACCAGTGTTGTGATGGCAGTCACACTCGTGGGGGCTGGATAATCTACATGCACATCCTTATTTACACGTCCCTAGTCGTGGGATTATCGAGGCAGGGCATCGATACTCCGGAGTAGACTAGCGTATGCGCTTCTCATCGCAGCGAGGGAGACGACCTGTCCCACAGCCGTCAGTACGTCGTACTTGAGATAGTATGCGGGTTCTCGTTAGGTTACGAGTATACTGGACAGGACTCGTCGGGAACTGTTGGTTGGTATTATACCTCTCGTCAGTTATCAGTTCCCAGGTGACATGAGTACAGCTTAGTCCGCTGACTTGACACTGTCACTTCGCCTGGAGTGTGTTCCCACTGTACTTTGATTACTACCCTACCACGGCTCAAAGGAGTCGTGCAAACAGGTAGTAGTTGGGTGCAGTCCCGAAGCACTTGGAGGCAGTGACGATTAGACATGATCCGTCTCTCCCGGTATTGGGGGTTGGCATCGTGCTGTGTCTAGGAGAGCCATAACACAAGTAGTCCCTGGCCAGGGCAAGCGAGATATACTGGTAGGTTTCCAGTGTTATCTCAGGGTGTTCTGGGCTACACTCCGACACAACTTGTACCGCTATTTGGGGACTGACGTTTACCGCCCCCTAGGACCGCCATGCGATGTATCAGAAAAACAGACCGGACTGTACGGAGACTGTCACATTCAGGCTCAGTAGGAGTTCAGATGGGTTCACCCCGTCGGTCTTCTTATCGGCATCTATCTGGGGACCGTTACGTACAGCTAGTGTCGCTTGCGGTCTGTGGTTAAACCCACTGCCAGCGTAGTGTCGAGTCTTTAGAGTCCCACACAGAGGGTTATTCTCCTTTAGGCAAAATGAGTAGAGGTCGCATGGTTTTGCGACAGGGTTCATTCACATCCGCGCACTTGTAAACGTTTGCTGTCCGGACAGCTTATACTAGCGGGCTTTGGTTTAAGCCAGGTCCTAGTATATGATTTGGGATTGGTTTTATCTCATTGTATTCGTTTTCCTCGGATCACGGATACGGGTGCGTATGCACAGTTGACTGAGACAGAGGGAGAGAACTTTGATTAGGGTTGATGACCATTGTCATTTTCTTAACCCTAATGCTTATGTGAGAATTATAATTAATTGATATTAGTTAAATATAATTGTGCATGGTTAGGGTTGTTGACCATTTGACTACATTTGACTTGTTGACCTTGGTTGACATGTTGACCATCATCATTCCATATGAAAGATGCTCTTTGATCCTTGCAATTTGCATTTAATGTGAAATGATAATGGTCAAGTCTTGATTAACCGTGATAATTATCTTAGCTAATTATCTAATTTACATAATTCACATATATGAGAGAAGGATGGTTCATTTCATTTTCATTCTATCATATTAGTTCTCTATCCTCCTCTTCCTCTCTCTCTAGCTCTCCCCTCTCATGAGTTGAGAAACACATGAGCTTGAGATAAATCACTCTAAAATAATCTCTACTCTCTTCTAAGGTTCCAGGATTAGCACTCCAAGCATCTTAGTTACTTCTAGCTTGAAGTTGAAGCCAAAGGTAGAGGCTCTCGGGTGGATCCTTCTTCGACTAGAGAAGGCGACAAGAAGATCACATCTTTCACTCCAAGGAGCAAGGAGAGAAGGACATAAAGCCCTATGTATAACCTCTCTTCCATGTAGCTAAAACTAGTTAGCTTTGTAGTTAGTTTTTGTTTAGCAAAGATCCTCCTTTTGATAGTCCATGTTGCCTAGTTCGATAAAAATCCGATTTTTATACCGTTTCCGCTTCCCCGCAAGCACCGGGGTGGGCAACGTGGACTTACAGTCTTCTAGAGGGTCCACCACAAAAACCTGCACGTATTTCCGAAAGATTTAAACCCCGTGAAAAAGTGAGTTAATGATACTCGTTGGAACTTTTTAATACTTTCTATGTTACCCGGAAAAAAGCCCGAAATTGAAATTCCGATCGAATCATAGTATCCAAAACAATCTCCAGAACATCTATCACTTAAACCAGATTAAAAATACCTTAAATATCAACAAGCAGTTATACGTATTACTATACAAAAACCATGCATTGATTCTTCTGTACGGCCGCGGAACCGCGGCCCAAGCAAGCTTTGGCCGCGTTTCCGCGGCGGAAATTACGGTTCACTGCATCGTTTTTTACAGTGGTTCTTATATTTACCTGCTGAATTTTTTACATATTTTTAATTCTTAAGATAACCAGGTTTTAAAAATTGTCCAGAGAGTGTCCAAAAGTTCGTATTTTTCGGTTCGATCGGAGTTTTAACTTCATTAAAATGTCGCCTAAAGTTCTAGGTCGGCTCTGATACCAATGTTAGGTTTACCTAGCACCTCATGAAGGGTTTGCAAGCATCACATGTCTCAAAATTAAATTTTTAAGGTGCTAAGTGAACATGCAAAGAATCATCACTAGAAATTTAGGGTTTCTTAAACAAACCAACAACACAAGTAGAAAGGTTAGGGTTTTGAGAGTACAACCTTTGTAGCTCCTTACGCTAGACTCCTCGGCTACTTGGGATTTGGAAAAGGTCCGTTTGAGGTCTTCTAATGTCCACGACGATCCAACCGAAGCTCCTTTGTCCAAGCTTGCAACTTCACTTGATCAAGAGAATAAAATGAAGATAACACTCTTCACAAGTGGGCAAGACTAGTGTAGAATGGTGTTGTGGTTTCTTTTCTCACTTCAAAATCCTAACTTGGTGAGTGTTTTGTTCACTAGAGAAATCCAGAGAGCAAAAGAGCAAGGAGGAAGAAGATGATGGCTTTTTAAGAACAAGAGAAAAGATAATCTCTCATGAAAAATAGAAAATATATGTATATATATTTTCCACTATTCATCTCAAACCCTGGTTAAATAATAAAGATATTATTGTATTTGAGTTAAAACACAAAAGGAAAGTTAACCCATGGTCAAAAGGTGGGTGAGCAAGGTTAGTTCAAAGAAGAGTGTAGAAACTAAACCATGAATTATCCTTTTCCTTTTCTTTTTGTTTTAACATAAATACAAGTAATAATCCAGATATAAATCCAAGGTGTGAGTCTTATATTGCCACCATTTTCTATGTATATACAACCATGATAGAATGATGTATGTATGCATGTGTGCATGCACATCCATATGTGCATGAACAAGAATGAATGCATACATGCATGCATACATCCAAAAAGGACAAGAAAGGATTTCAAGTGAGAAGCTAATGGTTCAATGATAAATCAACACTTGATTTATCAACCCGGTCATATCACATACGACCCGACCAAAAGCAAGCCGCCCGATTAATATACTGCATCTCATATGCGCATTTTAACCGGGCGCACGCACATATCGCATATGTGCACCACAACGTTTCGTCTGGACTAGTTAACTCCTTTGTGGGACTCTAAGACTCGTCAATACGCCGGCAGTGGGTGATGATCATATCAAGCACCCCCAAGCTGCAAGCGGTTGGCTAAACATAACGGCCACCCGGGTATTGAGCGATCAGAAGAAATCAAGCGAACCTGCTACAACTCCCGTCGAGCCAACCGGCAACACTACCGTACAGTCCGGTCTCTTTGTCAGATATGCTGCATATCGAGTCAGGGATGGTAACGTCGACACTAATAACTCAATAAGTTGTGCCGATGAATGGTCTATAACAGATCGAGAAACTACTGATAACACTTATCTGTAAATCTCTACAGCCCTGGCCAGGGACTTACTGATATAACCAGTCGAGCACAGCACAGCATCAACTCCCAATACCGGGAGAGACGAAACCCCTCCTATCGCTCATCGCCTTCGTGTGTCTCGGGACTGTACCCAACGGCCCCCTGTTTGCACGACTCAGTAGAGCCGTTGTAGGGTGGTAATCAAAGTACAGTGGGAGAACACACAAGACTCTATGACGATCTCGGGTCTACAGACTAACCTGCACCAGTGACACCTGAGAACTGCTATCCGACGATAGATATAATTCCATATAGGAGTTCTCGGTGAGTCCGTCCAGTGTACCCAGTCACCACTGAGCACCCGTATACGATCTCGATGTCAAATATCGATGAATGTGGGAACATTCATCGCCCATCATATGTGTCAAGTATCATATACGCTAGTCTACTCTGGTTTATCGATACCACGTCTCGATATACCTACGACTAGGGACATTTCAGGATATGCTTATAAACTACAGATGTCCCACTAGTATGATATCTATCATAATCACAGTAGTCAAGCCAATATCCTCAGGGCTTTATCAACATGTGTGAATGAATAAAAGCATGATCAAATCAATATGTCAGATAAAGAATAACCATAAAGCATACTATCATGTCGAGCAAAAATGTACACTGAATATATATATATATATATATATATACATGTATAAATATATCCACTATCACATAATGGCCTCTAGGGCATACATATATCCAACAATCTCCCACTTGCACTAAGGCCAGTTATTTGCGTATCTCATACCCAACATCTCAAAAAGTCGCTCATGCTGCGGCTGAGGGAGGGCCTTGGTGAGTGGATCCGCGGCGTTATTCTTTGTGTCTACTCTCTTAATCTCGATCTCGCGGCGATCTACAATCTTCCGGATCAAATGAAAGCGCCTCAGGATGTGTCTGGACCGTTGATGGGACCTGGGCTCCTTGGCTAATGCCATAGCCCCATTATTATCACAATACAATGGTATGGGATCAATAATGGTTGGAACTACTCCTAGCTCCGAGACGAACTTCCTCATCCAGACGGCTTCCTTGGCGGCATCATTTGCAGCAATGTACTCAGCCTCCATCGTAGAGTCTGCAACGGTATCCTGTTTGGAACTCTTCTGTAACGTTTTTAAAACCGTTTCGGTGAAATTTCGAAAAAACGGTAAAATTTGTGGTTTTTTTTGTAAAAAGTCAAAATACAAATATCTTTATTATAAAATTAAATATACATATTCTAGCTATGAAATTGCTAGTATTTGGTGTTTATTGACCCACTGGTGAAATTTCAAATTTTCTGAAAATTTTTCCGAAATTAATTATTTTAATATTATTTTAAGCCATCACTAATATATTTAATTAGGGAAAATTACAAATTGGAATGAGTTGAAACAAATTTTGTGCATCATAAAACTTTAAATAAAATTTTATCATGTGGTTTTTGAAACGAAATCGTTTGCCAAAACTGTTTAGAAAATTATTGAAGAAAAATGCTTAAATGGTGAAAATAAGTTAAATGGAGATTTGGGGTATTATAGTTATCATTTTCCCTCACCCCACACACACACCCACACTCACACAACCCCATATTCAGTAGCCCTCTCCAAGTGTTCCTCACTTATTGATAGAACAAAAGTAATCATGAGAAAGAAAACAAAGGAAGTGAGAAAATAGTAAAAAGAGTATAGTCTTTTGTTGACTTGGTCTTCTTTCCTCCCATTGACTTCACCCACCCCCACATCACACCTCACTCCTCTCCTCCCTTGGCCGAATCTGAACTGTTGGCAGCCCCCCCCCCCATTTTTCTCCAAGTCCTCATCTTCCTACACCTCCAAATTCATTAAAAAATCAACCAAAATCAACACAAATCAAAGCAAACTCAAAATCTAATCTCTACCCATTTTTCATTAGCCAAACTTGCATGGATCTAGGGAATAAGTTGGCATTTTAGAGTCTTTGATTTCCATATTTGATCGCTTGATCATGAGGTATAATTCTAACCTTATTCTTAATTTGTTGGTTATTGCTTTAATTTAGCTTAATTAGGAAATTAATTATAGTTCTAATTGAAAGATTTGAGTTTCAAGAGAAGGATTAATTTATAGTTAGGGTTTTTTTTTGTTGTGTGTTTATGGATGCATAGTGTAATTCATCATATTGTGAAATGAAAAAAACCTAATCTAATTTCTAGTTTGCAAATTGTTAGGTTGAAATTGTGGTAATTACACTAATTTGCAAACTAGGTTTTGGAATTTAATTGCAAATGTTAGATTAAAAAT
Organism: Agapanthus africanus; assembly: GCA_030015575.1. NCBI lineage: Eukaryota > Viridiplantae > Streptophyta > Magnoliopsida > Asparagales > Amaryllidaceae > Agapanthus > Agapanthus africanus. Next base: position 238,431,211 of record JASDDO010000031.1, read on the forward strand.
CTAAATATGTTTTTCTTGACTTCATTCACATTTTAAAGTATAGTTTAATGTTATAGATCATGCAAATCCAAGCTAGATTGTAGTTTGTGCATTTTTGCTACAAAATTGTTAAAATTTAGGTATTTTGTAAACTAGAATTTTAGGCTTTTTGGAATTTAACGAGATTAAATTATGGGAATTGTTTTTATGACTTATTTAAGATATTTAGTGAATATTGTGGCCGCTAGATTCGTTTATACATCAAGTTTTGCACTAAAACGGTGATTTGTGCTTGCTAGATTTTCGGAAAAATGACTTTTTAAGTGAAATTGGGGGTTTTTTGTGAATTTTAAGCTATTTTATATAATAATTAGTGCTTGTGATTGTACAAATGAGTATGTTTGGGTTTTTCTCGATGGTCTGGCGTTTGTACACGGACGTCGAGAGTTTTTGGGTTGATTTGTGAAAACAACCATAGGTTTTGACCTATGTGGGATTCGTGTGTCGTTTTGGTCATGAGTCGGATTTTAATGTGATACGATGCGTTGTGATATGTAGGTGCCCCCATGTGGACTTCGAGACGACAAGAAAGAGCGTGGCGACGTCGGCACCGGCAAGCGAGGACCAGGTGAGTAGATTTATATCTATGGGGAGAAGTCGGGTGGATGGCGTATAGCACCCCCACAGTCTGTGGTGGTGTATACGGATGCGTATACACACCAACAATTATTATATGTTATTTGGGATTAATAACGATGTATAGGATGGATATTGGTGTGTTGGATTATTTTAGTGTTGCGAACCCTAGGGTAGTGTTGCACTACACATACACACTTACATACTTGCATACATTCCAATTTATATGTGCTCATGGGATTCTTTACAGTTATGTGTTCACATGCGGATTTGAGGATGATATTTAGGATTGAGATGAGTCGATGAGATTTGATTTGAGGCCGTGAGATCGGTGATATAGCAGGGTTCGTATTTGAGATACGACATGACGTTGTAACGGGTCCTTGACGTAGTGTTTCACACACGTCCATCCATACTTAGGCGGTATCAGTATTGTACTAGACGTAGATCAGTACCCCGATCATGATATTTGATAAAGAGGATACCAGGTGAATAGTATGATGAATGTGATATTGACCCATACCCAGATTTGGGGATGCCGTACGACGGATTTACGTACGAGCTATATTTTGATGATTGATCCGCACTCTTGACTTGGGATGTCTGGTTATAGATATGGTATCAGATATGATATTATTGAGGCGGGATCACCGACTAATATATATATACAGCTATGTATACGTATCGACTCAGATGTTAGGCGGTTTCCTTACCTGCAGTCCTGCTTGTTAACTTAGTCCTTTAGTTTAGTTTAGTTGTTAGATTAGATTCGATTCTTACCTATTTCAAATACTAACGAATCGTGGGTATTTTAAAAAACAGCCCAAGCGATCCTACGGATATTTCAAAAGACGTATCTTTTCATAAAAACACCATAGCCCTATTTTCAAAACCCCATGATTTGTGTTATTTCAAAAGGCACCATTCGTAGGACTTATATTAGATTAATGCAGATTAGTTATAATTGCGTCTAGTATTCAGCTCCCTCTCATTATTGTGTTTCGCTTCGCATCGCATGCTTATATTATGTTTCATACTCCATTATTGATATCATGCTGTTAGGACACCAGCACCATTACCGATGATGCGTATGTACCACGTACACTTACTTGCCGGCTCACACACATCTTCATCGGTAATTGCCATGTCACGTACACCTTAGAAAATATTATTGCTTGACATAGCTTGTTAGCTAATAGTTTAGACATGATATTATCGTACTTGCCTTATATGTTAGTTTAGACATTGTTGTTATTACCTGCTACTTCATGCATACTGTTATTCATTGTTATGCCGCATTCATGGATTCTCATGCATATATTCACTATTTTACGTGTTATTGATGTTTTGGATTCGAATTTCCATGAGATTTTCTGGATTTGGGGGAAAACCGTAAAAACATAAATAAACCTTTTCTCTCTTTTAAAATAAAAAGTGCGGTTTTCCAATGATGTATGAGTCGTCCACCATGAGTTTGCTGATGGATTTCGAGACCCGATTCGAGGAGTGGAGGAACCGTTTCGGGTGCATGGTGGGCCCGGTGCGGTACCCCGGGGCAAGAGGATCGTGTTGTTGACGTTGAGCCTAGTAGGGGAGCACTACCGACCGGTGATATTACCCGACGCGTCGGATATCCGGAGGATACCGTCGTGGTCTTGAAATGGATGGTAGGGGCCGGTCTGGATTGACGGCGCCCTAGATATTGTGATTGAGATTTTAAGATTTTGAGATATTGAGGTACAGAGATTGTGATACAGAGATATCGAGATATTTGGACACTTGTTTTGTGTCGATGCTGGGCACTGTTTTATGCTGATTTCATTTATGGTACCCCACTTTTAAAATACAGAAATCTCACTGATTTATGAAAGCAGTTTTCGTCAGTACATGCATTCTGTTCCATGCATCCATACCTCATTCATATAATATATTGCTACCTGAGACACTGACACGGGCACATGAGATCACACTCGGGTTAGATATTACCCTAGCCATTGTTATAGGCTGCATGTTATTCATATATTTGAGGATATATTATGATCATTGACCTAGGTTGTGTTATTTATGCGATTTCTGTGCGTAGATGTTTTTCTATTCACGAGTTGGCAACTCACCCCCGTTGTGCCCCAGTTTCTTGAAGGTTTGCCGTACAGGTTTCTTTACGGCTTGCGGGCATAGTTTCCTTCGGGTGATTTGCTAGTAGGTGGGTTTACTTGTATCGTACCCCCATTATATATCTTGTATATTATTATTCTGTTGTATCTAGAAATTCCATCAACCAAACATGTATTTATTTGAGATAGAGACCAGTGATGTTATTCCTTCGACCTTAGAGTCGCGCGTTATATTTCTGTGGTTTTCTTGTGGTTTTGAGTTTCCTTTTGAATTTTGATCCTCGCCCTTGGCGTTGTATATTATATTGCTTGTGTGGTTGTGACCGTCATTGACGAAGAGCTTGCTCCCGCTTGGGGATGCCTTTTTATTGATTTCGTATACTATTCATGTTGTATCCCGTTTGGGGGCCAGTATTTATAAAGGAGACTCTGCCGAAATTTTCAGGAAATATTTGATGTTTTTAAAAAGGCATAATTCGGCTTATGCTATTAAAACTACTTGATTTAAATTGGTTTTTCCTTCACTCTACTACTTTTCTTGGTTTGGATTTCTGGGTTTCGGCTCACTTAGATCACGTACGCCTCGAGACGTTCGTAGTTTAAGTGCCGGTCATGTTCCGTACTTTCGGGGCGTGACAAAGCTGGTATCAGAGCGTTAGGTTTCACCTTCGGAGCGTAGGATGACCCTTGGTTGATGGAATAGGTGACTAAAGTAGAGTGACATACCGTGGGTATGTTCCGCGGCATATTCACGATACGCTACTCCAGTTAAGAAGCCTTAAGATGTACATTTCTTTGCTCAGTATTATATTCATTCTGATCTAGCCTCATCGGTACCAGTTATGATTTTGCTGCCACGATTACGGGCAGGGAGAGCTACGGCTAGAGTTGCGGTCAGCACGAGCTCGTCAAGAACGAGGACTGACCAGGGCATGATTCCGGTGACACACGATTGCAGAGATGTGTCTTTTCATTGTGTCTTCGCGCCACGAGCGTTGGGTGGATTGCTGTATGAGATTACTCGGACGTGCCGATTTGCACTAGAGGATTGAGCCACTGATAGAGGCCAGCCAGATTTTGATGACCATTGAAGTATTGCTTACCCCTGATGATTGAGGCACCGTTCAGCGTGCAGACGAGCGAGCCAGTTATTGCTGCGAACGACGAGATATTGCCCCAGATGCTGGAGTTAGTGCAGAATGAGTTGTACTAAGAGGTGATAGAAGGTCGCTAGTCATCGAGGATGAATGACTAGGACATGTGGATCGTTCGCCAACCCCGATGCGAGGTCATCAGATAGATTGATTCCAGCTGGAGACGACTTCACGCGGAGACGTTGAGAGTCGACAGAGACGATCAAATGTCAGAAACCTATTATTCCAAGTTTAAAGTAGTCGGAAAGACATGCAGGCAATTCTATGGTCCCTCTAGAAGAATGAAACCCTAACTCGACTTAATGACCGTGTGAAAGCCTTTGAACCTTCGGGTTTGCGGCAGTTCTACGGCGCCATTAGTGAGGCTTGGGTTTGCCCTTCTACGGCTGGACCACCGATGCTGTGGTATGTACTTAATACTATTAAACTGTGCCCAAGATGTTGAGCTCTTGGGGGATTATGAGGTTTTGACGACTCGATCGGATGTCTTGACTTAATTCGGATGCTAGGTGGTGAGATGCATTCTTAGGAGACTCCAGATACGAGGATAGCCGTTGGAGCTCAGTCCATACAGCCGCGATGAGACGAGTCCAAAGTAGACGACATTAGAGAAAAGTGAAGTAAGAGGTTCGTACCAGATCTAGATGAGATGACGTTCCACTCCGCCGACATCAGAGATGCGATGCGCATGCCGAGGCATGGTACTTGGATTTACCTTCCAGAAGGAGTCGCGATGAGTATGCAGTCGTTCCAGAGCAAGATGCAGATATAGGAAAGGACGATGAATTCCGGACAGTTGGCAGAGACAAGACATGGAAGAGACCGTGAGCAGGATTCCTTCCAGGACACTGCTGCAATGATACTAGCACCCAGGATCAGATGTGTCACATACATTCAGAGAGCCAGAGGCCGACGCCAGTGATATGCTGTCTTACGAGTGGTCGCGATGATTGACCGAGAGATGACCAGAGAAGTGCCAGAACGGAATCATCCCCGTTAGCACATCTGACAGGGCCGATGAGCCGATGGACCGAGAGATTGGTAATTCACAGGGAAGACCTTGACCCAGGAGTGGTCATTGTTACGCACACCAGCAGGCCAGAGTTCATGATCATCGACGAGACGTCCTTCTAGTGACCGCGACAGTTGGCCCGAGATTCTTAGAGGATGCACTTGAGCGGTACTATTCCGCCATTATTGATTTTGATGTTTTGGGTGATTTATTCACATGATTTGATTTTGATGATTGAGGATTTACGATCTTTGCCCAGTGTTGCACTTGATATCATTTTCGTGCTTTGGTTTCACGTGGTTGTGATTTTACGGTTTTAGACATTTGAGTTGATTTGTGCGTATGCACGCACACGATTTGGTTCCTGCACTCTGTGTAGTTTATATATGCTTGCAGTGCAGTGATACGCCTTTTGTGCACTTAGATGCACTGGACTTCGATTTCGATTGTGATACTCGATATTTGTTTGTGCACCTTGTGCACCTGATTTGATTTTGCGCATGTTCGGCGCTTGATATTGGATTTCATGATTTCGTGCATGATGGATGCCCCTGGTTTTGGGTTTTCGCGCATGTTGAACGCATGTCTAGAGATGCGATTTTGGTGCACACCAGATGCACTAAATCGAGATTTTTTCGTGCATGTCAGATGCACCTGATTTTGCTGTCAGGCACACACCTTGCCTACGACAGATGCTTTGTGCACACCCGATGCACTTAGATCTTGTTTCTGTGCACTTGTATGGCACGTATATGGATTTTGATTGTCGTGCGCACCAGACGCACGTAGTATTCATACGCGTATTTTGGGATTGATTTCTTATAGAGCAGTACGTTTTTTTTATGATGATAATTGCGATGTGTTTTCGTACTAAGGAGGACTAGTCAGAGGACATTACCTGAATGTATTTTGTATGCATTGATAGCTATTGAAGGGAATTCCAAAAAGCGAGCTATTGTCTCAGTATTTACCTACGTGTCTGATATGACGCGAAACTTTTAAAACAAGGAAAACCCTTCTAAATTGTTTCCCAAAACGGCGGAACGTACATTTCAAACAAAGGTATATATGTATATAGTTATTTTCTTATGATAGACGTCCACCACTCTGCAGTGTTATACGCGTTGCACAGCGACTTAAAAAGATTTGGCATGCATTTCCTTCAGATACTTACATATATAGATTCGATATTTACATGTATAGTTTCGAGTTATATCATATTGGGTTTGCTTTGGATTTGGCATTGATGTCTTCCCCTTGACTCTGATGATTGCGGGATGCTTGACGGAGTTTTGATTTGAGTTATATGCTCATTTTTCATGCGCATGCGCTGCGCTACGATTTGTTTTATGTATTTACAATTTCGGAGCCCCGACGACTTGATGGTTTTGGTTTAGATGTTTTAGTATTTGGGGGAGTTTGAATTTAAATTCGGGGACCGAATTTCTTTAAGGGGGGAAGATTGTAACGTTTTGAAAACCGTTTCGGTGAAATTTCGAAAAAACGGTAAAATAAGGGGGTTTTCTGTAAAAAGTCAAAATACAAATATCTTTATTATAAAATTAAATATACATATTATAGCTATGTAATTGATAGTATTTGGTGTTTATTGACCCACTGGTGAAATTTCAAATTTTCTGAAAATTTTTCCGAAATTAATTATCTAATATTATTTTAAGCCGTTACTAATATATTTCATTAGGGAAAATTACAAATTGGAATGAGTTGAAATAAATTTTGTGCATCATAAAACTTTAAATAAAATTTTATCATGTGGTTTTTGAAACGAAATCGTTTGCCAAAACGGTTTAGAAAATTATTGAAGAAAAAGGCTTAAATGGTGAAAATAAGTTAAATGGAGATTTGGGGTATTATATTTATCATTTTCACTCACCCCACACACACACCCACACTCACACAACCCCATATTCAGCAGCCCTCTCCAAGTGTTCCTCACTTATTGATAGAAGAAAAGAAATCATGAGAAAGAAAACAAAGGAAGTGAGAAAACAGTAAAAAGAGTATAGTCTTTTGTTGACTTGGTCTTCTTTTCTCCCATTGACTTCACCCACCCCCACACCATACCTCACTCCTCTCCTCCCTTGGCCGAATCTGAACTGTTGGCAGCCCCCCCATTTTTCTCCAAGTCCTCATCTTCCTTCACCTCCAAATTCATTCAAAAACCAACCAAAATCAACACAAATCAAAGCAAACTCAAAATCTAATCCCTACCCATTTCTCATTAGCCAAACTTGCATGGATCTAGGGAATAAGTTGGCATTTTAGAGGCTTTGATTTCCATATTTGATCTCTTGATCATGAGGTATAATTCTAACCTTTTTCTTAATTTGTTGGTTATTGCTTTAATTTAGCTTAATTAGGAAATTAATTATGGTTCTAATTGAAAGATTTGAGTTTCAAGAGAAGGATTAATTTATAGTTACGGTTTTTTGTTGTTGTGTGTTTATGGATGCATAGTGTAATTCATCATATTGTGAAATGAAAAAAACCTAATCTAATTTCTAGTTTGCAAATTGTTAGGTTGAAATTGTGGTAATTACACTAATTTGCAAACTATGTTTTGGAATTTAGTTGCAAATGTTTGATTAAAAATCTAAATATGTTTTTCATGACTTCATTAACATTTTAAAGTGTAGTTTAATGTTATAGATCATGCAAATCCAAGCTAGATTGTAGTTTGTGCATTTTTGCTATAAAATAGTTAAAATTTAGGTATTTTGTAAACTAGAATTTTAGGGTTTTTGGAATTTAACGAGATTAAATTATGGGAATTGTTTTTATGACTTATTTAAGATATTTAGTGAATATTGTGGCCGCTAGATTCGTTTATACATCGAGTTTTGCACTAAAACGGTGATTTGTGCTTGTTAGATTTTCGGAAAAATGACTTTTTAAGTGAAATTGGGGTTTTTTGTGAATTTTAAGCTATTTTATATTACAATTAGTGCTTGTGATTGGACAAATGAGTATGTTTGGGTTTTTCTCGATGGTCTGGCGTTTGTACACCGACGTCGAGAGTTTTTGGGTTGATTTGTGAAAGCAACCATAGGTTTTGACCTATGTGGGATTCGTGTGTCGTTTTGGTCATGAGTCGGATTTTAATGCGATACGATGCGTTGTGATATGTAGGTGCCCTCATGTGGACTTCGAGACGACAAGCAAGCGCGTGGCGACGTCGGCACCGGCGAGCGAGGACCAGGTGAGTAGATTTATATCTACGGGGAGAAGTCGGGTGGATGGCGTATAGCACCCCCGCAGTCCGTGGTTGTGTATACGGATCCGTATACACACCAACAATTATTATATGTTATTTGGGATTAATAACGATGTATAGGATGGATATTGGTGTGTTGGATTATTTTAGTGTTGCGAACCCTAGGGTAGTGTTGCACTACACATACACACTTACATACTTGCATACATTCCAATTTATATGTGCTCATGGGATTCTTTACAGTTATGTGTTCACATACGGATTTGAGGATGATACTTAGGATTGAGATGAGTCAATGAGATTTGATTTGAGGCTGTGAGATCGGTGATATAGCAGGGTTCGTATTTGAGATACGACATGACGTTGTAACGGGTCCTTGACGTAGTGTTTCACACACGTCCATGCATACTTAGGCGGTATCAGTATTGTACTAGACGTAGATCAGTACCCCGATCATGATATTTGATAAAGAGGATACCAGGTGAATAGTATGATGAATGTGATATTGACCCGTACCCAGATTTGGGGATGCCGTACGACGGATTTACGTACGAGCAATATTTTGATGATTGATCCGCACTCTTGACTTGGGATGTCTGGTTATAGATATGGTATCGGATATGATATTATTGAGACGGGATCACCGACTAATATATATATATACAGGTATGTATATGTATCGACTCAGATGTTAGGCGGTTTCCTTACCTGCAGTCCAGCTTGTTAACCTAGTCCTTTTGTTTTGTTTAGTTGTTAGATTAGATTCGATTCTTACCTATTTCAAATACTAACGAATCGTGGGTATTTTAAAAGACAGCCCAATGGATCCTACGGATATTTCAAAAGACGTATCTTTTCTTAAAAGCACCGTAGCCCTATTTTCAAAACCCCATGATTCGTGTTATTTCAAAAGGCACCATTCGTAGGACTTATATTAGATTAATGCAGATTAGTTATAATTGCGTCTAGTATTCAGCTCCCGCTCATTATTGTGGTTCGCTTCGCATCGCATGCTTATATTATGTTTCATACTCCATTATTGATATCATTCTGTTAGGACACCAGCACCATTACCGATGATGTGTATGTACCATGTACACTTACTTTCCGGCTCACACACATCTTCATCGGTAATTGCCATGTCACGTACACCATAGAAAATATTATTGCTTGACATAGCCTGTTAGCTAATAGTTTAGACATTATATTAGCGTACTTGCATTATATGTTAGTTTAGACATTGTAGTTATTACCTGCTACTTCATGCATACTGTTATTCATTGTTATGCCGCATTCATGGATTCTCATGCATATAGTCACTATTTTATGTGTTATTGAGGTTCTGGATTCGAATTTCCATGATATTTTCTGGATTTGGGGGAAAACCGCAAAAACATAAATAAACCTTTTCTCTCTTTTAAAATAAAAAGTGCGGTTTTCCCATGATGTATGAGTCGTCCACCATGAGTTTGCTGATGGATTTTGAGACCCGATTCGAGGAGTGGAGGAACCGTTTCGGGTACATGGTGGGCCCGGTGCGGTACCCCGGGGCAAGAGGATCGTGTTGTTGACGTTGAGTCTGGCAGGGGCGCACTACCGACCGGTGATATTACCCGACGCGTCGGATATCCGGAGGATACCGTCGTGGTCTTGAGATCGATGGTAGGGGCCGGTCTGGATTGACGGCGCCCTAGATATTGTGATTGAGATTTTGAGATTTTGAGATATTGAGGTACAGAGATTGTGATACAGAGATATCGAGATATTTGGACACTTGTTTTGTATCGATGCTGGGCACTGTTTTATGCTGATTTCATTTATGGTACCTCACTTTTAAAATACAGAAATCTCACTGATTTATGAAAGCAGTTTTCGTCAGTACATGCATTCTGTTCCATGCATTCATACCTCATTATGATATATTGCTACCTGAGGCACTGACACGGGCACATGAGATCACACTCAGGTTAGATATTACCCTAGCCATTGTTATAGGCTGCATGTTATTCATATATTTGAGGATATATTATGATCATTGACCTAGGTTGCGTTATTTATGCGATTTCTGTGCGTAGATGTTTTTCTATTCACGAGTTGGCAACTCACCCCCGTTGTGCCCCAGTTTCTTGCAGGTTTGCCGTACAGGTTTCTTTACGGCTTGCGGGCATAGTTTCCTTCGGGTGATTTGCTAGTAGGTGGGTTTACTTGTATCGTACCCCCTTTATATATCTTGTATATTATTATTCTGTTGTATCTAGAAGTTCCATCAACCAAACATGTATTTATTTGAGATAGAGACCAGTGATGTTATTCCTTCGACCTTAGAGTCGCGCGTTATATTTCTGTGGTTTTCTTGTGGTTTTGAGTTTCCTTTTGAATTTTGATCCTCGCCCATGGCGTTGTATATTATATTGCTTGTGTGGTTGTGACCGTCGATTGACAAAGAGCTAGCTCCCGCTTGGGGATGCCTTTTTATTGATTTCGTATACTATTCATGTTGTATCCCGTTTGGGGGCCAGTATTTACAAAGGAGACTCTACCGAAATTTTCAGGAAATATTTGATGTTTTTAAAAAGGCATAATTCGGCTTATGCTATTAAAACTACTTGATTTAAATTGGTTTTTCCTTCACTCTACTACTTTTCTTGGTTTGGATTTCTGGGTTTTCGGCTCACTTAGATCACGTACGCCTCGAGACGTTCGTAGTTTAAGTGCCGGTCATGTTCCGTACTTTCGGGGCGTGACATCTTCCAACTTACCGCTCCTCCATTGAGGGTAAATACAAACCCTGAGATAGATTTGTTGTCGTCCTTATCGCTCTGGAAGCTTGAATCGGTAAAGGCCTCCATTTGGAGATCTCCATTACCATATACCAAGAATAATTCTTTAGTCCTTTGCAAGTACTTAAGAATGTTCTTCACAGCTATCCAGTGATTCTCCCCTGGGTTGGATTGATACCTGCTCACAACACTAAGTGCATAAGCTACATCTGGGCGTGTATAACATCGCATACATTATAGATCCTACTCCCGAAGCATAGGGTATAATGCTCATGCGAGCTCTCTCTTCATCGGTCTTTGGACAAGAATCCTTGGAGAGAGTGACCCCATGGCAAGCGGGTAAGGTACCCCGCTTGGAGTCTTCAATACTAAACCTTTTTAGGATGGTGTTGATGTACTTGGTTTGGGACAATCCCAATAACCTCTTGGATCTATCCCTATAGATCCTTATGCCCAGAATGTATGTGGCATCACCCAGGTCCTTAATGGAGAACCTTAGTGATAAGAAAGATTTGACCGACTGCAGCATAGGAATGTCATTTCCTATCAGAAGAATGTTATCTACGTACAATACGAGGAATGTGACAGCTCTCCCTACAGCCTTCTTATAAACACAAGGTTCAACTGGATTTTTGATGAAATCAAAATCTTTGATAACATTATCGAAACAGATGTTCCAACTCCGTGATGCCTACTTTAACCCATATATGGATTTAAGCAATCTACATGCCTTCCCTCTGCTCCCACTGTCAATGAAGCTCTCCGGCTGATCCATATAAACGCATTCTTCTAAATCCCCATTTAGAAATGCCGTTTTAACGTCCATCTTCCAGATTTCATAGTCATAGTGAGCAGCAATAGCAAGTAGGATCCAAATGGATTTAAGCATGGCTACGGGCGAAAAAGTCTCGTCATAGTCCAAACCTGGTCTTTGACGAAAACCCTTCGCCACAAGTCTTGCTTTGTAGGTCTCTACCTTCCCATCGACACCAATCTTTCTTTTAAAGATCCATTTGCGTCCCACAGGTAGGGGTACAACGTCCAAAGACCAAACTTTGTTGGTGTACATAGACTCCATTTCGGATCTCATGGCATCCAGCCACTTCACAGAGTCACCACTCGTGATAGCTTGCTGAAAACTGGTAGGATCATCATCCTCTATGATGCAGTCTTCTCTGTCACCATCAATGAGGAAACCGTAGTACCACTCCGGTGGGCGAGAAGTCCTACCAGACCTACGGAGTGGCTGAGGTTCCTCAGTTTTTATTGTAACAGCCGGTTCAACCAAGTCGTCATTTGAAGTTTGTGTCTCTAGAACCTCTTCTAGATCCACCACTTTGCCATCATCTTTATCTGTGAAAAACTCTTTTTCTAAGAATGTGGCATACTGAGAGACAAACACCGTTTATTCCTCCTTGTGGTAGAATAGATATCCATAAGAGTTCTTTGGATATCCCACAAACTTACACATGACCGACCGTGTCTCGAGTTTGTCCGGATTCTGCCTTTTAACATAAGCCGGGTAACCCCAAATCTTAATTCTCTTAAGAGATGGTCTCTTCCCATGCCATATCTCATATGGTGTGGTAGATACGGTTTTGGTTGGAACCCTGTTCAAAAGAAACGCTGCAGTCTCCAATGCATGCCCCCAAAATGAGACAGGTAACTCAGCATCACTCATCATGGATCGGACCATATCTAATAGGGTCCTATTCTGTCGTTCAGACACACCGTTGTGCTGTGGTGTGTAAGGAGGATTGAGCTGAGAGAGAATCCCGTTCTCTTTTAGGAAGTTTGCAAATTCTGTACTGAGGTATTCCCCACCTCGATCTGATCGAAGCATTTTGATACTCAAGTCGGTTTGTTTTTCTACTTCTTGTTTATATTTAGTGAATTTCTCAAAAGCTTCGGATTTGTGCTTTAATAAAAATACATGACCGAATCTTGAGAAATCGTCAGTGAAAGTAATGAAGTAAGTAAAACCGCCTCTAGCCTGTGTAGACATAGGCCCACATACATCACCATGTATGAGTCCTAGGAGCTTGGTAGCTCTTTTTCCGTGTCCGGTAAACGGAGTTTTGGTCATTTTACCCTTGATACAAGACTGGCAAGTCGCATAAGATTTATATTCAAAAGGGTTTCAATATCCATCTTTGTGTAACTTGTTTAGTCTTGTTTCGTTAATATGACCAAGTCTACAGTGCCAAAGAAAAGTTTCATTTATTTCTGAAAGTTTTCTTTTATTAGTGTGTTGTATGCTGAAAACTGTGTGTTGATTTAGGACGTATATCCCGTTATTAAGTGTACCATACCCAACCAACATTTGATTCAGGTGAATGTTCATAACATTGTTCTGCAATACAAAATTATATCCTTCATTGTCTAACAAAGAAACAGATATTATATTACAAAGCATACTTGGTACAAAATAACATGGGTTCAAAACCAATATACACCTAGATGACAACCCTAAGTGATACTCTCCCACTGCGACTGTATGTACATTGGAACCATTTCCAATGCGGAAAGTATGGTCACCTGTCTTCAAAACTTTGCTATTTCTCTGCCCCTGCATAGAATTGCAAATGTGAGAACCTGAACCGGTATCTAATACCCAGGAAGCAGAGTTTATTGAAAAACAGTTTTCTGTCATAAACACACCTGAAGCGGAAGCATCCCCATGCTTCTTCTTGAGATTCAAGTACTCCGTACAGTTGCGCTTCCAATGTCCTGTTTTGTGGCAATGAAAACAATCCCCTTTCCCCGAGTCTCCTGCTTTGGACTTTTCCTGTCCCTTCACCTTTTTAACTCCACCCTTAGGATTGGTGGGCTTCTTCTTTTTCTTTCCCTTGGCCTTAGCCTTTGGGCGAGAAGAGTAAGATTGTCCAACAGTCATAACGGGAGTTTTCACCGATTTCAGTGTGCTCTCAGCACTCTTTAACATATTAAGGAGTTCAGGTAGTTCCCTCTCCATGTTGTGCATGTTGAAGTTAACTATGAACTGAGCAAAGGTGGAGGGGAGGGACTGCAGAATAATATCGGTATATTGTTCATTGTCCATCGTCCATCCAAGGTCCTCAAGCTCTTCTATGAGAGCTATCATTTTCAGAACATGGTCTCCTACTGATGTGCCAGGGGCTCCTACGCTAGATTCCTTTGTAGACAGGTTAGGGTTTTGAAAGTACAACCTTTGTATCTCCCTACGCTAGACTCCTCGGCTACTTGGGATTTGGAAAAGGTCCGCTTGAGGTCTTCTAATGTCCACGACGATGTTGGAGATAGTGCCCTCAGAGTCAATTATTGGATCACAGGCACGTGATTGCAATGATTGAGGGAGGACCTATCCCGGTAGGACAGTCTTACTCAAGATGATAGTATGCTATCTGGTTTACCTTTATCATCGTGTACTGCTTTAGGTGACCTGACAGGTCGCTATTGCACGTTGATAGAGCCCCTAGGATTCTTGCTTGACTACCGGCAGTATGAGGGCGATCATATACGTGGGAGCTGGTAGTCTATAAGCACATCCTTAAAAGGTCCCTAGTCATGGGAGTTTCGAGACAGGGCATCGATACTCCAGAGTAGACTAGTGTATACAGTCGAGACCCCGACGAGGGGCGGTGGCCGGTCTCACAAGCCACTGGTGTCAGTTGGTTCACCTAAGATGTATACAGGTGCTCATTGGGTTATGAGTACACCGGACAGGACTCGCCGGGAACATGCTAGTTGGTCTTATACCTGACGTCAGATAGCAGTTCCCTGGTGACATGTGTACAGGTTAGTTCATCGACCTGGGGATCGTCATTTGTCTCGTGTGAGTTCCCACTGTACTTTGATTACTACCCTACCACGGCTCAAAGGAGTCGTGCAAACAGGTTTTAGTTGGGTACAGTCCCGAGCCACATGGAGGCAGTGAGCGGATCTTCAGGGGTTCGTCTCTCCCGGTATTGGGGGTGAGGTCGCGCTGTGTCTAGGAGAGCCATTACACGAAGACCTTGGCCAAGGCAGGAGATTTACTGGTGGGTATTCCAGTAGTATCTCAGGGTGTTCTGGGCTACACTCCGACACGACTTGTACCGCTTTTGGGGGTCTGACTTTTACCAACCTCCTAAGCCCGACATGCGATGCTCATAGACGAACGGACCGGACTGTACGGATATTGTCACTGACAGGCTCAGTAGGGTGTCAGGATGAGTTCACTCATCGACGTCCCTTTTAGTCAATAGCTGGTGGCCCGTCACGTCTTGGCTTATACCTCTGACGTGCTAGTGGTTAAATCCACAGCCATAGTATTGACGAGTCTTTAGAGTCCACCACACTTTCAGTTACTCAAGCTTTCGGGCGAAACGCTGTAGAGGCCGTATGGAGATATGGCAGGGTTCGATCAGATACGTGCGGTATTGCACGGATCGTGATCGGACGGTTTTTACTAGCCGGTTTTGGCTTAAGCCGGATCCTAGTATTTGATAGTGTAGTTTTGTCTCTTTGCATTTGTATCCGGACGGAATACAAATGCGGGTGTGTATGCACAGTATCGGGGTTTTCCTGTAATTTTTTATGGGACCAGTTTTCTGGGGTTGCCAGTTTGCATTCCGTTCCGGCCGGTTTTCCTTTGTTCTTTCCTGGCCGGACTTTTCCGATGGAGGGGGTTATTTGCAATTGTGCAAATAACATTTGTGGAGGGGGTTTCTTGCAAATATATTCTTTATGTTGGCTTCTTTAGATTCCCTCCATCACTTGCATTAATTAGATTTGAAAAGATATGGTTTTGGTTGTGAATTTGGTTTGGATAAATGGGCCGACCACTGTTGGGTATGGAGTGAGGATTATTTCCTTCTTTTGATTTTCGTGGGCCCCCCCTCATTTGGAGTGTGCTGGAATTTAGTTTGAGGTGATGAGTGATTAATTGATTTGGAAATGAATGAGCTTAAATCAAGGCTCATTATTTTTCACAGCACAAAGTAAGAGAGAGATTGCTTGATTTCATTTTTCCAGAGAGCATTTTCTCTTGAGTGGCCGAGCTCTATCTTTGAGAGAGGCTCCATTTTCATTTCCTTTGCATGCTCAATTTCTCCATCATGGCAACTCCTCATAAATCCCAAAGAGACCCGTTTGCTACATTATTCTACAGCAAATCTTGGATGCGTCGGCCAGCCAACTTCGCGCCCGAGTTGCCTCGGTATTGAGACGGGAGCCCGTAAAAGATGCAGGCGATGTGGTGCCCTTCCAGCGAGGAGGCGACGACCGGAGTTTCCGCAGGAGATCGGGACGACGACGAGAAGACCGGAGGACTCGGATCATTCGGTATATCTCTTCCCCTTTCTTGTACTTTGCTAGATCTAGTTTAATGGCCCGATCCGGGGTTTAGTGCGCGGTGGTGCCGGTTTGCTAAGTCCGCAAAATTAAAGTTTATCACCGCTTCCGCATTCCGGCGTCGGGTTGACGGCCGGGGCGCCGCCGTGCACTTACAGACGATCCACCCGAAGCTCCTTTGTCCAAGCTTGCAACTTCACTTGATCAAGAGAATAAAATGAAGCTAACACTCTTCACAAGTGGGCAAGACTAGTGTAGAATGGTGTTGTGGTTGCTTTTCTCACTTCAAAATCCTAACTTGGTGAGTGTTTTGTTCACTAGAGAAATCTAGAGAGCAAAAGAGCAAGGAGGAAGAAGATGATGGCTTTTTAAGAACAAGAGAAAAGATAATCTCTCATGAAAAATAGAAAATATAAGTATATATATTTTCCACTCTTCATCTCAAACCATGGTTAAAAAATAAAGATATTATTGTATTTGAGTTAAAACACAAAAGGAAAGTTAACCCATGGTCTAAAGGTGGGTGACCAAGGTTAGTTCAAAGAAGAGTGTAGAAACTAAACCATGTATTATCCTTTTCCTTTTCTTTTTGTTTTAACATAAATACAAGTAATAATCCATATATAAATCCAAGGTGTGAGTCTTATATTTCCACCATTTTCTATGTATATACAACCATGATAGAATGATGTATGTATGCATGTGTGCATGTACATCCATATGTGCATGAACAAGAATGAATGCATACATGCATGCATACATCCAAAAAGGACAAGAAAGGATTTCTAGTGAGAAGCTAATTGTTAAATGATAAATCAACACTTGATTTATCAACCTGGTAATATCACATACGACCCGACCAAAAGCAAGCCGCCCGATTAATATACTGCATCTCATATGCGCATTTTAACCGGGCCCACGCACATATCGCATATGTGCACCACAACGTTTCGCCTGGACTATGTAACTCCTTTGTGGGACTCTAAGACTCGTCAATACGCCGGCAGTGGGTGATGATCATATCAAGCACCCAAAAGCCGCAAGCGGTCAGCTAAACGTAACGGCCACCCGGGTATTGAGCGATCAGAAGAAAACAAGCGAACCTGCTACAACTCCCGTCGAGCCAACCGGCAACACTACCGTACAGTCCTGTCTCTTCATCAGATATGCTGCATATCGAGTCTAGGGATGGTAACGTCGACCCCAATAACTCAATAAGTCGTGCCGATGAATGGTTTATAACAGATCGAGAAACTACTGATAACACTTATCAGTAAATCTCTGCAGCCCTGGCCAGGGACTTACTGATATAACCAGTCGAGCACAGCACAACATCAACTCCCAATACCGGGAGAGACGAAACCCCTCCTATCGCTCATCGCCTTCGTGTATCTCGGGACTGTACCCAACGGCCCCCTGTTTGCATGACTCAGTAGAGCCGTGGTAGGGTGGTAATCAAAATATAGTGGGAGAACACACAAGACTCTATGACGATCTCGGGTCTACAGACTAACCTGGACCAGTGTCACCTGAGAACTGCTATCCGACGATAGATATAATTCCATATAGGAGTTCTCGGTGAGTCCGTCCAGTATACCCAGTCACCACTGAGCACCCGTATACGATCTCGATGTCAAACATCGATGAATGTGGGAACATTCATCGCCCATCATATGGGTCAAGTATCATATACGCTAGTCTACTCTGGTATATCGATGCCCCGTCTCGATATACCTACGACTAGGAACATTTCAGGATATGCTTATAAACTACAGATGTCCCACTAGTATGATCTCAATCATAATCACAGTAATCAAGCCAATATCCTCAGGGCTTTATCAATATGTGTGAATAAATAAAAGCATGATCAAATCAACATGTCAGATAAAGAATAACCAGATAGCATACTATCATGTCGAGCAAGAATGTACAATAAATATATATATATACATGTATAAATACATCCACTATCACATAATGGGCTCTAGGGCATACATATATCCAACACGAACCCTGCCATATCTCCATACGGCCTCTATAGCGTTTCGCCCGAAACTTGAGAAAACGGTCTGTGGGGGACTCTAAAGACTCGTCAATACTTTGGTTGTGGATTTAACCACCAGCACGTCAGAGGTATTAGCCATACGTAACGGGCTACCAGGTATTGACCAAAAGGGACGTCGATGAGCGAACTCATCCTGACACCCTACTGGGCCTGTCAGTGACAATATCCGTACAGTCCGGTCCGTTCGTCTATGAGCATCGCATGGCGGGCCTAGGGGTTAGTAAAAGTCAGACCCCCAAAAGCGGTACAAGTCGTGTCGGAGTGTAGCCAAGAACACCCTGAGATACTACTGGAATACCTACCGGTAAATCTCCTGCCTTGGCTAAGGACTTCGTGTAATGGCTCTCCTAGACACAGCGCGAACTCACCCCCAATACCGGGAGAGACGATCCCTGCAGATCCGCTCACTGCCTCCATGTCACTACTACAAATAAGGGTTGCCCTACGGATTTATCCGTAGGGGCAACCCACTGCCCTTACGGATATATGCGTAGGGGCGAAAAAATACCCCGTAGGTGCAAAGGCCGCAGGTGCAAGTTGAGGCCCTGAACTTGCCCCTACGGGCAAATTCTTGCCCTTACGGATTTCTGTGTCCCTACGGACGAAGCCGTAGGGTAAAAAAATTTATATTATTTACGGTTTTTTTTAATATATTAAGTGTACCTACGGACATGTCCGTAGGTCCAAGTTATACCCCCTACGGATAGCTACGTAGGTACCTATCCGTAGGGGCAAAATATCAGGAATCCTGATATTTTTCCCCTACGGATATCTCCGTAGGGGAGAGGTAGTTGCCCCTACGGATATGTCCGTAGGGGCACTCCCAACCCCCTAGTACTGAGATCAGGGGGGAAATATCAGTTACTGCTGATATTTGGCCCCTACGGATATAACCGTAGGGGCAACATGTGTACCTACGGACATATTATCCGTATTTTTTTTTTAAAATGGGCTGCTTGATTTTTTCCCGCCCTGTGCACAATAATATATACATCAATCAAATATAAAAATAATCATCACACAACATATATCGCAGTATTCATAATCACATCTCACGCATATAATATACAAAAGAAATCCAAAAACTTAATATGATATAAATATAAACCAATATCGATATCGTTTCAAAATGTAGTACAATGTGTATGATATAAATAAATACATGTTTCAAAAAATAAGAACCAAAAAGCAACCCTAGTTCGGTCCAGCTCCACCTCTGAATAACGATAGAATAACGCGCGCCTGCTCCTCGGTCAATAAACTCTGCAATTCGGCGCGAGCGGGAGTCTGAGCGGCCTATGGAGCTGGCGATGTGGTCTGCGCAGCCGCCGTCGAGGTAGTCGCTTGCGGAACCGCGGCTGCGGGAGTCTGAGTGGGCGGTGGAGCTACAGGAACTATCTACGGAAGCGCAGCCAATGTAGTGGCTTGCGGAGCCGCAGCCGAAGGAGATGCATGTGAAGGCTCCTGTTGTGACATATGATAAGCGGCATTGGGAAGTACAAACTTGCCCGGTTTACCCGCTACCGGTTTAGGGTGCAGTTCACTTCTTATTCCCTACTCTTGTAGATCCATCCGAGCATTCATGTTGTCTTTCGATTTCCCGTCTTTACACAGAAGCAAGTTAAGTATGTGCTCTGATACTCCCTTCTTTATATGCATGACGTCCAGACAATGACGCACTGAATTTGTAGACCAGTACGGAAGCTCGAAGAAAATGCTTAACTTGTTCCAATATTGTGGTTTGACCTGTTTCGTCGGATCCATCCTGAAGGTCACGTTATTGTAACCATCCCATTTAGTAGTCACGTTCTCTCCGGACAATTGGGATGGAGGCCCAAGAAGCTCCTGATGACCATCAAAGTGAACCATGTCTAACCTATAGGGGTGGTCTGGAGGCAGAAAACGTCGATGGCCGCAATAACAAACCTTCCAGCTAAAATTCAAAAATTTTGATGTTGTGTTTTCATGGCAATGAGGACATGCTTTGTGACCATGTACGGACCAACCTGATACCATTCCATACGCAGGAAAGTCATTAATTGTCCACATTAAAGCCGCAGGCAGTATGAAGGTTGTATTTATGTTTGAATCATATGTCTCTACACCATCAATGAACAAAGTTCTCAGCTCCTCGATCAGAGGTCGGAGATAGACGTCGATATTGTTCCCCGGTGAGTTTGGTCCGTCGATAAGAAGAGGCATCATAAAGTATGATTGGTCCATAGCCAACCAAGGCGACAGATTATAAATTATCATTACAACGGGCCATGTACTGTGACTTCCAGCAATATAGTTGAATGGGCAGAAGCCATCGGTAGCCAGTCCGAGCCGGACATTGTGAGGATCGCTACTGAATATTGCGTGCCTCCTATCGAAATCCTTCCATGCCGGTGAATCTCTTGGATGGCTCATTTTCCCATTTTCGCTTGGAGGAGCACGGTGATGCCAAATCATTTCCTCGGCTGTTTTCTTGCACCTGAATAGCCTCTGTAGCCTCTGTGTTATGGGGAAGTATCGTTCTATCTTCACAGGTATATCAGGCTTCTTATCAGAATCTTTCGACTTATACCTGGCCTCTCCGCATGTTGGACACTCTTTCAAATCTGAATTCTCTTTTCGGTACAACACGCAATTTTTAGGACATGCTTGAATCTTCTCGCACTTTAGACCCAAATCAGACAACATCTTCTGGGCTTCGTACCAGCTTTCGGGCATATTATTTCCCGGAGGCATAGAATCTTTCAAGAACGAATGAAGCATTGTGAATGACTTGTTGCCCCATCCATTTAGGCACTTAATCTGGAAAAGTTGGACGAACCATGAGAGGGTGGAATACTTCGCATTCTGATAAATTGGTTTACTAGCATCATTCATGAAATTTTCATATTTATCCGCACGCGGTCCTTGACCGGAAGGAATGTCATCTTCGGTACGAATAGATTCACCTAGGGCATCCTCTACCATATCCTCAATTTCTTCTGATGGAAATAAATTTCCGTCTCCTACCGTATTACCGAATTCTTCTTCTTCTCCTGCCGCATTATCTTGTTCTCTTTCTTCTTCTACCACAGTACTGCATTCTTCTCCTTCCCCGTGATATTTCCAAGTTGAATAAAGTCTAGTAAACCCATGTTTTACAATATGAAGCTCTGCCAATTCTACCTTCTGCCAGTACTTATTGCCACATCTATCGCACGGACAAAGAATCTTCTCTATTATGATCTTATTATGTGCGCGTGCAAATTCAAGGAAAGCAGCAACTCCTGCGACAAACTTAGGTTGCATACGTTGTTTCCAATCCACATACATCCAGTCCTTAACTCTGACGTACTCATGGGCCATGTTATACTGAATAACATATAAATTGTAAGTTATGCTGACTATATTGAGAAATATAAGAACGGGATAGTTACTAACAAAGTCGAAAATCCGTGTATATGCTTTGCGTATGCGTTTCTTGTTGAAAAGAATAAATTATCGCACGTATGTTAACCGATAGACGGGGACTAAGTGGCGCTTTTAGTTTCATATAAGAGTATCGATGGGAATATGAAGGTTTCATATTATCATATATTGGTTTTAACCCGAACATCTCGAATCGCTCTCTAAATATGCGTTTGTATGTGTGTGTTCCGGCTGTCGGGGGTAGGCTTCTATCCCATTAAGAATATATAGAGCGAACGCCCATCACTTGTGCTTTCAACCGTTTCGAGTAAATTTCGGCAGCACCTCCTTGCTGTTCTCCGAGTACACTGTAATAGAATAGATAATCATTTCAAAGCTGTGAAACAACGTTGAAATGAACATCTAATCTATCTTTGTACACGGAGAACCAGCGGAAAGGTACCGACGAAATATCTCGAAATGGATGAAAACACAAGTGAATGAAGGTGTTTGCTTTATACATTCTTAACTTGTCCACACGGGAAAAATCTATGGGTTACCATACGATTGAATTTTCTCGTCGCGTAGACTATACGACGGTTGTTAGTATCGAGCTATACTGTCCGATATTTAACAATCTTCGTATAGTTCTAGGTCACGACGAGCATCGCACGTATGTTAACCGATAGACGGGGACTATGTGGCGCTTTTCGTTTCATATATGAGTATCGATGGGAATATGAAGGTTTCATATTATCATCGAGTATCATATATTGGTTTTAACCCGAACATCTTGAATCGCTCTCTAATTATGCGTTTGTTGTGTATTCTTATTGTATGTGTGTGTTCCGGCTGTCGGGGATAGGCTTCTATCCCATTAGGAATGTATAGAGCGAACGCCCATCACTTGTGCTTTCAACAATTTCGAGTAAATTTCGGCGGCACCTCCCCGCTATTCCCCGAGTACACTGTAATAGAATAGATAATCATTTCAAAGCTGTGAAACAACGTTGAAATGAACATCTAATCTATCTTTGTACACGGAGAACCAGCGGAAAGGTACCGACGAAACATCTCGAAACGGATGAAAACACAAGTGAATGAAGGCGTTTGCTTTATACATTCATAACTTGTCCACACGGGACAAATCTATGGGTTACCATACGATTGAATTTTCTCGTAGCGTAGACTATACGACAGTTGTTAGTATCGAGCTATACTGTCCGATATTTAACAACCTTCGTATAGTTCTAGGTCACGACGAGCATCGCACGTATGTTAACCGATAGACGGGGACTAAGTGGCGCTTTTAGTTTCATATATGAGTATCGATGGGAATATGAAGGTTTCATATTATCATCGAGTATCATATATTGGTTTTAACCCGAACATCTCGAATCGCTATCTAATTATGCGTTTGTTGTGTATTCTTGTTGTATGTGTGTGTTCCGACTGTCGGGGGTAGGCTTCTATCCCATTAAGAATGTATAGAGCGAACGCCCATCACTTGTGCTTTCAACCGTTTCGAGTAAATTTCGGCAGCACCTCCCCGCTGTTCTCCGAGTACACTGTAATAGAATATATTATCATTTCAAAGCTGTGAAACAACGTTGAAATGAACATCTAATCTATCTTTGTACACGGAGAACCAGCGGAAAGGTACCGACGAAATATCTCGAAACGGATGAAAACACAAGTAAATGAAGGCATTTGCTTTATACATTCTTAACTTGTCCACACGGGACAAATCTATGGGTTACCATACGATTGAATTTTCTCGTCGCGTAGACTATACTACGGTTGTTAGTATCGAGCTATACTGTCCGATATTTAACAACTTTCGTATAGTTCTAGGTCACGACGAGCATCGCACGTATGTTAACCGATAGACGGGGACTAAGTGGCGCTTTTAGTTTCATATATGAGTATCGATGGGAATATGAAGGTTTCATATTATCATCGAGTATCATATATTGGTTTTAACCCGAATATCTCGAATCGCTCTCTAATTATGCATTTGTTGTGCATTCGTGTTGTATGTGTAACATGATTTTAAACCATTGAGATCAAGATTGATAGAACTAATCATCCTACATTGCAATAGCATTCATCAACCAAAAATTATTATTGCAATGGTATTCATCTATAACAATCAACAATTAAAACTACAAATGTAGGATACTGATATCATAAAGCGTTATACGCAACATATGAATTCACATGACTGAAACATGCATCAACTGGCACCAACCGTATCAAGATTTAACAACTTTGATTATGTCATATACGCGGGCCGATATTTTCATATTAGCCAATAGACAAAAATAGATTGCGGTCTGGATATGGCATATTTGCAGATGTTACCTATATGCATACATGCATGTTGTCTCCCCATTTTTTCATAAATCAAACCAACTACATACATCAAACTAGTCCATGCCACCAATCAGAAACTCCACTATGTCTTTGAATTATTATTTTTCCAAATAGCATTGAGCTCCTATTGACATTGTCCCATCCAACAAATTTGTTGTGCTTGCCTCGACCTTCATCTAGCTTTCACATGCCATACATATTAGATGAGTAATATAGTTATAAATTATGGTATTTTGTTGTCATCAATCCACCTAACCCTAACCCCAAGCTAACCCTAGCCCCAGCCCCAGCCCCAGCCCCAGCCCCAGCCCAGCCAAGCCCCGCCCCAACCTAACCCTAACCCCAGCGCGGCTAGCTAAACCCCAACACCAACCCTAAGGCAAACCCTAACCCCAGCCCCAGCCCCAGCAGCAGCCAAACCCTAACCCCAGCCCCAGCCCCAGCAGCAGCCAAACCCTAACCCCAACCCCAACCCTAACCCCAACCCCGACCCCGACCGCGACCCCTGCCGAACCCCAACTCGCGCGCAACCCCAAACCCAGCCATGAACCCTAAGCCCAAAATAATCAAAAAATTCTTTAATTTACCTGAAGATTTACTCAACTGAACGGCGGTGGCGACGACCTGAACGGCGGTGGCGACGACGAGAACGGTGGTGGCGACGAGAACGGCCGTGGCGACGAGAACGGCGGTGGTGACGAGGAAAACGGCGGTGGCGACGAGGAGAACGGTGTGGCGATTTGGGGATATTTTTCGCCCGTGATCGAGAGAGAGAGAAAGAAAGTGAGCGTAGGCGATCGATCTGTGCCTTTATTAAATCGATATTTAGTTGCCCCTATGGATTTTCCCGTAGGTCCTTTATTTGCGGCTCCGTAGGGGCAAACACCAAATTAAGAATTAATATTTTTATTCTTGGACGTCTGGGCCCGTAGGGGAAACCTTTTAGCCCTATGGATTAATCCGTAGGGCCAAGTTAAATATGTCTATACGGATTTCAATATCCGTACGGGCAACCCCATATTTTACTAGTGTGTGGCTCGGGACTGTACCCAACTAAAACCTGTTTGCACGTCTCCTTTGAGCGTGGTAGGGTAGTAATCAAAGTACAGTGGGAACTCACACGAGACAAATGAAGATTTCTGGTCGATGAACTAACCTGTACACATGTCACCAGGGAACTGCTATCTAACGTCTGGTATAAGACCAACTAGCATGTTCCCAGCGAGTTCTGTCCGGTGTAGTCATAACCCAATGAGCACCTGTATACATCTTAGGTGAACCAACTGACACCAGTGGTTTGTGAGACCGGCCACCGCCCCTCGTCGGGATCTCGACTGTATACACTAGTCTACTCTGGAGTATCGATGCCCTGTCTCGAAACTCCTATGACTAGGGACCTTTTAAGGATGTGCTCATAGACTACCAGCTCCCACGTATATGATCGCCCTCATACTGCTGGCAATCAAGCAAGAATCCTAGGGGCTCTATCAACGCGCAATAATGACCTGTAAGGTCACCAAAAGCAGTACACGATGATAAAGATAAACCATATAGCATACTATCATCTTGAGTAAGACTATCCTAGGGATAGGTCCTCCTTCAATCATTGCAATCACGTGCCTGTGATCCAATAATTGACTCTGAGGGCACTATCTCCAACACAAAGTCCCTTGCCAGGGCAAGCGAGATTTACTGGTAGATTCAAGTAGTTTCTCAGGGTGTAATGGGCTACGCTCCGACACAACTTATACCGCTATTAGGGGACTGACGCTTGCCGCCCCTAGGCCCGATATGCGATAGTCTTAGACGAACAGACCGGACTGTACGGAGATTGTCACATCAGGCTCAGTAGGAGTTCAGATGGGTTTCCTCATCGGCCTTCTTATCGACATCTACCTGGGGACTGTTACGTACAGTTAGTGCCGCTTGCGGTCTGTGGTTAAACCCACTGCCAGCGTAGTGTCGAGTCTTTAGAGTCCCACACAGAGAGTTTCCCTTCTCCAGGCAAAATGATATAGAGGTCGTATGGTTTTACGACTAGGGTTCGGACGCGTACGTGTGTCTATGCACGTACGACGTTCGGACAGTTTTTACTAGCCGGCTTTGGTTTAAGCCATATTCTAGTATCAGGTTATTGGATTTATATAGTCTAAAGTTTTTTCCGTGTTTTCACGGATTGGAGGGGCATTCTCGTAATTTTCCGGGAAGCTTCTAGAAGCATGGTGACTTGGGGGTTAAGGTGGCATAAGCATTTATTGCTTAATGACTCATTTGTGTGATTCATCCATGGAGTTAAATGATGCATTTATTAGCTAATGACTCATGAGATGAATCACATAAGGTGAATGAATCAACCATGATGATTAATCATTTGAATTATTTATTTGATAAATTGTTATGGTTGATATATTCAAATGAGTTCATTTTTCAATATCATTCTTATGCTCACCTTCTCTCTCCTCAAGCTCTCTCATTCTTGAAACCCTAATCCTCCCCTCTCATGTGTTGAGATCAAGGATTAGATAGACTAATTAATCCATAACCTCACTCTATATCACCTAGGTCACTTTGATTAGCAACTAAAGAAACCTAGTTATCTCAAGTTAGAGATCAAGCTTGGAGTAGGAGCTCTCGGGTGGATCATCTTTGACTCGAGGAGGCCGTTGAGGTGCCGATGTTCTAAAGAGCCTACGAGGAGTGGAGGACAACGATGAAGACACGAAGGACAAGTAACGTGAGGTATAACTTCGAATCCGAGTAGTTAAACCTCTCATAGTTTGTTAGTAACGGTTTAGATACGATTCATGCGCTCAAGTCCGTTTTATGAAGCTTTGATAATTGTTTTTCATATATTCCGCCTCCCCGCAAGTTCGTGGGGTGCGTGACATGGACTTACAGTTTTCATGAATGATACCGAAATGCGAGCTTTACATTGTTAGACATGAAATCTTGTATATGTGATATTCCGGGTTTGTGTTGTCTAAAGGCGGTTACGATTCCAATTGTTGTAGTTTTTCATTTTATTTCTCTGTGACCATAAGTGTAGTATGTGGTATATCGCCGGTTTCGTTGCTATACATCAACGACAATCGTGGTACGCATACTTACTTACGTTGATGATATGTGATATTATGTGTTGCTGAGATTTGAAATATAGGATTGTTGTGATTGAATAGCCGGGGGGTTTGATGTGAGATGAGAGTTTTCTTTTCATTCGTGTAAAATTCAAATATAATGTAATACTCTTTTATTTAGGGCATTTCCGGGTTGAGGTTGATGTCACCAGTGTTGTATATTATTTACTTTTCCGCATTAGGATAGACCCAAGGAGGGGAGCACAAGTGACCGGGTTCTGGGGTTCAGAGGGAGGCCATCTCAAGGAGTCTAGACAGGGTTTCCGAAACTCCAGAATTGGTAGGGTCACTTGCCGCTCTTGTAGGGGTCTAGGGGTGTGGGCTTGGATATTCATCGCGGCTGTGGAATCCGTATTTTCTATTGTTGGCTAAATGCTAAATACTAAATACGGACGTCCTAGTATATCCTATATTATCATATCTGTGTTTCTGCTACCTGTATACTGTGATGTGATATCTGAGACGAATGTTGTATTATATATGAGATATATAGTAGACGTTGCTTATGTTTTACACCCGCGCTAGTCCCGTCCAGGTATGTCATTAGTTAAGTAACCTAACGGTGCATAACGGAACATTGCGGTGAATGCGGATGGCATAAGCGTACGTTGTATTTTCATTTCTTTTCTGTGATTGGCTTAAGGACTTAAATGATGGGGCTACATTAATATGATTAATGTAAAGAAAATAAACCCAAAAATATGTTGTAGAATCGGATTTGAAAACCACTCGGCTCTTTATGAGAAAGCTATATTTCAAAACCGCTGAGCTCAAGCCACTCCTTTTGTAAACCATTTGATTCTACGACGATATCAAGTTCAAAGCGTTAAAGATTTACTTAAAAATCATCCGCAACCCTCCATCATTTTAGGAAATAGAGCACTTAGTATTCGTTCTACGTTTGTTGACTATAGTTATGGCGTAGTGTACGGTAGCTAAGTGATGTCTTCCTACACTGCATATGATGCAGATTAATTAGGACATTCATGCGACTTTGTTGACCATAGTTAAGGGTCATGTGAGTGGGTCTAATTAATCAAGAAATGACGGGTAGAAATTGACTGGTACTTATGATTTGTTGATCATAGTTAAGGTCATGGGTACTAGGGGTAAAAACCACATCGGGAATTTCAATAGTTGAAATTTGCAATGAGATTGCATACCTTCAATATGATGGTTGGATCCCGATCCCACTGTGGGTAATAGTTACTCCAAGAAGAGTTTTACAGTTTAGAATTAGCTAACTCATTAGGTGTCTAGAAAGGTGTTAACGGGGCTACGCCTCTGGGAAGACGAGGTTTATATTAATTAGGTCCGTGCGAAAGAACGGGGAACCTCCCTCAAGTACCGACACTGGCCTGGCTGAACGGTTAGCGAAGTTGTAGACTGTAATTAATCCTGGCTAGTTTTCTTCTTATGGTTTGAAAGAAAAACTTGATTAAAGCAGTGGGAGACATCGATTAGATAAGATAATAACAAATCTGATCTTTGTAAGAGCTTTCGCTGAGTGTATTCTTTTCTCTCTCTTAATGGCAGATACCAATGATAGGACTCATGCTTCTACTAGATAAAAATAAACTGAATGGGACCAATTATAAAGACTGGCTGAGGAATCTTAACATTGCCTTGACTTATGATAAGGTATCATATGTCCTCACGGCTCCAGCCCCACCCGTCCCAGGTCCAAAGTCTTCAGTTGCGGAAATTGATGTCCGTAAGACATGGGACGCTGACTGTGCAACTGCCAAATGCCTCGCGCTTGCATCGATGGATAACACACATCAAAAGCAGCACGAGAATATGGACGTTCACGCCATATTCCTCCATACAACTTCTTTTTATGGAGAGCAATCCCGCGTATTACGATACGCAGCATCAAGAAAACTGTTTCAGATGCGAATGGTCTCCGGCACACCAGTAGGAGACCATGTTCTAAAGATGATAGCTCTTATAGAAGAGCTTGAGGACCTTGGATGGACAATGGACAATGAACAATATACAGATATTATTCTGCAGTCCCTCCCCTCCACCTTTGCTCAATTTATAGTTAACTTCAACATGCACAACATGGAGAAGGAACTACCTGAACTCCTTAATATGTTAAGGAGTGCAGAGAGCACACTGAAATCAGTGAAAACTCCCGTTTTGAGTGTTGGGAAATCTTTCTCTTCTCGCCCAAAGTCTAAGGCCAAGGGAAAGATAAAGAAGAAGCCTACCAATCCTAGGGGTCGAGTTAAAAAGGTTAAGAGAAGGACAAGTCCAAAGCTGGAGAATCGGGGAAAGGGGAATGTTATCACTGCCACAAAACTGGACATTGGAAGCGCAACTGCACGGAGTACTTAAATCTTAAGAAGAGGCATGGGGATGCTTCCGCTTCAGGTGTGTTTGTGACAGAAAACTTTTTTTCAATAAACTCTGCTTCCTGGGTATTAGATACCGGTTCAGATTCTCACATTTGCAATTCTATGCAGGGGCTGAGAAATAGCAAGGTTTTGAAGACAGGTGACCGTACTCTCCGCGTTTGAAATGGTTCCAATGTACATACAGTTGCAGTGGGAGAGTATCATTTAGGGTTGCCGTTTGGGTGTATATTGGTTTTGAACCCATGTTATTTTGTACCTAGTATGCTTTGTAATATAATATTTGTTTCTTTGTTAGACAATGAAGGATATAATTTTGTATTGCAGAACAATGTTATGAACATTCACCTGAATCAAATGTTGGTTGGGTATGGTACGCTTAATAACGGGATATACGTCCTAAATCAACACACAGTTTTCAGCATACAACACACTAATAAAAGAAAACTTTCATAAATAAATGAAGCTTTTCTTTGGCACTGTAAACTTGGACATATTAACGAAACAAGACTAAACAAGTTGCACAAAGATGGATATTTAAACCCTTTTGAATATAAATCTTATGCGACTTGCCAGTCTTGTATCAAGGGTAAAATGACCAAAACTCCGTTTACCGGACACGGAGAATGAGCTACTGAGATCTTAGGCCTCAATACATAGTGATATATGTGGGCCAATGTCTAAACAGGCTAGAGGCGGTTTTTCATACTTCATTACTTTCACTGATGATTTCTCAAGATTCGGTCATGTATTTTTATTAAAGAACAAATCCGAAGCTTTCGAGAAATTCACTGAATATAAACAAGAAGTAGAAAGAAATACCGGCTTGAGCATCAAAATGCTTCGATCAGATCGAGGTGGGGAGTACCTCAGTACAGAGTTTGCAAACTTCCTAAAAGAGAATGGGATTCTCTCTCAGCTCACTCTTCCTTACACACCACAGCACAACGGTGTGTCAGAACGACGGAATCGGACCCTATTAGATATGGTCCATTCCATGATGAGTGATGCTGAGTTACCCATCTCATTTTGGGGGCATGCATTGGAAACTGCAGCGTTTCTACTGAACAGGGTCCCAACCAAAACCGTGTCTACCACACCATATGAGATATGGCATAGGAAGAGACCATCTCTTCAGAGAATTAAGATTTGGGGTCGCCCGGCCTATGTTAAAAAGCAGAATCCGGACAAACTCGAGACACGGTCGGTCATGTGTAATTTTGTGGGATATCCAAAGAATTCTTATGGATATCTGTTCTACCACAAGGAGAAAAAAAAGTTGTTTGTTTCTCAGTATGCCCCATTCTTGGAAAAAGAATTTTTCACAAATGAAATTGATGGCAATGTGGTGGATCTAGAAGAGGTTCTAGAGACACAAACTACAAACGACGACTTGGTTGACCGACTGTTGCAACAGAAACTGAGGAACCCCGGCCACTCCGAAGGTCTGGTAGGACTTCTTGCCCACCGGAGAGGTACTACGGTTTCCTCTTTGATGGTGACAGTGAAGACTGCATCATGGAGGATGATGACCCTACCATCTTTCAGCAAGCTATCACGAGTGGAGACTCTGTGAAGTGGCTGGATGCCATGAGATCCGAAATGGAGTCTTTGTACACCAACAAAGTATGGACTTTGGACGTTGTACCCTTTTGGGTAAAATCTGTGGGGTGCAAATGGATCTTTAAAAGAAAGATAGGTGTGGATGGGCAGGTACAGACCTATAAGGCAAGACTTGTGGCGAACGGTTTTCGTCAAAGATCAGGTTTGGACTATGACGAAACTTTTTCTCCCGTAGCCATGCTTAAATCCATTCGAATTCTACTTGCTATAGCTGCTCACTTCGACTATGAAATCTGTCAGTTGGACGTTAAAACGGCATTTCTAAATGGAGATTTAGAAGAATGTGTTTATATGGATCAGCCAGAGGGCTTCATTGACAGTGGGAGCAGCGGGAAAGCATGTAGATTGCTTAAATCCATCTATGGGTTAAACAGGCATCACGGAGTTGGAACATCTGTTTCGATGATGTTATCAAAGAGTTTGATTTCATCAAAAATCCAGATGAACCTTGTGTTTATAAGATGGCTGTAGGGAGAGCTGTCACATTCCTCGTATTGTACGTGGATGACATTCTTCTGATAGGAAATGATATTCCTATGCTACAGTCGGTCAAATCTTTCTTATCACTAAGGTTCTCCATGAAAGACCTGGGTGATGCCACATACATCCTGAGCATTAGGATCTATAGGGATAGATCCAAAAGGTTATTGGGATTGTCCTAAACCAGGTACATCAACACCATCCTAAAAAGGTTTAGTATGGAAGACTCCAAGCGGGGTACCTTACCCGCTTGCCATGGGATCACTCTCTCTAAGGACTCTTGCCCAAAGACCGATGAAGAGAGAGCTCGCATGAGCATTATACCCTACGCTTCAGCAGTAAGATCTATAATCTATGCGATGTTATGTACACGCCTAGATGTAGCTTATGCACTTAGTGTTGTAAGCAGGTATCAATCCAACCCAGGGGAGAATCACTAGATAGCTGTGAAGAACATTCTTAAGTACTTGCGAAGGACTAAAGAATTGTTCTTCGTGTATGGTAAAGGTGATCTCCAAATGGAGGCCTTTACCGATTCGAGCTTCCAGAGCGATAAGGACGACAACAAATCTATCTCCGGGTTTGTATTTTCCTCAATAGAGGGGTGGTAAGTTGGAAGAGTTCCAAACAGGATACAGTTGCAGACTCTACGATGGAGGCTGAGTACATTGCTGCGAATGATGTCGCCAAGGAAGCCGTCTGGATGAAGAAGTTTGTCTTGGAGCTAGGAGTAGTTCCAACCATTATTGATCCAATACAATTGTATTGTGATTATAATGGGGCTCTGGCGTTAGCCAAGGAGCCCAGGTCCCATCAGCGGTCCAGACACATCGTAAGGCGCTTTCATTTGATCCGGGAGATTGTAGATCGCCGCGAGATCGAGATTAGGAGAGTAGACACAAAGAATAACGCCGCGGATCCACTCACCAAGGCTCTCCCTCAGCCGCAGCATGAGAGACTTTTTGAGAAGTTGTGTATGAGATACGCCAACAACTGGCCTTAGTGCAAGTGGGAGATTGTTGGATATTTGTATGCCCTAGAGGCCATTATATGATAGTGGATGTATTTATACATGTATATATATATATATATATATATATATATATATTCAGTGTACATTCTTGCTCGACATGATAGTATGCTATCTGGTTCTTCTTTATCTGACATGTTGACTTGATCATGTTTTAATTCATTCATACATGTTGATAAAGCCCTGAGGATATAGGCTTGACTACTGTGATTATGATGGAGATCATACTAGTGTGACATCTGTAGTTTATAAGAATATCCTGAAAAGTCCCTAGTCATAGGTGTATCGAGATGGGGGCATCGATATACCAGAGTAGACTAGCGTATATGATACTAGACCCATATGATGGGCGATGGATGTTCCCACATTCATCGATGTTTGACATCGAGATCGTATACGGGTGCTTAGTGGTGACTTGGAACACTGGACGGACTCACCGAGAACTCCTATATGGAATTATATCTATGGTCGGATAGTAGTTCTCAGGTTACACTGGTACAGGTTAGTCTGTAGACCCGAGATCGTCATAGAGTCTTGTGTGTTCTCCCACTGTACTTTGATTACAACCCTACCATGGCTCAACTGAGTTGTGCAAACAGGTGGTCGTTGGGTACAGTCCCGAGACACACGAAGGCGATGAGCGATAGGAGGGGTTTCATCTCTCCCGGTATTGGGACTTGATGCTGTGCTGTGCTCGATTAGCTATATCGGTGAGTCCCTGGCCAGGGCTGTTGAGATTTACTGATAAGTGTTATCAGTAGTTTCTTGATCTGTTGTAGACCATTCATCGGCACGACTTATTGAGTTATTGGGGTCGACATTACCATCCCTAGAATCGATATGCAGCATATCTGACGAAGAGACCGGACTGTACGGTAGTGGTGCAGGTTGGCGCGACGGGAGTTGTGACAGGTTCGCTTGTTTTCTTCTGATCGCTCAATACCCGGGTGGCCGTTACGTTTAGCTGACCGCTTGCGGCTTGGGGGTGCTTGATCTGATCATCACCCACTGCCGGCGTATTGACGAGTCTTAGAGTCCCACAATGGAGTTACCTAGTCCTGGCGAAATGATGTGGTGCACATATGAGATATGCGCGTGGACCCAGTTAAAATGCGCGTATGAGATACCGTATTTTAATCGGGCGGATTACTTTTGGTCGGGTCGTATGTGATATGACCGGTTTTTTAAATCAAGTGTTGATTTATCATTGACCATTAGTTTCTCACTTTAAACCCTTTCTTGTCTTTTTTTTGTATGCATGCATGTATGCATTTATTCTCATTCATGCACATATGGATGTGCATGCACACATACATGCATACATAATTCTATCATGGTTGTTGATATAGTGGATGGTGGCAATATAAGACTCACACCATTTATAAAATATATGGAAATTATTTTTTTTAAAAGAAAAATGGAAATGGAAATTGTTATCATGTTTTATTTTTTTATTCTTGAACTAACCCTTTGGTTTAACTATGATTTAATTTCTATGGCCATTTTTGATCTAAAACAAATATCTAGTGTTGGAGATAGTGCCCTCAGAGTCAATTATTGGATCACAGGCACGTGATTACAATGATTGAGGGATGACCTATGCCGGTAGGACAGTCTTACTCAAGATGATAGTATGCTATCTAGTTTATCTTTATCATCGTGTACTGCTTTAGGTGACCTTACATGTCACTATTGCGCGCTGATTGAGCCCTTAGGATTCTTGCTGGACAGACAGCGGTATGATGGCGATCATATACGTAGGAGCAGGGGTCTATAAGCACATCCTTAAAGAGGACCCTAGTCGTGGGAGTTTTCGAGACAGGGTATCGATACTCCAGAGTAGACTAGTGTATACATTCGAGACCCCGACGAGGGGCGGTGGCCGGTCTCACAAGCCACTGGTGTCGGTTGGTTCACTTAAGATGTATACATGTGCTCATTGGGATATGAGTACACCGGACAGGACTCGCCGGGAACATGCTAGTTGGTTTTATGCCTAACGTCAGATAGCAATTCCCTGGTGACATGTGTACAGGTTAGTTCATCGACCTGAGATCGTCTTTTGTCTCGTGTGAGTTCCTACTGTACTTTGATTACTACCCTACCACGGCTCAAAGGAGTCGTGCAAATAGGTTTTAGTTGGGTACAGTCCCGAGCCACATGGAGGCGGTGAGCGGATCTGCAGGGGTTCGTCTCTCCCGGTGTCACGTCCCGAAAGTACGGAACATGACCGGCACTTAAACTACAAAACGTCTCGAGG
Organism: Agapanthus africanus; assembly: GCA_030015575.1. Taxonomy (NCBI): domain Eukaryota; kingdom Viridiplantae; phylum Streptophyta; class Magnoliopsida; order Asparagales; family Amaryllidaceae; genus Agapanthus; species Agapanthus africanus. The sequence continues at coordinate 238,466,146 of JASDDO010000031.1, forward strand.
CGTACCTAATCTAAGTAAACCGAAAACCCAGAAATCTAAAACCATTTAAGGAGTAAATAAGGAAAAACTAGTTTTAAGAGGTAAAGAAATCATGTTTTGACAATCAAGTTTTTAAATAACTAAGCCGAATATGAATTTATAAAATGTGTAATTTTTCCTAAAAATTTCGGCAGAGTTTCCTTTGTAAAAACTGGCCCCGAACGGGGTACAACAAGAATAACATATATGACATGATAAAAGGCATCCCCAAGCGGGAGCTAGCTCTTCGTCAATCGACGGCCACAACCACACAAGTAAGAATAATATACAACACCGAAAGGCGAGGATCAAATCTAAAAGAAAACACAGTAAGCATGAAAACCGCAATACTACAAGCGCGACTCTAAGGTCGAAATAATACAACACTGAAGTCTGAGTCTGAAAGAATAAACAAGTTTTGGTTGATGGAAATTCTAGATATAATAGACAATACATGAACAATGGCGGTTCTGATACAAAAGAACCCACCTACCAACGCAAGTCACCCATATGGAAGCAGTGTGCCAGAAATGCCGCAATGGAATCTGTACGGCAAACCTGCAAAAAACTGGGGCACAACGGGGGTGATTTGCCAACTCGTGAATAGAAAGATATCTACAAGCAGGAATCGAATGCATGACCCATCCTAGGTCAATACGATCAGATATAAATAAACCTCAATATGAATAAAGCTGAAGCATACTAAACTGGCAATGTAATCTCTATACATGAATGAAGTGCCAAGTTCTCGTGCTAGTGCCTCAGGTAACAATATAGCATATGAATGAGATATGAATGCGTGAAAACAGGATACATCTACATGAAGCCACTGTTTTCATAATTTAGTGAGATTTCCCTTGTATTTTTAAAATGAGGTACCATAATGAAATCAGCATAAAACTGTGCCTAGCATCGGCACAAAACGAAATCCCAATATCCCGATATCTCAAAGTCTCAACCACAATATCTAGGGCGCCGTCAATCCAGACCGGCCCCTACCATCAATCTCAAGACCACGACGGTATCCTCTGGATATCCGACGCGTCGGGTAAAATCACCGGTAGGTAGTGCTCCCCTGCCAGGCTCAACGTCATCACCACATTCCTCTCGCCCCGGGGTACCGCACCGGGTCCACCATGTACCCGAAACGGTTCATCCGTCTCCTCGAATCGGGTTTCCAAATCCATCAGCAAACTCATGGTGGACGACTCATACATCATGGAAAAACCACACTTTTTATTTTAAAAGAGAGAATATGTTTATTTGTGTTTTTGCGGTTTTCCTCCAAATCCAGAAAATCTCATAGAAATCCAAATCCAAACCTCAATAGCATGCAAAATAGTGAATATATGCATGAGAATCCATGAATGCGGCATAACAATGAATAACAGTATGCATGAAGTAGCAGGTAATAACTGCAATGTCTAAACTATTCGCTAATAGGCTATGTCAAGCAATAATATATTTTCTAAGGTGTACGTGACATGGCAATTACCGATGAAGATGTGTGTGAGCCGGCAAGTAAGTGTACGTGGTACATACGCATCATCGGTAATGGTGCCGGTGTCCTATCAGCATGATATTAAAATGGTGTATGAAACATAATATAAGAATGCAATGCAAAGCGAACCACAAAAAGTGGGAGCTGAAACTAGACGTAACCAAAACTAATCTGCATTAATCTAATATAAGTCCTACGAATGGTGCCTTTTGAAATAACACGAATCATGGGGTTTTGAAAATAGGGCCACGGTGTTTTTATGAAAAGATACGTCGTTTTTGAAATGTCCGTAGATTCCCTTGAGCTGTCTTTAAAAATGCCCACGATTCGTTAGTTTTTGAAATAGGTAAGAAGTCTAATCTACTCTAACAACTACACTAAACTATACGGCCGAACTAACAAGCTGAACTACAGGTAAGGAAACCGCCTAACATCTGAGTCGATATATAAATATATATAAGTCGGTGATCCCGCCTCAATAGTATCGCGTACGATACAGTATATCATCTGACATCCTCGAGTCATGAGCGCGGATCTATCATCAATATAGGCTCGTACGGTAAATCGTCGTACGGCATCCCAAAAGCTGGGTACGGTTCAATATCACACTATCTCATCACATTTCAGATATCACTTATCATATCATATAATCTGGGGTACTGATCTAAGTCTAGTACAACTGATATCATCTTCAAAGTATGAATGCGGGGGTAAACACACATCCCGAACCCGCAAGAATCACATTTCGTATCCCCAATACGAATCATATCAAATCACCGATCTCGCGGCACAAAGCCCACATCATCGACTCAACTCCAAAGTCATCCCATATCATCAAACACCGTGCAAGTATAAAAACATACAAGTGTATGCGTGTGGGTGCAAATCTATCCTATGGTTCGCAACTAGGAACTACGCTAGTTATTTCTACCCCTAACTAGCCATAACACACTAACTATCACACATAAAATATACTACATAGTACTAATTACGGACTGCGGGGGTGCTATACGCCATCCACCCGACTTCTCCCCGTAGATATAAATCTTCTCACCTGGTCCTCGCTAGCCGGTGCCGACGTCGCCACGCGCTTGCTTGTCGTCTCGAAGTCCATATGGGGTACCTACATATCACAACGTATCGTATCGCATAAAAACCCAATTCAAAATTGAAACGGCATACGAAAACTAAATCGGCACGCGTATCATGCATAGGTCAAAACCTATCGCCTACACATGCAAGAATAGTCAAACCAACCCTCGATGTCGATGTACGAACGTCAAACCATCGAGAAAATCCAATCACACTCATTTGCACATTCACGAACACTAATTTTAATATAAAATAGGTTAAAACTCACGAAAACCCCAAATTCACTCTAAAAGCCGTTTTTTCCGAAAAACTAGCAAGCAAAATTACCCGTTTTAGTACAAAACTCGATGTTTAAATGAATGTAGCGGCCAATATATTTATTATATATCTTAAATAAGTCAATAAAACCATTTCCATAATTTAATCACATAAATTTGCATAATTTCCAAAATCCTAGTTTGCAAAAATATCAATTTTAACACTTTTTAATGTAAAATTCATAATTTTACAATTAAACTTGGTTTTGCATATTTTAAATGGTTAAACCACTCAATGCAATTTTTAAGATATGAAGAAACCCTAACCATATTTTAATTCTCGATTTAACACAATATTTACAAAAACTAGTTTGCAATATTAACCAATTTCGACCATTTTTTTTATAGCAAAATGCACATACAACAAACTAGTTTGGATTTGCATGAAATAAGGTATTAAACTACACTTTAAAATGTTATTAATACCATGCAAAACCTAATTAGATTTTAATCTCCATTATATAAGTATTTCATTAAAACCTAGTTAGCAAATTAGCATAATTAGAACAATTTTTAAACTAACAAATTAGCAATTAGTAACCAAATTAGATTTTGCATTCAATTACATGTTAATCCCCTCATTACAATCATAAGCTAATGATAAAGAACCTAATTTAATTCAAACCCTAGCTTCAATTCAAAATTCCCAATTGAATTTCCAAACATTCAATTAAACCCACAATTTAACACCTAATTAGCTTCATTAAGGAATTTAAATCAAACAAAATGAATAATGGGTCAAAAGTTATACCTCACAAACCATGATCAAACTTGAATTCTAGACCTCCATTTTGAAATCCTTGCACCAAGATCCATGCTAAAGGAGATGAGGGAAAATGGGTAGGAGTCGGATTTTGATTTTGTGGGATTTTTGATGGATTTTTGTGAGGTTTTTGGAGATGAAATGAAGTGGAAACTTGGGGGAAAAATGAGGGGGGGGCTGCTGAATATTTCGGCCAGAAGAGGGGAGTGGGGAGAGGTGAGTGATTGGTGTGGAAATTCCAAGGTCAAAGCCCCTCCCAATTACCATAATACCCCCACCTACTTTACTATATATAAAAACCTTATTTTAACTCATTTCTCACATGATTTAAGGTCAAAAAGAGGGAAATAAAATTCTTGGGCTGCTACAATAGTGTGGGGCCGGCCAAGGGGAGTGAGGGTGAGTGTGAGAGACTTTACAAAAAAATTCTATGCAAAAAGACCCCCCACAATACCAAATTTGCAAGTTTTAGTTCAAAATAACTATATTTTTGTTTTCCATAAAATAAATCAATTAAAACTTGAAATAAAATACTAAAAATTTATATTACAACTAGATTTTAATCAACATGATTTTATGGATTAAAATTAACCCATTTAAATTTGTATTTATCGCTAATTTAATGTATTTTCTTACCGGCTTAAAATAATAATAAAATAATTTTTTTTTTCGGAAAATTTGAAATTTCACCAGTGGCTCAATAAACACCAAATACTAGCAATTTCATAGATAGAATATGTATATTTAATTTTTATAATAAGATATTTGCATTTTTACTTTTTTACAGAAAACACCCTTATTTTACCGATTTTCCGAAATTTCACCGAAACGATTTTTCAAAACGCTACAATCTTCCCCCCTTAAAAAAATTCGGTCCCCGAATTTAAAGTAAAACTCCCCCCAAATACTAAAACATCTGAACCAAAACTATCAAGTCGTCGGGGCTCCGAAATTGTAAATACATAAAACAAATCGTAGCGCAGCGCATGCGCATGAAAAATGAGCATATAACTCAAATCAAAACTCCGTCAAGCATCCCGCAATCATCGGAGTCATGGGGAAGACATCAATACCAAATCCAAAGCAAAACCAATGTGATATAACTCGAAACTATACATGTAAAATATATTCAGGTACTGTCCTCTGACTAGTCCTGCTCAGTACGAAAACACATAGCAATATCATAAAAACGTACTGCTCTATAAGAAAAATCAATCCCCAAAATACGCGTATGAATACTACGTGTGTCTTGTGCGCACGGAAATCAAAATCCAAATATGTGCCATACATATGCACAGAAACAACATCTAAGTGCATCGGGTGTGCACGAAACATCTGTCGTAGGCAACATGTGTGCCTGGCAGCAAAATCAGGTGCATCTGACATGCACGAAAAATCTCGATTTAGTGCATCTGGTGTGCACCAAAATCACACTTCAAAACATGCGCCGAACATGCGCGAAAATCCAAATCAGATGCATCTATCGTGTACGAAATCATGAAATCCAATATCAAGTGCCGAATATACGCAAAATCCAATCAGGTGCACAAGGTGAACAAAACAAATATCGAACATCACCATCGAAATCAAAGTCCAGTGCATCTAAGTGCACAAAAGGCGCATCACTGCACTGCAAGCATATATAAACTATACAGAGTGCAGGAACCAAAACGTGTGCGTGCATATGCACAAAATCAACTCAAATGTCTAAAACCGTAAAATCACAAACATGTGAAACTAAAGAACGAAAACGATATCAAGTGCAACACTATGCAAAGATCGTAAATACTCAATCATCAAAATCAAATCATACGAATAAATCACCCAAAACATCGGAATCAATAATGGCGGAATAGTACCGCTCCAGCGCATCCTCTAAGAATCTCGGCCAACTATCGCGGTCACTAGTGGGACGTCTCGTCGATGATCATGAACTCTGTCCTGCTGGGGTGCGTAACCATGACCACTCCTGGGTCAAAGTTTTCACTGTGAATTACCAATCTTTCGGTCCATCGGCTCATCGGCCCTGTCAGGTGTGCTAACGGGGACGATTCCGTTCTGGCACTCCTCTGGTCATCTCTTGGTCAATCATCGCGACCACTCGTGAGGCAGCATATCACTGGCGTCGGCCTCTGGCTCTCTGAATGTACGTGACAAATCTGATCCTGGGTGCAAGTATCATTGCAGCAGTGTCCTGGAAGGAATCCTGCTCACGGTCTCTTCCATGTCTCGCCTTCTGCCAACTGTCCGGAAGTCATTGTCCTTTCCTATATCTGCATCTTTGCTCTGTAACGGCTGCATACCCATCGCGACTCCTTCTGGAAGGTATATCCAGTACTCTGCCTCGGCATGCGCATCGCATCTCTGATGTCGGCGGAGTGGAACGTCATCTCATCTAGATCTGGTACGAACCTCTTACTTCACTTTTCTCTAATGTCGTCTGCTTTGGACTCGTCTCGTCGCGGCTGCATGGACTAAGCTCCAACGGCTATCCTCATATCTGGAGTCTCCCAAGAAATGCATCTCACCACCTAGCATCTGAATTAAGTCGAGCCATCTGATCGAGTCGTCAAAACCTCATAATCCCCCAAGAACTCAACATCTTGGGCACAGTTTAATAGTATCGAGTACATACCACAGCATCGGTGGTCCAGCCATAGAAGGGCAAACCCAAGCCTCACTAATGGCGCCGCAGAACTGCCGCAAACCCGAAGGTTCAAAGGCTTTCACACGGTCATTAAGTCGAGTTAGGGTTTCATTCTTCTAGAGGGACCATAGAATTGCCTGCATGTCTTTCCGACTACTTTAAACTTGGAATAATAGGTTTCTGACATTCGATCGTCTCTGTCGACTCCCAACGTCTCCGCGTGAAGTCGTCTCTAGCTGGAATCAATCTGTCTGATGACCTCGCATCGGGGTAGCGAACGAACCACATGTCCTAGTCATTCATCCTCGGTGACTAGCGACCTTCAATCATCTCTTAGTACAACTCGTACTGCAATAGCTCCAACATCTGGGGCGATATCTCGTCGTTCGCTGCAACAACTGGCTCACTCGTCCGCACGCTGAACAGTGTCTCAATCATCATGAGTAAGTAATATACCAATGGTCATCAAAATCTGGCTGGCCTCTGTCAGTGGCTCAATCCTCTAGTGTCGATCAGCACATCCGAGTAACCTCATAAAGGCGATCCGCCAAACGCTCGTGGCGCGGAAACACAGTAAAAAGACACATCTCCGCAATGGTGTGTCTCCGGAATCATGCCCTGGTCAGTCCTCGTTCGTAACGAGCTTGTGCTGACCGCAACTCTAGCCGTAGCTCTTCCTGCCATAACCATAGCAGCAAAACCAAACTGGTACCGATGAGGCTAGATCAGGAAGGAATATAATACTGAACAAGGAAATGTACATCCTAAGGCTTCATAAGTGGAGTGGCGTGTCGTAAATATGCCGCGGAACATATCAACGGTACGTCACTCTACTTTAGTCACCTATTCCATCAACCAAGGGTCATCCTACGCTCCGAAGGTTAAAACCTAACGCTCTGATACCAACTTTTTCACGTCCCGAAAGTACGGAACATGACCGGCACTTAAACTACAAAACGTCTCGAGGCGTACGTAATCTAAGTAAACCGAAAACCCAGAAATCTAAAACCATTTAAGGAGTAAATAAGGAAAAACTAGTTTTAAGAGGTAAAGAAATCATGTTTTGACAATCAAGTTTTTAAATAACTAAGCCGAATATGAATTTATAAAATGTGTAATTTTTCCTAAAAATTTCGGCAGAGTTTCCTTTGTAAAAACTGGCCCCGAACGGGGTACAACAAGAATAACATATATGACATGATAAAAGGCATCCCCAAGCGGGAGCTAGCTCTTCGTCAATCGACGGCCACAACCACACAAGTAAGAATAATATACAACACCGAAAGGCGAGGATCAAATCTAAAAGAAAACACAGTAAGCATGAAAACCGCAATACTACAAGCGCGACTCTAAGGTCGAAATAATACAACACTGAAGTCTGAGTCTGAAAGAATAAACAAGTTTTGGTTGATGGAAATTCTAGATATAATAGACAATACATGAACAATGGCGGTTCTGATACAAAAGAACCCACCTACCAACGCAAGTCACCCATATGGAAGCAGTGTGCCAGAAATGCCGCAATGGAATCTGTACGGCAAACCTGCAAAAAACTGGGGCACAACGGGGGTGATTTGCCAACTCGTGAATAGAAAGATATCTACAAGCAGGAATCGAATGCATGACCCATCCTAGGTCAATACGATCAGATATAAATAAACCTCAATATGAATAAAGCTGAAGCATACTAAACTGGCAATGTAATCTCTATACATGAATGAAGTGCCAAGTGCTCGTGCTAGTGCCTCAGGTAACAATATAGCATATGAATGAGATATGAATGCGTGAAAACAGGATACATCTACATGAAGCCACTGTTTTCATAATTTAGTGAGATTTCCCTTGTATTTTTAAAATGAGGTACCATAATGAAATCAGCATAAAACTGTGCCTAGCATCGGCACAAAACGAAATCCCAATATCCCGATATCTCAAAGTCTCAACCACAATATCTAGGGCGCCGTCAATCCAGACCGGCCCCTACCATCAATCTCAAGACCACGACGGTATCCTCTGGATATCCGACGCGTCGGGTAAAATCACCGGTAGGTAGTGCTCCCTGCCAGGCTCAACGTCATCACCACATTCCTCTTGCCCCGGGGTACCGCACCGGGTCCACCATGTACCCGAAACGGTTCATCCGTCTCCTCGAATCGGGTTTCCAAATCCATCAGCAAACTCATGGTGGACGACTCATACATCATGGAAAAACCACACTTTTTATTTTAAAAGAGAGAATATGTTTATTTGTGTTTTTGCGGTTTTCCTCCAAATCCAGAAAATCTCATAGAAATCCAAATCCAAACCTCAATAGCATGCAAAATAGTGAATATATGCATGAGAATCCATGAATGCGGCATAACAATGAATAACAGTATGCATGAAGTAGCAGGTAATAACTGCAATGTCTAAACTATTCGCTAATAGGCTATGTCAAGCAATAATATATTTTCTAAGGTGTACGTGACATGGCAATTACCGATGAAGATGTGTGTGAGCCGGCAAGTAAGTGTACGTGGTACATACGCATCATCGGTAATGGTGCTGGTGTCCTATCAGCATGATATTAAAATGGTGTATGAAACATAATATAAGAATGCAATGCAAAGCGAACCACAAAAAGTGGGAGCTGAAACTAGACGTAACCAAAACTAATCTGCATTAATCTAATATAAGTCCTACGAATGGTGCCTTTTGAAATAACACGAATCATGGGGTTTTGAAAATAGGGCCACGGTGTTTTTATGAAAAGATACGTCGTTTTTGAAATGTCCGTAGATTCCCTTGAGCTGTCTTTAAAAATGCCCACGATTCGTTAGTTTTTGAAATAGGTAAGAAGTCTAATCTACTCTAACAACTACACTAAACTATACGGCCGAACTAACAAGCTGAACTACAGGTAAGGAAACCGCCTAACATCTGAGTCGATATATAAATATATATAAGTCGGTGATCCCGCCTCAATAGTATCGCGTACGATACAGTATATCATCTGACATCCTCGAGTCATGAGCGCGGATCTATCATCAATATAGGCTCGTACGGTAAATCGTCGTACGGCATCCCAAAAGCTGGGTACGGTTCAATATCACACTATCTCATCACATTTCAGATATCACTTATCATATCATATAATCTGGGGTACTGATCTAAGTCTAGTACAACTGATATCATCTTCAAAGTATGAATGCGGGGGTAAACACACATCCCGAACCCGCAAGAATCACATTTCGTATCCCCAATACGAATCATATCAAATCACCGATCTCGCGGCACAAAGCCCACATCATCGACTCAACTCCAAAGTCATCCCATATCATCAAACACCGTGCAAGTATAAAAACATACAAGTGTATGCGTGTGGGTGCAAATCTATCCTATGGTTCGCAACTAGGAACTACGCTAGTTATTTCTACCCCTAACTAGCCATAACACACTAACTATCACACATAAAATATACTACATAGTACTAATTACGGACTGCGGGGGTGCTATACGCCATCCACCCGACTTCTCCCCGTAGATATAAATCTTCTCACCTGGTCCTCGCTAGCCGGTGCCGACGTCGCCACGCGCTTGCTTGTCGTCTCGAAGTCCATATGGGGTACCTACATATCACAACGTATCGTATCGCATAAAAACCCAATTCAAAATTGAAACGGCATACGAAAACTAAATCGGCACGCGTATCATGCATAGGTCAAAACCTATCGCCTACACATGCAAGAATAGTCAAACCAACCCTCGATGTCGATGTACGAACGTCAAACCATCGAGAAAATCCAATCACACTCATTTGCACATTCACGAACACTAATTTTAATATAAAATAGGTTAAAACTCACGAAAACCCCAAATTCACTCTAAAAGCCGTTTTTTCCGAAAAACTAGCAAGCAAAATTACCCGTTTTAGTACAAAACTCGATGTTTAAATGAATGTAGCGGCCAATATATTTATTATATATCTTAAATAAGTCAATAAAACCATTTCCATAATTTAATCACATAAATTTGCATAATTTCCAAAATCCTAGTTTGCAAAAATATCAATTTTAACACTTTTTAATGTAAAATTCATAATTTTACAATTAAACTTGGTTTTGCATATTTTAAATGGTTAAACCACTCAATGCAATTTTTAAGATATGAAGAAACCCTAACCATATTTTAATTCTCGATTTAACACAATATTTACAAAAACTAGTTTGCAATATTAACCAATTTCGACCATTTTTTTTATAGCAAAATGCACATACAACAAACTAGTTTGGATTTGCATGAAATAAGGTATTAAACTACACTTTAAAATTTTATTAATACCATGCAAAACCTAATTAGATTTTAATCTCCATTATATAAGTATTTCATTAAAACCTAGTTAGCAAATTAGCATAATTAGAACAATTTTTAAACTAACAAATTAGCAATTAGTAACCAAATTAGATTTTGCATTCAATTACATGTTAATCCCCTCATTACAATCATAAGCTAATGATAAAGAACCTAATTTAATTCAAACCCTAGCTTCAATTCAAAATTCCCAATTGAATTTCCAAACATTCAATTAAACCCACAATTTAACACCTAATTAGCTTCATTAAGGAATTTAAATCAAACAAAATGAATAATGGGTCAAAAGTTATACCTCACAAACCATGATCAAACTTGAATTCTAGACCTCCATTTTGAAATCCTTGCACCAAGATCCATGCTAAAGGAGATGAGGGAAAATGGGTAGGAGTCGGATTTTGATTTTGTGGGATTTTTGATGGATTTTTGTGAGGTTTTTGGAGATGAAATGAAGTGGAAACTTGGGGGAAAAATGAGGGGGGGGGGGGGCTGCTGAATATTTCGGCCAGAAGAGGGGAGTGGGGAGAGGTGAGTGATTGGTGTGGAAATTCCAAGGTCAAAGCCCCTCCCAATTACCATAATACCCCCACCTACTTTACTATATATAAAAACCTTATTTTAACTCATTTCTCACATGATTTAAGGTCAAAAAGAGGGAAATAAAATTCTTGGGCTGCTACAATAGTGTGGGGCCGGCCAAGGGGAGTGAGGGTGAGTGTGAGAGACTTTACAAAAAAATTCTATGCAAAAAGACCCCCCACAAAACCAAATTTGCAAGTTTTAGTTCAAAATAACTATATTTTTGTTTTCCATAAAATAAATCAATTAAAACTTGAAATAAAATACTAAAAATTTATATTACAACTAGATTTTAATCAACATGATTTTAAGGATTAAAATTAACCCATTTAAATTTGTATTTATCGCTAATTTAATGTATTTTCGTACCGGCTTAAAATAATAATAAAATAATTTTTTTTTTCAGAAAATTTGAAATTTCACCAGTGGCTCAATAAACACCAAATACTAGCAATTTCATAGATAGAATATGTATATTTAATTTTTATAATAAGATATTTGCATTTTTACTTTTTTACAGAAAACCCCCTTATTTTACCGATTTTCCGAAATTTCACCTAAACGATTTTTCAAAACGCTACACCCGGTATTGGGGGTGAGATCGTGCTGTGTCTAGGAGAGCCATTACACGAAGTCCTTGGCCAAGGCAGGAGATTTACTGGTAGGTATTCCAGTAGTATCTCAGGGTGTTCTTGGCTACACTCCGACACGATTTGTACCGCTTTTGGGGGTCTGACTTTTACCAACCCCTAGGCCCGCCATGCAATGCTCATAGACGAATGGACCAGACTGTACGGATATTGTCACTGACAGGCTCAGTAAGGTGTCAGGATGAGTTCGCTCATCGACCTCCCTTTCGGTCAATACTTGGTAGCCCGTTACGTACAACTAATACCTTTGACGTCCTAGTGGTTAAATCCACAGCCAAAGTATTGACGAGTCTTTAGAGTCCCCCACAGACAGTTTCTCAAGTTTCGGGCGAAACGTTGTAGAGGCCGTATGGATATATGGCAGGGTTCGATCATATACCTGCGGTATTGCACGGATCATGATCGGACGGATATTACTAGCGGGCTTTGGTTAAAGCCGGATCATAGTATTATACAGTATAGATTTTGTCTCATTGCATTTGTATTCGGTCAGAATACAATGCGGGTATGTATATATGTAAGTCCACGTTGCCACCCCCGGTTCTTACGGGGAGGCGGAAACGGTATAAAAATCAAATTTTTAGTGCAAGAGGCAACATGGACTATGCAAGGTCGGGATCGTTACCTAAACTAAAACTAGCAACCTAGCTAAAGAAGTTTAGCTACTCGGATGAAGATGGTTATACCTAGACTTGAACTCCTTCGTCTTCAAACTTTGTAGAGGTTGATGGTTCTCCTTTGTCGCCTTCTCCCGTCGAAGATGGATCCACCTCGAAGGCTCGACCTTTGGGCTCTTTCTCGTACTTGGAGTGAAACTAGAATCGCCGGCTTGCTAGACCCTTGATCCTAGAGTGAGTAGAGAGTGTTTAGGGTTTGCTTTTGTTTTTCAAGAGAAGGATTCTCAACTCATGAGAAGGTTTCTCTTGACTAGAGGAAGAAGAAGATGAGAATGAAGAGAGAGAGTGAGAATGATAGAATGATCTCTTTCTTTTCCTTTTTGCAACCATAACAAAAGAAAAAGAATAATCAAATAATAATAATAATCAAAATGAAAAAGGTTTGATGGATAGTTTAGAATGACTAATATCATTACATGCATTAAATGAATAAAGCAAGAATGAAAAGGCATCTTGCATTTGTAATGATGGTAGTCAAATGTTCAACCATGGTCAACAAGTCAACCATGGTCAACTAGTCAACAAAAACTAACCATGACACAATTTCATTTTATTATATATTATTAAATGATATAATACAAATCCATTAGGGTTTGGAAAAAGACGACTGTCAACTGTGCATACGCACCCGTTCCGAAACCCTAATGGAAATCATCTTCCTCCTCCTCAAATAACTGTGCATACACACCTGCATTCTTGTTCCGAGGAACATGAATACTGAAAGATAAAAGCAACCCCAAATACTATACCAGTATCCGGCTCAAACCAGAGCCCGCTGGTAATATCTGTCCGGACTCCAAACGTGCACAAGTGCGCGGATGAGAACGAACCCTGTCGCAAAACCATGCGACCTCTACTCTGTTTTGCCCAGAGGCGAATACCCTCTGTGTGGGACTCTAAAGACTCGACACTACGCTGGCAGTGGGTTTAACCACAGACCGCAAGCGGCACTAGCTGTGCGTAACGGTCCCCAGGTAGATGTCGACAAGAAGGCTGACGAGGTGAAACCCCATCGGTACTCCTACTGAGTCTGAATGTGACAGTCTCCGTACAGTCCGGTCTGTTCGTCTGATACATCGCATGGCGGGCCTAGGGGGCGGTAAAACGTCAGTCCCCCAATAGCGGTACAAGTCGTGCCGGAGCGAAGCCCAAAACACCCTGAGATAACACTGGAAACCTACCAGTATATCTCGTTTGCCCTGGCCAGGGACTACTCGTGTAATGGCTCTCCTAGACACAGCGCGATGTCAACCCCCAATACCGGGAGAGACGAATCCTGTCTAACCGTCACTGCCTCCAAGTGCTTCGGGACTGCACCCAACCACCACCTGTTTGCACGACTCCTTTGAGCCGTGGTAGGGTAGTGATCAAAGTGCAGTGGGAACACACTCGAGGCGAAGTGCCAGTGTCAAGTCAGCGGACTAAGCTGTACTCATGTCACCTGGGAACTGATGACTGACGATAGGTATAATACCAACCTGTCAGTTCCCGACGAGTCCTGTCCAGTGTACTCGTAACCCAACGAGCACCCGTATACTATCTCCAGTACGACGTACTGATGGCTGTGGGACAGACCATCTCCCACACTGGGATGAGAAGCGCATACGCTAGTCTACTCCGGAGTATCGATGCCCTGTCTCGATAGTCCTGCGACTAGGGACCTGTATAAGGATGTGCTTATAGATTACCCAGCCCCCACTAGTGTGACTGCCACCACAACGCTGGTAATCAAGCAAAGATCCTAAGGGCTCCACTAATGCGTATAAGTGATATAGTAAAATAAACACAAGTACACATTGAAGTAGAGACAAACCAAGTAGCATACTACTATTTTGAGCAAGATTGTATATACAAGGTGAATATCCCAAGCATCCATTAAGTAATATACAAACTAATATGATACAGTAATGACCTCTAGGGCATATACACTAACAATCTCCCACTTGCACTAAGGCCATGTACTGGCGTATCGAAGACCTATCATCTCGATCAGCCGCTCGAACTGAGTCTGGGGCAGGGCCTTGGTGAATGGATCTGCAGTGTTGTCTTCTGAAGCAACTCTCCGAACCTCGATCTCCTTGCGATCCACGATCTCCCTGATCAGGTGATACCGCCTCAAGATGTGCCTGGATCTCTGATGGGACCTGGGTTCCTTCGCTAAAGCTATAGCCCCATTGTTGTCACAATACAGAGGTATTGGATCAACAATGGACGGAACCACCTGAAGTTCTTTCAAGAACTTCCTCATCCAGACAGCTTCTTTTGCGGCATCAGATGCAGCGATGTATTCCGCTTCCATCGTCGAGTCTGCAACGGTTTCCTGTTTGGAACTCTTCCAACACACCGCCCCTCCATTGAGGGTAAAGACAAAGCCCGACATGGACTTGGAATCATCCTTGTCACTCTGGAAGCTGGAGTCAGCAAAGGCCTCGATCTGGAGGTCTTTTCCGCCATACACCAAGAACATCTCCTTAGTCCTTCTCAGGTACTTGAGAATGTTCTTTACCGCCATCCAGTGTTTCTCCCCAGGGTTAGACTGATACCGGCTTACCACACTCAGTGCATAAGCTACATCCGGTCTGGTACACAACATCGCATACATTATAGAGCCTACCGCAGAAGCGTAGGGTATAATCGACATGCGATCCCTCTCCAAATCAGTCTTGGGAGACATCTCTTTAGAGAGGGTGATCCCGTGACAAGCCGGTAGGTTACCGCGCTTGGAATCTTCCATACTGAATCTCTTCACTATGGTGTCGATGTACCTGGACTGAGAAAGTCCCAATATCCTCTTGGATCTATCACGATGGATCCGGATCCCCAGGATGTATGAGGCATCACCCAGGTCTTTCATGGAGAACTTGTGTGACAAGAACCCCTTGACAGATTGTAGCATAGGAATGTCATTTCCTATTAAGAGAATGTCATCCACGTATAAAACGAGGAATACTACAGTTCTCGCTACAAATCTACTATAGATGCATGGTTCATCTGGATTTTTGATAAAGCCAAATTCTTTGACCGTCTCATCAAAGCAGATGTTCCAACTCCGCGATGCCTGCTTTAGTCCATAGATGGACTTAAGCAACTTGCACACCTTTCCGCTGCTCCCACTCTGAATGAAGCCCTCTGGCTGGTCCATATAGACACACTCCTCTAAATTTCCATTTAGAAAAGCTGTCTTTACGTCCATTTGCCAGATCTCATAATCGTGGAAAGCAGCGATGGCAAGAAGGATCCGAATGGATTTCAGCATGGCTACTGGAGAAAAGGTTTCGTCATAGTCCAAGCCAGGTCTTTGACGGAAACCCTTTGCTACCAGCCTAGCTTTATAGGTCTCAACCTGTCCATCTACACCAATCTTCCTTTTGAAGATCCACTTGCATCCTATAGGTTTTACCCCGTCTGGAGCAATGTCCAACGTCCATACCTTGTTGGTGTACATGGACTCCATTTCGGTCCGCATTGCATCCAGCCATTTCACTGAGTCAACGCTCTGAACGGCCTGCTGGAAGCTAGTAGGCTCATCATAATCTATGATGCAATCCTCTCTATCCCCGTCTATGAGAAAACCGTAGTATCTCTCGGGCGGATGAGACTGCCTACTACTTCTGCGGAGTGGCGTAGGAATGTCCTGTTCTTCCGAACCCTCTGGTTCCACTAAACTTTCAGTAATAGTCCGTGGTTCTGGAATCTCTTCCAGTTCTACTGCGCTCCCACTTATTTCCTTTTCTATGAACTGGTGTTCTAGAAAGTGGGCATGACGAGAAACAAGAACTTTTTGTTCCTCTTCGCAGTAGAAGAAATATCCCTTGGAATTCTTTGGATATCCCACAAACTTGCACAGTACTGAGCGTGCCTCGAGTTTGTCCGCATGCTGCTTTTTGACAAAAGCCGGACTTCCCCATATCTTAATGTGATTAAGATGGGGTCTCTTCCCACACCACATCTCAAATGGCGTAGTAGGCACAGTCTTAGTGGGAACTCGGTTCAAAAGGTATGCGGCTGATTCTAGCGCATATCCCCAGAATGATCGCGGCAACTCAGCGTTACTCATCATGGACCGAACCATATCCAATAGGGTTCGGTTCCGTCTCTCCGATACACCGTTATGTTGCGGAGTGTATGGAGGAGTAAGCTGAGAGAGAATACCATTCTCTTTTAAGTAATTCAGGAATTCGGCACTTAAGTATTCTCCACCTCGATCCGATCTTAGAATCTTAATACTTTTGCCGGTCTGTTTCTCTACTTCATTCTTATACTCCTGGAATTTTCCAAAAGCTTCGGACTTATGTTTCATCAAGAAAACATAACCGTACCTTGAGAAGTCATCCGTAAAAGTAATGAAGTAAGAATGTCCGCTTCGGGCATGTGTAGACATTGGACCGCACACGTCACTGTGTACGAGTCCCAAGAGCTCGCTCGCTCTTTCTCCATGTCCAGTAAACGGAGTCTTTGTCATCTTTCCCTTGAGACAGGATTGACAAGTGGCATACGACTGATATTCGAACGCATTCAAATACCCTTCTGTATGTAACTTCGTCAACCTTCTCTCATTGATGTGACCCAATCTACAATGCCATAAGAAAGTCTGGTTTATTTCTGGAGACTTTCTTTTGTGTGTATTCTGGACATTAAAAATCTGTGGTTGGTTCAATACGTATATACCATTACTCAAAGTACCTGACCCAATCAAAACTTGATTAAGGCGAATGTTTACAACATTACTTACAAACGCAAATTCATAACCTTCTTTAGAAACTAAAGATACAGAAATGATATTACAAGTTGCGTTGGGTACAAAAAAGCAATTACGCAAAACCAAAACATGTCCATCTGACATTCCCAGGTGATAGTCCCCCACGGCTTTAGCATCCATGCTAGCTCCGTTCGCAACTCTGAGGGTCATGTCACCTGCCTTCAAAACCCTACGGTTTCTCAACGCCTGCAAAGAATTACAGATATGAGATCCTGATCCGGTATCCAATACCCAGGAAGTAGAGTTTATTGAAAGACAGTTTTCAATAACATACACACCTGAAGCTGAAGCTGCAACCTGCTTCAATTCCTGTGTTCTGGCCTTCCAGGCCCTGCAATCATTCTTCCAGTGTCCTTTCTTATGACAAAAGAAGCATTCTTCCTTATCCACAAGCTTCCCCGCTATCTTTGTTGCTTTACCTTTTCCCTTCGTATCCACTTTACTAACACCGCCCCTTGGTTTGGCGGGGGCTTTCTTCTTCTTTCCCTTGGCTTTCGCCTTGGACCTAGAAGAAGATGATCCTCCTACAAACAAAGTGGATGTTTCCCTACCTTTCTGTAGGGTGCCCTCTGCGCTCCTCAGCAGGTTGAGGAGCTCTGAAAGTTCAACCTCCTTTTCTTGTAGGTTGAAGTTCATTATAAACTGGGCGTAAGTGGAAGGAAGGGACTGGAGAACTATATCCGTATATAGCTCACTCTCCAATGTGATCCCCAGGTCAGCGAGCTCCTCAATGTAGCCGATCATCTTTAGCACGTGCTCGGCTACTGATGATCCGACGGCCATTCTTATCGAAAACAACTTTTTCGACGCTTCGTATCTTGCGATACGTGATTGCTCTCCATACAGTTCTTTTGTATGAAGCAATATGGACTCCATGTCCATATTCTCATGCCTCCTCTGATGTTCGTTGTCCATCGAGGCAAGCAGGAGGCACTTGGCCTTCGCGCTATCAATCTCCCAAGTTTTGTGGATTTCCTTATCCGCGACGCTGGAAGTTGGACCAGGGACAGGGGGAGCTTTGGTGGTAAGAAGATACCCCAGCTTGTCATAAGTGATTGCTATCTTGACATTCCTGAGCCAATCTTTATAGTTTGGCCCTGTCAACTTGTTTTTATCTAGGAGTAACTTAAGTCCAGTCATGTTGATTGGTCGCTGCAATTAGGAGAGAGAAGAAGAAACACTCAGCATGATGCTCTTGCAAGTTTAGAGTGGTTTTTAATTTGTCTAAACAGGATGGCTCCCACTGTTTCTCGAATCCCTCCTCAAACCATAAAGGAAGAATTAGTCAGGATCAATCCCACCGTACAATACTTGCTTAACCGTTCAGCCAGGCTGGTGTCGGTACATCGAGGGAGGTTTTCCAACGCTTTCGCGAAGTTCCTTAATTAAAGAACCTCTTTTCCCTGGGGGCGTAGCCCCGCTAACACCTTTCTAGGCACCTACTAGGTTTATAGCATTGATCGTTAAGTGAGAAATTTCCCGAGGAGTAGCATATACTCACAGTAGGATCGGGATCCAAATATCATTGCGTGACGAAACTGAAGGAATCCTACCAGAATCACCACACTCCAAATGGTATGCAAATCTAGCAAGTTTCAGTACTTATGAAACTCCCGATGTGGATTTTTGCCCCATGCTCTTATGACCTTGACTTTGGCCAAAATATCATAAGTCACATGTCAAGTTCTACCCATCATTATCCATTTAAATCCTACCATTGCAGAAAACAACCAAAATATGACGTACGCTTATGCCATTCGCATTCGCCACTGGGCCCCGTCATTACCCGTTAGGTTACTTAACTAACGACAGAGCGGGGGCTGGGCTAGCGCGTCTGTAAAACATAAGCAACGCCTAAATAGAAAGCAATGATAAACATTTCAGATCACAGATAAATACATTGGATATACTAGTAATCTGTAATTTGTACGAGCCTGTAACAAAAACAGATAACACGGTCGCGGTGAATAGCCAATATCCCACCCAAGACCCCTACGGGTGCGGCAAACTACCCGCCAAGTACCCGAAGCGTAGCAACCTCCCTCATCTCCATGAGTAGGCCACTCGACACTTCGGCATACCCGGTAGTTTGTGCACCCCTCCATGGGTCTATCCTAGGAGCAAAAACAGTAAAAAGAATTATACAATGACGGCTACAACCCCGACCCGGTTGTGCGGCCAAACAAATAATAATTATTACATCAATTTACATTTACAATGAATTGCAAGAAAAGAAAACTCTCGTCTCACAACCCCCGGCTATTCACCCGCGACAATCCAACATATTTATATACACATTCCAGCACATTACAGATCATGTATAACCCCGACTAATCGTCTTATAGCGATTAGTCGACGTTCAATACATGCAAACATCACAGATATAACCATCATAGTCAAAGTGCAGTGAAGTTCGGAAAAATACGGAATTATAGGCCCCCAAAAGTAAATTTTAGTTCTGGAAAATCTGGGCATATAATATATATCCTAAAAATCCCAAAATCAACAAATAAAGACACTGCACGAAAATCGATGCAGAGGGGACATCAAGTCGCGGCGGATCCGCGGCGGCCAAGAAGGCTCACGCAGCGGAAGGGCGGCGGCTTAGACGAATCTCTGTGTCGTTTTTCATGGATGTTTTTAAAAAACCCTGAGATGAATTTACAAATATAAAGTTTTTCATTTTGAGCCCAAAAAATTTCAACAGAAACTCAGGTTTTGAAAAATACGGTTTTTGGGTTTTTTACGGTTCCGAACTTCGTTACACTTCACTACCAAGCTAGTTTAAGTTTAGTTAGGCTCTGATACCACTGTAAGTCCACGTTGCCACCCCCGGTTCTTACGGGGAGGCGGAAACGGTATAAAAATCAAATTTTTAGTGCAAGAGGCAACATGGACTATGCAAGGTCGGGATCGTTACCTAAACTAAAACTAGCAACCTAGCTAAAGAAGTTTAGCTACTCGGATGAAGATGGTTATACCTAGACTTGAACTCCTTCGTCTTCAAACTTTGTAGAGGTTGATGGTTCTCCTTTGTCGCCTTCTCCCGTCGAAGATGGATCCACCTCGAAGGCTCGACCTTTGGGCTCTTTCTCGTACTTGGAGTGAAACTAGAATCGCCGGCTTGCTAGACCCTTGATCCTAGAGTGAGTAGAGAGTGTTTAGGGTTTGCTTTTGTTTTTCAAGAGAAGGATTCTCAACTCATGAGAAGGTTTCTCTTGACTAGAGGAAGAAGAAGATGAGAATGAAGAGAGAGAGTGAGAATGATAGAATGATCTCTTTCTTTTCCTTTTTGCAACCATAACAAAAGAAAAAGAATAATCAAATAATAATAATAATCAAAATGAAAAAGGTTTGATGGATAGTTTAGAATGACTAATATCATTACATGCATTAAATGAATAAAGCAAGAATGAAAAGGCATCTTGCATTTGTAATGATGGTAGTCAAATGTTCAACAATGGTCAACAAGTCAACCATGGTCAACTAGTCAACAAAAACTAACCATGACACAATTTCATTTTATTATATATTATTAAATGATATAATACAAATCCATTAGGGTTTGGAAAAAGACGACTGTCAACTGTGCATACGCACCCGTTCCGAAACCCTAATGGAAATCATCTTCCTCCTCCTCAAATAACTGTGCATACACACCTGCATTCTTGTTCCGAGGAACATGAATACTGAAAGATAAAAGCAACCCCAAATACTATACCAGTATCCGGCTCAAACCAGAGCCCGCTGGTAATATCTGTCCGGACTCCAAACGTGCACAAGTGCGCGGATGAGAACGAACCCTGTCGCAAAACCATGCGACCTCTACTCTATTTTGCCCAGAGGCGAATACCCTCTGTGTGGGACTCTAAAGACTCGACACTACGCTGGCAGTGGGTTTAACCACAGACCGCAAGCGGCACTAGCTGTGCGTAACGGTCCCCAGGTAGATGTCGACAAGAAGGCTGACGAGGTGAAACCCCATCGGTACTCCTACTGAGTCTGAATGTGACAGTCTCCGTACAGTCCGGTCTGTTCGTCTGATACATCGCATGGCGGGCCTAGGGGGCGGTAAAACGTCAGTCCCCCAATAGCGGTACAAGTCGTGCCGGAGCGAAGCCCAAAACACCCTGAGATAACACTGGAAACCTACCAGTATATCTCGTTTGCCCTGACAAGGGACTACTCGTGTAATGGCTCTCCTAGACACAGCGCGATGTCAACCCCCAATACCGGGAGAGACGAATCCTGTCTAACCGTCACTGCCTCCAAGTGCTTCGGGACTGCACCCAACCACCACCTGTTTGCACGACTCCTTTGAGCCGTGGTAGGGTAGTGATCAAAGTGCAGTGGGAACACACTCGAGGCGAAGTGCCAGTGTCAAGTCAGCGGACTAAGCTGTACTCATGTCACCTGGGAACTGATGACTGACGATAGGTATAATACCAACCTGTCAGTTCCCGACGAGTCCTGTCCAGTGTACTCGTAACCCAACGAGCACCCGTATACTATCTCCAGTACGACGTACTGATGGCTGTGGGACAGACCATCTCCCACACTGGGATGAGAAGCGCATACGCTAGTCTACTCCGGAGTATCGATGCCCTGTCTCGATAGTCCTGCGACTAGGGACCTGTATAAGGATGTGCTTATAGATTACCCAGCCCCCACTAGTGTGACTGCCATCACAACGCTGGTAATCAAGCAAAGATCCTAAGGGCTCCACTAATGCGTATAAGTGATATAGTAAAATAAACACAAGTACACATTGAAGTAGAGACAAACCAAGTAGCATACTACTATTTTGAGCAAGATTGTATATACAAGGTGAATATCCCAAGCATCCATTAAGTAATATACAAACTAGTATGATACAGTAATGGCCTCTAGGGCATATACACTAACAATATATAGTCGCGGGGTTTTCCTGTAATTTATTATGGGATCGTTTTTTTGAAGTTGCCAGTTTGCATTCCGTTACGGCCATTTTCCTTTCTTTCTTTCTTTGGCTGAAAATTGATGGGAGGGGCTTATTTGCAAATGTGCAAATTAGCAATGTGGAGGGTGTTATTTGTGGTGGAGGGTTCATGATGGTTCTAGCTTCCTTTGACTTCTTTTTGTGCATCATTACTTTCTTTTTGAGATGGGATTTTGATTGGACTTGGTTGTGATCATTATTCCTCATGATCACCCATTCTTGTGCTTATGGTTACCTCTTGATGGTTCCTACACTCACCTCCCTCCTCTCTCATATTTGGCCAAGCACAATATTGAGGAAGCCACAATTTTTAGTGTAAGGTTGATGCATCTCATTTCATTCATGCATAAAGAGAGAGCTCCATTTCAAAGTTCCCGTTTTTCCTCTTCCCTCCTTCAAGGAAACTTCTAATAAACCCTCGAGACAAAGCGTACTATACATTTTCTACAGCAATCTTGGACACGTCGGCTTGCCAACTTCATGTCCTAGTTGCCTCAGTTCAGAGGTGGGAGCGCGTAAAAAGACTCGGTGATGTGGTGCCCTTTCCGACGAGGAGATCGAGATCGGAGATTCCGTGAGGAGATCGGGATGGTGGCCGAAGACCGAAGGACACGGATCGCTCGGTATAGCTCTCTACCCTTTCTCTAGTTTGCTAGTAGTAGGTTAATGGTCCGATTCGGGTTTATAGTCCGCGTTAGCGCCGGTTTCTAAGTAAAGAAAAGTTTTTTTTCCGCATTTTGGCCTCGGACAGACGGCCGGGGCGCTGCCGTGCACTTACATGGTATTAGAGCCACGACATTAACCCAGTCTAGCTTGCTCTAACGTGTTTACAAGTTCGATCGAACGGATTTTCCAAAAACCGCGTTTCCATATCACAGTTTCTGTTGATTTTTTCCTGTGCTCGAAAAATTATTTGGTATATTGGAAAATTACGTGCATGGTTTTTTCAGAAGACTGCAGAAAAATGGTGGCATGATAGCACTGTAGCGCCGCGGAACTGCGGCCGTAACCCCACTTTGGCCGCGGTTCCACCGCCGAAAAGTAGCTGCGCTGGACCATTTTTCTACAGTGCTCTTTATACTTGGAATTGGGGGTTTTGGTATATTCTGTTTGGGCCCAGATTTATTTTGAGTGCTACAGTTGTGCTTGGGGCCCACTTCGTGAATTTTTGTCGATCGAAAATTTTAAACATGTTAGTTCACAGTATTTACATTATATCTGCGACCGTGAATGTCACATGATCGGTAAATCCTGTCAAACTGCTATAGTTCTGTTAGACGGATTTGCGAACGTGACATTCACGTGATGTTCTGTGTTGCGCTGTGATGTTTTGGATTTGTCGTGGTGGATAGACTGGATGCAATGTTAGTACAGTTTGGTTTTATATGTACATTTTATATTGTGGGGCGAGCGTCCGACATGTGGACAGCCGTTACTGCCCGTTTGTATATTATTCTTTTGGGGCACGACCGGGCTGAAGTCGATGTACCCGTTGTATATTTTACTTTCTGTACTAGGATTACCCCGCGGTGGGGTACACGGATAGCCGGGTTCTAGAGGGAAACGGGCCCGCATCTCATGGCTTTGAGACGGAGGGGGCTTCACTCTAGAATTGGCGGTCTATTCACAGCACTCGTAGGGGGTACAGGTTGACCCAAGGAGGGGTGCTCAAGTTACCGGATTCCGTGAAGTGCTGGGTGGTCCATTCACGTTGTTGAAGGGGGCTTACTCGCTTCAGGTTTTGGCGGGTAACATGCCGCACTCGTAGGGGTCTAGGATTTCATTGCACAGGCTATCCACAGGACCAGGGGAACGTCGGGTTTCGGTAGTGGCTCTATGATACCCGAGGATCCCAGATATCTGTATTGTTCTGTGATGCTTATTACATTTATGTGTTGTTGCATTTTATCATGCCTTGAACGAATATTATATATTGATATATAGACTAGTAGGTGTTGTATATATTTTGCACCCGCGCTAGTCCAGTCCCCGCTCTGTCGTTAGTTAAGTAACCTAACGGGTGATGACGTGACCCAGTGACGAATGCGGGTGGAATATACGTACATCGTATTTTCGTTCTTTTTTGGTGTGATCAATTGATGGGACTGCATTGATTCGAATCAATGCAAGCTAAACAAACCTATTCTGATGTTGTTGGAACATTTTTCAAAAAGCTGTTATTGCAAGGACGCTCCCTTTTGGTTTATACAGTGGTATTCAGTTATGAATATCCAGCACCTCAGTCGACGAGAAAAGGGCCGAGATCCCTTCACCGGGAATGACCCCTTGGACAAAAGTTTGCGTCAGGGCAATAACTTCACTATGGTCGATTACATTTGCTTTGCATCAAGGTATTTAGTTGGAATATCATGCACCTCATTCTATGGGAAAAGAGCCGAGATCCCTTCACCGGGTGTGACCTCTTTAGCAAAGGTTTTCGCCACTATATTTTTATAAAAAGCTATCCGGTTCCTTCAACAATATCAAGTTCATTACGTTAAAGGTTTTTCGCCAAAAACCATTCGTAGCCCTCCGTCATTTCAGACGGGTAGCACGTAGTATTCATGCTATGTTTGTTGACCTTCGTCAAGGCATAGTGAATGGTAGCTGCTTGTTACCTTTCTGCTGCATAGATAGATGCGTTGGTTTGGGACAGTCGTATAGCCTTGTTGACCTTCGTCAAGGGCTTGTACGGGTGGATTCAAATTAACCTGGACAATGACGGGTAGAACTTGACATGTGACTTATGATTTGTTGACCTTCGTCAAGGTCATAAGAGCATGGGGTAAAAATAACTTCGGGAGTTTCTAAAGAAACTGAAACTTTCCAGATATGCGCATACCTTCTGGAGTGTAATAACGTGAGTGGATTCCATCATGTTATCATGCGATGATAGTTGGATCCCGATTCCCACTGATGAGTTGGTTTACTCCTTAGGTGATCCCGACTAATTCTTCTTTCAGGTTTGGAGGAGAATTTGAGGTTACAGTGGGAGGTTTCCTGATTAGATAAATTGATAACCATTCTGATCTAGGTTAGAGTGCACGCTGAGTGTTTCTTTTCTTTCTCTCTTTGGCAGCGACCATGACCCGACCCTTGACTCTGACTCAGTGACCAAGTTAGCCGAACCTTCTTAAAACACTGGCTTTTGGATTGTCTGAGTTGCATACCTCATTGCCACTCCTACTTTTACCCTTTTCTCCAGAACACCCCGTATTACTACAAACGTCCATTTTCATTGGATAAAACCATCGTATGGTTATATACGAACTCGAAGGAATTTATTCGAGGATGGTTTCCTATTCTGGAGAAAACGAATAGGACTATTCAGTTGTCTTTTCCTTTTTACCTTCTCTCAGGTTGCGAGTGTTCCTTGGATTAGGACAATACACCTATTACGCTTATTGGATAGTCTTCTTCCAAACCATAGGCAGGTGCCGAACGGTAGGGAATGAAGAAAACCATTCAGCCTAAAAGGTGTACAGAAGGTATTAAGTAAAGACAAATAAAGGGATTAGAAGGAGGGCAAAGTAAATTGCGACTGCTATTCACGACCAAACCAAGTATTTCTTCTCCAATCCTACATCACCTTTGTATTTCTCCAGAACACTCCGTATCACTACGATGATCCACAGTTTATTGGATACTCCATCGTATGGTTATATACGAACTCGAAGGGACTTGTTCCAGATCGGGGATGGATTCTGGTTCAGGAGAAATAGGAATAAGGTTTTATTCAGTTGTCTTTTATCTTCACCTTCTCTCGCATTGCGAGTGCTCCTACGATTAGGACAATACACCCATTATGCTTGATGGATAATCTTCTTCCAAACCATAGGCTGGTGCCGAATGGTAGGGAAGGAAGAAAACCATTTGGCATAAAGGGGTGTGCAGAAGGTAATGACTAAAGACATATAAAGCGATTTGGAGAGATGGCAAAGAAATATACGGTTACAGTTGTGAATCTTATAATGGAAGAGACATTAATAGCAATATCCGGATACCCCTACGAAACATTTCAATGTTTCAGTTTCACTGTATACAGATAAAAGAAAACTAATTTCCCAATTAGCCCTTGCTCCACGGTATGTATTTACCAGTTATGACTCTCACATCTGTATGGTTTTACAGATAATGAGTGGGAGTTAGTTATTGGGAATTGGATGATCATCCTTATTATATCGGAATTCGTTGTAATTGGTGATATTTGAGGAAGTCACCTGGGTTGTTTGCCGGACGGCAAATATTTGGTTTTGAATATCCGTTGTTATGCACCAATTTCAAATTGATATATCTGTATGTCTATTTTTATAGAGTGAGATATAACTTTTTGAAATTATGTCTATGACATTTACCTATATCAGTAGATGGTTAGGGAAGGAGCATTAAACAACGGTGTAATTCTTCTTAACCATAAGTACAGTTTTCAACCTACGACAAACAGGGAATGATTTATTAGACTCAAGAGACTTATACAGAGTATTGTATGTTGTCCAGTGTCCATTAGGACAGAGGGGTTGGTCCTCGTACTATATCCGGTTTACTTATGACTTCTCTAGTTTTTAGACAAGTGTTTCGTAGAAACACAAGGTCTAAGTTTTGAGAAGTTATAGGCATATGAATAAAGTAGAGAACCAGGTATTGCAAGTATCAGTATTCTTCAAGGTGATCGAAGATGTAGATACTTGTGTTTGGTATTCAGTTGATAGTAATGATTTTGAGAAACATAATTCTCTTTCGGGTTACTCATATCCGGATAGGATTCCTAAGTTGAGTAACGCTGATCGGCCTCTTTCCATTTGGTTGACATGCACTGGAGAAAGCTACATGATTTGAATCTGGTTCCACTTAAATAAGTACCTCTGTTTCTATATTTGTATATAGAATGGTTCATATCTTAATGATGTGAAGGTACGGGGAGTTGTCCGGCTTATGCTTCAAACCAGACTCTGGATAAATCAAGGGAAGTTTCTGTAATGGCTGTTTGTGGGTTGACCCGGGCTATGACGAGGGATGACTTTCTACCATCTGGAAGATCAATAGTGATATTGTTCTTGACTCGCCACAGTTTTAACAAAAATGAATTTTTTTTTTCAGAAAACAGTAGTGGGAGTATGGTAGAACTGGAAGTGATTCCAGGACCGCAAACGATTACTGAAAATTTGATAAGAACCTAAAGATTCAATCTGATTTGACATTCCATTGGCCACTCCGCAAATATGGTGGGTAACCTCAGGCACTAGAGAGGTACTTCGGTATGCTCAAAGACGGTGACAGGGAAGATCTTGTTTACCCAGATTTGACACTACTATTGTTCCAGACTATGAGACCCGGCGGAAAGATGAATATAGCGTCGTTCTGAAATGGCTTTAGAAGTGCACGTGTATATGATTCTGCCAGAGGGTTGTCGTAGTTAGTGGAAGCAGCGGAAGCATAGTGAACAGATAGCTTATGTCTATTTATGGACTAAAGCAGATATAGCGGAGATAGATCATCTATTTCTGATGTGGCAGTCATAGGTTTGACTTCATCAGAATAGGGTGGGATCTGTTAAGAAGGTAGTAGGGTGTGATGTCCTGGTAGTTGGATGACATACACAGAGTAGGAAGTGATATTCCTACACTACGATCAGTTATAATTTGGTTGTCACACAGTGGTTTCTCCACATAGGACATGTATATTATATTAGATATTCTGGTTACTAGATCTATGGTTTTTGATCTAGATTTGAGTAGTTTCCCAATCTGGGTACTTAGACAGCATTCTAAAGGTGTTTTAGAATGGACGACTCCTGGCACGGTAGTGTACCTGCAAGTGATGGAGTCACCCTCTCTAACGGTGTCTTACATACTAAAGGGGAGAGGGATGTGCATGATTGGCAGATCACTTGCTTAGGCAATTGAGTCAATCATGAGATGTCAAGTACCACACCAGATGTTGTTTTTGCAGTAGATGCAATAAGTTGATATTGATCCAATCCTGGAGAAGCATTCGGAAGCAGTTTTAGAACATAAGTGGATGTTCTAGGGATTTGATAACGACAGCCTTCTTCGAGAGACGGTTATCATTCCAGGCTACCAAGGTTACTTGGATGACAGAGAGGTTTTCAGAGTTATAGTTTTCCCTCAGACGAGGGGCAGTGTTTTAGATCGGTGATCCAAGCAAACACTGAGGGAAGGCATGACGCAGGATACTGATTAAGTTCAGTTGACGATACAGTCTTAGAAGATTGGATTTGGAGTTCATTTATGAGCTAGGTCCCATCAGATATCAAGACATATTCTAAGACTGGTATTGCTCAATTCGGGAGATGGCGTTCTCCACGAATTTGAGATAAAGAGGTACATAGAAAGAAACATCAGGGCGGATCCACTAGCTGAGGCTATTCCTCGAACGCAATAGTTTCCTCAAACGCAATAGTTTCGCAATCGGGTTTTGTGAGACTGATTAGTAGAGGAGTTGGGTGTTCAATATCACACGGTCTGTGAGTATGCGACATCGCAATAATTAGCCTTGAGTGCAAGTGGGAGATTGTTGGAGATAGTGCCCTCAGAGTCAATTATTGGATCACAGGCATGTGATTACAATGATTGAGGGAGGAACTATGCCGGCAGGACAGTCTTACTCAAGATGATAGTATGCTATCCGGTTTATCTTTATCATCGTGTACTGCTTTAGGTGACCTTACAGGTCACTATTGCGTGCTGATAGAGCCCTTAGGATTCTTGCTTGGCGTCCAGCAGTATGATGGCGATCATATACGTAGGAGCTGGGGTCTATAAGCACATCCTTAAAAAGGTCCTTAGTCGTGGGAGTTTTCGAGACAGGGCATCGATACTCCAGAGTAGACTAGTGTATACAGTTGAGACCCCGACGAGGGGCGGTGGCCGGTCTCACAAGCCACTGGTGTCAGTTGGTTCACCTAAGATGTATACAGGTGCTCATTGGGTTATGAGTACACCGGACAGGACTCGCCGGGAACATGCTAGTTGGTTTTATACCTAACGTCAGATAGCAGTTCCCTGGTGACATGCGTACAGGTTAGTTCATCGACCTGAGATCGTCTTTTGTCTCGTGTGAGTTCCCACTGTACTTTGATTACTACCCTACCACGACTCAAAGGAGTCGTGAAAACAGGTTTTAGTTGGGTACAGTCCTGAGCAACATGGAGGCAGTGAGCGGATCTGCAGGGGTTCGTCTCTCCCGGTATTAGGGGTGAGGTCGCGCTGTGTCTAGGAGAGCCATTACACGAAGTCCTTGGCCAAGGCAGGAGATTTACTGGTAGGTATTCCAGTAGTATCTCAGGGTGTTCTGGGCTACACTCCGACACGACTTGTACCACTTTGTGGGTCTGACTTTTACCAACCCCCTAGGCCCGCCATGGGATGCTCATAGACGAACGGACCGGACTGTACGAATATTGTCACTGACAGGCTCAGTAGAGTGTCAGGATGAGTTCTCTCATCGACCTCCCTTTTGGTCAATACTTGGTAGCCCATTACGTACGGCTAATACCTCTGACGTGCTAGTGGTTAAATTCACAGCCAAAGTACTGACGAGTCTTTAGAGTCCCCCACAGACAGTTTCTCAAGTTTTGGGCGTAACGCTGTAGAGGCCGTATGGATATATGGCAGGGTTCGATCATATACATGCGGTATTGGACGGATCATGATCGGACGAATAATACTAGCGGGGTTTGGTTTAAGCCGGGTCCTAGTATTATATAGTCTAGATTTTGTCTCATTGCATTTGTATTCGATCGGAATACAAATGCGGGTATGAATATACAATCGCAGGGATTTCCTGTAATTTATTACAGGATCGTTTTTTTGAAGTTGCCAGTTTGCATTCCGTTTCGGCCATTTTCCTTTCTTTCTTTCTTTCTTTGGCTGAAAATTGTTGGGAGGGGCTTATTTTCAAATGTGCAAATTAGCAATGTGGAGGGTGTTATTTGTGGTGGAGGTTTCATGATGGTTCTAGCTTCCTTTGACTTATTTTTGTGCATCATTACTTTCTTTTTGAAATGGGATTTTGATTGGACTTGGTTGTGATCATTATTCCTCATGATCACCCATTCTTGTGCTTATGGTTACCTATTGATGGTTCCTACACTCACCTCCCTCCTCTTTCATATTTGGCCGAGCACAATATTGAGGAAGCCACAATTTTTGGTGTAAGGTTGATGCATCTCATTTCATTCATGCAAAAAGAGAGAGCTCCATTTCAAAGTTCCTTTTTTTCCTCTTCCCTCCTTCAAGGAAACTTCTAATAAACCCTTGAGACAATGCATACTACACATTTTCTACAGCAATCTTGGACACGTCGGCTTTCCAACTTCGTGTCCGAGTTGCCTCGGTTCAGAGGTGGGATCCCATAAAAAGACTCGGTGATGTGTTGCCCATTCCGACGAGGAGATCGAGACCGGAGATTCCGCGAGGAGATCGGGATGGTGGCCGAAGACCGAAGGACACGGATCGCTCGGTATAGCTCTTTACCCTTTCTTTAGTTTGCTAGTAGTAGGTTAATGGTCCGATCCGGGTTTATAGTGTAAGTCTACGGTAGCGCCCCGACCGTCACTCAGACGCCAAAATGCGGAACAAAAACTTTTATAACTGGCGCTATCGCATACTATAACCCGGATCTTCCATTAACGCTAAACTAACAATCTACAAAGAGGGAAGAAAGATTATACCGAACGATCCGAGTTCTTCGTTCTTTAACCATCATCCCACGCTCCGTTGCGGCTGCTCCGATCTCGTCGATCTCCGATCTCGTTGTCCAGGTGGCACCACATCATCGGATCTTTAAACGGGCTCCTGCCTCTAACTCGAGGCAACTCGGTCATCATGTTTGGTAGAAGAGATGACCAAGGTTGATGTAGAGAATGAGTGGAATACTTTGTCTCGCTTCGTCCAAAGCCATGGACGAACGGTTAATGAAGTTGCCGTGGGAATCGGGTGATGGAATGAAATGAGCTGTGAAATTCCATACACAGAAAAATATCACAATCTTTTAACCAACAACCATTTCTTTTTCTTATAAGTTGAGAGAGTGAGAGAGGAGGAGGGCCGGCCACATATATAGAGGTGGGGGGGTGAGTGTAGGAGAGGGGGAGGTGACAATAAGAAAATATCTCTAGTGTGAACACAAAGTGTGAACACACTTAATGAAATGATGAATCATTAACCTAGTCATCAAGCATTAATGGAATCATTAAATGCAACCATGACTCACTAAACACCTCACCACTTCTAGAACCTTCTAGAAGCTTCCACACTCATCTAAAGAAAAGATAAATCCGTTTTTGACCAAATGTTAAATACGGCTGATAGAAAACTGGAAACTGGCAACTTCCAAAAGTGATCCCGAAACGAATTTCAGGATAACCCCGTAACTGTATAAATATAGCCGCATTTGTATTATGACCGAATAGAAATGCAACTGAGACAAAGATATTATATCTACTCTTTATAATACATGGATCCGGCTTAAACCAAAGCCCACCAGTATTATCAGCCCGAAATATGACATGTGCGTAAACGCACGTGCAATTTCCGAACCCTGCCATAAAACCATACGGCCTCTACAAAGTTTCGCCCGAACTTGGGAAACTATCTGTGGGGGACTCTAATGACTCGTCAGTACCCTGGCAGTGGATTTAACCACAAGCCGTCAGCGGCACTAGCTATGCGTAACGGCTGCCCATGGACTGACCTCAAGGGAGGCTGATGAGCGAACTCATCCAGAAACCCTACTGAGCCTAACAGTGACAATGTATATACAGTCCAGTCTGTTCGTCTATGAGTATCGCATATCCGGCCTAGGGGGCTAGTAACGTCAGACCCCCAATAGCTGTATAAGTTGTGTCGGAGACAAGCCCTGAACATCCTGAGATACTACTGGAGTACCTACCAGTAAATCTCACCTGCCTTGGCCAAGGACTTGGTGTAATGGCTTTCCTAGACACAGCGCGACCTCCACCCCCAATACCGGGAGAGACGAATCCCCTGCCGATCCGCTCACGTGCCTCCATGTGGATCGGGACTGTACCCAAAAACTACCTGTTTGCACGACTCCTTTGAGCCGTGGTAGGGTAGAAATCAAAGCACAGTGGGAACTCACACGAGACAAATGACGACCTCAGGTCGATGAACTAACCTGTACACATGTCACCAGGGAACTGCTATCTGACGATATGTATAATACCAACTAGCAGATTCCCGGCGAGTCCTGTCCGGTGTACTCATAACCCAATGAGCACCTGTATACATCTTAGGTGATCCAACTGACACCAATGTCTTGTGAGACCGCCCACCGCCCCTCGTCGGGGTCTCGACTGTACACACTAGTCTACTCCGGAGTATCGATGCCCTGTCTCGAAACTCCCACGACTAGGGACCACAATTAAGGATATGCTTATAGACCACCCAACTCTCACTTATATGATCGCCCTCATACTGTTGGTAGTCAAGCAAGATCCTAAGGGCTCTATCAAAGTGTAATCGTGATCAGTCACCTGAACCTATACACGACTGATAAAGGCAAACCAGATAGCATACTATCATCTCGAGTAAGACTGTCCTACCGGTATAGGTCCTCCGCAATCATTGCAATCACGTACCTGTGATCCAATAATTGACTTTGAGGGCACTATATCCAACAATCTCCCACTTGCACTTAAGGCTAATTTTTGCGATGTTGCGTACTCACAGCCCGTGTGAAACCAACACCCAACTCCTCTACTAATCAGTTTCACAAAGCCCGTTTGTAAAACTATTGTGTTCGAGAAATAGCCTCAGTGAGTGGATCCGCCAGGATGTTTCTTTCTATGTTTCTCTTAATCTCAAGTTCGCGGATAAAGCCATCTCCCGAATTGAGTAATACCTGTCTTAGAATATGTCTGGATATCTGATGGGACCTTAGTTCATAAATGAACTCCAAATCCAAACTTCTTAGACTGTATCGAAAACTGAACCTAATCAGTATCCGGCACCATGCCTCCCACAGTATCCTCTTGGACCACCGGTCCAAAAAACTGTCCCTCTTCGTCAGAGGGAAAACTATAACTCTGACAATCACTCTGTCAACCATGTCACCTTTGAAGCCTGGAATGATAACCGTCTCACGAAGGAGGCTGCCGTCATCAAATCCGTAGAACATGCACTTATGTTCTAAAACTGCTTCCTTATGTTTCTCCAGGATTGGATTAATACAAACTTATTGCATCTAGTGCAAAAACAACATCTGGTGTGGTACTTGACATCTCATGATTGACTCAATTGCCTAAGTAAGTGATCTGCCAATCATGCACATCCCTCTCCCCTTTAGTCTGTAAGACACCTTTAGAGAGGGTGACTCCATCACCTGCAGGTACATCACCATGCCAGGAGTCAACTATTCTAAAAACCATTAGAATACTGTCAAAGTACCCACATTGGGAAACTACCCAAATCCAGATCTAAAACCATAGATCTAGAAACCAGAATGTCAAATATTATATCCATATCCTGTCTGGAGAAACAACTGTGTGACGACCACAGTACAACCGATCGTAGTATAGGAATTTTACTTCCTACTCTGTGTATGTCATCCAAATACCAAGACATCACACCCTACTGCCTTCTTAACAGATCCATCCCTTATTCTGATGAAGTCAAACCCATGACTATCACATCAAAATTAGTTGATCAATCTCCGCTATAACTTCTCTAGTCTATAAATAGACATAAGCTACTTGCCCACTATGTTTCCGCTGCTCCCACTGACCACAACAACCCTCCTACGGGGTCTCATAGCCTGGAACAACAGTAGTGTCAAGTCTGGATAGATAAGAACCTCCTTGTCACCGTCCTTGAGGCTACCGAAGTACCTCTCGGGTGTCTGAGGTTACCCACCATATCTGCGGAGTGGCTAATGGAATGTCAAGCCGGATTGAATCTGAGGTCCTATTAAATTTTCCGTAATCGTTTGCGGTTCTGGAATCACTTCCAGTTCTACAGTACTCCCACTACTGTTTTCTGAAAAAATCCATTTTACTGAAACTGTGGCGAGTCAAGAACAATATCACTATTGATCTTCCAAATGGTAGAAAGTCAACCCTCATCATAGCCTGGGCCAACCCACAAACTGCCATTACAGAAACGTGCCCTGAGTTATCCAGAGTCTGGTTTTAAGCATAAGCCGGACAACTCACCTATATCCAATATAGAAACATTGGCACTTATTTAATTGGAACCAGATTCTAATCATGCAGCTGTCTCCAGTGCATATCAACTTTAATGGAGAGAGGCTAATCAGTATTACTCAACTTAGGAATCCATCCAATTATGAGTAACCTGAAAGAGAAACAAGTTTCTCAAAACTTTTACTATCATCTGAATACCAATCACAAGTATCTACATCTTCGATCACTTTGAAGAATCCCGATATTTGCGACATCTGGTTCTCTACTTTATTCTTATAACCACAACTTCTGAAAACTTAGACCTTGTATTTCTACGAAACACTTGTCTAAATACCAGAGAAGTCATAAGTAAACAGAACAAAGTACGAGGACCTACCCCTTTGTCCTGATGGATACTGGACAACACACAATACTCTGTATAAGTCCGCTGAGTTCAATAACTCAAAACCTGTGCATCGTAGGTTGAAAACTGTACCCTGGCGATTTCCTCAAATATCACCAATTACAACGAATTCCGATATAATGAGGATGATCACCTAATTCCCAATAACTTCCTCCCTCTCATCATCTGTAAAAACCATACAGATATGAGAATGAAACCTGGTGAATACACACCCTGGAGTAAGTATCTAATCGGGAAAACAGTTTTCCATTAACAATGCACTGAAACATGAAAATGTTTCGTAGGGTATCCTGGTATTCATAGTAATGCCTCTTCCATAACCCAATTCATGACTCTAACCGTATATTTCTTTGCCATCTCTCCAAATCCATTTATTTGTCTTTAGTCGTTACCTTCTGTACACCATCGTTAGGCTAAATGGTTTTCTTCCTTCTCTACCGTTCGGCACCAGCCTGTGGTTTGGAAGAAGACTATCCAGTAAGCATAATAGGTGTACTCTCCTAAACCAAGGAGTACTCGTTATTGAGAGAAGGTGATGATAAAAGACAACTGAATAATACCTTATTCTTTTAAAGGTGAAATAGGAGTGGCGATGAAGTACGCGGTTTGGTCGTGAATGATAACAGTCGCAACTTACTTTGCCCTCTTTCTAATCCCTTTATTTTGTCGTTACATATTACCTTCTGTACACCCTACTTAGGCTAATTGGTTTTCTTCATTCCCTACCGTTCGGCACCTGCCTATGGTTTGGAATAAGACTATCCAATAAGCGTAATAGGTGTACTCTCCTAAACCAAGGAGCCCTCGCAACCTGAGAGAAGGTGATAATAAAAGACAACTGAATAAACCAATTCTATTTCTCCTGAACCTTGATCCATCATCGAAGGAGTCCCTTCGAGTTCGTATATAACCATACGATGGATCTATCCGATTGAAGTGGATGTCCTTAGTAATACGGGTGTTCTGAGAAATGCAAAGCGTAAAAGAAGGAGTGGCAATGACTTATGCAACATAGACAATCCAAAAGCCAGAATTTTAAGAAGGTTCGGTTAACTTGGTCACTGAGTCATAGTTTAGGGTCGGTCAAAGGTCCCTGCCAAAGAGAGAGAGAAAAGAAACACTCTGCGTGCACTCTAACCTAGATCAGAATGGTTATCACTTTATCTAATCCGGAAACCTCCCACTGTACTGTCAAATTCTCCCCCAAACCTGAAAGAAGAATCAATCGGGATCACCCGGAGAGTAAACCAACTCATCAATGGGAATCGGGATCCAACTCTCATCGCATGATAACGTGACGGAATACACTCACGTTATCACACTCTAGAAGGTATGCGCATGCCTGGCAAGTTTCAGTTTCTTTAGAAACTCCCGATGTGATTTTTACCCCATGCTCTTATGATCGTGACTAAGGGCCAACCTATCATAAGTCGCATGTCAAGTTCTTCCTATCATTATCTTGTTAATTTGAACCCACCCGTACTCGCCCTTGACTAAGGGCCAACAAGGCTGTACGACTATCCCAAACCAACGCATCTATCTATGCAACATATGAACACCCCAACAGCTACCAATCACTATGTCCTAGCTAAGGGCCAGACCAACATAGCTCGAATACTACTGACCATTCAAATGAAGTGACGGAGGGCTACGGCTGGTTTTTGGCAAAAAACATTTAACGTAATGAACTTGATCTCGTTGAAGGAACCTGATAGCTTTTTATAAAAGTATAGTGGCGAAAACCTTTGCTAAAGAGGTCACTCCCGGTGAAGGGATCTCGGCTCTTTCCTCATGGAATGAGGTGCAAGATATTCCACTGAATACCACGATGCAAAGCAACATGTAATCGACTATAGTGAAGTTATTACCCTGATTTAAACTTCTGCCCAAGGGGTCAGTCCCGGTAAAGGGATATCGGCCCTTGCCCCGTCGAATGAGGTGCAGGATATTCCAACCGAATACCACTGTGCAAAACAAAAGGAAACGTCTTTGTAATAACACTTTTTAAATTGTTCCAACAACATCCAAACAGGTTTGTTTTACTTTGCATTGATCAGAATCAACGTAGTCCCATCAAATAAATCATACCAGAAAAGAACGAAAATAAAATGTACGTATATGCCATCCGCATTCGTCACTGGGTCCCGTCATCACCCGTTAGGTTTCTTAACTAAAGACAGAGCGAGGACTGAACTAGCGCGGGTGTAAAACATATACAACATCTAATAGTATATAAACCAATATACAATAATCGCTCCAGGGGTAATAATATGCAACATTATAGAAAAGTAATAAGCATCACAGAACAATACAGATAATCTGGGATCCCCGAGTTTCACAGAACCGCTGCTGAAACCCGACGTTCCCCTGTCGTGTAGATAGCCTGTGCAATGAAACCTAGACCCTTACGGGTGTGGCAAGTTACCCGCCAAAACCTGAAGCGAGGCAGCCCCCTACAACAAAGTGAATGGACCACCCAGCACTTCACGGAATCCGGTAATCTTGGGCACCCCTCCTTGGGTCAACCTGTACCCCCTACGAGTGCGGCGAATAGTCTGCCAATTCTAGAGTGAGGCCTATCTGCCTCTCAAAGCCATGAGATGCGGACCCGTTGCCCCCCAGAACCCGGCTATCCATGCAATCCGTCGCGGGGCAAAACCTAGTACAGTAATGAAAAATAGTACAACAGGTACATCGACCGCAACCTGGTCGTGCCCCAAAAGAATATTATACAACAGGCAGTGACGGCAGTCCACATATTGGACGCTCGTCCCAAAATATCAAATGTACAAATAAATCCAAACTGCACTACCATTGCACACTGCTATCCACCACGACAAATCCGCAACATCACAGCACAACACAGAACATTAACGCGAATGTCACGTTCGCAAACCCGTCTAAAAGAACTATAGCAATCAGACGCGGTTTACCGATCAAATGACATTCCCGGTCGGAGATATAATGTAAGCACTGTAAACAAACATGTTTAAATTTCGATCGACTAAATTTCCCGAAGTGGGCCCCACGCAAATCTGCTGTACAGTAAAAAATACTGGGCCCAAATGAACAGTTCCAGAAACCACAATTTCCCAAGTAGAATCCACAGAAGAAAGATGGTCCACTGATTTACCTAGATGGCCGCGGTTCCGCGGCCAAAGCATGGCTTTGGCGGCAGTTCCGCGGCCGTACGGTCGGACCAGTGTGTCGAATTTCTTCTGTGTTCTTTAAAAAGCCTTTTTGAATTTCTGAGATGCTCAAAAAAAATTTTAGACCAGATTTAAATTCAACAGAAACTCTAGACTTGAAAATTGTAGTTTTTGAAAATCCGTTCGATCGATCTTTTAAACGTGTTAGCACAAGTTAGTAAAGCTTAATGGCGTGGCTTTGATACCATGTAAGTCTACGGTAGCGCTCCGGCCGTCAATCAGACGCCAAAATGCGGAACAAAAACTTTTAAAACTGGCGCTATCGCATACTATAACCTGGATCTGCCATTAAGGCTAAACTAACAATCTACAAAGAGGGAAGAAAGGTTATACCGAACGATCCGAGTCCTTCGTTCTTTAACCATCATCCGACGCTCCGTTGCGGCTGCTCAGATCTCGTCGATCTCCGATCTCGTCATCCAGGTGGCACCACATCATCGGATCTTTAAACGGGCTCCCGCCTCTGACTCGAGGCAACTCGGTCATCAAGTTTGCTAGAAGAGATGACCAAGGTTGATGTAGAGAATGAGTTGAATACTTTGTCTCGCTTCGTCCAAAGCCATGGACGAACGGTTAATGAAGTTGCCGTGGGAATCGGGTGATGGAATGAAATGAGCTGTGAAATTCCATACACTGAAAACTATCATAATCTTTTAACCAACAACCATTTCTTTTTCTTACAAGTTGAGAGAGTGAGAGAGGAGGAGGGCCGGCCACATATATAGAGGTGGGGGGCGAGTGTAGGAGAGGGGGAGGTGACAATAAGAAAATATCTCTAGTGTGAACACAAAGTGTGAACACACTTAATGAAATGATGAATCATTAACCTAGTCATCAAGCATTAATGGAATCATTAAATGCAACCATGACTCACTAAACACCTCACCACTTCTAGAACCTTCTAGAAGCTTCGACACTTATCTCAAGAAAAGATAAATCCGTTTTTGACCAAATGTTAAATACGGCTGATAGAAAACTGGAAACTGGCAACTTCCAAAAGTGATCCCGAAACGAATTTCAGGATAACCCCGTAACTGTATAAATATAGCCGCATTTGTATTATGACCGAATACAAATGCAGCTGAGACAAAGATATTATATCTACTCTTTATAATACATGGATCCGGCTTAAACCAAAGCCCACCAGTATTATCAGCCCGAAATATGACACGTGCGTAAACACACGTGCAATTTCCGAACCCTGCCATAAAACCATACGGCCTCTACAACGTTTCACCCGAACTTGGGAAACTATCTGTGGGGGACTCTAATGACTTGTCAGTACCCTAGCAGTGGGTTTAACCACAAGCCGTCAGCGGCACTAGCTATGCTTAACGGCTGCCCATGGACTGACCTCAAGGGAGGCTGATGAGTGAGCTCATCCAGAAACCCTACTAAGCCTAACAGTGATAATGTATATACAGTCCAGTCCGTTCGTCTATGAGTATCGCATATCCGGCCTAGGGGGCTAGTAACGTCAGACCCCCAATAGCTGTATAAGTCGTGTCGGAGACAAGCCCTGAACACCCTGAGATACTACTGGAGTACCTACCAGTAAATCTCACCTGCCTTGGCCAAGGACTTGGTGTAATGGCTTTCCTAGACACAGCGCGACCTCCAACCCCAATATCGGGAGAGACGAATCCCCTGCCGATCCGCTCACGTGCCTCCATGTGGATCGGGAATGTACCCAAAAACTACCTGTTTCCACGACTCCTTTGAGCCGTGGTAGGGTGGAAATCAAAGCACAGTGGGAACTCACACGAGACAAATGACGACCTCAGGTCGATGAACTAACCTGTACACATGTCACCAGGGAACTGCTATCTGACGATATGTATAATACCAACTAGCAGGTTCCCAGCGAGTCATGTCCGGTGTACTTATAACCCAATGAGCACCTGTATACATCTTAGGTGATCCAACTGACACCAGTGGCTTGTGAGACCGGCCACCGCCCCTCGTCGGGGTCTCGACTGTATACACTAGTCTACTCCGGAGTATCGATGCCCTGTCTCGAAACTCCCACGACTAGGGACCACAATTAAGGATATGCTTATAGACCACCCAACTCTCACTTATATGATCGCCCTCATACTGTTGATAGTCAAGCAAGATCCTAAGGGCTCTATCAAAGTGTAATCGTGATCAGTCACCTTAACCTATACACGACTGATAAAGGCAAACCAGATAGCATACTATCATCTCGAGTAAGACTGTCCTACCGGTATAGGTCCTCCACAATCATTGCAATCACGTACCTGCGATCCAATAATTGACTTTGAGGGCACTATATCAAACATATTGTCCGCGGCAGCGCCGGTTTCTAAGTAAAGAAAAGTTTTTGTTTCCGCATTTTATCCTCGGACAGACGGCCGGGGCGTTGCCGTGCACTTACATCTAGATATTGTATAACTATGGTTAAGAATGAGAAAGAGAATATATATATATTTTCATTTCTCATTTTTATTCATAGACTTATCATTATCTTGAGCTCTTCACAAGCCATCATCTTCTTCCTCCTTTCTCTCTTGCTCTCTAGTTTTCTCTTGTGAGCAAAAGAGTCATCAAGTTAGGGTTTTAAAGTGAGAAAACAAACCACATCACCATTCTACACTAGTCTTGCCCATTAGTGTAGAGTGTTAGCTTCCATTTCTGTTAGTTATATGTATGCCCTAGAGGCCATTACTGTACATACGATGTATATTGTAGTGGATGCTTGGACATATATAGGGTGGACTTTCTTGCTCGACATGATAGTATGCTATCTGATTGCACTTTATCTTAACATGTACTCTGATTGTCTCTATGTTACATGTTGATAAAGCCCTTAGGATATGTATTCTACTACTGGGACTATGATTAGATCATACTAGTGGGGCCACGGTAGTCGACGAATACATCCTATAACTGTTCCTAGTCGAGGGTATATCGAGACAGGGCATCGATACACCAGAGTAGACTAGCGTATGCGCATCTTGACCCATATGATGGGCGATGGATGATCCCATATCCATTGGTGTTTGACATCAAGGATGGTGTACGGGTGCTCAGTAGAGAATGGGTACACTGGAAAGAACTCCCAGATGGTATTATACCTCACGTCGATGGCAGTTCTCCGGTGACACTGGTACAGAGTAGTCTGTTGACCCGAGATCGTCATAGAGTCTTGTGTGATTCCCACTGTGCTTTGATTTCCATTATACCACGTCCAAGAGGGCGTGCAAAAAGGTGGCTTTTGGGTACAGTCCCGAATCACATGGAGGGAATGAGCGATAGGAGGGGATTCGTCTCTCCCTGTATATGGAGTTGATGTTGTGTTGTGTTCGATTGGCTATAACCGGAAATCACTGGCCAGAGTTGCTGATATTTACTGGTAACTATTATCAGTAGTTTCTCGAAATGTTATAGACCGCATATCGACACGACTTATCAAGCTACTGGGGTCTGACGTTTACCACCCCTAGGCGAGATATGCGACATATCAGACGACGAGACCGGACTGTACGGGAGTGTTACTGATTGGATTCATAGGAGAATGTATAGGCTTGCTTGTTGATCTTCTGAGCGCTCAATACCTGGGTGGCTGTTACGTTTAGCTGACCGCTTGCAGCTTGTGTGTGTTTGATATGATCATCACCTACTGCCGGCGTATTGACGATTCTTTAGAGTCCTACACAGAGGTTTCTTGGCTCAGGCAAAACGGAGTAGGAGCACATATGTAATATGTGCGGGACCGAGGATAATGCGGTATGTGATACCGTATTGTATTCTCGCGATATGAGATATCGGCCGGGTATATGTGATATACCCGGGTCATCGTATTAGTCGGTTATTTGTGAAATAGACGGATTATCGGATCAAGTGTTGATTCGATAATTTAATGTACAATAATATATATGATATATTAAATTAAATTAACTAATATTAGCTCACTAAAAGATTTATTTTCTCACGGGATAATACATTGATATATATGCGATATATGTTAATTGTATTATTTTCTATTGTTACAAAATATATTGTATATGTGATATATAATATTGTAACATGTTAGGGTTACAAATTTAACAATGGTTTAGGGTTATGCTTGATATTTTGTGAAGATATTATATTAACCCAATCCAAACCATTAACTCTAGTTAATTCTCTACAAGGGTTAACTCCTTCATGCTTAACCCTTAGTTAGATTTGTAACCACTA
Organism: Agapanthus africanus; assembly: GCA_030015575.1. Lineage (NCBI taxonomy): Eukaryota > Viridiplantae > Streptophyta > Magnoliopsida > Asparagales > Amaryllidaceae > Agapanthus > Agapanthus africanus. The sequence goes on from JASDDO010000031.1 coordinate 238,508,476, forward strand.
CAACAATTTTCATTGTTCATCACAAAAGGATTAATTCTTCTTCTTCCTTGACTTCCATCTTGAAAAAGCTTTCTAGTTTTGCTTTTGTGATGAAAGTGAGTGAGAAAAAGATTATAAATGAGAGCAAAAATCCTACTTCATTATCCTCATCCATCCTTGCCATTTAGATGAGGGTGTTCACATCATTTCATGAGTGATAGCTTGTGTTAACGAAACTTCAAGGTAGATCATCTATGTTATCGAAGATCGGAAGCAAGACTGCATCTTTCTCTTCGTGAAGCCTCTCGAGAGTCCGGAACACGATGATCGCAGCGAAGGGACCTCAACACGGAGCTTAAGAAGTGAAGGACCGGATCTACAAAGGTTGTAATCCCTCTCACTTAGTGTTAAAGAGTTTAACATGCTAGTTTTCGCCTAAACCCTAATTTAAAGATCCGGCTTTGGGTTGTTCGGCACGGCTAAATTTTTAATCGGGCATGGTTGATGCCTCGTAGACCCTTGTGCGTGTGCCTAGCAACCCTACAGTGGTATCAGAGCCAAGCTAGAGCTTTAGGCGAAGTCTGAGCGAAGTTTAAAGTCCGATCGAACCCGGAAAACCCCGATTATACCCTTCTCTGGATATTTTTCAACAATGTGCTTTTTTATGAATTAAAAATGCTCAGAAAAACAAGCAGGAAATACTAAGAATTACTGTGAAGTACGGCCTACTAATGCGCTCATATGACCGCGAAACCGCGGCCAAACCAAGGGTTTGGCGGCCGTTCCACGGCAAAAATTATGAATTAGTCCCTGGAATTTCATATATTTATTTTTAGGTCCTTTCTTGGCAATTTTTTCTGGGAATGTTTTAATTCCACTCAAGTGTTGAGTTTTCTAGGGTGTATTGGGGACTCGTTGATTCGATCGGATAATTTAACTTTGTTTAGTTTGTCTGGGTTATTTTTAGAACGTGTTAAAAAGTTCGAACGGATATCAATAACTCACTTTTTGCTCTGCCGGAAAATTTCCAAACGTTAGATTTTTCCGTAGTTTAAGAACGTTCTGAGTCGTGCAAGTAACGCGGTGGACCCTCTAGAAGACAACAAACCTTAACTCGATTATGTGACCGTTTTGAACTGCCTCTAAACCTTAGGGTTTGTGGCAGTACGGCGTGCCACATGTGAGGCATTGGCTTGACCCTTCTACGGCTGGACCATTGGTACAGTGGCATGTGATGGATGTTTTTAAACTAATTTCAAGTGTTGAGAACTATTTGGGAAAACTTGGGTGTTTGATTATTCGATCGGAAAGTTTAACATTGTCTATTTATCTGAAATTTGATACAAAAATTGGAATCCACATGTAGCTATGAGATAACTAATTTGAATGTTATAAATCTAGCGGTTTAGTCTCAGATGATCGGTTGCCACGGGATTTTGATGCGATCAAAGTCCGTCGCAATCACGTAGCGTACCCGGATACTCGCCGGGTAAACTTAATAGATAGCCACTCCCCATAGCCCCGACCAAGTGACTGTAGGAGAACCCCGTCGCCAAAAGCATCCATTCGGGTGCTCGCGGCAGTGGTTTTCCGCCTTAGTGCACTTCGTCGACGGCATCCGGGGGTGCAGCCGTCTACTAAAGTTTGCGACGAGCATTCGATCAGGATGTCGGGAATCTTGTTGAATTGCCCGACTTGATATTGAAAAGAGTTTTCGATAATGAGACTAAAATGCAGGGTTTATAATTGTTAGGCATGCGATTTCTAAGGAATTCATTTGGTTAGGCATGCGATGTCTAAGGAGGTTGTGGATTCCAACTGTTGTAGTTTTTCACTTTCTTTTCTGTGACCGTAAGCGTAGTATGTGGTGTATCGCCGGCTTCGTTGCTATACATCAACGACAATCGGGATACGCATACTTGCTTACGTTGATTATATGAGATATTATGTGTTGTTGTAATATGTTATATTGGATCGTCGTGTTTGAATAGCCGGGGGTTTTATGTGAGATGAGAGTTTTTTTTTTCTTTTTCATTCATGTAAAATTCATTTGTATGTAATATTCTTTTATTGGGGCACTTCCGGGCTGAGGATGATGTCACCATTGTATATTATTTACTTTTCCGCATTAGGTAGACCCAAGGAGGGGAGCACAAGTAACCGGGTTCTAGGGTCCAATGGGAGACCATATCGAGGAGTCGAGACCGGGTCTCTTAACCCTGGAATTGGCAGTGTTGCTTGCCGCTCTCGTAGGGGTCTAGGGATATGGGTTTGGCTATTCATCGCGACCGTGGAATCCATGTTTTATACAGGCTCGTATTAAAAAACGGACGTCCTACTATATCCAATATTTCATATTTATTCTTCTGCTGCAATGTTCTGTGATGAGATCATATTACTGCCTGAGATGAATGTTTATATTATATATATGAGATATATATTATATTGTAGATTTCGTTTCAAATGTGATGCTTGTGAAGCATAATAAAATAGGACTTCATTAATGAGATTAATGAAATAAAAGAAACCTAAAGATGTTGTAGAAACTTATTTAAAAAAAACTGGTAGCTCTAGTTCTTGCTTTGCATAGCGGTGTTTCTTGTAGAACATCCAGCACCTTATTCGATAAGGAAAGAGCCGAGATCCCTTCACCGGGAGTGACCTCTTTAGTGAAACTAGCAGATGCTACAAACTCGGTTTGTCTTTTGATTCCTTCTATAGTTCTTGCTTTGTATAGTGATATTTGTAAAATATCCCGCACCTTATTCGATAAAGAAAGGGCCGACGATCCCTTCACCGGGAGTGACCCCTTTAGCAAAACTAGAAAAGTCTAAAAAACACTCCATTTAAAATCACTCGATTCTACAACGATGTCAAGTTCATTACGCAATGGTTTTCTTAAAAACCTGTCGTAGCCCTCCGTCATTTCAGATAAGTACTGGTTAGTATTCGTGCTACGTTTGTTGACCTTAGCCAAGGCGTAGTGTGCGGTAGCTGATTAGTGCTTATCTGTATAAGCATAAGATGCGATTGAGTTAGGGTAGTCGTGCGACTTTGTTGACCTTAGCCAAGGGTCGTGCGGGTGGGTTTAATTCAATCGGGAAATGACGGGTTGAACTTGGCTAGCATTTATGATTTGTTGACCATAGCCAAGGTCATAAGTTGCTAGGGGCAAAATATTATTGGGAATTTCAAGTGTTGAAATTTGCAATGAGATTGCATTAGGGCTTACATATATCAAACAATCTCCCACTTGAACTAAGGCCAATTATTGGCGTATCTCATACCCAACAGCTCAAAAAGTCGCTCATGCTGCGGCTATGGGACCGTAGCCGCAGCATGTGCGACCTTTTGAGATGTTGGGTATGAGATACGCCAATAATTGGCCTTAGTGCAAGTGGGAGATTGTTGCATATATGTATGTCCTAGAGGCCATTATATGATAGTGGATGTATTTTTTACATGTATATATATATTCAGAGGACATTCTTGCTCGACATGATAGTATGCTATCTGGTTACTTTTTATCCTGACATGTTCACTTGATCATGCTTTAATTCATTTAGTACATGTTGATAAAGCCATGAGGATATTTGCTTGATTACTGTGAATATGATGCAGATCATACCAGTGGGACGTGTGTAGTTTATAAGCATATCCTGAAAAGTCCCTAGTCGTGGGTGTATCGAGACAGGGCATCGATATTCCAGAGTAGACTAGCGTGTACAATTCTTGACCCATGTGATGGGTGATGGATGATCCCATATCCATTTGTGTTTGACACCAAAATTGTATACGGGTGCTCAGTGGAGACTGGGTACACTGGACGGACTCGCTGAGAACTCCTATATAGTATTATATCTATCGTCGGATAGCAGTTCTTAGGTGACACTGGTACAGGTTAGTCTGTAGACCCGAGATCGTCATAGAGTCTTATGTGTTCTCCCGCTGTACATTGATTTCCACCCTACAATGGCTCAACCGAGTCGTGCAAACAGGTGGCTTTTGGGTACAGTCCCGAGACATATGGAAGCAATGAGCTATAGGACGGGTTTCTTCTCTCCCGGTATTGGGGGTTGATGTTGCGATGTGCTCGATTGGCTATATCAGCAAGTCCCTGGCCAGGGCTGATGAGATTTACTGATAAGTGTTGGAGATAGTGCCCTCATAGTCAATTATTGGATCACAGGTACGTGATTGCAATGATTGCGGAGGACCTATACCGGTAGGACAGTCTTACTCGAGATGATAGTATGCTATCTGGTTTGCCTTTATCAGTCGTGTACATGATCAGGTGACTGATTACATGTTACACTTTGATAGAGCCCTTAGGATCTTGCTTTACCACCAACAGTATGATGGCGATCATATACGTGAGAGTTGGGTGGTTTATACGCATATCCTTAACTGTGGTCCCTAGTCGTGGGAGTTTCGAGACAGGGCATCGATACTCCGGAGTAGACTAGTGTGTACAGTCGAGACCCCGACGAGGGGCGGTGGTGGGTCTCACAAGCCACTGGTGTCAGTTGGATCACCTAAGATGTATACAGGTGCTCATTGGGTTATGAGTACACCGGACAGGACTCGCCGGGAACCTGCTAGTTGGTATTATACATATCGTCAGATAGCAGTTCCCTGGTGGCATGTGTACAGGTTAGTTCATCGACCTGAGGTCGTCATTTATCTCGTGTGAGTTCCCACTGTGCTTTGATTTCTACCCTACCACGGCTCAAAGGAGTCGTGTAAACAGGTAGTTTTTGGGTACAGTCCCGAGCCATATGGAGGCACGTGAGCGGATCGGCAGGGGATTTGTCTCTCCCGGTATTGGGGGCGAGGTCGTGCTGTGTCTAGGAGAGCCATTACACAAAGTCCATGGCCATGGCAGGAGATTTACTGGTAGGTGCTCCAGTAGTATCTCAGGGTGTTATTGGACCACACTCCGACACGACTTATACTGCTATTGGGGGTCTGACGTTACTAGCCCCCTAGGCAGATATGCGATACTCAAAGACGAACGGACCGGACTGTATATACATTGTCACTGTTAGGCTCAGTAGGGTTTTCTGGATGAGTTCGCTCATCAGTCTCCCTTGAGGTCAGTCCATGGGCAGCCGTTACGCATTGCTAGTGCCGCTGACGGTTTGTGGTTAAACCCACTGCCAGGGTACTGACGAGTCATTAGAGTCCCCCACAGACAGTTTCCCAAGTTCGGGCGAAACGTTGTAGAGGCCGTATGGTTTTATGGCAGGGTTCGGAAAATGCACGTGCGTTTACGCACGTGTTATTTTTCGGGCAGATGATACTGGTCGGCTTTGGTTTAAGCCGGATCCGAGTATTATATTGAGTAGGTATAATATCTTTGTCACAGTTGCATTTGTGTTCGGTCGTAATACAAATGCGGGTATATTTATACAGTTTCAGGGTTTTCCTGAAATTCGTTTCAGGATCACTTTTGGAAGTTGCCAGTTTCCAGTTTTCTATCAGCCGTCTTTTAACATTCAGTTAAAGACGGATTTATCTTTTCTTGGATGAGGGTGTGTCATGCTTCTAGAAGCTTCTAGAAGGTGATGACTAGGTTAAGTGGTGTTATGTTTTGATTGGTGCATTAAAGGCTTGATGATGTGTATTAGTGACTCATGCTTTGATTTCAACCATTCTTGTTTTCCTTAAGATATTCTTATGTGTTCACATATGATATTTTGTTCTTAAGGTCACTCTCTCCCTCCTCCTACACTCACCCCCCCATCTATATATGGCCGGCCCCCTCTCCCACTCTCACACTTGAGTTTTTCATGGTTGTAAAAAGATATGATAGTATTTGGGGTGCATGGAATTTTACAGTTCATTTCATTCCATCACCCAATTCCCTCGGCAACTTCATTAACCGATCGTCTACGGATTTGGACGAAGTGAGACAAAGTCATCTACTCATTCTCTACATTATTCTTGGTCGTCTCTTTTAGCAAACTTGACGATCGAGTTGCCTCAAGTCAGAGGCGGGAGCCCGTTTAAAGAATCGTCGACGTGGTGCCACCTCGACGAGGATATCGGAGATCGACAAGATCGGAGCAGCCGCAACGGAGCGTGGGATGATGGTTAAAGAACGAAGGACTCGGATCGTTCGGTATTACCTTTCTACACTCTTTACAGTTTGTTAGTTTAGCACTAATGGCAGATCCGAGTTAAAGTATACGATAGCGCCAGTTAAAAAGTTTTTGTTCCGCATTTGGCGTCTGTAGACTGCCGGGGCGCTAGCGTAGACTTACAGTGGTATCAGAGCCTAACCATTTTGCTATGCTAACATGTGCTAACGCGTTTAAAATATCGATCGAACCGGAAATTGAAAACTACAAAATTCCATGCTCACAGTTTCTGTCGATTTCAAATGATCTCGTAAAATTATTCTACATGTCTCAGAAATGTGTGCAGGCTTTTCTAAGAACCCCCACCAAATTTGGGCACGTGACTCCACCAAACCGCCGCGGAACCGCGGTCAAACCCATGGTTTGACCGCGCATCCGCGGCCACTTGGTGAGCTCATGCTCCCAAATTTGTACAGTGGATTCTCTGTTGGATTTTGGGGTTTTTGGTATATATCATTTGCGCCCAGGTTTTGTTACTGTTCACCAGTAAGTCGTGGGGCCCACTTCTTGATATTTGGTCGATCGAAATTTAAACATGTTAGTTTACAGTGCTTACATTATATCTCCGACCGGGAATGTCATTTGATCGGTAAACCGCGTCCGATTGCTATAGTTCTTTTAGACGGGTTTGCGAATGTGACATTCGCGTTGATGTTCTGTATTGTGCTGTGATGTTGCGGATTTGTCGTGGTGGATAGCAGTGTGCAATGGTAGTACAGTTTGAGTTTATTTGTACATTTGATATTGCGGGGCGAGCGTCCAACTTATGGACTGCCGTCACTGCCTGTTGTATAATATTCTTTTGGGGCACGACCAGGTTGCGGTCGATGTACCTATTGTACTATTTTTCATTACTGTACTAGGTTTTGCCCCGAGACGGAGTGCACGGATAGCCGGGTTCTGAGGGGCAACGGGTCCGCATCTCATGGCTTTGAGAAGCAGAGGGGTCCCACTCTAGAATTGGCAGACTATTCGCCGTACTCGTAGGGGGTACAGGTTGACCCAAGGAGGGGTGCCCAAGATTACCGGATTCCGTGGAGTGCTGGGTGGTCCATTCACTATGCTGTAGGAGGCTGCCTCGCTTCAGGTTTTGGCGGGTAACTTGCCGCACCCGTAGGGGTCTAGGTTTCATTGCACAGGTTATCCACACGACAAGGGAACGTCAAGTTTCAGCAGCGGTTCTGTGAAACTCGGGGATCCCAGATATCTGTATTGTTCTGTGATGCTTATTACTTTTCTGTAATGTTGCATATTATCACGCCTGGAGCGATTATTGTATATTGGTTTATATACTATTAGATGTTGTATATGTTTTACACCCGCGCTAGTCCAGTCCCCGCTCTGTCGTTAGTTAAGTAACCTAACGGGTGATGACGGGACCCAGTGACGAATGCGGATGGCATATACGTACATTTTATTTTCGTTCTTTTCTGGTGTGATTAAATGATGGGACTGCGTTGATTCTGATCAACGCAAAGTAAAACAAACCTGTATACAGTTGTTGGAACAATTTAAAAAGTGTTATTGCAAAGACGTTTCCTTTTGTTATGCATAGCGGTATTCAGTGGAATATCCAGCACCTCATTCGACGGGGAAAGGGCCGATATCCCTTCACCGGGACTGACCCCTTGGGCAAAAGTTTGCGTCAGGGTAATAACTTCACTATAGTCGATTACATGTTGCTTTGCATAGCGGTATTCAGTGGAATATCCTGCACCTCATTCCACGAGGAAAGAGCCGAGATCCCTTTACCAGGAGTGACCTCTTTAGCAATAGGTTTTCGCCACTATATTTTAAAAAGCTATCAGGTTCCTTCAGCGATATCAAGTTCACTACGTTAAAGGTTTTTCCGCCAAAAACCAGCCGTAGCCCTCCGTCACTTCTTTTGGGTATTCAGTAGTATTCAAGCTATGTATTTTGACCTAACGCCAAGGCATAGTGTTTGGTAGCTACTGGGTATTCAATTGTTGCATAGATAGATGAGTTGGTTTGGGACAGCCGTTCTGCCATTTTGACCTAACGCCAAGGGCATGTGCGGGTGGGTTCAAATTAACAAGATAGTGATGGGTAGAACTTGGCATGTGACTTATGACATTTTGACCTAACGCCAAGGTTATAAGAGCATGGGGTAAAAACTATATCGGGAGTTTCTAAAGAAACTGAAACTTGCCAAGTATGCGCATACCATCTGGAGTATGAGTAACGTGGATGCATTCCATCACGTTATCATGCGATGAGAGTTGGATCCCGATTCCCACTGATGAGTTGGTTTACTCTTCGGGTAATCCCGATTGATTCTTCTTTAGGTTGGGAGGAGAATTTGACAGGACGGTGGGAGGTTTCCGGATTAGATAAAGTGATGACCATTCTGATCTAGGTTAGAGTGCACGCAGAGTGTTTCTTTTCTCTCTCTCTTTGGCAGCGACCTTTGACCGACCCTAGACTATGACTCAGTGACCAGGTTGACCGAACCTTCTTAAAATACTGGCTTTTGGATTGTCTGAGTTGCATAAGTCATTGCCACTCCTTCTTTTACCCTTTGAATTTCTCAGAACACCCATATTACTACGGATATCCACTTCCATTAGATAGATCCATCGTATGGTTATATACGAACTCGAAGGGACTTCTTCGAGGATGGATCCAGGTTCAGGAGAAATAGAATTGGTTTATTCAGTTGTCTTTTATTATCACCTTCTCTCAGGTTGCGAGAGCTCCTTGGTTTAGGAGAGTACACCTATTACGCTTATTGGATAGTCTTATTCCAAACCATAGGCTGGTGCCGAAAGGTAGGGAATGAAGAAAACCAATTAGCCTAAGTAGGATGTGCAGAAGGTAATATGTAAAGACAAAATAAAGGGATTAGAAAGAGGGCAAAGTAAATTGCGACTGATATCATCCACGACCAAAACCGCGTACTTCATCGCCACTCCTATTTCACCTTTAAAGGAATAAGGTATTATTCAGTTGTCTTTTATCATCACCTTCTCTCGAGATGCGAGTACTCCTTGGTTTAGGAAGGTACGCCTATTATGCTTACTGGATAGTCTTCTTCCAAACCATAGGCTGGTGCCGAACGGTAGGGAAGGAAGAAAACCATTTAGCCTAACGATAGTGTACAGAAGGTAACGACTAAAGACAAATAAAGGGATTTGGGGAGATGGCAATAAAATATACGGTTGAAGTCATGAATTGGATTATGGAAGAGGCATTGCTATGAATACCAGGATACCCCTACGAAACATTTTCATGTTTCAGTGCATTGTTAAAGAAAAACTGTTTTCCCGATTAGACACTTACTCCAAGGGTATGTATTTACCAGGTTCCATTCTCATATCTGTATGGTTTTACAGATGATGATTGGGAGTAAGATATTGGGAATTAGGTGATCATCCTCATTATATCGGAATTCGTTGTAATTGGTGATATTTGAGGAAATCGCCAGAATACAGTTTTCCACCGACAACGCACAAGTTATGAGTTGTTTAACTCAGCGGACTTATACAGAGTATTGTATGTTGTCCAGTGTCCATCAGGACAAAGGGGTAGGTCCTCGTACTATGTTCTGTTTACTTATAACTTCTCTAGTATTTAGACAAGTGTTTCGTAGAAATACAAGGTCTAAGTTTTGAGAAGTTATGGGTATAAGAATAAAGTAGAGAACCAGGTGTCACAAGTATCGGGATTCTTCAAAAAGATCGAAGATGTAGATTCTTGTGATTGGTATTCAGATGATAGTGATGGTTTTGAGAAACGAGTTTTCTCTTTCAGGTTACTCATAATTGGATGGATTCCTAAGTTGAGTAATGCTGATTAGCCTTTTTCCATTAAGTTGATATGCACTGGAGACAGCTGCATGATTTGAATCTAGTTCCAATTAAATAAGTACCAAAGTTTCTATATTGGATATAGAATAGATCGTACCTTAAAAGATGTTAAGGTACGGGGAGTTGTCCAGCTTATGCTTAAAACCAGACTCTGGATAACTCAGGGAACGTTTCTGTAATGGCTGTTTGTGGGTTGACCCTGGCTATGACGAGGGTTGATATTCTACCATATGGAAGATCAATAGTGATATTGTTCTTGACTTGCCACAGTTTTAGTAAAAATGGATCTTTTTCAGAAAACAGTAGTGGGAGTATGGTAGAACTGGAAGTGATTCCAGAACCGTGAACGATTACGGAAAATTTAATAGGACCTATACATTCAATCAGGTTTGACATTCCAATAGCCACTCCGCAGGTATGGTAGGTAACCTCAGACGCCCGAGAGGTACTTCGGTAGCCTCGGAGACGGTGACAGGGAGGTTCTTATCTACCAAGACTTGACACTACTGTTGTTCCAGGATATGAGACCCGGTAGGAGGGTTTTCGTAGTCAGTGGGAGCAGCGGAAGCATAGTGGGCAAGATGCTTATATCTATTTATAGACTTGAGCAGTTATAGCGGAGATAGATCATCTAATTTTGATGTGACAGTCATGGGTTTGACTTCAATCAGAATAAAAGATGGATCTATTAAGAAGGTAGTAGGGTGTGATGTCATGGTATCTGGATGACATACACAAAGTAGGAAGTAAAATTCCTATACTACGATCGGTTGAACTGTGGTCGTCACACAGTTGTTTCTCCAGACAGGATATGGATATAATATTTGACATTCTGATTTCTAGATCTATGGTTTTAGATCTGGATTTGGGTAGTTTCCCAATGTGGGTACTTTGACAGATATTCTAATGGTTTTTGGAATAGTTGACTCCTAGCATGGTGGTGTACCTGCAGGTGATGGAGTCACCCTCTCTAAAGGTGTCTTACAGACTAAAGGGGAGAGGGATGTGCATGATTGGCAGATCACTTGCTTAGGCAATTGAGTCAATCATGAGATGTCAAGTACCACACCAAATGTTGGTTTTGCACTAGATGCAATAAGTTTGTATTAATCCAATCCTGGAGAAATATAAGGAAGCAGTTTTAGAACATAAGTACATGTTCTACGGATTTGATGACGGCAGCCTCCTTCGGGAGACGGTTATCATTCCAAGCTTCAAAGGTGACATGGTTGACAGAGTGATTGTCAGAGTTATAGTTTTCCCTCTGACGAGGGACAGTATTATGGACAGGTGGTCCAAGAGGATACTGTGGGTGGCATGGTGCCGGATACTGATTAGGTTCAGTGATCGATACAGTCTAAGAATTTTGGATTTGGAGTTCATTTATGAACTAGGTCCCATCAGATATCCAGACATATTCTAAGACTGATATTACTCGATTCGGGAGATAGCTTTCTCCGCGAACTTGAGATTAAGAGAGATATAGAAAGAAACTTCTAGGCGGATCCACCCACTAAGGCTATTTCTCGAACACAATAGTTTTACAAACGGGCATTGTGATACTGATTAGTAGAGGAGTTGGATGTTCGGTTTCACACGGGCTGTGAGTAGTCGACATCGCAATAATTAGCCTTGAGTGCAAGTGGGAGATTGTTGGAGATAGTGCCCTCATAGTCAATTATTGGATCACAGGTACGTGATTGCAATGATTGCGGAGGACCTATACCGGTAGGACAGTCTTACTCGAGATGATAGTATGCTATCTGGTTTGCCTTTATCAGTCGTGTACATGATCAGGTGACTGATTACATGTTACACTTTGATAGAGCCCTTAGGATCTTGCTTTACCACCAACAGTATGATGGCGATCATATACGTGAGAGTTGGGTGGTTTATACGCATATCCTTAATTGTGGTCCCTAGTCGTGGGAGTTTCGAGACAGGGCATCAATACTCCGGAGTAGACTAGTGTGTACAGTCGAGAACCCGACGAGGGGCGGTGGCGGGTCTCACAAGCCACTAGTGTCAGTTGGATCACCTAAGATGTATACAGGTGCTTATTGGGTTATGAGTACACCGGACAGGACTCGTCGGGAACCTGCTAGTTGGTATTATACATATCGTTAGATAGCAGTTCCCTGGTGGCATGTGTACAGGTTAGTTCATCGACCTGAGGTCGTCATTTGTCTCGTGTGAGTTCCCACTGTGCTTTGATTTCTACCCTACCACGGCTCAAAGGAGTCGTGCAAACAGGTAGTTTTTGGGACAGTCCCGAGCCATATGGAGGCACGTGAGCGGATCGGCAGGGGATTCTTCTCTCCCGGTATTGGGGGCGAGGTCGTGCTGTGTCTAGGAGAGCCATTACAAAAAGTCCATGGCCATGGCAGGAGATTTACTGGTAGGTACTCCAGTAGTATCTCAGGGTGTTATTGGGCTACACTCCGACACGACTTATACTGCTATTGGGGGTCTGACGTTACTAGCCCCCTAGGCAGATATGCGATACTCATAGACGAACGGACCGGACTGTATATACATTGTCACTGTTAGGCTCAGTAGGGTTTTCTGGATGAGTTCGCTCATCAGCCTCCCTTGAGGTCAGTCCATGGGCAGCCGTTACGCGTTGCTAGTGCCGCTGACGGTTTGTGGTTAAACCCACTGCCAAGGTACTGACGAGTCATTAGAGTCCCCCACAGACAGTTTCCCAAGTTCGGGCGAAACGTTGTAGAGGCCGTATGGTTTTATGGCAGGGTTCGGAAAATGCACGTGCGTTTACGCACGTGTTATTTTTCGGGCAGATGATACTGGTCGGCTTTGGTTTAAGCCGGATCCGAGTATTATATTGAGTAGGTATAATATCTTTGTCTCGGTTGCATTTGTATTCGGTCGTAATACAAATGCGGGTATATTTATACAGTTTCAGGGTTGTCCTGAAATTCATTTCAGGATCACTTTTGGAAGTTGCCAGTTTCCACTTTTCTATTAGCCGTCTTTTAACATTCGGTTAAAGACGGATTTATCTTTTCTTGGATGAGGGTGTGTCATGCTTCTAGAAGCTTTTAGAAGGTGATGACTAGGTTAAGTGGTGTTAAGTTTTGATTGGTGCATTAAAGGCTTGATGATGTGTATTAGTGACTCATGCTTTGATTTCAACCATTCTTTATTTCCTTAAGATATTCTTATGTGTTCACATATGATATTTTGTTCTTAAGGTCACTCTCTCCCTCCTCCTACACTCACCCCCCCATCTATATATAGCCGGCCCCCTCTCCCACTCTCACACTTGAGTTTTTCATGGTTGTAAAAAGATATGATAGTATTTGGGGTGCATGGAATTTTACAGTTCATTTCATTCCATCACCCAATTCCCTCGGCAACTTCATTAACCGATCGTCCACGGATTTGGACGAAGTGATACAAAGTCATCTACTCATTCTCTACATCATTCTTGGTCGTCTCCTTTAGCAAACTTGATGATCGAGTTGCCTCAAGTCAGAGGCGGGAGCCCGTTTAAAGAATCGTCGACGTGGTGCCACCTCGACGAGGATATCGGAGATCGACAAGATCGGAGCAGCCGCAACGAAGCGTGGGATGATGGTTAAAGAACGAAGGACTCGGATCGTTCGGTATAACCTTTCTACACTCTTTACAGTTTGTTAGTTTAGCAATAATGGCAGATCCGGGTTAAAGTATACGATAGCGCCGGTTAAAAAGTTTTTGTTCCGCATTTGGCGTCTGTAGACTGCCGGGGCGCTAGCGTAGACTTACAATAAGTGTTATCAGTAGTTTCTCGATCTGTTATAGGCCATACATCAACATGACTTATTGAGTTATTGGGGTCGACGATACCATCCCTAGACTCGATATGCATATCTGACGAAGAGACTGTACTGTACGATAAGTGTTACCGGTTGGCTCGACAGGAATTTTGACAGGTTCGCTTGTTTTTCTTCTGCTCGCTTAATACCCGGGTGGCCGTTACGTTTAGCTGACCGCTTGCGGCTTGTAGGTGTTTGAAATGATCATCACCTACTGCCGGCGTATTGATGAGTCTTAGAGTCCCATAAAGGGGTTACCTAGCTCAGGCTAAACGTTGTGGGGGTGCATATGGTGATATGCGCGGGTGCCCGCATCATAATCTGGCGTTTTCTATTGGTCGGGTCGTATATGATATGACCGGTTTATTAAATCAATTGTTGATTTAATATTAATGACCATTAGCCATTTTACTTATAACCTTTTCTTTATTTATTGTATGCATGAATGTATGAATGTACATATGATGATATAAATGCACACATGCATGCATACATGTGTCATGGTTTTTTATACATTGGAGATGGCTATACAAGACTCACATGGTAAAGATATTTATTTATTTTTGATTATTGATTAAAGAATTAATAAGGATTAAATCATGGTTGCTTTGCTTCTACACTCTTCTTAAGTCTACCGTGACTTGAACCATGGTTTAGTCTCTAATTCATTCTTTAACTCACTAACAAAATATCTAGATATTTTTAAACCATGGTTTGGAGTGAGTGTGACTCTCTCATATATTCTTTATTCATTTTATTTTTGGCATAACAATTATCTTGAGCTTGCAAAGCCATTTCCTCCTTCATCTTCCTCAAAGCTTACTACCTCTTTTAAAGTGAGTGAAGGAGATAAAAAGAAAAGATTTTTAAGTGAGATCCAAATTCACATCACCAATCTACACTAATATAGCCCACTGGTTTAGGTTGTTTGCATCACTTCTACTTTGTTCTAGTGAAGCAAGAAGCTTGAGCCATGGTACTCCGCGGTGGATCGTCGTGGACAATGAAGAACTCAAGCGGACCCGTACAAACACCAACTCGATCCAAGGAGTCACAAAGGGGAGATCTACAAAGGTTGTATTTCTCATCTCTTAGTGGTAAATTCTCTTTTAGTATGTGATACTATGTTTTGTTGCTCTAAATTTCTAGTTTGATCCTAGTTTAGTTTGCATAGCACCCTAAAATTTTAGTTGTAGCATGCTTGATGCAAGACAAACACTTGTGTGGTGCTAAGGAAACCTAACAAAAGGTCAGGCCCAACCCCTAAGACCACCACAAGGCAGCCTTGGGGGGTGGTGACCCGAGACCACCCTAAAAGGGCGCTCTCGGGTCTGCCTCCCCTTAGGGGCCACCTCGTGGTGGCCCCCGAGGGTGGGTATCCCCTGGGCCCCTAAGTCCACAGTTAATTTTACCCCCTTCGCCTCTGTGAAGATAGACTGGTTTTGAGTTCGTTTTGACTCCCGGATTTGCTTAAAACGCTTGCCTTTAGGACTTTAGCTCACTGGATTTTCATGTTTTCGAAAATTGGTTTTGTTTGCTTATTATACGCAAAATTCTAACGTCGTGGTTCTCTTTACTTTCTTTTGTGATGCGTACATGTGTTGTTTAATGTCTTCTAATTTCTATACGTCGATTAGAAGGGGCTGCACGTATCTTGTTTATCTGTGGTGTTGCTTGTGATATCTTTGAGATGGTTTTGACGGATTGTCGTGATGGATAGCCTATAGTGCAATGTTTGTTGTACAATTTTGATTCATTTGTACATTCTGATAGTATGCTATCTAGTTTGTCTCTATCATCATGTACATTTATTATGAGGTATTACCTGCTGGGAACATAGGCACACTAGCAAGCTATTTTTCGAAATTGGCAACATGGATTTCAAAAATTTCTAGTTTGCTAAAGTTCCGAAACCATGAATTGAACTAAAGAGCTAGAACTTGCATACAAAAACATGTGGGCTAAACTAATCTGTTGGCTATAGTGCCCTCAAGTCAATTATCGGATCGCAGGCACGTGATTGCAATGATTGAGGGAGGACCTATACCGGTAGAACAGTCTTACTCGAGATGATAGTATGCTATCTGGTTTATCTTTATCAACGTGTACATGCTTCAGGTGACATTACAGATCACTATTACATGTTGATAGAGATCATAGGATTCTTTCTTGACTACCAGCAGTATGATGGCGATCATATACGTGAGAGTTGGGTAAGCACATCCTTAAAATGTACCTAGTCGTGGGAGTTTCGAGACTGGGCATCGATACTCCGAGAGTAGACTTGTGTATACGGATCGAGACCCCGACGAGGGGCGATGGATGGTCCCACAAGCCATTGGTGTTAGTTGGTTCACCTAAGATAGTATACAGGTGCTCATTGGGTTATGAGTACACTGGACGGACTCGCCGAGAACATGCTAGTTGGTATTATACCTATCGTCAGATAGCAGTTCCCTGGTGACATGTGTACAGGTTAGTCTATCGACCTGAGATCGTCATTTGTCTCGTGTGAGTTTCCACTGTGGTTTGATTACTACCCTACCACGGCTCAAAGGATTCGTGCAAAACGGTTTTAGTTAGGTACAGTCCCGAACCACACGGAGGCAGAGAGCGGATCGTCAGGGGTTTCGTATCTCCCAGTATTGGGGGTTGATATCGCACTGTGTTTGGAGAGCCATTACACAAAGTCCTTTGCCAAGGCAAGTAAGATTTACTGGTAGGTATTCCAGTAGTTTCTCAGGGTGTTCTGGGCTACACACCGACACGACTTATACCGCTATTAGAGGTCTGACGTTTACCATCCCCCTAGGACTGATGTGCGATACTCATAGACAAACGGACCGGACTGTACGGATATTGTCACCGTCAGGCTCAGTAGGGTTTTAGGATGAGTTCGCTCGTCATCCTCCCTTTCGCTCAATCCCTGGGCAGCCGTTACGTACAGCTTGTGCTATTGATGTGCTTGTGGTTAAACCCACTGCCAGCGTATTGACGAGTCTTTAGAGTCCCACACAGAGAGTTTCCTAAGTTCGGGCGAAACGTTGTAGAGGCCGTATGGTTTTATGGCAGGGTTCGATCATATACGTGCACTCGTGCACGGATTATGATCGGACGAATCATAATAGTGGGCTTTGGTTTAAGCCGGATCCTAGAATTAGATTGCTGGATTGTTTTCGTCTCGTTGTATTCGTATTCTGTCGGAATACGGATGCAGGTTTGTATATACAGATGAGGGGTATTCTTGTGATCCGTTACGAGTTTACTTTAGAAGTTGCCATTCTCTTTTTTTATTAAACATTTAGTTTAATGTTTAATTATGTGGAAATTGTGAGTGCAAGTTTTGGCCTTGAGCATTGAATGTGGCATGTGCAATTTGGCGACTCAAGGTGTGTTTACTTGTGCCATGCCTAATTCTTTATTGATTTTATTTTGTGGGATATTTTGTAGAGAGAGGGGCAGTCACAATATTGCCTTGGGATTTTTTCTTGAGTTGTTTTGATATGCTCACAATATATCTCACACAATAGCTAAGCCATTTTCTTCACTAGCTAAAACTTAAGCTCACAACTTCTTCCTCCAATGGCTTCTTCTTCAACCTCCATCCAGACCATCTCATGTGTTGAGAATCCATGGATGTCTTGAGACAAAATGATCACACACACTCTCTATTTCATCTTGGGCACCTAGGCTAGCAAACTAGTTGCTCGAGCTGCTTTGGTTTAGAAGCGGGAGCCCGTATAAAGAATCCTCAACGTGGAGCCTCTTCGACGAGGGAGACCGGAGAGCGAACTCGCCCGGGGCAGCCGCGACAAGCTTGGGATGATGTTTAAAGACCGAAGGACACGGATCGATCGGTATAACCATCACTAAACTCCTCTTTGCATGTTTGCTAGTATAGTGTATTTGGTTCGATCTTGTGCGGGTTTTGTTTGCGCCAATGTTTTTAAAGTTTTTGTTCCGCATTTGGCCACGGAATGATGGCCGGGGCGCCGACAAAACAGTCACGACCCGAAGTTCGGCCCGTAACCGGCAATTAACCACGTTGTTAGTGTTTATGCCCTAGAAGGCCATTACTGTATCATACTAGTTTGTATATTACTTAATGGAAGCTTGGGATATTCACATGTATATAACAGTATTGCTAAACATGGTAGTATGCTACTTGGTTTTTCTATCTTAATATGTGAGTATACGTATTGATAGAGCTCTTAGGATCTTGCTTGACTACTAGCGTTGTGATGGCAATCACACTAGTGGGGGTTGGGTAGTCTACAAGCACATCCTTATTCAGGTCCCTAGTCGTTGGATTATCGAGACAGGGCATCGATACTCCGGAGTAGACTAGTGTGTACGCTTCTCATCCCAGTTGGGGAGATGGTCTGTCCCACAGCCGTCAGTACGTCGTACTGGAGATAGTATGCAGGTGTTCGTTAGGCTACGGGTACACCGGACAGGACTCACAGGAAACTGTTGGTTGGTTTTATACCAGTCGTCAGTGAACAGTTCCCAGGTGACATGAGTACAGCATAGTCCGCAGACTTGACACTGCTACTTCGCCTCGAGTGTGTCCCACTGTTCTTAGATTGCTACCCTACCGCGGCTCAAAGGAGTCGTGCAAACAGGTAGCAGTTGGGTGCAGTCCCGAGCACTTGGAGGCAGTGGCGGTTAGACAGGATTCGTCTCTCCCGGTATTGGGGGTTGATATCGCGCTGTGTCAGAGAGCCATTACGCAAAGTCCCTGGCCAAGGCAAGCGAGATTTACTGGTAGGTTCCAGTAGTTTCTCAGGGTGTAAAGGGCTTCGTTCCGACACGACTTATACGGCTATTAGGGGACTGACGCTTGCCGCCCCTCTAGGCCCGATATGCGATAGTCTTAGACGAACGGACCGGAATGTATGGAGATTGTCACAGCAGGCTCAGTAGGAGTTCAGATGGGTTTCCTCATCGGCCTTCTTATCGACATCTACCTGGGGACCGTTACGTACAGCTAGTGCCGCTTGCGGTCTGTGGTTAAACCCACTGCCAGCGTAGTAGTCGAGTCTCTAGAGTCCCACACAGAGAGTTTCCCTACTTCAGGCGAAACGATATAGAGGTCGTATGGTTTTACGACAAGGGTTCGGACGCATACGTGTGTTTACGCACGTACGACTTTCGGACAGTTTTTACTAGTCGGCTTTGTTTTAAGCCAGTTACTAGTATCCGGTTTTTGGATTTTGCAGTCTAAAGTTTTTCCGTGTTTTCACGGATAGGAGGGGCGTTCTCGTAATTGCGCGAGAAGCTTCTAAAAGATGGTGACTAAGGAGGTTAAGGTGGCATATACATTGAATGAGATTAGTGAGTCATATGAGTGATTCATCCATGTCATTAATTCATCATAAATGCTTAATGACTCATGGTAATGAATCACCATTAGATATTTATGAAGCATGATTATTCATCATTTGATTTTCTTTTATTGATAAATCTTAATGCTTCATATATATTATGATAACTCATTTTCTCATATCAATTATCATTCTCACCTTCTCTCTCCTCAAGCTTCCTCTCTTCAAACCCTAATCCTCCCCTCTCATGTGTTGAGTACAAGGATTAGTTAGACTACTTAATCCATAACCCTCACTCTATATCATCTAGGTACTTTGATTAGCACTTAAAGAAACCTAGTTGCCTCAAGTTTAGAGGCAAAGCTTGGAGTAAAGCTCTCGTGGTGGATCGTCTACTACTTGGAGAAGGTCGAGGAGGAGGTGGAGTTCGTAAAGACGAAGGACACGGTTCTACAGGTATAATCACTTCACATAGTAGTTTAGAACTCCTATGTTAGTTGTTAGTTATCGTTTAGCTTCGATTCATGCGGTTAGTCGATGTTTAAGCAAACAACAAGATCGTTTTTCATATTTCCGCCTCCCCGCAATTCGTGGAGTGTTGTACATCGACTTACAGTGGTATCAGAGCCTCGCTAAACAATAATTAACTCATTAGAAAAGTCGTAAGTATTTCGAACGCAAAAAGGAACCGGAAAGATCATCGTTTTACACAGTTTCTGTCGAAATTTAAACAGGCCCTAAAAATTTTTCAGGGACCAGCAGAATAACAAGCAGGAAATTTTAGGGGTACAAAAGAAATTTGGTCGCGTAGCTCGGTTAACTTGCCGCGGAACCGCGGCGGATCCATGCGATTCGCCGCGGATCCGCGGCCGAGTTAGGGCCGAGTCGGCCCAAATTTCTACAGTAACTTTCTGGTGTTAACAGTGATATTTCTGGATGTTTAGTTTTCTGCTCAAGTCACTGGTGCACAGAGAAGTATTGGAGTAGAATCTATAGTGTTTTGCTCGATCGAAATTTTGCGATGTTTGCTAATTTGATTATATCTGTGTTTGTATAATGTGTTCGTAAACCTCCCCTAACTGCTAGTATGTCGGTTGGCAGGGGGTTGCATATTTCTGTAATGGTTTTTACTGTTTGTGGATGTGAACTGTATTGGACTGTTGTGATGTTTAGCCGGGGTTTGTGATGGGTTATTATTTTTATTCATTCGATGTAATTGTAATATGTTGTATTATTATTTTGCGGGGCACATCCAGGTTGCGGTTGTAGCCACCGTTGTATTATTTCATTTTACTGTTTTTGCTCTTAGGATAGACCCAAGGTGGGGTGCACAAACTACCAGGTAATTTGAAGTGTTTAGTGGCCTACTCACTTTGTTGAGGGAGACCGCTTCACTTCGGGTATTTGGCGGGTAGTTTGCCGTACGCGTAGGGGTCTAGGGTGGGGTAATGGCTATTCATCACAACTGTGTAATCCGTCTTTTATTGCAGGCTCTAAACAAATACGGATTGCTTGCAAATCCAAAAAGGTTCATATGAGATCTGGAATGCCTATTATTGCGTCTGACGAATGTACAATGTCTATATATGATAGCTATTTAGACGTCACTTATGTTTTACACCCGCGCTAGCCCAGCCCCCGCTCTGTCGTTAGTTAAGTAACCTAACGGGTGATGACGGGACCCCGTGGCGAATGCGGATGGCATAAGAGGACGTTGTATTTTCGTTGTTTTCTGCAATGATAGGTTAATGATGGGACGCATTATTTATAATGCAAAGAAAATAAACAAAAAGTTGAATCGTTGGAACAATTTAAAAGAAACCACTCGGTTATTTTAAAAGAGCAGAATTTTTAATTGCGGAGCTTTAACCACTCCTTTTAAAAAGTTATCAGGTTCTTTCGATTATATCAAGTTCACTACGTTCACGGTTTCGCCAAAACCAGTCGTAGCCCTCCGTCATTTCTTATGGATGGTCAGTAGTATTCAAGCTATGTTTGTTGGCTTTCGTCAAGGCATAGTGTTTGGCAGCTGCTGGGGTATTCATTTATTGCATAGATAGATGAGTTGGTTTGGGACAGTCGTATAACCTTGTTGGCTTTCGTCAAGGGTATATACGGGTAGGTTCAAATTAACAAGATAATGATGGGCAGAACTTGACATGTGTTTTATGATTTGTTGGCTTTCGTCAAGGTCATAAGAACATGGGGCAAAAATATATATCGGGAATTTCTAAAGAAACTGAAATTTGCAAAGAGATGCATACCATTTGGAGTTTGATGAATGTTGGTAGGATTCCTTAAACATTATCATACGATGATATTTAGATCCCGATCCTACTGTGAGTATATGCTACTTATCAGGAGATTCGTCACTTAACGATCAATGCTATAAACCAAGTAGGTGTCAAGAAAGGTGTCAGCGGGGTTACTTCCCCAGAGAAAAGAGGTTATTTAATTAAGGAACTTTGCGAAAGCGTTGGAAAACCTCCCTCGAAGTACCGACACTAGCCTGGATGAACGGTTAAGCAAGTATTGTACAGTGAGAATAGTCCTGGCTAATTCTTCTTTTCTGGTTTAAGGAAGGATTCGAGAAACAGTGGGAGCCATCTAGTTTAGATAAATTAAAAACCAATCTAAACTTACAAGAGCATCATGCTAAAGTGTTTTCTTCTCCCTCTCTCATTGCAGCAACCTTGTGACCATGTCTAGGTTACATCTAGATAACAAGTTGACTGAATCTAGCTTTTATGACTGGCAAAGGTTTGTCCAGATGACCATTGCCTATGACAAGCTGGACCACCCTATTACTACTCAAGATCCCGCCGTCCCAGGTCCAGTTTCCACCGTCGTGGATATGGATATCCGTCAGACAAAGGAAAAGGTAAAGCGAAAGCCAAGTGCCTCGTGTTGGCTTCAGTTGATGGTATAAATCAGAAGCAGCATGAGAAGATGGACTATGTTTCCATCTTTCTCCATGACAAAGATTTATATGGAGAGCAATCTCATATCGCAAGATATGAGGCCTCGAACGAATTAATTCAAGCGAGGTCGGCTGACGGGTCATCTGTAAGGGACGACGTCCTTACGATGACTAGTTATATTGATGAGCTCAAGGACCTGGAGACCACGTTCGGAAACAGGTCATATGCTGACTTATTTCTACAGTCCCTACCCTCTACTTATACCCTGAAAGAAACGAGGGAGACACAAGCTCTGCTTAATGGGGGACCTTCTTCTTCTACATACAGGGCGAAAGCAAAGGATGAAAAGAAGAAGACCTCTACAAAGCCGATATACAGTGTCAGTAAAGTAGGAGGAAAGAGAAGAGCAAAAGTTTCGGGACTTGGTGTAGGCAAGAAGGGATGTTCCTATTGTTATAGGAACGGACATTGGCAGAAGGATTGCAGGGCTTTGGAAAGCCAGTAGCCAGGATACGAAGCATGTTGTGGCTTCAGCCTCAAGTGTGTTTGTAATTGAGAACTGTTTGTCAATTAACTCTACTTCCTGGGTACTAGATACCGGTGCAGGATCTCATATCTGTAATTCGTTACATGCTTTGAGAAACCGTAAAGTTATAAGGATAGGTGATTTGTCTCTCAGAGTTGCAAGCGGAATGAGCGTGGACACTGAATCCGTGGGAGAATATCGCCTAGAATTGACAAGTGGGCAGATATTGATTCTACGTAACGGTCTGTATATACCAAGTTTGACTTGTAATATCATATCAGTGTCCTCACTTTCAAGAGAGGGATATGACTTTACATTCGTATGCGATGTACTTCACATCCACCTAAATCAAGTTCTGATTGGGTCCGGTACATTAGATGACGGTATATACGTATTGAATCAAGCTCAAGTTTTCAATGTCCAGAACACACTTAAAAGAATGTCTCCAGAAATGAATCAGGCTTTCTTATGGCATTGTAGACTAGGTTACATCAATGAAACACGATTAACGAAGTTACATAGAGAAGGATATTTGAATCCGTTCGAATATCAATCTTATGCCACTTATGAATCTTGTCTCATGGGAAAGATGACAAAGTCTCTGTTTACTGGACACGGAGTAAGAGCGAGCGAGCTCTTAGGACTCGTACACAGTGACGTGTGCAGTCCAATGTCTACACATGCGCGAGGTGGTTATTCCTACTTCATTACTTTTACGGATGATTTCTCTAGGTATGGACATGTCTTCTTGATGAAGCATAAATCCGAGGCCTTTAAGAAATTCCAGGAATACAAAAATGAAGTGGAAAACCAAACAGGCAAAAGTATTAAGACACTGAGGTCTGATCGAGGTGGTGAATACTTAAGTGCCGAGTTCCTGTGTTACTTAAAAGAGAAAGGAATTCTCTCTCAGCTTACTCCTCCATACACACCACAACATAACGGTGTATCGGAAAGGAGGAATCGAACCCTATTGGATATGGTTCGTTCCATGATGAGTAAGGCTGAGTTACCGTGATCATTCTGGGGTTATGCGCTAGAATCAGCGGCATATCTTTTGAACAAGGTTCCAACCAAGACTGTGCCTACCACACCATATCAGATGTGGAGTGGGAAGAAACCCTATCTTCAGTATCTGAAGACATGGGGATGTCCAGCTTTTGTAAAAAAGCAGCATCCGGACAAGCTCGAGGCACGTTCAGTAGAGTGTAAGTTTGTGGGATATCCAAAGAACTCCATGGGATATTGCTTCTACTACGCAGAGGAACCAAAGGTTTTTGTTTCTCGTCATGCCCGCTTCTTAGAAACTGAATTTTTAGAAAATCAGAAGAGTGGGAGCGCAGTAGAACTGGAAAAAATTCCAGAACCACAAGCTGATACTGAAAGTTTGGTAGAACAAGAAGTTTCAGAAGAAAGGGACATACCAGCGCCTATCCGCAGAAGTAGTAGGCAGTCTCATCTGCCCGAGAGATACTACGGTTTTCTCATAGACGGGGATCGAGAAGATTGCGTCATTGATAATGACGACCCTACTAGCTTCCAGCAAGACATTCAGAGCGGCGACTCGGTAAAATGGCTGGATGCAATGCGGACCGAAATGGAGTCCATGTACACTAAAAAAGTATGGACTTTGGACACTGCTCCAGATGGGGTAAAACCCGTAGGATGCAAGTGGATCTTCAGAAAGAAGATTGGTGTAGATGGACAGGTTGAAACCTATAAGGCTAGACTTGTTGCAAAGGGTTTCCGTCAAAGACCTGGTTTGGACTATGACGAAACCTTTTCTCCAGTGGCTATGCTGAAATCCATTCAGGTCCTTCTTGCTATTGCTGCCTTCCACGATTATGAGATCTGGCAGATGGACGTAAAGACGGCCTTTCTAAATGGAAATTTAGAAGAGAGCGTCTTTATGGATCAGCCAGAGGGATTCATTCAGAGTGGGAGCAGCGGTAAAGTATGCAAGCTGCTTAAGTCCATTTATGGACTAAAGCAGGCATCGCCGAGTTGGAACATCTGTTTTGATGATACTTTCAAAGAATTCGACTTTATCAAAAATCCAGATGAACCATGCATATACAGTAAGATTGTAGGGAGAGTTGTTGTATTCCTCGTCTTGTACGTCGATGACATTCTCCTAATAGGAAATGATATTCCTATGCTACAGTCAGTCAAAAGATTCTTGTCATAGAAATTCTCCATGAAGGACCTGGGTGATGCCACCTATATTCTGGGGATCCAGATCTATCGTGATAGATCAAAGAGGATGTAGGGACTTTCACAGTCCAGGTACATAGACACTATATTGAAAACATTCAGTATGGAAGATTCTAAGCGCGGTAGCCTACCGGCTTGTCACGGAATCACCCTCTCCAAAGAGATGTCTCCCAAGACTGATTTGGAAAGGGAACGCATGTCGATTATACCCTACGCTTCTGCGGAAGGATCTATAATGTATGCGATGTTATGTACCAGAGCAGATGTAGCATACGCATTGAGTGTTGTAAGCCGGTATCAGGCAAACCCAGGGGAGAATCACTGGATAGCAGTAAAGAACATTCTCAAGTACCTGAGGAGGACTAAGGAGATGTTCTTGGTTTACGGCGGAAAAGAACTCAGGATAGAGGCCTATGCTGATTCCGGCTTCCAGAGTGACAAGGATGACTCCAACTCCATGTCGGGTTATGTCTTTACCCTCAATGGAGGGGCGGTCTGTTGGAAGAGTTCCAAGCAGGACACCGTTGCTGACTCGACGATGGAAGCAGAGTACATAGCTTCTTGCGATGCCGCAAAAGAAGTTGTCTGGATGAAGAAGTTCCTCACAGAACATCAGGTGGTTCTTACCAGTGTTGGTCCAATACCTCTGTATTGCGACAACAACGACGCTATAGCTTTAGCGAAGGAACCCAGGTCCCATCAGAAGTCCAGACACATCTTAAGGCGGTATCGCCTGATCAGGGAGATCGTAGATCGCCAGGAGATCGATGTAAAGAGAGTAAATACAGAGGATAACATTGCTGATCCATTCACTAAGGCCCTACCTCAGATTCAGTTCGAGAGGCTACTCGAGATCATCGGTCTTCGATACGCCAGTACATGGCCCTAGTGCAAGTGGGAGATTGTTAGTGTTTATGCCCTAGAAGGCCATTACTGTATCATACTAGTTTGTATATTACTTAATGGAAGCTTAGGATATTCACATGTATATAACAGTATTGCTAAACATGGTAGTATGCTACTTGGTTTTTCTATCTTAATATGTGAGTATACGTATTGATAGAGCTCTTAGGATCTTGCTTGACTACTAGCGTTGTGATGGCAGTCACACTAGTGGGGGTTGGGTAGTCTACAAGCACATCCTTATTCAGGTCCCTAGTCATTGGATTATCGAGACAGGGCATCGATACTCCGGAGTAGACTAGTGTGTACGCTTCTCATCCCAGTTGGGGAGATGGTCTGTCCCACAGCTGTCAGTACGTCGTACTGGAGATAGTATGCAGGTGTTCGTTAGGCTACGGGTACACCGGACAGGACTCACAGGGAACTGTTGGTTGGTTTTATACCAGTCGTCAGTGAACAGTTCCCAGGTGACATGAGTACAGCATAGTCCGCAGACTTGACACTACTACTTCGCCTCGAGTGTGTCCCACTGTTCTTAGATTGCTACCCTACCGCGGCTCAAAGGAGTCGTGCAAACAGGTAGCAGTTGGGTGCAGTCCCGAGATCTTGGAGGCAGTGGCGGTTAGACAGGATTCGTCTCTCCCGGTATTGGGGGTTGATATCGCGCAGTGTTAGAGAGCCATTACGCAAAGTCCCTGGCCAGGGCAAGCGAGATTTACTGGTAGGTTCCAGTAGTTTCTCAGGGTGTAATGGGCTTCACTCCGACACGACTTATACCGCTATTAGGGGACTGACGCTTGCCGCCCCTCTAGGCCCGATATGCGATAGTCTTAGACGAACGGACCTGACTGTATGGAGATTGTCACAGCAGGCTCAGTAGGAGTTCAGATGGGTTTCCTCATCGTCCTTCTTATCGACATCTACCTGGGGACCGTTACGTACAGCTAGTGCCGCTTGCGGTCTGTGGTGAAACCCACTTCCAGCGTAGTAGTCGAGTCTCTAGAGTCCCACACAGAGAGTTTCCCTACTTCAGGCGAAACGATATGGAGGTCGTATGGTTTTACGACAAGGGTTCGGACGCATACGTGTGTTTACGCACGTACGACTTTCGGACAGTTTTTACAAGTCAGCTTTGTTTTAAGCCAGTTACTAGTATCCGGTTTTTGGATTTATACAGTCTAAAGTTTTTCCGTGTTTTCACGGATAGGAGGGGCGTTCTCGTAATTGCGCGAGAAGCTTCTAGAAGATGGTGACTAAAGAGGTTAAGGTGGCATATACATTGAATGAGATTAGTGAGTCATATGAGTGATTCATCCATGTCATTAATGCAGCATAAATGCTTAATGACTCATGGTAATGAATCACCATTAGATATTTATGAAGCATGATTATTCATCATTTGATTTTCTTTTATTGATAAATCTTAATGCTTCATATATATTACGATAACTCATTTTCTCATATCAATTATCATTCTCACCTTCTCTTTCCTCAAGCTTTCTCTCTTCAAACCCTAATCTTCCCCTCTCATGTGTTGAGTACAAGGATTAGTTAGACTACTTAATCCATAACCCTCACTCTATATCATCTAGGTACTTTGATTAGCACTTAAAGAAACCTAGTTGCCGTAAGTTTAGAGGCAAAGCTTGGAGTAAAGCTCTCGTGGTGGATCGTCTACTACTTGGAGAAGGTCGAGGAGGAGGTGGAGTTCGTAAAGACGAAGGACACGGTTCTACAGGTATAATCACTTCACATAGTAGTTTAGAACTCCCATGTTAGTTGTTTGTTATCGTTTAGCTTCGATTCATGCGGTTAGTCGATGTTTAAGCAAACAACAAGATCTTTTTTCATATTTCCGCCTCCCCGCAATTCGTGGGGTGTTGTACATCGACTTACAGACGCAACGTCTACATGCGTAACGCGACTAAGTAAGCCGAAACCCAGAAATCAAAACCATTTAAAAGTAGTGAGTGTTGAAAACATTAGTTTAAAAACATTTAGAAAACTCGAGTAAGAATCATTAAAGTTTAAGTTGTTTTCTTAAAAATTTCGGCTGCATCCCCTTTGTAAAAACTAACCACGAAAACGGGTACAAAACATGATATATGTAAAAATGACATATAATAAGAATAAAGCATCCCTAAACGGGAGCAATCACGTCCAACGGCGGAAAAAATCACCACAAGAATAATATACGACGCCGTAGCGAAGAAATGAGCAATATAAGGGGAAAAATATCATGAAAGATAAAACCGCATAAATAAAGTCGGCTCGCAACGAGCTCGACACCAGAGTACAAAATAATATACATCGTCCTCACCACTAGTCTCTAAGTCAATACATGAATAGTAGATGGAGAGTACTAGATACAATAGTGTGTACAACTGGAAAATAAACGGATACCGCAAAAACCCACCTATCAGCAAAAGGGCTCACATGCCAACTGCAGCGGTATCCGTAGCAAAAAGATACAAGGAAGTAGCCCTGCCGCAACTACTCTGAGGGGCAACCTGCAAACACTGTGGCACAACGGGAGTGAGTTTCCAACTCGTGAATTGTAGATAACATATAAAGTTAATCGCGAGTATGCACGTACCGCGATACTCTAACATATGCCAACAGATAACATCTATATGTGTGGAGCAAGGTATGTAATAATCATGCATAACAAGTGCAATCTAATAGCGTCTCTATATGATGAGCAGGGTATGCAATAATCATGCATAACAAGTGCAATCTAATAGCAACTCTACATAATGAGCAGGGTATTCAATAATCATGCATAGCGAGTGTAAGCTAATACATCTATATATAATGAGCATGGTATGCAATAATCATGCCAAAGTACACTATGAGATACTACGACAACAGGATGAGATGCATAACAATGAATGCTGAGCATGGGATAAAATAACATCTACACGGAATGTCAACGTGGAAAAATAACCGGTGTCCATCAATGCACCCAAATCCCAGAAACAACTCAGGCGCCGTCACTCTAATCGGCCCTCAAATCATGTAATCTCATAGAATCGTGAGTGCCCAACATCGGCACTCGAAATATCATGAAATAATCGTGCCCAGCATCGACACGCAAATCCTCATGTATCGGGCTCCGTCAGTCCAGATCGGCCCACGGGCTCCGTCTGCGGAATCGGCCCTCGGCCCCGTCAGTACAGGTCGTCCTGTATCCATCTATCGACTCTGGTCAGTGTCCTCCGGATAATCGCCAGGTCCAACCAATCACCGGTAGGTAGTAATCCCTCTGCCAGGCTCACCGTCTACTGCACAGCGATCTGTTCTCTCCCCGGGGTACCATACTGGGTCCACCATGTACCCGCAATCGGCCTCATCCAGCTCCTCGATTCGGGTTCACATGTCACACGTCTCAGAACCGAGAAAACGCATGGTGGACGCACTGAAATATCATATCAAGACAAACCGGGTTTTCAAAACTGTGCGTATTTTCTTAAAATAATACAACGGTTCTCAAATCCAGAAATCATATGAATCCGAAACTCAATGCGTAAATCCATGCAATGTGCCGTATGACACTAAGAGTAAAAAGGGAAAACTGCTCTTTTTAAAAGGATCCAGTTTTGAAAATATCTCATGCGGTCCCTATTTTCTAGAAATCAATTCAATATCATCCATGTATGTAACATATGTATGTATATAGGTATGAATATGCAAGTGGATATATACAGAAATATGAGTGTAACAAGGTATATGTGCACTAATATGGATATACAATATGACTTGTGCTCAATATAGGTATATCATGTATGTGTGCATCAATGTCAATATACAGTATGAATGTGCGCGATATAGGTATATCATGTATGTGTGCATCGATGTCAATATACTGTATGAATGTGCACAATATAGGTATATCCTGTATGTGTGCACCAACATGGATAACATATATGAATGTAGCAGTATGCGTGCACCAATATGGATAGATATATATCAAGGTATGTGTATATACATCTATGAGTGTAGCAATGTATATATGCACTAATATGGATACACAATGTGTATGTGCGCAATATGAATATATCAACGTATATATATGCCAATATGCGATAAGGTCGTGTCTAATCATCAATGATGCGGTACTCAAAACGATGTATGATTCGTAGCAATCCTATAGTGCGAGTGTCATGGCAATCACTAACGGTGTGAGTGTAACATACAAATAGTGCTCGTGCAGCTTGAACCGTTAGTGACAGTGCGGTGTTATAAAACTACCATTTCTATATGCAACAAAGAGGGGTATGCTACAATAGTACCTATGCGCGAGCAATATACATATAAATATATGCGACTACAATATCCTATCACGCCCTGACGCTTAACGCCATACGGGCGATTTCCCCGTAGATGTTAAATCTACTCACCTGGTCTCGTGCTATGTGTAGCCGACCACCTGTTTCCCCTTCTTTGCGGCGTCCGACGTACCCGCCCGCGAACCTAAAATTTACATAAGGAATACAAATTAGAAAAAATTCTACAAAAACGCGATATCGAAACCAAACGAGAAACTCGCGTCGCGAACTAAGCGCGCGTATCCGTTACGCTGAAACGTGTGTATACGGGTCTGAAACTACCCCGACACGCAGGAACACTAAACCTACTCACGTATCACACGTGTCGCGCAAGCTTAAAGTGTCACGACCGGAAAGAGCACGTGACTGGCCCTTGAACCATATGAAGTCTATAGGACTCCATCTGATCCAAATAAGCATGAATATGCGGAAATCGAATAATCAATGTAACAGTAAAGAATCTACAACCATATATATATAGGACTCCATCTGATCCAACTAAGCCAAAAGCCTAGAAATCTAAAACCATTTTAAGGATAAATGAACATACAAGCAATATACTATACAACGCCGAATGGCGATGATCAAAATTCAGAAGGGAACCCAGATAAGCATGAAAACTGTAACACTACTAAGCGCGACTCTAAGGTCGAAATAATACATCACTAGTGTCTGAGTCTGAAACAATATACAAGTTTTTGGTTGATGGAATTTCTAGATACAATGAATAATACATGTACAACGGCGGTTCTGATAATAAGAACCCACTTACCAAACAAATCACCCGCAAAGGAAAGCAGTGTGCCAGAAATGCCGCTATGGAACCTGTACGGCAAACCCTGCAAGAACTGTGGCACAACAGGGGTGAGTTGCCAACTCGTGAATAGAAAATATCTACAAGCAGAAATCAAATGTAAGAAATAATCCTAGGTCAAACAATCGGTATAATAATAAAAACCTCAAGAGTATGTCTGAAGCATGATAAAGTGGCAATGTAACATCTAATCATGTAGGTGGTGCCAAGTACTCGTGCCAGTGCCTCAGATAATAACATGTCATCAGTATAAGGTATGTATGCATGAAGTATGATCAATGTAAATCCAGTCTGTATGTGATCAAGTCTGTATAAACGTGGAACCCGTCCCCCCGTCACCCAATGACAATAAGCATCATGCATGTAAATGTGAGGATATAATCAAATCATGGAAAACATCATGAAACCCGTGCCTAGCATCGACACGTAAATCCTCACCTATCGGGCTCCGTCAGTCCGGATCAGCCCACGGGCTATGTCTGCGGAATCGGCCCTCGGCCCCGGCAGTACGCCCATATCCATTTATCAACTCCGGTTAGTATCCTCCGGATACCCTCCAGGTCAAACCAATCACCGGTAGGTAGTAGTCCCTCTGCCAGGCTCACCGTCTACTACACAGCGAAACCGTTCTCCCCCCGGGGTACCATACCGGGTCCACCATGTACCCGTAATCGGCCTCATCCAACTCCTCGATTCGGGTTCACATATATCACTATATCACCGAGAAAACACATGGTGGACGCACCGAAATATCATATCAAGGGAAACCGGGTTTTTAAATAATTAACTATTCTCTTTTAAAATATCCACGGTTCCCCAAATCCAGAATTTACATGGAAACAACATATCTCAATGCGTAATCTAAGCAAGTATGAAGATATCAATGTATGATGTATGTGTACAAGTATGGGTATGTGACATATAATGAAATGCAAGTATAACAGTATATCATACAACATGGAAATAATAGTATGCACATACAAGATCATATCCTGATGTAATAATGCTACTGTGTAGTGACATGGCAATTATCGATGAAGAAGTGTGTGAGCCGGCAAGCAAGTGTACGTGGAACATACGCATCATCGATAATGGTGCCGGTGCCCTAGCAACATGATAGTAATATAGCAATAAACATATGGAAAGCAATGTGAATAGCATGAATATGCGGAAATCGAATAATCAACGTAACAGTAAAGAATCTACACCCATATATATATGTCAAGCAAATATCCTCAGGGCTTTATCAAGTGTTGAAATTTGCAATGAGATTGCATACCTTCTATGAGATAGTTGGATCCCGATACCCGCTGCGAGTAAGAGTTACTCCAGGGAGAGTTTTACACATTACAATTAGCCGATCAAGTAGGTGTCTAGAAAGGTGTTAACGGGGTTACGCCTATGGGAAAACGAGGTTTACTTTAATTAGGTCCGTGCGAAAGCACGGGGAACCGCCCTCAAAGTACCGACACTGGCCTAGCTGAAAGATTGGCGAACTTGTAGCGTGTAATTAATCCCGGCTAGTCTTTCCTTTTAGGGTTTAAAGGAAGATTTGATTAAAACAGTGGGAGACATCCTGATTAGATATATTAGATAACCAATCTAATCTTGCAAGAGCATACGCTGAATGTTTTCTTCTCTCTCTCTCCAGGTAGCGACCATATCACGTCTTAATCAAGATAATAATACAGATGTATTGACCGAACCCGCTTGTTATACTGAGCTGGGGAACGTTGGTCCCGCTCCAACTTATAATTATTATAAGACAGAGCAGGAAATTGGGGAATACTAGATTTTCCGTGCCGCCCAAACGAAGAAAGTGCATGCTGATGCATCTTCTTCGGGTGTGTTCATTACAGAGAACTGTTTCTCAGTATCCTTTACGTCCTAGGTATGAGATACCGGATTAGGATCCCGCATATGTAATCTGTTACATAGTCTACAGATAGGTAGAAAACTGAGAACGGGTGATAAGTTTCATGAGATAGAAACGGTGCAAGTGTTGCAGCCAAGTCTGTTGATCACTATCATCCTGTATTACCAGAATACATTGATTCTGAACGAATGTTATTAGATACTGAACCTGATATACAACATCATATCAGTCTCTTTATTAGTAAAGAAAGGATATTATTTTGTATTGTTGGATAATGTTTTGAACATTTCCTATATCAAGAGTTGATCGGTTCAGGCACGTTATCTAAAAGCATTGACGTTCTAAATCAAACTACAGTTCTTAGTATACAGAACACACACAAGAGGAAGAGTTCAGAAATGAACGAATCCTTCTTGAGGCATTGTAGACTAGGTCATATCAATGCGACCCGACTAGCTAAGTTACATTTAGATGCATATTTAAATCTGTTTGAATTTACATCTTGTGAAACTTGCCGGCCATGTCACAGAGATAAGATGACCACAACTCCATTTATTAGAAACAGAGAAAGAGTTAGTGAACTCTTGGGATTGATACATGCTGATGTATGGAGGTCCCCTGTCTACACATGCCAAGACTGGTTCTTTGTACTTCATTACATTCTCTGATGATCTCTCAAGATTCAGACATATGTTTCTGTTGAAACACAAGTCCGAAGCTTTTGAGATATTCACAGAATATAAATTAGAAGTAGAGAACCAACAACGGGTATAAGTATTATGTCCTTTGATGAGATCAAGGGGGAGAATACTTGAGCATGGAATTCCTGGACTATTTTAAAGGAGAATGAGATTCTCACTCAGCATTACTCCTCCGTATACACCATAGCAAGATGGTATATCGGGGCGGAGCAATAGCACCCTATGTGATATGGTGTGCTCTATGATGAGTACTACTGGGTTTCCTATTTCCTTATGGGAGTTATGCACTTGAGATGTTGCATACCTATTGAATAGGGTTCAAATCAAATCAGTTGCCTACCACTCCATATGTGATATGGTATGGTAAGAGCCCATCTCTTAAGTAAGTTAAGATTTAGGGTTGTCCGACCTATGTCTAAAAGCATAATCCGGACAAGCTCGAGGCAAAGTCAGATCTGTGGAAGTTTGTTGGATATCCCAAGCATTCGCAAGGGAATATCTTCTACCAAACCGAGGAACAAAAGATGTTTTGTTTCTCAACATGCCACCTTTGTGAAAGGGAATTTCTTGTGAAGAAATTAGTGGTCATGAGGTAGAACTGGAAGGAGTTCCAGCTATACAAACTACAGCAGATGATTTGGTAGAACCAAAGAATTCAATAGTTTCCAACGAACCTCAGCCACTCCACCGATCTAGTAGGGTTCCACACCCACCTGAGAGATACTTCGGTTTCTCTATGACAATGGGAGCGAGGATTGCATCATGAGATGATGACCCAACTAGTTTCGAGCAGGCCATCAGGAGTAGGACTCTGCAAGAATGGCTGGATGCTTAGCGATCTGAGATGGAATCCTTATACACCAACAAAGTATGGACTTTGGTTGCTTTATCTGAAGGGTTAAATCCCCATCAGGAGCGAGTATATCTTGAGAAGATTACTTGGTGTACATGGAAAAGTTGAGACTTTCAAAGCTATGCTTAAGTCCATCCAGATCCTACTTGCCACGGCTACATACCATTACTACGATATCTGGCGGTTGGGTGTCATGACTGCTTTTCTAAAAGATGTTTTAGAAGAGAGCGTATATAAGTACACAGCCGGAGGGCTTTGTATATAGTGGGAGCAGCGGAAACGTGTGCAAGATGTTTTATGTTGATAAAGCAGGCATCGCGGAGTTGGAACATCTGTTTTGATGTGGTAGTCAAAGAGTTTGACTTCATCAAAATGGTAGATGAACCTTGTATATACAAAAAGGTAGTAGGGTGTATGGTGGTGATCCTCGTAGAGTACGTGGATGGCATACTCTTGATAGGGAAGGAGTTTCCTATGCTACGCTCGGTCAATCTCCGCTTATCACAAGGATTCTCTGTATAGGATCAAGGTGATACCTCCTAAATCCTGGGTTTTGGATCTATGAGATAGATCTAATTGGATGTTAGGATACTCACTAGTTTTAGTGAGATGGTATCAATCGATCCTGGGGAGAATTACTGGAAAGGTTCCAAGGTGATAAGGACGACTGAATGTCTGTAGCAGGCATTGTCTTTACCCTCGGTGGAAGGACGGTATGTTGGAAGAGTTCCAAGCTAGATACCGTGACATACTAGACGATTAAAGGCAAGATACATCGTTACCAAGGATACAATCGAAGAGGCAGTCTGGATATATATAAGTTCATGAGATGAACTTCGTTCCTACCATTGTGTGACAATGGAGTTGTGGCATATGCCAAGGAACTACCGTCCCATCAGAAATTCAGATATAATTCTTAGGCAGCATCACCTGATCATGGAGATGGTTGATATCCAGGGAGATCAAGGTTAGGAGAGTACACACAGAGGACAACAGCGCGGATCCACTCACAAAGGCATTTTTCCCAGTAGAGACTTTTATGGGATGGTTGAGTATGAGATACTTCAACCGCGGCTAATTGTTGGGTATGTGATACCACAACAGATGGCCCTAGTGCAAGTGCGAGATTGTTAGTTATATGTATGCCCTAGAGGCCATTACTGTAAATACGATGTATATTGTAGTGGATGCTATGACATATATAGGGAGGACTTTCTTGCTCGACATGATAGTATGCTATATGGTTGCACTTTATCTTAACATGTACTCTGATTGTCTCTATGTTACTGTAGGGTTCCTAGGCACACTAATGAAGTCTCACAAGGCATCAAACATGGCTAATTCAAATTTTACGGGTGCCTACAAACCCTAATACGGATCGTTAACTAGAAAACAAGGCGATGCAAGCAAGTAAACGGAAATATAGCTAAAGGAAAGGGGCTACAACCTTTGTAGATCTGATCCACCACTTCCTAAGCTCCACGATGATGTCCCTCCGCTGTCCAAATCGTATCTTGGACTCTTGCATCGGCTTCATCGAAGAAATGGGCGGGCTTGATCGTCGGTTCGATGCCGAAGATGATCTACGTCGAGGCATCACAAGAACAAGCTCTAACTTCACCAAGCCTTGAAAACTTGTGAAGGAAACACCCTATACAACTTGGCAAGAGGTGGAGGATGAAGAAATAGGAAGTGGGTAGACTTTAGATTTGGATTTCTCACACTTTTTCATCAATCACCATTGATGGTCAAGCTTTTTCTTTCTTGCTCAAGATGAAGAAGAAGAAGAAAAGATATGATAAGTTATTATTTAAAATAAAAAACAATATGATACTTATCATGTCAACAACCATGGTTTAGTGTAGAGAATCAACTAAGGTTAGTAGAATGGTTAGGTTTAAGAGATGAAGACAAAATGGTCATTAGGTCAAAGATGCTTGAAGCATCCAAAAGAAACCATTTTGTTTTCTTTACCTTTTAAAAATAAATAGATAAATAAATAAAAGAAAAGAAACCCTAACCATTCACTAAACATGGTTTAATTCTTTACACAAACCAAAGTGAGCTTGTATCATCAAACATGATATAAACTAGTGCACAAAACTATATCATATATACAATGTGCACTTCAAGTGAGAAAATCCATTTAAAGTGAACCAATACTAGTTAATTCAAAGTAATATATCAAATATATAATTATATATTAAATCATTAAATCAACACTTGATTCAATGATCCGGTCATGTCGCATATAACCGGCTAGTATCCAATGTATCAGCTTATCGAATCAATCCTTGATTCGATAACTAGGTTATATCGCATATAACCAATCGATACATTCATCGTGAGAATGGAATACGGTATCACATACACGAATTATTCTCGGTCCCGCACATATCTCATATGCGCTCCTATTTCGTTTCGCTTGAGCCAGGAAACCTCTGTGTAGGACTCTAAAGACTCGTCAATACGCCGGCAACAGATGATGATCATATCAAACACCCACAAGCCGCAAGCGGTCTGCTAAACGTAACTGCGACCCGGGTATTGAGCGATCAGAAGATCGACGAGCAAGCCCGCTCACAATCCTGTGAATCCAACCAGTAACACTTACCGTACAGTCCGGTCTGTTCGTCTGATATGCCGCATATCTCGCCTAGGGGTGGTAAACGTCAGACCCCAATAGCTCGATAAGTCATGCCGACGTAAGGCCCATAACATTCGTGAAACTACTGATAACTCTTACCAGTATATCACTGCAACCCTGGCCAGGGATTTCCTGTTATGGAAAGTTAAGCATAGCACAACATCAACCCCCAATACCGGGAGAGACGAATCCCCTCCTATCGCTCATTGCCTCCATGTGAATCGGGACTGTACCCAAAAACCACCTGTTTGCACAACTCAGTTGAGCCGCAGTAGGGTGGAAATCAAAGCACAGTGGGAGACACACAAGACTCTATGACGATCTCGAGTCAACAGACTAAGCTGTACCAGTGTCACCAGAGAACTGCCATCTGACGTGAGGTATAATACCATCTGGGAGTTCTCGGCGAGTCCGTTCAGTGTACCCAGTCTACACTGAGCACCCGCATACCATCTCTGATGTCAAACACCAATGGATATGTGATCATCCATCGCCCATCGCATGGGTCGAGAAGATATACGCTAGTCTACTCTGGAATATCGATGCCCCGTCTCGATATTCCCACGACTAGGAACAATGAAGGATGTACTCATTGACTACCCAGGCCCCACTAGTATGATCTGTATCATAGTCCTGGAAGTCGAGTACACATCCTAAGGGCTTTATCAACATGTAATCAGAGAGACAGAAAGTATACATGTTAAGATAAAGAGCAACCAGATAGCGTACTATCATGTCGAGCAAGAAAGTCCTACCTATATATGTCCCAGCATCCGCTACAATATACATCCAATGTACAGTAATGGCCTCTAGGGCATACATATAACTAACAGTTACATGTTGATAAAGCACTTAGGATATGTACTCGACTACTGGGACTATGATGAGATCATACTAGTGGGGCCACGGTAGTCGACGAGTACATCCTATAACTATTCCTAGTCGAGGGTGTATCGAGACAGGGCATCGATACACCAGAGTAGACTAGCGTATACGCATCTTGACCCTTATGATGGGCGATGGATGATCCCATATCCATTGGTGTTTGACATCAAGGATGGTGTACGGGTGTTCAGTAGAGACTGGGTACACTGGACGGACTCGCCGAGAACTCCCAGATGGTATTATACCTCACGTCAGATGGCAGTTCTCCGGTGACACTGGTACAGAGTAGTCTGTTGACCCGAGATCGTCATAGAGTCTTGTGTGATTCCCACTGTGCTTTGATTTCCATCATCCCACGTCCAAGAGGGCGTGCAAAAAGGTGGCTTTTGGGTACAGTCCCGAATCACATGGAGGCAATGAGCGATAGGAGGGGATTCGTCTCTCCCGGTATAAGGAGTTGATGTTGTGCTGTGTTCGATTGGCTATAACCGGAAATCCCTGGCCAGGGTTGCTGAGATTTATTGGTAACTGTTATCAGTAGTTTCTCGAAATGTTATAGACCTCATATCGACACGACTTATCAAGCTACTGGGATCTGACGTTTACCACCCCTAGGCGAGATATGCGACATATCAAACGACGAGACCGGACTGTACGGGAGTGTTACTGATTGGATTCACAGGAGAATGTACATTCTTGCTTGTTGATCTTCTGAGCTGTCACGACCCGAAAGAGCACGTGACTGGCCCTTGAACCATATGAAGTCTATAGGACCCCATCTGATCCAAGTAAGCAAAAAGCCCAGAAATCTAAAACCATTTAAAGAGTAAATAAGGAAAACTGGTTTTAAGAAGTAAAGAAATCATGTTTTGAAAATCAAAGTTTTTTTAAAATAACTAAGCCGAATATGCATTTTGAAAATGTGTAACCTTTCCTGAAAATTTCGGCAGAGTTTCCTTTGTAAAAACTGGCCCCGAACGTGCTACAACAAGAATAATATATATGAAATGATAAAAGGCATCCCCAAGCGGGAGCTAGCTCTTCGTCAATCGACGGTCACAACCACGCAAGTAATAATAATATACAACGCCATAGGGGCGAGGATCAAAACCCAAAAAGAACTCAAAACAGCCAGAAAACCGTAGTACTACAAGCGCGACTCTAAGGTCAAAATAATACAACACTGTTTTCTAAGTCTGAAACAATATACAAGTTTTGGTTGATGGAATTCTAGATACAATGAGTAATACATGTACAATGGCAATTCTGATACAAAAGAACCCACCTACCCAAGCAAGTCACCCATAAGGAAGCAGTGTGCCAGAAATGCCGCTATGGAATCTGTACGGCAAAACCTGCAAGGACTGTGGAACAACGGGGGTGAGTTGCCAACTCGTGAATAGAAAATATCTACAAGCAAAGATCGAATATATGACCCATCCTAGATCAATACGATCAGATATAAATAAACCTCAAGATGAAAAAGTCTGAAGCATGCTAAACTGGCAAGGTAATCTATATGCATGAGTGTAGTGCCAAGTGCTCGTGCCAGTGCCTCAGGTAATAGCATATCATAAATATGAGGTAAAATCAATGAAATAAAATATGCATGTACGTGGATCCCGTCCACTCGTCACCCAATGACAATAACCATCATGCATGTAAATATCATCAGCATATGCATGGAAATATAAGGATATAAACCACCTGTGTCCCTCGTGACACGTCAAAATCATGGAACCGAAGTGCCCAGCATCGACACTCAAAAACATCATGAAAACCGTGCCCAGCATCGGCACGTAAATCCTCATATAATGGGTTCCGTCAGTCCGGATCGGCCCACGGGCTCTGTCTGCGGTATCGGCCCTCGGTACCGGCAGTACGCCCATATCCATCTATCGACTCTGGTCAGTATCCTCCGGATAAACGCCAGGTCCAACCAATCACCGCTAGGTACTCGCCACCCTGCCAGGATCATCGTCTACTCCACGAAAAACATTTCTTGCCGCAGGGAACCATACCGGGTCCACCATGTACCCGCAATCGGCCTCATCCGCCTCCTCGAATCGGGTTTCACATGTCGCTCTCAGCACCGAGAAAACACATGGTGGACGCAATGAAATATCATATCAAGGATAACCGGGTTTTAAAACAATTACATATTCTCCTTTTGAAACACCCACGGTTCCCAAAAACCAGAAATATCATGGAAACAACATATCTCAATGCGTATATTCCGAAAGCATGATGTATGCGACATGTAAAAATATGTAAGCAACATACACTGAATGCAACAGTACTACAGTGTAGTGACATGGCAATTATCGATGATGAAGTGTGTGAGCCGGCAAACAAGTGTACGTGGAACATACGCATCATCGATAATGGTGCTGGTGTCCTAGCAGCATGACTGAAATATATCAACAATACAAGCGATGCAATGCAAATAGCATGAATATGTGGAATCGAATAATCAACGCAACAGTAAAGAACCTGCCTCAATAGATATATCATGCAACCTTGCCTTTTGAAATAAGACGAATCGGGGCTTTTGGTAAAATAAGGGCTACGGTGTTTTAAGAAAAGATGCGTCGCTTGAAAATATCCGTAGAATCCCTTTTTGCCTATCTTTAAAATATCCCCGATTCGTTAGTTTTGAAATAGGTATAACTCGGGTCAAGTCTAATGCCTACTATGCGAACTACGGACCCAACTATCCAGTCAATCGGGAGGGGCATGGAAACCACCTAAATCTGAGTCGATATACATACATATATATATATATATATATATATATAGTCGGTGATCTCGTCTCAATAGTATCACGTACGATACATTATATCATATAACATCCTCGAGTCATGAGTGCGGATCTAATATCAATATAAAGCTCGTACGGTAAATCGTCGTACGGCATCCCAATAGCTGGGTACGGGTCAATATCACATTCATCTCACCACATATCGGGTATCACTACCATCACATCACATCTCAATTACGAACTCTGTGATATCGCCGAATCTCACGGCCTCAATCAAACCTCATCGACCCATCTCAATCCTAGGTATCATCCTCAAATCCCGTATATGAACACATAGTCCCATACCCATGTGTAGATATACACACCTCTATTTGCGCATAGATAAATGAAAGAATGTATGCAAGAATGTGTGTGTGTATGTGTGCGTGGCACCCACTACTCTAGGGTTCGCACTATACTAAAACAATACATCCTTATCATCAATAATTCCATTATTACCATCAATAGTCCTAACAACACATAATAAATATATATGTGTATATGTATTCGTATACATCACCACGGACTGCGGGGGTGCTATACGCCATCCACCCGACTTCTCCCCGTAGATATAAATCTACTCACCTTGCTTCTCATGTGTCGGTGCCGATGTCGCCATCTTCATCTTCTTTGCCTCAATATCACGTAGGGTACCTACAAGTATATCACAACGCTAAAGCACATGAAAATCATATCGGAAACAAAATAGCACACGCTACTCGCATAGGTAAAAACCTATCGTCTCCCATGTAAACACGTTCAATATCCACTTGTCGTTGACGTCCAAACGCCACCCGACAGAAATGAATCACCAAATACCAAAATCCATGCTAAAACAAGTCGTAAATCATACGCCAACTCAAGCAAATCAACCCAGATTTTACCCTAACTGGAATCAGTCAAAACTAGACATACCCAGGGTCAAAACTAGAGGAAATAGGGCCATGCACAAAAATCGAGACAGTTCCCTCCTGCTCTGGCCGCAATTTGTGGACAGAAGGAATTAATTGGCGGCCTGGAATTGGAGTTGGGGGCTAGGGTTTGGTGTGGTGGTTCCATGGTGCCTGCACATCTCACTGTCAACTCAGTTTTATTTTTGGGGTCTCGGGGTGATAGCAGATTCTTAAATACGATCACAGATTCACAGTTTTTCTCCGACATCGTCTCATAAATCCGTATTCTGGTTTCAAGTTCATGTTTGGGTCCAAATTAGCATCACACAAGGGGTTCTAAGGTCACAACAAGCCTCAATTTCACTTTGATTTCAGGTCTAACCCTAAACCCTAACTTGAATTCTCCAAATTCCACAAAACGACACAATATCGATATGAAACTAGAATTGTGGCACAAGAAATTAGATACTACACTAATAGGTGCAGAAATTACCTCCTTTGGCAACTCAAGAAAATTCTTGAGTTGCTCAAAGTCCTCCAAATCCAATCTTGCTATGTTCAATGTGTAGCTAGTGAGCTTGGGAGCAAGTTTTGTGAAGTGGGAATGGGGTTTTGGTGAGGGAAATGAGAGAGATCTATGAAGTGAAGGGGAGGGAAATGAGAGGGAGCAGGAGCAGCAGGAGCTCCATGAGAGGGGAGAGAGAAATGGGTGTGAGGAAATGATGGGTATGGTTCAAAAAGTCAAAAGCAACTACTCTCTCTCTCTCTCATCATCATCATACTTTTTCTTTCTTTTATTTTTCTTCTCGAACCCAAAAGAACAACCATGGCAATAGAAATGTAACACAAGTGTAACAAGTGTGGAAAATGATATGCGCACATTTTTGCACAAAAATGCTAAAAATCCAATTAGCGATTTTTAATCGCGATTATCACTAAATTAGCATATAACTAATCTTAAAAACTTTAAAATGGCACAATTCCATAAAATACCCTATTTTAGAATTTTCCATAATTTTCCCCATTTATTTGTATTTAATTATACCAGAATATTAAAATATTCATTAAAATAACATTAAATTATAAAAATTCCCAAAAATCATATTTTATTATTTTGAAAACGTTACAATCTACCACCCTTAAAGAAATTCGGTCCCCGAATTTAAATTTAAACCCCCAAATACTAAAATATTTCAATACAAATTCCAAGTCATCGGGGCTCCGAAATCAGCAATACATAAAACGTATCATAGCACAATGCAGGCGCATGAGTACTGAGCAGATAACTCAAAAGCAATACTCCGTCAAGCATCCAGCAATCATCGGAGTCTTGGTAAAGACACAAATGTCAAATCCAATACAAAACCAATATGATATAGATCAGAACTATACACGTAGACATCCAATCTATACATGTGAATAGCTGATGTAAATGCATGCCAAATCTTTTTAAGTCGCTGTGCGATGCGCGTAACACTGCACAGTGGCGGACGTTTTTCATAAGAAAATAACTATATACGTATATATATATCCTTGTTTAATAGGTACGTTCCGCCGTTTTGAAAACAATTTAGAAGGGTTTCCTTGTTTTTAAAACGTTTCGTGTCATATCGGACACGTAGGTATATATATACCGAGACCATAGCTCGCTCTTTGGAAATCCCTTCGAACTATCAATGCATGCAAAATATATCCAGGTACCGTCCTCTGACTAGTCCTGCTCAGTATGAAAACAAATATCCAATATCATAAAAATGTACTGCTCCAAAAGGAATAAATCTCAAAAATGCACATAACACCACCCTGTGCGTCTGGTGCGCACGGAAATCAAAATCCATATATGTGCCATACACTACTACAAAGAAGGGTTGCCCCTACGGATATATACGTAGGGGCGGAAAAATACCCCGTATGTGCAAATGCCGCAGGTGCAAGTTGAGGCCCTGAACTTGCCCCTACGGTTAAATTTTTGTCCCTACGGATATATGTGTAGGTCCAGTTGCCCCTACGGATTACGCCGTAGGGTATAAGATTTTATATTATTTACGGTTTATTTTAATAAATTACTTGTCCCTACTGATATACCCGTAGGGGCATGTACAGCCCCCTACGGATATATGGGTAGGTACTTTTCCGTAGGGGCACAAATTCAGGATTCCTGACATTTTGCCCCTACGGATAACGCCGTAGGGGAGAGTCAGTGGCCCCTACGGATATAGCCGTAGGGGCTTTCCCAACCCCCTGGCACTGAGATCTGGGGGAAATATCAGTTACTGCTGATATTTTGCCCCTACGGACATATCCGTAGGGGTAGCATGTGTGCCTACGGAGTAATCCGTAGGTACATATTGTCTGAAATTTTTTTTTAAAAATGGGCTGCTTGATTTTTTCCCGCCCTGTGCACAATAATATATACATCAATCAAATCATATATTGCAGTATTCATAATCACATCTCACGCATATATATAATATACAAAAGAAACACAAAAACTGAATATGATATAAATACAAACCAATATCAATATCGTTTCAAAATGTAGTACAATGTGTATGATATAAATAAATACATGTTTCA
This sequence comes from Agapanthus africanus, assembly GCA_030015575.1. Taxonomy (NCBI): domain Eukaryota; kingdom Viridiplantae; phylum Streptophyta; class Magnoliopsida; order Asparagales; family Amaryllidaceae; genus Agapanthus; species Agapanthus africanus. The sequence continues at coordinate 238,552,508 of JASDDO010000031.1, forward strand.
AAAAAAAAGAACCAAAAATCTACCCTAGCTCGGTCCAGCTCCACCTCTGAATAACGATAGAATAACGCGCGCCTGCTCCTCGGTCAATAAACTCTGCAATTCGTCGCGAGCGGGAGTCTGAGTGGGCGGTGGAGCTACAGGAGCTGTCTGCGGAACCGCAGCCGATGTAGTGGCTTGCGGAGCCGCAGCCGAAGGAGATGCGTGTGGAGGCTCGGCAGATCTACCCTGTCGCGTCTGGATATAACGTGTGTAAGAAGCGTGTAAGAACTGTTTATTATTCGAATTCGTATCATTATTAAGTTATTTCGAAACCCTGTTGGGATATCTAGTTTGGAAAAGCGTTGTTTATTTCAATTACATATGTATGTATGATTAATCAAACTTAAGTCTAAAACCAAATAAGCTCAAGCTACGTACTAATTATGGATATGTTGATATGTATATAATATGAAATGATATTTTACTATAAAGTAGTATACATACCAGCATCTCCTTCAACTCCTGAATGCTGGCCCTCAAGCTATCCAGTTCATGATGGACATGCCGGTCACTGGAGACGGAGGAAGTAACCGCCGGGGTGGAGTCCAACCTCATATGGGCCCTGCTAGAGCCCAGTCCTCGGCCTCTCTCCCAACCTCCGTGGTGCCGTCCGTGTGCAGCGTCCAGGACTGGGGTCAGCAGCCTCGAATGTTGCCTTCCCCCTACCAACTGTCAGAACATTATATTTAGCACATACTGGTCTATAAAATTGACAAGAAATACCAAAATCAACAAATTCAAAGCCTTACCTACAGAGATAGAAGATGTGCTCCTCTGGTATCTGCATGTATCAAAATTTGAATAATATTAATTAATTTCAGTACATACATACTAACAAGGTAAACTCGCATATAGCGCTGCTTACACATATGACAGGGAGTGAACAAGCTCTTGTAGATCATCAGGCGCAAATCTAATTTTATCAAGCAGCCCATGATAATGAGTTGGACGACTAAGAGCAAAAGGAATGTGTGTATATTTATGATATAGCATTCTAAATCAATATACATGCCCTATATAATATATAAACATACCTGGAGGAACGGGAGTGGCCTCTGTCCCTGATATGGACGCATCACCAACAACTAGACAATCAAACATTGACAATATAAGTAATTTTGAAATAAAGAGGCATGGATATCTATAATATTACATTCAAAATGAATATTAGAGAGCGCACCTGCAATGAGAAGTGATAAAAGTATCACCCAACAAGAGTGTAATTTACAGAATCAGTTGAGACTCTTAAAAGTCATAGAAGAACCCGACCTGCACAAATCTGATGTATGCTTTCCATTGGACACTAAGAAGTCTCTAAAGGGAAAAGCCTATGTGAAAGCCATCATTAGTTCATATCAGAAGATTGATGCTGAAACAGAGAACGAGGAATGTCATTTTTTTCTTCTTCCGCCACATTACTGTCTTCTCCTTCTGCCACATTACTGTCTTCTCGTTCTTATTATGTGCGCGTGCAAATTCAATGACTATATTGAGAATATGGATTAATAGTGGGTAGGAAAAGTATTTCTCAAATGGCTTTTGCGTCTTAAAACCATAAACTACTAAGTAATGGCATACATAATTTTTTTAGTATAAAGGTTGTTATTTTAAGTTTTCCCTTATAGAGATATGATCTAACTGCATCTATAAACTATAAGTGTGCAGAAAATTATGATAAGAAACCATAAGAAAGGGTTGTAGCCATGCATAACCATGAATCTACATACCAAAACATGCAAAAGCATACACTTATTGTCACCTTGCCTTGGAATATAAAATATCTTGGATGACTATAAGCGAGCATTTAAATCTTGATAGCTTTTGACTTCAACATATATTTTTCTCAAGTACCATGAAATATACTTGCTCCGTATAAACCGTTTTCAGGAAGATGGATTAATAATGACAAATTATCCATTGTGGCTCACTAGGTTAGTATTTTCACTTCTATTGACCATCTTTCTAATCTGCTTGGTAAATTTATTCAGAACCGGCTGCGAATCATTAAAAGACATGCATAAGAAAGAAAGCTAAAATACAGATATATAGCACCGATACATCGAAACTTCATAGTTGCGATGGCAATCCAGAGATATTTATTTCTACACACGTGGTGCGCGTGCGAATGCGTCAGGCATCATGGACAAATATTTCAGAACATGGAAAGTATTATTCGTATAAAGTAATTAAAACTTTTAAACACCTTGGGTAGATATTTTCTTAGTTGATGCAATCATATCATGAGGACTAAATTTAAGCTATTATACATATGCATATGTATTTTTCTAACCTAATATATCACACACACACACACACACACACAGAGAGAGAGAATACCTGGTAGGTAAAGAAATCAGGTAGCAGGATCCTGAAGAAATGGAGTCCATAGCATTGCTCATCATCATCATCCATGATCCCTTTGATAATATTTTTTCAAAGGGATCACGGATGATGATGATGAGCAATGCTATGGACTCCATTTCTTCAGGACTACTTGATTTCTCTATCTACCTGGTGTTCTCTCTCTCTCTCTCTCTCTGTGTGTGCGTGATATATTAGGTTAGAAAAATACAAAAGCATATGTATAATAGCTTAAATTTAGTCCTCATGATATGATTGCATCAACTAAGAAAATATCTACCCAAGGTGTTTAAAAGTTTTAATTACTTTATACGAATAATACTTTCCATGTTCTGAAATATTTGTCCATGATGCCTGACGCATTCGCACGCGCACCACGTGTGTAGAAATAAATATCTCTGGATTGCCATCGCAACTATGAAGTTTCGATGTATCGGTATGCTATATATCTGTATTTTAGCTTTCTTTCTTATGCATGTCTTTTAATGATTCGCAGCCGGTTCCGAATAAATTTACCAAGCAGATTAGAAAGATGGTCAATAGAAGAGAAAATACTAACCTAGTGAGCCACAATGGATAATTTGTCATTATTAATCCATCTTCCTGAAAACGGTTTATACGGAGCAAGTATATTTCATGGTACTTGAGAAAAATATATGTTGAAGTCAAAAGCTTTCAATATTTAAATGCTCGCTTATAGTCTTCCAAGATATTTGATATTCCAAGGCAAGGTGACAATAAGTGCATGCTTTTGCATGATTTGGTATGTAGATTCAAGGTTATGCATGGCTACGACCCTTTCTTATGATTTCTTATCATAATTTTCAGCACACTTATAGTTTATAGATGCAGTTAGATCATATCTCTATAAGGGAAAACTTAAAATAACAACCTTTATACGAAAAAAATTATGTATGCCATTACTTAGTAGTTTATGCTTTTAAGACGCAAAAGCCATTTGAGAAATACTTTTCCTACCCACTATTAATCCATATTCTCAATATAGTCATTGAATTTGCACGCGCACATAATAAGAAGGAGAAGACAGTAATGTGGCAGAAGGAGAAGACAGTAATGTGGCGGAAGAAGAAAAAAATGACATTCCTCGTTCTCTGTTTCAGCATCAATCTTCTGATATGAACTAATGATGGCTTTCACATAGGCTTTTCCCTTTAGAGACTTCTTAGTGTCCAATGGAAAGCATACATCAGATTTGTGCAGGTCGGGTTCTTCTATGACTTTCAAGAGTCTCAACAGATTCTGTAAATTACACCCTAGTTGGGTGATACTTTTACCACTTCTCACTGCAGGTGCGCTCTCTAATATCCATTTTGAATATCGATAATATTACATTCAAAATGGATATTAGAGAGCGCACCTGCAGTGAGAAGTGGTAAAAATACCACCCAACTAGGGTGTAATTTACAGAATCAGTTGAGACTCTTGAAAGTCATAGAAGAACCCGACCTGCACAAATCTGATGTATGCTTTCCATTGGACACTAAGAAGTCTCTAAAGAGAAAAGCCTATGTGAAAGCCATCATTAGTTCATATCAGAAGATTGATGCTGAAACAGAGAACGAGGATTGTCATTTTTTTCTTCTTCTGCCACATTACTGTCTTCTCCTTCTTCTTCTGCCACATTATTGTCTTCTCCTTCTTATTATGTGCGCGTGCAAATTCGATGACTATATTGAGAATATGGATTAATAGTGGGTTGGAAAAGTATTTCTCAAATGGCTTTTGCGTCTAAAAAACATAAACTACTAACTAATGGCATACATAATTTTTTAGTATAAAGGTTGTTATTTTAAGTGCGCGTGCAAATTCAATGAAAGTTAGATTTGAGGATACCCATGTATGAGTTGTATTCTATATATGTGTGTTTCGATTTATGATTTCGCTTAAGTGTAGGGTTGTTTTTACTTAAATTTCAAATGTATATACATGCATACTGTCTTCTCCTTTTTCTTCTGCCACATTACTGTCTTCTCCTTCTTCTTCTGCCACATTACTGTCTTCTCCTTCTTATTATGTACAGTACTTCCACAAAATACGTGTTGTCATTTCTAAATGGAAGTTTCTCAGTGCCACCATAGTAGCAGAAGATGGAATTGTTTATCGCCACTAGATTATGCTAAGCCTCGGATAGATTAGGCAAACATGATCTAGAAGAATATAATTAGCAGAGGAAATATGCAAATAAACATGCATGCAAGCTGACATTAAAAGATTAATATAACAGAGATGTCTACTGATGATTTGTAAGATGTTATCGCAGGTAGGACAACTGCCAATTCTATGGCTTGTGGCCACCAGCGACTGCTTTCTCACCACAGTAAAAATAATGAGGGACTATAACATATCATGAATTCGATATGCACCGTGATTTCATAGCATATGTCTATTAACCTATAATGTATAAGTTCTCGGCGTTGATTGCAGAGGTGCATACAGTCTGAACTAGTAAATATACGTAAGAAGGAAAAAGAAGAAACGATTCATAAATATGGTTGGGCCAGAAACAGACTTAGTCACTGAATGACATATAACTGATATTCCTTGATGTAGAAATCAATACACCTTTGATAACAAACTCATTCTTGTTTGGGAGATATATGAATAACCGACTCTGACCCTCAGTATTCCATTGAACACATGGAAATCCATCGTATCTCATATCCAGCCACCTAACTTCACCGATCCTATGATCGCCCTCTTGAGGACGCACAGCCCTAGCCGCAGCCCCAGCCCAAACCCTAGCCTTAGGTGGTGGTGATGAATGTGAATCCTCATGTGATTTTGCATATTATTGCAAGAGCGTTAATGGGTTTTCAAGATTTGTACGTAGTCAAGAGCAATTGTGAGCAAGAAAAGTAAAAATAGTTTTGGAATTTTATCAAACGGTTGGTGAGCAAACTAGCAAAACGTTTTGAATGAAAATATAATGTAAAATAATTTCGAGAATCAAAAGTGATAAGCTTTATTAATGATATGGGAGAGAAGCTTGCTTTTTCTTTTTTTGTGAGAAATATTTTAGGTTTTTTTTCCTTATTTCTGTTACATCCTGACCGAAGAACTTTCACAATTGTTAAAATTCAACATTTTGGTCAGTTCTCCTTTATTGATATGCATGTGATGTGAGGGTCGGATTTAACACAGCAACCATTGTTCATCAATATATATTACCAAATAAAGCTCTTTATTGTTGGTTATGTTGGTTTCATCCTATTCTTGCCTCAATTTGGTGTAATTTGAAATGGCCCACGATTCTAGGGTTTGATATGGGATGGCAATAGAAAAGGGAATTTGTTCTCAAGTTATGATCGAATACCATAATAAATTGGGAGTTGGTTAGGATTGTGAAATTGTGAAAGTAGTTGCATTTTTTTCAAGTATGATCTTGTGAAAATCGGATGAAATATTTAACATCATTTTGTTGTTATTTAGGATTAGCACCCTCTAAAGGATTTTAAGTTAAGATAATGGATATGGATCTTTTGTCAGGATAAAGAAGATCTGCACATGCATAAATACTAGTATAAGATAATTCAAAATTTGGGACAACGGATACATACCACTAAAAGATATAAATCGAAAACCCAAACAATATTTTGTGATCAACTTAAGTGTTCTTGCAAACTAATACAAATCTTGTTAAAAATTTGATAAATTGACCTTCCCCTTCCCCAGCCCTAGCCCCAGCCCGCAGCCCCAGCCACACCCCCAATAAAAAATTGGATAAATTGACCCTTCCCCTTCCCCGACCCCGACCCTAACCCTACCCCGACCCCGACCCTAACCCTACCCCGACCCCGACCCCGACCCCGACCCCGACCCCGTAGCCCAGCCCCTGCCCCAACCCTAACCCGACCCCGACTGCGACCGCGACCCCAGCCCAACCCCAACTCGCGCGCCATGAACCTTAAGCCCAAAATAATCCAATAAATTCTTTAACTTACCTCGAGATTTACTCACCTGAACGGCTGCTGGGGCAGAGGCGACGATCTGAACGGCGGTGGCGACGACCTTAACCGCGGTGGCGACGAGAACTCCAGTGGCGACGAAATCGGCAGTGGCCACGAAGAGAACAACCTTGGCGGCGACGGCGTGGCGCATTGGGGGCTTATTTTCACGCCCGATCGAGAGAGAGAGGGAAATGAGCCTAGGCGATCGAGATCTGGGATTTTATTAAATCGATATTTACTTGCCCCTACGGATATGTCCGTAGGTCCTTTGTTTGCGGCTCCATAGGGGCAAACACCTAATTAAGAATTAATATTTTTATTCTTGGACGTCTTTGCCCGTAGGGGCAACCTTTTAGACCTACGGATATATCCGTAGGTCCAAGTTATTTCTGCCCCTACGGATTAAACTATCCGTAGGGGCAACCCCCTATTTTACTAGTGATACAGGTGCACAAAACAACATCTAGGTGCAACGGGTGTGCATGAAGCTTCTGTCATAGGCAACGTGTGTGCCTGACAGCCAAAATCCGATGCATCTGACATGCACGAAGAATTTCGATTTAGTGCATCGGGTGTGCACCAAAATCGTATCTCAAAACATGGGCCCAACATGCGCGAAAATCCAAATCGGTGCATCCATCGTGCACGAATGAAAATCTAAACCCTGCGCACTCAACATGCACGGAATCACAAAATTCAATACCAAACGTCGAACATGCGTAAGTCCAATCAAAGCACGGAGTGCAAGAATCAATCATCAATATCAGGGTCAAAATCGACGATATAATGCGGCTCAATCAAAATCAGGTGTACCGCGATGGAAAATCTCACAACCGTGTGCATCAGCGTGCACAAATCAAATCAAAACACTAAAAGTGCATGAAATCACCATCAATACCTCCAGAATAATAACTATGTGCAAGGTATAAATACCTAGTAGGTGCAACCATGTTGCACAAAATCAAATATCATGGAACTCTGTCATCAAGACTAAATCATGCAAATAGATCGCCCAAAATACCGAAATCCAAAGTGACGGATACGTGATAGTCAAATAACAAAATCACAAATCATAAATCATAAATATTGTCGTCGGTATATACTCCTTCGAGTCGAGAAAGTGCCGGTACATCAAATGCTAGCGGCGCAAGATATCTACTTGCCTCATGCTCGCGGCTGGCGTCCCCTGCCTCTGGTTCCTTATCTTCCCTGTGGATTACCAATCTCGCAATCCATCGGCTCATCGGCCCGGTCAGGTGTGCTGACAGGAACGATTCTGTCACGACCCCCAGGGTACGGAACGTGACTGGCACTTAAGTTACGAAATGTCTCAAGACATCCGTAAAATAAGTAAGCCAAAGCCCAGAAACCAAAACCAAATAAGCAAAAGAATGAAGGAAAACCAATCAATTGAAAGCGAGTTTATCGAATGAGTCATATCAAGCCTTTTTAAAAACAATATCAATTTTTCCGAAAATTTCGGCAGAGTCTCTTTTGTAAATACTGGCCCCCAAAATGGGTACAACAAGAATATATATGAATACAACAAATAAGGCATCCCCAAGCGGGAGCTAGCTCTTCGCCACAAGGCGGTCACAAATCCCACGCAATATAAATCAGCAATATGCAAAATAAGCATAAAAAGGCATAAGTAAAAAGCAACATGTCGGCTCAAGTGAGCTCGACCCCAAAATACAGCATGAAAAGTCCACAAATCTCACAGTCTCGTCTCTAAGTCAATATATAACAATAATGGTAGATACAGTAGATGGAGTACTCTAGATACAAATGATATACAAGGTGGTACAAAATAATAATACAACCCACCTATGAGCAAAAGCCTCGAGTCCAGGCAAAAGAGGCAAAAGAAGCAAGTGCGCCCGCCGCTACTGTACTGACGGAGCGGACCTGCAAAAGGCTGTGGCACAACGGGGGTGAGTTGCCAACTCGTGAGTAATAAATAACATCTATATAGGCTATCGCAAGCATGCACACAAGCATCCTAGCATCTATAATACAGGTATGGCAGGATATAATAGCAGGTATGTATGCAATATGAATATACTAGCAGGTATGTATGCAATATGAATATACTAGCAGGTATGTATGCAATATGAATGTACTCGTGATCTGCATGTGTAAATATAAGAAATCATCTTTTTCCTTTAGGCATCTCTTTTGAAATATCAGCACAATACCAATAGAATCAACTAGAATCCGTGTCCAGCAACGACACCTCAAAACTGTCTCAAATCTCATATATCCATATCGTAGTATCTCTGGCCTCAGCCGTCCGGCTGACCCAACTCAAATATCAATATCTCATCATCTCGCGGCCACGGTCGGTATCCTCTGGATATCCGCCGTGCCAAAACAGTCACCGGTAGGTAATCCATCCCCTTCAAGGCTCAACGTTAACAACACGATCCTCTTGCCCCGGGGTACCTTACCGGGCCCACCATGTGCCCGTGACGGTTCCTCCACTCCTCGACACGGATCTCGAAAACCACAGCAAACTCATGGTGGATGACACTTTACATCACTAGAAAACCGCAACTTTTTATATTTTAAAAGATCATAAGTTGTAAATTTTGCGGCTTTCCCCGAAATCCAGAAATATCATAAATCTTAATAAATCATCATAAGTGCATATGTCAATAATAATGAATGCATATGGTATCAATAACCAAGTTGCAATGTATGATTAATAAACTAGGCATGAACAATTGATGTAATCGTATACATGCACATGAATTGCAATTCTACAATGTTATTTTAAGGATTTATTGCAATAGTACCGGTTTAAGTATCAAATATGGTGACAACATTCTAGATTATAAGTTATCTAGTGTCATGGCATGGCAATTACCAGGGCGTGTGTGTTCGCATGAATAGTGCTCGTGCTGCATATAAAAACCCTGGCAATGGTGCATGTGTCCTATAGAATGGGTTCGCATATGTCTGACAATATAAAGCATGGATGTAGCAAGATGTTACGCAAGCATTTACTCCTAATTACTAATATCACTAGAAATCTTTAAACTACTTAAACTATCGGGCGACTTGCGCCATCCGAACGATAGTCCCCCGTAGATGTTAAATCTACTCACTTGAATCCCCAGCTAGCTATGTCCAATCACCGCCTTTCCTTTTCGTGCAGCGTCCGAAGTCTCCGCGACCGAACCTGGAATTTGCACCAATACAAAACATAAGGTTACATATCATGAAACGACACAAATCCCAACGAAAACATCAACGTTCACGAGTTAGGCACAACGTGTACAAGGTGCGCGGAACACACACGAAAATCACAAAAAACTAGCTATAATCGTCGTTTTGGGATGCCCGGCAAAACTAAAACCCGATCACACAAAATTCCGTACTCACACATCCTAAATGTCGTAGGATATGCTAAAAATATAATCAAGTTATCACAATTAATTCATCACATAATTTTATAAAAAAACCAGAAAGCATAAAACTTGCAAATTTGGTGCAACATCGAAAATTACGATAAAGTTATCACACTCCAACACAAACATCCAACCACACCACTAGTTAGCCACAATCACATAATTTCAACTCATTTACCATGCTTCAAAACCCATTTTCCAAACACAACCCTTTTCTTGATTTTCATAATTAGCAATTTCAATCCAAAACTATACATGACAACACCAAATTAACACTAATTTGAAACCCACACAAATAAGGTAACCTCATTAACTTAGATTAGCAACAACTAGATAGAAAAATAGATTTAATTAACCAAATAATGGTGTGCTAAAAACCCTAGTTTAAAACAAACTACTCTCTTAAAAAAACTAGATTAGAAATTAACACTAAAACAATTTAATTAAAGGAATTTAACCATAAGTAATCAAATGAGTCAAGATTATACCTCACTTTCCAAGGGATCTAGCAAGAGAATTTGCCTTCAAAGATGGCCTCCTAGCTGTTAGGGTATATGCCTTAGAGGCCATTATTGTATCATACTAGTTTGTATATTACTTAATGGAAGCTTGGGATATTCACCTTGTATATACAATCTTGCTCAAAATAGTAGTATGCTACTTGGTTTGTTTCTACTTCAATTTGTACATGTGTTTATTTTAGTATATCGCCTATACACATTAGTGGAGCCCTTAGGATCTTTGCTTGATTACCAGCGTTGTGATGGCAGTCACACTAGTGGGGCTGGGTAATCTATAAGCACATCTTTATGCAGGTCCCTGGTCGCAGGACTATCGAGACAGGGCATCGATACTCCGGAGTAGACTAGCGTATGCGCTTCTCATCCCAGTGTGGGAGATGGTCTGTCCCACTGCCATCAGTACGTCGTACTTGAGAGAGTATGCGGGTGCTCGTTGGGTTACGAGTACACTGGACAGGACTCGTCGGGAACTGACTAGTTGGTATTATGCCTATCGTCAGTTATCAGTTCCCAGGTGACATGAGTACAGCTTAGACCGCTGACTTGACACTGTCACTTCGCCTCGAGTGTGTTCCCACTGCACTTTGATTACTACCCTACCACGGCTCAAAGGAGTCGTGCAATCAGGTAGCAGTTGGGTGCAGTCCCGAGGCACTTGGAGGCAGTGGCGGTTAGACAGGATTCGTCTCTCCCGGTATTGGGGGTTGACATCGCGCTGTGTCTACGAGAGCCATTACACGAGTAGTCCCTGGCAAGGGCAAACGAGATATACTGGTAGGCTTCCAGTGTTATCTCAGGGTGTTTTGGGCTTCACTCCGACACGACTTGTACCGCTATTGGGGGACTGACGTTTACCGCCCCCTAGGCCCACCGTGCGATGTATCAGACGAACAGACCGGACTGTACCGAGAATGTCACATTCAGGCTCAGTAGGAGTTCAGATGGGTTTCACCTCGTCAGTCTTCTTGTCGGCATCTACCTAGGGACCGTTACGCACAGCTAGTGCCGCTTGCTGTCTGTGGTTAAACCCACTGCCAGCGTAGTGTCGAGTCTTTAGAGTCCCACACAGAAAGCTATTCGCCTTTAGGCAAAAGAGTAGAGGTCGCATGGTTTTGCGACAGGTCGCATGGTTTTGCGACAGGGTTCGGTCACATCCGTGCACTTGTGCACGTACAGTGTCCGGACAGTTTACACTAGCGGGCTTTGGTTTAAGCCAGATCCTAGTGTACCTTTTGGGATTGGATTTATCCAGTATGCATTCATGTTCATCGGAACGCGGATGCGGGTGTGTATGCACAGTTGATGGAGAGACAGAGACGGAGGATTCTCATTAGGGTTGTTGACCGTTGACAGTTGACTATTGACTTTTTGCTCAACCCTAATGAGAATATGATATGTGATTAACAATTATATTAATTAGGTATTATGGTGAGATGGTTGTTGACTTTGTTGACTTGTTGACTTTTGTTGACTTTGTTGACCGGTGGACTAGGCTTGACTAGTTGACCATCATGATAACCATAGCTATCATTTCATGGCAAAGACTTTTGCTTGCTTGCTCTTTTGTGCAAAATGAGTGCATGAAATGATATGGCTATGGTTGCTTAAACCATCACATAATACTTGATTGATATGATGTATTATGATTGTTTTGGATTATGAGAGCCAAATGAGAAAAGTCTTCTCTCATTCTTTCATGCTCATTCTCTCTCTTGTTCTTGAGCTCTCATCTTCCTCCTCTTGCTCTCCCTCTCTTGACTCTATGGTTCACTTGTCTCATGAGTTGAGAACCAAGAACCATAGATAGAATCCCATACAAACTCTTCTCTACTCACTCTAGTTCACAAGGTTTAGCAAACCGAGTGAACTAGTTTCTTCAAAGTTCGAAGAAGGAGCCAAAGGTTAAGGCTTTCAGGTGGATCTATCTTCGGCGCAAGGAGACGACGGGGAGAAGCCGATTCGGACGACCATCAAAGCTTGAAGATGAAGGAGTTCGAGAAAAAGAAAGGTACAACCCCCTAACCGAGTAGTTAGCAACTCGTAGTTAGGTTGTTAGTTAGATGTTTAACAAAGATCCGGGTTTTAAGTCCATGTTACCACCTCTAAGAAAATCGTTTTTTATCAAATTCCGCATGCCCGAAAGTACCGGGAGAGGTAGCATGGACTTACAGTGGTATCAGAGACTAGTTAAACTCTATCTAACATGTTAGCAAAGTAGCTAGAAGATCGATCAAAGAAAAGTAGCAAAACGAACCCAAAACTGTCAAGTTTCTGCCGAATTTTATTCTGTTCAAAAGTTGATAATTTTCATCTCAAAAATCGGCTCAGGCTTTTGTTTGAATAACCACCAAATTTGGTCCCACGATCGATTCAAAGCGCCGCGGAAACGCGGCGGGAGCACGCTCCCGCCGCGGTTCCGCGGCCGAGTTGACTCGGTCGGGGTCCAAAGTTGGTGCAGTTTATTTCTGGGGTTGTTTTGGGATTTTTGGAATATGCATTTTCTGCCCAGATTTTCCAGAACGAAAATTTTGTATTGGGGGCCTATAAATCCGTATTTTTGATCGAACTTCTAAAAGACTTATGCTGACGGGTTTTTCTGTAATGCGATATTTGTATTGAACGTCTACTAATCGCTATATGTCGATTAGTGGGGGTTATACAAATCTGTGATCTGTAATGTTATTGGAATGTGTATATGAATTCATTGTATTGTCGCGGGTGAATAGCCGGGGGTTGTGAGACGAGAGTTTTCTTTTCTTTCAATTCATGTAAATTGATGTAATAATTATTTGTATGGCCGCACAACCGGGTCGGGGTTGTAGCCATCATTGTATAATTTCTTTTTACTGTTTTTGCTCCTAGGATAGACCCATGGAGGGGGTGCACAAACTACCGGGTATGCCGAAGTGCCGAGTGGCCTACTCACGGGGTTGAGGGAGGTTGCTTCGCTTCGGGTACTTGGCGGGTAGTTTGCCGCACCCGTAGAGGTCTTGGGTGGGGTTTTGGCTATTCACCGCGACCGTGTAATCTGCTTTTCGTTACAGGCTCGTACGAATTGCGGGTTCCTAGTATATCCAATGTGTTCATCTGTGATCTGAAATGTCTATCATTGCAATATATCTATATATGATATTATTTAGGCGTTGCTTATATTTTACAGCCGCGCTAGCCCAGCCATCGCTCTGTCGTTAGTTAAGTAACCTAACGGGTAATGACGGGGCCCCGTGGCGAATGCGAATGGCATAAGCGTACGTCATATTTTGGATGTTTTCTGCAATGGTAGGATTAAATGATGGGACGCATTAAAAGAACTAATGCAAGAATATCACGCATTAAAAGAACTAATGCAAGAAAATAAACCAAGTTAAAATCGTTGGAACATTTTCGGAAAACCACTCGGTTCTTTTCAAATCTAACGTTTAAATGCGGAGCTTGAGCCACTCCTTTTAAAAGCTATCTCGTTCCATCGATTATATCAAGTTCACTACTTTCATGGTTTTGCCAAAACCATTCGTAGCCCTCCATCATTTCAGTTAAATATTCGGTAGTATTCAAGCTATGTATTTTGACCTCACGCCAAGGCATAGTGATTGGTAGCTGCCGGATATTTATCTGTTGCATAGATAGAATGCGTTGGTTTGGGACAGCCGTACTACCATTTTGGCCTACGTCAAGGGTAGGTACGGGTGGATTCAAATTAATCTGGATAATGATGGGAAGAACTTGACATGTGACTTATGACATTTTGACCTCACGCCAAGGTCATAAGAGCATGGGGCAAAAATCCACATCGGGAGTTTCAAAAGAACTGAAACTTGCTAGTATTGCATACCATTTGGAGCGTGATGATTCTGGTAGAATTCCTTCAGTTTCGTCACGCGATGATATTTGGATCCCGATCCTACTGTGAGTATATGCTACTCCTCGGGAAATTTCTCACTTAACGATCAATGCTATAAACCTAGTAGGTGTCTAGAAAGGTGTTAGCGGGGCTACGCCCCCAGGGAAAAGTGGTTCTTAAATTAAGGAACTTCACGAAAGCGTTGGAAAACCTCCCTCGAAGTACCGACACCAGCCTGGCCGAACAGTTAAGCAAGTATTGTACGGTGAGATTGATCCTGACTAATTCTTCCTTTTTGGTTTGAGGAGGGATTCGAGAAACAGTGGGAGCCATCCTGTTTAGACAAACTAAAAACCACTCTAAACTTGCAAGAGCATCATGCTAAGTGTTTCTTCTTCTCTCTCCTAATTGCAGCGACCAATCGAAATGACTGGACTTAAGTTACTTCTTGATAAAAACATACTGACAGGGCCAAACTACAAAGATTGGCTCAGGAATGTCAAAATGGCAATCACTTACGACAAGCTGGGGTATCTTCTTACCACCAAAGCTCCCCCTGTCCCTGGTCCCACTTCCAGCGTCGCGGATAAGGAAATCCGTAAGACTTGGGAGATTGATAGCGCGAAGGCCAAATGCCTCGTACTTGCCTCTATGGACAATGAACATCAGAGGAGGCACGAGAATATGGACTTGGAATCCATATTTCTTCATACAAAAGAACTGTATGGAGAGCAATCTCGTATCGCAAGATACGAAGCGTCGAAAAAGTTATTTTCGGCAAGGATGGTCGTCGGGTCATCAGTAGCAGAACACGTGCTTAAGATGATCGGCTACATTGAGGAGCATGCGGACCTAGGGACCACATTGGAGAGTGAGCTCTATACAGACTTAGTTCTCCAGTCCCTTCCTTCCACTTACGCCCAGTTTATACTGAACTTCAACTTACAAGAAAAAGAAGTTGAACTTTCAGAGCTCCTCAACATGCTGAGGAGCGCAGAGGGCACCCTACAGAAAGGTAGGGAAACATCCACGTTGTTTGTAGGAGGATCATCTTCTTCTAGGTCCAAGGCGAAAGCCAAGGGAAAGAAGAAGAAAGCCCCCGCCAAACCAAGAGGCGGTGTTAGTAAAGTGGATACGAAGGGAAAAGCTAAAGCAACAAAGATAGCAGGGAAGCTTGTGGATAAGGAAGAATGCTTCTATTGTCATAAGAAAGGACACTGGAAGAATGATTGCAGGGCATGGAAGGCCAGAACACAGGAATTGAAGCAGGTTGCAGCTTCAGCTTCATGTGTGTATGTTATTGAAAACTGTCTTTCAATAAACTCTACTTCCTGGGTATTGGATACCGGATCAGGATCTCATATCTGTAATTCTTTGCAGGCGTTGAGAAACCGTAGTGTTTTGAAAGCAGGTGACATGACCCTCAGAGTTGCGAACGGAGCTAGCATGGATGCTAAAGCCGTGGGGGGCTATCACCTGGGAATGTCAGATGGACATGTTTTGGTTTTGCGTAATTGTTTTTTTTGTACCCAATGCAACTTGTAATATCATTTCTGTATCTTTAGTTTCTAAAGAAGGTTATGAATTTGCGTTTGTAAGTAATGTTGTAAACATTCACCTTAATCAAGTTTTGATTGGGTCAGGTACATTGAGCAATGGTATATACGTATTAAACCAACCACAGATTTTCAATGTCCAGAATACACACAAAAGAAAGTCTCCGGAAATAAATCAGACTTTCTTATGGCATTGTAGACTGGGTCACATCAATGAGAGAAGATTGACAAAGTTACATACAGAAGGATATTTGAATCCGTTCGAATATCAATCGTATGCCACTTGTCAATCCTGTCTCAAAGGAAAGATGACAAAGACTCCGTTCACTGGATACGGAGTAAGAGCGAGCGAGCTCTTGGCACTCGTACACAGCGACGTGTGCGGTCCAATGTCTACACATGCGCGAAGCGGTTATTCTTACTTCATTACTTTTACGGATGACTTTTCAAGGTACGGTTATGTCTTCTTAATGAAACATAAGTCCGAAGCCTTTGGAAGGTTCCAGGAATATAAGAATGATGTAGAAAAACAAACCGGCAAAAGTATCAAGATTCTATGATCGGATCGAGGTGGAGAATACTTAAGTGCCGAGTTCCTGGATTATTTAAAAGAGAACGGAATTCTCTCTCAGCTTACTCCTCCATACACTCCGCAACATAACGGTGTATCGGAGAGACGGAACCGAACCCTATTGGATATGGTACGGTCCATGACGAGTAACGCTGAGTTACCGCGATCATTCTGGGGGTATGCGCTAGAATCAGCTGCATACCTTTTGAACCGAGTTCCGACTAAGACTGTGCCTACCACACCATATGAAGTGTGGAGTGGGAAGAAAACCCTATCTTCAATATCTGAAGATCTGGGGATGTCCGGCTTTTGTCAAAAAGCAGCATGCGGACAAGCTCGAGGCACGCTCAGTACTGTGCAAGTTTGTGGGATACCCAAAGAACACCAGGGGGTATCTTTTTTACCACGCAGAGGAACAAAAAGTCCTTGCTTCTCGTAATGCCCACTTTAGTTCTTAGAAAAGGAAATAAGTGGGAGCGCAGTAGAACTGGAAGAAATTCCAGAACCACAGACTATTACTGAAAGCTTAGTGGAACCAGAGGGTTCAAAAGAACAGGACATTCCTACGCCGCTCCGCAGGAGTAGTAGGCAGTCTCATCCGCCCGAGAGATACTACGGTTTTCTCATAGACGGCGATAGAGAGGATTGCATCATAGATTATGATGAGCCTACTAGCTTCCAGCAAGCCGTTCAGAGCGTCGACTCGGTAAAATGGTTAGATGCAATGCGGACCGAAATCGAGTCCATGTACACCAACAAAGTATGGACGTTGGAAGTTGCTCCAGACGGGGTAAAACCCGTAGGATGCAAGTGGATTTTCAAAAGGAAGATTGGTGTAGATGGACAGGTTAAGACCTATAAAGCTAGACTGGTTGCAAAGGGTTTTCGTCAAAGACCTGGTTTGGACTATGACGAGACCTTTTCTCTAGTAGCTATGCTGAAATCCATTCGGATCCTTCTTGCCATTGCTGCCTTCCACGATTATGAGATTTGGCAGATGGACGTAAAGACAGCTTTTCTAAATGGAAATTTAGAGGAGTGTGTCTATATGGACCAGCCAGAGGGTTTCATTCAGAGTGGGAGCAGCGGAAAGCTGTGCAAGTTGCTTAAGTCCATCTATGGACTAAAGCAGGCATCGCGGAGTTGGAACATCTGTTTTGATGAGACGGTCAAGGAATTTGGCTTTATCAAAAATCCAGATGAACCATGCATCTATAGTAGATTTGTAGCGAGAACTGTAGTATTCCTCGTTTTATACGTGGATGACATTCTCTTAATAGGAAATGACATTCCTATGCTACAATCTTTCAAGGGGTTCTTGTCACACAGGTTCTCCATGAAAGACCTGGGTGATGCCTCATACATCCTGGGGATCCGGATCCATCGTGATAGATCCAAGAGGATATTAGGACTTTCGCAGTTCATGTACATCGACACCATACTGAAAAGATTCAGTATGGAAGATTCCAAGCGCGGTAACCTACCGGCTTGTCACGGGATCACCCTCTCTAAAGAGATTTCTCCCAAGACTGATTTGGAGAGGGATCGCATGTCTATTATACCCTACGCTTCTGCGGTAGGCTCTATAATGTATGCGATGTTGTGTACCAGACCGGATGTAGCTTACGCACTGAGTGTGGTAAGCCGGTATCAGTCAAACCCTGGGGAGAAACACTGGATATCGGTAAAGAACATTCTCAAGTACCTGAGAAGAACTAAGGAGATGTTCTTGGTGTATGGCGGAAAAGACCTCCAGATCGAGGCCTTTGCTGACTCTAGCTTCCAGAGTGACAAGGATGATTCCAAGTCCATGTCGGGTTTTGTTTTTACCCTCAATGGAGGGGCGGTGTGTTGGAAGAGTTCCAAACAGGAAACCGTTGCAGACTCGACGATGGAAGCGGAATACATCGATGCATCTGATGCCGCAAAAGAAGCTGTCTGGATGAGGAAGTTCTTGAAAGAGCTTCAGGTGGTTCCATCCATTGTTGATCCAATACCTCTGTATTCCGACAACAACGGGGCTATTGCTTTAGCGAAGGAACCCAGGTCCCATCTGAGATCCAGACACATCTTGAGGCGGTATCACCTGATCAGGGAGATCGTGGATCGCCAGGAGATCGAGGTTCGGAGAGTCGCTTCAGAAGATAACACTGCAGATCCATTCACCAAGGCCTTGCCCCAGACTCAGTTCGAGCGGCTGATCGAGATGATAGGTCTTCGATACGCCAGTTCATGGCCTTAGTGCAAGTGGGAGATTGTTAGTGTATATGCCCTAGAGGCCATTACTGTATCATACTAGTTTGTATATTACTTAATGGAAGCTTGGGATATTCACCTTGTATATACAATCTTGCTCAAAATAGTAGTATGCTACTTGGTTTGTTTCTACTTCAATGTGTACATGTGTTTATTTTAGTATATCGCCTATACACATTAGTGGAGCCCTTAGGATCTTTGCTTGATTACCAGCGTTGTGATGGAAGTCACACTAGTGGGGCTGGGTAATCTATAAGCATATCCTTATGCAGGTCCCTGGTCGCAGGACTATCGAGACAGGGTATCGATACTCCGGAGTAGACTAGCGTATGCGCTTCTCATCCCAGTGTGGAAGATGGTCTGTCCCACAGCCCTCAGTACGTCGTACTTGAGAGAGTATGCGGGTGCTCGTTGGGTTACGAGTACACTGGACAGGACTCGTCGGTAACTGACTAGTTGGTATTATGCCTATCGTCAGTTATCAGTTCCCAGGTGACATGAGTACAGCTTAGTCCGCTGACTTGACACTGTCACTTCGCCTCGAGTGTGTTCCCACTGCACTTTGATTACTACCCTACCACGGCTCAAAGGAGTCATGCAAACAGGTAGTAGTTGGGTGCAGTCCCGAGGCACTTGGAGGCAGTGGCGGTTAGACAAGATTCGTCTCTCCCGGTATTGGGGGTTGACATCGCGCTGTGTCTAGGAGAGCCATTACACGAGTAGTCCCTGGCCAGGGCAAACGAGATATACTGGTAGGCTTCCAGTGTTATCTCAGGGTGTTTTGGGCTTCACTCCGACACGACTTGTACTGCTATTGGGGGACTGACGTTTACCGCCCCTAGGTCCGCCATGCGATGTATCAGACGAACAGACCGGACTGTACCGAGAATGTCACATTCAGGCCAGTAGGAGTTCAGAAGGGTTTCACCTCGTCAGTCTTCTTGTCGGCATCTACCTGGGGACCGTTACGCACAGCTAGTGCCGCTTGCGGTCTGTGGTTAAACCCACTGCCAGCGTAGTGTCGAGTCTTTAGAGTCCCATACAGAAAGCTATTCGCCTTTAGGCAAAAGAGTAGAGGTCGCATGGTTTTGCGACAGGTCGCATGGTTTTGCGACAGGGTTCGGTCACATCCGTGCACTTGTGCACGTACAGTGTCCGGACAGTTTACACTAGCGGGCTTTGGTTTAAGCCACATCCTAGTGTACCTTTTGGGATTGGATTTATCCAGTATGCATTCGTGTTCCTCGGAACGCGGATGCGGGTGTGTATGCACAGTTGACGGAGAGACAGAGGCGGAGGATTCTCATTAGGGTTGTTGACCGTTGACAGTTGACTATTGACTTTTTGCTCAACCCTAACAGAATATGATATGTGATTAACAATTATATTAATTAGGTATTATGGTGACATGGTTGTTGACTTTGTTGACTTGTAGTCTTTTGTTGACCTGTTGACTTTGTTGACCGGTTGACTAGGCTTGACTAGTTGACCATCATGATAACCATAGCTATCATTTCATGAAAAAGACTTTTGCTTGCTTGTTCTTTTGTGCAAAATGAGTGCATGAAATGATATGGCTATGGTTGCTTAAACCATCACATAATACTTGATTGATATGATGTGTTATGATTGTTTTGGATTATGAGAGCCAAATGAGAAAAGTCTTCTCTCATTCTTTCATGCTCATTCTCTCTCTTGTTCTTGAGCTCTCATCTTCCTCCTCTTGCTCTCCCTCTCTTGACTCTATGGTTCACTTGTCTCATGAGTTGAGAACCAAGAACCATAGATAGAATCCCGTACAAACTCTTCTCTACTCACTCTAGTTCACAAGGTTTAGCAAACCGAGTGAACTAGTTTCTTCAAAGTTCGAAGAAGGAGCCAGAGGTTGAGGATTTTAGGTGGATCTATCTTCGGCGCATGGAGACGACGGGGAGAAGCCGATTCGGACGACCATCAAAGCTTGAAGACGAAGGAGTTCGAGAAAAAGAAAGGTATAACCCCCTAACCGAGTAGTTAGCAACTCGTAGTTAGGTTGTTAGTTAGATGTTTAACAAAGATCCGGGTTTTAAGTCCATGTTACCACCTCTAAGAAAATCGTTTTTTATCAAATTCCGCATGCCCGAAAGTACCGGGAGAGGTAGCATGGACTTACACTAGCATCCAAGATCCAAGCAAAAATGGCTAAGGAGAAAGGAAGAAGGGAAAGGCTTGAAATTGTGAGGTAAAAATTGAATTTTTGAAGCAATTTGTGATGTTTTTTGAAGGAAAACGAGGGGAATTTTGGGGGGGACAGCAGCTACTGTAGGATTCAGCCAAGAGGGGAGTGGGGAGAGGTGAGGGATGATGTGGAAATAAAAACCAAAGTCAAAGCTCTCACATCTCACACAAAAACCCATACCCAAATTACTATATTTTATTCCAATCATACCATTTCATTCACAAGTGAGAAAGGAAAAAAAAGAGGGGGTGATTCCTACTATGGTGGGGCTGTCCAAGGGAGTGAGGAATGAGTGTGAGAGATATCAAAAAAAATTCCATGCAAAAAGACCCCCCACAATATCATATTTGCAAGTTCTAGTTCAAATTAATTATATTTTTGTTTTCCATAATAAAAACCAATTAAAACTTGAAATAAAATACTAAAAAATTATATTACAACTAGATTTTAATTAACCTAATTCTAAAGAGTAAAATTAGCCCATTTAAATTTGTATTTATCGCTAATTTAATGTATTTTTTTACCGGCTTAAAATAATATTAAAAATTAGGGAAATTAGGGAAATTTTTTAAATGACCAGAAATTTATAAGTAACTCATTAGCTACTAAAAACAAGAAATTATCCATCCAAATTTGGTATAATGTAACATTTCAAAAAGATAAAATATTAATTATGGGAATTTTTATAATTTAATATTATTTTATTGAATATTTTAATATTTTGGAATTATTAAATGCAAATAAATGGGAAAAATTATGGAAAATTCTAAAATAGGGTATTTTATGGAATTATGACATTTTAATGTTTTTAAGATCAGTTATATGCTAATTTAGTGTTAATCGCGATTAAAAATCGCTAATTGGATTTTTAGCACTTTTGAGCAAAAATGTGCACATATCATTTTCCACACTTGTTACACTTGTGTTACATTTCTTTTGCCTTGGTTTTCTTTTGGGTTCACTATTCAAGTGAGAAGAGTTTTGTGAGGAAAAGAAAAGAAAAGGAAAAAGGAAATGGAATGATGAGAGAGAGAGGGTAGGTATAGGTCAACCTTCTCTTTAGAAGCCATGCCCCCATCATTTCTTTCTCATTTCTCTCTCCCTCTCCTATGGAGCTGCTGCCCTCTTCCTCACTCTCTCACCCTCTTCACTAAACCCTAGATCCCCCATGAAAACAAAGCCAAAACCTCATTCCCACTTCACAAAAAGTGTTCCCGAGCTCACTAGCTACACATTGAACCTAGCAAGATTGGATTTTGTGGACTTTGAGCAACTCAAGAATTTTCTTGAGTTGCCAAAGGAGGTAATTTCTGCACCTATAGAGTAGTATTTCAATTCCTTGTGCATCCATACTAGTTTTGTATCGATATTGTGATGTTTGTGGATTTTAGGGAATTCAAGTTAGGGCTTAGGGAAAAACTGAGAATCAAGATGCAATTGAGGCTTATTGTGACCTTAGAAAACCTGGTGTAATGCAAAATTGGACCCAAACCTGGAATTAGAACCAGAATACGGAATTACGGAACCGATATCGGAAAAAACTGGAAATCTGTCACTGTTTTGTGTAATCTGCTATCACCCCGAGATCCCTAAAATAAAACTGAGTTAACAGTAAGATGTGCAGGCACCAGAGAACCACCACCCCAAACCCTAGCTCCCAACTCCCTTACCAGGCCGCCAATTCTCCCATTCTGGCCGCAATTTGCGGCCAGAGCAGGGTGGATTTGTCTCGTTTTCTGTGCATGGCCCTATTTCCTCTAGTATTGACCCTGGGTACTTCTAGTTTTGACTGATTCCATCTAGGGCGAAATCTGGATTGATTTGCCTATGTTGGTGTATGATTTACGACTTGATTTAGCATGGATTTTAGTGTTTTGTGATTCATTCCTGTCGAGTGGCGTTTGGACGTCAACGACAAGTGGATTTTGATTGTGTTTACATGCGAGTCGATAGGTTTTTACCTATGCGGGTAGCGTGTGCTATTTTGGTTTCCGATGTGATTTTCATGTGCTTTAGCATTGTGATATACTTGTAGGTACACTACGGGATGTTGAGGCAAAGAAGATGAAGATGGCGACATCGGCACCGACACATGAGAAGCAAGGTGAGTAGATTTATATCTACGGGGAGAAGTCGGGTGGATGGCGTATAGCACCCCCACAGTCCGTGGTGATGTATACGAATACGTATACACACATATATTTATTATGTGTTCTTTAGGGTAATTGGTGGTAATAATGGATTATTGGTGATAAGGATGTATTGGTTGAGTAGTGCGAACCCTAGAGTAGTGGTTGCACCCACACTCGCACATACACACATACTTGCATACATTCTTTCATACATCTGTACGCATATGATGGTGGGTATATCTACACATGGGTATGGGACTATGTGTGTATATACGGGTTTTGAGGATGATACGTGGGATTGAGATGAGTCGATGAGATTCGATTGAGGCCGTGAGATTTGGCGACATGACAGAGTTCATATTGGAGATGTGATATGATGGTAGTGATGCCTGTCATATGATGAGATATTGTGATATCGACTCAGATTTAGGTGGTTTCCATACCCCACTCTTTTGACTTGACTGTGGGTTCGTAGTTCGCATAGTAGGCGTTAGACTAGACCCGAGTCATACCTATTTCAAAAACTAACGAATCAGGGATATTTTAAAGATAAGAAAAAGGGTTCATACGGATATTTAAAAAGGCGCATCTTTTCTTAAAACACCGTAGCCCTTATTTTACCAAAAGCCCTGATTCGTCTTATTTCAAAAGGCAAGGTTGCATGATATATCTATTGAGGCAGGTTCCCTACTGTTGCGTTGATTGCTCGATTCCGCACATTCATGCTGTTTGCATCGCATTGCTTGTATTGTTGATATATTTCAGTCATGCTGCTAGGACACCAGCACCATTATCGATGATGCGTATGTTCCACGTACACTGTTGCCGGCTCACACACTTCATCATCGATAATTGCCATGTCACTACACTGTAGTACTGTTGCATTCAGGATTTGACCCTAGCATGACATATTGATATTCTTACCTTTCTGCTATATGTCGCATACATGTTGCTTTCTGATTATACGCATTGAGATATGCTGTTTCCATGATATTTCTGGTTTTTGGGAACCGTGGGTGTTTTCAAAGAGGATATGTATTTTTTTTGAAAACCCGGTTACCCTTGAGATGATATTTCAGTGCGTCCACCATGTGTTTTCTCGGTGCTGAGAGCGACATGTGTAACCCGAATCGAGGAGTGGACGAGCCGATTGCTGGTACATGGTGGACCCGGTATGGTTCCCCTAGGCAAGATGATCGATGAGCTTTGCCGATTGAGCCTGGAGGCGGGCGAGTACCTACTGGTGATTGGTTGGACCTGGCGGTTATCCGGAGGATACTGACCAGAGTCGATAGATGGATGTGGGTGTACAGCCGGGGCCGAGGACCGATACCGCAGACAGAGCCCGTGGGCCGATCCGGACTGACGGAGCCCGATATATGAGGATTTACGTGCCGGTGCTGGGCACAGTTTTCATGATGTTTTTCCATGATTTTGTTTATATTCTCATATTGCATACATGATGCTTATTGTGATTGGGTGACGGGTGGACGGGTTCCACATATATACAGATATGGATCATATACAGACTGGATTTACTCTGATCATACTTCATTTGTATATATAACAGTGTACGAGGGCGCTGTTATATATACCTTTACACCAATATTAGTAGTATGGGACGCTAATATATGTGTATTGATACTTCATCATATTTACTTCATGCAGACATACCCTATACTGATGACATGTTATTACCTGAGTACTTGGCACTACATACCTGTTTAGATGTTCCTTTGCCACCTTATCATGTATCAGGCTTATTCCTTGAGGTTTATTTCTGATTGTTGACCTAGGATTATGTCTTGCATTCGGATTCTGCTTGTAGATATTTTCTATTCACGAGTTGGCAACTCACCCCCGTTGTACCACAGTTCTTGCAGGTTTTGCCATACAGGTTCCTTTGCGGCATTTCTGGCACATTGCTTCCTTGAGGGTGAATTGCATTTGGTAGGTGGTTTCTTTTGCATCAAGAACCACCATTGTACTTATATTATTCTTTGTATTTAGAATTTCCATCAACCAAATTTGTATATTGTTTTAGACTCAGACATTAGTGTTGTATTATTCGACCTTAGAGTCGCGCTTAGTAGTATTGCGGTTTTCTTGCTTTTTGAGTTCTTTTGGTTTGACCCTCGCCGTTTGGCGTTGTATATTATTGTTGCTTGTGTGGTTGTGACCGTCGATTGACGAAGAGCTAGCTCCCGCTTGGGGATGCCTTTTATCATTGTATATGTGTTGTGCTTGTTGTACCCCGTTCGGGGCCTGTATTTACAAAAGAAACTCTGCCGAAATTTTTAGAAAAGACTTTACCGTTTAAAAATGCACATTCAGCTTAGTTATTTAAAAACCTTGACTTCAAACATGTTTTCCCTCACTTCTTTAAAAACCAGTTTTCTTTACTTACTCTTAAAATGGTTTTAGATTTCTGGGCTTTTGGCTTACTTGGATCAGATGGAGTCCTATAGACTTCATATGGTTCAAGGGCCAGTCACGTGCTCTTTCGGGTCGTGACATATAATTAGGCCTAAACTGAAAAATAACAAAAAAGACGATTTACGGAAAAATACCAAATTTTCACCGATTTTCGGGAAAACACCAAAACGACTTTTCAAGGCGCTACAGATTCCGTTCTGGCACTTTCCTGGTCATCTCTCGGTCAATCCTCACGACCGCTCATAAAGCAGCACATCTCTGGCGCCGACCTCGGGTCCTCTGAATGCACATCACGCATCTGCTCCTGCTGCAAATCTTATTGCAGCAGTGTACTAGAAGGAATCCTACTCAAGGTCTCTTCTGATCTTGCCTAGGCCAAACTGTACGGAGGCTGGTACTCTGGCTTAATCTTTTCTCGCTCTCTGGGCATCTGCGTCCTTAGTACAACATCTCCTCGGAAGCTGGTCGCATCCCTGCGCCTCTGTATGGATATCCGACCTTTAATCTTAACGGGGTGTAGTAACAGCTCGTCAGCGTCTCGCACGAACTTCTTGTCCCGCTTGTCTGTATTATCGACCATTTCGACATCGCGTCTCTATCTGCGCACTGCAATGTCCTCGGTTACGGTCCCTCTGAAGTCTCTAACACGGACTCGAAATCACGAACTCGGTATCTTCGTCACTCAGTAGGAGATATCTAGCCGATCACGTCCTCAACGTGCGTATCACATCTCTGATGTCAGCGGAGTGGAACGTCATCTCGTCGAAATCTCATGCGAACTCTTTACTCCACTCTACTTCAATATCGAATGATTCGGACTCATCCCATCGTGGCTACACAGACTACGCTCCAACGGCTATGCTCGTATCTGGAGTCTTCTAAGCAGTGTCCCATCAAATGATATCCGAATGATGTCGAATCGTCCGATCGACTCGTCAGAACCTCATAATCCCCCAAGAGCTCAACATCTCGGGTACAGTTTAATAGTATCGAGTACATACCACAGCATCGGTGGTCCAGCCGTAGAAGGGCAAACCCAAGCCTTACTAATGGCGCCGCGGAACTGCCGCAAACCCTAAGGTTCATAGGCTTTCACATGGTCATTATGTCGAGTTAGGGTTTCATTCTTCTAGAGGGTCCATAGAATCGCTTTCATGTCTTTCCGAATACTTTAAACTTGGAAAATGGGTTCCTGACATTCGATCGTCTCCATCGACTCTCAACGAACCTGCGTGAAGTCGTCTCTAGCTGGAATCAATCTATCTAATGACCTCGCATCGGGGTAAGCGAACGAACCACAAGTCCTAGTCTTTCATCCTCGGGTGACTAGCGACCTTCCAACATATCTCTAAGAATATGCTCATGCTGCAGTAGCTCCAATCATCTGGGCGATATCTCATCTTCCGCAGCAACAACTGGCTCATTCGTCCGTGCGCTGGACAACGCCTCAATCGTCCTGGATAAGCGATAATATCAACGGTCATCACATCCTGGCTGGCCTCTATCAGTGGCTCAATCCTCTGGTACCGATCAGCACATCCGGAAATCTCGTAAAAGCGATCAAACCAACGCTCATGGCATGAAAACACAATAAGACGACGCCTCAATTTGCAATCGTATGTCTCTGGAATCATGCCCTGGTCAGTCCTCGTCCATGACGAGCTCATGCCGACGCAACTCGAGCCGTAGCTCACTCTTCCCGTGCTATCGCGGAAGCAATACCATAACCAGTATCGATGAGGATAGATCATAGGAATGAATATAATACTGTGCAAGGAAATGTACATCCTAAGGCTCCTTAACCGGAGTAGCGTGTCGTAAGTATGCCGCGGAACATACCCACGGTACGTCACTCTACTTTAGTCACATATTCCATCAACCAAGGGTCATCCTATGCGACGAAAGTTCGGGTATAATACCCCCTCGACAAAGTCTAAGTTCCGTAAGGTCAAGCCTAAGTTCCGTATATATATAACGCCCTAGGCTCCACATAGTCAAACTTAGACTCGAACCAAGGTCAACCTAGCGCTCTGATACCAACTTTGTCACGACCCGAAAGAGCACGTGACTGGACCTTGAACCATATGAAGTCTATAGGACCCCATCTGATCCAAGTAAGCCAAAAGCCCAGAAATCTAAAACCATTTAAAGAGTAAATAAGGAAAACTGGTTTTAAGAAATAAAGAAATCATGTTTTGAAAATCAAAGTTTTTTTAAAATAACTAAGCCGAATATGCATTTTGAAAATGTGTAACCTTTCCTGAAAATTTCGGCAGAGTTTCCTTTGTAAAAACTGGCCCCGAACGGGGTACAACAAGAATAATATATATGAAATGATAAAAGGCATCCCCAAGCGAGAGCTAGCTCTTCGTCAATCGACGGTCACAACCATGCAAGTAATAATAATATACAACGCCAAAGGGGCGAGGATCAAAACCTAAAAAGAACTCAAAACAACCAGAAAACCGAAGTACTACAAGCGCGACTCTAAGGTCGAAATAATACAATACTGTTTTCTAAGTCTAAAACAATATACAAGTTTTGGTTGATGGAATTCTACATACAATGAGTAATACATGTACAATGGCGGTTCTGATACAAAAGAACCCACCTACCCAAGCAAGTCACCCATAAGGAAGCAGTGTTCCAGAAATGCCGCTATGGAATCTGTACGGCAAAACCTGCAAGGACTGTGGCACAACGGGGGTGAGTTTCCAACTCGTGAATAGAAAATATCTACAAGCAGAGATCGAATGTATGACCCATCCTAGATCAATACGATCAGATATAAATAAACCTCAATATGAAAAAGTCTGAAGCATGCTAAACTGGCAAGGTAATCTCTATGCATGAGTGTAGTGCCAAGTGCTCGTGCCAGTGCCTCAGGTAATAGCATATCATAAATGTGAGGTAAAATCAATGAAATCAAATATGCTTGTACGTGGATCCCGTCCACTCGTCACCCAATGACAATAACCATCATGCATGTAAATATCATCAGCATATGCTTGGAAATATGAGGATATAAACCACCTGTGTCCCTCGCGACACGTCAAAATCATGGAACCGAAGTGCCCAGCATCGACACTCGAAAACATCATGAAAACCGTGCCCAGCATCGGCACGTAAATCCTCATATAACGGGCTCCGTCAGTCCGGATCGGCCCACAGGCTCTATCTGCGGTATCGGCCCTCGGCCCTGGCAGTACGCCCATATCCATCTATCGACTCTGGTCAGTATCCTCCGGATAACCGCCAGGTCCAACCAATCACCGGTAGGTACTCGCCACCCTGCCAGGCTCATCGTCTACTCCACGAAAAACATTTCTTGCCCCGGGGAACCATACCTGGTCCACCATGTACCCGCAATCGGCCTCATCCGTCTCCTCGAATCGGGTTTCACATGTCGCTCTCAGCACCGAGAAAACACATGGTGGACGCAATGAAATATCATATCAAGGGTAACCGGGTTTTAAAACAATTACAGATTCTCCTTTTGAAGCACCCACGGTTCCCAAAAACCAGAAATATCATGGAAACAACATATCTCAATGCGTATAATCCGAAAGCATGATGTATGCGACATGTAAAAATATGTAAGCAACATACACTGAATGCAACAGTACTACAGTGTAGTGACATGGCAATTATCGATGATGAAGTGTGTGAGCCGGTAAACAAGTGTACGTGGAACATACGCATCATCGATAATGGTGCTGGTGTCCTAGCAGTATGACTGAAATATTTCAACAATACAAGCGATGCAATGCAAATAGCATGAATATGCGGAATCGAATAATCAACGCAACAGTAAAGAACCTGCCTCAATAGATATATCATGCAACCTTGCCTTTTGAAATAAGACGAATCAGGGCTTTTGGTAAAATAAGGGCTACGGTGTTTTAAGAAAAGATACGTCGCTTGAAAATATCCGTAGAATCCCTTTTTGCCTATTTTTAAAATATCCCCGATTCGTTAGTTTTGAAATAGGTATGACTCGGGTCAAGTCTAATGCCTACTATGCGAACTACGGACCCAACTATCCAGTCAGTCTGGAGGGGCATGGAAACCACCTAAATCTGAGTCGATATACATATATATATATATATATATATAGTCGGTGATCTCGCCTCAATAGTATCAGGTACGATACAGTATATCAAATAACATCCTCGAGTCGTGAGTGCGGATCTAACATAAATATAAAGCTCGTACGGTAAATCATCGTACGGCATCCCAATAGCTGGGTACGGGTCAATATCACATTCATCTCACCACATATTGGGTATCACTACCATCATATCACATCTCAATTACGAACTGTGTCATATCGCCGAATCTCACTGTGTCATATCGCCGAATCTCACGGCCTTAATCAAACCTCATCGACTCATCTTAATCCCAGGTATCATCCTCAAATCCCGTATATGAACACATAGTCCCATACCCATGTGTAGATATACACACCTCTATATGCGCACAGATAAATGAAAGAATGTATGCAAGAATGTGTGTATGTGTATGTGTGCGTGCACCCACTACTCTAGGGTTCGCACTATACTAAAACAATACATCCTTATCATCAATAATTCCATTATTACCATCAATAGTCCTAACAACACATAATAAATATATATGTGTATACGTATTCGTATACATCACCACGGACTGCGGGGGTGCTATACGCCATCCACCCGACTTCTCCCCGTAGATATAAGTCTACTCACCTTGCTTCTCATGTGTCGGTGCCGATGTCGCCATCTTCATCTTCTTTGCCTCAATATCACGTAGGGTACCTACAAGTATATCACAACGCTAAAGCACGTGAAGATCATATCGGAAACAAAATAGCACACCCTACTCGCATAGGGAAAAACCTATCTTCAATATCCACTTGTCGTTGACGTCCAAACGCCACCCGACAGAAACGAATCACAAAATACCAAAATCCATGCTAAAACAAGTCGTAAATCATACGCCAACTCAAGCAAATCAACCCAGATTTTACCCTAACTAGAATCAGTCAAAACTAGACATACCCAGGGTCAAGACTAGAGGAAATAGGGCCATGCACAAAAATCGAGACAGTTCCCTCCTGCTCTGGCCGCAATTTGCGGCCAGATGGAATTAATTGGCGGCCTGGAATTGGAGTTGGGGGCTAGGGTTTGGTGTGGTGGTTCCATGGTGCCTGCACATCTCACTGTCAACTCAGTTTTATTTTTGGGGTCTCGGGGTGATAGCAGATTCTTAAATACGATCACAGATTCACAGTTTTTCTCCGACATCATCTCATAAATCCGTATTCTGGTTTCAAGTTCAGGTTTGGGTCCAAATTAGCATCACATAAGGGGTTCTAAGGTCACAACAAGCCTCAATTTCACTTTGATTTCAGGTCTAACCCTAAACCCTAACTTGAATTCTCCAAAGTCCACAAAACGACACAATATCGATATGAAACAAGAATTGATGCACAAGAAATGAGATACTACTCTAATAGGTGCAGAAATTACCTCCTTTGGCAACTCAAGAAAATTCTTGAGTTGCTCAAAGTCCTCCAAATCCAATCTTGCTATGTTCAATGTGTAGCTAGTGAGCTTGGGAGCAAGTTTTGTGAAGTGGGAATGGGGTTTTGGTGAGGGAAATGAGAATGATCTATGAAGTGAAGGGGACGGAAATGAGAGGGAGCAGGAGCAGCAGCAGCTCCATGAGAGGGGAGAAAGAAATGGGTGTGAGGAAATGATGGGTATGGTTCAAAAAGTCAAAAGCAACTACTCTCTCTCTCTCTCATCATCATCATACTTTTTCTTTTTTTTCTTTTTCTTCTCACTCCAATAGTAAACCCAAAAGAACAACCATGGCAATAGAAATGTAACACAAGTGTAACAAGTGTGGAAAATGATATGTGCACATTTTTGCACAAAAATGCTAAAAATCCAATTAGCGATTTTTAATCGCGATTAGCACTAAATTAGCATATAACTAATCTTAAAAACTTTAAAATGGAATAATTCCATAAAATACCCTATTTTAGAATTTTTCATAATTTCCCCCCATTTATTTGTATTTAATTATACCAGAATATTAAAATATTCATTAAAATAATATTAAATTATAAAAATTCCAAAAAATCATATTTTATTATTTTGAAAACGTTACATGAGCGCTCAATACCTGGGTGGCTGTTACGTTTAGCTGACCGCTTGCAGCTTGTGGGTGTTTGATATGATCATCACCTATTGCCGGCGTATTGACGATTCTTTAGAGTCCTACATAGAGGTTTCTTGGCTCAGGCAAAACGGAGTAGGAGCACATATGTAATATGTGCGGGACCGAGGATAATGCGGTATGTGATACCGTATTGGATTCTCGCGATATGAGATATCGGCCGGGTATATGTTATGAATATGCGGAAAGTGAGATATCGTTCCTAGTCGAGGGTGTATCGAGACAGGGCATCGATACATCAAAGTAGACTAGCGTATACGCATCTTGACCCATATGATGGGCGATGGATGATCCCATATCCATTGGTGTTTGTCATCAAGGATGGTGTACGGGTGCTCAGTAGAGACTGGGTACACTGGAAAGAACTCCCAGATGGTATTATACCTCACGTCAGATGGCAGTTCTCCGGTGACACTGGTACAGAGTAGTCTGGATACCTGGGCTCCGTCAGTCCGGATCAGCCCATGGGCTATGTCTGCGGAATCGGCCCTCGGCCCCGGCAGTACGCCCATATCCATCTATCGACTCTAGTCAGTATCCTCCGGATACCCGCCAGGTCCAACCAATCACCTGTAGGTAGTAGTCCCTTTGCCAGGCTCACCGTCTACTACACAGCGAAACCGTTCTCGCCCCGGGGTACCATACCGGGTCCACCATGTACCCGTAATCGGCCTCATCCAACTCCTCGATTCGGGTTCACATATATCACTCTATCACTGAGAAAACACATGGTGGACGCACCGAAATATCATATCAAGGGAAACCGGGTTTTTAAATAATTAACTATTCTCTTTTGAAATATCCACGGTTCCCCAAATCCAGAATTTACATGGAAACAACATATCTCAATCCGTAATCTAAGCAAGTATGAAGATATCAATGTATGATGTATGTGTACCAGTATGGGTATGTGACGTATAATGAAATGCAAGTATAACAGTGTATTATACAACAAGGAAATAATAGTATGCACATACAAGGTCATATCCTGATGTAATAATGCTACTTTGTAGTGACATGGCAATTATCGATGATGAAGTGTGTGAGCCGGCAAGCAAGTGTACGTGGAACATACGCATCATCGATAATGGTGCTGGTGCCCTAGCAACATGATAGTAATATAGCAATAAACATATGCAAAGCAATGCGAATAGCATGAATATGCGGAAATCGAATAATCAATGTAACAGTAAAGAATCTACACCCATATGTATATGTCAAGAAAATATCCTAGCGAAAGCTCTTGTAAAGATCAGATTGGTTATTATCTTATTTAATCGATGTCTTCCACTGCTTTTATCAAATTTTCTTTCAAACCTTAAAAAGAAAACTAGCCAGGATTAATTACATTCTACAACTTCGCTAACCGTTCAGCCAGGCCAGTGCCGGTATTTTGAGGAAGGTTCCCCGTGCTTTCGCACAGACCTATTTAAAATAAACCTCGTTTTCCCAGAGGCGTAGCCCCGTTGACACCTTTCTAGACACCTAATAGGTTAGCTAATTGTAAAGTGCAAAACTCTCATTGGAGCAACTCTTGCTCATTGTGGGATCGGGATCCTACTATCACATAGAAGGTATGCAATCTCATTGCAAATTTCAACTCTTGAAACTCCCGATATGGATTTTACCCCTAGCACTCATGACCTTGGCTATGGTCAACATTGTTGGATATATGTATGCCGTAGAGGCCATTATATGATAGTGGATGTATTTATAGATGTGTATA
The DNA here is from genome assembly GCA_030015575.1 of Agapanthus africanus. Lineage (NCBI taxonomy): Eukaryota > Viridiplantae > Streptophyta > Magnoliopsida > Asparagales > Amaryllidaceae > Agapanthus > Agapanthus africanus. Next base: position 238,585,771 of record JASDDO010000031.1, read on the forward strand.
TATATATATACACACACACACACACAGATGACATTCTTGGTCAACATGATGGTATGCTATCTGGTTCTTCTTTATCTGACATGTTGACTTGATCATGCTTTTATTCATTTACACATGTTGATAAATCCCTGAGGATATTTGCTTGACTACTGTGATTATGATGGAGACCATACTAGTGGGACGTCTGTTGTTTATAAGCATATCCTGAAATGTCCCTAGTCGTAGGTGTATCGAGACGGGGAATTGATATACCAGAGTAGACTAACGTATATGATACTAGACCCATATGATGGGCAATGGATGTTCCCACATCCATTGATGTTTGACATCGAGATCATATACGGGTGCTCAGTAGAGACTGGGTACACTGGACAGACTCGCCGAGAACTCCTATATGGTATTATATCTATCGTCGGATAGCAGTTCTCAGGTGACACTGGTACAGGTTAGTCTGTAGACAAGAGATCGTTATAGAGTCTTGTGTGTTCTCCCACTGTACTTTGATTACCATCCTACCACGGCTCCACTGAGTCGTGCAAACAGGTGGCTTTTGGGTACAGTCCCGAGACACATGAAGACAATGAGCGATAGGAGAGGTTTTTTCTCTTCCGGTATTGGGGGTTGATGTTGTGCTATGCTCGATTGGCTATATCAGTAAGTCCCTCGCCATGGCTGTTGAGAATTACTGATAAGTGTTATCAGTAGTTTCTCGATCTGTTATAGACCATTCATCGGCACGACATATTGAGTTATTGGGGTCGTCGTTACCATCCCTAGACTCAATATGCAGCATATCTGACGAAAAGACTAGACTGTACGGTAGTGTTGCCGGTAGGCTCGACGAGAGTTGACACAGGTTCGCTTGTTTTCTTCTGATCGCTCAATACCCGGGTGGCCGTTACGTTTAGATGACCTCTTGCGGTTTGGGGGTGCATGATATGATCATCACCCACTGCCGGCGTATTGACGAGTCTTAGAGTCCCACAATGGAGTTACCTAGTTTAGGCGAAACGATGTGGTGTGCATATGAGATATGCGCGGGGACCCAATTAAATGCGCGTATGTGATACCGTATATTAATCGGGCGGTTTGCTATTGGTCGGGTCATATGTGATATTACCGGTTTGCTAAATCAAGTGTTGATTTAACATTGACCATTAGCATTTTCACTTTAAACCTTTTTGTCTTTTGGTGTATGCATGCATGTATCCACATGTTTACATTGTTGCACATATGGATGTGCATGCACACATACATGCATACACATGTGTGTCATGGTTGTTGATACACTTGATGGTGGCAATATAAGACTCACATACTAGTAAATATGTTGATATTTATTTTTTGGATTAATGGAAATGGAAATTTCACTCATGGTTGATTATTTTATTCATCCACTAAACCATTTATTAACCTTGAGTTATCTTTCCATGGCCATTAGTGTTCCAAATGAAATATCTAGATATTTATTAACTAGGGTTAAGAATGAGAAGAGGAAAATATATATATTTTCATTTCTCATTTTTATCCTAAGCTTATCATTTTCTTGAGCTCTTTCATTTGCCATCTTCTTCTTCCTCACTCTCTTTCTCTCTAGGTTTTGATAGTGAAAAAAAGAGTGATCAAGTTAGGGTTTTTAAGTGAGAAATCAAACCACATAATCATTCTATACTACTCTTGCCCATTAGTTTAGAGTGTTGGCTTCAACTTCTTCTCTTGATCAAGTGGAGCTTCAAGCTTGGACAAAGAGGACTCCGGGTGGATCATCGTGGACTTGGAGGATCTCAAGCAAGCTTCTTTCAATCCTCAAGTAGCCAAAGAGTCTAGCAAAGGGAGCTACAAAGGTTGTATTCTCTAAACCTAGTACTTTACTTCTTGTGGATGGTTTTAAAGTTATGTGTTACCCTAGCTTTTCTAGTTTGATCCCTAGGATAGTTTTTTTAGCACCCTATAAAATTTTAATATGACATGTGTGATGCTACAAAACCCTAGTAGTGGTGCTAAAGAAATCCCTTCATGGTATCAAAGCCTAACTAGAAACCTAGACGATGTTACGATAATCCGAAAACGAAAAACTCCGCAAAATACGATTTTAGAAAACCCATGGAAATGCTCTATGTAAATTTTTTAAAAAGTGGTTTAAAAATTATTTTAGCAACTGCAGAGTGGCATTTAGGATATTTTAAGAACACAGGTGATGTACGAGGTGGGGAGGCTCAGAAAAATCCGGCGACGTCACTCCTTTTTCCGGCGTCGCCGGCCGGTTGTGCCCCCCTCTGGCTTATATTGCACCTGTGATCTTTTGGTTATGATTTGGGGTTTCTGGTATTGTTTTGAAGTCCAAATTTGCATGTGATGTTAGTTTGGAAAAGGGCTCATTGCGGAGTATTTCGTATTCGTATTTTGAGCATTGTATTGTTAACTTTGGCGACGTTAAACTGGTCGAACGAATTATCAAACACTGGTATTTTCCAGGTTGAACGTACTCGATATATAATGCAAGTATTCCTATGGACCCTCTAGAAGAATGAAACCCTTACTCGAGATGTGACCACAGAACTGAGACTGAACCTTAGGGTTTACCGTAGTTAATGGCGCCACAAATGAGGCTTGGGTTTGCCCTTCTACGGCTGGTCCATTAAATACTGTAGCATAGATTTTGGGCATTGTTTAACTGTGCTCAAGTGTTGAGCTTGCTGGGGAATATGGGTGTTCGTTAATTCGATCGAAGGGTTTAACATCGCCTAGTAGTATATGATACTTGTTTCTGTGACCGTAAGTGTAGTATGTGTATCGCCGGTTTCGTTGCTATATGTCAACGGCAATTGGGGTACGCATACTTGCTTACGTTGATGACATGTGATGTTATGTATTGCTGTGCTATGATGTATAGGATTTTCGTGATCGAATAGCCGGGGGTTTTATGTGAGATGAGAGTTTTACTTTTCATTCATGTAAAATTCATTTCTAATGTAATATTCTTTTATTTGGGGCACTTCCGAATTGAGGATGATGTCACCATTGTTGTATATTATTTACTTTTCCGCATTAGGATAGACCCAAGGTGGAGAGCACAAGTGACCGGGTTTTGGGGTCCAGTGGGAGACCATCTCGAGGCGTCGAGACCGGGTTTCCTAACTCCAGAATTGGCAGGGTCACTTGCCGCTCTCGTAGGGGTCTAGGGTGTGGGATTGGCTATTCATCACGACCGTGGAATCTGTATTTTCTATTATTGGCTAAATACTAAATATGGGCGTCCTAGTATATCCTATATTATCATATCTGTGTTTCTGCTGCCTATATTCTGTGATGAGATCGCTTAATATATCTAAGACGAAAGCTATATTATATATGAGATATATAATAGAGGTTGCTTATGTTTTACACCCGCGCTAGTCCCATCCCGGTATGCCGTTAGTTAAGTAACCTAACGGTGCATAACCGAACATTGCGGCGAATGCGGATGGCATAAGCGCACGTTTTATTTTCGTTTCTTTTCTGTGATTGGCTTAAGGACTTAAATGATGGGACAACATTAATATGATTAATGTGAAGAAAAATAAACCTAAAAAGATGTTGTAGAATCAGATTTGAAAACCACTCGGCTTTTTACGAAAAACCTACATTTCAAAACTGCGGAACTTAAGCCACTCCTTTTGAAAATCATTTGATTCTACGACGATATCAAGTTCAAAGCGTTAAAGGTTTTCTTAAAAACCATCTGCAACCCTCCGTCATTTTAGGAAGTAGAGTACTTAATATTCGTACTACGTTTGCTGACTATAGTTAAGGCATAGTGTACGGTAGCTTAGTGATGTCTTCTACAATGCATATGGTGCAGATTAATTGGGACATTCATGCGACTTTGTTGACCATAGTTAAGGGTCATGTAGGTGGGTCTAATTAATCAAGAAATGACGGGTAGAACTTGACTAGTGCTTATGATTTGTTGGCCATGAAGGGGTTCCTACAGCACCATTACATGGGTTTGGAGGCAACACACATGCCATATTTAAAATTTAAATGGTGCTAGAGAAACAAACTTAAAGATCATGCTAAAAAAGCTAGGGTAACATAACTTTTAACATAAACACAAGTAGTAAAAGCTAGGGTTTTGAGAGTACAACCTTTGTAGCTCCCTGCGCTAGACTCCTTGGCTACTTGAGGGTTGGAAAAAAGGTTCACTTGAGATCCTCTAGGTCTACGACGATCCACCCGGAGTCCTCTTTGTCCAAGCTTGAAGCTCCACTAGATCAAGAGAAGAAATTGTAGGGTTGCTAGGCAAACGCACAAGGGTCTACGAGGCATCAACCATGCCCGATTAAAAATTTAGCCGTGCCGAACAACCCAAAGCCTGATCTTTAAACTAGGGTTTAGGCGAAACCTAGCATGTTAAACTCTTTAACACTAAGTGAGAAAGATTAGAACATTTCTAGATCTGGTCCTTCACTTCTTAAGCTCCGTGTTGAGGTCCCTTCACTGCGATCATCGTGTTCCGGACTCTCGAGAGCCTTCATGAAGAGAAAGATGCAGTCTTGCTTCCGATCTTCGATAACATAGATGATCTACTTTGAAGTTTCGTTAACACAAGCAATCACACATGAAATGATGTGAACACCCTGATCTAAATGGCAAGGATAGATGAGGATGATGAAGTAGGATTTTTGCTCTCATTTATAATCTTTTTCTCACTCACTTTCATCACAAAAACAAAACTAGAAAGCTTTTTCAAAAAGGAAGTCAAGGAAGAAGAAGAATCAATCCTTTTGTGATGAACAATGAAAATTGTTGTCGTGGTTACAAATCAAACCAAGGGTTAAGCATGAAGGAGTTAACCCTTGTAGAGAATTAACTAGAGTTAATGGTTTGGATTGGGTTAACATAATATCTTCACAAAATATCAAGCAAAACCCTAAACCATTGTTAAATTTGTAACCCTAACATGTTACAATATTATATATCACATATACAATATATTTTGTAACAATAGAAAATAATACAATTAACATATATCGCATATATATCAATGTATTATCCCGTGAGAAAATGAATCTTTTAGTGAGCTAATATTAGTTAATGTAATTTAATATAATCATATATATTATTATACATTAAATTATCGAATCAACACTTGATCCGATAATCCGGCTATTTCACAAAAAACCGACTAATACGATGTCCCGGGTATATCACATATACCCGGCCGATATCTCATATAAGATAATAACCAATCTGATCTTTACAAGAGCTTTCGCTAAGTGTATTCTTTTCTCTCTCCTAATGGCAGATAACCATGACTGGACTTAAGCTACTATTAGAGAAAAATAAGCTAGCCGGACCGAACTATAAAGACTGGATGAGGAACATTAACATTGCTCTCACATATGATAAGGTATCATATGTCCTCACTGCCTCAGCCCCGCCCAGCCCAGGCCCTGAATCTTCTGTTGCGGATAAGGAGATCCGCAAAACGTAGGATATGGACTGTGCTACTGCCAAATGCCTCGCGCTTGCATTGATGGACACTACACATCAAAAGCAACACGAGTAGATGGATGTTCAATCAATCTTTCTCCATACAAAAGAGTTGTATGGGGAGCAATCTCGGACCCTGAGATACGAAGCATCTTGAAAGTTGTTTCAGATGCGGATGGCTCCTGGCACACCAGTAGGCGATCACGTTCTGAAGATGATAGCTCTTATTGAAGAGCTTGAGGACCTCGGATGGACAATGGACAACGAACAGTATACTGATATTGTTCTTCAGTCTCTTCCCTTTCCTTTGCTCAATTCATAGTAAACTTCAACATGCATAACAAGGAGAAGTTACTACCCGAACTTCTCAATATGTTAAGAAGCGCGGAGAGCACGCTCAAAGCGATGTCCCCTTCTCTGATTGTTGGACAATCTTCCTCTTCCGTCCCAAAAGCCAAGGCCATGGGAAGGAATAAGTAGAAATTCACCAAACCAAGAGGTGGAATCAAGAAGGCAAAAGGAAGAGACAAATCCAAGGTTGAGAAGTCGGGGAAAGGAGTGTTTTCAGTGCAAGAAGACGGGGCACTGGAAGCGGAACTGTACTGAGTACCTTGATCTCAAGAAAAGGAAGCCTGGTGATGCTTCAACTTCAGGTGTGTTCGTAACTTAAAACTTTTTGGATCATGCAAGCTATTCCGTGGACCCTCTAGAAGAACGATACCCAAACTCGAATTTTTGGATCGCAGAACCGCGGTCAGACCCTAGGGTTTGCCGCAGTTCCATGGCGACATGAGTGAGGCATGGGTCGGGCTTTCTACGGATGGTTCATAGGAGCTGTGGCATGTTCTGAGAACTTTTTGAACTCCGCTCAAGTGTTGAGCTTATCGGGAAATTTTGTGTGCTTTCTTATTCGATCGAAAAGTTTAACTTCGTCTAACTATCTTTGATTGTGATACAATATTTGGAATCCACATAATCAGTTATGAGATAACTAGTTTGAATTTTATAAATCTAGCAGTTTAGTCTCATTTGATCGGTTGCCACGGGATTTTGATGTGATCAAAAGTCCGTCGCAATTACGTAGTGTACGCGGATACTCGCCGAGTAACCTTACTAGATAGCCACGCCCCATAGCCCCGACTAAGTAACTGTAGGAGAACCCCGTCGCCAAAAGCATCTGTTTGGGTGCTCGCGGGAGCGTTGTTCCGCCATAGTGCACTTCGTCGACGGTATCGGGGGGTGCGGCCGTCTACTAAAGTTTCCGACGAGCATTCGATCAGGTTATCGGGAATCTTGTTGAATTACCCGATAGGTTGTTGGATAGTGTTTTCAATATCGAGACTAAAATGCGGGCTTTATAATTGTTAGGCATGTGATGTCTAAGGAATTCATTTATTTGGGCATGAAATCCAAAGTATGTGATACATTGGGTTTATGATGTATAAGGTGGTTGCAGATTCTAACTGTTGTAGTTTTTCACTTTCTTTTCAGCGACCGTAAGTGTAATATATGGTGTATTGCCGGTTTCGTTGCTTTATGTCAACGACAACTGGGATACGCATATTAACTTACGTTGATGACATGTGATGTTATGTGTTGCTGTGATATATTATATTGGATCGTCATGTTCTGAATAGCCGGGGTTTTTTATGTGAGATGAGAGTTTTTCATTTTCATTCATGTAAAAGCTTGTATGTAATATTCTTTTATTGGGGCATTTCCGGGTTGAGGATGATGTCACCATTGATGTATATTATTTACTTTTCCGCATTAGGATAGACCCAAGGCAGGGAGCACAAGTAACCGGGTTCTAGAGTCCAGCGGGAGACCATCTCGAGGAGTCGAGACCGGGTCTCCTAACTCTTGAATTGGAAGGGTTGCTTTCCGCTCTCGTAGGGGTCTAGGGATGTAGGTTTGGCTATTCATCGCAACCATGGAATCCGTGTTTTATACTGGCTTAAATAAAACACGGAATTTTTAGTATATCCAATATTTCATATGTGATTCTTCTGCTGCTGATATTCTGTGATGTGATCACTTGATTTGTTTTGAGACGAATGCATGCATTATATATATGGGATATATTTAATATTGATGCTTTCATTTCTTATGTGATGCTTAGGAAGCATAAACAGATGGGAATTCATTAATGAGATTAATAAAATAAAAGAAACCTAAAAGATGTTATAAAAACTTTTTTAAGAACTGGTAGCTCTAGTTCTTGCTTTGCATAGCGGTATTCCTTGTAGAATATCCAGCACCTTATTCGATAAGGAAAGATCCGAGATCCCTTCACCGGGAGTGACCTCTTTAGCAAAACTAGCAGATGCTACAAACTCGGTTTGACTTTTGATTGCTTTTATAGTTTTTGCTTTGCATAGTGGTATTTGTGAAATATCCTACACCTTATTCGATAAGGAAAGAGACGAGATCCCTTCACCGGGAGTGACCTCTTTAGCAAAACTAGTAAAAGCCTGAAAAACACTCCTTTTTCAAAATCACTCGATTCTACAACGACATCAAGTTCATTACACATAGGGTTTTCTTAAAAACCTGTCGTAGCCCTCCGTCATTTCAGATAAGTAGTACTTAGTATTCGTGCTGCGTTTCTTGGCCTTTGACAAGACGTAGTGTGTGGTAGCTGACTAGTGCTTATCTGCTTAAGCATATGATGTGATTGGATTAGGGTAGTCGTGCGACCTTGTTGGCCTTTGTCAAGGGTCGTGCGGGTGGGTTTAGTTCAATCAGGAAATGACGGGTTGAACTTGACTAGCATCCTATGGTTTGTTGGCATTTGTCAAGGTCATAGGATAGGGGCAGAATATTATCGGGAATTTCAAGTGTTGAAATTTGCAATGAGATTGCATACCTTCTATGTGATAGTTGGATCCCGATACCCACTACGAGTAAGAGTTACTCCTGGCAGAGTTTTACACATTACAATTAGCCGATCAAGTAGGTGTCTAGAAAGGTGTTAATGGAGTTACACTCCTGGGAAAACGAGGTTTATTTTAATTAGGTCCATGCAAAAGAACGGGGAACTTCCCTCAATGTACCGACACTGGCCTGGCCGAAAGATTGGCGAACTTGTAGGGTGTAATTAATCCTGGCTAATCTTATCTTTTAGGGTTTGAAGGTAGATTTGACTAAAATTGTGGGAGTCATCCTGATTAGATAAACAAATAACCAATCTAATCCTTCAAGAGCGCACGCCGAGTGTTTTCTTCTCCCTCTCTCCTGGTAGCGACCATGTTACGCCTTAATCAAGATAATAATATGGATGCATTGACCGAACCTGCTTATTATACTGAGCTAGGGAACGTTGGTTCCTCTCTATCTTATAACTGTTATAAGTCCGAGCAGGAAATAGGGGGATATCCGGATTCCCATGCCACCCAATCAAAGAAAGTGCATGTTGATGCGTCTTCTTCGGGTGTGTTCATTACCGAGAACTGTTTCTCAGTATCCTCTACGTCTTAGGTATGAGATACCAAATCAGGATCCCAAATATGTAAGAGTTACATGGGCTACAGACAGGTAGAGAACTGAGAATGGGTGATATGTCTCAAAGTGTTAGAGAATGGTGCAATTGTTGCAGCCAAGTCAGTTGGCAGATATCACCTTGTATTAGATACATTGATTCTGAACAGATGTTACTAGATAACGAACCTGATATACAACATTACATCAGATTCTTTAATGAGTTAAAGAAGGATATAATACTGTATTGGAGGATAATGTTGTGAACATTTTCCTAAATCAAGAGTTGATTCGATCAGGCACGTTAGTTAATAGCATATACGTTCTAAATCAAACCACAGTTCAAAGTATATAGAACACACACAACATGAGTAGTTCAGAAATAAACGAATCCTTTTTGTGGCATTGTAGACTAGGTCATATCAATGCGACATGACCAGCTAAGTTACATAAGGATGAATATAAGAATCTGTTCGAATTTTCATCTTATGTTACTTGCCAGTCTTGTCTCAAAGATAAAATGACCAATACTCCGTTTACTGGAAACAGATGAAGAGTTAGTGAACTCTTGGGACGGATACATGATGATGTATTCGGTCCTATGTTTACAAATGCCAAGATTGGTTCTTGGTACTTCTTTACATTCATCGACTATCTCTCAAGATTCGGACATATGTTCCTGTTGAAACATGAGTCTGAAACTTTTGAGAAATTCAAAGAATATAAGCATGAAGTTGAGAACCATACGGGTGGAAGTATTAAAATACTTCGATGTGATCGAGGAGGAGAATACTTGGGCATGGAGTTCTTGGATCATTTAAAGGAGAATGTGATTCTCTCTCAGCTTACACCTTCGAGTACACCACAGCACAACGGTGTAACGGGGCAGAGGTATCGCACCATATGAGATATGGCGTGCTCTATGATGAGTACTGCTGAGTTACCTGTTTCCTTTTGGTGTTATGCACTTGAGAAGCTGCATACCTATTGAATAGGGTTCCATCCAAATCAGGGCCTACCACTACATATGAGATATGGAATGGGAAGAGACCATGCCATAAACGAGTTAAGATATGGGGTTGTCCGGCCTATGTTGAAAGGAAGAATCCGGACAAGCTCGAGGCAAGGTCAGTTCTGTAAGTTTGTTAGGATATCCCAAACATTAGTGAGGGAATATCTTCTACCTAACTGAGGAACAAAAGGTGTTTTGTTTCTCAGCATGCCACCTTTTTAGAAAAGGTATTTCTTGTGAAGGAATTAGTGGACATGAGGTAGAACTGGAAGGAGTTCCAGCTAGACAAACTAACAGCTGATGCTTTGATGAAACCAAAGGATTCAATAGTCTCCAACGAACCTCAGCCTCTACGTGAATCTGGTAGGGTTCCTCATCTACTTGAGAGATACTACGATCTTCTCGGTGACAGTGGGAGTGAGGATTGCATCATGGTTGATGATGGCCCAACCAGATTCAGGCAGGCCATCTCGAGTGGGGACTCAGTGAAATGGCTGGATGATATGCGATCAATGATGGAATCCATGTACACCAACAAAGTATGACTTTGCATGTTGCACGTGAAGGGATAAAACCCATTGGGAGCAAATTGGTTCTTAAGAAGATTCTTGGTGTAAATGGAAAAGTTGAGACTTTCAAAGCTATGCTTAAGTCCATCAGGATCAATACGAGTATCGCGGAATTGGAACATCTGTTTTGATGTGACAGTCAAAGAGTTTGACTTCATCAAAAAGGTAGATGAACCTTGTATATTCAAGAAGGTAGTAGAGAGTAAGGTTGTCTTACACGTATTGTATGTAGATGACATACTATTGATAGGAAATGGTTTCCTATGCTACACTCGGTCAAGCTCCTCTTATCACATGGATTCTCAATAAAAGATTTAGATGATACCTACTACATCTTATGGATTATGATCTACAGTGATAGATCTTATGTGGATGTTGGGAGTGTCCCAAATCCAGGTACATTAACACTATACTAAAGGGGTTTAGTATGGAGGATTCTAAGCGTGGTGGTTTGCCCACTTACTTAGGAATCACTCTCTCCAAAAAGAAGTCTTCCGAGACTGATTTAGAGAGAGCTCGCATGCAAGGGATATCCTATGCTTCGGAAATAGGCTCTATCAGAGTATGCGATGTTATGTACAAGACCAGATGTAGATGACTCACTAGGTGTAGTGATCAGGTATTAATCGGATCTTGGGAGAATCACTGGACAGCTGGGGACGACATTCTTCAGTACTTGAGAAGTACTAAATGAATGTTCTTGGTTCGAGCTTCCAGAGTTATACGGTCGACTGAGAGTCAGTCACAGGAATTTTCTTTACCCTTAGTGGAGGGACGGTATGTTGGAAGGGTTCCATGTTAGATACCGTGACATACTAGACGATAAAGGCTGAATTCATTGCTACTAATAATGCAGCCAAAGTGGCTGTCCGGACATTTATTTTTCATGAGATGAACAAGGTTCCTACCATTGAGCGTCCAATAATTGTTATTGTGACAATAATGGAGTTATGTTTTTGGCCTAGGAACACCGGTCCCATCAGCGTTGCAGACATATTCTGAGGCAAGTATCACATGATAGGGAGATGGTTGATCTCCAAGGGATCGAGGGCAGGAAAGTAGACACGAGGGATAACACAGCGGATCCACTCACAAAAGCCTTACCCCTAGAGAGACTTCTATGGGATGGTTGAATATGGGATACTATAACCACTGCTGTATTGTTGGGTATTGGATACTACAACAACTATCACCTGTCGCATCTCTTCCTGGAAGCTCCAGCGATCTGAGCTCGTAAGCTCTGGAAGCGACATCCCATCAATCTCAGCAACAGTAGGGTCATCTGTCTGCACTGTAGACGACATCACAAACTCTGAGATAGGTTGTACATCAACAGTCCTCTCAATCTGGCAGCCTCTAACAATGGCCCGATCATCCGGTGCAAAACCGAACACTCGCCTCAACGAGAGGCCACAACACAAACACTAAATCGAGATGTTCCCGTGTCACCAGAAAACACGATGGTCAGTCCTCATCAATGACGAGCTCGCCCTGACCGCATCACTAGCAGCAGCTCAATCTGCGGTCGAACCAAGGCGACAGGAACCTCAATCAAGTATTGACAAAAATAGATCAAAGGGATGAAAAGAATCAACAGATCCAGAATGGATACATGATCATAAGGAGGAACGGAATCAGTGAGAGTATGATCATGGAAATGAATAGAATCAAGGATCTCAAATGGATGTATGATCAAGGGAATGAAGAGAATCACAAGTCTCAAGATATGTACATCCTAAGGTTTCTTAAGTGGAGTATCGTATCGTAAATATGCCGCGGAACATACGTATGGTAGTCACTCTACTCAAGCTACCTACTCCATCAATCAGGGTCACCTATGTAATGAAAATTCGGGTCTAATACCCCCTGTTAAAGTCTAAGTTCCGTAATATCAAGCCTAGGTTCCGAAATAATTTACGCCCCAGACTCCACATAGTCAAACCTAGACTCGAACCAAGGTTAAACCTAGCGCTCTGATACCAACTTTGTCACGACCAGAAAATATTGTTCGTGACCGGCACATAAACCAGGCCACGTCTAAAGGCGTAATGTAATTCAAGTAAGCCGAAGCCCAGAAATCTAAACCTTTTTAAGAAAATAAAAGAGGTGAAGTTTTGAAATAAAGGTATGATGAAATCAAAATGTTTTCTTAAATGCATAGATAAAGAACATGAAAAATGCAAGTGGATTTACTAGTAGAAAAACATGTTTCGTCTTTTAAAAATTTGGGCAACACCTCCTTTGTAAATTTTGATCCCAAACCACAAATACATGATAATATAAAAGGCGTCCCCAAGCGGGAGCTAGCACTTCGCCAATCGGCGGAATCACTAACACGCAAGTCATAATATAAGTATACGATGCCCAACGGCGAAGATCCACACAAAAGGAAATGTAAAGCAAGACATCAAACCACAAGTAGCGAATATAAACCCTCGCTCTAAGTCTCGCAACCACAAGTCTGTCTAGGTCTTACTAATTATACAAATACTAGTTTCTGATTGATGGAGTTGACTAGATACAATAGGAATAATAATACAAGAGTGGCACGATCCAACATGTACCACCTACCAAAGCAAATCACCCGAATGCAAGCTGTGTGCCAGCGAATGCCGCTACCGATCCATGCGGTCAACCTGCAAGAACTGTGGCATAACGGGGGTGAGTTGCCAACTCATGAGTAAAAAACATCATCAGGTAGAAATCGAATAAAACAACGATTTCCTAGGTCAACTATATCATGAAGGTAATACTATGATATCTAGGGTGACCGTATATGCATGTGTGCCAACAATAGACTCAATGCCTGTATGCATGTGGATATCATCCAACCATATAATCAATGCCTGTATGCATATGGATCTCATCCACGTGTCAACCAATGAACCAATAACATCATGCATGTAAATATCATGAAAGCATATGCATGTAAATATGAGGATATAAATCAACGTGTGTCCATCAATGACACATCAAAATCATGGAACCTGAGTGTCCAACATCGACACTCGAAACATCATGAAACCCGCGTCCAGCATCGACACGTAAATCCTCATATCTCAGGCGCCACGTCCTCAGATCGGCCCTCAGGCGACGCAATACTCTGGTCATCACTCATATCCATCTCATGACTCCGGTCGGTATCCTACGGATAACCACCAGGTCCAAATACTATCACCAGTAGGTAGTGGTCCCTCTGCCTGGCTCATCGTCTACACCACGAAAATCATTTCTTGCCCTGGGGTACCATAACAGGTCCACCATGTACCCACAGACGGTGCCTACCACTCCTCGAATCGGGTTTCACAAGCCAATCTCAGAACCGAGAAAACACATGGTGGATGTCTCGAAATATCATATCATGAGAAACCGGGTTTTTAAAACAATCTATACTTTCTTTTGAAATAACCACGGTTCTCAAATACAGAAATCTCATGAAAACAACATCTCAATGCATATAATCGTAAAGCATGATGTATGCAAACATATAACAGAATTGTGAGCATATCCGTATATCATGCAACATGAAACAGTGATGTGACAATATCAGTATATCATGCGACATATCATAATGATGTGAGCATAGCAAGTATATCATGAAACATAGAAAAATGATGTGGCAATTCTACTGTGTAAGTGACATAGCAATTATCGATGATGAAGTATGTGAGCCGGTCAATCTGTGTAAGTGTAACATACACATCATCGATAATAGTGTGGGTGTACTAGCACAGGTATATGTAATGTAATGAGAATGACATGAACGTAGCATAAGGTACATCGTAAGAGAAATGCTATAAGTAGACTTATCTAATCTAACATCTACACATGAACCATACAGTCAGTTTTTAAAAGATGCGAATCGTAGTTTTGAAAGTAGGGGCTACGGTGTTTTTAAGAAAAAGACATCATTTGAAAATCCGTAACGTCCCTCAAGGTATCTATTTAAAAGATGCATACGATTCTTCAGTTTGGAAATATGTATGGTTCGGACGACACATTTACGTCGGCTGTCTAGTCTTCTAGTATCCGATATGGCAATATCATCGAACATCATCATCAAATCACAAGCGCGGATCATCCATCCGGTAACTCACATCGTGTACGGTAATCCTTCGTACGGTGACATTTAACAAAAATAGGGATCTATCGACCTATACGACAATGAGGGTATAGATCTCAAGTCTCGTACGACATATCACTCATTACTCTCAATATTATATATATATATATATATATATATATATATATATATATACATACACCTATATCCAAGGTCGCATCCATAACAATCTCATATCATGGGACCGACAAAGGTATCAATCCTCTCATATCGACTCGCATCCGTATACCGACATATCAATCTGTTAGTTATATGTATGCCCTAGAGGCCATTACTATACATATGATGTATATTGTAGTGGATGCTTGGACATATATAGGGAGGACTTTCTTGCTCGACATGATAGTACGCTATCTGGTACTCTTTATCTTAACATGTACTCTAATTGTCTCTATGTTACATGTTGATAAAGCCCTTAGGATATGTACTCGACTACTGGGACTATGATGAGATCATACTAGTGGGGCCACGGTAGTCGACGAGTACATCCTATAACTGTTCCTAGTCCAGGGTGTATCGAGACAGGGCATCGATACACCAGAGTAGATTAACGTATACGCATCTTTACCCATATGATGGTAGATGGATGATCCCATATCCATCGGTGTTTGACATCAAGGATGGTGTACGGGTGCTCAGTGGAGACTGGGTACACTGGACGGACTCGCCGAGAACTCCCAGATGGTATTATACCTCACGTCAGATGGCAGTTCTCCGGTGACACTGGTACAGAGTAGTCTGTTGACCCGAGATCGTCATAGAGTCTTGTGTGATTCCCACTGTGCTTTGATTTCCATCATACCACGTCCAAGAGGGCGTGCAAAAAGGTGGCTTTTGGGTACAGTCCCGAATCGCATGGAGGCAATGAGCGATAGGAGGGAATTCGTCTCTCCCGGTATAGGGAGTTGATGTTGCGCTGTGTTCGATTGGCTATAACCGGAAATCCTTGGCCAGGGTTGCTGAGATTTACTGGTAAGTGTTATCAGTAGTTTCTCGAAATGTTATAGACCTTATATCGACACGTCTTATCGAGCTACTAGGGTCTGACGTTTACCACCCCTAGGCGAGATTTGCGACATATCAGACGACGAGACCGGAATGTACGGGAGTGTTACTGATTGGATTCACAGGAGAATGTACAGGCTTACTTGTTGATCTTCTGATCGCACAATACCCGGGTGGACGTTACGTTTAGCAGACCGCTTGCGGCTTGTGGGTGTTTAGATATGATTATCACCTACTGCCGGCGTATTGACGAGTCTTTAGAGTCCTACACAGGGGTTTCCTGGCTCAAGCGAAACGGAGTAGGAGAACATATGTGATATGTGCGGGACCGAGATTGGTATGATATGAGATACCGTATTCTATTCTCGCGATTTGTAACATTGATCGGTTGTATGCGATATAGCCGTGTTATCGGATCAAGTGTTGATTCGATAAGTTGTTACACATGATATTAGTCGGTTATAGCCGGGTTATTAAATCAAGAGTTGATTTAATAATTTAATGTATAATTATATATTTGATATATTGCATTAAATTAACTAGTATTAGCTCACTTAAGATTTATTTTCTCACTTGATTGTGCATAAGTGTATATGTGATATATATTTGTGTACATATGATTGTGTCATGCTTGATGATACATCAAAGATGGGTGTATGAGACTTATACCAAGATTAGGGTAAAGATTAGGGTTTTGTTTAATTCTTAAGAATAACAAAAGAGAAATACTTTGTCAAAGTTCTCAAGCTTTCATGAAGCTTGTGGAAACATTGACAAAGTCAACTCTTTTGTCATTCTTAAGGATATTTAGTTAACCCAACCCTTAACCTCATGCTTTGGTTAATTCTCTACATGAGTTAAGCATGATAGCTTAACTCACCCATGGTTACATTATTCATGGGATAATAATTCATATTATAAGATTATTCTTTCTTCTTCTTCTTCATCAAGCTCCATGAAAAGATTACTAGCTCCAATGGTGCCATGAGAAAAAGTGTGAGAAAATCAATTCTAAACTGAGCCCACATCCTACTTCTTCATCCTCTACCACTTGCCATGTAGTAGAGTGTGTTCTCTTCAGAAAGTTCATGACCTAGTGAAGTAATAGCTTGAGTTAGTGTCTCCCCGACGTAGATCATCTTCGGCCTCGAAGTCATCGAAGCAAGCACGTTCGTTCTTCTTGTGAAGCTTCTCTAGAGTCCGGAGTTCACGATCGCAGCGATGGGGACATCTACACGGAGCTAATGAAGTGATGGGCCAGATCTACAAAGGTTGTAATCCCTTTCACTTAGTGTTAAACTGTTTAACATGTTAGTTTTCGCCTGAACTCTAGTATAAAGATCCGGCTTTGGGTTGTTCGGCACGTCTAAAATTTTAATCGGGCATGGTTGATGCCTCGTAGAACCTTGTGCATGTGCCTAGCAATCCTGCAGTGGTATCAGAGCCAAGCTAGAGCTTTAGGCGAAGTCTAGACGAAATTTAAAGTCCGATCGAACTCTGACACACCCGAGTATACCCCTCTCTGTACATTTTCTAAAAATGTGATTTTTTCCGTATTAAAAATACTCAGAAAAACAAGAAGGAAAAATAAAGAATTACTGTGAAGTACGGCCCACTAATTCGCTCATATGACCGCGGAACCGCGGCCAAACCAACGGTTTGGCGGCGGTTCCGCGGCTAAAATTTTGAATTAGTCCTTGGAATTTCATATATTTATTCTTAGGTCCTTTCTTGGCAATTTTTTCTGGGAATTTTTTAATTTCACTCAAGTGTTGAGTTTTCTAGGGTTGTATTGGAGACTCTTTGATTCGATCGGATAATTTATCTTTGTTTAGTTTGTCCGGGTAATTTTTAGAAACTGTTAAAAAGTTCGAACGGATATCAATAACTCACTTTTTCCCCGGTCGGATTTTTTTTCAATAGTTGGATTTTTACGTGGTTTAAAAACGTTCTAAGTCGTGCAAGTAACGCGGTGGACCCTCTAGAAGACAACAAACCTTAACTGGATTATGTAACCGTCTTGAACTGTCTCTGAACCTTAGGGTTTGTGGCAGAATGGCGTGCCACATGTGAGGCGTTGGCTTGACCCTTCTACGGCTGGACTATTGGTACTGTGGCATGTGATGGATGTTTTTAAACTGATTTCAAGTGTTGAGATATATTGGGGAATTCTTGGGTGTTTGATTATTCGATCGGAAAGTTTAACATTGTTTATTTATCTGGAATGTGATGCAATATTTGGAATCCACAAGTAGTTATGAGATAACTAATTTGAGTGTTATAAACATAGCACTTTAGTCTCAGATGATCGGTTGCCTCGGAATTTTGATGTCATCAAAAGTCCGTCGCAATCACGTAGCGTACGCGGATACTCGCCGGGTAAACTTAATAGACATCCATGCCCCATATCCCCGACTAAGTGACTGTAGGAGAACCCCGTCGCCAAAAGCATCCGTTTGGGTGCTCGCGGCAGCGGTGTTCCTCCTTAGTGCACTTCGTCGACGGCATCGGGGGTGCGGCCGTCTACTAAAGTTTGCGACGAGTATTCGATCAGGATGTCGGGAATCTTGTTGAATTGCCCGACTTGATATTGAAAAGAGTTTTCGATAATGAGACTAAAATGCGGGGTTTATAATTGTTAGGCATGCGATGTCAAAATAATTCATTTGGTTAGGCGTGCGATGTCTAAGGAGGTTGCAGATTCCAACTGTTGTAGTTTTACACTTTCTTTTCTGTGACCGTAAGCGTAGTATGTGGTGTATCACCGGCTTCGTTGCTATACATCAACGACAATCGGGATACGCATACTTTCTTACGTTGATGATATGAGATATTATGTGTTGCTGTGATATGTTATATTGGATCGTCGCGTTTTGAATAGCCGGGGTTTTTATGTGAGATGGGAGTTTTTCTTTTTCATTCATGTAAAATTCAATTGTATGTAATATTCTTTTATTTGGGCACTTCCGGGCTGAGGATGATGTCACCATTGTATATTATTTACTTTTCCACACCCAAGGCGGGGAGCACAAGTAACCGGGTTCTAGGGTCCAGTGGAAGACCATCTCGAGGAGTCGAGACCGGGTCTCCTAACCCTAGAATTGGCAGTGTTGCTTGCCGCTCTCGTAGGGGTCTAGGGATGTGGGTTTGGCTATTCATCGCGACCGTGGAATCCATGTTTTGTACAGGCTCGTATTGAAAACACGGACGTCCTAGTATATCCAATATTTCATATATGTTCTTCTGCTGCAATATTCTGTGATGAGATCATATTACTGCCTGAGACGAATGTTTATATTATATATATGAGATATATGTTATATTGCAGATTTCGTTTCAAATGTGATGCTTGTGAAGAATATTAAAATGGGACTTCATTAATGAGATTAATGAAACTAAAAGAAACCTAAAGATGTTGTAGAAACTTGTTTAAAAACTGGTAGCTCTAGTTCTTGCTTTGCATAGCGGTGTTCCTTGCAGAACATCCAGCACCTTATTCGATAAGGAAAGAGCCGAGATCCCTTCACCGGGAGTGACCTCTTTAGCGAAACTAGCAGATGCTACAAACTCGGTTTGTCTTTTGATTGCTTCTATAGTTCTTGCTTTGCATAGTGGTATATGTGATATATCATGCACCTTATTCGATGAGGAAAGGGCCGACGATCCCTTCACCGGGAGTGACCCCTTTAGCAAAACTTGAAAAGCCTAAAAAACACTCCATTTAAAATCACTCGATTCTACAACGATATCAAGTTCATTACGCAAATGGTTTTCATAATAACCTATCGTAGCCCTCCGTCATTTCAGATAAGTCCTATTTAGTATTCGTGCTACGTTTGTTGGCCTGCGTCAAGGCGTAGTGTGCGGTAGCTATCTAGTATTTATCTGTTTATGCATATGATGCAGATTGGATTAGGCTAGTCGTGCGACTTTGTTTGCCTGCATCAAGGGTCACGCGGGTGGGTTTAATTCAATCAAGAAATGACGGGTTGAACTTGACTAGCGCACTGTGGTTTGTTGGCCTGCGTCAAGGTCATGGGACGCTAGGAGTAAAATATTATTGGGAATTTCAAGTGTTGAAATTTGCAATGAGATTGCATACCTTCTATGAGATAGTTGGATCCCGATACCCGCTGCGAGTAAGAGTAACTCCTGGGAGAGTTTTACACATTACAATTAGCCGATCAAGTAGGTGTCTAGAAAGGTGTTAACGGGGTTACGCCCCTGGGAAAACGAGTTTTAATTTAATTAGGTTCGTGCGAAAGCACGGGGGAACTTCCCTCAAAGTACCGACACTGGCCTGGCTGAAAGATTGGCGAACTTGTGGCGCGTAATTAATCCCGTCTAGTCTTTCCTTTTAGGGTTTGAAGGAAGATTTGATTAAAACACTGGGAGACATCCTGATTAGATATATTAGATAACCAATCTAATCTTGCAAGAGCATACGCTAAGTGTTTTCTTCTCTCTCTCTCCTGGTAGTGACCATAGCATGCCTTAATCAAGATAATAAAATGGATGAATTGACCGAACCCGCTTGTTATACCGAGCTGGGAAATGTTGGTCTCGCTCCAACTTATAATTGTTATTGTTGGGGTAAAAATTTACACCCCGGTTGACCAAGTCAAAATTAAGGTCAACCCCAAGCCAAGTGGGCCCAAGACCAGATCCAGTGTGCCCATGCCCGGGTCGAGCTCGAACATGAAGCGGGCGGCCTCCCCCCACACCAAGTTAAAATTTTTGTAATAAACAATTTTGTTGTATTTATTTTATTTTATTTTATGGATAAATGTAAGAAAAAGATGCATAAAGCCAAATTTTTGTAAAGCCCATGGCTTATGTGGAAAAAGAAATGGCACATGAGCCATGGGATGGGCAAAATGCCATTTTGTGAAGCCCAAGGGGCTATGTGTAAAGTGTACAGCCTATAAAGACAATGATAATGAAATATCTCAACAACTTTTCTCTCTCTCTCAAAATTTTTCAGATCTGAGATCTTTTCTCCTTCTTCAAGGTTCCAAAACCTTCTTTTTTTTTTCTTGAATTAAATCAAGAGTTTTACTCTTCTTTTTATAAAACAAATTAGTTTTTCACCACAAAACCCATAAAGGGGAACTCAGATCTTCCATTAGATCTCAAAAAGAAGAGATTTTTAAAAATCCCATATCTCTTGATCATCAAGATCCAGCTAACAGAGGAGGAAGAAGAAGAACATCTTTCACTAAACCCCAAAAAAAAAACACACACTCAGGAGTCCAACTCCTCTCTGATTTCTCTTCCGAGAAATTTTTTTTGGCTAAAAGCCTCTTTTTCTCGCCGGCGCTCAACCGCAGAGCGCCCGCGTGCCGACACGTGGCGCGCTTGCGCTCCAGCGCTCAGCGCTCGAGCGCAAAGCACCCACGTGGCGCGCTTGCGCTCCAGCGCTCAGCGCTCGAGCGCAAAGCACCCACGTGGCGCGCTTACGCTCTAGCGCACGCGCTCGAGCGCAAGTCACCCCGGTGCCGACACGTGGCGCGCTTGCGTTCAAGCGCAAGCGCTCGAGAGCAAGTCGCCCCGGTGCCGACACGTAGCGCGCTTGAGCTCAAGCGCAAGCGCTCGAGCGCAAGTCGCCCCCCTTCCGACACATGGCGCGTTTACGCTCCAGCGCAAGTCGTCCCCGTGCCGACATGTGGCGCACTTGCGCTCAAGCGCCCAGCGCTCAAGTGCCGACACGTGGCGCACTTGCGCTCAAGCGTCAGGCGCTGAAGCGCAAAACGCTCACGTGCCGACACGTGGCGCGCTTGAGCTCAGGCGCCCTGCGCAGAGCGCCCACGTGCCGACACGTGGCACTCTAGCGCCTGAGCGCACAGCGCCCAAGGTGCTGCCCCCACGCATCCTTTGGATGTATTTTCCCCTTTTTATATATATACATGAATATCTATACATATGTATACATATGCATGTACACACATACTCCATGTCACTGTCCGCCGTAAAAACTCTGCGTGGCTCCCGATATATTTAAACCCCCCGTCCAAAACAAAACACACGTACACTGCACATTGAGTTCGCATGACCAGTTTAACCCGTTAATCGGAGGTTCCCTCGCCCTTAAGGCGCGGGTTAATTAACGGCAGCTTAGTCCGCGGCTGCCGGAGATTCGGATCCCCATAATCATTAAACTCTGGCCTACCCTAGGCAGGGGAATCTGTAGTACGCCTAACAAGCTCGCACGTATTCCCATCTCAATGGGGTGACGAAAAACACCCTACAGATTTTGGCACGCCCGGTGGGACCCTTCTCTCCTCCCATATTTCGGGTTAAACGTTCATGCGAACTCAATCAATATACATATCGATTTCCTATATTGAAATGATGTTTTCTTTTCGTGCAGCAATCAACTTTCAACGACAATGTATCCCAAGACGAATTCAACTTCCAAAGCGACCCCGATTCCGTACGTGGTCAAGATGAACGCTCGTGTGGTTCTCCCCGCAAGCCTCAGTCGACAGTGGGAGGAACCGCCCCGCCAGTTTGGCTCCATCATCATCTACCCTGCCAGAAGCGCTCTACTGGCGGAGATCCCGGTGGAACAGGTGGCCAAGCCGGTCTCAAGGGGCAAGAGGCCGAATGTCGTGATCGCCAAGGCACCACACCCAAAACTTAAGACGGTGTCTGAACGATTCTCTGGTGCTCCAGCAGGGGGCAAGAACTCCGGTACGAAGGGCAACATCAAATGTTGCGGATGAGCTCAGGCGATGACTCCAACAAATGCACAATCGAGCGTAACTCCAAGGCCCTCCATCGCCCGGTCTGCTGCATCTTCCCAAAGAGCCGAAGTCTGCCAGGTGCTTTGAACAGAAAAGTTAAGGCAGAAGCGGCTCAGGTATCGAGCCAACAAGAGGGCCAAGGCTTCGGCCAAATAGAATCGTGTGAAGTTCCAAGTGCAGGGTTGCCTGGAGACGAGGGATGAGTCGGACGTAAGAATCAGCAATTCCTTCGAGCCTCTGAAGTGGGTTCAGAAAAATGCCATGACCGCAAGAATCAAGAAGACAGCGGTCCGAACAGTGCCACAAAGAGACGTGTCCCGGCCCCAACAGAAAAAGTATGACACTGTCTCTTCAAGAGTCTATCAAGCACTCTGTGCCGCACGAAAGCAGCGGGGCAAACCCAGAAAAGAAGCGCCAGCACCATTCAAGAACCTGGTTAGGCCAGCCGCCTTCAATCGACTACCAGCTACCGAAACAAGGGGGTCAAGACAGCGATCCGTGAAATCAGCTGCCAATGATAGAAAGACGTCCGGATATATCATCCATACGGTCTATATGGCGGGCGGGTGCCCCAGCGACAACCTTCACAGCAAAAGCAAGGATGGGGCCACCACATCCCAAGCCCAATCTAGCCTGAATGCGGTTGCCACTGCCCAAGAACAGCCGCCCCCGCTGGATGAAGAAAACCCTCTCGATGAGGATGATAGGCAGAAAGACCCCTCGGTCCATGAAGAGTCAAGCTCCGACAGCGAGAAAGTGCCGACTTTCCGCCCCAGGACTGCGGAGCAAGAGCTGCTTCAAGAGCTTCGAAAACAGCTCAGGAGCAAAGATAAAGAGATGGCCAAGCTCTATTCGAAAATTGACGACTTAACGAACGTGGTGATGCAGCTTACGGCTCAAATTGCTCGAGCACCTCCCAATCAAGCACAAGCCGCTACTAATCAGCCGGGTGATGACAATGCGAGGTAGCCAATGCCTGTTCATTCGGGTCCAAGACTGGTCGAGCCACATGAAAGCCGGCCACACTCCGCTTCTGGGGACGCCTTGGCCCCAGATAGTGTTAGTTATATGTATGCCCTAGAGGCCATTACAGTACATAGGATGTATATAGTAGTGGATGCTGGGACATATATAGGTAGGACTTTCTTGCTCGACATGATAGTACGCTATCTGGTTGCTCTTTATCTTAACATGTATACTTTCTGTCTCTCTGTTACATATTGATAAATCCCTTAGGATGTGTACTCGACTTCCAGGAATATGATGTAGATCATACTAGTAGGGCCTGGGTGGTCCATGAGTACATCCTTCAATGTTCCTAGTCGTGGGAATATCGAGACGGGGCATCGATATTCCAGAGTAGACTAGCGTATATGCTCTCGACCCATGTGATGGGCGATGGATGATTCCATATCCATTGGTGTTTGACATCAGAGATGGTATGAGGGTGCTCAGTGGTGACTGGGTACACTGAACAGACTCACCGAGAACTCCCAGATGGTATTATACCTCACGTCAGATGGCAGTTCTCTGGTGACACTGGTACAGCTTAGTCTGTTGACCCGAGATCGTCATAGAGTCTTGTGTGTCTCCCACTGTGCTTTGATTTCCACCCTACCACGGCTCTACTGAGTCGTGCAAACAGGTGGTTTTTGGGTACAGTCCCGATTCACATGGAGGCAATGAGCGATAGGAGGGGATTCTTCTCTCCCGGTATTGGGGGTTGATGTTGCGCTATACTCGACTGGCCATAACTGGAAATCCCTGGCAAGGGTTGCTGTGACTTACTGGTAAGTGTTATCAGTAGTTTCACACTTGTTATGGACCTTACATCGGCATGACTTATCGAGCTACTGGGGTCTGACGTTTACCACCCTTAGGCGAGATATGCGACATATCAGACGAACAGACCGGACTGTACGGTAAGTGTTACTGGTTGGATTCACAGGAGTGTGAGCGGGCTTGCTCGTCGATCTTCTGATCGCTCAATACCCAGGTGGCCGTTACGTTTAGCAGACCGCTTGCAGCTTGTGGGTGCTTGATTGATCATCATCTGCTGCCGGCGTATTGACGAGTCTTTAGAGTCCTACACAGAGGTTTCCTGGCTTAAGAGAAACGAAATAGGAGCGTATACGAGATATGTGCGGGACCGAGAATAATACCAGTATGTGATAATGTATTCTATTCTCGCGATTTGTATCATCGGCAGGTTATATGTGATATAGCCAGGTTACCGAATCAAGTATTGATTCGATACATTGATACATTTGATATTATTCGGTTATATGTGATATGACCGGATCATTAAATCAAGTGTTGATTTAATGATTTAATGTATAATTCTATATTAGATATATTACTTTACATTAACTAGTATTTGTTCACTTAAAGATGGATTTTCTCACTTGATGTGCACATTGTATATATGATATAGTTTTGTGCACTAGATTGCATAATGTTTGATGATACATGCAAACTTGGGTGTATGTTTACTTTAAACCATGTTTAAGTGAATGGTTAGGGTTTTCTTATCTTTTCTTAATTATTTATTTTATTTATTCACTTTAGGGAAAGAAACAAAATGGTTGCTTCTTTTGTTCTTTTGTTGAAGCTTTATGAAGCTTTGACCATTCTTGTTTCTTTCCTAAACCTAACCATTCACCTAACCCTAGTTTATTCTCTACACTTGTTAAACTAACACAAGGTTGCATTATGATAAGATCACTTGATTTATGATTATTAATCAATTGATATTATTATTCATCATATTCTTTTTCTTCTTCTTCTTCTTCTTCTTCAAGAAGAAAGAAGCTTGCTACCAACAATGGTGCCTTGAGTAAAAGAGTGAGAAATCCAAATCCAAAGTGAACCCACTTCCTATTTCTTCATCCTCTTCCACTTGCCATGTAGTATAGGGTGTTTTCTTCACAAGTTCCATGACTTGGTGAAGTTGGAGCTTGATCTTGAGTTGCCTCGACGTAGATCATCTTCGGCATCGAAGTCGACGACCTAGCCCGATCTTTTCTCCGATGAAACCACCGCGACAGTCTAGGATTCCGATGGTTGCAGCGGAGGGACGTCATCATGGAGCCAAGGAAGTAGAGGACCGGATCTACAAAGGTTGTAGTCACTTTCCTTTTAGTTAAAGTTGTTAACTTGTTATAGTATCGCCTTACCTCTAGTTAACGATCTGGCGTTAGGGTTTCTTTGGCACATGAGAATTTTGATTTTGGCATGGTTGATCAGTTGTAGAACCTCATGGGTGTGCCTAGGAACCCTACAGTGGTATCAGAGCCTAGCTAGAGCCTTAGGCGATGAGTAGACGAAGTTAGAAACCAGATCGAACCCGAAACCCTAATCCAAAATCCTTCTCTGTACATTTTTTCAAAACTGGGATTTTTCCAAATTAAAAATATGCAGAAAAATCAGCAAAGATTTCTTAGAAAAACTGTGCAGCACGTGCGTCTGATTCCACCAAAGCGCCGCGAAAACGCGGTACGAGCATGGCTCGTGCGGCGGTTCCGCGGCCAAGCAGTACCATTGTGTTGTGAATTTTGCACAGTAATTTCTTTATTTAGTTGCTGAGTTTTCTGGGAATTTTTAAATTGCACTCAAGAGTTGAGTTTTCTGGGTTGTATCGGAAATTCGTAAATTCGATCGGATTGTCTAATTTTGTCTATGTATTTTTCCGGGTAATTTAGAATATGTTAAAAAGTTCGACTGGATATAAGTACCCAATTTTTCCCCTGCCGGAAAATTTCCAAGTGTTGGATTTTTCCGTGGTTTAAAAACGTTCCAAGTACTGCAAGTAACGCGATGGACCCTCTAGAAGACAACAAACCTTAACTCGATTATGTGACCGACTTGAACTGCCCTTTGAACCTTAGGGTTTGGAGCAGTACGGCGTGCCACATGTGAGGCTTTGGCTTGACCCTTCTACGGCTGGACCGCTGCTACTGTGGCATGAAGTGGATGTTTTTAAACTTATTTCATGTGTTGAGCTGTTTCGGGAAAACTTGGGTGTTTGACTGTTCGATCGGAAAGTTTAACATTTTTTATTTATCTGGAATGTGATACAATATTTGGAATCCACAAGTAGTTATGAGATAACTGAATGAATGTTATAAACATAGCACTTTAGTCTCGCTTAATCGGTTGCCACGGAATTTTGATGTGATCAAAAGTCCGTCGCAATCACGTTGGATACGCGGATACTCGCCGGGTAAACTTAATAGACAGTCACGCCCCATAGCCCCGACCAAGTGACTGTAGGAGAACCCCGTCGCCGAAAGCATCCGTTCGGGTGCTCGCGGCAGAGGTGTTTCGCCTTAGTGCGTTGACGGTATCGGGGGTGCGGCCGTCTACTAAAGTTTGCGACGAGCATTCGTTCTGGATATCGGGAATCTTTTTGAATTGCCCGACTTCATATTGAAAAGTGTTTTCGATAATGAGATTAAATGCGGGGTTTATAATTGTTAGGCATGCGATGTCTAAGGAATTCATTTGGTTAGGCATGCGATGTCTAAAGAGTTTGCGGATTCCAACTATTGTAGTTTTACACTTTCTTTTCTGTGACCGTAAGTGTAATATGTGATATCGTCGGTTTCGCTGCTATATGTCAACGACAATTGGGATACGCATGTTTGCTTACGTTGATGACATGTGATGTTATGTGTTGCTGGATATGTTATATTGGATTATCGTGTTTGAATAGCCGGGTTTTTTTTATGTGAGATGAGTGTTTTTCATTTTCATTCATGTAAAAACTTGTATGTAATATTCTTTTATTGGGGTACTTCCAGGTTGTGGAAGATGTCACCAGTTGTATATTATTTACTTTTCCGCATTAGGATAGACCCAAGGAGGGGAGCACAAGTAACCGGGTTCTATGGTCCAGTGGGAGACCATCTCGAGGAGTCGAGTCCGGGTCTCATAATCATAGAATTGGTAGGGTTGCTTGCCGCTCTCGTAGGGGTCTAGGGGTGTGGGATTGGCTATTCATCACGACCGTGGAATCCGTGTTTTATACTGGCTCGTATTAAAAACACGGACGTCCTAGTATATCCAATATTTCATATGATATTTTCTGCTGCGTTATCTGTGATGTGATCATGTGATTTGTTCAGATAGATATAGTATATAGTATATATGATATATTATATAGACGTTGCTTTTGTTTTACACCCGCGCTAGCCCTGCCCCGCTCTGCCGTTAGTTACCTAACTTAACGGTGCACGAGGGGACATCGAGGCGAATGCGGATGGCATAAGCGTACGTTATATTTATCTGTGATGATTAGGTGGACTTAAATGATGGGACATTCATTAATGAGATTAATGAAAGAAAATAAACCTAAAAGATGTTGTGGAATCGAATTTCAAAAATAAAACAGGTAGCTACAGTTCTTGCTTTGCATCGCTGTGTTCCTTGTAGAACATCATGCACCTTATTCGATAAGGAAAGGACCGAGATCCCTTCACCGGGAGTGACTCCTTAAGCAATAACTGGCAGATGCTACAACCCTCGGTTTGTCTTTTGATTGCTTCTATAGTTTTTGCTTTGCACAGCGGTATATATGATATATCCTGTACCTTATTCGATGAGGAAAGGGCCGACGATCCCTTCACCGGGAGTGACCCCTTTAGCAAAACTGGAAAAGCTTCAAAAACACTCCATTTAAAAACCATTTGATTCCGAAACGAGATCAAGTTCAAAGCGTTAAAGGTTTTCATAAAAACCAGCCTCAACCCTCCGTCATTTTAGGAAGTAGAGTACTTAGTATTCGTGCTGTGTTTGTTGACCATAGTCAAGGCACAGTGTACGGTAGCTAAGTGATGTCTTCCTACACCGCATATGATGCGATTAATTAGGACAGTCATGTGGCTTTGTTGACCTTAGCCAAGGGTCATGTGGGTGGGTCTAATTAATCACGAAATGACGGGTAGAACTTGGTTAGTGCTTATGATTTGTTGACCTTAGCCAAGGTCTTAGGTTCTAGCGGTAAAAACCATTATCGGGAGTTTCAAGTGTTGAAATTTGCAATAAGATTGCATACCTTCTATATGATAGTTGGATCCCGATACCCACTGCGAGTAATTGTTACTCCTGGGAGAGTTTTGCACTTTATAATTACCTGATCAAGTAGGTGTCTAGAAAGGTGTCAACGGGGTTACGCCCCTGGGAAAACGAGGTTTGTTATAATTAGGTCCGTGCGAAAGCACGGGGAAGCTCCCTCAAAGTACCGACACTGGCCTGGCTGAAAGATTGGCAAACTTATAGAGTGTAATTAATCCCGGCTAGTCTTTCCTTTTAGGGTATGAAAGAAGATTTGATAAAAACAGTGGGAGCCATCCTGATTACATAAAATAAATAACCAATCTAATCTTGCAAGAGTGCACGCAGAGTGTTTTCTTCTCTCTCTCTCCAGGTAGCGACCATATCACGCCTTAATCAAGATAATAATATGGATGTATTGACCGAACCCGCTTGTTATACTGATCTGGGGAACGTTGGTCCCGCTCCAACTTATAATTGTTATAAGACCGAGCAGGAAATAGGGGAATACCAGAATTCCTATGCCGCCCAAACGAAGAAAGTTCATATGATGCATCTCCTTCAGGTGTGTTCATTATAAAGAACTGTTTCTCAGTGTCCTCTGCGTCCTGGGTATCTGATACCGGATCAGGATCCCAGATATGTAATCTGTTACATAGGGCTACAGAAAGGTAGAGAACTGAGAACGGGTGATAAGTTTCATGAGACAGAAAACGGTGCAAGTGTTGCAGCCAAGTCTGTTGGTCACTGTCACCCTGTATTACCAATACATTGATTCTGAACAAATGCTATTAGATACCGAACCTGATATACAAAATCATATCAGTCTCTTTATTAGAAAAGAAAGGATATAATTTTGTATTGATGGATAATGTTTTGAACATTTCCTATTTCAAAAGTTGATCGATTCAGGCACGTTATCTAAAAGCATTGACGTTCTAAATCAAACTACAGTTCCTAGTATACAGAACACACACAAGAGGAAGAGTTCAGAAATGAATGAATTCTTCTTGAGAAATTGTAGACTAGGTCATATCAATGCGACCCGACTAGCTTAAATTACATTCTAGATGCATATTTAAATTAGTTTGAATTTACATCTTGTGAAACTTGCCAGTCATGTCACAAAGATTAGATGACGATAGCTCTGTTTATTGGAAACAGAGAAAAAGTTAGTAAACTCTTGGGACTGATACATGATGATGTATGTAAGGTCCCCTGTCTACACATGCCAGGACCGGTTCTTTATACTTCATTACATTCTCTGATAATCTCTCAAGATTCAGCCATATGTACCTGTTGAAACATAAGTCCGAAGCTTTTGAGATATTCACAGAATATAAGTTAGAAGTAGAGAACCAAAAACCGGGTATAAGTATTATGTCTTTTGATGAGATCAGGGAGGAGAATACTTGTGCATTGAATTCTTGGACTATTCTAAAGCGGAATGAGATTCTCTCTCGGTGTTACTCCTCTGTATACACCACAGCACAATGGTGTATCAGGGCGGAGCATTAGCACCATATATGATATGGTGTGCTCTATGATGAGTACTACTGTGTTACCTATTTCCTTTTGGGGTTGTGCACTTAAGAAGTTGCATACCTATTGAACTGGGTTCGAATCAAATCAGTGCCTACCACTCCATAAAAGATATGGTATGGGAAGAACCTATCTCTTAAGTAAGTTAAGATTTGGGATTGTCCGGCCTATGTCAAAAGCAAAATATGGACAAGATCGAGGCAAGGTCAGTCCTGTAGAACTGGAAAAGTTCCAGTTATACAAACTACAGCTGATGATTTGACAGAACTAAAGGATTCAATAGTCCCCAACGAACCTCAGTCTCTCCGCCGATCTGGTCGGGTTCCTCATCCGCCTGAGAGATACTTCAGTTTCTCGATGGCAGTAGGAGCGAGGAATTCATCATGAGATGATGACCCAACTAGTTTCGAGTAGGCCATCGAGAGTAGGGACTCTGTAAGAATGGCTGGATGTGCTTAGAGATCTGAGATGGAATCCATGTACACCAACAAAGTATGGACTTTGGTTGCTATATCTGAAGGGTTAAATCCCCATCAGAAGCAAGTATATCTTGAGAAGATTACTTGCTGTGGATGGAAAACTTGAGAATTTCAAAGCTAGACTTGTTAAAGGTTTTCGTCATCGACCAGGTGTGTATAATGATGAAACCTTTTTCCAGTAGCTATGCTTAAGTCCATCCGGATCCTACTTGCCACGGCTATATACCATGACTGCGATATCTGGTGGTTGGGTGCCATGACTGCTTTTCTAAATAATGATTTAGAAGAGAACGTCTATAAGAACACAACCAGAGAGTTTCGTAAACAGTGGGAGCAGCGGAAACATGTCCAAGTTGCTTTACAGGATAAAGCAGGCATCGTGGAGTTGGAACGTCTGTTTTGATGTGGTAGTCAAAGAGTTTGACTTCATCAAAATGGTAGACGAACCTCATATATACAAAAAGGTAGTAGAGAGTAAGGTGGTCATCCTCGTATTGTACATGGACAACATACTCTTGATAGGAAAAGAGTTTCTTATACTACGAACGGTCAATCTCCTCTTATCACAAGGGTTTTCCAATAGGATAAAGGTGATACCTCCTAAATCCTAGCTTTTGGATCTATGAGATAATCTAAATGGATGTTAGGATTCTCACTAGTTGTAGTGAAATTGTATCAGTTGATCCTGGGGAGAATCACTGGAAAGGTTCCAGGGTGATAAGGACGACTGAATGTCAGTCGCAGGCATTGTCTTTACCTTCAGTAGAGGGACGGTATGTTGGATGAGTTCCAAGCTAGATACCGTGGCAAACTAGATAATAAAGGCTGGTAACATCGCTATTGTAGATACTACCAAAGAGGCAGTTTGGATGTATATTGGTTCATGAGATGAACTAGGTTCCTACCATTGTATGGCAATGGACGTGTGGCTTTGACAAAGGAACCCTGGTCCCATCAGTGACCCAGACATATTCTGAGGCACCATCACCTGCTCATGGAGATAGTTGATCTCCAGGGTGATCGAGGAGTAGAGAGTAAACTTAGAGGACAACACGGTGGATCCACTCACAAAGGCCTTTTCCCAGAAAGAGATTTATATGGGATGGTTGAGCATGTGATACTGCAACTACTGCTACAGATGGCCCTAGTGCAAGTGGGAGATTGTTAGTTATATGTAAGCCCTAGAGGCCATTACTGTACATAGGATGTATATAGTAGTTGATGCTGGGACATATATAGGTAGGACTTTCTTGCTCGACATGATAGTACGCTATCTGGTTGCTCTTTATCTTAACATGTATACTTTCTGTCTCTCTGTTACATGTTGATAAAGCCCTTAGGATGTGTACTCGACTTCCAGGAATATGATGTAGATCATACTAGTGGGGCCTGGGTGGTCCATGAGTACATCCTTCAATGTTCCTAGTCGAGGGAATATCGAGACGGGGCATCGATATTCTAGAGTAGACTAGCGTATATCCTCTCGACCCATGTGATGGGCGATTGATGATCCTATATCCATTGGTGTTTGACATCAGAGATGGTATGCGGGTGCTCAGTGGTGACTGGGTACACTGAACGGACTCGCCGAGAACTCCCAGATGGTATTATACCTCACGTCAGATGGCAGTTCTCTGGTGACACTGGTACAGCTTAGTCTGTTGACCCGAGATCGTCATAGAGTCTTGTGTGTCTCCTACTGTGCTTTGATTTCCACCCTACCACGGCTCTACTGAGTCGTGCAAACAGGTGGTTTTTGGGTACAGTCCCGATTCACATAGAGGCAATGAGCGATAGGAGGGGATTCTTCTCTCCCGGTATTGGGGGTTGATGTTGCGCTATACTCGACTGGCCATAACTGGAAATCCCTGGCCAGAGTTGCTGTGACTTACTGGTAAGTGTTATCAGTAGTTTCATACTTGTTATGGACCTTACATCGGCATGACTTATCGAGCTACTGGTGTCTGACGTTTACCACCCCTAGGCGAGATATGCGACATATCAGACAAACAGACCGGACTGTACGGTAAGTGTTACTGGTTGGACTCACAGGAGTGTGAGCGGGCTTGCTCGTCGATCTTCTGATCGCTCAATACCCGGGTGGCCGTTACGTTTAGCAGACCGCTTGCGGCTTGTGGGTGCTTGATATGATCATCATCTGCTGCCGGCGTATTGACGAGTCTTTAGAGTCCTACACAGAGCTTTCCTGGCTCAAGCGAAACGAAATAGGAGCGCATATGAGATTTGTGCGGGACCGAGAATAAAACCAGTATGTGATACTGTATTCTATTCTCGCGATTTGTTTCATCGGCAGGTTATGTGTGATATAGCCAGGTTACCAAATCAAGTATTGATTCGATACATTGATACATTTGATATTAGTATGTGATATGACCGGATCATTAAATCAAATGTTGATTTAATGATTTAATGTATAATTATATATTAGATATATTACTTTACATTAACTAGTATTTGTTCACTTAAAGATGGATTTTCTCACTTGATGTGCACATTGTATATATGATATAGTTTTGTGCACTAGATTGCATAATGTTTGATGATACATGCAAACTTGGGTGTATGTTTACTTTAAACCGTGTTTAAGTGAATGGTTAGGGTTTTGTTATCTTTTCTTAATTATTTATTTTATTTATTTACTTTAGGGCAAGAAACAAAATGGTTGCTTCTTTTGTTCTTTTGTTGAAGCTTCATGAAGCTTTGACCATTCTTGTTTCTTTCCTAAACCTAACTATTCACCTAACCCTAGTTTATTCTCTACACTTGTTAAACTAACCCAAGGTTGCATTATGATAAGATCACTTGATTTATGATTATTAATCAATTGATATTATTATTCATCATATTCTTCTTCTTCTTCTTCAAGAAGAAAGAAGCATGCTACCAACAATGGTGCCTCGAGTAAAAGAGTGAGAAATCCAAATCCAAAGTGAACCTACTTCCTATTTCTTCATCCTCTACCACTTGTCATGTAGTATAGGGTGTTTTCTTCACAAGTTCCATGACTTGGTGAAGTTGGAGCTTGATCTTGAGTTGCCTCGACGTAGATCATCTTCGGCATCGAAGTCGACGACCTAGCCCTATCTTTTCTCCGATGAAACCACCGCGAGAGTCTAGGATTCCGATGATTGCAGCGGAGAGACGTCATCATGGAGCCAAGGAAGTGGAGGACCAGATATACAAAGGTTGTAGTCACTTTCCTTTTAGTTAAAGTTGTTAACTTGTTATAGTATCGCCTTACCTCTAGTTAACGATCTAGCGTTAGGATTTCTTTGGCACATGAAAATTTCGATTTTGGCATGGTTGATCAGTTGTAGAATCTTATTGGTGTGCCTAGGAACCCTACAGATAGCACTATCCCGCTAACACAGGATCGGATAATGGATTTGGTCACCAGCAAGGTTAAAACGCTGGTGGCCGAAGCTGAAGCTCAGAAAGAAATCGACAGTAGTGGGCGGCCATACCCCACGCAGTACGATCTGATTGAGTTCCCAAGCGGCTACGTCATTCCTAAGTTCGGAAGATTTGATTGAACGGGGAATGCAAATCAACACGTCGCCCACTTCAAAGCATCGTGCGGAAATACAGGGGGCAATGACGCGCTCCTTCTTCGTCGGTTTGTCAACAGCCTGACCGGTGTCGCTTTCGACTGGTACACGAGCATACCAGACGGGTCCTTCATTACCTTTGCCCAAATGAAGTCTCTGTTCCGGCAAAGGTTCATGAGCGTCAGTGATAAAATCTCCATTGCCGACCTTGTAAGGACCAAGTCGGGGAAAAATGAAAGCAACACTGACTTTATCGCCCGATGGCGTAATCTCACGGTCAAGTGCGAACCGCCGTGGGAGCAAGACCAGTCTATCAGCCTTCTCATTGGGAACCTCAGCAATTGGATGGTCCCATTCTTGTGTACAGCGGGCCTCAAGACATTTCAGGAGCTAACCAAGAAATTCCAAATGCTGGAACGCTCGAAGCAAGAGTCCCCGCCGGACTCTCAGAGAGACAAAACTTGGAAAAGCAAGCGGGACGACAGCTGTAGAAGCGGGAGTTCCAGCAGTACCAATGTCTTCAAAGCGTCCAACAATGAAGAAAAGCGAAGGGCGGGCGAATCCAAAACCAACCGGTCTCGAAAGCCATTGCTGGGAGGAGATGGGCCTTCCATAGAGGAGATGAATAACAAGGTTTACTCTTTCAGAAGAGGCAAGGTCCGTAAGATATTTGAAGATGCCTTGAACAACGGCCTACATTGCCGGAGTCGAAAAGACCCTAAGAAGAAAAAATGGCCGACAATCCCATGTATTGCCCGTACCACCGAGTAGTGAGCCATGCGATCGAGGATTGCTATATCTTCAAGGACTGGGTCGAGAAGCAGTACAAGGCTGGAGAGATCGAGCTGTCCAAAAGAGTGTTGGTGAACAATCAAGTTGTAACCGCCATCTTTATACAGACAGAAGCTAAAGCCTTCTAGGAGCAGCAGCCGAACCCGCTGCCCCGAGAAATGAAACGGACTCATCGCGGCCTCCGTGGAGTACGCACATATCTAATAAGACGAAGAAGATGATAAAGCTACTTTGGAAAGAACCCAGGACGGAATGGGAAGGGTAGGAGAAGCCTACCAGTCCAGCTGCCAATGCGGCTCCATCAGGCTCAAAATCCAAGAAGCTCAAGAAGAAGAAAAGTTCAGCTCGGCGCGAAAAAGAGTCTGCAAGGAGATCGACCATTCAAAAATATATCGATTCCCTCGAAGAATATGAACAAAAGGAAAGAACATTGATTCAATTGAAGGAGTTCTTCCCTGTACAAGCGGCTGAAATTCTGGAGGAGTTAGAAGAAGACTCCAATGAAGAGATCCCAGTAGTGACCTGCTGCGCCATCCATCTTGGCAGCGACTCCGAGGATGAGCTCTGTTTTCCCGAAGAGGACGAGGAGCTCACCACAAAGACCAATCAAATCCAGCTTAGAAGCGGCAAGGCTCTACCGCCAAATTAGGGCAACGCCCCAAAAGGGAAGGAAAAACAAGTCGCTAATGAAGAAGACGGCAGAGAACCGGCTGATGAAAACATAAGTCCTTCCTCGGTGGACTATAATGTCTTGGAACATCTCCGGAAGCTACCGTCTCTCCTCAGCATCTACGACGCCTTGTGTTGGAGATAGTGCCCTCAGAGTCAATTATTGGATCAAAGGCACGTGATTGCAATGATTGAGGGAGGACTTATACCGGTAGGACAGTCTTTCTCAAGATGATAGTATGCTATCTGGTTTATCTTTATCATCGTGTACTACTTTATGTGACATTACTGATCACTATTGCACGTTGATAGAGCCCTTAGGATTCTTGCTTGACGGCAAGCAGTATGATGGCGATCATATACGTGGGAGCTGGGGTCTATAAGCACATCCTTAAAAGGTCCCTAGTCGTGGGAGTTTCGAGACTGGGCATCGATACTCCATTAGTAGACTAGTGTATACAGTCGAGACCCCGACGAGGGACGGTGGCCGGTCTCACAAGAAACTGGTGTCAGTTGGTTCGCCTAAGATGTATACATGTGCTCATTGGGTTATGAGCACACCGGACAGGACTAGCCGGGAACCTGCTAGTTGGGATTATACCAGACGTCAGATTGCAGTTCCCTGGTGACATGTGTACAGGTTAGTTCATCGACCTGAGATCGTCATTTGTCTCGTGTGAGTTCCCACTGTACTTTGATTACTACCCTACCACAGCTCAAAGGAGTCGTGCAAACAGGTTTTAGTTGGGTACAGTCCCCAGCCACATGGAGGCAGTGAGCGGATCTGCAGGGGTTCGTCTCTCCCGGTATTGGGGGTGAGGTCGCGCTGTGTCTAGGAGAGCCATTATACAAAGCCCTCGGCCGAGGCAGGAGATTTACTGGTAGGTATTCCAGTAGTATCTCAGGGTGTTCTAGGCTTCACTCCGAAACGACTTGTACCGCTTATGGGGGTCTGACTTTTACCAACCCCCTAGGCCCGCCATGCGATACTCATAGAAGAACGGACCGGACTGTACGGATATTGTCACTGACAGGCTCAGTAGCGTGTCAGGATGATTTCGCTCATCGACGTTCCTTTTGGTCAATAGCTGGTAGCCCGTCACGTATGGCTAATACCTATGACGTGCTAGTGGTTAAATCCACAGCCATAGTATTGACGAGTCTTTAGAGTCCACAAACACAGTTACTCAAGTTTCGGGCGAAACGCTGTAGAGGCCGTATTGAGATATGGCAGGGTTCGATCAGATACGTGCGGTATTGCACGGATCGTGATCGGACGGTTTTTACTTGCCGGCTTTGGTTTAAGCCGGATCCTAGTATTAGACAGTGTAGATTTTGTCTCTTTGCATTTATGTTCAATGGGAATACAAATGCGGGCATGTATATGCAGTCGCGGGGTTTTCCTGTAATTTATTACGGGATCAGTTTTCTGAAGTTGCCAGTTTGCTTTCCGTTCCGGACGGTTTTCCTTTGTTCCTTCACGGCCGGACTTTTCTGATGGAGGGGGTTATTTGCAAGTTTGCAAATAACTTATTGAGGAGGGGAATTTATGCATTTGTGGCTTCATGATATGATTATCATAATGAGATGCTTTATCCATCTTTTCCTTTGCATTAATTAAGATTAGAATGGATTAGAAGTTGATGTGAGGCTTGCTTTTGGATGTGGTCACCCTTTGGCTTCTACTACACTCACCTCCCTTCTTGCTTTAGTTTTTCCTCTCCTCATTTTTCCTTATAGGGGGCCGGCCACATATTAGAGGGGAGAAGAGAGAGTTCATTTTTGATGAGGGAATTATTCATATCTCATTTGCATGCTTGCTAAATTCTCAACTCTCTCTCCAAAGTTCTTTCATTCTCTTCTCCATCAAAAGGCAACTTCACCCCATTGAGACAAAGGTTTTCTACACTAGTCTACTGCAAACCTTGGACGCGTCGGCTAGCCAACTTCGCGCCCGAGTTGCCTCGGTCTAGAGGTGGGAGCCCTTAAAAGAACCCGGCGATGTGGTGCCCGTTTCGACGAGGAGGCGACGACTGGAGATTCCGCGAGGAGATCGGAGTGGAGATGAAGACCGAAGGACACGGATCGCTCGGTATAGCATTCTACCCCATCTCTTGGTTGCTAGCATTAGGTTAATGGTTACGATCCGGGTTTATTGTCCACGGTATCACCGGTTTAAAGTTAAGAAAATTTTTGATTCCGCATTTTGGCCTCGAGTAGACGGCCGGGGCGCTACCGTAGTCCAACATGGTATCAGAGCCACGCCATTAACCTAGTCTAGCTTGCTCTAGTATGTTTAGAACTCGATCGAACAAAAATCCCAAAAACTGTATTTTCAAGTGCACTGGTTTCTGTTGAAATTTTTTAGCTCTAAAAAATTTTTTCAGGTTGTTGCAGAAACACAAGAAAGTAATTCTAAGAATTCTGGGAAAATTCGATGCAGTGATCCTTTAGTACGACCGCGGAAACACGGCTAAACCCCTGGTTTGGCCGCGGTTCCACGGTGGGAAAGTGTCCTCATTGCACTAAATTTTTCCAGTGGGCTTTTGAATTGGAAATAGGGGTTTTGGGATATTCTGTTTGGGCCTAGATTTTCTGTGAGAGCTACAGTACTGCTTGGGGCCCACTTCGATAAATTTGATCGATCGAAAAGTTTAAACATGTTAGTTCACAGTATTTACATTATATCTGCGACCGTGAATATCATTTGATCGGTAAATCCTGTCTAACTGCTATAGCCCTTTTAGACGGATTTGCGAACGTGACATTCACGTTGATGTTCTGTGTTGTGCTGTGATGTTGCGGATTGGTCGTGGGGCATATCCTGGATGCAATGTTAGTACAGTTTTGTTTTATATGTACATTTGATATTGCGGGGCGAGCGTCCGACATTTGAAATGCCGTCATTGCCTGTTTGTATTATTCTTTTGGGGAACGACCGGGTCGAGGTCGATGTACCCGGTGTATGTATACTTTACTTTCTGTACTAGGATTATCCCGCGGAGGGGTGCACGAATAGCCGGATTCTAGAGGGCAACGGGCCCGCATCTCATGGCATTGAGACGGAGGGGGCTTTACTCTAGAATTGGCGGGCTATTCGCCGCACTCGTAGGGGGTACAGGTTGACCCAGGAAGGGTGCCCAAGTTACCGTATTCCGTAAAGTGCTGGGTGGTCCATTCACGTTGCTGAAGGGGGCTGCTTTGCTTCAGGTTTTGGAGGGTAACTTGCCGCGCCCGTAGGGGTCTAGGATTTCATTGCACAGGCTATCCACACGACCAAGGGAACGTCGGGTTTCAGTAGCGGCTCTATGAAACCCGGGGATCCCAGATATCTGTATTGTTCTGTGATGCTGGTTACATTTCTGTGATGTTGCAATTTTATCACGCCTTGAGCGAAATATTATATATTGATATATATACTAGTAGATGTTGTATATGTTTTGCATCCGCGCTAGTCCAGTCTCCGCTCTATC
Organism: Agapanthus africanus; assembly: GCA_030015575.1. Classification (NCBI taxonomy): domain Eukaryota; kingdom Viridiplantae; phylum Streptophyta; class Magnoliopsida; order Asparagales; family Amaryllidaceae; genus Agapanthus; species Agapanthus africanus. The sequence continues at coordinate 238,624,759 of JASDDO010000031.1, forward strand.
GTTAGTTAAGTGACCTAATGGATGATGACGGGACCCAGTGGCGAATGCGGATGGCATATATGTACATCATTATTTTCGTTCTTTATTGGTGTGATCAATTGATGGGACACCGTTGATTCGGATCAATGCAAGCTAAACAAACCTATTCTGATGTTTTTGGAAATTGTTTACAAAAAGCTGTTATTGCAAGGACGTTCTCGTTTGTTTTGCAAAGTGGTATTCGGTTATGAATATCCATCACCTCAGTCGACGAGGCAAGGGCCGAGATCCCTTCACCGGGAGTGACCCCTTGGACAGAAGTTTGCGTCAGGGTAATAACTTCACTATAGCCGATTACTTTTTGCTTTGAATCGTGGTATTCAGTTGGAATATCCTGCACCTCATTCTACGGGGAAAGAGCCGAGATCCCTTCACCGGGAGTGACCTCTTTAGCAAAGGTTTTCGTCACTATATTTTTATAAAAATCTATGTAGTTCTTTCAACGATATCAAGTTCATTACGGTAAAAGTTTTTTCGCCAAAAACCATTCGTAGCACTCCGTCATTTCAGATTAGTATTGCTTAGTATTCGCGCTACGTTTGTCGTTGCTATTCGCCGAGGCGTAGTGTGCGGTAGCTCTGTAATGCTTTCTGTCGCATGGATATGTGGATTGGTTAGGACGGTCGTACGACTTTGTTGATTATTCGTCAAGGGTCGTGCGGTTGGGTTTAACGCAATCAAGATAATGACGGGTTGAACTTGACTAGGACCTTTTGATTTGTTGATTATTCGTCAAGGTCACTTGGGTCCTAGGGGTAAAAATCACATCGGGAGTTTCTAAAGAAACTGAAACTTGCCAGGCATACGCATACCTTCTGGAGTGTGATAATGTGAGTGGATTCCGTCACGTAGTCATGCGATGATAGTTGGATCCCGATTCCCACTGATGAGTTGGTTTACTCCTCGGGTGATCCCGACTAATTCTTCTTTCAGGTTTGGAAGAGAATTTGAGGTTACAGTGGGAGGTTTCCAGATTAGATAAAGTGGTAACCATTCTGATCTAGGTTAGAGTTCATGCTGAGTGTTTCTTTCTCTCTCTCTCTTTGGCAGCGACCATTGACCCGACCCTTGACTATGACTCCGTGACCAAGATTAACCGAACCTTCTTAAACACTGACTTTTGGATTGTCAGAGTTGCATACCTCATTGCCACTCCTACTTTTACCCTTTTCTCCAGGACACCCCATATTACTACGAACGTCCATTTCCATTGGAGAAAACCATGGTATTGTTATATACGAACTCGAAGGAATTTATTCGAGAATGGTTTCCGGTTCTGGAGAAAACGAATAGGACTATTCAGTTGTATTTTCCTTTTACCTTCTCTCAGGTTCCGAGTGCTCCTTGGATTAAGACAGTACACCTATTACGCAAATTGGATAGTCTTCTTCCAAACCATAGGCTGGTGCCGACCGGTAGGGAATGAAGAAAACCAATTAGCATAACGATGGTGTGCAGAAGGTATTAAGTAAAGACATATCAAGGGATTAGTAAGAGGGCAAAGTAAACTGCGACTGCTATTCACGACCAAACCTAGTATTTCTTCACCAATCCTAAATCACCTTTGTATTTCTCCAGATCACTCCGTATCACTACGAAGATCCACAGTTTATTTGGATACTCCATCGTATGGTTATATACGAACTCGAAAGGAACTTGTTCCAGTACGGGGATTGATTCTGGTTTAGGAGAAATAGGAATATGGTTTATGCGGTTGTCTTTTATCTTCACCATCTCTCGCATTGCGAGTGCTCCTAGGATTAGGACAGTACACCCATTATGCTTATTGGACAGTCTTCTTCCAAACCATAGGCTGGTGCCGAAAGGTAGGGAAGGAAGAAAACCATTTGGCCTAAAGGGGTGTGCAGAAGGTAACGACTAAAGACATATAAAGGGATTTGGAGGATGGCAAAGAAATATACGGTTATAGTTGTCAATCTGGATAGTGGAAGAGGCATTACAAGGAATACCGGGATACCCCATCGAAACATTTCAATGTTTCAGTTTCACTGTGTACTGTTAAAAGAAAACTGATTTCCCAATTAGACACTTGCTCCAGGGTATGTATTTACCAAGTATGATTCTCATATCTGTATGGTTTTACAGATGATGGGTGGGAGTAAGTTATTGGGAATTAGGTGATCATCCTCATTATATCGGAATTCGTTGTAATTGGTGATATTTGAGGAACTCATCTGGGTTGTTTGCCGAACGACAAATATTTGGTTTTTTGAATATCCGTTGTTGTGCACCAATTTCAAATTGATATATCTGTACGTCTATTTTTATAGAGTGAGATATATCTTTTTGAAATTATGTCTATGACATTTACCTATATCAGTGGATGGTTAGGTAAGGAGCATTAAACAGCGGTGTAATTCTTCATAACCATACTACAGTTTTCAACCTACGACACACAGTGAATGAGTTATTAGACTCAGGGGACTTATACAGAGTATTGTATATTGTCCAGTGTCCATTAGGACAGAGGAGTTGGTCCTCGTACTATATTTTGTTTACTTATGACTTCTCTAGTTCTTAGATAAGTGTTTCTTGGAAACACAGGGTCTAAGTTTTGAGAAGTTATAGGTGTATGAATAAAGTAGAGAACCAGGAGTCGCAAGTATCAGGACTCTTCAAAGTGATCGAAGATGTAGATACTTGTGTATGGTATTCAGTTGATAGTAATGATTAAGAGAACTTGCTTCTCTTTCAGGTTACTCATAATTGGAAGTACTTCTAAGTTGGGTAATGTTGATCGGCCTCTTTCCATTTAGTTGACATGCACTGGAGACAGCTGCATGATTTGAATCGGGTTCAATTAAATCAGTGCCTCTATTTCTGTATTGGATATAGAACAGTTCATATCTTGACATTGTTAAGGTACGGGGAGTTTTCCGGCTTATGCTTGAAACCAGACTCTGGATAACTCAAGGCACGTTTCTGTAATGGTTGTTTTGTGGGTTGACCCAGGCTATGACGAGGGTTGACTTTCTACCATCTGGAAGATCAATAGTGATATTGTTCTAGACTCGCCATAGTTTTAATAAAAAAATGGATTTTTTTTCAGAAAACAGTAGTGGGAGTATGGTAGAACTGGAAGTGATTCCAGAACCGCAGACGATTACTGAAAATTTAATAAGAACATAAAGATTCATTCTGATTTGACATTCCATTAGCCACTCCGCAGATATGGTGGGTAACCTCAGGCGCTCGAGAGGTACTTCGGTATGCTCAAGGACGGTGGCAGGGAGGTTCTTGTTTACCCAGACTTGCCATTACTGTTGTTCCGGACTATGAGACACGGCAGGAAGATGAGTATAGCATCGTTCTAAACTAGCTTTAGAAGTGCACGTGTATATGACTCTGCCAGAGGGTTGTCGTGGTCAGTGGGAGCAGCGGAAGCATTGGTAGACAAGTGGCTTATGTCTATTTATAGACTAAAGCACATATAGCGGAGATAGATCATCTATTTCTGATGTGACAGTCATAGGTTTGACTTCATCAGAATAGGGGATGGATCTGTTAAGAAGGTAGTAGGGTGTGATGTCCTGGTATTTGATGACATACACGGAGTAGGAAGTGATATTCCTATACTACGATCGGTTATACCTTGGTTGTCACACAGTAGTTTATCCACATAGGAATTGGATCTTATATCGTACATTCTGGTTACTAGATCTATGGTTTTAGATCTAGATTTGGGTGGTTTCCCAATCTGGGTACTTAGACAACATTCTAAAGGTTTTTAGAATGGACGACTCCCGGCACGGTAGTATACCTGCAGGTGATGGAGTCACCCTCTCTAAAGGTGTCTTACAGACTAAAGGGGAGAGGGATGTGCATGACTGGCAAATCACTTTCTTAGGCAATTGAGTCAATCATGAGATGTCAAGTACCACACCAGATGTTGTTCTTGCAGTAGATGCATTAAGTTGATATTAATCCAATCCTGGAGAAACAATCGGAAGCAGTTTTAGAACATAAGTGGATGTTCTAGGGAAATGATAACGGCAGCCTCCTTTAGGAGACGGTTATCATTCCAGGCTTCCAAGGTGACCTGGATGGCAGAGTGGCTGTCAGAGTTATAGTTTTCCCTCTGACGAGGGGCAGTATTTTGGACAGGTGGTCCAGGTGGATACTGAGGGAAGGCATGGCGCAGGATACTGATTAAGTTCAGTTGACGATACAGTCTAAGAAGTTTGGATTTAGAGTTCACTTATGAGCTAGGTCCCATCAGATATCCAGACATATTCTAAGACAGGTATTGCTCATTTCGGGAGATGGTTTTCTCCGCGAACTTGAGATAAAGAGAGACATAGAAAGAAATATCAGAGTGGATCCACTCACTGAGGCTATTCCTCGAACGCAATAGTTTCGTAAACAAGCTTTGTGAGACTGACTAGTAGAGGAGTTGGGTGTTCGGTATCACACGGGCTGTGAGTATGCGACATCGCAATAATTAGCCTTGAGTGCAAGTGGGAGATTGTTGGAGATAGTGCCCTCAGAGTCAATTATTGGATCACAGGAACATGATTGCAATGATTGAGGGAGGACCTATACCGGTAGGACAGTCTTGCTCAAGATGATAGTATGCCATCTGGTTTATCTTTATCATCGTGTACTTCTTTAGGTGACATTAATGATCACTATTGCACGTTGCTAGAGCCCTTAGGATTCTTGATTGACGGCCAGTAGTATGATGGCGATCATATACGTGGGAGCTGGGGTCTATAAGCACATCCTTAAAAGGTTCCTAGTCGTGGGAGTTTCAAGACTGGGCATCGATACTCCATTAGTAGACTAGTGTATACAGTCGAGACCCCGACGAGGGGCGGTGGCCGGTCTCACAAGCCACTGGTGTCAGTTGGTTCACCTAAGATGTATACAGGTGCTCATTGGGTTATGAGTACACCGGAAAGGACTCGCCGGGAACCTACTAGTTGGGATTATACCAGACGTCAGATAGCAGTTCCCTGGTGACATGTGTACAGGTTAGTTCATCGACCTGAGATCATCATTTGTCTCGTGTGAGTTCCCACTGTACTTTGATTACTAACCTACCACGGCTCAAAGAAGTCGTGCAAACAGGTTTTAGTTGGGTACAGTCCCGAGCCACATGGAGGCAGTGAGCGGATCTGCATGGGTTCGTCTCTCCCGGTATTGGGGGTGAGGTCGCGCTGTGTCTAGGAGAGCCATTACACAAAGCCCTCGGCCGAGGCAGGAGATTTACTAGTAGGTATTCCAGTAGTATCTCAAGGTGTTCTGGGCTTCACTCTGACACGACTTGTACCGCTTATGGGGGTCTGACTTTTACCAACCCCCTAGGCCTGCCATGCAATACTCATAGACGAACGGGCCGGACTGTACGGATATTGTCACTGACAGGCTCAGTAGGGTGTCAGGATGAGTTCGCTCATCGACGTCCCTTTTCGTCAATAGCTGGTAGCCCGTCACGTATGGCTAATACCTCTGACGTGCTAGTGGTTAAATCCACAGCCATAGTATTGACGAGTCTTTAGAGTCCACCACACACAATTACTCAAGTTTCGGGCGAAACGCTGTAGAGGCCGTATGTAGATATGGCAGGGTTCGATCAGATATGTGCGGTATTGCACGGATCGTGATCGGACGGTTTTTACTAGCCGGCTTTGGCTTAAGCCAGATCCTATTATTAGACAGTGTAGATTTTGTCTCTTTGCATTTATGCTCAGTGGGAATACAAATGCGGGCATGTATATGCAGTCGCGGGGTTTTCCTGTAATTTATTACGGGAGCAGTTTTCTGAAGTTGCCAGTTTTCTTTCCGTTCCGGACGGTTTTCCTTTGTTCCTTCACGGCCGGACTTTTCTGATGGAGGGGGTTATTTGCAAGTTTGCAAATAACTTATTGAGGAGGGGGTTTTATGCATTTGTGGCTTCATGATATGATTATCATCATGAGATGCTTTATCCATCTTTTCCTTTGCATTAATTGAGATTAGAATGGATTAGAAGTTGATGTGAGGCTTGCTTTTGGATGTGGTCACCCTTTGGCTTCTACTACACTCACCTCCCTTCTTGCTTTAGTTTTTCCTCTCCTCATTTTTCCTTATAGGGGGCCGGCCACATATTAGAGGGAAGAAGAGAGAGTTCATTTTTGATGAGGGAATTATTCATATCTCATTTGCATGCTTGCTAAATTCACAACTCTCTCTCCAAAGTTCTTTCATTCTCTTCTTCATCAAAAGGCAACTTCACCCCATTGAGACAATGGTTTTCTACACTAGTCTACTGCAAACCTTAGACGCGTCGGCTAGCCAACTTCGCGCCCGAGTTGCCTCGGTCTAGAGGTGGGAGCCCGTAAAAGAACCCGGCGATGTGGTGCCCGTTTCGACAAGGAGGCGACGACCGGAGATTCCGCGAGGAGATCGGAGTGGAGACGAAGACCGAAGGACACGGATCGCTCGGTATTGCATTCTACCCCATCTCTTGTTTGCTAGCATTAGGTTAATGGTTACGAACCGAGTTTATTGTCCGCGGTAGCGCCGGTTTAAAGTTAAGAAAATTTTTGATTCCGCATTTTGGCCTCGAGTAGACGGTCGGGGCGCTACCGTAGTCCAACACCTTGGTCCTATCTAAAGAGCTTAGAGATGATCTCATTCACGCTCTACAAATGTAACACTTTGAAATCTCGTTAGAATGTGTTCGTGTTATTTAGCAGTTGTGCATGTTATTTTATATGTGTGTATAGGATTATTAGTTATATTTAGTCGTGTTACACTAATTGGAATTTTCCTTGATGTAGTTTACCCTTGCACACTTAGCCATTTTGGGACATAGGTTAAAGTTAGCCATTTCATTCTTGCATGGTTGATATTTTTCCCACCCTTTAATCAAAACAAAACCCCTTTTTAAAATTCAATTTTCAATAGAAAATAGAAGCATGGTGTTAGGTGAGATATTTGATTTTTTTGAACCATTTTTCTCTCTCTCTTCTCTCTTCCTCTCTTCTGAAATCCCTGCAGAAAATTCAGCAGCAAACCCTATCTTTTCTTCATCCTTTCTTCTCCTTTTCACTTCTCTTAAGATCTCTACACAAACCCTACACCAAAACCTCACATTTTCTTCACAAAACCATGGAAAAAGGGGCTTTTTAAGGTGTTTTGAGGCAAATCTGCACACTTGAGGCAAGGGCTGAGAATTTTGGTGTTTCTTAAGGTCTCTTGAAGGTATATGGATCAAAGTTAACACTCTTTTCCATATCTTGTAGTATCCTAGCTAAAAATCATGTTTTTGTGCATTATTGGTGATATTAGAGGATATTTGTGAAGTAGGTGATAGATTGATGTTCTCATGGTTTAGTTAACTCTTTTAAGTGTTATAAGAGCTGTTTAGACCAGGTTTTGTTTTAGGTCTACACAAAAATACCCTTAAGTTCCATTTTAGTGCAAAAAGTTGGGTTTTTAACTAGAAATAGGGTTCTGTTGGATCTGCTACTATCCGAGATATTTCAGAGTGAAACTAGATTTTTCAGTAGCATGTATGGGGGGTACACACCAAACCTGGGGGCCTAATTCCCAAGTGAGGCCGCCGGAATAATCGTTCTGGCCGCAATTTGCGGCCAGATGGGTGATATGGGGATTGGGGTTGGGTCCACTAGAATCTGCTGCTATATGGGTTATTTTGGTATATATATATTTGTAATATCTGTTCTGTATCAAAATATGGAGTAGAATACCCTATTTTCCGTATTTTTAATCTTTCGCGACACACGTGATACGTGTATGTGGGTTTGGGGGTTTCTGCGTATCGCGACGCGTCAGAGCGACTTCAGGCGCGTAATCACAAGTTTTAACGTATCGCGCACACGCGCGCTTGATTTGCGACACGAGTTACTAGTTCGGCTTTAATGTCGTGTTTGTACGGTTTTGAGCTTATGTGTGATATATTGTGAAATTCTTGGATTCGCAGGCGAGTGCGACGAGCGCCGCGAAGGAGGGGAACAAGTCGTCGGCTATACCTAGCGAGAGACTACGGTGAGTAGATTTAACATCTACGGGGATATCGCCCGCATGGCGTTCTACGTCAGGGCTGATAGGATCTTATAGCTACATTTCCATACATTGACTGTTCATGGCTACTATTTAGTGCATACCACATTTCCGGATGTATGTATATAAACTAGAATTGATAAAACACCGCACCCTTACTAACGGTTCATGTTACACACACACCGTTAGTAATTGCCATGACACTCACACTGTAGAATTTCCATGATCAGTATGTTGTAGCTCATCTTTATGTGACTTGAAATGATATTCATACTTGATGCATATATCACAACGGATCAGTATGTTGTATCTCATCTTTATGTGCTTGACATGATATTCATACTTGATGCATATATCACATTGGATCAGTATGTTGTAGCTCATCTTTATGTGACTTGACATGATATTCATACTTGATGCATATATCACATCGGATCAGTATGTTGTAGCTCATCTTTATGTGACTTGACATGATATTCATACTTGATGCATATATCACAACGGATCAGTATGTTGTATCTCATCTTTATGTGCTTGACATGATATTCATACTTGATGCATATATCACATTGGATCAGTATGTTGTAGCTCATCTTTATGTGACTTGACATGATATTCATACTTGATGCATATATCACATCGGATCAGTATGTTGTAGCTCATCTTTATGTGACTTGACATGATATTCATACTAGATGCACATATCACATCGGATCATTGACTTGCATATTGGTTTGGATTACATATGATTTCTGGATTTGGGAACCGTGGCTATTTCAAATATGTAATCATTTAAAAACCTGGTTCCCATGATATGATATTTCGGTGCGCCCGCCATGTGTTTTCTCGGTGCTAGAGCGATATATTGAGAGAGGGCAGACCCGGACTGACGGATGCCCGATATATTGAGAGAGGGCTGACCCGGACTGACGGATGCCCGATATATTGAGAGAGTGCTGACCCGGACTGACGGATGCCCGATATATTGAGAGAGGGCTGACCCGAACTAACGGATGCCTGATATATTGAGAGAGGGCTGACCCGGACTGACGGATGCCCGATATATTGAGAGAGGGTTGACCCGGACTGACGGATGCCCGATATAGCAGGATTTGTGTGTCGATGCTAGACACGAGTATTTATGATATTTAGGTGCCGATGTTGGGCACTCGTGATTCTCAGGGATGTACAGGATTTGAGGGCCGATGGGAGTGCCGGCGTCTGGGTTGTTGGGATTTGCGGTGCATATATATATATATATATTCCACATTGACATTCCGTGTAGATGTTATACTTCCCATGCTCAGCATTCATTATTATATCTCATCCTGTAGTTATGTTACCTGATAGAGCACTTGCATGATTTTTGCACATACTGCTTATCACACCTTGATATCATCTGTTGGCATATGATAGAGTAGCGCAGTACGTGTATGCTTGCGATTACCTTTATATGTTATCTCTATTCACGAGTTGGCAACTCACCCCCGTTGTGCCACAGTGTTTGCAGGATGCCCTTCGGAGTAGTCGTGGCAGGCTGCGTTCTTGCATCTTTTGACACAGATACCCCTACAGTTGGCATACTAGCTCTTTTGCTGATAGGTGGGTTTTGTGCGGTATCTGTTTATCTTTCAGTTATGTACATTGTTGTATCTAGTACTCTCCATCTACCACTTATGTATTGACTTAGAGACAGTGTGAGGACGATGATGTATATTATTTGTATTCTGGTGTCGAGCTCGTTGTGAGACGACTTACTTTGCGGTTTATTCTATCTATGATGTTCCCACGTTTTACTCTTGATCTTCGCTACGGCGTCGTATATTGCTATCTTGGTGATTTTTTCCTTAAGAATTCTTGTCACTTCTAAATGCTTCCATTTTAAAAACTAAAACACTCTATACTCTTACTGGTTTGTTTTCTGGGTTTTCGGTTCACTTAGTCGCGTTACGCCTGTAGACGTTACGTGGTTAAGTGCCGGTCACGGGCTAAACTTTGGGTCGTGACAAAGTTGGTATCAGAGCGTAGGTTTTACCTTCGGAGTGTAGGATGACCCTGGTATGATGGAGTAGCGTGCGTATGATCCGCGGCATAAACATGATACGGTACTCCGCCTAAGCGACCTTAGGACTTAATGATTGAAATTCCCTCATGATTGTATACATCCTTGAGATTCGATTTCTGTATCCTCATCGAATCCTACCTTCTTTTCAGCCATTATGCCGCCAAGGACTACGAGGGTGCAGAGAGCGGCCGTGAGAGCCGAGGATCGAGTTGATTAATCTGAGATGAGGACTGATCCTAGTAGTACCCCTGTTGTACCAGGAATGATTGTTCCCCTACGACAGCTTAGATCGCTAGACTAGTGGTAGAGATGCAGGGCTTGCGCCAGGCGATGAGCTCGTTGGTGGAGGTCTTTCGAGCGCAGCGACAGGTGGTTGTCACCCCTGTTACCCAGTTGTTCCTTGCGATCATCATGCAGTATTCCATCCCCTACATAGCACCGGTGGAGGCATCCCCAGTTTACGGGACACGTCTTCCAGAGACCGTGAGAGTTCCAGAACAGTTGAGGAATCATACTGGTGTACCTACCCAGAGCAGAGGCTTAGGACGAGGACAGTTGTTTGGCTCTCATCCCCAGGGAGGACGGCAGCCGGCGCGTAGATGTTTACGATGTGGGAGCCTTCAACACCTCATCAGGCAGTGTTCCTTCACACCACGTCAGGGTCGTATTCTGAGACGTCGTGGACGCGGAGGGTTCGCGCAGAGGGGTCAGGTTAGTAGAGGAGGAGTTCGGTCAGTCGCAGATGAAGGACAGGCACAAGTTTTCTCTTCGACTCATCGGGACACGAGGGCGTCCAACGCAGAACTTTAAGGTACTCTTTCAATATGTCCTTTGTTGCACACGTATTGTCTGATCCAGATCCTTGTGCTCATTTTTTTTCACGTACTCGTTCGTATCCACACACGTTGTGCCGAGTTTGGGTAGAGAGCCCTGTTTGCTTGATCAGCCGCTAGTTGTGACTACTCCCGTGGGAGTGTCGTTTGTCGCTAGTCACGTGTTCCGATCCTGTACCGTCCGTATTGGCGATAGAGAGTTGCCGGTCGATTTGATCCTTCTTGAGAGGTTGGACTTCGGCGTTCTTTGGGCATGGATTGGTTAGCCACGTGCTATGCTTCTGTTGACTGCCGCTAGAAGACAGTTAGATTTTGTTTTCCCGACGAGTCAGTTTTTGTTGTGTTGGGGGACCGTGGTGCCACCCCTCACAGTGTGATTTCTTCTTTTCGTGCTGGACAGCTTTTGAGGAAGGGATGTCAGGGATTTCTCGCCTATGTTTGCGATACTAGAGCTACAAAGGTTCCATTGGATCAGGTTCCGGTCGTTAGCGAGTTCCCTGATGAGCTTCCTGGGCTACCGCCCGAGCATGATATATCCTTCTGTATTGATTTGGTTCCTGGCACGGGGCCTATTTCTGTACCGCCGTATCGGATTGCCCCGGCGGAACTTAGAGAATTGAAGGGTTGCAAGATTTGCTAGATAAGGGACTTATTCGACCAAGTGTTTCTCCATGGGATGTTCCAGTCCTGTTCGTCAAGAAGAAGGATGGCAGTTTGCGTCTGTGTATCGACTACCGTCAGCTGAACAGGGTTACAGTGCGGAACAGGTATCCTTTGCCACGCATCGACGATTTGTTCGACCAGCTCCAGGGGGAAGGATACTTTTCGAGGATCGATTTGCGATCAGGCTACCATCAGCTGCGGGTTCGACGGGAAGGACATTCCTAGGACAGCTTTCCGCACGCGTTACGGCCATTATAAGTTTTTGGTGATGTCGTTCGGACTCACCAACGCGCCAGCAGCATTCATGGACTTGATGAACCGTATTTTCCGGCCGTATCTTGATCTGTTAATCATAGTGTTCATTGACGATATTCTGGTGTATTCTCAGAGTAGAGAGGAGCACGAACAGCACCTGCGGATTACACTGCAGACCTTGAGGGAGCATCAGCTTTTCACCAAATTCTCCAAATGTGCTTTCTGGATGGACAGCGTAGACTTCTTGGGGCACGTGATTACACGAGATGGTATATGTGTAGACCCGAGGAAGATTGAGGCCGTTCGGAGTTGGCCTAGACCCACGTCAGTGACGGATGTTCGCAGCTTTCTAGGGCTGGCAGGCTACTACAGGCGATTCGTGCAGGACTTCTCTCGCATTGCTACACCTTTGACCGGGTTGACCCGGAAGAGAGTTCCTTTCATTTGGACGGAGGAGTGTGAGTGCAGTTTTCAGCAGCTACGGGCTCTATTGACTACGACACCAGTGCAATCTTTGCCTTCAGGATCAGGCGGATTTGTGGTCTATTGTGATGCTTCACGAGTGAGGCTAGGGTGCGTATTGATGCAGCATGACAGGGTGATCGCGTATGCTTCGCGGCAATTGAAGAAACATGAACAGAATTACCCCACACATGATTTGGAGATGGCTGCAGTGGTCTTTGCACTTAAGATCTGGCGACATTTCCTGTATGGAGAGTCGTGCCAGATATTCACTGATCACAAGAGCTTAAAGTATATATTCCAGCAGCGAGACCTGAACCTTAGACAGCACCGATGGATGGAGTTAGTGAAGGACTACAATTGTGAGATCTTGTATCACCCGGGCAGGGCGAACGTAGTGGCGGATGCTTTGAGCAGGAGGCCCGGGGGAGTCTATCTTGTTTGAGCGTAGTACAGAGGCAGTCGTTGGCAGATTGGCAGATATTGTGCGACAGCCGGGTGCAGTTCGAGTTTACGCCGATCGGAGAACAGATTGAGCATGTTCGTGCATGCCCACAGTTGCTTGACCGTATACATGAGGCACAGCACAGAGATGACCGACGCTCAGAGGTCAGGGCACAGATTGGACAGGGCAGATTTTCCGAGTTCGTGATCGATGATCAGGGGATACTACGATCTGGGACTAGACTGTGCGTACCAGATGCTGAGGGATTGTGGCGCGAGGTTCTTGAGGAGGCACATCGATCGGTATATAGTGTTCATCCCGGTTCCACCAATATGTACCATGACATGAGAGGTGTTTACTGGTGGGACGGAATGAAGAGAGACATCGCAGATTTTGTGTCGAGATGCCTGACTTGTCAGCAAATCAAGGCTGAGCACCAGAGGCCCGCGGGAGAGCTACAGCCGTTAACCATTCCGGAGCGGAAATGGGAACAGATATCTATGGACTTCATTGTGGGTTTGCCCAGGACTAGTCGAGGGTATAACTCCATCTGGGTGATCATGGATCGTTTGACGAAAGCGGCTCACTTCCTACCGGTGAAGACGACTTTCGGATTTTCTCAGTATGCCCAGATTTTTATTGACGAGATTGTACGACTGCATGGAGTTCCGACATGTATCGTGTCAGACAGAGGCACCCAGTTTACCAGCCGACTATAGCAGAGGCTTCAGAAGGCTTGAGCACTCGCTTGAGTTCAGCACAGCGTTTTATCCGCAGACCGACGGACAGTCAGAGCGGACTATTCAGACTCTAGAGGACATGCTCAGAGCGTGCATTTTAGACTTCGGAGGTAGCTGGGAGCATCATTTACCCTTAGTAGCGTACTCCTACAACAACAGCTACCTGGAGACCATTCAGATGGCACCGTTTGAGGCTCTTTATGGGAGGAGATGCAGATCGCTCGCTTGTTGGACAGAGCTCAGTGAGAGCAGTATCTTTGGGCCGCTGATTGTGGAGGAGACGACCGCTAAGATCCTGTTGATTCGCGGTAGGATGACAGTAGCCCAGAGTAGGCAGAGATCTTATGCGGACCGTCGGCGGCGCAGACTCGAGTTTTCTATTGGTGACTATGTTTTCTTGAGGGTCTCCCCAATGAAAGGTGTGATGAGATTTGGGAAGAAGGGTAGCTTAGTCCCAGATTTGTGGGCCCCTTCGAGATCCTCGAGCGTGTTGGTGCAATTGCGTATCGGTTAGCCCTTCCGCCCAGTTTTCCAGACGTGCACCCTGTTTCTCACATTTCGATGCTCCGCAGATATCTTCATGATCCTTCGCATGGGATTCAGCACCCGACGATCCAGCTTGAGCGTGACCTTTTCTATGTAGAGCAGCCAGTGATGATCTTGGATCGACAAGGAAAGAAATTGAGATCGAAGGACATACCGTCAGTCAAGGTACTTTGGCGTGGCCAGAGCGACGAGGAGGTCACTTGGGAGACCGAGAGCGAAATGAGGAAGAGGTATCCCCATCTTTTTGAAGGTGTGTGTAGTTAGATTTTTTTTAAAATTCGGGGACCGAATTTCTTTTAGCGGGGTAGATTGTAACACTTTGAAATCCCGTTAGAATGTGTTCGTGTTATTTAGCAGTTGTGCGTGTTATTTTATATGTGTGTATAGGATTATTAGTTATATTTAGTCGTGTTACACTAATTGGAATTTTCCTTGATGTAGTTTACACTTACACACTTAGCCATTTTAGGACATAGGTTAAAGTTAGCCATTTCATTCTTGCATGGTTGTTATTTTTCCCACCCTTTAATCAAAACAAAACCCCTTTTTAAAATTCAATTTTCAATAGAAAATAAAAGCATGGTGTTAGGTGAGATATTTGACTTTTTTGAACCATTTTTCTCTCTCTCTTCTCTCTTCCTCTCTTCTAAAATCCCTGCAGAAAATTCAGCAGCAAACTCTATCTTTTCTTCATCCTTTCTTCTCCTTTTCACTTCTCTTAAGATCTCTACACAAACCCTACACCAAAACCTCACATTTTCTTCACAAAACCATGGAAAAAGGGGCTTTTTGAGGTGTTTGGAGGCAAATCTGCACACTTGAGGCAAGGGCTGAGAATTTTGGTGTTTCTTAAGGTCTCTTGAAGGTATATGGCTCAAAGTTAACACTCTTTTCCATATCTTGTAGTATCCTAGCTAAAAATCATGTTTTTGTGCATTATTGGTGATATTAGAGGATATTTGTGAAGTAGGTGATAGATTGGTGTTCTCATGGTTTAGTTAACTCTTTTAAGTGTTATTAGAGCTGTTTAGACCAGGTTTTGTTTCAGGTCTACACAAAAATACCTTTAAGTTCCATTTTAGTGCAAAAAGTGGGGGTTTTAACTAGAAATAGGGTTCTGTTGGATCTGCTACTACCAGAGATATTTCAGAGTGAAACAAGATTTTTCTGTAGCATGTATGGGGGGTTTAGAGTGCACACACCAAACCTGGGGGCCCAATTCCCTAGTGAGGCCGCCGAAATAATCGTTCTGGCCGCAATTTGCGGCCAGATGGGTGATATGGGGATTGGGGTTGGGTCCACTGGAGTCTTCTGCTATGTGGGTTATTTTGGAATATATATATTTGTAATATCTGTTCTGTATCAAAATCTGGAGTAGAATACCCTATTTTCCGTATTTTTAATCTTTCGCGACACGCGTGATACGCGTGTGTGGGTTTGGGGGTTTCTGCGTATCACGACACGTCGGAGAGACTTCAGGCGCGTAATCACACGTTTTAACGTATCGCGCACACGCGCGCTTGATTTGCGACACGGGTTACTAGTTCGGCTTTAATGTCGTGTTTGTACGGTTTTGAGCTTATGTGTGATATATTGTGAAATTCTAGGATTCGCAGGCGAGTGCGACGGACGCCGCGAAGGAGGGGAACAAGTCGTCGGCTATACCTAGCGAGAGACTACGGTGAGTAGATTTAACATCTATGGGGATATCTCCCGCATGGCGTTCTACATCAAGGCTGATAGGATCTTATAGCTACATTTCCATACATTGACAGTTCATGGCTACTATTTAGTGCATACCACATTTCCTGATGTATGTATATAAACTAGAATCGATAGAACACCGCACCCTTACAAACGGTTCATGTTGCACGAGCACTATCCTGCATGTTACACACACACCGTTAGTAATTTCCATGACATTCACACTGTAGAATTTCCATGATCAGTATGTTGTAGCTCATCTTTATGTGACTTGACATGTTATTCATACTTGATGCATATATCGCATCGGATCAGTATGTTGTAGCTCGTCTTTATGTGACTTGACATGATATTCATACTTGATGCATATATCATATCGGATCAGTATGTTGTAGCTCATCTTTATGTGATTTGACATGATATTCATACTTGATGCATATATCACATCAGATCAGTATGTTGTAGCTCATCTTTATGTGACTTGACATGATATTTATACTAGATGCACATATCACATCGGATCATTGACTTGCATATTAGTTTGGATTACATGTGATTTTTGGATTTGGGAACCGTGGCTATTTCTAATATGTAATCATTTAAAACCCCGATTCCCTTGATATGATATTTCGGTGTGCCCGCCATGTGTTTTCTCGGTGCTAGAGCGATATATTGATAGAGGGCTGACCCGGACTGACGGATGCCCGATATATTGAGAGAGGGCTGACCCGGACTGACGGATGCCCGATATATTGAGAGAGGGCTGACCCGGACTGACGGATGCCCGATATATTGAGAGAGAGCTGACCCGGACTGACGGATACCCGATATAGGAGGATTTGCGTGTCAATGCTAGACACGAGTATTTATGATATTTGGGTGCCGATGTTGGGCACTCGTGATTCTCAGGGATGTACAGGATTTGAGGGCCGATGGGAGTTCCGGCGTCTGGGTTGTTGGGATTTGCGGTGCATATATATATATATATATATATATATATATATATATATATATATATATATATTCCACATTGACATTCCGTTTAGATGTTATACTTCCCATGCTCAACATTCATTATTATATCTCATCCTGTAGTTATGTTACCTGATAGAGCACTTGCATTATTTTTGCACATACTGCTTATCAAACCTTGATATCATCTGTTGGCATATGATAGAGTAGCGCAGTACGTGCATGCTTGCGATTACCTTTATATGTTATCTCTATTCACGAGTTGGCAACTCACCCCCGTTGTGCCACAGTGTTTGCAGGTTGCCCTTCGGAGTAATCGCGGCAGGCTGCGTTCTTGCATCTTTTGACACAGATACCCCTACAGTTGGCATACTAGCTCTTTTGCTGATAGGTGGGTTTTGTGCGGTATCTGTTTATCTTTCAGTTATGTACATTGTTGTATCTAGTACTCTCCATCTACCACTTATGTATTGACTTAGAGACAGTGTGAGTACGATTATGTATATTATTTGTATTCTGGTGTCGAGCTCGTTGTGAGCCGACTTACTTTGCGGTTTATTCTATCTGGGATGTTCCCACGTTTTACTCTTCATCTTCGCTACGGCGTCGTATATTGCTATCTTGGTGATTATTTACTTAAGAATTCTTGTCACTTCTAAATGCTTCCATTTTAAAAACTAAAACACTCTATACTTTTACTGGTTTGTTTTCTGGGTTTTCGGTTCACTTAGTCGCGTTACGCCTGTAGACGTTACGTGGTTAAGTGTCGGTCACGGGCCAAAGTTTGGGTCGTGACAACAAAACCCCGAGCGGTATCAGGCTCACTTTGCGGAAATTAATATGAAAGAAGCCCAGCACGCTTTGCATGCCGCCGCAGTCACATTTAAGGATGGAGACTTGCTACTCGGAACGGCTGAGCATAATCGGCCGTTTTACGTGACCGGGTACAGCGACGGAGATCGAATTAATCGCATATTGATTGATCCGGGGTCCTCAGTGAACATCATGAACTTGCGAACCCTGAAGAGTTTGTCAATGGACGTCCGACACCTGTCAAGGGAAAGGATTGTCTTTCAAGGCTTCAACCAAAATTGCCAGCAAGTTCTGGGGTCTATAGCTTTGCCAATCAAAATTGGGGATCTGCAAACTGAAGCTAAGATATACGTGATCGACGCCGACACATCTTACAAGATTCTCTTGGGACGGCCGTGGCTCCACGATTACGGCATCGTCCTGTCAACTCTCCATCAATGCATGAAGTATACTAAAAATGGCGAAGAAAAACGCATCAACGGAGACATCCAGCCGTTCGGTGTGCATGAAGTCCGCTATGAAGATTCTCGGTACTTTATGAACCACCAAAATGCTAAGCCACAACTGACTGAGGATAGACCGGCCCCATGACTATAAAGCAAATCTGCGCCGGCTGTCACATTCAAAAGCAAAAACGCCCAAGTGCTCCCGCATTTCGGCAGCGACACTGATGAGTCCGATGCTGGAAGCCCGTCCCTCCGTAAAACTCGCCCTCGTTTCGGCAGCGATACGGACGAATCTGTTACTTAAGGCCCATCTAGCAGCAAAGTCCGCCCTCATCTTGGCAGTGACACTGAAGAGCCAGAAGAAGAGGACCTGCCGTGCAACAGCTGTGCAGATTGGCCCCCCATGCAGCAGGCGAAACTACGAGAGACCTTCGAAGTCGCAGAAGGGTCCCTGGCCATCACAAGGGTGCCGGGACGGATGTGCAAAGGGCTCGATGCAATGTCAGTCTCTACCGTGGACTAGCTGAAAACTTTCTACGTGCCCAGGAGAAAAAATGGACAGAAGGGCATCCTGTTTTACAGGTCAAACCCCGTTGTGCACCCGAACGATCTTTCTGTCGCGTGCTTTCCCTATGAGAGAGGCATAAGAGCCGTCCTCAATCCCAGATACTATGCGCCCGAGATGCGGGAATACTTTAACAAGTGCGGATGCCGGTTATATCAAACGGAGTCTGAAGCAAAGTTTTACGAAGGGCTATGGTATCCGCCCCAGGTCCGAGCACTCGTCGATGGACGAATTCCAGATAGATGGGGCATAGGCTACATTCAACCTGATTCCAAAGCGTGCTGCATGATCCATGTTGGTGAGGCCAGCGAAAGATCAAACGATAATGACGAGATAGCCGAGCCAGAAGAAGCTCCTCAAGAGCTCGAAGATGGCGGACAACCAACCATTGACGAGCTAACCGAGATTGACTTAGGAACACCCGATAATCCAAGGCCGACCTACATCAGCTCGTTCTTGTCAGAGGAAATGAAAGCGCAGATAATTGCCCTGCTGCAAGAGTTCGTCGACTGCTGTTAGTTGTGTTTATGCCCTAGAGGCCATTGTTGTACATATGATGTATATTATAATGGATGCTTGGATATATATAGAGAGGACTTTCTTGCTCGTCATGATAGTATGCTATTTGGTTTCACTCTATCTTAACATGTTGACTTGTATTTGTTTACTGTTTTTCTCTCACATGTTGATAAAGCCCTTAGGATTTTTACTCGACTACTGGGACTATGATGAGATCATACTAATGGGGCTGTGGTAGTCGATGAGTACATCCTATAACTGTTCCTAGTCGAGGGTATATCGAGACAGGGCATCGATACACCAGAGTAAACTAGCGTATACGCATTTTGACCCATATGATGGGCGATGGATGATCCCATATCCATCGGTGTTGGACATCAAGGATGGTGTACGGGTGCTCAGTGGAGACTGGGTACACTGGACGGACTCGCCGAGAACTCCCAGATGGTGATATACCACACGTCAGATGGCAGTTCTCCGGTGACACTGGTACAGGGTAGTCTGTAGACCCGAGATCGTCATAGAGTCTTATGTGATTCCCACTGTGCTTTGATTTCCACCTTACCACGTCTAAGAGGGCGTGTAAAATGGTGGCTTTTGGGTACAGTCCCGAATCACATGGAGGCAATGAGCGATAGGAGAGGATTCGTCTCTCCCGGTATAGGGAGTTGATGTTGTGCTGTGTTCGATTTGCTATAACTGGAAGTCCCTGGTTAGGGCTGATATAGAGATTTACTGGTAAGTGTTACTAGTAGTTTCTCGACCTGTAATGAGCCACACATCGACACGACTTATCGGTTACTGGAGTCTGACATATACCACCCCTAGACTTGATATGCGACATATCAGACGAAGAGACCGGACTGTACGGGAGTGTTACTGATTGGATTCACAGGAGAACGTACAGGCTAGCTTGTTGATCTTCTGATCGCTCAATACCTGGGTGGCTGTTACGTTTAGCTGACCGCTTGCAGCTTTTGGGTGTTTGATACGATCATCACCTGCTACCGGCGTATTGACGATTCTTTAGAGTCCTACACAGAGGTTTCTTGGCTCAGGCAAAACGGAGTAGAGGCACATATGTGATATGTGCAGGACCGAGGATAATGCGATATGAGATACCGTATTATATTCTCGCGATATTTAGATATGAACCGGGTCATCGGATCAAGTGTTGAATCGATGAATCGGTATATGATATATTAGTCGGTTATATTCGATATAGCCGGATTGTCGGATCAAGTGTTGATTCGATGATTTAATGTATAATAATATATATGATAGATTGTATTACATTATCTAATATTGGCTAGCTTTATTATTTCATTTTCTCACCGAAATAATACATTGATATATATGCGATATATATTAAAGGTATTATTTCTTTTGTTACAAATATATAATATATATGTGATATATATTATAGTAACATGATATGATTAATAATGAAACATGTTTAGTGATGATAAAAAGAGATTAGGGTTTGATTAGGGTTAGCTTCTTTTTGCACCTTCTAGAAGCATTCCTTTTGTCATGAAGAAGATATTATGATAGATATTTTCTTATGACTCATTTCTTAACCCAACCAAACCCTAGCCTTAGTTAACTCTCTACAAGGGTTATCCTTGTCATCATTAACCATGGCAGCATTATTATTGATATACTCTTTTCTTATTCATCATAAAAGGATTAATCTCATTATTCATCATCTTCTTCTCTCTTTAGCTTTGAGAAAGCTTACTAGAAATTCCTTTTGTGATGATTTCTTGTGAGATTATGATATAAAAAGATAGCATAAATACTACTCCATCATCCTCATCTAATCTAGCCCATTAGATTAGGGTGTTCACCTCATTAGAGTGAGAGAGCTTGAGTTATTGCAACTTCGACGTAGATCATCGGAGAAAAAGGAATACCACAAGCTAGCATGGATCGTTCGAGTCGTGGAGCCTCTCTTGGGTCCGGGAGATCGTGGATCGCGGCGAATGGACTTCTACTCGGAGCTTATGAAGTGAAGGAGCGGACTACAAAGGCTGTAATCCCTCACACTTAGTAGTAAAGATGTTTACTAGCATGTTAAACCCTAATAATCTAGCAAAGATCCCGGCTTTGGGTTGTTCGGCACGTCTAAATTTTTATCCGGGCATGTTTGATGCCTTATGAACCTTCACAAGAGTTCCTAGGAACCCTACAGTGGTATCAGAGCCTAGCTAGAGCATTAGGCGACGTGTATACGAAGTTAAAACTCCGATCGAACCCGATACGACGAAAATAAACCCCTCTCTGGATATTTTTCAAAAATGCGATTTTTTCTGAATTAAAAATACCTAAAAAAATCAGCAGGTAAATTCAAGAATTATGGCGAAAAACGATGACGTCATCCGTACAGAGCGCCGCGGAACCGCGGCCGTAACTTGCTTGGGCCGCGGATCCGCGGCACTACTGTTTGATTGGACAGTCAGTTTTTCACAGTAATTCCTTTTTCTGCTTTTATACATTCAGGGTATTTTTTATTCTGACTCAAGTGCTGATTATTCTGGGGTTTATTTTGTAATCGTAGATTCGATCGGAATATTTAAATTCGTTTTTATTTCCGGATATTTAGAAACTGTTAAAATGTTCGAACGGATATCATTAACTCACTTTTTCCTAGCACGAAAAACTTTCAAGTGTTGAATTTTTATCGGGTTTAAATCTTTCGGAAAAATGTGCAAGTAACACGGTGGACCCTCTAGAAGACAACAAACCTTAACTCGATTATGTGACCGTCCTGAAATGCCTCTAAACCTTAGGGTTTGGGGCAGTACGGCATGCCACATGTGAGGCGTTGGCTTGACCCTTCTACGGCTGGATCACTGGTACTGTGACATATTCTGGGATTATTTGAACTCCGCTCAAGTGTTGAGCTATTTAGGAAATTTTGGGTATTTGATTATCTGTCCGAAAAGTTTAATACTGTCTATTTATCTGGAATGTGATACAATAAGTGGAATTCATATAGTTAGGCTTGAAATGCGAAGTATGTGATATTTCGGATTTACGATGTCTAAAGTGATTGTCGATTCCAAATGTTGTAGTTTTACAATTTCTTTTCTATGACCGTAAGTGAAGTATGTAGTATTATTGCCGGTCTTCGTTGCTATACATCTACGACGATCGGTGTATGCATACTTACTTACGTTGATGATATGTGATATTATGGGTTGTTGTGATATGTTATATTGGATCGTCGTGTTCTGAATAGCCGGTGGGTTTATGTGAGATGAGGGCTTTTTATTTTCATTCATGTAAAATTCATTTGTATGTAATATTCTTTTATTGGGGCACTTCCGGGATGAGGTTGTTGACACCATTGTATATTATTTACTTTTTCGCATTAGGTAGACCAAAGGACGGGAGCACAAGTAACCGGGTTCTAGGGTCCAGTGGGAGGCCATCTCGAGGAGTCGAGACCGGGTCTCCTAACCCTAGAATTGGCAGTGTTACTTGCCGCTCTCATAGAGGTCTAGGGATGTGGGTTTGGCTATTCATCGCGACCGTGGAATCCGTGTTTTATACCGGCTCGTATTGTAAACACAGACGTCCTAGTATATCCAATATTTCATATATGTTCTTCTGCTGCAATGTTCTGTGATGAGATCATATTACTGCCTGAGACGAGTGCTTATACTATATATATATGCTGATATATAAATATTACTGTTTTCGTTTCTTCTGTGATGCTTAGGAAGCAAAAGCTGATGGGATTTATTAATGAGATTAATAAAAAGAAAAGAAACCTAAAAGATGTTGTAGAATCAAAACTTTATAAAAAAAGGATAGCTACAGTTTTGCTTTGCACAGCGGTATATATGATATATACTGCACCTTATTCGATGAGGAAAGAGCCGAGATTCCTTCACCGGGAGTGACCTCTTTAGCGAAACTGGCAGATGCTACAAACACGCGGTTTAGTTTTTGATATCTTATATAGTTCTTGCTTTGCACAGCGGTATATATGATATATCCTGCACCTTATTCGATGGGGAAAGAGCCGAGATCCCTTCACCGGGAGTTACCTCTTTAGCGAAACTAGAAGCCTAAAAAACACTCCTTTTCAAAATCACTCGATTCTACGACGATATCAAGTTCATTACGCTCATGGTTTTCTGAAAAACCTGCGTAGCCCTCCATCATTTCAGATAAGTACCACTTAGTATCCGTGCTACGTTTGTTGACCATGTTAAGGCGTAGTGTACGGTAGCTAATTAGTGCTTATCAGGTAAAACATGTGATGTGATTGGATTAGGGTAGTCGTACGGCTTTGTTAACCATGTTAAGGGTCGTACGAGTGGGTTTAATTCAATCGGGAAATGACGTGTTGAACTTGGCTAGCGCTTATGATTTGCTGACCATGTTAAGCTCATGAGTTGCTAGGGGAAAAAGCATTATCGGGAATTTCAAGTGTTGAAATTTGCAATGAGATTGCATACATTCTATGAGATAGATGAATCCTGATACCCACTGCGAGTAAGTGTTACTCATGGGAGAGTTTTACACAGGACAATTAGCCGATCAAGTAGGTGTCTAGAAAAGTGTTAACGAGGTTACGCCTCTGGGAAAACGAGGTTTACTTTAATTAGGTCCGTGCGAAAGCACGGGGAACCTCCCTAAAGTACCGACACTGATCTAGCTGAAAGATTGACGAAATTGTAGGGTGTAATTAATCCCGGCTAATCTTACCTTTTAGGGTTTGAAGGAAGATTTGATAAAAACAGTGGGAGACATCCTGATTAGATAAGATAATAACCAATCTAATATTGCAAGAGCATACGCTAAAGTGTTTTCTTCCATCTCTCTCTCCAGGTAGCGACCATGTCAGACCATAATCAAGATAATAATATGGATGTATTGACTGAACCCGCTTATTATACTGAGCAGGGGAACGTTGGACCCGTTCTTTCTTATAAGAGTTTTAAGACTGAACAGGAAAAAGGAGAATATCTAGATTCTCACACCGCCCAAACGAAGAACATGCATGTTGATGCACCTTCTTCGGGTGTGTTAGTTATTGAGAACTGTTTCTCAGTTCACCCTACATCCTGGGTATTAGATACCGGATCAGGATCCCACATATGTAAATTGTTACATGGGCTACGGAAAGGTAGAGAACTGGGAAAAGGTGATCATTCCGTTCAAGTAGGGAACAGTGCAAGTACTGTAGCCAAAGCAGTTGGCGAATATCACCTAGTATTACCAAGTCGTAATACACTTATTCTGAATGAGTGCTATTATATACCGAACATGATGTGCACCATTATATCAGTTTCTTTATTAAGTAAAGAAGGATATAATTTTGTAGTATAGGATAATGTTATGAACAACTTCCTAAATCAAAAGTTGATTGCATCAGGCTCGTTACATAATGGCATATTCATTCTCAATCAAAATACAGTCCTCAATATACAAAACACACACAAGAGGAAAAGTTCAGAAATGAATGAATCCTTCTTGTGGCATTGTAGACTTGGTCATATCAATGCGACACGGCTAGCTAAGTTACATAAGGATGGATATTTGAATCCATTCGAATTATCATCTTATGATACTTGCCATTCATGTCTCAAAGGAAAAATGACCAAAGCTCCGTTTAGTGGACACAGAGAAAGAGTTACGGAACTCTTAGGACTGGTACATACTGATGTATGTGGTTCCATGTCTACGCATGCCAGGAATGGTTATTCCTACATCATTACATTCACTGACGATCTCTCTAGATACGGACATGTGTTCCTAATAAAACACAAGTCTGAAGCTTTTGAGAAATTCAGAGAATATAAGCACGAAGTAGAGAAACAAACGGGCAAAAGTATTAAGATCCTTTGATCTGATCGAGGAGGAGAATACATAAGCAATGAGTTCCTTGATTATCTAAAAGAGAATGGGATTCTCTCTCAGCTTACTCCTCCTTATACACCACAGCACAATGGTGTGTCGGAGCGTAGGAATCGCACCCTATTAGATATGGTACGCTCTATGATGAGTACAGCTGAGTTACCTATTTCCTTCTGGGGTTATGCGCTTGAGACAACGGCATACCTATTGAATCAAGTTCCATCTAAATCTGTGCCTTCAACCCCATATGAGATATGGAGGGGAATAAGACCATATTTTAAAAGATTTAAGATATGGGGTTGTCCGGCCTATGTCAAAAGGCAAAATCCAGACAAACTCGAGGCACGATCAGTTCTTTGCAAGTTTGTGGGATATCCAAAGAATTCTCAAGGATATATTTTCTACCACGCTGAGGAACAAAAAGTGTTTGTTTTTCAATATGCCACCTTTTTAGAAAAGGAATTTCTTGCAAAGGAAATTAGTGGCAAAGAGGTAGAGCTGGAAGAGGTTCCAGCACCACAAACTACAACTGATGATTTGTTGGAACCAGAAGATTCAGTAGTACCCGACGAACCCCAGCCTCTCGGCCAATCTAGTAGGGTTTCTCGTCCACCTGAAAGATACTACGGTTTTCTCATTGATGGTGGGAGCGAGGATTGCATCATGGAAGATGATGACCCAACTAGTTTCGAGCAGGCCATCACGAGTGGTGACTCTGTGAAATGGCTGGATGCAATGCGATCTGAGATGGAATCCATGTACACCAACAAAGTATGGACTTTGGAAAATTCTCCTGAAGGGGTAAAACCCATTCGGAGCAAATGGATCTTTAAAAGGAAATTTGGTGTAGATGGAAAAGTTGAGACTTTCAAAGCTAGACTTGTAGCAAAAGGTTTTCGTCAACGACCAGGTGTGGATTATGATGAAACCTTTTCTCCAGTGGCTATGCTTAAGTCTATCTGGATCTTACTTGCCATAGCTGCATACCATGACTACGAAATCTGGCAAATGGATGTTAAGACCGCCTTTCTAAACGGTGATTTAGAAGAGTGCGTGTACATGACTCAGCCAGAGGGCTTCGTAGACAGTGTGAGTAGAGGAAAGGTGTGCAAGCTGCTTAAATCCATTTATGGGTTGAAGCAATCATTGCGGAGTTGGAACATCTGTTTTGATGTTGTAGTCAAAGAGTTTGACTTCATCAAAAATATAGATGAACCTTGTATCTATAAGAAGGTAGCAGAGGGTAAGGTTGTCTTCCTCGTATTGTATGTGGATGACATACTCTAGATAGGAAATGATATTCCTATGCTGCAATCAGTCAAGCTCTTCTTATCAAAAAGATTCTCAATGAAAGATCTAGGTGATGCCTCCTGCTTATTGGGAATCATGATCTATTGAGATAGATCTAAACGGATACTGGGATTGTCCCAATCCAGGTACATTGACACCATACTAAAGAGGTTTAGTATGGAAGAATCCAAGCGTGGGAACCAACCCACGATCTCTGGACTCACTCTTTCCAAAGAGATGTCTCCCAAGACTGATTTGGAGAGAGCTCGCATGCAAGGGATACCCTATGCTTCGGCAGTAGGCTCTATCATGTATGCGATGCTATGTACCAGACCCGATGTAGCATACTCACTAAGTGTAGTGAGTCGGTATCAGCCAGATCCAGGAGAGAGTCACTGGACAGCTGTAAAGAGCATTCTCAAGTACTTACGAAGGACTAAGGAGATGTTCTTGGTGTATGGTAACGGAGAACTCCAGGTGGAGTCTTTTACCGATTCCAGCTTTCAAAGTGATAAGGACGACTCTAAGTCACACTCGGGATTTTTCTTTACCCTCAATGGAGGGACGGTATGTTGGAAGAGTTCCAAACAGGATACCATTACAGACTCGACAATGGAGGCTGAATACATCGCTGCCAACGATGCTGCTAAAGAGGCTGTCTGGATAAAGAAGTTCATTAGTGAACTTGGTGTGGTTCCATCCATTGAACATCCAATACCTCTGTATTGCGATAACAATGGAGCTGTGGCGTTGGCCAAGGAACCCAGGTCCCATCAAAAGTCCAGACATATTCTGAGGCGGTATCACCTGATCAGGAAGATAGTTGATCGCCGGGAGATCGAGGTAAGGAGAGTAGATACGAAGGATAACACTGCGGATCCATTCACAAAGTTCATTCCCCAGATACAGTTTGAGAGATTATTCGGGATGCTAGGTATGATATACTACAGCAGCTGGCCTTAGTGCAAGTGGGAGATTGTTAGTTGTGTTTATGCCCTAGAGGCCATTGTTGTACATATGATGTATATTATAATGGATGCTTGGATATATATAGAGAGGACTTTCTTGCTCGTCATGATAGTATGCTATTTGGTTTCACATTATCTTAACATGTTGACTTGTATTGGTTTACTGTTTTTCTCTCACATGTTAATAAATCCCTTAGGATTTGTACTCGACTACTGGGACTATGGTGAGATCATACTAGTAGGGCCATGGTAGTCGATGAGTACATCCTATAACTGTTCCTAGTAGAGGGTATATCGAGACAGGGCATCGATACACAAGAGTAGACTAGCGTATACGCATCTTGACCCATATGATGGGCGATGGATGATCCCATATCCATCGGTGTTGGACATCAAAGATGGTGTACGGGTGCTCAGTGGAGACTGGGTACACTGGACGGACTCGCCGAGAACTCCCAGATGGTGATATACCACACGTCAGATGGCAGTTCTACGGTGACACTGGTACAGGGTAGTCTGTAGACCCGAGATCGTCATACAGTCTTATGTGATTCCCACCGTGCTTTGATTTCCACCTTAACACGTCCAAGAGGGCGTGTAAAATGGTGGCTTTTGGGTACAGTCCCGAATCACATGGAGGCAATGAGCGATAGGAGAGGATTCGTCTCTCCCGGTATAGGGTGTTGATGTTGTGCTGTGTTCGATTGGCTATAACTGGAAGTCCCTGGTTAGGGCTGATATAGAGATTTACTGGTAAGTGTTACTAGTAGTTTCTCGACCTGTTATGAGCCACACATCGACACGACTTATCGGTTACTGGGGTCTGACGTATACCACCACTAGACTTGATATGCGACATATCAGACGAAGAGACCGGACTGTACGGGAGTGTTACTGATTGGATTCACAGGAGAACGTACAGGCTAGCTTATTGATCTTCTGATCGCTCAATACCTGGGTGGCTGTTACGTTTAGCTGACCGCTTGGAGCTTGTGGGTGTTTGATATGATCATCACCTGCTACCGGCGTATTGACGATTCTTTAGAGTCCTACACAGAGGTTTCTTGGTTCAGGCAAAACGGAGTAGAGGCACATATGTGATATGTGCTGGACCGAGGATAATGAGATATGAGATACCGTATTATATTCTCGCGATATTTAGATATGAACCGGGTCATCGGATCAAGTGTTGATTCGATGAATCGATACATGATATATTAGTCGGTTATATTCGATATAGCCGGATTGTCGGATTAAGTGTTGATTTGATGATTTAATGTATAATAATATATATGATATATTGTATTACATTATCTAATATCGGCTCGATTTATTATTTCATTTTCTCACCGAAATAATACATTGATATATATGCGGTATATATTAAAGGTATTATTTCTTTTGTTACAAATATATAATATATATGTGATATATATTATAGTAACATTATATGATTAATAATGAAACATGTTTAGTGATGATAAAAAGAGATTATGGTTAGCTTCTTCTTGCACCTTCTAGAAGCATTCATTTTGTCATGAAGAAGATATTATGATAGATATTTTCTTATGACTCATTTCTTAACCCAACCAAACCCTAGCCTTTGTTAACTCTCTACAAGGGTTATCCTTGTCATCATTAACCATGGTTGCATTTTTATTGATATACTCTTTTCTTATTCATCATAAAAGGATTAATCTCATTATTCATCATCTTCTTCTCTCTTTAGCTTTGAGAAAGCTTACTAGAAATTCCTTTTGTGATGATTTCTTGTGAGATTATGATATAAAAATATAGCATAAATACTACTCCATCATCCTCATCTAATCTAGCCCATTAGATTAGGGTGTTCACCTCATTAGAGTGAGAGAGCTTGAGTTATTGCAACTTCGACGTAGATCATCAGAGAAAAAGGAATACCACAAGCTAGCATGGATCGTTCGAGTCGTGGAGCCTCTCTTGGGTCCGGGAGATCGTGGATCGAGGCGAAGGGACTTCTACTCGGAGCTTATGAAGCGAAGGAGCGGACTACAAAGGTTGTAATTGTAGGGTTACTAGGCAGACTCAAGAGGTTCCACAAGGAATCTACCATGCCAAATTCAAATTTTTATGTGCCTAACAACTCTATGCAAGATCGTTAACAAGAGATTAGGCGAAACGAAAAGCTAGTAAACTACTTTACTAGTCAGTGAAAGGGATTACAACCTTTCTAGATCCGGTCCTTCACTTCAATAGCTCCATGTTGACGTCCCTTCGCTGCGATCATCGGGATCCCGGACCCTAGCGTTGGTTTCATCGGAGAAATAAGCGAGCTAGGTCGTTGACTTCGAGGCCGAAGTTGATCTACGTCGGGGAGGCTCAAACTCAAGCTATTCCTTCACATGGTAATAAACTTTGTGAAGAGAACACCCTATACTACATGGCAAGTAGTAGAGGATGAAGAAATAGGAAGTGGGTTCAATTTAGAATTGGATTTCTCACTCTTTTAATTATGGCACCATGGTTGAGTTAAGCTCTCATGCTTAACTCATGTAGAGAATTAACCAAAGCATTAGGTTAAGGGTTGGGTTAACTAATATCCTAAGGAAATGACAAAAGATTTGACTTTGTCAAAGTTTCTTCAAGCTTCATGAAGCTTGATAACTTTGACCAAAGTCTCACTCTTTTGTTATTTGTTAGGAAAATAGTAAACCCTCATTTAACCTTGATTTGGTATAAGTCTCATACACACAACTTGTTTGTATCATCAAGAATGATACAAATATGTACACTTGCATATATCACATATAAACAATGTGCACAATCAAGTGAGAAAATCAATCTTAACTGAACCAATACTAGTTAATGTAAAGTAATATATCAAATATATAATTATACATTAAATCATTAAATCAACACTTGATTTAACGATCCGGTCATATTGCATATAACCGACTGTAACGCTTTGAAAATCGTTTCGGTGAAATTTCGAAAAATCGGTAAAATAAGGGGGTTTCTGTAAAAAGTCAAAATACAAATATCTTATTATAAAAATTAAATATACATATTCTAGCTATGTAATTGCTATTATTTGGTGTTTATTGAGCCGCTGGTGAAATTTCAAATTTTCTGAAAAAAATATTATTTTATTATTATTTTAAGTCGTCACTAATACATTTAATTAAGGAAAATTACAAATTGGAATGAGTTGAAACAAATTTTGTGCAACATAAAACATTAAATAAAATTTTATCATGTGGTTTTTGGAACGAAATTATTTGCAAAAACGGTTTAGAAATTATTGAAGAAAAAAAGGCTTTTTTAGCGTAAATGGATGTTTGGGGTATTGTATTTATCATTTTTCATCACCCCACACCCGTACCCACACCCACACACCCCCATTCACTTATCCCCTTGAAGAATTCAGCAGCCCCCTCTTTTGTCCCCACTTGGATTTCAAAGGAAATGAAATGAAAAAAAGAAAAGAAAAGAGTAGAAAATGATATAATTTGAGTTGACTTTGACTTGAACTATCTTTCTCCACCTCACTCTCTCTCCTCTCTCACCCAACCCCTCCACAATCTGGCCGAAACCAGCAACCCCCAACAGCCCCCTTTTCCTCTTCTCCTCTCTTTGTTCCACAAAGAAAATCCAAAGAAAAATCCACTAAAAATCAAGCAAAAATCCAAATCAAGATCCGACTCCTACCCATTTTAGCTTAGCCGTATAGCATGGATTTTTGGTGACAAGGGAGCATTTTGGAGGGCTATGTGTGCTTGTGGGACCTTCAATTTGTTTGGGTAAATTCTAACCCTTTTGCTTAAATTGTTGTTAATTGCTTGTAGTTAGCTTAATTAAGTGTTACTTTGGTTTTATGTGGGTTCAATTGTATGATTAAGAAATTCTAGTTAGGGTTTTGTTTTGAAATTGGGTTGTGATCACATGTGCATAGTTTGTGATGTGAGCTAACATCTTAAAAACTTGTTAAAATTTATCTAGTTGCATATTACAAGTTGTTACTTGAAAAATGTCCAAATTATGCCTTTTTGTGCAAACTTGGGTTTTATGAAATGCATTTATATGTGAGATGAAAAATATGGTTAGGGTTTTTATCATATTATTAACTTTATTAAGTGTGGTTTAACACTTTAGTTCATGGAAATCCAACCTAAATTGTAGTTTGTGCATTTTGCTTGAAAATTGTTAAAATTGGATAATTTGTAAACTAGGTTTTTGGGGTTTATGGAATTTAATGAGATTAAATTATGGGAATCATTTTTTTGACTTATTTAAGATATTTAGTGAATATTGTGGCCTCTAGATTCGTTTAAACATCATGTTTTGTACAATAACGGCGAATTGAGCTTGCTATTTTTTTTTTCCGGAAAAATGACTTTTAAGTGAAATTGGGGTTTTTGTGAGTTTTAAGCTATTTTATATTAAAATTAGAGTTTGTAAATATGCAAATGAGTGTATTTGGGTTTTTCTCGATGGTTTGGCGTTTGTACGCCGACATCGAGGGTTTTTGGGTTGATTTGTGAAAAGCAACCATAGGTTTTGACCTATGTGGGATTCGAGCGTCGTTTTGGTCATGAGTCCGATTTTAATGCGATACGGTGCGTTATGATATGTAGGTACCCCATGTGGACTTCGAGACGACAAGCAAGCGCGTGGCGGCGTCGGCACCGCAAGCGAGGACCAGGTGAGTAGATTTATATCTACGGGGAGAAGTCGGGTGGATGGCGTATAGCACCCCCGCAGTTCGTGGTGATGTATACGAATACGTATACACACAGATATTGATTATATGTTGTTTGAGATTATTGATGATAGAGATGGATCCTTGGTGTGATTGGATTGGTTTAGTGTTGCGAAACCCTAGAGTAGTGGTTGCACCACACATACACACACACCCATATTTCCGTACATTCTTCTTTCATATTTGCGTACATGGGATTATATATTGATGTGTATATTTACACATGGGTATGGGAATATGTGTTTATATACTGGATTTGATGATAGTAATTAGGATTTGAGATGAGTCGATGATATTGGGCTTGAGGCCAGAAGATCCGTGATGTGTTTTGGTTCGTATTGAGATACGACATGATGTTTTAGCGGGTCTTTTTGACGTAGTGATTCTTATACATGCATGCATACATAGATGGTATCAATATTGTACTAGACGTAGATCAGTACCCCGATCATGATATTTGATAAAGAGGATATCAGATGAATAGTATGATGAATGTGATATTGACCCGTACCCAGATTTGGGGATGCCGTACGACGGATTTACGTACGAGCTATATTTTGATGATTGATCCGCACTCTTGACTTAGGATGTCTGGTTATGGATATGATATTATTGAGGCGGGATCACCGACTGTATATATACAAGTATGTATATGTATCGACACGGATGATAGGCGGTTTCCTTACCTGTAGTTCAGCTTGTTAGTTCAGCCGTATAGTTTAGTGTAGTTGTTAGATTAGATTAGACTCCTACCTATTTCAAAACTAGCGGATCGTGGGTATTTTAAAAGACAGGTCAAGGGATCCTACGGATATTTCAAAAGACGTATCTTTTCATAAAAACACCGTAGCCCCTATTTTCAAAACCCCATGATTCGTGTTATTTCAAAATGCACCATTTGTAGGACTTATATTAGGGTAATGCAGATTAGTTATAGTTGCGTCTAGTTTTCAGCTCCCGCTCCTTATTGTGGTTCGCTTCGCATCGCATGCTTATATTATGTTTCATACTCCATTATTGATATCATGCTGTTAGGACACCAAAACCCTTACCGATGATGTGTATGTACCACGTACACTTACTTGCCGGCTCACACACATCTTCATCGGTAATTGCCATGTCACGTACACCTTAGAAAATATTATTGCTTGACATAGCATGTTAACTAATAGTTTAGACATTGTAGTTATTACCTGCTACTTCATGCATACTGTTATTCATTGTTATGCCGTATTCATGGATTCTCATGCTTATATTCATGGTTTTACATGCTATTGATGATTCGGATTCCCATGATATTTTATGGATTTGGAGGAAAACCGCAAAACATATATAAACTGCTTTCTTTCTTTTTAAATAAAAAGTGCGGTTTTCCTATGATGTATGAGTCGTCCACCATGAGTTTGCTGATGGATTTCGAGACCCGATTCGAGGAGTGGAGGAACCGTTTCGGGTACATGGTGGGCCCGGTATGGTACCCCGGGGCAAGAGGAATGTGGTGTTGACGTTGAGCCTGGCTGGGGAGCACTACCTACCGGTGATATTACCCGACGCGTCGGATATCCGAAGGATACCGTCGTGGTCTTGAGATGGATGGTAGGGGCCGGTCTGGACTGACGGCGCCCTAGATATTGAGATTGAGACATTGATATTTCGAGACAGTGAGATTTATGTTTTGTGTCGATGCTAGACACTGTTGATACTAATTTCATTTATGATACCTCAGTTTAAAAATACGAAGGAAATCTCACTAATTTATGAAAACAGTTTCTTCATTTACATGTATTCTGTTTTCATGCATGCATACCTCATTCATATGATATATTGCTACCTAAGGCACTGACACAGGCACATGAGATTACTCGGGTTAGATATTTACCCTAGCCTTGTTATAGGCTGTTGGTTATATATTTGAGGATATATTATGATCGTATGACCTAGGATTGTGTCATACATGCGATTTTTATTCGTAGATGTTTTTCTATTCACGAGTTGGCAACTCAGCCCCGTTGTGTCCCAGTTTCTTGCAGGTTTTGCCGTACATGTTTCTTTACGGCTTTGCGGGCTCAGTTTCATTCGGGTGACTTGCTAGTAGGTGAGTTTTTCTTCTATCGTACCCATCATATTACCTTGTATAATATTATTCCGTTGTATCTAGTAAATTCCATTAACCAAACATGTATTTATTGAGATAGAGACCAGTGTTGTTTATTCTTTCGACCTTAGAGTCGCTCGTTATATTTCTGGTGGTTTTGAGTTTCCTTTTGAGTTTTGATCCTCGCCGTTGGCGTTGTATATTATATTGCTTGTGTGGTTGTGACCGTCGATTGACGAAGAGCTAGCTCCCGCTTGGGGATGCCTTTTTCTTGATTTCGTATACTATTCATGTTGTATCTCGTTTGGGGGCCAGTATTTACAAAGGAGACTCTGCCGAAATTTTCAGTAAATTTTTGATGTTTTTAAAAACCGCATAATTCGGCTTATGCTATTGAAACTACTTGCTTTAAGTTGGTTTTTCCTGCACTCTACTACTTTTCTTGGTTTGGATTTCTGGGTTTTCGGTTTACTTAGATTACGTACGCCTCGAGACGTTCGTAGTTTAAGTGCCGGTCATGTTCCGTACTTTCGGGTCGTGACAAAGTTGGTATCAGAGCGTTAGGTTTTAACCTTCGGAGAGTAGGGTGACCCTTGGTTGATGGAATAGGTGACTAAAGTAGAGTGACGTACCGTTGGTATGTTCCGCGGCATATTTACGACACGCCACTCCACTTATGAAGCCTTAGGATGTACATTTCCTTGTTCAGTATTATATTCCTTCCTGATCTAGCCTCATCAGTACCAGTTATGGTTTTGCTGCCACGATTACATGCAGGGAGAGCTACTGCTAGAGTTGCGGTCAGCATGAGCTCGTCAAGAACGAGGACTGACCAGGGCATGATTCCGGCGACACACGATTGCGGAGATGTGTCTTTTTACTGTGTTTCCGCGCCACGAGCGTTTGGCGGATCGCCTTTATGAGATTTCTCGGGCGTGCCGATCAGTATCAGAGGATTGGGCCACTGATAGAGGCCAGCCAGATTTTGATGACCATTGAAGTATTGCTTACTCCTGATGATTGAGGCACCGTTCAGCGTGCAGACGAGCGAGCCAGTTATTGCTGCGAACGACGAGATATTTCCCCAGATGCTGGAGTTAGTGCATAATGAGTTGTACTAAGAGATGATAGAAGGTCGCTAGTCATCGAGGATGAATGACTAGGACATGTGGATCGTTCGCCTACCCCGATGCGAGGTCATAAGATAGATTGATTCCAGCTAGAGACGACTTCACGTGGAGACGTTGGGAGTCGACAGAGACGATCGAATGTCAGAAACCTATTATTCGAAGTTTAAAGTAGTCGGAAAGACACGCAGGCAATTCTATGGTCCCTCTAGAAGAATGAAACCCTAACTCGACTTAAAGACCGTGTGAAAGCCTTTGAACCATCGGGTTTGCGGCAGTTCTATGTGTTAGTTATATGTATGCCCTAGAGGTCATTACTCAACATTGGATGTATATTGTAGTGGATGCTGGGACATATATAGGTTGGACTTTCTTGCTCGACATGATAGTACGCTATCTGGTTGCTCTTTATCTTAACAGTATACTTTCTGTCTCTCTGATCACATGTTGATAAAGCCCTTAGGATGTGTACTCGACTTCCAGGACTATGATGTAGATCATACTAGTGGGGCCTGGGTAGTCAATGAGTACATCCTTCATTGTTCCTAGTCATGGGAATATCGAGACGGGGCATCGATATTCCAGAGTAGACTAGCGTATATCTTCTCGACCCATGTGATGGGCGATGGATGATCCCATATCCATTGGTGTTTGACATCGGAGATGGTATGCAGGTGCTCAGTGGAGACTGGGTACACCGAACGGACTCGCCGAGAACTCCCAGATGGTATTATACCTCGCGTCAGATGGCAGTTCTCTAGTGACACTGGTACAGCTTAGTCTGTTGACCCGAGATCGTCATAGAGTCTTGTGTGTCTCCCACTGTGCTTTGATTTCCACCCTACCACGGCTCTACTGAGTTGTGCAAACAGGTGGTTTTTGGGTACAGTCCCGATTCACATGGAGGCAATGAGCGATAGGAGGGGATTCGTCTCTCCCGGTATTGGGGATTGATGTTGCGCTATGCTCGACTGGCCATAACAGGAAATCCCTGGCCAGGGTTGCAGTGATATACTGGTAAGAGTTATAAGTAGTTTCACGAAAGTTATGGACCCTACATCGGCATGACTTATCGAGCTATTGGGGTCTGACGTTTACCACCCCAAGGCGAGATATGCGGCATATCAGACGAACAGACCGGACTGTACGGTAAGTGTTACTGGTTGGATTCACAGGAGTGTGAGCGGGCTTGCTCGTCGATCTTCTGATCGCTCAATACCCGGGTGGCCGTTACATTTAGCAGACCGCTTGCGGCTTGTGGGTGTTTGATATGATCATCATCTGCTGCCGGCGTATTGACGAGTCTTTAGAGTCCTACACAGAGGTTTCCTGGCTCAAGCGAAACGAAATAGGAGCGCATATGAGATATGTGCGGGACCGAGAATAATGCATGTATGTGATACCGCATTTCATTCTCGCGATGAATGTGTCGAATGGTTGTATGCGATATAACCTAGTTATCGAATCAAGGATTGATTCGATAAGCCGATACATTGGATACTAGCCGGTTATATGCGACATGACCGGATCATTGAATCAAGTGTTGATTTAATGATTTAATGTATAATTATATATTTGATATATTACTTTGCATTAACTAGTATTGGTTCACTTTAAATGGATTTACTCACTTGGTTTGTGCACATTGTATATGTGATATATTTTGTGCACATGATTGTATCATGTTTGATGATACATTCTAGCTTGGGTTTGTGTAAAGAATTGACCATGGTTATATGAATGGTTAGGGTTTCATTTTATTTACTTATTCATTTATTTATTCTTTTTGTTTATTTTGGCAAAAGAAAATGATAAAGATAAATGAATGGTGGCTATGTTTGTTTTTATTTGAAGATTCATGAAGCATTGACTTAGTCACCATTCTTGTCTCATGCCTAACCCTAACCACTCATCTAACCTTAGTTAAATCTCTACACTAAACCATGGTTGAAGAAATGATAAGTATTCATTTTATTTTCCTTTTTAAATTAACTTATCATATCTTCTTCTTCTTTTTCATCTTCTTCTTCCATGAAAAGAAGCTTGCTACATCAATGGTGATTGATGAAAAAGTGTGAGAAATCCAAATCTAAAGTCTACCCACTTCCTATTTCTTCATCCTCTACCTCTTGCCAAGTAGTATAGGGTGTTTCCTTCACAAGTTTTCTGGACTTGGTGAAGTTGGAGCTTGATCTAGCGATGCCTCGACGTAGATCATCTTCGGCATCGTCGTCGATGACCTAGCCCGCTTTTTCTCCGATGAAGCCGACGCTAGAGCCCGGGATCCGATGATCGCAGCGAGGAGACTTCATCGCGGAGCCATGGAGGTGGAGAAACGGATCTACAAAGGTTGTATGTTCGTTTACTTTTAGTTAAGATGTTAACTAGTTTCTAGTTTCGCCTAAATATCTAGTTAACGATCCGTATTAGGGTTTGTAGGCACTTGTAAAATTTAAATTGGTCGTGTTTGATCACTTGCAAGACTTCATTAGTGTGCCTAGGAACCCTACACTGGTATCAGAGCCTAGCTAGAGCCTTAGGCGAAGTCTAGACGGAGTTTGAAGTCCGATCGACCCGAAACCCCAACCCTAAAATGCTCTCTGGACAATTTCTGAAATCTGGTCTTTTTCGAAAATAAAAATATGCAGAAAAATCAGCAGGGAATCCTAAGAATTACTGTGCAACACGTGTCCATGATTCCACTATAATACGGCGGAACCGCGGCACAAGCATGGCTTGTGCGGCGGTTCCGCGGCCATTTTGTCGTATCCTGCATTGGTTTTGGCACAATAATTCATATGTTGCAGTGCTGGTTTTCCTGGGTATTTTTTTAAAATTTATTCAAGAGTTGAATTTTCTGGGGTTGTTTTGGGGATTCGGTGTTTCGATTGGGGTATCATATTTTGTCTGTGTGGCTTTCCGGATAGTTTTTTTTAATATGTTAAAAAGTTCGACCGGATATAAATACCCAATTTTTCCCCTGTTGGGAAATTTCCAAGTGTTGGATTTTTCCGTAGTTTAATGACGTTCTAAGTAGTGCAAGTAACGCGATGGACCCTCTAGAAGACAACAAACCTTAACTCGATTATGTGACCGTCTTGAACTGCCCTTTGAACCTTAGGGTTTGGGGCAGTACGGCGTGCCACATGTGAGGCGTTGGCTTGACCCTTCTACGGCTGGACCGTTGGTACTGAGGCACGAACTGAATGTTTTTAGACTTGTTTCATGTGTTGATCTGTATCGGGAAAACTTGGGTGTTCGATTATTCGATCGGAAAGTTTAACATTTTCTATCTTATTCGGAATGTGATACAACAATTGGAATTCACAAATAGTTATGAGATAACTGAATGAATGTTATAAACATAGCAGTTTAGTCTCACTTGATCGGTTGCCACGGAATTTTGATGTGATCAAAAGTCCGTCGCAATCACGTAGCGTACGCGGATACTCGCCGGGTAAACTTAATAGACAGCCTCACTCCATAGCCCCGACCAAGTGACTGTAGGACAACCCCATCGCCGAAAGCATTCGTTCGGGTGCTCGCGGTAGCGGTGTTCCGCCTTGGTGCACTTCGTCGACGGCGTCGGGGGTGCGGCCGCCTACTGAAGTTTGCGACGAGCATTCAATCAGGATGTCGGGAATTTTGTTGAATTGCTCGACTTGAAATTGAAAAGAGTTTTCGATAAATGAGACGAAAATGCGGGGTTTATAAATGTTAGGCATGTGATGTCTAAGTAATTCATTTGGTCAGGCATGTGATGTCTGAGGTGGTTGCGGATTCCAACTGTTGTAGTTTTACACTTTCTTTTCTGTGACCGTAAGTATAATATATGATATCGCCGGTTTCGTTGCTATATGTCAACGACAATTGAGATGGATATATTTACTTACGTTGATGACATGTGATGTTATGTGTTGCTGGATATGTTATATTGGATCGTCGTGTTCGAATAACCGGGGGGTTTTTATGTGAGATGAGTGTTTTTCATTTTCATTCATGTAAAAACTTGTATGTAATATTCTTTTATTGGGACACTTCCAGGTTGCGGAAGATGTCACCATTTGTATATTATTTACTTTTCCGCATTAGGATAGACCCAAGGAGGGGAGCATAAGTAACCGGGTTCTGGGGTCCAGTGGGAGACCAACTCGAGGAGTCGAGTCCGGGTCTCCTAACCCTAGAATTGGTAGGGTTGCTTGCCGCTCTCGTAGGGGTCTTGGGGTGTGGGATTGGCTATTCATCACGACCGTGGAATCCGTGTTTTATACTGTCTCGTATTGAAAACACGGACGTCCTAGTATATCCAATATTTCATATGATATTTTCTGCTGCGTTATCTATGATGTGATCATGTGATTTGTTCAGATAGATATAGTATATAGTATATATGATATATTATATAGACGTTGCTTTTGTTTTACACCCGCGCTAGCCCTGCCCCGCTCTGCCGTTAGTTACCTAACTTAACGGTGCACGAGGGGACATCGAGGCGAATGCGGATGGCATAAGCGTACGTTATATTTATCTGTGATGATTAGGTGGACTTAAATGATGGGACATTCATTAATGAGATTAATGAAAGAAAATAAACCTAAAAGATGTTGTGGAATCGAATTTCAAAATAAAAACAGGAAGCTAAAGTTCTTGCTTTGCATCACGGTGTTCCTTGTAGAACATCCTGCACCTTATTCGATGAGGAAAGGACCGAGATCCCTTCATCGGGAGTGACTCCTTTAGCAATAACTGGCAGATGCTACACACTCGGTTTGTCTTTTGATCGCTTCTATAGTTTCTGCTTTGCACAGTGATATATATGATATATCCCGCACCTCATTCGACGAGGAAAGGGCCGACGATCCCTTCACCGGGAGTGACCCCTTTAGCAAAACTAGAAAAGCCTCAAAAACATTCCATTTAAAAACCATTTGATTCCGCAACGAGATCAAGTTCAAAGCGTTAAAGGTTTTCATAAAAAACCAGCCGCAACCCTCCGTCATTTTAGGAAGTAGAGTACTTAGTATTCGTGCTGTGTTTGTTGACCATAGTCAAGGCACAGTGTACGGTAGCTAAGTGATGTCTTCCTACACCGCATATGATGCGATTAGTTAGGACAGTCGCGTGACTTTGTTGACCTTAGTTAAGGGTCATGTGGGTGGGTCTGATTAATCACGAAATGACGGGTAGAACTTGACTAGTACTTATGATTTGTTGACCATAGTTAAGGTCATAGGTGCTATGGGTAAAAAAAACCTTTATCGGGAGTTTCAAGTGTTGAAATTTGCAATGAGATTGCATACCTTCTATGTGATAGTTGGATCCCGATACCCACTGCGAGTAATTGTTACTCCTGGGAGAGTTTTGCACTTTACAATTAGCCGATCAAGTAGGTGTCTAGAAAGGTGTTAACGGGGTTACGCCTCTGGGAAAGCGAAGTTTACAGTAATTAGGTCCGTGCGAAAGCACGGGGAACCTCCCTCAAAGTACCGACACTGGCCTGGCTGAAAGATTGACGAACTTGTAGAGTGTAATTAATCCCGGCTAGTCTTTCCTTTTAAGGTTTGAAGAAAGATTTGATAAAAACAGTGGGAGCCATCCTGATTAGATAAAATAAATAACCAATCTGATCTTGCAAGAGCGCACGCTGAGTTTTTTCTTCTCTCTCTCTCAAGGTAGCGACCATATCACGCCTTAATCAAGATAACAATATGGATGAATTGACCGAACCCCCTTGTTATACTGAGCTGGGGAAAGTTGGTCCCGCTCCAACTTATAATTGTTATAAGACAGAGCAGGAAATAGGGGAATACCAGAATTCCTATGCCGCCCAAACGAAGAAAGTGCATATGATGCATCTCCTACGGGTATGTTCATTATAAAGAACTGTTTCTCAGTATTCTCTGCATCCTGAG
This sequence comes from Agapanthus africanus, assembly GCA_030015575.1. Classification (NCBI taxonomy): domain Eukaryota; kingdom Viridiplantae; phylum Streptophyta; class Magnoliopsida; order Asparagales; family Amaryllidaceae; genus Agapanthus; species Agapanthus africanus. The sequence goes on from JASDDO010000031.1 coordinate 238,665,861, forward strand.
TATTTGATACCGGATCAGGATCCCAGATATGTAATCTGTTACATAGGGCTACCGAAAGGTAGAAAGACTGAGAACGGGTGATAAGTTTCATGAGACAGAAAACGGGGCAAGTGTTGCAGCCAAGTCTGTTGGTCACGGTCACCCTGTATTACCAATACATTGATTCTGAACATATACTATTAGATACCGAACCTGATATACAAAATCATATCAATCTCTTTATTTATTAAAGAACTGATAAAATTTTGTATTGATGGATAATGTTTTGAACATTTCCTATATCAAAAGTTGATCGGTTCAGGCACGTTATCTAAAAGCATTGACGTTCTAAATCAAACTACAGTTCCTTGTATACTGAACACACACAAGAGGAAGAGTTCAGAAATGAACAAATTCTTCTTGAGGTATTGTAGACTAGGTCACATCAATGCGGCCCGACTGGCTGAAGTTACATTTTAGATGCATATTTAAATTAGTTTGAATTTACATCTTGTGAAACTTGTCAGTCATGTCACAAAGATTAGATGACCATAGCTCCGTTTGCTAAAAACTGAGAAAGAGTTAGTAAACTCTTGGGACTGATGCATGATGATGTATGTAAGGTCTCCTGTCTACACATGCCAGGACTGGTTCTTTATACTTCATTATATTCTCTGATAATCTCTCAAGATTCAGTCATACGTTCCTGTTGAAACATAAGTCCGAACCTTTTGAGGTATTCACAGAATATAAGTTAGAAGTAGAGAACCAATAACCGGGTATAAGTATTATGTCCTATGATGAGATCAGGGAGGAGAATACTTGTGCATGGCATTCCTGGACTATTCTAAAAGAAAATGAGATTCTCTCTCAGCATTACTCCTCCGTATAAACCATAGCACGATGGTATATCGGGGCGGAGCAATCACACCCTATATGATAAGGTGTGCTCTATGATGAGTACTACTGAGTTACCTATTTCCTTTTTGGGAGTTATGCGCTTGAGAAGCTGCATACCTATTGAATTAGGTTCGAATCAAATCAGTGCCTACCACTCCATATAAGATATGGTGTGGGAAGATCCTATCTCTTAAATAAGTTAAGATTTGGGATTGTCCGGCCTATGTCAAAAGCAAAATCCGGACAAGATCGAGGCAAGGTCAGTTCTGTAGAACTGGAAAGGTTCCAGCTATTCGAAACTACAACTGAAGATTTGACAGAACCAAAGGATTCTATAGTCCCCGACGAACCTCAGCCTCTCCGCCGATCTGGTAGGGTTCCTCACCTGCCTGAGAGGTACCTCGGTTTCTCGATGACAGTGGGAGCGAGGATTGCATCATGAGATGATGACCCAACCAGTTTCGAGCAGGCCATCGAGAGTAGGGACTCTGTAAGAATGGCTGGATGCTTAGTGATCTGAGATGGAATCCATATACACTAACAAATTATGGACTTTGGTTGCAATATCTGAAGGGTTAAATCCCCATTAGGAGCAAGTATATCTTGAGAAGATTACTTGGTGTAGATAGACAAGTTGAGACTTTCAAAGCTAGACTTGTTAAAGGTTTTCGTCATCGACCAGGCACGAATAATGATGAAACCTTTTCCAGGGACTATGCTTAAGTCCATCCAGATCCTACTTGCCACGACTACATACCATGACTACGATATCTGGTGGTTGGGTGCCATGACAACTTTTTTAAATAATGATTTAGAAGAGAACGTCTATAAGAACACAGCCAGAGGGCTACGTAAACAGTGGGAGCAGCGGAAACGTGTGCAAGATGTTTTATGTGATGAAGCAGGCATCGCGGAGTTGGAACGTCTGTTTTGATGTGATAGTCAAAGTGTTTGACTTCATCAAAATGGTAGACGAACCTTGTATATACAAAAGGGTAGTAGAGAGTAAGGTGGTCATCTTCGTATTGTACGTAGACAACATACTCTTGATAGGAAAAGAGTTTCCTATACTACGATCGGTCAATCTCCTATTATCACTAGGATTCTCCAAATAGGATCAAAGTGATACCTCCCAAATCCTGAGTTTTCATCTATGAGATAGATGTAATTGGATGCTAGGATTCTCACTAGATGTAGTGAGATGGTATCAATCGATCCTGGGGAGAATCACTGGAAGAGTTCCAGGGTGATAAAGACGACTGAATGTCAGTCACAGGCACTGTCTTTACCCTCAGTAAAGGTACGGGGTGTTGGAAGAGTTCCAAGCTAGATACCGTGGCAAACTAGACGATAAAGCATGGTAACATCGCTTTTAATGATACTACCAAAGAGGCAGTTTGGGTGTATATTGGTTCATAGGATGAACTAGGTTCCTACCATTGTGTGACAATGGAACTGTGGCTTTGGCCCTAGAACCCTGGTCCGATCAGTGACCCAGACAAATTCTGAGGCAGTATCACCTGATCATGGAGATAGTTGATCTCCAGGTTGATCGAGGTTAGGAGAGTAGATTCAGAGGACAACACGGCGGACCCACTCACGAAGGCCTTTTCCCAAAGAGAGACTTTTAAGGGATGGTTGAGTATTAGATACTACAACTACTGCTACAGATGGCCCTAGTGCAAGTGGGAGATTGTTAGTTATATGTATGCCCTAGAGGCCATTACTGTACATTGGATGTATATTGTAGTGGATGCTGGAACATATATAGGTAGGACTTTCTTGCTCGACATGATAGTACGCTATGTGGTTGCTCTTTATCTTAACATGTATACTTTCTGTCTCTCTGATCACATGTTGATAAAGCCCTTAGGATGTGTACTCGACTTCCAGGACTATGATGTAGATCGTACTAGTGGTGCCTGGGTAGTCAATGAGTACATCCTTCATTGTTCCTAGTCATGGGAATATCGAGACGGGGCATCGATATTCCAGAGTAGACTAGCGTATATCTTCTCGACCCATGTGATGGGCGATGGATGATCCCATATCCATTGGTGTTTGACATCGGAGATAGTATGCGGGTGCTCAGTGGAGACTGGGTACACTGAACGGACTCGCCGAGAACTCCCAGATAGTATTATACCTCGCGTCAGATAGCAGTTCTCTGGTGACACTGGTACAGCTTAGTCTGTTGACCCGAGATCGTCATAGAGTCTTGTGTGTCTCCCACTGTGCTTTGATTTCCACCCTACCACGGCTCTACTGAGTTGTGCAAACAGGTGGTTTTTGGGTACAGTCCCGATTCACATGGAGGCAATGAGTGATAGGAGGGGATTCGTCTCTCCCGGTATTAGGGGTTGATGTTGCGCTATGCTTGACTGGCCATAACAGGAAATCCCTGGCCAGGGTTGCAGTGATATACTGGTAAGAGTTATCAGTAGTTTCAGGAAAGTTATGGACCCTACGTCGGCATGACTTATCGAGCTATTGGGGTCTGACGTTCACCACCCCTAGGCGAGATATGCGACATATCAGACGAACAGACCGGACTGTACGGTAAGTGTTACTGGTTGGATTCACAGTAGTGTGAGCGGGCTTGCTCGTCGATCTTCTGATCGCTCAATACCCGGGTGGCCGTTACGTTTAGCAGACCGCTTGCGGCTTGTGGGTGTTTGATATGATCATCATCTGCTGTCGGCGTATTGACGAGTCTTTAGAGTCCTACACAGAGGTTTCCTGGCTCAAGCGAAACGAAATAGGAGCGCATATGAGATATGTGCGGGACCGAGAATAATGCGTGTATGTGATACCACATTTCATTCTCGCGATGAATGTGTCGAATGGTTGTATGCGATATAACCTAGTTATCGAATCAAGGATTGATTCGATAAGCCGATACGTTGGATACTAGCCGGTTATATGCGACATGACCGGATCATTGAATCAAGTGTTGATTTAATGATTTAATGTATAATTATATATTTGATATATTACTTTGCATTAACTAGTATTGGTTCACTTTAAATGGATTTACTCACTTGGTTTAAGCACATTGTTTATGTGATATATTTTGTGCACATGATTGTATCATGTTTGATGATACATTCTAGCTTGGGTTTGTGTAAAGAATTGACTATGGTTATATAAATGGTTAGGGTTTCATTTTATTTACTTATTCATTTATTTATTCTTTTTGTTTATTTTGGAAAAATAAAATGATAAAGATAAATGAATGGTGGCTATGTTTGTTTTTAGTTGAAGATTCATGAAGCATTGACTTAGTCACCATTCTTGTCTCATGCCTAACCCTAACCACTCATCTAACCTTAGTTAAATCACTACACTAAACCATGGTTGACGAAATGATAAGTATTCATTTTATTTTCCTTTTTAAATTAACTTATCATATCTTCTTCTTCTTCTTCTTCCATGAAAAGAAGCTTGCTACATCAATGGTGATTGATGAAAAAGTGTGAGAAATCCAAATCTAAAGTCTACCCACTTCCTATTTCTTCATCCTCTACCTCTTGTCAAGTAGTATAGGGTGATTCCTTCACAAGTTTTCTTGACTTGGTGAAGCTGGAGCTTGATCTAGCGATGCCTCGACGTAGATCATCTTCGGCATCGTCGTCGATGACCTAGCCCGCTTTTTCTCCGATGAAGCCGACGCTAGAGCCGGGGATCCGATGATCGCAGCGAGGAGACTTTATCGCGGAGCCTTGGAGGTGGAGAAACGGATCTACAAAGGTTGTATGTTCGTTTACTTTTAGTTAAGATGTTAACTAGCTTCTAGTTTCGCCTAAATATCTAGTTAACGATCCGTATTAGGGTTTGTAGGCACTTGTAAAATTTAAATTGGCCGTGTTTGATCACTTGCAAGACTTCATTAGTGTGCCTAGGAACCCTACACTATGGCGCCATTAGTGAGGCTTGGGTTTGCCCTTCTACGGCTGGACCACCGATGCTGTGGTATGTACTCGATACTATTATACTGTACCCAAGATGTTGAGCTCTTGGGGGATTATGAGGTTTTGACGACTCGATCGGATGGCTCGACTTAATTCGGATGCTAGGTAGTGAGATGCATTCTTGGGAGACTCCAGATACGAGGATAGTAGTTGGAGCTCAGTCCATGCAGCCACGACGAGACGAGTCCAAAGCAGACGACATTAGAGAACAGTGAACTAGGAGGTTCGTACCAGATCTAGATGAGATGGCATTCCACTCCGCCGACATCAGAGATGCGATGCGCATGCCGAGGCATGGTACTTGGACTTACCTTCCAGAAGGAGTTTCGATGAGTATGTAGCCGTTCCGGAACGAGAACAGATCTAGTAAGGGACGATGACTTCCGGACAGTTCGGCAGAGGCGATATTTGGGAGAGGTTTCGACAGGACCTTTCTGGAATGATTTACTAGGAGACTTGGACCCAGGAGTGGTCATGTTACGCACATCAGCAGGCCAGGGTTCATGATCATCGACGAGACGTCCCATTAGTGACCGCGCTAGTTGGCTCGAGCTTCTTAGAGGATGCGCTTGAGCGATACTGTTCCGCCATTTTTGATTACGATGTTTTGGGTGATTTATTCGTATGATTTGATTTTGATGATTGAGGATTTACGATCTTTGCACAGTGTTGCACTTGATATCGTTTTCGTGCTTTAGTTTCACATGTTTGTGATTTTACGGTTTTAGACATTTGAGTTGATTTTGTGCGTATATACGCACACGATTTGGTTTTTGTACGCGGTATCGTTCATATATGCTTGCAGTGCAGTGTTACGTATGTTGTGCATTTAGATGCCCTGGACTTTTATTTCGATGGTGATGTACGAAATTTGTTTTGTGCACCTTGTGCACCTGATTTGATTTTGCGCATGCTCGACACTTGATATTGGATTTCATGATTTCGTGCACGATGGATGCACCTGATTTGGATTTTCGCGCATGTTGGGCGCATGTTTTGAAGTGTGATTTTGGTGCACACCAGATACACTAAATCAAGATTTTTCGTGCATGTCAGATGCACCTGATTTTGCTGTCAGGCACACACGTTGCCAACGACAGATGCTTTGTGCACACCCGATGCACTTAGATCTTTTTTCTGTGCACTTGTATGGCACGTATATGGATTTTGATTTCCGTGCGCACCAGACGCACGTAGCAATCATGTGCATATTTTGGGAATGATTTCGTATAGAGCAGTACGTTTTTATGATATTGCTATGTGTTTTCGTACTGAGCAGGACTAGTCAGAAGACAGTACCTGAATATATTTTGCATGCATTGATAGTTATTGAAGGGATTTCCAAAAAGCGAGCTATAGCCTCAGTATTTACCTACGTGTCTGATATGACACGAAATGTTTAAAACAAGGAGACCCTTTTAATTGTTTCCAAAACGGCGGAACGTACATTTCAAACAAAGGTATATATGTATATAGTTATTTTCTTATGATAGACGTCCGCCACTGTGCAGTGTTATACGCGTTGCACAGCGACTTAAAGAGATTTGGCATGCATTTCCTTCAGATACTTACATATATAGATTCGATATTTACATGTATAGTTTCGAGTTATGTCATATCGGTTTTGATTTGGATTTGGCATTGATGTCTTCTCCATGACTCCGATGATTGCGGGATGCTTGACGGAGTTTTGATTTGAGTTATATGCTCATTTTTCAAGCGCATGCGCTGCGCTACGATTTGTTTTAAGTATTTACAATTTCGGAGCCCCGACGACTTGATGGTTTTTCTTAGATGTTTTAGTATTTGGGGGAGTTTGAATTTAAATTCGGGGACCGAATTTCTTTAAGGGGGAAAGATTGTAACGCTTTGAAAATCGTTTCGGTGAAATTTCGAAAAATCGGTAAAATAAGGGGGTTTTCTGTAAAAAGTCAAAATACAAATATCTTATTATAAAAATTAAATATACATATTCTAGCTATGTAATTGCTATTATTTGGTGTTTATTGAGCCGCTGGTGAAATTTCAAATTTTCTGAAAAAAATATTATTTTATTATTATTTTAAGCCGTCACTAATACATTTAATTAAGGAAAATTAAAAATTGGAATGAGTTGAAACAAATTTTGTGCATCATAAAACATTAAATAAAATTTTATCATGTGGTTTTTGGAATGAAATTATTTGCCAAAACGGTTTAGAAATTATTGAAGAAAAAAGGCTTTTTTCAGCGTAAATGGATGTTTGGGGTATTGTATTTATCATTTTTCATCACCCCACACCCGTACCCACACCCACACACCCCCATTCACTTATCCCCTTGAAGAATTCAGCAGCCCCCTCTTTTGTCCCCACTTGGATTTCAAAGGAAATGAAATGAAAGAAAAGAAAAGAAAAGAGTAGAAAATGATATAATTTGAGTTGACTTTGACTTGAACTATCTTTCTCCACCTCACTCTCCCTCCTCCCTCACCCAACCCCTCCATAATCTGGCCGAAACCAGCAACCCCCAACAGCCCCCTTTTCCTCTTCTCCTCTCTTTGTTCCATCAAAGAAAATCCAAAGAAAAATCCACTAAAAATCAAGCAAAAATCCAAATCAAGATCTGACTCCTACCCATTTTAGCTTAGCCGTATAGCATGGATTTTTGGTGACAAGGGAGCATTTTGGAGGGCTATGTGTGCTTGTGGGATCTTCAATTTGTTTGGGTAAATTCTAACCCTTTTGCTTAAATTGTTGTTAATTGCTTGTAGTTAGCTTAATTAAGTGTTACTTTGGTTTTATGTGGGTTCAATTGTGTGATTAAGGAATTCTAGTTAGGGTTTTGTTTTGAAATTGGGTTGTGATCACTTGTGCATGGTTTGTGATGTGAGCTAACATCTTGAAAACTTGTTAAAATTTATCAAGTTGCATATTACAAGTTGTTACTTGAAAAATGTCCAAATTAAGCCTTTTTGTGCAAACTAGGGTTTTAAGAAATGAATTTATATGTGAGAGGAAAAATATGGTTAGGGTTTTTATCATATTATTAACTTTATTAAGTGTGGTTTAACACTTTAGTTCATGGAAATCCAACCTAAATTGTAGTTTGTGCATTTTGCTTGAAAATTGTTAAAATTGGATAATTTGTAAACTAGGTTTTTGGGGTTTATGGAATTTAATGAGATTAAATTATGGGAATCATTTTTTTGACTTATTTAAGATATTTAGTGAATATTGTGGCCTCTAGATTCGTTTAAACATCGTGTTTTGTACAATAACGGCGAATTGTGCTTGCTAGTTTTTTTTCGGAAAAATGACTTTCAAGTGAAATTGGGGTTTTTGTGAGTTTTAAGCTATTTTATATTAAAATTAGAGTTTGTGAATATGCAAATGAGTGTATTTGGGTTTTTCTCGATGGTTTGGCGTTTGTACGCCGACATCGAGGGTTTTTGGGTTGATTTGTGAAAAGCAACCATAGGTTTTGACCTATGTGGGATTCGTGCGTCGTTTTGGTCATGAGTCGGATTTTAATGCGATACGGTGCATTATGATATGTAGGTACCCCATGTGGACTTCGAGACGACAAGCAAGCGCGTGGCGGCGTCGGCACCGGCAAGCGAGGACCAGGTGAGTAGATTTATATCTACGGGGAGAAGTCGGGTGGATGGCGTATAGCACCCCCGCAGTTCGTGGTGATGTATACGAATACGTATACACACATATATTGATTATATGTTGTTTGAGATTATTGATGATAGAGATGGATCCTTGGTGTGATTGGATTGGTTTAGTGTTGCGAAACCCTAGAGTAGTGGTTGCACCACACATACACACACACACCCATATTTGCATACATTCTTCTTTCATATGTGCGTACATGGGATTATATATTGATGTGTATATTTACACATGGGTATGGGACTATGTGTTTATATACTGGATTTGAGGATAGTAATTGGGATTTGAGATGAGTGGATGATATTGGGCTTGAGGCCAGAAGATCCGTGATGTGTTTTGATTCGTATTGAGATACGACATGATGTTTTAGCGGGTCTTTTTGACGTAGTGATTCTTATACATGCATGCAAAGATAGATGGTATCAATATTGTACTAGACGTAGATCAGTACCCCGATCAAGATATTTGATAAAGAGGATATCAGATGAATAGTATGATAAATGTGATATTGACCCGTACCCAGATTTGGGGATGCCGTACGACGGATTTACGTACGAGTTATATTTTGATGATTGATCCGCACTCTTTACTTGGGATGTCTAGTTATGGATATGATATTATTGAGGCGGGATCACCGACTGTATATATACAGGTATGTATATGTATCGACTCAGATGATAGGCGGTTTCCTTACCTATAGTTCAGCTTGTTAGTTCAGCCGTATAGTTTAGTGTAGTTGTTAGATTAGATTAGACTCCTACCTATTTCAAAACTAGCGGATCGCGGGTATTTTAAAAGACAGGTCAAGGGATCCTACGGATATTTCAAAAGACGTATCTTTTCATAAAAACACCGTAGCCCCTATTTTCAAAACCTCATGATTCGTGTTATTTCAAAATGCACCATTTGTAGGACTTATAGTAGGGTAATGCAGATTAGTTATAGTTGCGTCTAGTTTTCAGCTCCCGCTCCTTATTGTGGTTCGCTTCGCATCGCATGCTTATATTATGTTTCATACTCCATTATTGATATCATGCTGTTAGGACACCAGCACCATTACCGATGATGCGTATGTACCACGTACACTTACTTGCCGGCTCACACACATCTTCATCGGTAATTGCCATGTCACGTACACCTTAGAAAATATTATTGCTTGACATAGCTTGTTAACCAATAGTTTAGACATTGTAGTTATTACCTGCTACTTCATGCATACTGTTATACATTGTTATGCCGTATTCATGGATTCTCATGCTTATATTCATGGTTTTACATCCTATTGATGATTCGGATTCCCATGATATTTTATGGATTTGGAGGAAAACCGCAAAACATATATAAACTGCTTTCTTTCTTTTCAAATAAAAAGTGCGGTTTTCCTATGATGTATGAGTCGTCCACCATGAGTTTGCTGATGGATTTCGAGACCCGATTCGAGGAGTGGAGGAACCGTTTCGGGTACATGGTGGGCCCGGTATGGTACCCCAGGACAAGAGGAATGTGGTGTTGACGTTGAGCCTGGCTGGGGAGCACTACCTACCGGTGATATTACCCGACGCGTCGGATATCCGGAGGATACCGTCGTGGTCTTGAGATGGATGGTAGGGGCCGGTCTGGACTGACGGCGCCCTAGATATTGAGATTGAGACATTGATATTTCGAGACAGTGAGATATATGTTTTGTGTCGATGCTAGACACTGTTGATACTGATTTCATTTATGATACCTCACTTTAAAAATACGAAGAAAATCTCACTAATTTATGAAAACTGTTTCTTCATTTACATGTATTCTGTTTTCATGCATGCATACCTCATTCATATGATATATTGCTACCTGAGGCACTGACACAGGCACATGGGATTACTCGGGTTAGATATTTACCCAAGCCTTGTTATAGGCTGCTGGTTATATATTTGAGGATATATTATGATCGTATGACCTAGGATTGCGTCATACATACGATTTTTTTTCGTAGATGTTTTTCTATTCACGAGTTGGCAACTCACCCCCGTTGTGCCCCAGTTTCTTGCAGGTTTTGACGTATATGTTTCTTTACGGCTTTGCGGGATCAGTTTCATTCGGGTGACTTGCTAGTAGGTGGGTTTTTCTTGTATCGTACCCATCATATTACCTTGTATAATATTATTCCGTTGTATCTAGTAAATTCCATCAACCAAACATGTATTTATTGAGATAGAGACCAGTGTAGTTTATTCTTTCGACCTTAGAGTCGCTCGTTATATTTTTGGTGGTTTTGAGTTTCTTTTTGAGTTTTTATCCTCGCCGTTGGCGTTGTATATTATATTGTTTGTGTGGTTGTGACCGTCGATTGACGAAGAGCTAGCTCCCGCTTGGGGATGCCTTTTTCTTGATTTCGTATACTATTCATGTTGTATCCCGTTTGTGGGCCAGTATTTACAAAGGAGACTCTGCGAACTTTTCAGTAAATTTTTGATGTTTTTAAAAACCGTATAATTCGGCTTATGCTATTGAAACTACTTGCTTTAAGTTGGTTTTTCCTGCACTCTACTACTTTTCTTGGTTTGGATTTCTGGGTTTTCGGTTTACTTAGATTACGTACGCCTCGAGACGTTCGTAGTTTAAGTGCCGGTCATGTTCCGTACTTTCGGGTCGTGACACAGACTAATATCAGTAGTAACAACTTATCGAATCAACACTTGATCCGATAACCCGGCTATATCGCATACAACCGATCAATGTCACAAATTGCGAGAATAGAATACAGTATCACATACTAGTATTATTCTCGGTCCCGCACATATAGCATATGCGCTCCTATTTCGTTTCGCTTGAGCCAGTAAACCCCTGTGTAGGACTCTAAAGACTCGTCAATACGCCGGCAGTAATTGATGATCATATCAAACACCCACAAGCCGTAAGCGGTCTGCTAAACAAAACGGCCACCCGGGTATTGAGCGATCAGAAGATCAACAAGCAAGCATGCTCATACTCCTGTGAATCCAATTAGTAACACTACCGTACAGTCCGGTCTCTTCGTCTGATATGTCGCATATCTCGTCTAGGGGTGGTAAACGTCAGACCCCAATAACTCGATAAGACGTGTCGGTATGAACCTCATAACGGGTCGAGAAACTACTGGTAACACTTACCAGTAAATCCCTAAAGCAGCCTTGGCCAAGGACTTCCTGTTATAGCCAATTGAGCACAGCGCAACATCAACTCCCTATACCGGGAGAGACGAAAACCCTCCTATCTCTCATTGCCTCCATGTGATTCGGGACTGTACCCAAAAGCCACCTTTTTGCACGCCCTCTTGGACGTGGTATGATGGAAATCAAAGCACAGTGGGAATCTGTAACGTTTTGAAAATCGTTTCGAAAATCGTTTCGGTGAAATTTCGAAAAAAATCGGTAAAATAAAGGGGTTTTCTGTAAAAAGTCAAAATATAAATATTTTATTATAAAAATTAAATATACATATTCTAGCTATGTAATTGCTATTATTTGGTGTTTATTGAGCCGCTGGTGAAATTTCAAATTTTCTGAAAAAAATATTATTTTATTATTATTTTAAGCCGTCACTAATACATTTAATTAGGGAAAATTACAAATTGGAATGAGTTGAAACAAATTTTGTGCATCATAAAACATTAAATAAAAATTTGTCATGTGGTTTTTGGAACGAAATCATTTGCCAAAACGGTTTAGAAATTATTGAAGAAAAAAGGCTTTTTTTTAGCGTAAATAGATGTTTGGGGTATTGTATTTATCATTTTTCATCACCCCACACCCGTACCCACACCCACACACCACCATTTACTCCTCCCCTTAGCCAAATTCAGTAGCCCCCATTTTTTCCCCACTTGAATTTCAAAGGAAAAGAAATGATAGAAAAGAAAAGAAAATGGATGAATTAGGTGGACTTTTGACTTTATGTTGACTTGGACTTTCCTCCCTTGTATTTTCTCTACCTCCCTCTCTCTCCTCACACCCATTTCTGGCCGAAATTCTCCCCCTCCCAACAGCAGCAGCCCCCCCAAATCCCACTCTTTTCTTCATCAAAAAAAATCCACAAATCACTTCAAAATCCATGCAAATTCAAATCTAAATCCAAATCCGACTCTTACCCATTATTCCTTAGCATTTCAAGCATGGATTGGGGTGACAAGAGAGCATTTTGGATGGCTAGATTTCAAATGGGATCTACAAAATTGTGGAGGTATAATGTTAACCTTGTAGTTAAATTGTTGATTAATACTTATGTTAGCTTAGTTAAGTGTTAAAGTGGTTGGATTGCTAGTTATAAATCTTCAAGTTAGGGTTTGGAAATTCTAGAATTTAGGTTTTAAAATCAAGTTAGGGTTTTGTGAGATTGGTGTATGGTTGTGTGATGTTTTTAGGCTCTTATGACATGTTAAAACAAGATTAGTAGCTAGTTGTTATTGGTTAGTTTAAAAAAATTTGTTAATTATGCTAAATTGTAAACTAGGGTTTTAAAATAAATATATTCTTGTGAGATAAAATTCAAATTAAGGTTTCATGTCATTATAAATATTATATTGAGTGGTTTAATGCTTTTAGTTCATGAAAATCCAAGCTAGATTGTAGTTTGTGCATTTTTGCTATAAAATTGTTAAAATTTAGGTATTTTGTAAACTAGAATTTTAGGGCTTTTGGAATTTAATGAGATTAAATTATGGGAATTGTTTTTATGACTTATTTAAGATATTTAGCAAATATTGTGGCCGCTAGATTCATTTATACATCGAGTTTTGTACTAAAACGGTGATTTGTGCTTGCTAGATTTTCGGAAAAATGACTTTTTAAGCAAAATTGAGGTTTTTGTGAATTTTAACCTAGTTTGTATTAAAATTAATGTTCGTGAATGTGCAAATGAGTGTATTTGGTTTTTTCTCGATGGTTTGGCGGTTGTACGCCGACGCCGAGGGTTTTTGGGTTGATTTGTGAAAGCAACCATAGGTTTTGACCTATGTGGGATTCGTGCGTCGTTTTGATCATGAGTCGGATTTTAATGAGATATGGTGCGTTATGATATGTAGGTACCCCCATGTAGACTTCGAGACGACAAGCAAGCGTGTGGCAACGTCGGCACCGGCTAGCGAGGACCAGGTGAGTAGATTTATATCTACGGGGAGAAGTCGGGTGGATGGCGTATAGCACCCCCGCAGTCCGTGGTGGTGTATACAGATGCGTATACACACCAACAATTATTATATGTTATTTAGGATTAATAACAATGCTTAGGATGGATATTGGTGTGTTGGACTATTTTTAGTGTTGCGAACCCTAGGGTAGTGTTGCACTACACATACACACATACATACTTGCATACATTCCTATTGATATGTACTCATGGGATTCTTTATAGTTATGTGTTCACATGGGTATGGGACTATGTGTTCACATACGGATTGAGGATGATACTTGGGATTGAGCTGAGTCGATGAGATTCGATTTGAGGCCGTGAGATCGGTGATATAGCAGGGTTCGTATCTTCGATACGACATGACGTTGTAGCGGGTCCTTGACGTAGTGTTTCACACACGTCTATGCATACGTAGGCGGTATCAGTATGGTACTATACGTAGATCAGTACCCCGATCATAATATTTGATAAAGAGGATACCAGGTGAATAGTATGATGAATGTGATATTGACCCGTACCCAGATTTGGGATGCCGTACGACAGATTTACATACGAGCTATATTGATGATTGATCCGCACTCTTGACTTGGGATGCCTGATTATAGATATGGTATCGGATATGATATTGTTGAGGCAGGATCACCGACTATACATATACAGGTATGTATATGTATCGACTCAGATGATAGGCGGTTTCCTTACCTGTAGTTCAGCTTGTTAGTTCAGCCGTATAGTTTAGTGTAGTTGTTAGATTAGATTAGACTTCTTACCTATATCAAAAACTAACGAATCATGGGCATTTTTAAAGACAGCTCAAGGGAATCTACGGATATTTCAAAAACGACGTATCCTTTCATAAAAACACCGTAGCCCTATTTTCAAAACCCCATGATTCGTGTTATTTCAAAAGGCACCATTCGTAGGACTTATATTAGATTATTGTAGATTAGTTATCGTTGTGTCTAGTATTCAGCTCCCGCACATTATTGCTGTTCGCTCTGCCTCGCATATTTATTTTGCTGCATATTCCATTATTGATATCATGCTGTTAGGACACCAGCACCATTACCGATGATGCGTATGTACCACGTACACCTACTTGCCGGCTCACACACATCTTCATCGGTAATTGCCATGTCACGTACACTTTAGAGAATATAATTGCTTGACTTAGATTGTTAGCTGGTAGTTTTGACATGATATTAATGTACTTCCCTTATATGCCATATTAGACATTGTAGTTATTACCTACCACTTCATGCATACTGTTATTCAGTTGTTCACGCGTAGTTCATTATCATTGACATATGCACTTGTGATGATTTCTTGAGATTTATGATATTTCTGGATTTCGGGGAAAGCCGCAAAATTTACAATTTATGATCTTTTAAAATATAAAATGTTGAGGTTTTCTAGTGATGTAAAGTGTCGTCCACCATGAGTTTGCTGTGGTTTTGGAGATCCGTGTCGAGGAGTGGAGGAACCGTCACGGGTACATGGTGGACCCGGTATGGTACCCCGGGGCAAGAGGAATGTGGTGTTGACGTTGAGCCTGGCTGGGGAGCACTACCTACCGGTGATATTATCCGACGCGTCGGATATCCGGAGGATACCGTCGTGGTCTTGAGATGGATGGTAGGGGCCGGTCCGGACTGACGGCGCCCTAGATATTGAGATTGAGACATTGATATTTCGAGACAGAGAGATTTATGTTTTGTGTCGATGCTAGACACTGTTGATACTGATTTTATTATGATACCTCAGTTTAAAAATACGAAGGATATTTCGAGACAGTGAGATTTATGTTTTGTGTCGATGCTAGACACTGTTGATACTGATTTTATTATGATACCTCAGTTTAAAAATACGAAGGAAATCTCACTAATTTATGAAAACAGTTTCTTCATTACATGTATTCGGTTTCATGCATTCATACCTCATTCATACGATATATTGCTACCTGAGGCACCGACACAGGCACATGAGATTTCACTCGGTTAGATATTTTCCCTAGCCTTGTTATAGGCTACATGTTATATACATTTTTGAGGCTATATTATGATCATTGACCTAGGATTGCGTTATTTTTGCGATTTCTGTGCGTAGATATTTTTCTATTCACGAGTTGGCAACTCACCCCCGTTGTGCCCCAGTTTCTTGCAGGTTTGCCGTACAGGTTTCATTACGGCTTTGCGGGCTCAGTTTCTTTCGGGTGACTTGCTAGTAGGTGGGTTTTTCTTGTATCGTACCCATCATATTACCTTGTATAACATTATTCTGTCGTATCTAGAAGTTCCATCAACCAAACATGTATTTTTGAGATAGAGACCAGTGTTGTTTATCTTTCGACCTTAGAGTCGCTCGTTATATTTCTGGTGGTTTTGAGTTTCCTTTTGAGTTTTGATCCTCGCCGTTGGCGTTGTATATTATATTGCTTGTGTGGTTGTGACCGTCGATTGACGAAGAGCTAGCTCCCGCTTGGTGATGCCTTTCTTTTATTTCGTATACTATTTATGTTGTATCCCGTTTGGGAGCCAGTTTTTACAAAGGAGACTCTGCCGAAATTTTCAGTAAATTTTGATGTTCTTAAAAACCGCATAATTCGGCTTATGCTATTAAAACTACTTGTTTTAAATTGGTTTTCCTGCACTCTACTACTTTTCTTGGTTTGGATTTCTGGGTTTTCGGTTTACTTAGATTACTTACGCCTCGAGACGTTCGTAGTTTAAGTCCCGGTCATGTTCCGTACTTTCGGGTCGTGACAAAGTTAGTATCAGAGCGTTAGGTTTTACCTTCGGAGCGTAGGATGACCCTTGGTTGATGGAATAGGTGACTAAAGTAGAGTGACGTACCGTTGGTATGTTCCGCGGCATATTTACGACACGCCACTCCACTTAAGAAGCCTTAGGATGTACATTTCCTTGTTCAGTATTATATTTCTTCCTGATCTAGCCTCGTCGGTACCAGTTTGGTTTTGCTGCCACGATTACGGGCAGGGAGAGCTACGGTTAGAGTTGCGGTCAGCACGAGCTCGGCACGAACGAGGACTGACCAGGGCATGATTCCGGCGACACCCGATTGTGGAGAGGTGTCTTTTGACTGTGTTTCCGCGCCACGAGCGTTTGGCGGATCGCCTTTAGGAGATTTCTCGGACGTGCCGATCAGTATCAAAGGATTGGGCCACTGACAGAGGCCAACCAGATTTTGATGACCGTTGGTGTGTTGCTTATTCATGATGGTCGAGGCACTGTTCAGCGTGCAGACGAGCGAGCTAGTTATTGCTGCGAACGACGAGATATTGCCCCAGATGCTGGCGTTAGTGCAGAACGAGTTGTACTAAAAGATGATAGAAGGTCGCTAGTCATCGAGGATGAATGACTAGGACTTGTGGATCGTTCGCCTACCCCGATGCGAGGTCATCAGATAGATTGATTCCAGCTGGAGACGATTTCATGCGGAGACGTTGAGAGTCGACAGAGACGATCGAATGTCAGCAACCTATTATTCCAAGTTTTAAGTAGTCGGAAAGACATGCAGGCAATTCTATGGTCCCTCTAGAAGAATGAAACCCTAACTCGACTTAATGACCGTATGAAAGCCTTTAAACCTTCGGGTTTGCGGCAGTTCTACGGCGCCATTAGTGAGGCTTGGGTTTGCCCTTCTACGGCTGGACCACCGATGCTGTGGTATGTACTCGATACTATTAAACTGTGCCCAAGAGGTTGAGCTCTTGGGGGGGGATTATGAGGTTTTGACGACTCGATCGGATGGCTCGACTTAATTCGGATGCTACGTGGTGAGATGCATTCTTGGGAGACTCCAGATACGAGGATAGCCGTTGGAGCTCAGTCCATGCAGCCGCGACGAGACGATTCCAAAGCAGACGACATTAGAGAAAAGTGGAGTAAAAGGTTCGCACCAGATCTAGATGAGATGATGTTCCACTCCGCCGACATCAGAGAGGCGATGCGCATGCCGAGGCATGGTACTTGGACTTACCTTCCAGAAGGAGTCGCGATGAGTATGCAGTCGTTCCAGAGCAAGATGCAGATATAGGAAAGGACAACGACTTCCGGACAGTTGGCAGAGACGAGACATGGAAGAGACCGTGAGCAGGATTTCTTCCAGGACACTGCTGCAATGATACTTGCACCCAGGGTCAGATGCGTCACGTACATTCAGAGAGCCAGAGGCCGACTCCAGTGATATGCTGTCTTACGAGTGGTCGCGATGATTGACCAAGAGATGACCAGAGAAGTGCCAGAACGGAATCGTCCCCGTTAGCACACCCGACAGGGCCGATGAGCCGATGGACCGAAAGATTGGTAATTCACAGTGAAGACCTTGACCCAGGAGTGGTCATGGTTACGCACGCCAGCAGGACAGAGTTCATGATCATCGACGAGACGTCCCACTAGTGACCGCGATAGTTGGCCCGAGATTCTTAGAGGATGCACTTGAGCGGTACTATTCCGCCATTATCGATTTCGATGTTTTGGGTGATTTATTCGCATGATTTGATTTTGATGATTGAGAATTTACGATTCTTGCACAGTGTTGCACTTGATATCGTTTTCGTGCTTGGGTTTCACATGTTTGTGATTTTACGGTTTCAGACATTTGAGTTGATTTTGTGCGTATGCACGCACACGATTTCGTTCCTGCACTCTGTATAGTTTATATATGCTTGCAGTGCAGTGATACGCCTTTTGTGCACTTAGATGCACTGGACTTCGATTTCGATTGTGATACTCGATATTTGTTTTGTGCACCTTGTGCACCTGATTGATTTTGCGCACGTTCAGCGCTTGATATTGGATTTCATGATTTTGTGCACGATGGATGCACCTGATTTGAATTTTCGCGCATGTCTTGAGATGCGATTTTGGTGCACACCAGATGCACTAAATCGAGATTTTTCGTGCATGTCAGATGCACCTGATTTTGCTGTCAGGCACACATGTTGCCTACGACAGATGTTTCGTGCACACCCGATGCACTTAGATGTTGTTTCTGTGCGCATGTATGGCACATTCATGGATTTTGATTTCCGTGCGCACCAGACGCACGTAGCATTCATGTGCATATTTTGGGATTGATTTCTTATAGAGCAGTACGTTTTTATGATATTGCTATGTGTTTCCGTACTGAGCAGGACTAGTCAGAGGACAGTACCTGAATACATTTTGCATGCATTGATAGTTTTTGAAGGGATTTCCAAAAAGCGAGCTATAGCCTCAGTATTTACCTACGTGTCTGATATGACACGAAATGTTTAAAACAAGGAGACCCTTCTAAATTGTTTCCAAAACGGCGGAACGTACATTTCAGACAAAGGTATATATGTATATAGTTATTTTCTTATGGTAGACATCCGCCACTGTGCAGTGTTATACGCGTTGCACAGCGACTTAAAGAGATTTGGCATGCATTTCCTTCAGATACTTACAGATATAGATTCGATATTTACATGTATAGTTTCGAGTTATATCATATTGGTTTGATTTGGATTTGGCATTGATGTCTTCTCCATGACTCCGATGATTGTGGGATGCTTGACGGAGTTTTGATTTGAGTTATATACTCATTTTTCAAGCGCATGCGCTGCGCTACGAATTGTTTTATGTAGTTACAATTTCGGAGCCCCGATGACTTGATGGTTTTTCTTAGATGTTTTAGTATTTGGGGGAGTTTGAATTTAAATTCGGGGACTGAATTTCTTTAATGGGGGAAGATTGTAACGTTTTGAAAATCGTTTCGAAAATCGTTTCGGTGAAATTTCGAAAAAAATCGGTAAAATAAAGGGGTTTTCTGTAAAAAGTCAAAATACAAATATCTTATTATAAAAATTAAATATACATATTCTAGCTATGTAATTGCTATTATTTGGTGTTAATTGAGCCGCAGGTGAAATTTCAAATTTTCTGAAAAAAATATTATTTTATTATTATTTTAAGCTGTCACTAATACATTTAATTAGGAAAAATTACAAATTGGAATGAGTTGAAACAAATTTTGTGCATCATAAAACATTAAATAAAAAATTTTCATGCAGTTTTTGGAACGAAATCATTTGCCAAAACGGTTTAGAAATTATTGAAGAAAAAAGGCTTTTTTTTAGCGTAAATGGTTGTTTGGGGTATTGTATTTATCATTTTTCATCACCCCAAACCCGTACCCACACCCACACACCCCCATTTACTCCTCCCCTTAGCCAAATTCAGCAGCCCCCATTTTTTCCCCACTTGAATTTCAAAGGAAAAGAAATGATAGAAAAGAAAAGAAAATGGATGAATTAGGTGGACTTTTGACTTTATGTTGACTTGGACTTTCCTCCCTTGTATTTTCTCTACCTCTCTCTCTCTCCTCACTCCCATTTCTGGCCGAAATTCTCCCCCTCCCAACAGCAGCAGCCCCCCCAAATCCCACTCTTTTCTTCATCAAAAAAAATCCACAAATCACTTCAAAATCCATGCAAATTCAAATCTAAATCCAAATCCGACTCTTACCCATTATTCCTTAGCATTTCAAGCATGGATTGGGGTGACAAGAGAGCATTTTGGATGGCTAGATTTCAAATGGGATCTACAAAATTGTGGAGGTATAATGTTAACCTTGTAGTTAAATTGTTGATGAATACTTATGTTAGCTTAGTTAAATGTTAAAGTGGTTGAATTGCTAGTTATAAATCTTCAAGTTAGGGTTTGGAAATTCTAGAATTTAGGTTTTAAAATCAAGTTAGGGTTTTGTGAGATTGGTGTATGGTTGTGTGATGTTTTTAGGCTCTTATGACATGTTAAAACAAGATTAGTAGCTAGTTGTTATTGGTTAGTTTAAAAAAATTTGTTAATTATGCTAAATTGTAAACTAGGGTTTTAAAATAAATATATTCTTGTGAGATAAAATTCAAATTAAGGTTTCATGTCATTATAAATATTATATTGAGTGGTTTAATGCTTTTAGTTCATGAAAATCCAAGCTAGATTGTAGTTTGTGCATTTTTGCTATAAAATTGTTAAAATTTAGGTATTTTGTAAACTAGAATTTTAGGGCTTTTGGAATTTAATGAGATTAAATTATGGGAATTATTTTTATGACTTATTTAAGATATTTAGCGAATATTGTGGCCGCTAGATTCATTTATACATCGAGTTTTGTACTAAAACGGTGATTTGTGCTTGCTAGATTTTCGGAAAAATGACTTTTTAAGAAAAATTGAGGTTTTTGTGAATTTTAACCTAGTTTGTATTAAAATTAGTGTTCGTGAATGTGCAAATGAGTGTATTTGGGTTTTTCTCGATGGTTTGGCGGTTGTACGCCGACGCCGAGGGTTTTTGGGTTGATTTGTGAAAGCAACCATAGGTTTTGACCTATGTGGGATTCGTGCGTCGTTTTGATCATGAGTCGGATTTTAATGAGATATGGTGCGTTATGATATGTAGGTACCCCCATGTGGACTTCGAGACGACAAGCAAGCGCGTGGCAACGTCGGCACCGGCTAGCGAGGACCAGGTGAGTTGATTTATATCTACGGGGAGAAGTCGGGTGGATGGCGTATAGCACCCCCGCAGTCCGTGGTGGTGTATACAGATGCGTATACACACCAACAATTATTATATGTTATTTAGGATTAATAACGATGCTTAGGATGGATATTGGTGTGTTGGACTATTTTTAGTGTTGCGAACCCTAGGGTAGTGTTGCACTACACATACACACATACATACTTGCATACATTCCTATTGATATGTACTCATGGGATTCTTTATAGTTATGTGTTCACATGGGTATGGGACTATGTGTTCACATACGGATTGAGGATGATACTTGGGATTGAGCTGAGTCGATGAGATTCGATTTGAGGCCGTGAGATCGGTGATAAAGCAGGGTTCGTATCTTAGATACGACATGACGTTGTAGCGGGTCCTTGACGTAGTGTTTCACACACGTCCATGCATACGTAGGCGGTATCAGTATGGTACTATACGTAGATAAGTACCCCGATCATAATATTTGATAAAGAGGATACCAGGTGAATAGTATGATGAATGTGATATTGACCCGTACCCAGATTTGGGATGCCGTACGACAGATTTACGTACGAGCTATATTGATGATTGATCTGCACTCTTGACTTGGGATGCCTGATTATAGATATGGTATCGGATATGATATTGTTGAGGCAGGATCACCGACTATACATATACAGGTATGTATATGTATCGACTCAGATGATAGGCGGTTTCCTTACCTGTAGTTCAGCTTGTTAGTTCAGCCATATAGTTTAGTGTAGTTGTTAGATTAGATTAGACTTCTTACCTATTTCAAAAACTAACGAATCGTGGGCATTTTTAAAGACAGCTCAAGTGAATCTACGGATATTTCAAAAACGACGTATCCTTTCATAAAAACACCGTAGCCCTATTTTCAAAACCCCATGATTCGTGTTATTTCAAAAGGCACCATTCGTAGGACTTATATTAGATTATTGTAGATTAGTTATCGTTGTGTCTAGTATTCAGCTCCCGCACATTATTGCTGTTCGCTCTGCCTCGCATATTTATTTTGCTGCATATTCCATTATTGATATCATGCTGTTAGGACACCAGCACCATTACCGATGATGCGTATGTACCACGTACACCTACTTGCCGGCTCACACACATCTTCATCGGTAATTGCCATGTCACGTACACTTTAGAGAATATAATTGCTTGACTTAGATTGTTAGCTGGTTGTTTTGACATGATATTAGTGTATTTCCCTTATATGCCATATTAGACATTGTAGTTATTACCTACCACTTCATGCATACTGTTATTCAGTTGTTCACGCCTAGTTCATTATCATTGACATATGCACTTGTGATGATTTCTTGAGATTTATGATATTTCTGGATTTCAGGGAAAACCGCAAAATTTACAACTTATGATCTTTTAAAATATAAAATGTTGCGGTTTTCTAGTGATGTAAAGTGTCGTCCACCATGAGTTTGCTGTGGTTTTGGAGTTCCGTGTCTAGGAGTGGAGGAACCGTCACGGGTACATGGTGGACCCGGTATGGTACCCCGGGGCAAGAGGAATGTGGTGTTGACGTTGAGCCTGGCTGGGGAGCACTACCTACCGGTGATATTATCCGACGCGTCGGATATCCGGAGGATACCGTCGTGGTCTTGAGATGGATGTTAGGGGCTGGTCCGGACTGACGGCGCCCTAGATATTGAGATTGAGACATTGATATTTCGAGACAGTGAGATTTATGTTTTGTGTCGATGCTAGACACTGTTGATACTGATTTCATTATGATACCTCAGTTTAAAAATACGAAGGAAATCTCACTAATTTATGAAAACAGTTTCTTCATTACATGTATTCGGTTTCATGCATTCATACCTCATTCATACGATATATTGCTACCTGAGGCACCGACACAGGCACATGAGATTTCACTCGGTTAGATATTTACCCTAGCCTTGTTATAGGCTACATGTTATATACATTTTTGAGGCTATATTATGATCATTGACCTAGGATTGCGTTATTTATGCGATTTCTGTGCGTAGATATTTTTCTATTCACGAGTTGGCAACTCACCCCCGTTGTGCCCCAGTTTCTTGCAGGTTTGCCGTACAGGTTTCATTACGGCTTTGCGGGCTCAGTTTCTTTCGGGTGACTTGCTAGTAGGTGGGTTTTTCTTGTATCGTACCCATCATATTACCTTGTATAACATTATTCTGTTGTATCTAGAAGTTCCATCAACCAAACATGTATTTTTGAGATAAAGACCAGTGTTGTTTATTCTTTCGACCTTAGAGTCGCTCGTTATATTTCTGGTGGTTTTGAGTTTCCTTTTGAGTTTTGATCCTCGCCGTTGGCGTTGTATATTATATTGCTTGTGTGGTTGTGACCGTCGATTGACGAAGAGCTAGCTCCCGCTTGGGGATGTCTTTCTTTGATTTCGTATAATATTTATGTTGTATCCCGTTTGGGAGCCAGTTTTTACAAAGGAGACTCTTCCAAAATTTTCAGTAAATTTTGATGTTCTTAAAAACCGCATAATTCGGCTTATGCTATTAAAACTACTTGTTTTAAATTGGTTTCCTGCACTCTACTACTTTTCTTGGTTTGGATTTCTGGGTTTTCGGTTTACTTAGATTACTTACGCCTCGAGGCGTTCGTAGTTTAAGTGCCGGTCATGTTCCGTACTTTCGGGTCGTGACAGAATCACACAAGACTCTATGACGATCTCTGGTCTACAGACTAACCTGTACCAGTGTCACCAGAGAACTGCCATCTGACGTGAGGTATAATACCATCTGGGAGTTCTCGGCGAGTCCGTCCAGTGTACCCAGTCTACACTGAGCACCCGTATATCATCTCTGATGTCAAACACCAATGGATATAGGATCATCCATCGCCCATCTATATGGTTCGAGAAGGTACACTCTAGTCTACTCTGGTATATCAATGCCCAGTCTCGATACACCCACGACTAGGGACCTTGAAGGATGTAGTTATGGACTATCATGTCACCATTAGTATGATCCGCATCATAGTCCAGGTACTCAAGTACACATCCTAAGGGCTTTACCAACATGTAACAGAGAGACAATTAGTGTACACGTTAAGGTAAAGAGTAACCAGATAGCATACTATCATATCAAGCAAGAAATTCATCCCTATATATGTCCAAGCATCCACTAAAATATACATCCTATGTATAGTAATGGCCTCTAAGGCATACATATAACTAACAATCTCCCACTTGCACTAGGGCCATCTGACAGCAGTGATCGTAGTATCTCATACTCAACCATCCCATGAAAGTTTCTCTCTGGGAAAAATGCCTTTGTGAGTGGATCCGCCGTGTTGTCCTCTGAGTCTACTCTCCTAACCTTGATCCCCTAGAGATCAACCATCTCCACGATCAGGTGATACTGTCTAAGAATATGTCTGGATCACTGATGGGACGGGCGTTCCTTGGCATAAGCCACAACTCCATTGTCACACAACGGGAGGAACGAAGTTCATCTCATGAACTAAAATACACACAGACTGCCTCTTTGGTAGCATCTTTGGTAGCGATGTATCCAGCCTTTATTGTCTAGTATGCCATGGTATCTAGCTTGGAACTCTTCCAACATACCTTCCCTCCACTGAGGGTAAATACAATGCCTGCGACTGACATTCAGTCGTCTTTATCACCCTGGAACCTTTCCAGTGGTTCTTCCCAGGATCGATTGATACCATCTCACTACAACTAGTGAGTATCCTAACATCCAATTAGATCTATCTCATAGATCCAAAACCCAGGATTTAGGAGGTATCACTTTGATCCTATATGGAGAATCCTTGTGATAAGCGGAGATTGACCGAGCATAGCATAGGAAACTCCTTCCCTATCATGAGTATGTCATCCACGTACTCTATGAGGATCACCACCATACTCCCTACTACCTTTTTGTATATACAAGGTTCATCTACCATTTTGATGAAGTCAAACTCTTTGACTGCCACATCAAAACTGATGTTCCAACTCCGCGATGCCTGCTTTATCACATAAAACATCTTGCATACGTTTCCGCTGCTCCCACTGTCTACGAAGCCCTCTGACTGTGTACTTATAGACTCTCTCTTCTAAATCTTTATTTAGAAAAGCAGTCATGACACCCAACCGCCAGATAACGTAGACATGGTATGTAGCCATGGCAAGTAGGATCTGGATGGACTTAAGCATATGTACTTAGAAAAGGTTGCATCACAATCCATAGCTGGTCAATGATGCAAACCTTTAACAAGTCTAGCTTTGAAAGTCTCAACTTTTCCATGTACACCACAGTAATCTTATCAAGATATACTTGCTCCTGATGGGGATTTAACCCTTCAGATAAAGCAACCAAAGTGCATACTTTGTTGGTGTAAAAGGATTCCATCTCAGATCGATAAACATTTAGCCATTCTTACAGAGTCCCACTCCTGATGGCCAGCTCGAAACTAGTTAGGTCATCATCCCATGATGCAATCCACGCTCCCACTGTCATAGAGAAACCGTAGTATCTCTCATGTAGGTGAGGAAACCTACTAGATCGGCGTAGAGGCTGAGGTTCGTTGGTTGCTATTGAATCCTATGGTTCTACCAAATCATCAGCTGCAGTTTGTATAGCTGGAACTGTTTCCAGTTCTACCTCATGACCAATAATTTCTTCACAAGAAATTCTCTTTCACAAAGGTGGCATGCTGAGAAACAAAACATTTTTGTTCCTCGGTTAGGTAGAAGATATTCCCTTGCGTATGCTTGGGATATCCAACAAACTTCCATAGATCTGACTTTGCCTCGAGCTTGTCCGGATTTTGCTTTTCAGACATAGGCCAGACAACCCCAAATCTTAACAAACTTAAGATATGGGCTCTTCCCTTTCCATATCACATATGAAGTGGTAGGCAACTGATTTGATCGGAACCCTATTCAATAGGTATGCAACTTCATAAGTGCATAACTCCCTAAAAGGAAATAGGAAACTCAGTAGTACTCATTATAGAGCACACCATATCTAATAGGATGTGATTGCTCCGCCCCGATACACCGAGGTGGTGTGGTGTATCCGGAGGAGTAATGCTGAGAGTGAATCTCATTCTTCTTTAGAATAATCCAGGAATTTCTTGCTCAAGTATTCTCCTCCTTGATCTCATCAAAGGACATAACACTTATACCCGTTGTTGGTTCTCTACTTCTTTATTATATTCTATGAATATCTCAAAAGCTTCAGACTTGTGTTTCAACAGGAACATATGTCTGAATCTCGAGAGATCATCAGAGAATTTAATGAAGTAGAAAGAACCGGTCTTGGCATTTATAGACAGGGCACCTTCATACATCATCATGTATCATCCCAAGAGTTCACTAACTCTTTCTCTGTTTCCAGTAAACGGAGTTATGGTCATCTTGTCTCTGTGACATGACTGGCAAGTTTCACAAGATGTAAATTCAAACTGATTTAAATATGCATCTTAATGTAACTTGAGCTAGTCGGGTCGCATTGATATGACCTAGTCTACAATACCTTAAGAAGGATTTGTTCATTTCTGAACTCTTCCTCTTGTGTGAGTTCTGTATAGTAAGAACTGTAGTTTGATTTAGAACGTCAATGCTTTTAGATAACGTGCCTGAACCGATCAACTCTTGATATAGGAAATGTTCAAAATATTATCCAACAATACAAAATTATATCCTTCTTTATCTAATAAAGAGACAGATATGATTTTGTATATCAGGTTCGGTATCTAATAATATTCGTTCAGAATCATTGTATTCTGGTAATACAGGGTGACAGTGACCAATAAACTTGGCTGCAACACTTGCACCGTTTTCTGCCTCAAGAAACTTATCACCCGTTCTCAGTTCTCTACCTTTCTGTAGCCCATGTAATATATAACATATGTGGGATCCTGATCCGGTATCAAATACCCAGGACGTAAAGGACACTGAGAAACAGTTCTCGGTAATGAATACACCCGAAGATAATGCATCAGCATGCACTTTCTTCGTTTGGGTGGCACGGGAATTCTGGTAATCCCCTAAATCCTGCTCTGTCTTATAACATTTATAAGTTGGAGCGGGACCAACGTTCCCCAGCTCAGTATAACAAGCGGGTTCGGTCAATACATCCATTTTATTATCTTGATTAAGGCATGACATGGTCGCTACCTGGAGAGAGAGAGAAGAAAACACTCTGCGTGCGCTCTTGCAAGATCAGATTGGTTATTATTTTATCTAATCAGGATGGCTCCCACTGTTTTTATCAAATCTTCCTTCAAACCTTAAAAGGAAAGACTAGCCGGGATTAATTACACGCTACAAGTTCGCCAATCTTTCAGCAAGGCCAGTGTCGGTACTTTGAAGGAGGTTCCCCGTGCTTTCGCACGGACCTAATTAAAGTAAACCTCATTTTCCCAGAGGCGTAACCCCGTTGACACCTTTCTAGACACCTACTTGATCGGCTAATTGTAATGTGTAAAACTCCCCCAGGAGTAACAATTACTCGCAGTGGGTATCGGGATCCAACTATCTCATAGAAGGTATGCAATCTCATTGCAAATTTCAACACTTGAAATTCCCGATAATTTTGCCCCTAACGTGCTATGACCTTGACGAAAGCCAACAAACCATAGCCCGCTAGTCAAGTTCAACACGTACATTTCTTGACTGAATTAAACCCACCCGCACGACCCTTGGCGAAAGCCAACAAAGCCGTACGACTACCCTAATCCAATCGCATCGTATGCAGCAGATAAGCAGCATATAGCTACCGCACACTACACCTTGACGAAAGCCAACAAATGTAGCACGAATACTATATACAACTTATCTGAAATGACGGAGGGCTACGACATGTTTTTCGGAAAACCTATTGCGTAATGAACTTGATATCGTGGTAGAATCAAATGATTTTAAAATGGAGTGTTTTTTAGGCTTTTCTAGTTTTGCTAAAGGGGTCACTCCCGGTGAAGGGATCGTCGGCCCTTTCCTCATCGAATAAGGTGCAGGATATATCTTATATACGGCTGTGCAAAGCAAGAACTATAGGAGCAATCAAAAGACAAACCGAGGGTTGTAGCATCTGCCAGTCATTGCTAAAGGGGTCACTCCTGGTGAAAGGATCTCGGCCCTTTCCTTATCGAATAAGGTGCAGGATGTTCTACAAGGAACACCACGATGCAAAGCAAGAACTGTAGCTACCTATTTTTGAAAATTCGATTCCACAACATCTTTTAGGTTTCTTTTATTTCATTAATCAAATTAATGAAGTCCCATCATTTAAATCACCTAAACATCACAGATAAATACGACGTACACTTATGCCATCCGCATTCGCCTCGATGTCCCCTCGTGCTAGGTAACTAACGACAGAGCGGGGCAGGGCTAGCGCGGGTGTAAAACAAAAGTAACGTTTATATAATATATCATATATACTATATACAGTATCTATCACAACATATCAAATGATCACATCACAGATATCGCAGCAGAAGAAACATATGAAACATTGGATATACTAGGACGTCCGTGTTTTCAATACGAGCCTGTATAAAACACGGATTCCACGGTCGCTATAAATAGCCAAACCCACACCCCTAGACCCCTACGAGAGCGACAAGCAACCCTACCAATTCTAGAGTTAGGAGACCCGGACTCGACTCCTCGAGTTGGTCTCCCACTGGACTCTAGAACCCGGTTACTTGTGCTCTCCTCCTTGGGTCTATCCTAGTGCGGAAAAGTAAATAATATACAAATGGTGACATCAACCTCAACCCGGAAGTACCCCAATAAAAGAATATTACATACAGCA
Organism: Agapanthus africanus; assembly: GCA_030015575.1. NCBI lineage: Eukaryota > Viridiplantae > Streptophyta > Magnoliopsida > Asparagales > Amaryllidaceae > Agapanthus > Agapanthus africanus. Next base: position 238,694,870 of record JASDDO010000031.1, read on the forward strand.
AATTTTACATGAATGAAAATAAAAACTCTCATCTAACATAAAACCCCCGGCTATTCAAAACGCGACGATCTAATATAACATATCCAGCAACACATAACATCACATGTCATCAACGTAAGTTAATGTGCGCATCCCAATTGTCTTTGACATATAGCAACGAAACCGGCGATATCACGTATTACACTTACGGTTGCAGAAAAGAAAGTGTAAAACTACAACAGTTGGAATCTGCAACCTCCTTAGACATCGCATGCCTAACAGTTATAAACCCCGCATTTTAGTCTCTATATCGAAAACTCTTTTCAATATCAAGTCGGTCAATTCAACAAGATTCCCGACATCCGGTACGAATGCTCGTCGCAAACTTTAGTAGACGGCTGCACCCCCCATACCGTCGACGAAGTGCACTGAGGCGGAACACCGCTGTCGCGAGCACCCGAACGGATGCTTTCGGCGACGGGGTTCTCCTACAGTCACTTGGTCGGGGCTATTGGGCGTGGCTATCTATTATGTTTACCCGGCGAGTATGCGCGTACACAATATGATTGCGACGGACTTTTGATCACATCAAAATTCCGTGGCAACCGACCAAGTGAGACTAAAGTGCTAGATTTATAACATTCAAATTAGTTATCTCATAACTACTTGTGGATTCTAAATATTGTATCACATTCCAGATAAATAGACAATGTTAAACTTTCCGATCGAATGATCAAACACCCAAGTTTTCCCTAATGGTTCTCAACACTTGAGGGGGGTTTAAAAACATCCATCACATGCCACAGTACCAACGGTCCAGCCGTAGAAGGGTCAAGCCAACGCCTCACATGTGGCACGCCGTACTGCCCCAAACCCTAAGGTTCAAAGGGAAGTTCAAGACGGTCACATAATCAAGTTAAGGTTTGTTGTCTTCTAGATGGTCCATTGCGTAACTTGCACGATTTAGACGTTCTCAAACAACGGAAAAATCCAACACTTGGAAATTTTCCGGGTCGGGGAAAAAGTGAGTTATTGATGTCGGATCAAACTTTTTAACAGTTTCTAAATATCCGGAAAACCCAACGAAATTAAATATTCCGATCGAAACAATGACTACAAAATAAACCCCAAAACACTCAACACTTGAGTCAGATAAAAATACCCATAAAATATCAGCGAATTAAAAAGAAACATTACTGTGCAAATTTATGAGGGTGACGTCACATTATGGCCGCGGAACCGCCGCACGAGCCATGCTCGTGCCGCGGTACCGCGGCGCCTTTGGCGCCAAACAGTCTCGTTTTGCACAGTGTTTCTTATAATTTCCTGCAGATTTTTTTAGGCATTTTTAATTCAGAAAAATCCCAGATTTTAAAAAATGTACAGAGAGGGTTTTATTTTGTCGTGTTCGGGTTCGTTCGGAGTTTTAACTTCGTTAACACATCGCCTAATGCTCTAGCTAGGCTCTGATACCACTGTAGGGTTACTAGGCACACTCAAGAGGTTCCACAAGGCATCTACCATGCCAAATTCAAATTTTTATGTTCCTAACAACTCTATGCAAGATCGTCAACTAGAGATTAGGCGAAACGAAAAGCTAGTGAACTACATTACTAGTAAGTGAAAGGGATTACAACCTTTGTAGATCCGGTCCTTCACTTCAATAGCTCCGTGTTGACGTCCCTTCGCTGCGATCATCGGGATTCTGGATCCTAGCGTTGGTTTCATCGCAGAAATAAGCGGGCTAGGTCGTTGACTTCGAGGCCGAAGATGATCTATGTCGGGGAGACTCAAACTCAAGCTATTCCTTCACTTGGTCATAAACTTTATGAAGAGAACACCCTATACTACATGGCAAGTAGTAGAGGATGAAGAAATAGGAAGTGGGTTCACTTTAGAATTAGATTTCTCACACTTCTTCTCATGGCACCATTGGAGCTAGCAAGATTTTGTGGAGCTTGATTATGAAGAAGAAAAGAATAATAGAATAAAATGAAACTTATCCTTTTAATTATGGCACCATGGTTGAGTTAAGCTCTCATGCTTAACTCATGTTGAGAATTAACCAAAGCATTAGGTTAAGGGTTGGGTTAACTAATATCCTAAGGAAATGACAAAAGATTTGACTTTGTCAAAGTTTCTTCAAGCTTCATGAAGCTTGATAACTTTGACCAAAGTCTCACTCTTTTGTTATTTGTTAGGAAAATAGTAAACCCTAATTTAACCTTGATTTGGTATAAGTCTCATACACACAACTTGTTTGTATCATCAAGCATGATACAAACCTGTACACTTGCATATATCACATATAAACAATGTGCACAATCAAGTGAAAAAATCAATCTTAAGTGAACCAATACTAGTTAATGTAAAGTAATATATCAAATATATAATTATACATTAAATCATTAAATCAACACTTGATTTAACGATCCAGTCATATTGCATATAACCGACTAATATCAATAGTAACAACTTATCGAATCAACACTTGATCCGATAACCCGGCTATATCGCATACAACCGATCAATGTCACAAATCGCGAGAATAGAATACAGTATCACATACTAGTGTTATTCTCGGTCCCGCACATATCTCATATGCGCACCTATTTCGTTTCGCTTGTGCCAGGAAACCCCTGTGTAGGACTCTAAAGACTCGTCAATACGCCATCAGTAGGTGATGATCATATCAAACACCCACAAGCCGCAAGCGGTCTGCTAAACGTAACGGCCACTCAGGTATTGAGCGATCAGAAGATCAACAAGCAAGCCTGCTCACACTCCTGTGAATCCAATTAGTAACACTGCCGTACAGTCCGGTCTCTTCGTCTGATATGTCGCATATCTCGTCTAGGTGTGGTAAACGTCAGGACCCCAATAACTCGATAAGTCGTGTTGATATGAGGCTCATAACGGGTCGAGAAACTACTGGTAACACTTACCAGTAAATCCCTAAAGCATCCTTGGCCAAGGACTTCCTGTTATAGCCAATCGAGCACAGCGCAACATGAACTCCCTATACCGGGAGAGACGAAACCCCTCCTATCGCTCATTGCCTCCATGTGATTCACGACTGTACCCAAAAGCCACCATTTTGCACGCCCTCTTGGACTTGGTATGATGGAAATCAAAGCAAAGTGGGAATCACACAAGACTGTATGACGATCTCGGGTCTACAGACTAACCTGTACCAGTGTCACCAGAGAACTGCCATCTGACGTGAGGTATAATACCATATGGGAGTTCTCGGCGAGTCCGTCCAGTGTACCCAGTCTACACTGAGCACCCGTATATCATCTCTGATGTCAAACACTAATGGATATGGGATCATCCATCGCCCATATATATGGGTCGAGAAGGTACACGCTAGTCTACTCTGGTATATCAATGCCCAGTTTCGATACACCCACGACTAGGGACCTTGAAGGATGTACTTATGGACTACCATGTCCCCACTAGTATGATCCGCATCATAGTCTAGGTAGTCAAGTACATATCCTAAGGGCTTTACCAACATGTAACATAGAGACAATTAGTGTACACGTTAAGGTAAAGAGTAACTAGATAGCATACTATCATATCGTGCAAGAAAGTCATCCCTATATATGTCCAAGCATCCACTATAATATACATCCTATGTATAGTAATGGCCTCTAGGGCATACATATAACTAATAGTAATCCCTCACACTTAGTAGTAAAGATGTTTACTTGCATGTTAAACCCTAATAATCTAGCAAAGATCCCGGCTTTGGGTTGTTCGGCACATCTAAATTTTTATCCGGGCATGTTTGATGCCTTATGAACCTTCACAAGAGTGCCTAGGAACCCTACAACCGCTTCGCGTGGACATACAAAGAAATGCCTGGCCTTTCCCCTAAAGTGGCCGTGCATAAGCTGGCTATATCTCCTGATGCTAAGCCAGTCAAGCAAGCTCCTCGAAGAATGAGAAAGGAACTAGAAGAAAAGGTCATCGAGGAAACCAAGAAGCTCATCGATGCCGGCTTCATCAGGGAAGAGAAATATGCGGACTGCATCGCATGCATAGTCCAAGTGAAGAAGAAAAATGGGCAGATCCGAGTTTGTGTCGATTTCAGGGACCTCAACAAGGCATGTCCTAAAGGCGACTTTCCTCTACCGGCGATGGAAATGATGGTCGATGACACCTCAAATTACGAGCTGTTCACCTTTATGGATGGCTCATCTGGATACAATCAGATTAAGATGTCGCCTGAGGATGAGAAACACACAGCATTTCGAACCCCGATCGGAATATATTGCTACAAGGTAATGCCATTCGGACTGAAGAACGCAGGTGCTACATATCAAAGGGCAATGACTAATATCTTTGATGACCTGATCCATAAAGTCGTCGAATGCTATGTTGATGATCTGGTCGTCAAGACTAAAGCCAAGGCCGATCATATCCAAGATCTCAGCACCGTTCTCACCAGACTGAGGGAATACGATTTGAAGATGAATCCTCTGAAATGTGCTTTTGGCGTATCATCGGGAAAGTTCTTGGGTTTTATAGTCCGGCATCGAGGGATCGAAGTTGACCCATCAAAGATAAAGGCCATCATGGAGATGCCCTCTCCGAAGAGTCTGACGCAGCTAAGATCTTTTCAAAGCAAGCTTGCTTATATATGGAGGTTTATCTCAAATTTATCGGGGAGATGTAGGCCCTTCTCAAAGCTCATGAAGAAGCCGAATGTCAAGCAGCGTTCGAAAGCATCAAACAGTACTTGTTGCACTCTCCAGTGCTGGCCGCTCCCATTCCAAATAAACCGTTGATTCTCTACACTGCCGCGCTAGATGAGTCACTCGGTGCGCTCCTTGCCCAGAATAACGAGGAGGGAAAGGAACATGCCCTCTACTACCTTAGTCGAACTGTAGTCGGGGCGGAACACAACTATTCCCCAATCGAAAAGCAATGCCTGGCTATGATATTTGCTGTGAAGAAGCTGAGGCACTATCTGCTGGCTCATCGGGTTATGCTAATCTCCAAGGTCGACCCGCTCAAACACTTGATGACCAGAGCAAGCCTAGCCGGCAGAATGGCAAGATGGGCCGTCATGTTACTTGAGTTTGACATAGTATATACTCCTCAGAAAGCAGTAAAAGGGCAAGCTCTAGCAGACTTCCTTGCCGCTCATCCTATACTAGAAGGGTCGCCGCTAAATTGTGAGTTACCCGACGAACAAGTGCTGCACCTCGAGAAAGATGGGCCATGTTGGGAGCTCTACTTCGATGGAGCCTCATCAATAACGACCTCCAGTAAATCAAGTGTCCCGGAGATAAAAGCAGGGATAGGATTGGTGTTCATCACGCCATCAATAGGAACCCTACGGCGTTCTTTTGCTCTCACCGAGCCTCGGACAAACAATGAAGCTGAGTATGAAGCTCTGATAGCTGGTTTGGAACTCGCCATAGAAATGGAAATCCTTCAGCTACGGGTTTACGGTGACTCCCAGCTTGTCGTTAACCAAGTAAGCGGCGACTATAAGATATACAAACCCGAGTTAGCTCGGTACAGAGGTCGGGTAGTGGAACTCATGAAACGGTTCACTCACATTGAACTAATGAGAATCCCCCGAGCATTGAACGGAAAAGCCGACATACTCGCTCGCTTAGCCAAGGAGCTGGCTGATCCAGACATGGACGAAATTCTGATCACGGTCAGGAGCCGGCAAATTCTACCCCCAGTCTCTCTACGAGAAGAGGAAAGCGCGGAACAGAAGAGCAGTCCCTCTGAAGAAGCTTCGATCATCCAAGACGAGCCCGATTGGAGAGAACCCTTCATAGAGTACCTCCGATACGACAAGCTGCCCGAAGAAAAATCTGCGAGGATTCAGCTGAAGAAAAGAGCTCTCCGATACGTGTTTGTAAATGACACGTTATACCGCAGGTCATATGACCAACTCTGGCTCAGGTGTCTGTCATTGGCCAAAGCCCAAAAGGTCATGAAAGATGTTCACTCGGGCATTTGCGGTGCTCACCAATCTGGCCCCAAGATGCGACTTCAAATTAAACGGCTTGTGTATTACTGGCCCACCATGATACGTGATTGTGGAGAGCATGCAAAGAAATGTCAGATCTGCCAAATCCATGGTGATTTCATTCACAAGCATCCCAATCCGTTGCATCCTACGGTGGCGTCGTGGCCTTTCGAAGTCTGGGGCACCGACTTTGTTGGCCCAATTAATCCTCCGTCATCCAAAGGCCACCGGTTCATACTGGCCGCGACAGACTACTTCTCCAGATGGGCTGAAGCTGTCCCGCTAAAAGAAGTCAAGACAAAAGATATTCTGACATTCTTCCAGCATAATATTCTATACCGCTTCGGTACACCAAGAAGAATCATTTCTGACAACGGGCCTTCTTTCAAGAGCTTCAATGTCTCAAGGTTCGCTACTCAGCACAAGATAGACTGGAGATATTCCTTCATCTATAATCCAAGAGCCAATGGGCTAGCCGAAGCCTTCAATAAGACTCTATGCAAGCTCCTGAGGAAAAATGCTTCAGCCAAGAAAAAAGACTGGAATCTCAAGCTTCACGAGGCATTGTGGGCGTATCGTACCACACACCGTACTCCAACTCAGTCCACTCCATACTCATTGCTCTTAGGAGTGGAGGCGATCCTCCCCCTCAAAATCGAGGTTCCAAGTTTAAGAATGGCCATCCAACACGAGTTGACGGAAGAGGAAAACGTGCTCCTTCGGCTTGAAGAGCTCGACGCGCTCGAAGAAAAGAGGCTCGTGGTGCAGCAAAACCTGGAGCTATACCGAGCCCAAATGTCACGGGCCTATGACAAGATAACCCGTCTCAGCGCTTTCAAGAAAGGTGAATTGGTGTTGGTCCTCAAAAGACCGATTATCCCCAATCGACTTGCCAAGGGAAAATTCGAGCCAAACTGGGAAGGACCATACGTAATCGAGAAAGTGTTTGACGGAGGATCCTACCAACTAATAAGTGCGGAGGGAGAAAGGCCCATGCCACCCATCAATGGACGATATCTCAAGAAATACTACACATGAATGCTCCAAGTCGCAGGCGAATTGAGCACATCAGCCCTACGGTCTGGATCACACATCCTGCAAAACCGTATACAATCCACGGGCGTAAACGACCCCCATATCTCCCAAATCCTGCCGGTGAGACTACTTTTAATGTCCCACCAGCGGCAAAAAAAAATAGAAAAGAGAAGAAAAACGGTATGTCCACAAGCAAAACGGGCACGGATGAAAACCCGAAAGGGCTCCGTGAGTAAAAACAGCAGGACTACCGGCGAGTATGTGAAAACCCGAAAGGGCGCAAACTCGTGAAAAGAGATGAATACACTCGCAAAGTCCTCTCGACCTTGGGAGGAGAAAACCCTGCGTGAGATCCTTACGACTCACAAAGGAGCAACACACTTAGGAATCCTCATGATTCCTAAGGAGAACATACACCTGCGAGATCCTCTCGACTCGTAGGGAGAAAATGCTTTTTTGTGACCCTCACGGCTCATAAAATTGAAAAGCCTTAAGTGATAGGGACCCAAACCTGTCTCCTAAGCCATCGTTCCCCAACGGGCAACGTCAAATGATGAGTCGCTCCTGGCATTTCGCTTCAGGGTTAGCGGTGCTGATGCCGACCAAAAACCAAAATCCCAAGTCCTCCCAAGGCAAATGATGAGTTGCTCCTGGTATTATTCCAGTGCAGCAATGCTGATGCCAAACAAGATCCAAATTCCAAGTCCCCAAACGGCGAATGATGAGTCGCTCCTGATACCATATTCTAGAGTAGCGATGCAGACGCCAACCAAAATCCAATTTCTCAAAATTCTCCGGCCCTACGGTGGGTCCCCAAGTTGACCATCGTATACAATCCACGGGCTCAAATAATTCTCATCATACCCATGCCCCACCGTAATCACCAGTTACGCGGCTGGTCTCCGCTTTGGGAATGATGCTCCATTGATAAGACCCACACATGTGTCCTCACGATATATGAGGAGAACAAACCTTTGTGGGATCCTTACGACTCATAAAGGAAAAACACACTTAGGAGTCCTCACGACTCCTAAGGAGAAAATACACCTGCGGGATCCTTACGACTCGTAGGGAGAAAATGCTTTTATGGGACCCTCACGGCCTATAAAATTGAAAAGCCTTAGGCGATAGGGATCTAAACCTGTCTCCTAAGCCATCGCTCCCCAATCCCCAAATGGCGAATGATGAGTCGCTCCTGGTACCATACTCCAGTGCAGCGATGCAGACGCCAACCAAATTCTAAATCCCATACCCCAAGGGTGAATGATGAGTCGCTCCTGGTACCATATTCCAGTGCAGCGATGCAGACGCTGACAAAGTCCCGAAATTTTTCCGGCCCTACGGTCTGGACCATACATCCTGCAAAACCGTATACAATCCACGGGCGTAAAACAATCCCAACCTCTCTCAAGTCCTACCGATGAGACCACATTCAAAGTCCCACCAAAAAAAATAAAAAATAATAATAAAAAAAAACAATTCCCAAATCCTCCCGGGGCAAATGATGAGTTGCTCCTGGCATTATTCCAGTGCAGCAATGCAGATGCCGAAAAAAAAAACCAATTCCCAAATCCTCCTGGGGCAAATGATGAGTTGCTCCTGGCATTATTCAAGTGCAGCAATGCAGATGCCGAAATAAAAACCAATTCCCAAATCCTCCCGGGGCAAATGATGAGTTGCTCCTGGCATTAATCCAGTGCAGCAATGCAGATGCCAAACAAAAACCAAAATCCCAAAATCCTCTCAATAACAGATGATGATTCGCTCCTGGTACCATATTCCAGTATAGCGATGCTGATGTCAACCCAAATCAAAATCAACAAGTCAACTTCCACTCCGACACCGCAGAAAGCGGAGCAAGTCAGAATCCAATCTCGACACCGCAAGAAGGGGAGCAAGTCAAGTCTACCCCTGACACTACAAGAAGCAGAGCAAGTCAAATCAAGCACCGACCGTCCAAGTCGCAAAAAGGGAAGAACCAACCGTCTAAGTCGCTAAAAGGGCAGCACCGACCGTCCAAGTCGCAAAAAGGGCAGAACCGGCCGTCCACGTCGCTAAAATGGCAGCACCGACCGTCCAAGTCGCAAAAAGGGCAGGACCGACCGTCCACGTCGCTAAAAGGGCAGCACCGACCGTCCACGTCGCTAAAAGGGCAGAATCGACCGTCCATTTCGCTAAAATGGCAGCATCGACCGTCCACGTCGCTAAAATGGCATCACCGACCGTCCAAGTCGCAAAAAGGGCAGCATCAACCGTCCACGTCGCAAAAAGGGCAGCACTGACCGTCCAAGTCGCAAAAAGGGCAGCATCGACCGTCCACGTCGCTAAAAGGGCATCACTGACCGTCCACGTCGCAAAAAAGGGCATCACTGACCGTCCACGTCGCAAAAAGGGCAGCACCGACCGTCCAAGTCGCTAAAAGGGCAGAATCGACCGTCCACGTCGCTAAAAGGGTAGCAACGACCGTCCAAGTCGCAAAAAGGGCAGAATCGACCGTCCATGTCGCTAAAATGGCAGCATCGACCGTCCACGTCCCTAAAATGGCATCACCGACCGTCCAAGTCGCAAAAAGGGCAGCATCGACCGTCCATGTCGCAAAAAGGGCAGCACCGACCGTCCAAGTCGCAAAAAGGGCAGCATCGACCGTCCAAGTCGCTAAAAGGGCAGCATTGACCGTCCATGTCGTAAAAAGGACAGCGCGGGATTCCTACAAAGCGGGAACCAGATCACTCCGGGCCAGGGAAACGTCTATCACGGACACTCCGTCTCGGAGACATGTCAAGCAACGACCGTCCATGTCGTAAAAAGGGCAGTTCCAGCTTCCTAAAAAGCTGGAACCAAATCTGGTCGCCTCCAAGTAAAAGAAGATCCATCAATTTCATGCACACGACCCACATATGTGGTGTGCATTTATTGATGGTGGGAAATTTGTTGGGGTAAAAATTTACACCCCGGTTGACCAAGTCAAAATTAATGTCATCCCAAGCCAAGTGGGCCCAAGCCCAGATCCAGTGGGCCCATGCCCGGGTCGAGCCCGAACATGAAGCGGGCGGCCTCCGCCCACACCAAGATAAAAATTTTGTAATAAACAATTTTGTTGTATTTCTTTTATTTTATTTTATGGATAAATGTAAGAAAAATAGGCATAAAGCCAAATTTTTGTAAAGCTCCTGGCTTATGTGCAAAAATAAATGGCACATGAGCCATGGGAAGGGCAAAATTCCAATTTGTGAAGCCCAAGGGGCTATGTGTAAAGTGTACAGCCTATAAAGGCAAAGATAATGAAATATCTCAACAACTTTTCTCTCTCTCTCAAAATTTTTCAGATCTGAGATCTTTTCTCCTTCTTCAAGGTTCCAAAACCTTCTTTTTTTCTCTTGAATTAAATCAAGAGTTTTACGCTTCTTTTTATAAAACAAATTAGTTTTTGACCACAAAACCCATAAAGGGGAACTCAGATCTTCCATTAGATCTCAAAAAGAAGAGATTTTTAAAAATCCCATATCTCTTGATCTTCAAGATTCAGTTAACAGAGAAGGAAGAAGAACATCTTTCACTAAACCCCCCAAACAAAAAACACACTCAGTAGTCCAACTCCTCTCTGATTTCTCTTCCGAGAAATTTTTTTAGGCTAGAAGCCTCTTTTTCTCGCCGGCGCTCAAGCGCAGAGCGCCCGCGTGCCGACACGTGGTGCGCTTGCGCTCAAGAGCTCAGCGCTCCAGCGCTCAGCGCTCGAGCGCAAAGCGCCCACGTGCCGACACGTGGCGTGCTGCGCTCCAGCGAAAGCGCTCGAGCGCAAGTCGCCCCGGTGCCGACACGTGGCGCGAGCGCAAGTCGCCCCGGTACCGACACGTGGCGCGCCAGCGCCCAGCGCTCAAGCGCAAGTCGCCCCCGTGCCGACACATGGCGCACTTGCGCTCGAGCGTCAGGCGCTGAAGCGCAAAACGCTCATGTGCCGACACGTGGCGCGCTTGCGCTCAGGCGCCCAGCGCTCAAGCGCAAAGCGCCCACGTGCCGACACGTGGCACTCTAGCGCCTGAGCGCACAGCACCTAGGCGCACAGCGCCCAAGGTGCTGCCCCCAAGCATCCTTTGGATGTCTTTTCCCCTTTTTATTTATATACATGTATATCTATACATATGTATACATATGAACGTACACACATACTCCACGACACTGTCCCTGTTAGAAAAAAAATTTAACCCGTTAATCGGGACCCCCATAAAAACTCTGTGTGGCTCCCGATATATTTAAACCCCCCCTCCAAAACAAAACACACGTACACTGCACATTGAGTTCGCATGACCAGTTTAACCCGTTAATCGGAGGTTCCCTCGGCCCAAAGGCGAAGGGTAATTAACGGCAGCTTAGTCCGCGGCTGCCGGAGATTCGGATCTCTATAATCATTAAACTCCGGCCTACCCTAGGCAGGGAGAATCTGTAGTACTCCTGACAAGCGCGTGCGTATTGCCATCTCAACGAGGTGACGAAAAACACCCTACAGTTATAAGACAGAGCAGGAAATTGGGGAATACCAGATTTCCCGTGCCGCCCAAACGAAGAAAGTACATGCTGATGCATCTTCTTCGGGTGTTTTCATTACCGAGAACTGTTTCTCAGTATCCTTTACGTCCTGGGTATGTGATACCGGATCAGGATCCCACATATGTAATCTGTTACATGGGCTACAGATAGGTAGAGAACTGAGAACGGGTGATAAGTTTCATAAGACAGAAAACGGTGCAAGTGTTGCAGTCAAGTCTGTTGGTCACTATCACCATGTATTACAAGAATACATTGATTCTGAACGAATGTTATTAGATACCGAACCTGATGTATAACATCATATCAGTCTCTTTATTAGTAAAGAAAGGATATAATTTTGTATTGTTGGATAATGTTTTGAACATTTCCTATATCAAGAGTTGATCGGTTCAGGCACGTTATCTAAAAGCATTGACGTTCTAAATCAAACTACAGTTCTTTGTATACAGAACACACACGAGAGGAAGAGTTCAGAAATGAACGAATCCTTCTTGAGGAATTGTAGACTAGGTGTCACGTCCCGAAAGTACGGAATATGACCGGCACTTAAACTACGAACGTCTCAAGGCGTACGTATTCTAAGTAAGCCGAAAACCCAGAAATCCAAACCAAGAAAAATAGTAGAGTGTAGGAAAACCAATTTAAATCAAGAAGTTTTAATAGCATAAGCCGAATTATGCGTTTTATAAAAACATCAAATATTTCCTGAAAATTTCGGCAGAGTCTCCTTTGTAAATACAGGCCCCCAAACGGGATACGACATGAATAGTATACGAAATCAAATAAGGCATCCCCAAGCGGGAGCTAGCTCTTCGTCAAACGACGGCCACAACCACACAAACAATATAATATACAGCGCCGAAAGGCGAGGATCACAACAGAAAAGAAAACTCAAACAGCATGAAATCCGTATAAATACAACGCGCGACTCTAAGGTCGATAAAATAAACGACACTGGTCTCTATCTGAGATAAATATAAGTTTGGTTGATGGAATTTCTAGATACAACTGAATAATAATATACAATGTATAATGATGGGTACGATACAAATAAACCCACCTACTAGCAAGTCACCCGAACGAAACTGTACCCGCAAAGCCGTAAAGAAAACTGTATGGTGAAACCTGCAAGAAACTGGAGCACAACGGGGGTGAGTTGCCAACTCGTGAATAGAAAAACATCTACGAATAGAAATCGCATGCATGACGCAATCCTAGTTCATACGATCAATATATATAATCCTCAAATAAAACCAGCAGTCTATAACAATGACTAGGGTAAATATCTAACCCGAGTATAATCTCATGTGCCCGTGTCAGTGCCTCAGGTAGCAATATATCATGAATGTGATATGAATGCATGAAAACAGATTACATCTAAATGAAGAAACTGTTTTCATAATTTAGTGAGATTTCCTTTGTAATTTTTTTAAATGAGATATCATAAATGAAATCAGCAACAACAGTGTCTAGCATCGACACAAAACATAAACCTCAAAGTCTCGAAATCTCAATGTCTCAATCTCAATATATAGGGCGCCGTCAGTCTAGACCGGCCCTTACCATCCATCTCAAGACCACGACGGTATCCTCCGGATATCCGACGCGTCGGGTAATATCACCGGTCGGTAGTTCTCCCCTGCCGAGCTCAACGTCAACAACACATTCCTCTTGCCCCGGGGTACCGCATCGGGCCCACCATGTACCCGAAACGGTTCCTCCACTCCTCGAATCGGGTCTCGAAATCCATCAGCAAACTCATGGTGGACGACTCATACATCATGGGAAAACCGCACTTTTTATTTTAAAAGAGAGAAAAGGTTTATTTATGTTTTTGCGGTTTTCCTCCAAATCCAGAAAATCTCATGGAATCCGAATCCAAAACCTCAATAACACGTAAAATAGTGAATATATGCATGAGAATCCATGAATGCGGCATAACAATGAATAACAGTATGCATGAAGTAGAAGGTAATAACTACAATGTCTAAACTATTAGCTAACAGGCTATGTCAAGCAATAATATTTTCTAAGGTGTACGTGACATGGCAATTACCGATGAAGATGTGTGTGAGCCGGCAAGTAAGTGTACGTGGTACATACGCATCATCGGTAATGGTGCTGGTGTCCTAACAGCATGATATCAATAATGGAGAATGAAACATAATATAAGCATGCGATGCGAAGCGAACCACAATAACAAGCGGGAGCTGAATACTAGACGCAACTGTAACTAACCTGCATTAATCTAATATAAGCCCTACAAATGGTGCTTTTTGAAATAACACAAATCATGGGGTTTTGAAAATAGGGGCTACGGTGTTTTTATGAAAAGATACGTCTTTTGAAATATCCGTAGGATCCCTTGGGCTGTCTTTTAAAATACCCACGATTCGTTAGTTTTTGAAATAAGTAAGAATCGAATCTAATCTAACAACTAAACTAAACTAAAGGTCTAAGCTAACCAGCTGGACTACAGGTAAGGAAACTGCCTAACATCTGAGCCGATCCATATACATACCTGTATATATATTAGTCGGTGATCCCGCCTCAATAATTTCATATCCGATACCATAACTACAATCAGACATCCCAAGTCAAGAGTGCGGATCAATCATCAAGATATAGCTCGTACGTAAATCCATCGTACGGCATCCCCAAATCTGGGTACGGGTCAATATCATATTCCTCACACCATTCCTCTGGTATCCTCTTTATTCAAGATCATAGTCTAGGGTACTGATCTACGTCTAGTACGATACTAATATCACCTAAGTATGCATGCACGTGTGTGAAAACTACATCAAAGGACCCGCTAAAACATCAGGTCGTATATCAAATACGAACCCTGTCATATTACCGATCTCACGGCCTCAAATCGAATCTCATCGACTCATCTCAAATCCCAAGTACTATCCTCAAATCCAGTATATGAACACATAGTCCCATACCCATGTGAACACGTAAATATATAATCCCAGATACGCACATGTAAAAGAAAGGATGTATGCAAGTATGTGCGTGTGTGTGTATAGGTGCAACCCCTACTCTAGGGTTTCGCAACTACACTAAACCAATCACAGAACACCTAAAAGTCCATCTTTATCATCAATAATCTCAACAATATAATCAATATATATGTATGTATACGTATTCGTATATATCACCACGAACTGCGGGGGTGCTATACGCCATCCACCCGACTTCTCCCCGTAGATATAAATCTACTCACCTTGTCCTTGCTCGCCGGTGCCGACGTCGCCACTCGCTTGCTTATCGTCTCAAATTCCACATGGGGTACCTACATATCATAACGCACCGTATCGCATTAAAATCCGACTCATGACCAAAACTACACAAGAATCCCACATAGGACAAAACCTATGGTTTGCTTTCACAAATTAACTTAAAAACCCTCGACATAGGCGTACAAATGTCGATTGATCAAGAAAAACAATAAACATACCAATCATGGTTTCACAAATCACTAATTATTATATGAAATAGGCTAAAATTTACAAAAACCCCAAACTCACTTTAAAAGCTATTTTTCCGAAAACCTAGCAAGCAAAATTTTACCGTTTGTACAAAACTTGATGTTTTAACAATTCTAATGGAAATAATACTTATTAACATCTTAAATAAGTCATAAAAATAATTTCCACAATTTAATCTCACTAAATTTCGTTAACCCCAAAATTCTAGTTTACAATATACAAAATTTTAACAATTTTATAGCAAAAATGCACAAACAACAATTTAGCTTGGATTTTCATGAACTAAAGTATTAAACTACAACTTAAAATGTTAATAATGTTATGAATAACCTAATTAGATTTTTCTCTTAATTATTATCATAGTTTAAAAAAAACCTAGTTTGCTAAAAGGATCATAATTTGGGCAAATTAATTGTAACAATTAACCCATTAGCTACTAGATCGGGTTTTGCATGTCTTAAGAGGTTCAACTACACAATACAACCTTCAACAAGTGATTAAAACCCTAATTATAAACTCAAACCCCTATCTTTCAATTTCAAACTTGAAATTGAAACCATAAAATTATCTAAACAAGTTAGCTTAAGGCATTAAACCAACAATTTACATATTGGGCTAAGGTTTATACCTCACATTTGTAGATCTAGCTTGCAAATCTAGCCTCCCAAAATGGCCTCCATGCTCTAAGATCCAAGATAGATAGGTCAAGGAAGATGGGTTAAGCTTTAATTTGGCGTTTGTGAGGCTTGATTTTGATTTTTGATTGAT
Organism: Agapanthus africanus; assembly: GCA_030015575.1. NCBI lineage: Eukaryota > Viridiplantae > Streptophyta > Magnoliopsida > Asparagales > Amaryllidaceae > Agapanthus > Agapanthus africanus. The sequence continues at coordinate 238,710,695 of JASDDO010000031.1, forward strand.
TTTTTATGGATTTTTGATGTGGGAATGAATTGGGAAAATTTGGGACAGCAACTAGGGAATTTTCGGCTGCAAAAATTTGAGGGGGGAGAGAGAGTATGGTGTGAGTGGGTGAGTGTGAAAGCAATCTCAAATGTTATACCTTTTAACTTATTACATTAATTTATTAATTTTCCGATTCTATTAATTTTAGAAGTGAAAGTGAGATGAGAAATTTGTGCAGAAAGAGGGAGGGGCTGTCACCTAGGTCGGCTACAAGTGAGGGAGAGAGAAGGTGAGGTATATGTGTGTTTGTATAAGTCAAAGTTCCCCATTATTTAATTAAAGCACCATGCCTTCTTATTCTATTCATTCTCTTTTCTTTCTTTTTTTTTTTAGAGAGGGCTGCTGGAAAGTGGTGGTGGGGCCGGCCATGTGAGTGGGTGAGAAGAGAGGGTGTGTGTGTGGAGCAATGAACACCAAACACCAATACAATATGCACCAAAACCCTTTTATTTTCACAAAATAATCCTTTTTTCTTCAATATTTTCTAAACCGTTTTGGCAAACGATTTCGTTTCAAAAACCACATGATAAAATTTTATTTAATTTTTTATGTTGCACAAAATTTGTTTCAACTCATTCCAATTTGTAATTTTCCCTAATTAAATATATTAGTGACGGCCTAAAATAATAATAAAATAATTTTTTTTTTCAGAAATTTTGAAATTTCATCAGTGGCTTAATAAACACCAAATACTAGCAATTAAATAGCTAAAATATGTATATTTAATTTTTATAATAAGATATTTGCATTTTGACTTTTTACAGAAAACCCTCTTATTTTACCGATTTTTCGAAATTTCACCGAAACGATTTTCAAAACGTTACAATATTCCCCCCTTAAAGAAATTCGGTCCCCGAATTTAAATTCAAACTCCCCCCAATTTCTAAAACATTTCAAATGAAAGTCCAAGTCGTCGGGGCTCCGAAATCATCAATACACAAAACGCATCATAGCGCAATGCATGCGCATGAGAAATGAGTAGATAACTGAAAATCGAAACTCCATCAAGTATCCCGCAATCGTCGGAGTCATGGTAAAGACACGAATGCCAAATCCAAAGCAAAACCAATATGATATAAATCAGAACTATACATGTAGATATCAAACCTATACATGTAAGTTTCTAAAGGAAATGCATGCCAATCTTTTAAAGTCGTTGTGCAATGCGCATAACACTGCACAGTGGCGGATGTCTCTTATAAGAAAATAAATGTATACGTATATACCTTTTGTTTAATATGCACGTTCCGCCGTTTTGAAAACAATTTAGAAGGGTTCCCTGTTTTAAACGTTTTCGTGGCATATCAGACACGTATGTAAATAATGAGACTATAGCTCGCTTTTGGAAATCCCTTTGAAATCTATCAATGCATGCAAAATATATCCAGGCACTGTCATCCGATCAGTCCAGCTCAGTACGAAAACCAATCGCAATATCATTAAAATGTACTGCTTCATAAGAAATCGGTCCCAAAAAGTGCATATGAAAACCCTGTGCGTCTGGTGCGCACAGAGATCAAAATCCATGAATGTGCACAAAAACAACATCAAGGTGCAACGGTTGTGCACACAACTTTGTTCATAGGCATCGTGTGTGCCTGACCGTAAAATCAGGTGCATCTGACATGCACGAAAATTCCGAATTAGTGCATCTGGTGTGCACCAAATCGCATCTCATAACAGGCGCCCAACATGCGCTAAAAATCCAAACCCGGTGCATCCATCATGCATGAAATCATGAAATCCAATATCGAGTGTCGAACACACGCAAAATCCAATCAGGTGCATAAGGTGCACAAAACAAATATCGAGTATTGATTGTAATAATTTCTGTGATTGGATGTAAAAGTATCGAATCAAATAGTCCCCGGCAACGGCGCCATTTGATTGAAAAGAATTCTCGATGTGTAGTATGGAAAATTGTAAAGAAATCCCAACCAAAAATTATTTGACCGCAATCAACTACGGTGTCGGATTGTAGTTAGTATGTGAGTGCGGATCGTCCACAGGGAAAGTGTAATCGTTTGTCTTTCGAATTAGATGAGTTGAATCTTTAATGAAAAGAAAACAAAACAATTCAAGATTTATATTTGAAGTTTAAGAATGAGAAAAAACTAGATCTAAGAAAGCATTAAAAGATAGAATCAAGAATTGATCGTTTGTTGATTTTTCCAAATCAAATCTCAAGAATCGAAATAAGGCTCGTAGGAATCGATCGGATCTATAGATGTGATGTAATCTTACAATTACGTATTCTTATCCTTCGATGAATTGATACTAGATCGATGATCATCGATGAGAATTAGGGATTTCTTGTGAAACTAGGGTTTCATCTTATCCCTTGTTCTTTCGTCGATGTCATTCACATTCTAGCCTCTAGTAAATTCAAGAAACGATCGTTGATCCCTAATTTCGAGCGATCACAATCAAGAAAGCATCGCTACGAAACTAGGTCATCGATTCTTGAACTTGCTAGGGTTTACAAAACTCTTAGGACTTAAAAATAGTATTAGAATTTGTTACATCATCATTCTACAATCGTCTCGACTCCTTAACGAGCGGAGTTTTACTCGAACATCACAACAAGAGCAACAATTACAAATTGAGATCTAATCATGATGCAAGAATTAAAAGAAAGCAAGATTAACGAATTTCACCTTTTATTTATATCAACAATTTAGTTACATTCGCTCAAGAACTACAATAGGAAGAACTTGATCGTCGATTTGGCTTCGCTCGTCTCCGTGGATCGCGGATCGGCTTGGATCACTTGCCCGATTGAAGATCGGCTCGGCTCCTAAAAGGTTGAAGGCTTCTTGCTTGATTTGGTACTCAAGATCTTGGATTTGGAGTGGAATTAGGGTTAGGGTTTCGCACAAGCCTTGTCACTAGACTTGTGGAAGAAGATGAAGAAAGAGGATGATGAGAGAAAACTAACTAATGATTAATGATTTTTGATTAAAGATTGATTCCCTTTTAACCCTAGATCTAGTGCTCTATTTATAAATAACTAACCCTAGATCTAGGATTTCAAATTCTAACTTTCCCTCCTAAAGTTTGTTGAGGAAATTCAAATTTCCCTCCAAAAGTTAGTTAGGGGAGAAGCTTCTAGATGTGATTAGTTAGGAGGAGCTTCTAGAAGAGGATTAGTTAGGAGCTTAATTAGGATTAGCTTTCTTAATCTCCTTTGCTGATCTGTAGTAGCTTCGAGAGAATTATTGTATTTTACATATCAGAAAGCAATGTGGGACCAGAGCTGGGAATTTTGCACAAAAGTTGGGCGGCTGACGTGGCATAGGAAGCGCGGAACCGCGGCTCAAGCCAGCTCCTGCCGCGGTTCCGCGGCTGACGTGGAGGCTTGGGCCCTGTAGCTTCTGGTGTGGACTTGTATTGACATTTGGGCTTTTCTCTGATGTATAGAAGTTTCTAATTCCTTCTTCAATGTTACCAGATCTGAAAGTATGGAGTTGGTGTAATGTTGATCAGCTCTTTGGTTTTTCTTCCGTATTTTCCTGCACAGACTCAAGACAAGTGTTGCGCAAATACAGAAATGATGCGATGCCATGAAATGCGGTTAATTTCCCATAAAGTGTCGGTTTAAAAGTCTAATACATGCAATCTCATATTTTGTGACAGATTTGCTAATATGTAGAATATGAATGCCGAACACTTCTAAATGTATGAAAATGTTAAGGAAATTGCCGGCTAAAATATACAATATTTTCGACTGATCAAATACCCCCAAACTTAATTTCGATCGTCTCGAGCGAATGTTTTATTAAAAAGAGAAGGAGAAAATAAAGAAAGAGAAAAAACTAACTAGCACACTTTCGTAGGCAACACGATTGCACTGAGCATGTGCAACAAGCCTTTAAACCTCTAGGTGTCCCTAGTAGGAGGAGTGTTGTCTCCTGAGGGTTTTCAGCGGATTGCACCCACAAAATCCAATAATAAAAGCAAGATCATGAATATTACATTTAAAGACAAGAATTGTAAAAGAAAAGCCTTGAAAATTAGGGTTTCCAATTAATCTAGTTTTTCGGTTGTCATGAGCCCTATCTTAATGGTCATGAAAAAATGTTAGAAATCACGTCCTCCCTCAATAAAACATCGTCTTATTCTTCATTCCTATCTTTATTCCAAACATCGATCATATCACCCTGCGTGTGTGTAAAGACATCCCTACACCCGGAGAATTCAATTCAAGCTATCATACCCTTGCCCATCGACCTCAGTACTTCTTGGCAAACGAGATTGCTTACACACTTTCATGCGACCGTTAATACTTCTTGAGGTACTAACCGACCGATTACTAATGTGCTTGCATGCTTGGTGTATTTTCCTAATCTTGCACCACCTCAGGCATAGCAGTGACTCCCAGACCAGTTGACCTTGGGGCACTAGGTGAAGAAGCACCCTTTTGCTATATATTTTTATTGCCCTCGGTGATAACAAAACCAGCATCCATTTTTCTCACCACTTTAAAACATATTTTTCTTTTCATACTTTTGGCTTTAAGACAAGAGCATTTCAAGGTATCCTCTACTATCCCAGGCTTTAAGATGTGTGTAAGTGCGAATAGCAGGGTAGCAACGTTCAAAATGTTTGGCTTTCAGAATAGAAACTATTTTTCAGACTTATTTTTATCCTCAGATTAGTGACGTCTTTCATCTTACTAACCCTTGGGACAACGGCTCATAACTACTTATTACTAGTTCGTATAAGAAAACTTCTACTTTTCTTAGTTTTCTTAAATTTTTCTAATCTCATGGATGTAAATGTTCACTATCTAAACTTTTATTATCTTATTTATGTACAAAAAATATTTTTATAATTTTGAAATTTTTTAAATTTTTATGGTTTTTAAAAAAATGTTTTGTGCTTATGCAATGTATGATGCAAATGATGCGTAAATAAGCACAAACCTCCCCCAAACTTGTTTTCAACAGTGTCCTCACTGTTGCCTTCTACTAAATCTGGAAAAACCTGTAAGCTTGGGAGGAATTTATTAGTGGGGGCAAAATATTTAAGTGAAGAACCTCCCTCAAACTTATTTTTGGCTCAAAATTTTGTAAAAATTTTATTTTCAGGAGCCAGAAAAAATGTACCCCCCCAAACTTGAGTTATGCAATGTTAATCTTTTAAAATCACAAGTGGGGGTCAAAAATCATTGGTCGATGCCAAGCTTTGCAAAGACCGAATGTTAACACCAACCATTCAAAAATTTTATCAATGCAGTGCTCGGGTTGGTGGAAGAAGAAGTGGGGAAAGGATAAGTGGTGGAATAGAATGTGTGTGCGTCTCATTTTGGAGAGACGATGCAGTGTATGTGATGGATTACTCGCATTCTTCGTACAATTCAGAAGAAGGGGTGGAGGTTCAATTTCAATGAGTGGGACATGATTCATCTCAACACCCGTGTCATTCAAAAATGCGAGTTCATCAGCGAAGATTTCCTCAAAAGTTCCATCTATACCCCGATGAATAATGTCATCACAAAGTGCGGGGTGATCTTCAGACTCTAAGGAACATTTCATAATCCGTGTTAATTGTTGACCCGGACATCTCGGTGGAAGAGTCCGTATGTGTATGATACATAGTTGGGTCAAACAACAACATATGAAAAGAGTCTAGATCGATATCAGGAGGATCATCAAATTCGCTGCTGTCGACATCCATTAAGTCGACAGAACAGACCTGAGCAGTAGGTTCGGAGGGTACACTTCCCAACTTATAAATGTTCAGTTCTATTGACCTATTCCCGAAAGATAGGGCCATAGAACCGTTACGACAGTTGATTATTGCGTTGGAAGTGGCCAAAAAGGGGCGACCTAAAATCACCGGAATTTGATTCCGTGGGTTCGCTACAGGCTGTGTATCAATTACAATAAAATCTACCGGGAATATAAATTCTCTGATTTTTATTAACACATCCTCCAGTTCACCCCTAGGTTTGGTGATTGATCGGTCAGCCATCTGGAGAGTGCAATTGGTTGGCTTCAACTCTCCGATCCCTAACTGCTCATAGACTGAGTAAGGAAGCAAGTTAACACTAGCGCCAAGATCAAGTAGAGCACGGTTAATGTGTTTTTCCCCAATAGAAACGGAAATAGTAGGATATCCAGGATCCTTACGTTTCCTCGGTAATTGTTGGGGGAAAGCCGTGTCTATTGTCTTTTCTATGAAAATCTTCTTAAGCACTGGATTCTTCCTCTTCCTAGTGTACAAGTTCTTAAGAGTTTTTGCATAGGACAGAACTTGTTGGATGGCATCAAGGAGAGGGATGTTGGTGTTTACTTGCTTAAAAATGTTCATAATCTTCTCCATATGTGGACTCGGTGTGTTAGCCCTTAACCGATTCGGATAAGGTGCTTTAGCAATAAGCGTTGGGTCCATCATAGGAGAAGGAAGTGTGTGTTGAACCGATCCCGAAATAGAAGTGGGAATCGTCCGTGGAGGGGTAAAAGAGGTGGGCTGTAATGGCGAGCCTTTTGGGAAATAAAGAATAGGCTCGGAAGAAAATGGTAGGGTAGAAGAACTGGGGTAAGAAGTGTGTGTGTGTGGAAAGGTCTCAGCCGGGGTGTTATTGATTGATTTATCAGTATCATCAAACTCTTCCCCAAGGTGATGGTCAAGCACTCTTTCAGATCTCAACGTGATTGCATCCATAGGATGTGAATAGCTAGAATTAGGTAAAGGTTGAGCTGGAAGTTTCCCTTTCTCTCGTGCACTCATTTCGGCTTTTAGTTGTGCAATTTGTTCTTCCATCGATTTGATGTTCTCATTTTGAGAGATAATGATCTTCATTACATTTTCGATGGAAGATTGCAAACTTTCCGTCCCTTGGATGGATTGTTTCATGAAAGTATCCAAGGTTTGTGCTAGTGCAGAGGTATTATCTGTACCGGTAAATTGCAAAGGACTAGATGGTGCAAAAGTGTTGGCCGGATGTTGGAAGTTTTGTGATTGGAAGGGGTGCTGACTCAAAAGAAGTTGTGGGTGCTGTTGTGGTGGAGGTACCCCTTGGAAATTGTTTTGGGTTGGAACCGTGTTTTGAAATTGTGATTGGTTCCAAGCAAAGTTAGGGTTATTCCTCCAACCTTGATCATATGTGGAGGAAGATGGATCGTTTCTAGGTCTTTGAAATGATGCATTGGTAAGCTCATGACCTTGAAACGGACATTCTTCCGTCAAGTGAGACGGATCAGAACAACAACCACATACAGTTTTGGAGAGTGATATTTGACTTAGGGTGGCGGCTAAATATTTGTTTTCCATAGCGTCAAATTTCTTGTGTAAAGCTGAAATTTCAGCTCTAACTTATATGGAAATATCATTGCCATCCCTAAACGATTGACTCACACCCTCCCACTGTAAAGATTTTTCAGCGAAATCTTCTAGAAATTTCCAGGCTTCCCTATCATCTTTGGTCATAAAATTGCCTTGACACATGGATTCAAGGGTCTGTCTTGTGTAAGGAGTAATGCCCTCATAAATGATTCGGCACAATTCCCATCTCAGGATGCCGTGATGTGGACATTGGACTAACAGATCCTTGAAGCGGTCAAGACATTTTGAAAATGTTTCATTTGGAAGCTGGGTGAATTGATAGATTTCGCTACGGACTCGAGCTGTCATTTGATGTGGGTAGAATTTATTAAGGAATGCTTTGACGAATTCGTCCCAATTTGAAATGGAATGTGCGGTAGTGTTATATAGCCACTTCTCGGCTAAATCGCACAAAGTGAATGGGAGAAGACGAAGACGTAAAGCATCCACAGAAAGCTGTGAAGTACCCATCATTGCGCATACATTTTCAAATTTCGTGATAAACACGTATGCGTCTTCAGACTCGAGACCGTGAAATTTCGGTAGAAGGTTGATGTATTGGGGTTTTATTTGAAAATTTTCCCCGTTGGCTGGTGGTGTGAAAAGACAGGTGGAAAGTAGGCCTCGTGTTGGATAACATCTCTCTTGGAGAGAGATGCGAGGTGGAATCTGCGCACCAACGGATGGCGGCAGGGTAGTGGAAAAGAAGTTCGATGGAGGTGGATCCATCGAAGTGGGTGTGGTGGTGGGTAAAGAAAAGTAAATGTAGAAATACCGACTTTAGGGTCGATCAAAGGAAATGCGGACTAACGGGCACTAGACACCCGTGTCCAGCCTATCTTGCACTAAAAAGGGTTAGTACAAGTGGCAGCGTGAATTTATAATTAAGGGAATGATATGGATGTGGTGTTTGTTTTGAAAAAGATACGGATTTTTGAAAATATGATGCAACAAAACAAATGCAACACACAAAACCCTAAAATCTAGTGGTCACCTAGGTCAAACTCTAGACCGCTCCTAACTGCCAAAAGACAAGTCGCGGGATCAATCCTCCACTGCCTCTTTGTTCCCCTGTGGCCGGATAAGTGCCAGGTAAGTGGGAAGGAACCACCACTACAGTGGGCCTAATTAATAACCACTAGCCTTAGACACACTCGCCTTAGGCACCACAAGAAAACTCGGATAAACAATGGATTACCCACGGCCTTCTCTTGTCCTAATTGAGCGCGACGGTCCTTAGAGTCATCTCTAGATTTCTTTTAATTAATGAGGGTAAATGCGGATGCAAGTTTTGCGATTTTCGGGGCCTAGGAAGGGTAATGAAATCCCCACCTAATTTGGATTTGGTCGTGCCCCTTAAATTTCCGTATTAATATGCAACAACCACAAGAATCAAAACACGCACAAATTTATTTTACTTTTGCGGCGCTGCGATTTATTTGCAAAGAAACCTGCAGTAAAATGTTATTTAGAGCAGATAAGGGGAGAGATAAGAAAGTGAGGGACTTACAGAGCAAAACTGGTGCTGTGAATAGTCACTACAGGCGCGGATCCGCCGCGGATTGAGTGTTCCTGCCGTGGATGGGCGGTGGTTTGTTGGGATCAGTGCACAGAAATTTGTACACAAGCTCCTGTTCACTTACACAGCTCTCTGGAATGCTCAGAAAAATTTTTCTCCAGCTCCAATGATTCCAGATTTTCTCGCAACAAATCGCAACACACGTATTAGTGTTTGCACGAATTTAGATCTAAAAATTATGATGGAATAAATTTTTCAACTCAAATTTCAAAATACGAACTATTAGCGCACTATCCCCGGCAACGGCACCATTTGATTGATGATAATTTCTGTGATTGGATGTAAAAGTATCGAATCAAATAGTCCCCGGCAACGGCGCCATTTGATTGAAAAGAATTCTCGATGTGTAGTATGGAAAATTGTAAAGAAATCACAACCAAAAATTATTTGACCGCAATCAACTACGGTGTCGGATTGTAGTTAGTATGTGAGTGCGGATCGTCCACAGGGAAAGTGTAATCGTTCGTCTTTCGAATTAGATGAGTTGAATCTTTAATGAAAAGAAAACAAAACAATTCAAGATTTATATTTGAAGTTTAAGAATGAGAAAAAACTAGATCTAAGAAAGCATTAAAAGATAGAATCAAGAATTGATCGTTTGTTGATTTTTCCAAACCAAATCTCAAGAATCGAAATAAGGCTCGTAGGAATCGATCGGATCTATAGATGTGATGTAATCTTACAATTACGTATTCTTATCCTTCGATGAATTGATACTAGATCGATGATCATCGATGAGAATTAGGGATTTCTTGTGAAACTAGGGTTTCATCTTATCCCTTGTTCTTTCGTCGATGTCATTCACATTCTAGCCTCTAGTAAATTCAAGAAACGATCGTTGATCCCTAATTTCGAGCGATCACAATCAAGAAAGCATCGCTACGAAACTAGGTCATCGATTCTTGAACTTGCTAGGGTTTACAAAACTCGTAGGACTTAAAAATAGTATTAGAATTTGTTACATCATCATTCTACAATCGTCTCGACTCCTTAACGAGCGGAGTTTTACTCGAACATCACAACAAGAGCAACAATTACAAATTGAGATCTAATCATGATGCAAGAATTAAAAGAAAGCAAGATTAACGAATTTCACCTTTTATTTATATCAACAATTTAGTTACATTCGCTCAAGAACTACAAGAGGAAGAACTTGATCGTCGATTTGGCTTCGCTCGTCTCCGTGGATCGCGGATCGGCTTGGATCACTTGCCCGATTGAAGATCGGCTCGGCTCCTAAAAGGTTGAAGGCTTCTTGCTTGATTTGGTACTCAAGATCTTGGATTTGGAGTGGAATTAGGGTTAGGGTTTCGCACAAGCCTTGTCACTAGACTTGTGGAAGAAGATGAAGAAAGAGGATGATGAGAGAAAACTAACTAATGATTAATGATTTTTGATTAAAGATTGATTCCCTTTTAACCCTAGATCTAGTGCTCTATTTATAGATAACTAACCCTAGATCTAGTTTTTCAAATTCTAACTTTCCCTCCTAAAGTTTGTTGAGGAAATTCAAATTTCCCTCCAAAAGTTAGTTAGGGGAGAAGCTTCTAGATGTGATTAGTTAGGAGGAGCTTCTAGAAGAGGATTAGTTAGGAGCTTAATTAGGATTAGCCTTCTTAATCTCCTTTGCTGATCTGTAGTAGCTTCGAGAGAATTATTGTATTTTACATATCAGAAAGCAATGTGGGACCAGAGCTGGGAATTTTGCACAAAAGTTGGGCGGCTGACGTGGCATAGGAAGCGCGGAACCGCGGCTCAAGCCAGCTCCTGCCGCGGTTCCGCAGCTGACGTGGAGGCTTGGGCCCTGTAGCTTCTGGTGTGGACTTGTATTGACATTTGGGCTTTTCTCTGATGTATAGAAGTTTCTAATTCCTTCTTCAATGTTACCAGATCTGAAAGTATGGAGTTGGTGTAATGTTGATCAGCTCTTTGGTTTTTCTTCCGTATTTTCCTGCACAGACTCAAGACAAGTGTTGCGCAAATACAGAAATGATGCGATGCCATGAAATGCGGTTAATTTCCCATAAAGTGTCGGTTTAAAAGTCTAATACATGCAATCTCATATTTTGTGACAGATTTGCTAATATGTAGAATATGAATGCCGAACACTTCTAAATGTATGCAAATGTTAAGGAAATTGCCGGCTAAAATATACAATATTTTCGACTGATCAAGTATCACAATCGAAATCGAAGTCCAGTGCATCTAAGTGCACAAAAGGCGTATCACTGCACTGCAAGCATATATAAGCTATACAGAGTGCAGTAACCAAATCGTGTGCGTGCATACGCATAAAATCAACTCAAATGTCTAAAACCGTAAAATCACAAGCATGTGAAACCAAAGCATGAAAATGATATCAAGTTCAACACTGTGCAAAGATCGTAAATCCTCAATCATCAAAATCAAATCATGCGAATAAATCACCCAAAACATCGAAATCTATACTGGCGGAATAGTACCGCTCAAGTGCATCCTCTAAGAATCTCGGGCCAACTGTCACGGTCACTAGTGGGACGTCTCGTCGATGATCATGAACTCTGGCCTGCTGGTGTGCATAATAATGACCACTCCTGGGTCAAGGTCTTCACTGTGAATTACCAATCTCTCGGTCCATCGGCTCATCGACCCTGTCAGGTGTGCTAACGGGGATGATCCCATTCTGGCACTTCTCGGGTCATCTCTCGGTCAATCATCGCGACCACTCGTAAGACAGCATATCACTGGCGTCGGCTTCTGGCTCTCTGAATGTACGTGACACATCTGATCCTGGGTGCAAGTATCATTGCAGCAGTGTCCTGGAAGGAATCCTGCTCACGGTCTCTTCTATGTCTCGTCTCTGCCAACTGTCCGGAAGTCATCGTCCTTTCCTATATCTGCATCTTGCTCTGGAACGATTGCATACTCATCGCGACTCCTTCTGGAAGGTAAATCCAAGTACCATGCCTCGGCATGCGCATCGCATCTCTGATGTCGGCGGAGTGGAACGTCATCTCATCTAGATCTGGTACGAACATCTTACTTCACTTTTCTCTAATGTCGTCTGCTTTGGACTCGTCTCGTCGCGGCTGCATGGACTGAGCTCCAACGGCTATCCTCGTATCGGGAGTCTCCCAAGAAATGCATCCCACCACCTAGCATCCGAATTAAGTCGAGCCATCCGATCGAGTCGTCAAAACCTCATAATCCCCCAAGAGTTCAACATCTTGGGCACAGTTTAATAGTATCGAGTACATACCACAGCATCTGTGGTCCAGCCGTAGAAGGGCAAACCCAAGCCTCACTAATGGCGCCGTGGAACTGCCGCAAACCCTAAGGTTCAAAGGCTTTCACACGGTCATTAAGTCGAGTTAGGGTCTCATTCTTTTAGAGGGACCATAGAATTGCCTGCATGTCTTTCCGACTACTTTAAACTTAGAATAATAGGTTTCTGACATTCGATCGTCTCGGTCGACTCTCAACGTCTCCGCGTGAAGTCGTCTCTTGCTGGAATCAATCTATCTGATGACCTCTCATCGGTTAGGCGAACTAACCACATGTCCTAGTCATTCATCCTCGGGTGACTAGCGACCTTCTATCATCTCTTAGTACAACTTGTACTGCAATAGCTCCAACATATGGGGCGATATCTCGTCGCTCGCAGCAACAACTGGCTCACTCGTCTGCACGCTGAACAGTGCCTCAATCATTATGAGTAAGAAATACACCAACGGTCATCAAAACCTGGCTGGCCTCTATCATTGGCTTAATCCTCTAGTGTCGATCAGTACATTCGAGTAACCTCATAACGGCGATCCGCCAAACGCTCGTAGCGCGGAAACATAGTAAAAAGACACATCTCCGCAATCGTGTGTCGCCGGAATCATGCCCTGGTCAGTCCTCGTTCTTGACGAGCTCATGCTGACAGCAACTCTAGCCGTAGCTCTCCCTGCCCGTAATCGTGGCAGCAAAACCATAACTGGTACTGATGAGGCTAGATCGGAATGAATGTAATACTGAGCAAAGAAATGTACATCCTAAGGCTTCTTAAGTGGAGTAGCGTATCGTAAATATGCCGCGGAACATACCCACGGTACGTCACTCTACTTTAGTCACCTATTCCATCAACCAAGGGTCATCCTACGCTACGAAGGTAAAACCTAACGCTCTGATACCAACTTTGTCACGTCCCGAAAGTACGGAATATGACCGGCACTTAAACTACGAACGTCTCAAGGCGTACGTATTCTAAGTAAGCCGAAAACCCAGAAATCCAAACCAAGAAAAATAGTAGAGTGTAGGAAAACCAATTTAAATCAAGAAGTTTTAATAGCATAAGCCGAATTATGCGTTTTATAAAAACATCAAATATTTCCTGAAAATTTCGGCAGAGTCTCCTTTGTAAATACAGGCCCCCAAACGGGATACGGCATGAATAGTATACGAAATCAAATAAGGCATCCCCAAGCGGGAGCTAGCTCTTCGTCAAACGACGGCCACAACCACACAAACAATATAATATACAACGCCGAAAGGCGAGGATCACAACAGAAAAGGAAACTCAAACAGCATGAAATCCGTATAAATACAACGCGCGACTCTAAGGTCGATAAAATAAACGACACTGGTCTCTATCTGAGATAAATACAAGTTTGGTTGATGGAACTTCTAGATACAACTGAATAATAATATACAATGTATAATGATGGGTACGATACAAATAAACCCACCTACTAGCAAGTCACCCGAACGAAACTGTACCCGCAAAGCCGTAAAGAAACCAGTATGGTGAAACCTGCAAGAAACTGGGGCACAACGGGGGTGAGTTGCCAACTCGTGAATAGAAAAACATCTACGAATAGAAATCGCATGCATGACGCAATCCTAGTTCATACGATCAATATATATAATCATCAAATAAAACCAGCAGTCTATAACAATGACTAGGGTAAATATCTAACCCGAGTATAATCTCATGTGCCCGTGTCAGTGCCTCAGGTAGCAATATATCATGAATGTGGTATGAATGCATGAAAACAGATTACATCTAAATGAAGAAACTGTTTTCATAATTTAGTGAGATTTCCTTTGTAATTTTTTTAAATAAGATATCATAAATGAAATCAGCAACAACAGTGTCTAGCATCGACACAAAACATAAACCTCAAAGTCTCGAAATCTCAATGTCTCAATCTCAATATATAGGGCGCCGTCAGTCTAGACCGGCCCTTACCATTCATCTCAAGACCACGACGGTATCCTCCGGATATCCGACGCGTCGGGTAATATCACCGGTCGGTAGTTCTCCTCTGCCGAGCTCAACGTCAACAACACATTCCTCTTGCCCCGGGGTACCGCACCGGGCCCACCATGTACCCGAAACGGTTCCTCCACTCCTCGAATCGGGTCTCGAAATCCATCAGCAAACTCATGGTGGACGACTCATACATCATGGGAAAACCGCACTTTTTATTTTAAAAGAGAGAAAAGGTTTATTTATGTTTTTGCGGTTTTCCTCCAAATCCAGAAAATCTCATGGAATCCGAATCCAAAACCTCAATAACACGTAAAATAGTGAATATATGCATGAGAATCCATGAATGCGGCATAACAATGAATAACAGTATGCATGAAGTAGCAGGTAATAACTACAATGTCTAAACTATTAGCTAACAGGCTATGTCAAGCAATAATATTTTCTAAGGTGTACGTGACATGGCAATTACCGATGAAGATGTGTGTGAGCCGGCAAGTAAGTGTACGTGGTACATACGCATCATCGGTAATGGTGCTGGTGTCCTGACAGCATGATATCAATAATGGAGTATGAAACATAATATAAGCATGCGATGCGAAGCGAACCACAATAACAAGCGGGAGCTGAATACTAGACGCAACTGTAACTAACCTACATTAATCTAATATAAGCCCTACAAATGGTGCCTTTTGAAATAACACAAATCATGGGGTTTTGAAAATAGGGGCTACGGTGTTTTTATGAAAAGATACGTCTTTTGAAATATCCGTAGGATCCCTTGGGCTGTCTTTTAAAATACCCACGATTCGTTAGTTTTTGAAATAGGTAAGAATCGAATCTAATCTAACAACTAAACTAAACTAAAGGTCTAAGCTAACCAGCTGGACTACAGGTAAGGAAACTGCCTAACATCTGAGCCGATCCATATACATACCTGTATATATATTAGTCGGTGATCCCGCCTCAATAATTTCATATCCGATACCATAACTACAATCAGACATCCCAAGTCAAGAGTGCGGATCAATCATCAAGATATAGCTCGTACGTAAATCCGTCGTACGGCATCCCCAAATCTGGGTACGGGTCAATATCATATTCCTCACACCATTCCTCTGGTATCCTCTTTATTCAAGATCATAGTCTAGGGTACTGATCTACGTCTAGTACGATACTAATATCACCTAAGTATGCATGCACGTGTGTGAAAACTACATCAAAGGACCCGCTAAAACATCAGGTCGTATATCAAATACGAACCCTGTCATATCACCGATCTCACGGCCTCAAATCGAATCTCATCGACTCATCTCAAATCCCAAGTACTATCCTCAAATCCAGTATACGAACACATAGTCCCATACCCATGTGAACACGTAAATATATAATCCCAGATACGCACATGTAAAAGAAAGGATGTATGCAAGTATGTGCGTGTGTGTGTATTGGTGCAACCCTACTCTAGGGTTTCGCAACTACACTAAACCAATCACTATACACCCAAAAGTCCAACTTTATCATCAATAATCTCAACAATATAATCAGTATATATGTATGTATACGTATTCGTATATATCACCACGAACTGCGGGGGTGCTATACGCCATCCACCCGACTTCTCCCCGTAGATATAAATCTACTCACCTTGTCCTTGCTCGCCGGTGCCGACGTCGCCATGCGCTTGCTTATCGTCTCAAAGTCCACATGGGGTACCTGCATATCATAACGCACCGTATCGCATTAAAATCCGACTCATGACCAAAACTACACACGAATCCTACATAGGTCAAAACCTATGGTTTGCTTTCACAAATCAACTCAAAAGCCCTCGACATCGGCGTACAAATGTCGATTGATCAAGAAAAACACTAAACATACCAATCATGGTTTCACAAATCACTAATTATTATATGAAATAGGCTAAAATTTACAAAAACCCCAAACTCACTTTAAAAGCTATTTTTCCGAAAACCTAGCAAGCAAAATTTTACCGTTTGTACAAAACTTGATGTTTTAACAATTCTAATGGCAATAATACTTATTAACATCTTAAATAAGTCATAAAAACAATTTCCACAATTTAATCTCACAAAATTTCGTTAACCCCAAAATTCTAGTTTACAATATACAAAATTTTAACAATTTTATAGCAAAAATGCACAAACAACAATTTAGCTTGGATTTTCATGAACTAAAGTATTAAACTACAACTTAAAATTTTAATAATGTTATGAATAACCTAATTAGATTTTTCTCTTAATTATTATCATAGTTTAAAAAAAACCTAGTTTGCTAAAAGGATCATAATTTGGGCAAATTAATTGTAACAATTAACCCATTAGCTACTAGATCGGGTTTTGCATGTCTTAAGAGGTTCAACTACACATTACAACCTTCAACAAGTGATTAAAACCCTAATTCTAAACTCAAACCCCTATCTTTCAATTTCAAACTTGAAATTGAAACCATAAAATTATCTAAACAAGTTAGCTTAAGGCATTAAACCAACAATTTACATATTGGGCTAAGATTTATACCTCACATTTGTAGATCTAGCTTGCAAATCTAGCCTCCCAAAATGGCCTCCATGCTCTAAGATCCAAGATAGATAGGTCAAGGAAGATGGGATAAGCTTTAATTTGGAGTTTGTGAGGCTTGATTTTGATTTTTGATTGATTTTTTATGGATTTTTGATGTGGGAATGAATTGGGAAAATTTGGGACAGCAACTAGGGAATTTTCGGCTGCAAAAATTTGAGGGGGGAGAGAGAGTATGGTGTGAGTGGGTGAGTGTGAAAGCAATCTCAAATGTTATACCTTTTAACTTATTACATTAATTTATTAATTTTCCTATTCTATTAATTTTAGAAGTGAAAGTGAGATGTGAAATTTGTGGAGAAAGAGGGGGGGCTGTAACCTAGGTCGGCAACAAGTGAGGGAGAGAGAAGGTGAGATATATGTGTGTTTGTATAAGTCAAAGTTCCCCATTCTTTAATTAAAACACCATGCCTTCTTATTCTATTCATTCTCTTTTCTTTCTTTCATTTTTTTTAGAGAGGGCTGCTGGAAAGTGGTGGTGGGGCCGGCCATGTGAGTGGGTGAGAAGAGAGGGTGTGTGTGTGGAGCAATGAACACCAAACACCAATACAATATGCACCAAAACCCTTTTATTTTCACAAAATAAGCTTTTTTTCTTCAATATTTTCTAAACCGTTTTGGCAAACGATTTCGTTTCAAAAACCACATGATAAAATTTTATTTAATGTTTTATGTTGCACAAAATTTGTTTCAACTCATTACAATTTGTAATTTTCCCTAATTAAATGTATTAGTGACGGCCTAAAATAATAATAAAATAATTTTTTTTTCAGAAAATTTGAAATTTCATCAGTGGCTCAATAAACACCAAATACTAGCAATTACATAGCTAGAATATGTATATTTAATATTTATAATAAGATATTTGCATTTTGACTTTTTACAGAAAACCCCCTTATTTTACCGATTTTTCGAAATTTCACCGAAAGGATTTTCAAAACGTTACACTAGGTCATATCAATGCGACCCGACTAGCTAAGTTACATTTAGATGCATATTTAAATCTGTTTGAATTTACATCTTGTGAAACTTGCTGGTCATGTCACATTGATAAGATGACCATAGCTCTGTTTATTGGAAACAGAGAAAGAGTTAATGAACTCTTGAGATTGATACATGCTGATCTATGAAGGTCCCCTGTCTACACATGCTAAGACCGGTTCTTTGTACTTCATTACATTCTCTGATGATCTCTCATGATTCAGACATATGTTCCTGTTGAAACACAAGTCCAAAGCTTTTGAGATATTCACAGAATATAAGTTAGAAGTAGAGAACAGAAAACGGGTATAAGTATTATGTCCTTTGATGAGATAAGGGAGGAGAATACTTGAGCACGGAATTCCTGGACTATTCTAAAGGAGAATGATATTCTCTCTCAGCATTACTCTTCCGTATACACCACAGCACGTCGGTGTATCGGGGCGGAGCAATAGCACACTATGTGATATGGTGTGCTCTATGATGAATACTACTGAGTTTCCTATTTCCTTTTGGGTGTTACGCGCTTGAGAAGCTGCATACCTATTGAATAGGGTTCAAATCAAATCAGTTACCTACCACTTAATATGTGATATGGAAAGGGAAGAGCCCATATCTTAAGTTTGTTAAGATTTGGGGTTGTCCGGACTATGTCTAAAAGCAAAATCCGGACAAGCTCGAGGCAAGGTCTGTTATGTATAACTGGAAAGGTTCCAGCTATACAAACTGCAGCTGATGATTTGGTAGAACCAAAGGATTCAATAGTTTCCAACGAACCTCAGCCTCTCCGCCGATCTAGTAGGGTTCCTCACCCATCTGAGAGATACTTCGGTTTCTCTATGACAGTGGGAGCGAGGATTGCATCATGAGATGATGACCCAACTAGTTTCGAGCAGGCTATCAGGAGTGGGACGCTGTAAGAATGGCTGGATGCTTATGGATCTGAGATAGAATCCTAATACAACAACAAAGTTTGGACTTTGGTTGCTTTATCTGAATGGTTAAATCCGCATAAGGAGAAAGTATATCTTGAGAAGATTACTTGGTGTACATGGAAATGTTGAGGCTTTCAAAGCTACGCTTAAGTCCATCTAGATCCTACTTGCCACGGCTACAAACCATGACTACGATATCTGTCGGTTGGGTGTCATGACTACTTTTCTAAATGTTGATTTGGAAGAGAGCGTCAATAAGTACACTGCCAGAGGGCTTCGTAGAAAGTGGGAGCAGCAGAAACGTGTGGAAGTTGTTTTATGTGATAAAACAGGCATCGCGGAGTTGGAACATCAGTTTTGATGCGGTAGTCAAAGAGTTTGACTTCATCAAAATGGTAGATGAACCTTGTATATACAAAAAGGTAGTAGAGAGTATGGTGGTGATCCTCGTAGAGTACGTGGATGACATACTCTTGATAGGGAAGGAGTTTCCTATGCTACGCTCGGTCAATCTCCGCTTATCACAAGGATTCTCCATATAGGATCATTGTGATACCTCCTGGATTTTGGATCTATGAGATAGATCTAATTGGATGTTAGGATACTCACTAGTTGTAGTGAGATGGTATCAATCGATCCCGGGGAGAATCACTGGAAAGGTTCCAAGGTGATAAGGACGACTGAATGTCAGTCGCAGGCATTGTCTTTACACTCAGTGGAGGGACGGTATGTTGGAAGAGTTTCAAGCTAGGTACCGTGACTTACTAGAAGATTAAAGGCAAGATACATCGTTACCAAGGATACTACCAAAGAGGCAGTCTGGATATATATAAGTTCGTGAGATGAACTTCGTTCCTACCATTTTGTGACAATGGAGTTATGGCTTTAGCCAAGGAACCCCCATGCCATCTGAAATCCAGATATAATTATTAGGCAGTATCACCTGATCATGGAGATGGTTGATCTTCAGGGAGATCAAGGTTAGGAGAGTAGACACAGAGGACAACAGCGCGGATCCACTCACAAAGGCCTTTTTTCCCAGTAGAGACTTTTATAGGATGGTTGAGTATGAGATACTTCAACCGCAGCTAATTGTTGGGTATGTGATACCACAATAGATGGCCCTAGTGCAAGTGGGAGATTGTTAGTTATATGTATGCCCTAGAGGCCATTACTATACATATGATGTATATTGTAGTGGATGCTTGGACATATATAGGCAGGACTTTCTTGCTCGACATGATAGTACGCTATCTGCTTGCTCTTTATCTTGACATGTACTCTAATTGTCTCTATGTTACATGTTGATAAAGCCCTTAGGATATGTACTCGACTACTGGGACTATGATGAGATCATACTTGTGGGGCCACGGTAGTCGACGAGTACATCCTATAACTGTTCCTAGTCGAGGGTGTATCGAGACAGGGCATCGATACACCAGAGTAGACTAGCGTATACGCATCTTGACCCATATGATTGGTGATGGATGGTCCCATATCAATCGGTGTTTGACATCAAGGATGGTGTACGGGTGCTCAGTGGAGACTGGGTACACTGGACGGACTCACCGAGAACTCCCATATGGTATTATACCTCACGTCAGAGGGCAGTTCTCCGGTGACACTGGTACAGAGTAGTCTGTTGACCCGAGATCGTCATAGAGTCTTGTATGATTCCCACTGTGCTTTGATTTCCATCATACCACGTCCAAGAGGGCATGCAAAAAGTTGGCTTTTGGGTACAGTCCCGAATCACATAGAGGCAATGAGCGATAGGAGGGGATTCGTCTCTCCCGGTATAGGGAGTTGCTGTTGCGCCGTGTTCGATTAGCTATAACTGGAAATCCCTGGCCAGGGTTGCTGAGATTTACTGGTAAGTGTTATCAGTAGTTTCTCGAAATGTTATAGACCTCCTATCGACACGCTTATCTGTTGGAGATAGTGCCCTCATAATCAATTATTAGATCACAGGTACGTGATTGCAATGATTGCGGAGGACCTATACCGGTAGGACAGTCTTACTCAAGATGATAGTATGCTATCTGGTTTGCCTTTATCAGTCGTGTACATGATCAGGTGACTGATTACATGTTACACTTTGATAGAGCCCTTAGGATCTTGCTTTACCACCAACAGTATGATGGCGATCATATACGTGAGAGTTGGGTGGTTTATACGCATATCCTTAATTGTGGTCCCTAGTCGTGGGAGTTTCGAGACAGGGCATCGATACTCCGGAGTAGACTAGTGTGTACAGTCGAGACCCCGACGAGGGGCGGTGGCCGGTCTCACAAGCCACTGGTGTCAGTTGGATCACCTAAGATGTATACAGGTGCTCATTGGGTTATAAGTACACCGGACAGGACTCGCCGGGAACCTGCTAGTTGGTATTATACATATCGTCAGATAGCAGTTCCCTGGTGACATGTGTACAGGTTAGTTCATCGACCTGAGGTCGTCATTTGTCTCGTGTGAGTTCCCACTGTGCTTTGATTTCTACCCTACCACGGCTCAAAGGAGTCGTGCAAACAGATAGCTTTTGGGTACAGTCCCGAGCCATATGGAGGCACGTGAGCGGATCGGCAGGGGATTCGTCTCTCCCGGTATTGGGGGCGAGGTCGTGCTGTGTCTAGGAGAGCCATTACACAAAGTCCATGGCCATGGCAGGAGATTTACTGGTAGGTACTCCAGTAGTATCTCAGGGTGTGATTGGGCTTCACTCCGACACGACTTATACTGCTATTGGGGGTCTGACGTTACTAGCCCCCTAGGCAGATATGCGATACTCATAGACGAACGAACCGGACTGTATATACATTGTCACTGTTAGGCTCAGTAGGGTTTTCCGGATGAGTTCGCTCATCGGCATCCCTTGAGGTCAGTCCATGGGCAGCCGTTACGCATTGCTAGTGCCGCTGACGGTTTGTGGTTAAACCCACTGCCAGGGTACTGACGAGTCATTAGAGTCCCCCACAGAAAGTTTCCCAAGTTCGGGCGAAACGTTGTAGAGGCCGTATGGTTTTATGGCAGGGTTCGGAAAATGCACGTGCATTTACGCACGTGTCGGTTTTTGGACAGATGATACTCGTGGGCTTTGGTTTAAGCCGGATCCGAGTATTATATTGAGTAGGTATAATATCTTTGTCTCAGTTGCATTTGTATTCGGTCGTAATACAAATGCGGGTATATTTATACAGTTTCGGGGTTATCCTGAAAGTCGTTTCAGGATGACTTTTGGAAGTTGCCAGTTTCCAGTTTTCTATCAGCCGTCTTTTAACATTCGGTTAAAGACGGATTTATCTTTTCTTGGATAAGGGTGAGTCATCATTCTAGAAGCTTCTAGAAGTGATGATGAGGCTAGTGAGTCATTAGTGCATTAATGGTGTCATTAATGCAATGGTGACTAAGGGTTTAGATTCAATGTATCTTAATGAGTCATTGTTATTCATTTATGAGAATGATATGCTTCTTGTTTATTGTCACCCCCCTTGATTGCTCCTACCCTCACCTCCCTCCTTGAATAAAAGTGGCCGGCCCCCTCTCCACTTCACTTCATTCATGAGAGAAAATTATGGTTGCTAAAAAGAAAAGAATAAAGTTTTGGATGCATGGAAATTTCATAGTTCATTTCTTGTTCCATTTCATTTCCATCGGCAACTTCATTTACCGATCGTCCACGGACTTGGACGAAGTGAGACAAAATCATCTACTCATTCTCTACATCATTCTTGGTCGTCTCTTTTAGCAAACTTGACGATCGAGTTGCCTCAAGTCAGAGGCGGGAGCCCGTTTAAAGAATCGTCGACGTGGTGCCACCTCGACGAGGATATCGGAGATCGACGAGATCGGAGCAGCCGCAACGGAGCGTGGGATGATGGTTGAAGAACGAAGGACTCGGATCGTTCGGTATAACCTTTCTACACTCTTTAAAGTTTGTTAGTTTAGCAATAATGGAAGATCCGGGTTAAAGTATACGATAGCGCCAGTTAAAAAGTTTTTGTTCCGCATTTGGCGTCTGTAGACGGCCGGGGCGCTAGCGTAGACTTACAGTGGTATCAGAGCCTCACCATTTTGCTATACTAACTTGTGCTAACACGTTTAAAATATCGATCGAACCGGAAATCAAAAATCACATTTTTTCAATTTGACAGTTTCTGTTGATTTTAAATGGTGTCCTAAAATTTTTCTACACTTCTCAGAAAACCGTGCAGGGCTTTATAAGAACGACGACAAAATTTGGGCTCGTGACCCCACCAGACCGCCGCGGAAACGCGGCCAAACCCATGGTTTGGCCGCGCATCCGCGGCCACATGGTGAGATCATGCTCCCAAATTTTGTCAGTGGGTTCTTCTCTGGAATTTGTGGTTTTTGGTAAATATCGTTTTGGCCCAGATTTTGTTACTGTTCACCAGTAAGTCGTGGGGCCCACTTTTTGATATTTGGTCGATCGAAATTTGAACACGTTAGTTTACAGTGCTTACATTATATCTCCGACTGGGAATGTCATTTGATCGGTAAACCGCGTCTGATTGCTATAGTTCTTTTAGACGGGTTTGCGAACGTGACATTCGCGTTGATGTTCTGTGTTGTGCTGTGATGTTGCGGTTTTGTCGTGGTGGATAGCAGTGTGCAATGGTAGTACAGTTTGAGTTTATTTGTACATTTGATATTGCGGGGCGAGCGTCCAACATATGGACTGCCGTCACTGACTGTTGTATAATATTCTTTTGGGGCATGACCAGGTTGCGGTCGATGTACCTATTGTACTATTTTTCATTACTGTACTAGGTTTTGCCCGGAGACGGAGTGCACGGATAGCCGGGTTCTGAGGAGCAACGGGTCCGCATCTCATGGCTTTGAGAGGCAGAGGGGCCCCACTCTAGAATTGGCAGACTATTCGCCGCACTCGTAGGGGGTACAGGTTTACCCAAGGAGGGGTGCCCAAGATTACCGGATTCCGTGGAGTGTTGGGTGGTCCATTCACTATGCTGTAGGGGGCTGCCTCGCTTCAGGTTTTGGCGGGTAACTTGCCGCACCCGTAGGGGTCTAGGTTTCATTGCACAGGCTATCCACACGATAGGGGAACGTCGAGTTTCAGCAGCGGCTCTGTGAAACTCGGGGATCCCTGATTATCTGTATTGTTCTGTGATGCTTATTACTTTTCTGTAATGTTGCATACTATCACGCCTGGAGCAATTATTGTATATTGGTTTATATACTATTAGATGTTGTATATGTTTTACACCCGCGCTAGTCCAGTCCCCGCTCTGTCGTTAGTTAAGTAACCTAACGAGTGATGACGGGACCCAGTGACGAATGCGGATGGCATATACGTACATTTTATTTTCGTTCTTTTCTGGTGTGATTAATTGATGGGACTGCGTTGATTCTGATCAACGCAAAGTAAAACAAACCTGTATACAGTTGTTGGAACAAATTTAAAAAGTGTTATTGCAAAGACGTTTTCTTTTGTTATGCATAGCGGTATTCAGTGGAATATCCTGCACCTCTTTCGACGGGGCAAGGGCCGATATCCCTTCACCGGGACCGACCCCTTGGACAGAAGTTTGCGTCAGGGTAATAACTTCAGTATAGTCGATTACAAGTTGCTTTGCATAGCGGTATTCAGTGGAATATCCTGTACCTCATTCCACGAGGAAAGAGCCGAGATCCCTTTACCGGGAGTGACCTCTTTAGCAAAAGGTTTTCGCCGCTATATTTTAAAAAGCTATCAGGTTCCTTCAGCGATATCAAGTTCACTACGTTAAAGGTTTTTCGCCAAAAACCAGCCGTAGCCCTCCGTCACTTCTTTTGGGTATTCAGTAGTATTCAAGCTATGTATTTTGACCAACGCCAAGGTATAGTGTTTGGTAGCTGCTGGGTATTCAATTGTTGCATAGATAGATGAGTTAGTTTGGGACAGCCGTTCTGCCATTTTGACCTAACGCCAAGGGCATGTGCGGGTGGGTCCAAATTAACAAGATAGTGATGGGTAGAACTTGGCATGCGACTTATGACATTTTGACCTAACGCCAAGGTTATAAGAGCATGGGGCAAAAACTATATCGGGAGTTTCTAAAGAAACTGAAACTTGCCAAGTATGCGCATACCTTCTGGAGTATGAGTAACGTGGATGCATTCCATCACGTTATCATGCGATGAGAGTTGGATCCCGATTCCCACTGATGAGCTGGTTTACTCTTCGGGTGATCCCGATTGATTCTTCTTTAGGTTTGGAGGAGAATTTGACAGGACAGTGGGAGGTTTCCGGATTAGATAAAGTGATGACCATTCTGATCTAGGTTAGAGTGCACGCAGAGTGTTTCTTTTCTCTCTCTCTTTGGCAGCGACCTTTGACCGACCCTAGACTATGACTCAGTGACCAGGTTGATCGAACCTTCTTAACATACTGGCTTTTGGATTGTCTGAGTTGCATACGTCATTGCCACTCCTTCTTTTACCCTTTGAATTTCTCAGAACACCCGTATTACTACGGATATCCACTTCCATTGGATAGATCCATCGTATGGTTATATACGAACTCGAAGGGACTTCTTCGAGGATGGATCCAGGTTCAGGAGAAATAGAATTGGTTTATTCAGTTTTCTTTTATTATCACCTTCTCTCAGGTTGCGAGAGCTCCTTGGTTTAGGAGAGTACACCTATTACGCTTATTGGATAGTCTTATTCCAAACCATAGGCTGGTGCCGAAAGGTAGGGAATGAAGAAAACCAATTAGCCTAAGTAGGGTGTGCAGAAGGTAATATATAAAGACAAAATAAAGGGATTAGTGTCACGCCCCGCTTCCCAAAATACGGGATACGAAGGGTAGACAAGGCCAGCCATGCTCCTACGGTCAAGGAAATGTCCTGCCGTAGTCACACTTCGGCTTCTAGTTTATCATGGTAAACTGTAAACGATGCGCAGGTAATGAGAAATGCAGTAACTGAAGGAAACAATATAAAGACTGACCTGAAGTGGAACAAATGAATGTAAATCGGGAAAGCAAGTCAAGAAGTCTGTGATGCACGTCTAGATCTGGTCCAAGCTAAATCTTCTCCTCACACTGAGCATGCATACTCAGGTCGTCAGAGCGACACAATAGTAATATAATGTATATAATCAAGTAACAGTTCTAACAGTGGTGAAGGATATGAATAACAGTAAATCAATAACAGCATGAATATAAATGAGCAGGGATAAATGCAGCGGAGCAGTAAAACAGTATAACGATGTGTCATGTATGTCAACACAGTATATAAGTAATGTAAATGATAGTAACCCTATCAGTCTCTAAGTCTCACTGCACAGGTCAATAAGCCTATCGTCAGTCCAAGTGTGAGAGTCAACCACTCGCGAGTGTCCTCCACCCAAGGGTAGAACCCAAGGGCAAGGGACCACGGGCCCAACATGTAACGAATGTATCACGGTGTATATAGCACATACCCTGTAAATCTCCATATAACTCCCTAAATATATAAGCCGGCATGGGACTCCCGAGATTCTGTTGAACTCACACTTAAACTACCCCACACCCCGTGGTCTACATCAAACGCTAACCATCACCCTAAATACTAATCGATCCGTGACAAGTCTGCGCGAGAACTGGAGGCAGGACCTCCATCAAGCACGTCCCGACTAATACCTAAGATAAATGGCAGTGTCGGATGCCCTATCTGTGACATCCGTGCAAGCGCTTCCATAAGTGTCCCATACCACTTATAGTCACACGTACACGCATCCCACAGACGTCGACAATGCAGTAGAAATATAGGGTCACTGATTGTGCACAAGTACGTATCACTTTCACTTAATCACGGATACACGAACAATGACGTACTTGCCACAATCATCGCTAGAAAACTAACACTGGGTAAATGCACGATCTCACTAGGTAATCACTACAATGATATAGGTATGATATGATGCATGAACAGTATAAGAAGCACATTAAGGTATCATAAAAACAACAGTCTAGCACTTGCACGATTTATCATGAAACATAGGTATATAATTTAGCGAAATGATAAACAGGTGGTAATTAATATGTTCAGTTAGCTATCCATCTAATTTGGTTTCGAGCCAAACGGGTTTCAGGATCATTAGTTATAACTGTTTCATTTTAAGCGCACGCGGCTGGAAATCCGGTTTCAGAATCAGGAATCCATTTCGCAATGCATTTTAACCCCAGTTGGGATCATAATTTAGCGACGCTACAGTTGTATGAATTCTAGGGTTTTCAGTAAAGTTTTCAACGCAATAAACGGATCTTCAATCGCGTCTGTACGTTAGGAGTTACCATCTGTTTAATATTAACATGTCAATTCTGATTCTGCTGGGACTGTTATGTGTCCCGATCTTCTAAATTACAATTTAAATATCAAACGGTTACGAAACAGATTGAAATCAATTGTGTTGTCTAGCTAACCGAGTTATCTACAATAAGCAGCGGAGTTCCGCAGCCTACAAGTTAAGGAAATCCTATGGTATCCAGTATGGAACAGCACGCAAAGACTGGAGTCACTCTGGACTGCAGTCCAGAGTCGCACTCCGATCCGAATATCATCACAGGTTAAGTACAGGATTGTCTGGAAACTAGTATAGGGTTAAAGTTCATCGAGTAGGCTTCGATTTGAGCCCTCGAACGCACCATTCTAATATGTATATGATTTATGGTGAATTTAACGGTTTTCAGGTGCAACATAATTTCAGGTTTGCAATTAAACTTGGGGGTGGTCGTTTTAATCTTTAACGGTCGTATTTTCTAATGAAACTTGCACAAGGTATTCATCATATCCAGGGCCACAGCATTATATCTAGTTCCGTCAAATTGTATAATAATTTTCTAAGCGAACAAGTATCGAACAGATACAGCACATAATAGTTTTAAACTCGTAACTTTATAATCTAGGCATTTAACAATTATAACTTAAGTAAAATAGCATGTAAGCAAGTAAAAACTTGCCTGGAGACTTCTTGGTGATGCCCGACAATGATAACGGCACGAACGCGCGATGAATGACGCGTGCAAGGTTCGCGGTCTTGGCTCGTGCTGGGCTCTTGGATTTTGCAGTTCGGTGGGTATGACGGCGATGATTGCGATGAAACGTCGACGACAGCGACAGCACGGGGCAGCGACGGGTGGCCGACGAGGGGAGGCTTAGGCTGAAATGAGGAGAGAGAGGTTTTGGAGATATATAGAGAAAGGTTGATAAAAAGAGTGAAGAGGGATCTTGAGAGAGAGAGAGAATGAGAAAGACAGTGAGTGAGAGAGAGGGTTAGAGAGAGAGACAGAGAGAGAGAGTGTGTTAGGCAGAGAGAGGGAGAAGGGATTAGAGCGGGGGAGAGAGACACAGAGAGAGGGGAGACTCAGGGAGGGAGAGAGGGAGTGAGAACAGAGAGAGAGGGGTGGAGTTAGAGACAGAATGAGAGAAAGCAGAGGAGAAGGAGGGGGTTCTCGGCGTAGGTTGATAAAGAGGAGGTGTTGATGGTTGGGTGTGGTCGGAGGTGGTGAAACGACGACGTGGAGGAGGTCGGCGGGGCTTTGAGTGGAGCTCGGCTCGAGGAGTCGTAGTGGGGAGCTCGGGCAGGGGTTGTAGGAGTTGTAGGTGGTGGCGGAGTCTCGAGTTGGGGTGCGATGAGAGCAGTGACGGTGGTAGACGGAGGTCAAGGCGGGCCGGCGGGTTTTGTGAGGAGAAGGGAGGTCGAGGAGAGAGAGATCCGGGGCGGTTAGTGGGTTCGAGGGAGGGAGGAAGAAGGAAAGGAGGGGAGCGAGTGATTGAAGGTGTAGTGTAGAGGGGAGAGGGTCGTGGGGGTGAAACGTGCGCGTCGTGGGTAACGCTCGCGCGAGCGCGGGCGACGGCGGAGGCGAGGAGCGTGCGCGGAAGGTGGGGAAGTAGCCGTTGGAGAAATTTAGAGGAGATGAACAGTGGGGGAAAAACGGGTGCGAGTTAGAGGCTGGGAAGTGGGGGAAGTGGGCTAAGGAAAAATAGAGTTGGGCCGGGCCAAGCTTCGCAAGGAAGGAATTCCCTGAGGAAAATTTTGTGGGCTGCAGGAAAGGCTATTGGGCTGAAAAATAAGGAATTTAAGAAGAAAGTGGGCTGAGGAAAATAGAGTGGGGCCGGGCCGATAGAATAAAAGTTAAATAGAGAAGTTAAGGTAATTGAAGAGGAGGTTAAACAAAAATGAATGGACTGGGCTGAATAATAAAAATATTAGGAAAGAAAATTTTAGTTAGGTTTAAGGTATGTAAAAATAAAATAGATAACATTGTAAAATAAAATAGATAACATTATAAAATAAAATAGATAAAATTATAAAGTAACAAAATACAGATTCTGGGTATAAAAAGAGCTGGGTATTACAATTAGAAAGAGGGCAAAGTAAATTGCGACTGATATCATTCACGACCAAAACCGCGTACTTCATCGCCACTCCTATTTCACCTTTAAAAGAATAAGGTATTATTCAGTTGTCTTTTATCATCACCTTCTCTCGAGATACGAGTACTCCTTGGTTTAGGAGGGTACACCTATTATGCTTACTGGATAGTCTTCTTCAAAACCATAGGCTGGTGCCGAACGGTAGGGAAGGAAGAAAACCATTTAGCCTAACGATGGTGTACAGAAGGTAATGACTAAAGACAAATAAAGGGATTTGGAGAGATGGCAATAAAATATACGGTTGAAGTCATGAATTGGATTATGGAAGAGGCATTACTATGAATACCAGGATACCCCTACGAAACATTTTCATGTTTCAGTGCATTGTTAAAGAAAAATTGTTTTCCCGATTAGACACTTACTCCAAGGGTATGTATTTACCAGGTTTCATTCTCATATCAATATGGTTTTACAGATGATGAGTGGGAGTAAGATATTGGGAATTAGGTGATCATCCTCATTATATCGGAATTCGTTGTAATTGGTGATATTTGAGGAAATCGCCAGGGTACAGTTTTCAACCTACAACGCACAGGTTATGAGTTGTTTAACTCAGCGGACTTATACAGAGTATTGTATGTTGTCCAGTGTCCATCAGGACAAAGGGGTAGGTCCTCGTACTATGTTCTGTTTACTTATAACTTCTCTATTATTTAGACAAGTGTTTCGTAGAAATACAACGTCTAAGTTTTGAGAAGTTGTGGGTATAAGAATAAAGTAGAGAACCAGGTATCACAAGTATCGGGATTCTTCAAAGAGATCGAAGATGTAGATTCTTGTGATTGGTATTCAGATGATAGTGATGGTTTTGAGAAACGAGTTTTCTCTTTCAGGTTACTCATAATTGGATGGATTCCTAAGTTGAGTAATGCTGATTAGCCTCTTTCCATTAAGTTGATATGCACTGGAGACAGCTGCATGATTTGAATCTGGTTCCAATTAAATTAGTGCCAAAGTTTCTATATTGGATATAGAATAGTTCGTACCTTAAAAGATGTTAAGGTACGGGGAGTTGTCCAGCTTATGCTTAAAACCAGACTCTGGATAACTCAGGGCACGTTTCTGTAGTGGCTGTTTGTGGGTTGACCCTGGCTATGACGAGGGTTGATATTCTACCATTTGGAAGATCAATAGTGATATTGTTCTTGACTCGCCCCAGTTTTAGTAAAATGGTTCTTTTTCAGAAAACAGTAGTGGGAGTATGGTAGAATTGGAAGTGATTCCACAACCGCGAACGATTACGGAAAATTTAATAGGACCTAAATATTCAATCAGGTTTGACATTCCAATAGCCACTCCGCAGATTTGGTGGGTAACCTCAGACACCCGAGAGGTACTTCGGTAGGCTCAAGGACGGTGACAGGGAGGTTTTTATCTACCCAGACTTGACACTACTGTTGTTCCAGGATATGAGACCCGGTAGGAGGGTTGTCGTAGTCAGTGGGAGCATCGGAAGCATAGTGGGCAAGTAGCTTATATCTATTTATAGACTTGAGCAGTTATAGCGGAGATAGATCATCTAATTTTGATATGACAGTCATGGTTTTGACTTTAATCAGAATAGGGGATGGATCTGTTAAGAAGGTAGTAGGGTGTGATGTCATGGTATCTAGATGACATACACAGAGTAGGAAGTAAAATTCCTATACTATGATCGGTTGAACTGTGGTCGTCACACAGTTGTTTCTCCAGACAGGATATGGATATAATATTTGACATTCTGGTTTCTAGATCTATGGTTTTAGATCTGGATTTGGGTAGTTTCCCAATGTGGGTACTTTGACAAATATTCTAATGGTTTTTGGAATAGTTGACTCCTAGCATGGTGGTGTACCTGCAGGTGATGGAGTCACCCTCTCTAAAGGTGTCTTACAGACTAAAGGGGAGAGGGATGTGCATGATTGGCAGATCACTTGCTTAGGCAATTGAGTCAATCATGAGATGTCAAGTACCACACCAAATGTTGGTTTTGCACTAGATGCAATAAGTTTGTATTAATCCAATCCTGGAGAAATATAAGGAAGCAGTTTTAGAACATAAGTACATGTTCTACGGATTTGATGACGGCAGCCTCCTTCGGGAGACGATTATCATTCCAGGCTTCAAAGGTGACATGGTTGACAGAGTGATTGTCAGAGTTATAGTTTTTCCCTCTGACGAAGAGGGACAGTATTGTGGACAGGTGGTCCAAGAGGATACTGTGGGTGGCATGGTGCCGGATACTGATTAGGTTCAGTGATCGATACAGTCTAAGAAGTTTGGATTTGGAGTTCATTTATGAACTAGGTACCATCAGATATCCAGACATATTCTAAGGCGGGTATTACTCGTTTCGGGAGATGGCTTTCTCCGCGAATTTGAGATTAAGAGAGATATAGAAAGAAACTTCTAGGCGGATCCACTCACTAAGGCTATTTCTCGAACACAATAGTTTTACAAACGGGCTTTGTGATACTGATTAGTAGAGGAGTTGGATGTTCGGTTTCACACGGGCTGTGAGTAGTCGACATCGCAATAATTAGCCTTGAGTGCAAGTGGGAGATTGTTGGAGATAGTGCCCTCATAGTCAATTATTGGATCACAGGTACGTGATTGCAATGATTGCGGAGGACCTATACCGGTAGGACAGTCTTACTCAAGATGATAGTATGCTATCTGGTTTGCCCTTATCAGTCGTGTACATGATCAGGTGACTGATTACATGTTACACTTTGATAGAGCCTTTAGGATCTTGCTTTACCACCAACAGTATGATGGCGATCATATACGTGAGAGTTGGGTGGTTTATACGCATATCCTTAATTGTGGTCCCTAGTCGTGGGAGTTTCGAGATAGGGCATCGATACTCCGGAGTAGACTAGTGTGTACAGTCGAGACCCCGACGAGGGGCGGTGGCCGGTCTCACAAGCCACTGGTGTCAGTTGGATCACCTAAGATGTATACATGTGCTTATTGGGTTATGAGTACACCGGACAGGACTCGCCGGGAACCTGCTAGTTGGTATTATACATATCGTCAGATAGCAGTTCCCTGGTGACATGTGTACAGGTTAGTTCATCGACCTGAGGTCGTCATTTGTCTCGTGTGAGTTCCCACTGTGCTTTGATTTCTACCCTACCACGGCTCAAAGGAGTCATGCAAACAGGTAGCTTTGGGGTACAGTCCCGAGCCATATGGAGGCACGTGAGCGGATCGGCAGGGGATTCGTCTCTCCCGGTATTGGGGGCGAGGTCGTGATGTGTCTAGGAGAGCCATTACACAAAGTCCATGGCCATGGCAGGAGATTTACTAGTAGGTACTCCAGTAGTATCTCAGGGTGTGATTGGGCTTCACTCCGACACGACTTATACTGCTATTGGGGGTCTGACGTTACTAGTCCCCTAGGCAGATATGCGATACTCATAGACGAACGAACCGGACTGTATATACATTGTCACTGTTAGGCTCAGTAGGGTTTTTCGGATGAGTTCGCTCATCGGCATCCCTTGAGGTCAGTCCATGGGCAGCCGTTACGCATTGCTAGTGCTGCTGACGGTTTGTGGTTAAACCCACTGCCAGGGTACTGACGAGTCATTAGAGTCCCCCACAGACAGTTTCCCAAGTTCGGGCGAAACGTTGTAGAGGCCGTATGGTTTTATGGAAGGGTTCGAAAAATGCACGTGCGTTTACGCACGTGTCGGTTTTCGGACAGATGATACTCGTCGGCTTTGGTTTAAGCCAGATCCGAGTATTATATTGAGTAGGTATAATATCTTTGTCTCAGTTGCATTTGTATTCGGTCGTAATACAAATGCGGGTATATTTATACAGTTTCGGGGTTATCCTGAAAGTCGTTTCAGGACCACTTTTCGAAGTTACCAGTTTCCAGTTTTCTATCAGCCGTCTTTTAACATTCGGTTAAAGACGGATTTATCTTTTCTTGGATAAGGGTGAGTCATCATTCTAGAAGCTTCTAGAAGTGATGATGAGGCTAGTGAGTCATTAGTGCATTAATGGTGTCATTAATGCAATGGTGACTAAGGGTTTAGATTCAATGTTTCTTAATGAGTCATTGTTATTCATTTATGAGAATGATATGCTTCTTGTTTATTGTCACCCCCCCTTGATTGCTCCTACCCTCACCTCCCTCCTTGAATAAAAGTGGTCGGCCCCCTCTCCACTTCACTTCATTCATGAGAGAAAATTATGGTTGCTAAAAAGAAAAGAATAAAGTTTTGGATGCATGGAAATTTCATAGTTCATTTCTTGTTCCATTTCATTTCCATCGGCAACTTTATTTACCGATCGTCCACGGACTTGGACGAAGTGAGACAAAATCATATACTCATTCTCTACATCATTCTTGGTCGTCTCTTTTAGCAAACTTGATGATCGAGTTGCCTCAAGTCAGAGGCGGGAGCCCGTTTAAAGAATCGTCGACGTGGTGCCACCTCGACGAGGATATCGGAGATCGACGAGATCGGAGCAGCCGCAACGGAGCGTGGGATGATGGTTGAAGAACGAAGGACTCGGATCGTTCGGTATAACCTTTCTACACTCTTTAAAGTTTGTTAGTTTAGCAATAATGGATGATCCGGGTTAAAGTATACGATAGCGCCAGTTAAAAAGTTTTTGTTCCGCATTTGCCGTCTGTAGACGGCCGGGGCGCTAGCGTAGACTTACATTATCGAGCTACTGGGGTCTGACGTTTACCACCCCTAGGCGAGATATGCGACATATCAGACGACGAGACCGGACTGTACGGGAGTGTTACTGATTGGATTCACAGGAGAATGTACAGGCTTGCTTGTTGATCTTCTGATCGCTATATACCCGGGTGGCCGTTACGTTTAGCAGACCGCTTGCGGCTTGTGGGTGTTTTGATATGATCATCACCTACTGCCGGCGTATTGATGAGTCTTTAGAGTCCTACACAGGGGTTTCCTGGCTCAAGCGAAACGGAGTAGGAGCACATATGTGATATGTGCGGGACCGAGATTGATACGATATGAGATACCGTATTCTATTCTCGCGATTTGTAACATTGATCGGTTGTATGCGATATAGCAAGGTTATCGGATCAAGTGTCGATTCGATAAGTTGTTACACATGATATTAGTCGGTTATAGCCGGGTAATTAAATCAAGAGTTGATTTAATAATTTAATGTATAATTATATATTTGATATATTACATTACATTAACTAGTATTAGCTCACTTAAGATTTATTTTCTCACTTGATTGTGCATAAGTGTATATGTGATATATATTTGTGTACATATGATTGTGTCATGCTTGATGATACATCACAGATGGGTGTATGAGACTTATACCAAGATTAGGGTAAAGATTAGTGTTTTGTAAACACCCCAATATGCTCCCAGATTTATCTCAGGTCAAATTGGGACAAAACTAGCAAGTATAGGGAGTTGTATATGGAGTATGTGAGCTACTGAACCAACCTAGACACCATACACCAAAATTTGGCCAGTCATATAGCCGTCAAAACCGGCCTACTCGGCCAAAGGTGCTCCGTTGGGGTTCTTCTTCTCAGGGTGGACTCCTATTGGTCTAACTAGGTCTCTGGAGTTGCTAGTTTTTCTCAGAAACTTCCCGGGTTGCTCCAGATTCCCTGTAGGCAACTAAAATGTCACAAAACCGAAATGGGCAATTTCTTAAGTCCGTATTTTGGGTTCTATACTCATTTCCAGGTCTTGAAATAAATCCCTATGGTCTTAAAACACTCACTGCACCTCATGATTCCACACAAACACCCAAACCCTTCTCTTGAATTTTCCAAACATCACATACCCTAACCAAATCACATTCTAAACTAAACTAGGGTGCAAGAAACTAAAACTAAACTAAATTAAAGGAATTATACCTCATTTGGGCAACTCAAGAAAAACCCTAGATTCCCAAAGTCTTCAAAATCCAACTTTGATTGGTCCAAAGTGTTGAGGAAGAGGTGGGGATCAACTTTAATGAAAGGAGTTTAGGGGTTTTGGTGAGGGAATTGAGATGATATATGGAGGTGGAGGTGGAGGGAGATGAGGATGAAAAAGGTGAGGAAAACAAATGGGGAGGAAAATAATGGGCAGCCCCCCCTCTCTCTCTTTCTTATTCTCACCCTCTCTCAAATATCACATGTCACATTCTCTCTCCAATAATTGTCTTTTTAACCCCTTTTTCTTTTTCTTTTCCTTTTCCCCCACTCATTAAAACCAAACACATAACACAAATAAAATGAAACAACAAGCAACCTTTCATGATGCACTAGCCATGGAAAAAATGTAAAAACACGGATTTGGCTTAATCGCGATTAATAGTGCACTAATAAATTTTTATTCAAACTGCATATATTAATTTATAAAAATGCCAAGTCCGATAAATATATTATTAAATGAATAAATCATTTTAATCTCCAATAATTTCACAAATATTGGTATATATTTATACCATTTTACGAAAACCCCAAATTCGTAAATCGGGTAGTTTTCGCGAAATATATTATTTTAATATTAAATTCCAAAAATAATATTTTATATTTTCTGAAATGTTACACATCCTCCTAACATGAAAACACCACCATCTTTCATGCTTACACCCCCTACTTGCATGGATACACCATACTCTTTCTAGGTGACACCTCCTCCTAAACCTCATCCTTCATTATCCTTATTTCTTCATTTAACTCAGTTCATATATTAAGTTAGAAACAATTTAACCAAATTAGAAAGAAAAAGAAATCTTAGAACACACCAAAGAAAAAGAGAGAAGATAAGAAATGCTAAGCGCTAAGGATCATTCCCACCACCATCAAGCTAGGAAATTGTGCTTGTACATATTTGAAGGAAACTTTCAGTTGATCTTCTAGATAGGTATAATTTCCAACCATGTGTTATTTTAGTTCAATACCGTTCTAACATAGAAGTGTAATATCGGTAAAATATCGTATTGTGTTGGATTATTACTATGTTTTGATCTGCTATAGTATAGTTAATCTATAACAAAATCAAACAGTACCTTAACCTTAATGATTGGACCTAGAATACACACCAGAAACATGAACCCATTCATTGCACAATAGGCCGGCGACATCTGCCTAAAATCCGAGCTCGCTAGTTTTTAAATAGAGTTAGGTGTTAGTTTTTCTATGGTAGCTCTCTATATGTATTTTAGGGTGTCTGGTATTGTTAGTTTAAGTTATAATTACTGTATATAAAATCTGGAAGCAAATATCTGTTTTGGGGTTAAAGTTCTTAATGTGATACGGATATATCGTGTCACGATTTCTGTTTCTTCCTGTTGCGACCAGAATAAGGTCAGCTGCGGTTAAACTAGGTCTAGTTAACTCACGATATTCTCACGTAGCAGGTTAGTATGTAAATCTTGTAGATCTTGTAGTTTCAAGTTTTCGCCGTATCGTATTTCAGCCACTCTTATACGAAAGTTAATTTCGATATTAGGTTCGACCGCGGAGACTACGGAGACCGCAAGGAAGAGAAAAGGATTGATAACATCTGAGTAGCTTCGACGTATTCCGGTGAGTAGATTTAACATTTACCGGGGGATTTTGTATGGATGGCATTATATGCCCGTAATTAATAGTTGGATAATAATTTCCTTTATATTGAGTATATGTTTAAAACTAAGAAACTTCATCATATGCATTCATATCTATAAAATAACACTTGCAAGAACACTGCACGAATTATCGATGGGTCATGTTGCACGCACACATACCTATATGTTACACTACACCTCATCGATATTTAAATGTCACATATCACTTAGAACTTTCTATATTCTATATGATTCCTTTCATACCATAAACATCATTATTAGTGGTTGTGTGCATCGTTGTTATTAATTGATACCTATCATGTCTTACTTTCAATTCGTTGTTAATTGTATCACCAGGTGTATTGGATTTAAGGATTTCTGGTTTTGAGTTTTATACTCTATTAAGTTATATTTATTGATTCTTCATGATTGATGTGATACGTCCACCATGAGATGTCGTTTTTATAATTTGGATTTACTCTGAACCGAGTGGGGGGGCTATACGGTTGCGGATTTATACGTTATCCAGACTGAGTGGGGGCGGTATACTGTCACGACCCGAAATGGCACATGACTGGAACTTGAATCATGTGAAGCCTATAGGACCCCACTTAATTCAAGTAAGCTAAAAGCCCAGAAATCTAAACCAATTTAAAAGAGAGTGAAGAAAAATTCAATTAAAAGTTGACATATAGAATCACTTTTGAAAGTCGTAGCAAGCATTTTATAAAAGCATCAAGTTTTTCCCGAAAATTTCCGGAGAGTCTCCTTTGTAAATACTAGCCCCCAAATGAGTAAAACACATGAAATACATAAATAATGAATAAAGGCATCCCCAAGCGAGAGCTAGCTCTTTGCCAAAAATTTGCGGAAACCACAACGCAAACAATATAATATACAACGCCGAAGGGGGAGGATCAAAACTCAGAAGAAAACCAACATCCTCAAGAAAACCATAGAAGAATCATAATAATACAAGCGCGTGACTCTAAGGTCAAAAGAATATACAACTGGTCTTCTAAGTCTATCAAATAATACAAGTCTGGTTGATGGAGTTTACTAGATACAACAAAATATAAATAAGGTACAATGGTGGTCACGATGCAAGTGAACCCACCTACCAAAGCAATCACCCGGAAGGAAATAGTGTGCCAGCAAGCCGCAACGAAACCTGTACGGCAAAACCTGCAAGAAATTGTGGCACAACGGGGGTGAGTTGCCAACTCGTGAGTAGAAAACATCACCGAGAAGAAATCGCATATATGATTCTCTCCTAGGCCATACAATAATATCCTCATAAATATATAACCCGAGACATCTAATAATGGAAAAGGTAATCATCTAGCAAGTGTAATAACAAGTGCTCGTGTCAGTGCCTCAGCTAGCAACATGTCACATATATGATGTACGAATGCATTAAGAATGAAAACAGAATACATCTTGAGTGAGAAAAACCGTTTTCTTATCTCAGTCAGATTTGTGTAAAAACCGAAGTATGATCAATGAAATCAACAGAGAATCCGTGTCAAGCATCGACACAAAACATATATCCCAATATCTCAATATCTCGGGCTCCGCATGATCAGGATCGACCCATATCATCAAATCTTAATATCTCAATATCTCGGGCTCCGCATGAACAGGATCGGCCCATATCATCAAATCTCAATATCTCAATATCTCGGGCTCCGCATGAACAGGATCGACCCATGGGCTCCCCATGAACGCGATCAGCCCATATTACACATAATACCCAAATCAAGAGAAAACCGCAAATTTCTATATTTAGAAATGATAATGAGTTTATAAATCCTTGCGGTTTCTCCAAATCCATAAATCTCATGGAAAATCCAAATCCCATAATCAAGAGTAAATAAACAGTGAATTACCGGCATAAAGCCCCGTAAT
Source organism: Agapanthus africanus (assembly GCA_030015575.1). Taxonomy (NCBI): domain Eukaryota; kingdom Viridiplantae; phylum Streptophyta; class Magnoliopsida; order Asparagales; family Amaryllidaceae; genus Agapanthus; species Agapanthus africanus. The sequence goes on from JASDDO010000031.1 coordinate 238,749,289, forward strand.
ATTGCATGACAAATGAATATATGAATGCACCGGTTATCAAGCAAGGAATGCATTAACTAAAGTAGCATATGAAAGCAATCGTACTAGTACTATGTTGCAACTACTAGCTAGAAATTTATACCCATGAAGAAATGTTTCTAATGTGTACGTGACATGGAAATTACCGATGATGATGTGTGTAAGCCGGCAAGCAAGTGTGCGTGGAGCATACGCATTATCGGTAATGGTGCTGGTGTCCTGACAACTGGGTTTCATAATAATTAAGGTAACACATGTATAACATGCAATGCAATAAGAACATGAATATAACGGAGAATGCATAGTAAACACAACATTGAAGAATACACATTCCTATATACAAGTCATACAGTTTTGGCATTTGTAATAGCACGAATCATGGTTTTTAGAAAATAGGGGCTACGGTGTTTCTAAGAAAAGGTACGTCCTTTGAAAAATCCGTAATATCCCTCGGGTTGTCCTTTGAAAATATTCACGATTCGTTAGTCTTTGAAAATAAGTATGGCTCGAGCCCAGTCTAACATCTACCAAATAAACTACAGGACTAAACTAAGAGACTAGTCGAAAGGGTAAGGAAAACCACCTAAAGTCCGAGTCGATATTTCTAATAGTCGGCGATCCCGCCTAAATAGTGTCACGTACGATAAAATATATAATACGACATCCTCTAGTCAAGAGTGCTGATCAATCATCATATCTATACCTCGTATGGTAAAATCCATCGTACGGCATCCCAAATCGGGGTACGGGTCAATTATCACATATACCTCATTATTCATATGTTATCATTATCATAATATCATGAACTGGGTACTGATCTAAGGTCTAGTACATTCCGATACCATCAACATATATCCACGTGTGTATGGAAACACATCGCTCATCGATCCGCTATAATATCATGTTGTATCTCATAACACGACCCAAATCACATAATCGATCTCACGGCATCAGGCCCGATCATATCGACTCACCTCCAAGTATCATATACTATCCTCATCATCCGTGTATACGTATATGTATATGTATATATATATATATTTGTACCAATGCATCCACACACACATATATATATATATACATATAAACATATACAACCAAACATATCACGTGGGTGCATATGTGTGTGTGTTAACCTTAACTCTAGGGATTCGCAACTATGAAACTAAACTCAAAGTACTGTCCTCCAATTACAGTAAATCCAACCCATGGTCTCCTAAGGCCTTTCTTACTAAATATTCGTATCTCTCAATAACACATACATACCTACATACATACATATATATATATATATATATATATATCATATCACATCATATCCTATAAAATTATGGGGTTGCTATACGCCATCCACCCGACTTCCACCGTAGATATACATCTACTCAACTGGACGCCTCGGCTAATCTGATCCGATCTCCGCCTTGTCTTTCCGAGCCGCGTCTGATGTCTCTGCACCCGATCCTAGAATCGCACACAAGAAAATATGTATATAAATATACGATTAGTCGCGGACACAAACGACACAAGTCAATCCACGCGCACAACAAGACGCGCACACACTTGGTGCACAAAACGCGATCACGACAAAGCCACTTACGACGACTAGGGTCACTATACGTGACCACAACCATGTCTAAAACCCAATCGTGCATTCACGACACATTAAATATCTTAGGGAATAGGTTAGAGATCATCAAAACCGCAAACTTAATTAAAATCGATTATTCCCAAAAACCTAGTAAGTAACCATATACCATTTTAGTTCAAATCTAAATGTTTTAGCAATTCTAGTGGCCACATTAATCACTTAGTAACTTAATTAAGCCACCAAACTTTACTAGAATTTAATTTCATCTAATAACACATTAATTCAAAACCTAGTTTGCAAAGTTATATAATTAGGACAATTTAAATGTAACAATTAACAATTTAGCAACTAGACTAGGTTTGAAAGCACAATAGATAGTAAACTACACTAACTAACTTAGTAATGATGTGAAAACCCCCAACTTGATTCAAAACCCTTCTCTTCAAATTTTATCTTGAAATTAAAACCTTAATTAAACTAGATTAAAGCAATAACCCACAATTTAACTATAGGGTTATGATTATACCTCCACAATTTTAGAGATCTCTCATGCAAACTTGGCCTCCCAATTTGCTCTCTATCTCCAAGATCCATGGCAGATTAGAGTTAGGAAAAATGGGTAAGGGTTTAATTTGCAAATAAATGAGGTTTTTTTGTGAATTTTTGTAAGGAAAAATGAAGGTTTTTACCATGAAGAGAAGATGAATTGGAGAGAGAGGGGCTGCTCATGGGGTGGCTCGGCCAGTTGAGGGGAAAGAGAGAGAGTGAGGTGGGGAAAAATTCCATGACAAGAAAAGAAAAGCCCATGCCTCACTTTATTAACTCATACTACTTTGTTTATTCAATTCCATTTTAATACCATTTCTTTTTTGACCTTGATGTGGGGAAATGAGATGAGAATTTGGGGGTGGGGCTGCTGCAGGAATGGCTCGGCCATGTGGGGAATTTGGGTGTGTGTGGGTGTATAAAGAAAGTTCCAAGTTAAGAAAAACCTCATTTTCACTTCTATTAATAATATCTTAATTAATTTATTTCCTAATTACCCTAAATTAGTCTAGAACCATGGAGACAACTAGAGAAAGAAAGAGCATGTTACAAGCCAAGTGTTTGTGTTGTCATGGTTCAGATTTGTATAATTAACCCTTTCCAATTTGTAATTATCACTAATTAAATGTATTAGTGAAATCTTAAACTAATATTAAAAATAATTAATTAAGGAAAATATTTGAGTAAAATAGAAATTTACAAGCGACCAATTAAATACCAAATACTAGCAATTACATAGCTAGAATAGGTATATTTGAGTCTATGTTGAAAAATAATTATATCTTGATTTTTACAGAAAACACCAGTTATTTTACTGATTATCGGAAATTTCACCTAAACGATTTTTTTTCCAGAACGTTACAATCTTCCCCCCTTAAAGAAATTCGGTCCCGGAATTTAAATTTAATCCCCCCAAATACTAAAAAATTTCAGCAAAGAAATCAAGTCGGCGGGACTCCGAAATCATAAATACTTAAGACACCTCTTAGCGCAATGCATGCGCATGAAAAACGAGTATAAAACTCAGAATCAAAACTCCGTCAAACATCACGCAATCATCGGAGTCATTGTGAAAATACCAATGTCAAATTCCAATACGAAAACCAACATGATATACTCAAAAATATAACATGTACATAGTATGCATCGTTGTAAACTCGTCAAAACATCTGGAGAAAAAATGCATGCCAAACCTTTTTCAAGTCGCTGTGCGATGCGCAAATCACAGCACAAGTAGCGAACGTTTATTGTAAGAAAAATAACTATATATATATATATATATATATATATATCCTTTGTTTAACATACACGTCCCGCTGTTTTGAAAATAATTTAGATGGGTTTCCTTTGTAAAATGTTTCGTGTCATCTCGGACACACAGGAAAAATATAGAGACTGTAGCTCCTTTTTGGAAATCCCTTCAGTAGCTATCGTTGCATGCAAAAACACCTAGGTACTGTTCTCAGAACAGTCCTGCTCGGTTACTAACCCAAGTAGTAAATATCATAAAAACGTACTGCTCAAAGGAAATCATACTCAATAGTATATGCAATAATGCCACGTGCGTCTGGTGCGCACATTAATCGAAATCAATGAATGTGCCATACATGTGCACAGAAACCAAAATCTAAGTGCAACGAATGTGCACGAAAACACCTGTCAAGGGCAACGGTGTGTGCCTGACAACAATATCAGGTGCATCTGATATGCACGAAGAATCCCGATTTAGTGCATCTGGTGTGCACCAAAATCGCATCAAGCGTGCCTAGTATGCACAAGAATCCAAATCAAGTGCACAAGGTGCACGAAAACAAATATCAAATATCACAATCGAAAACGACGGTATACAACATACATCACTCCAAATCAGGTATACCGTGGTAAATAATATCACAACCACATGCATCAGCGTACACAAAATCGAATCAAGGTACTAAAAGTGCATGAAAACTACACCTGAAAGTACAAGTCAAATCACATTCATACCATAGGCATGAAATCAAAATCAAACATCTCGAACGGCATCAAATCGAAGTCGAGTGCAACTGTAGTGCACAAAATCTCAATCATGCAAATAAATGGCCCAAAATACCGAAATCCAAAATAACGGACACGTGATATTCGAATCACCAAATCGCAAATCGTAAACGCTGTCGTCGATGTGTCCTTCTTTCAAAGTCGAAGGGTGTCTGTGCCTCCATTTCTTCTTCCGGAGGAGCTGCAATCTTTTCAGGACTTCTATCTGGAAAATATATCCATATTCAACGCCTCTGCAGGCGTGTCACATCTCTGATGTCAATGGAGTGGAACATCATCTCATCAAAATCTCATACGAACCTCTTACTCCACCTTTCTTCAACATGGACCAATTCGGAATCATCTCTTCGTAGCTGTGTGGACTGCGCTACAAATGGTTATACTCATATCTGGAGTCTCCATTCCGAAACTACGAACTCGACAGCTCCATATCTTGTGGTAGTCATCTTGCCAATTACCTTCTCGGGAACTCATTCAAATTAACGGAGTGATGCGCTTACACCCGTCCTCTCTCGATCGACTCACAACGTCCTGTGTGAAGTCCTCTTCCAGCTAAAGCTAGCAAATACAGCGATCTCGCATCGGGGTATCCAAACGAACCTCATGTCCTATTCATTCCTCCATGGGTGACTAGCGATCTTCTATCATATCCCTAAGTACAAACTCGTGCTGCAATAGCTTCAACATCTGGGGCGATATCTTGTCAGTTGCAGCAACAACTGGCTCATTCTTCCGCACGATAGACAATGCCTCAATCATCAAAAATAAACGGTGAATTGACGGTCATCACATTCTGGCTGGCCTCTAGCGGTGGCCCAATCCTCTGGTATTGATCTGACCGATCGCGTCAACGAGAAAAAATAGTAAAACGATATATCTAAACGCTCATGTCACGAAAAACACAATAAAACGACATATATATACAATCGTGTCACCGAAAATACGCCCTGGTCAGTCCTCGTCCAAGACGAGCACATGCTGACCGCCACTCTAGCCGCAGCTCTCTCTGCTCGTATAACTGTGGTAACAGAAACCACAAACCGATATCGATGAGGATAGATCATAGGAATGAATAGAAATACAATGCATAAGAAATGTACAACCTAAGGCTTCTTAAGCGGAGTAGCGTATCGTAAGTATGCCGTGGAACATACACACAGTACGTCACTCTACTTAAGTCACCTACTCCATCAACCAAGGTCAACCTATACGACGAAAGTTCGGGTCTAATACCCCCTCGACCAAGTCTAAGTTCCGTAAGGTCAAGCCTCGGTTCTGAATATATATAAACGCCCTAGACTCCGCATAGTCAAACCTAGACTCGAACCAAGGTTAAACCTAGCGCTTTGATACCAACTTTGTCATGACCCGAAATGGCACGTGACTGGCACTTGAATCATGTGAAGCCTATAGGACCCCACATAATTCAACTAAGCCAAAAGCCCAGAAATCTAAACCATTTTAAAAGAGAGTGAAGGAAAATTCATTTAAAAGTTGACATATAGAATCACTTTTGAAAGTCGTAGCAAGCATTTTTTAAAAGCATCAAGTTTTTCCCGAAAATTTTGGCAGAGTCTCCTTTGTAAATACTGGCCCCCAAACAGGTACAACACATGAAATACATAAATAATGAATAAAGGAATCCTCAAGCGGGAGCTAGCTCTTCACCAATTGGCGGAAACTACAACGCAAACAATATAGTATACAACGCCGAAGGGCGAGGATCAAAACTCAGAAGAAAACCAACATTCTCAAGAAAACCAGAGAAGAATCATAATAATACAAGCGCGCGACTCTAAGGTCGAAAGAATATACAACTTGTCTTCTAAGTCTATCAAATAATACAAGTCTGGTTGATGGAGTATACTAGATAAAACAGAATATAAATAAGGTACAATGGTGGTCACGATGCAGGTGAACCCACCTACCAAAGCAATCACCCGGAAGGGAACAGTGTTCCAGCAAGCCGCAACGAAACGTGTACGGCAAAACCTGCAAGAATCTGTGGTACAACGGGGGTGAGTTGTCAACTCGTGAGTAGAAAACATCACCGAGAAGAAATCGCATGTATGACTCTCTCCTGGGGTATACAATAATATCCGCATAAATATATAACCTAAGACATCTAATAATGGCAAGGGTAATCATCTAGCAAGTGTAATACCAAGTACTCGTGCCAGTGTCTCAGGTAGCAACATGTCACATATATGATGTACGAATGCATTAAGAATGAAAACAGAATACATCTTGAGTGAGAAAAACTGTTTTCTTATCTAAGTGAGATTTGTGTAAAAACCAATGTATCATCAATGAAATCAACAGAGAATCCGTGTCAAGCATCGACACAAAACATATATCCCAATATCTCAATATCTCGGGCTCCGCATGATCAGGATCGGCCCATATCATAAAATCTCAATATCTCAATATCTCGGGCTCCGCATGAACAGGATCGGCCTATGGGCTCGGCATGACAGGATCGGCCCATATCACACATAATACTCAAATCACGAGAAAACCGCAAATTTCTATTTTTAGAAATGAAAATGAGTTTATAAATCCTTGCGGTTTCTCCAAATCCATAAATCTCATGGAAAATCCAAATCCCATAATCAAGAGTAAATAAACAGTGAATTACCGGCATAAAGCCACATAATATTGCATGATAAATGAATATATGAATGCACCGGGTATCAAGCAAGGAATGCATTAATTAAACTAGCATATGAAAGCAATCGTACTAGTAATATGTTGCAACTACTAGCTAGAAATTTATACCCATGAAGAAATGTTTCTAATGTGTACATGACATGGAAATTACCGATGATGATGTGTGTCAGCCGGCAAGCAAGTGTACGTGGAGCATACGCATCATCGGTAATGGTGCCGGTGTCCTGACAACAGGGTTTCATAATAATTAAGGTAACACATGTATAACATGCAATGCAATAAGAACATGAATATAACTGAGAATGCATAGTAAATGCAACATTGAAGAATATACATTCCTATATACGAGTCATACAGTTTTGGCATTTCAAATAGCATGAATCGTGGTTTTTAGAAAATAGGGGCTACTGTGTTTTTAAGAAAAGGTACGTCCTTTGAAAAATCGGTAATATCCCTCGGGTTGTCCTTTGAAATTATTCACGATTCGTTAGTCTTTGAAAATAAGTATGACTCGTGCCTAGTCTAACATCTACCAAATAAACAACAGGACTAAACTAAGAGACAAGTCGAAAGGGTTCAGGAAAACCACCTAAAGTCCGAGTAGATATATTTAATAGTCGGCGATTCCGCCTCAATAGTGTCATGTACGATAAAATATATAATACGACATCCTTGAGTCAGGAGTGTGGATCAATCATCATATCTATACCTCGTACGGTAAAATCCATCGTACGGCATCCCAAATTGGGGTACGGGACAATTATCACATATACCTAATTATTCATATGGTATCATTATCATAATATCATGAACTTGTTAGTGTATATGCCCTAGAGGTCATTACTGTATCATACTAGTTTGCATATTACTTAATGGAAGCTTGGGATATTCACAGTTGTATAGACAATCTTGCTCAAAATAGTAGTATGCTACTTGGTTTGTTTCTACTTTAATGTGTGCATATGTTTCTTTTAACATATCGCCTATACACATTACTGGAGCCCTTAGGATCTTTGCTTGATTACCAGCGTTGTGATGGCAGTCACACCCGTGGGGACTGGGTAATCCACAAGCACATCCTTATGCAGGTCCCTAGTCGTAAGACTATTGAGACATGGAATCGATACTCCGTAGTAGACTAGCGTATGCGCTTCTCATCCCAGCATGGGAGACGGTCTGTCCCACAGCCGTGAGTACGTCGTACTTGAGATAGTATGCGGGTGCTCGTTAGGTTACGAGTACACTGGACAGGACTCGTCGGGAACTGTTGGTTGGTACTATACCTATTGTCAGTTATCAGTTCCCAGGTGACATGAGTACAGCTTAGTCCGCTGACTTGACACTGTCACTTCGCCTCGAGTGTGTTCCCACTGTACTTTGATTACTACCCTACCATGGCTCAAAGAAGTCGTGAAAACAGGTAGTAGTTGGGTGCAGTCCCGAAGCACTTGGAGGCAGTGAAGGTTAGACATGATTCGTCTCTCCCGGTATTAGGGGTTGATATCGCGCTATGTCTAGGAGAGCCATTACACAAAATCCCTGGCCAGGGCAAGCGAGATATACTGGTAGGTTTCCAGTGTTATCTCAGGGTGTTCTGGGCTACACTCCAACACGACTTGTACCGCAATTAGGGGACAGATGTTTACCGCCCTCTAGGCCCGCCATGCGATATTCTCAGACGAACAGACCGGACTGTACGCAGATTGTCACATTCAGGCTCAGTAGGAGTTCAGATGGGTTTCACCTCGTCCTTCTTCTTATCGGCATCTACCTGGGGGCCATTACGCACAGCTAGTGCCGCTTGCGGTCTGTGGTTAAACCCACTGCCAGCGTAGTGTCGAGTCTTTAGAGTCCCACACAGAGAGCTATTCGCCTTTAGGAAAAAGAGTAGAGGTCGCATGGTTTTGCGACAGGGTTCGGTCACATCCATGCACTTGTGCACGTTTAGTGTCCGGGAAATTATCACTAGCGGGATTTGGTTTAAGCCAGATCCTATTGTACATTTTGGGATTTATTTTTATCTCGTTTGTATTCGTGTTCCTCGGAACGCGGATGCGGGTGTGTATGCACGGTTGACAGAGACAGAGGCAGAGGATTCTCATCAGGGTTGTTGACTGTTGACTTTTGCTAAACCCTAATGAGAATAATAAATATGATTAATGATAATATTAATTAAGTATTATTGTGCCATGGTTGAGTTGAAAGGTTGACTTTGTTGACTTGTTGACATAGTTGAACGGTTGACTAGGTTGGACTTGTTGACCATCATCATTACAATGGCTATCATTTCATGGCAAAGACATTTGCTTGCTTGTTATTCTTTGCAAAATGAGTGCATGAAATGATATTGCCATTTGACTTGAACCATCACATAATACTCAATTACTATTATTTGTTATGATTATTTTGGATTATGAGAGCAAGGGTGAGAAAAGTCTTACTCATTCTATCATTCTCATTCTCTCTCATCCTCAAGCTCCCCTTCTTCCTCTTGCTCTCTCTCTAGTTCATGGTTCTATTTGTCTCATGTGTTGAGAAGCAAGAACCATAGAGATAAATCCCAACACACTTCTCTACTCATCCTAGTATACAAGGTTTAGCAAACCAAGTGTTCTAGTTTCCTCAAGATTGATGGTGAAGCCAAAGGTAGAAGCTTTCAGGTGGATCCATCTTCGGCACAAAGAGACGACGAGGAGAGAACCGTCCGACCACCACAAGGTGTCCAAGAGAAGGAGTTCAAGTTAAGGTATAACCCCTAACCGAGTAGGTAAAACTACTAGTTAGGTTGTTAGATAGTTGTTTAACAAAGATCCGTATTTTGAGTCCATGTTACAACCAAAAGAAAAATCGTTTTTCATCATTTCCGCAAGCCCGAAAGAACCGGGAGAGGTAACGTCGACTTACAGTGGTATCAGAGACTAGTTAAACACCATCTAACATGTTAGCAAAGTAACTAGAAGTTCGAACGGAGAAAAAGTCACGAAACATGCCCGAAATATCAACTTTCTGCCGATTTTGTTTTTTGTGAAAAAATAATAAATCATGTACTAAAAATCGGCTCAGGGTTTTTAAAGAACAAGCAAGAAAAATGATACACTAAGTCGTTCAAGGCGCCGCGGATCCGCGGCCGAGTTGACTCTGTCGTGGCACAATTTTCCTGCAGTGTTTTTCTGGGGGTGTTTTGGGAATTTTACAATATGTTTTTTCTGCCCAGATTTTACAGAAAGCAAAATTTTTTTTTGGGGTTTAAAAATCCGTATTTTGATTGAACTTCTAAAGACTTAAGCTAATGGGTTAAATCTGTGATGTGATATATATACTGAACGTCTGCTAATCGCTATACGTCGATTAGTAGGGGTTATACATATCTGTGATCTGTAATGTTGATGGTATGAGTATATGAATTCATTGGATTGTCGCGGATGAATAGCCGGGGGGTTGTGAGATGAGAGTTTTCTTTTTCTTTCAGTTCATGTAATTTGTAATTGATGTAATATTATTTATATGGCCGCACAACCGGGATGGGGTTGTAGCCGTCATTGTATAATTTTTTTTACTGTTTTTGCTCCTAGGATAGACCCAAGGTGGGGTACACAAACTACCGGGTATCTCGAAGTGCCGAGTGGCCTACTCACGGTGTTGAGGGAGGTTGCTTCGCTTCGGGTACTTGGCGGGTAGTTTGCCGCACCCGTAAGGGTCTAGGGTGGGGTCTTGGCTATTCATCGCGACCGTGTAATCCGCTCTTCGTTGCAGGCTCGTACGGAATGCGGATTCCTAGTATATCTAATGTGTTCATCTGTGATCTGGAATGGCTATTATTGCATGTGACGAATGTGTATATCTATATATGATATCTATTTAGGCGTTGCTTATGTTTTGCATCCGCGCTAGTCCAGCCCCCGCTCTGTCGTTAGTTAAGTAACCTAACGGGTAATGACGGGGCCCCGTGGCGAATGCGGATGGCATAAGCGTACGTCATATTTTCGTTGTTTTCTGCAATGGTAGGATTAAATGATGGGAAGCATTAAAATTAATGCAAGAAAATAAACCAAGTAAAAGTCGTTGGAACAATTTCAAAAACCACTCGGTTTCTTTTCACAAACAACTTTTAAACGTGGAGCTTAAGCCACTCCTTTTAAAAGCTATCAAAGTTCCTTCGATTATATCAAGTTCACTACGTTCGCGGTTTTGCCAAAACCATTCGTAGCCTTCCTTCGTTTCATATTAATATTCAACAGTATTCAAGTTGTGTTTGTTGGCCTTAGTCAAGGCACAGTGTTTGGTAGCTGGTGGATATTCATATGTTGCATAGATAGATGCGTTGGTTTGGGACAGTCGTATTACTTTGTTGGCTATAGTCAAGGGTATATAAGGGTGGGTTCAAATCAACCTGGACAACAACGGGTAGAACTTGACATGTGACTTATGATTTGTTGGCCTTAGTCAAGGTCATAAGAGCATGGGGAAAAAATCCACATCGTTGGTTTCAAAAGAAACTGAAACTTGCTAGCGCTGCATACCATTTGGAATGTGATGATTCTGGTAGGATTCCTTCAGTTTTGTCATGCGATGATATTTGGATCCCGATCCTACTGTGAGTATATGCTACTCCTCGGGAACTTTCTCACTTAACGATCAATGCTATAAACCAAGTAGGTGTCTAGAAAGGTGTTAGCGGGCCTACGCCCCCACGGAAAAGAGGTTATTTAATTAAGGAACTTCGCGAAAGCGTTGGAAAACCTCCCTCGAAGTACCAACACTGGCCTGGCTGAACGGTTAAGCAAGTATTGTACGGTGAGATTGATCCCGACTAATTCTTCCTTTTTGGTTTGAGGAAGGATTCGAGAGACAGTGGGAGCCATACTGTTTAGATAAATTAAAAACCAATCTAAACTTGCAAGAGCATCATGTTGAGTGTTTTCTTCTCTCTCTCTTAATTGCAGCGACCCAGTGACCACACATAGGTTACATCTAGATAATAAAATGACTGAACCTGACTGTTATGATTGGCAAAGGTCTGTCCAGATGTCCATTACCCATGACAAGATGGGACACCTCTTAACTAATCAAACCCCTGCCGTCTAAGGACCAGTTTCCCCTGTCACGGACATTGACATCCGTATGACATCGGAAAAAGACTGAGTGAAAGCCAAGTTCCTCGTGTTAGCCTCAGTTGATGGTGCAAACCAGAGGCAGCACGAGAAGATGGACTCAGTTTCTATCTTCCTCCATAACAAAGATTTATATGGAGAGCAATCTCGTATCGCAAGATATGAGACCTCGAACGAATTGCTTCAAGCAAGGTTGGCTGCCGGGTCATCTGTAGGGGCAACGTCCTTACAGTGACCAGCTATTTTGAGCTCACGGACCTGAAGACCACGTTGGAGAACCGGTCAAATATTGACTTGATTCTACAGTCCCTGCCCTCTGCTTATACCCTGCAGGAAACCAGGGAAGAATAAAGAAAGGGAAGGGAAAAAGTTTCGGGACTGGATGTATTAAAAAAGGGACATTCCTATTGTTACGGGAATGAACATTGGCAGAAGGATTGCAGGGCTAGCAAAGCCAGTAGCCAGAATTCGAAGCATGTTGTGGCTTCGGCTTCGGGTGTGTTTATAATAGAGAACTGTATGTCAGTTAACCCTACTTCCTGGATATTGGATACCGGATCAGGATCTCACATCTGTAATTCATTACAGGCTCTGAGAAACCGTAGGGTTATCAGGAAAGGTGATATGACTCTAAGGGTTGCTAACGGAATGAGCATGGATGCTGAATCCGTAGGGGAATATCATCTTGGACTGACAACTTGGCAGATATTGGTTCTGCGTAACTGTTTGTATGTACCAGGTGCGACTTGTAATATCATATCTGTATCCTTACTTTCTAAGGAAGGATATGATTTTACTTTTGTAAGCGATGTGGTCCACATCCACCTAAATCAAGTTCTGATTGGGTCAGGTACATTAAATAACGGGATATACGTATTGAATCAAGCTCAGATTTTCAGTGTCCAGAACACACTTAAAAGAAAGCCTCCAGAAACAAATCAGGCTTTCTTACGGCATTGCAGACTGGGTCACATTAATGAGACACGATTAACTAAGTTACATAAAGAGGGATACTTGAATCCGTTCGAGTATCAGTCTTATGCCACTTGTGAATCTTGTCTCATGGGAAAGATGACAAAGACTCCGTTCACTGGATACGGAGTAAGAGCAAGCGAGCTCTTGGGACTCATACACAGTGATGTGTGTGGTCCAATGTCTACACATGCGCGAAGTGGTTATTCATACTTCATTACTTTCACAGATGATTTCTCTAGGTATGGACATGTCTTCTTAATGAAGCACAAATCCGAGGCCATTGAGAAATTTCGGGAATACAAGAATGAAGTTGAAAAACAAACAGGCAAAAGTATAAAGACACTGAGATCTGATCGAGGTGGTGAATACTTGAGTGCCGAGTTTCTGGACTACTTAAAAGAGAATGGAATTCTCTCAAAGCGTACTCCTCCATACACACCACAACACAACGGTGTATCTGAAAGGCGGAATCGAACCCTATTAGATATGGTTTGTTCCATGATGAGTAAGGCTGAGTTACCGCGATCTTTCTGGGGTTATGCACTAGAAACAGCTGCAAATCTCTTGAACCATGTTCCTACTAAGACAGTGCCTACCACAACATATCAAATGTGTAGTGGGAAGAAACCCTGTCTTAAACCCTTTAAGACATGAGGATGTCCAGCTTTTGTCAAAAAGCAGCATGCGGACAAGCTCGAGGCATGCTCAGTGTAGTGCAAGTTTGTGGGATACCCAAAGAACACCAAAGGGTATCTTTTCTATTACGTAGAGGAGCAAAAAGTCTTTATTTCTCGTCATGCCCGCTTCTTGGAAACGGAGTTTTTAGAAAATCAGATAAGTGGGAGCGCAATAGAACTGGAAGAAATTCCAGAACAACAAGCTATTTCTGAAACTTTAGTAGAACCAGAAGGTTCAGGGGAACCGGACATTCCTGCGCCGCTCCGCAGGACTAGTAGGCAGTCTCATCCGCCCGAGAGATACTACGGTTTTCTCATAGACGGGGATAGAGAGGATTGCGTCATTGATTATGATGAGCCAACTAGCTTCCAACAAGCCATTCAGAGCGGTGACTCAGTAAAATGGCAGGATGCAATGCGAACCGAGATGGAGTCCATGTACACCAACAAAGTTTGGACTTTGGACTTTGCTTCAGAAGGGGTAAAACCCGTAGGCTGCAAATGGATCTTCAGAAAGAAGATTGGTGTAGATGGGCAGGTCGAAACCTATAAAGCTAGGCTTGTTGCAAAGGGTTTTCGTCAAAGACCTGGTTTGGACTATGACGAGTCCTTTTCTCCGGTAGCTATGCTCAAATCCATTCGGATCCTTCTTGCCATTGCTGCCTTCCACGATTATGAGATCTGGCAGATGGACGTAAAGACAGCTTTCCTAAATGGAAATTTGGAAGAGTGCGTCTATATGGATCAGCCGGAGGGATTCAATCAGAGTGGGAGCAGCGGTAAAGTGTGCAGGTTGCTCAAGTCCATCTATGGACTGAAGCAGGCATCGCGGAGTTGGAACATCTGCTTTGATGATACTGTCAAAGAATTCGACTTTGTCAAAAACCCAGATGAACCATGCATTTACAGTAAGATTGTAGGGAGAAATGTGGTATTCCTCGTCTTGTACGTCGATGACATTCTCCTAATAGAAAATGATATTCCTATGTTACAGTCAGTCAAAGGATTCTTGTCATAGAGGTTCTCCATGAAGGATCTGGGAGATGCCAACTACATTCTGGGGATCCAGATCTATCGTGATAGATCTAAAAGGATGTTCGGACTTTCACAGTCCAGGTACATCGACACCATACTGAAACGATTCAGTATGGAAGATTCCAAGCGCGGTAATCTACCGGCTATAGGGTTCCTAGGCACTCTCAAGAGGTCTCACAAGGCATCAACCATGCCAATTTCAAAAATACGGTCCCAAGAAACCCTAGACTAGATCGTTGGCTAGAAGTTTAGGCGATAAAATGAAACTAGTTTACAACTAAACTAAAAGAACGGATATAAAACCTTTGTAGATCTGGTCCTCCACCTCCATAGCTCCGCAATGAAGTCTCCTCGCTGTCCAAGTCGAACCCCGGGCTCTAGTGTCGGCTTCATCGGAGAATGGACGGGCTAGGTCATCGACGACGATCCCGAAGATGATCTACGTCGAGGCATCACTAGATCAAGCTCTCACTTCACCAAGTCATGAAACTTGTGAAGAAAACACACTCTACTACTTGGCGAGAGGTAGAGGATGAAGAAATAGGAAGTGGGTTCACTTTAGAATTGGATTTCTCACTCTTTTTCATCAATCACCATTGATGAAGTGAAGCTTTCTTCATTGAAGAAGATGAAGAAGAAGAAGACGAATATTATGATAAGTGTTAATTGAATAGAATAGAAAATCAATTCTTATCATAATATTAACTATAGTTATGTGCAAAGAATTGACCAAGGTTAACGGAATGGTTAGGGTTAAGCATGAAGACAAGAGTGGTTACAAAGTCAAAGCTTCATGAAGCTTCAACTAGAAACAAAGAAAGCCACCATTCTCTTCATGCATATTATTTTCCAAAAAGAATAGATAAATAAATAAGTGAATAAAACAAAACCCTAACCTTTATCATGTAACCATGGTTTGATCTTTACACAAAAACCCTAGCAAACATGTATCATCAAACATGATACAATCAAGTGCACAAAAGTATATCACATATACAATGTGTACATCCGAGTGAGAATATCCATTTAAATGAACCTATATTAGTTAATGTAAAGTGATATATCAAATATATAATTATACATTAAATCACTAAATCAACACTTGATTTAACGATCCGGTCATATCGCATATAACCGACTAATATCAATAGTAACAACTTATCGAATCAACACTTGATCCGATAACCCGGCTATAACGCATATAACCGATCAATGTTACAAATCGCGAGAATCAAATACAGTATCACATACTGGTATTATTCTCGGTCCCGCACATATCTCATATGCGCTCCTATTTCATTTCGCTTGAGCCAGGAAACCTCTATGTAGGACTCTAAAGACTCGTTAATATGCCGGCAGCAGATGATGATCATATCAAGCACCCACAAGCCGCAAGCGGTCTGCTAAACGTAACGGCCACCCGGGTATTGAGCGATCAGAAGATCGACGAGCAAGCCCGCTCACACTCCAGTGAATCCAACCAGTAACACTACCGTACAGTCCGTTCTGATCGTCTGATATGTCGCATATCTTGCCTAGGGGTGGTAAATGTCAGACCCCAATAGCTCGATAAGTCGTGTCGATATGAGGTCTATAACAGTTCGAGAAACTACTGGTAACACTTACCAGTATATCTCAGCAACCCTGGCCAGGGATTTCCGGTTATAGCCAATCGAACACAGTGCAACATCAACTCCCTATACCGGGAGAGACGAATCCCCTCCTATCGCTCATTGCCTTCATGTGATTCGGGACAGTACCCAAAAGCCACCGTTTTGCACGCCCTCTTGGACGTGGTAAGGTGGAAATCAAAGCACAGTGGGAACCACACAAGACTCTATGACGATCTCGGGTCAACATACTACTCTGTACCAGTGTCACCAGAGAACTTTCATCTGACGTAAGGTATAATACCATCTGGGAGTTATCGGCGAGTCCTTCCAGTGTACCCAGTCTCTACTGAGCACCCGTATATCATCTCTGATGTCAAACACCAATGGATATGGGATCATCCATCGCCCATCTGTATGGGTCTAGAAGGTATACGCTAGTCTACTCTGGTATATCGATGCCCCGTCTCGATACACCCACGACTAGGGACCTTGAAGGATGTACTTATGGACTACCATGTCCCCACTAGTATGATCCGCATCATAGTCCAGATAGTCAAGTACACATCCTAAGGGCTTTACCAACATGTAACAGAGAGACAATCAGTATACACGTTAAGGTAAAGAGTAACCAGATAGCATACTATCATGTCGAGCAAGAAAGTCCTCCCTATATATGTCCCAGCATCCACTACAATATACATCCTATGTACAGTAATGGCCTCTAGGGCATACATATAACTAACAATCTCCCACTTGCACTAGGGCCATTTGTAGCAGTGGTTGTAGTATCTCATACTCAACCATCCCATTAAAGTCTCTCTCTGGGAATAGGCCTTCGTGAGTGGATCCGCCGTGTTGTCCTCTGAGTTTACTCTCCTAACCTTGATCACCTTGGAGATCAGCCATCTCCATGATCAGGTGATACTACCTTAGAATATGTCTGGATCACTGATGGGATGGACGTTCCTTGGCATAAGCCACAACTCCATTGTCACACTATGGGAGGAACTAAGTTCATCTCATGAACCAATACACACCCAGACTTCCTCTTTGGTAGCATCTTAAGCAGCGATGTATCCAGCCTTTATCGTCTAGTATGCCACGGTATCTAGCTTGGAACTCTTCCAACATACCGTCCCTTTACTTAGGATAAAGACAATGCCTGTGACTGACATTCAGTCGTCCTTATCACCCTGGAACCTTTCCAGTGATTCTCCCCAGGACCAATTGATACCAACTCACTACAACTAGTGAGTATCCTAATATCCAATTAGATCTATCTCATAGATCCAAAATTCAGGATTTAGTAGGTATCACTTTGATCCTACATGGAGAATCCTTGTGATAAGCGGAGATTGACCGAGCATAGCATAGGAAACTCCTTCCCTATCAAGAGTATGTCATCCACGTACTCTATGAGGATCTCCACCATACTCCCTACTACCTTTTTGTATATACAAGGTTCATCTACCATTTTGATGATGTCAAACTTTTTGACTAACTCATCAAAACAGATGTTCCAACTCCGCGATGCCTGCTTTATCACATAAAACATCTTGCACACGTTTCCGCTGCTCCTACTGTCTACAAAGCCCTCTGGCTGTGTTCCTATAGACGTTCTCTTCCAAAACATCATTTAGAAAAGCAGTCATGACACCCAACCACCAGATATCGTAGTCATGGTATGTAGCCGTGGCAAGTAGGATCTGGATGGACTTAAGCATAGATCTTTAGAAAAAGTTTCATCATGATCCACACCTGGTCATGATGCTAACCTTTAACAAGTTGAGCTTTGAAAGTCTCAACTTTTCCATGTACACCAAGTAATCTTCTCAAGATATACTTGCTCCTGATGGGGATTTAACCCTTCAGATATAGCAACCAAAGTCCATACTTTGTTGGTATATATGGATTCCATCTCAGATCTCTAAGCATCCAGCCATTCTTACAGAGTCTCACTCCTGATGGCCAGCCCGAAACTAGTTGGGTCATCATCTCATGATGCAATCCATGCTCCCACTGTCATAGAGAAACCGAAGTAACTCTAAGGTGGGTGAGGAACCCTACTAGATCGGCGGAGAGGCTGAGGTTCGTTGGTTTCTATTGAATCCTTCGGTTCTACCAAATCATTTGCTGTAGTTTGTATAGCTGGAACTTTTCCAGTTCTACATTACAGACCTTGCCTCGAGTTTGTCCGGATTTTGCTTTTAGACATAGGCCGGACAACCCCAAATCTTAACTAGTTTAAGACATGGGCTCTTCCCTTTCCATATCACATATGAAATGGTAGGCAACTGATTTGATTGGAACCCTTTTCAATAGGTATGCAACTTCTCAAGCGCATAACACCCAAAAGGAAATAGGTGACTCAGTAGTACTCATCATAGAGCACACCATATCATATAGGGTGTGATTGCTCCACCCCGATATACCATCGTGCTATGGTGTATACGGAGGAGTAATGCTGAGAGAGAATCTCATTCTCCTTTAGAATATTTCAGGAATTCCTTCCACATGTATTCTCCTTCTTGATCTAATCATAGGACATAATACTTATACCCGTATTTTGGTTCTGTACTTCTAACTTATATTCTGTGAATATCTCAAAAGGTTCGGACTTGTGTTTCAACAGGAACATAGGTCTGAATCTCGAAAGATCATCAGAGAACGTAATGAAGTATAAAGAACCAGTCCTGGCATGTGTAGACAGGGGACCTTACATACATCAACATGTATCAATCCCAAGAGTTCAGTAACTCTTTCTCTGTTTCCTGTAAACGGAGCTATGGTCATCTTATCTCTGTGACATGACTGGCAAGTTTCACAAGATGTAAATTCAAACTGATTTAAATATACATCTAAATGTAACTTCAGCCAGTCAGGTCGCATTGATATGACCTAGTCTACAATGCCTCAAGAAGAATTCGTTCATTTCTGAACTCTTCCTCTTGTGTGTGTTCTATATACTAGGAACTGTAGTTTGATTTAGAACATCAATGCTTTTAGATAACGTGCCTGAACCGATCAACTTTTGATATAGGAAATGTTCAAAACATTATCCATCAATACAAAATTTTATCATTTCTTACTAATAAAGAGACTGATATGATTTTGTATATCAGGTTCGGTATTTAATAACATTCGTTCAGAATCAATGTATTGGTAATACAGGGTGATAGTGACCGACAGACTTGGCTGCAACTCTTGCCCCGTCTTTCTGCCTCATGAAACTTATCACCCTGTCTCAGTTTTTCTATCTTTTTGTAGCCCTATGTAACAGATTACATATCTGGGATCCTGATCCGGTATCATATACCCAGGATACGGAGGATACTGAGAAACAGTTCTTTGTAATGAACACACCCGAAGATGATGCATTAGTATGCACTCTCTTCGTTTGGGCGGCACGGGAAATCTGGTATTCCCCAATTTCCTGCTCTGTCTTCTAACATTTATAAGTTGGAGCGGGACCAACGTTCCCCGGCTCAGTATAACAAGCGGGTTCGGTCAATAATCCGTTTTATTATCTTGATTAAGGCGTGATATGGTCTCTACCTGGAGAGAGAGAGAAGAAAACACTCAGCGTGCGCTCTTGCAAGAATAGATTGGTTATTATTTTATCTAATCAGGATGGCCCCCACTGCTTTTTATCAAATCTTCCTTCAAACCCTAAAAGGAAAGACTAGCCGGGATTAATTACACACTACAAGTTCGCCAATCATTCAGCCAGGCCAGTGTCGGTACTTTGAGGGAGGTCCCCCGTGCTTTCGCACGAACCTTATTAATGTAAACCTCGTTTTCCAGAGGCGTAACCCCGTTGACACCTTTCTAGACACCTACTTGATCGGCTAATTGTAATGTGTAAAACTCTCCCAGGAGTAACAATTACTCGCAGCGGGTATCGGGATCCAACTATCTCATAGAAGATATGCAATCTCATTGCAAATTTCAACACTTGAAATTCCCGATAATATTTTACCCCTAGTGTCCTATGACCTTGACGAATGCCAAACAACCTATAGTCCACTAGTCAAGTTCAACCCGTACATTTCTTGATCGAATTAAACCCACCTGCACGACCCTTGACGAATGCCAAACAACGCCGTACGAATACCCTAATCCAATCTGCATCATATGCATAAGCAGATAAATACTAGTTAGCTACAGTACACTACGCCTTGACGAATGCCAAACTACCGCAGCACGAATACTAACTAGTACTTATCTGAAATGACGGAGGGCTACGACAGGTTTTTCATGAAAACCTATTGCGTAATGAACTTTATATCGTTGTAGAATCAAATGATTTTAAAATGGAGTGTTTTTTAGGCTTTTCTAGTTTTGCTAAAGGAGTCACTCCCGGTGAAGGGATCGTCGGTCCTTTCCTCATCGAATGAGGTGCGGGATATATCATATATATCACTGTGCAAAGCAGAAACTATAGAAGCAATCAAAAGACAAACCGAGGGTTGTAGCATCTGCCAGTTATGGCTAAAGGAGTCACTCCCGGTGAAGGGATCTCGGTCCTTTCCTTATCGAATAAGGTGCAGGATATATCATATATACCGCTGTGCAAAGCAAGAACTGTAGCTACCTGTTTTATTTTGAAATTCGATTCTACAACATCTTAGGTTTCTTTTACTTTCATTAATCATATTAATGAAGTCCCATCATTTAAGTACCTAAACATCACAGATAAATATGACGTACACTTATGCCATTCGCATTCGCCTCGATGTCCCCTCGTGCACCGTTAGGTTAGGTGACTAACGGCAGAGCGGGGCAGGGCTAGCGCGGGTGTAAAACATAAGTAACGCCTATATAATATATCATATATACTATATACTGTATCTATCACAAAACATCACATGATCACATCACAGATTTCGCAGCAGAAGAAACATATGAAATATTGGATATACTAGGACGTCCGTGTTTTCAATACGAGCCAGTATAAAACACGGATTCCACGGTCGTGATGAATAGCCAATCCCACACCCCTAGACCCCTACGAGAGCGGCAAGCAACCCTACCAATTCTAGAGTTAGGAGACCCGGACTCGACTCCTCGAGTTGGTCTCCCACTGGACTCCAGAACCCGGTTACTTGTGCCCTCCTCCTTGGGTCTATCCTAGTGCGAAAAAGTAAATAATATACAAAGGGTGACAACTTCCGCTACCTGGAAGTGCCCCAATAAAAGAATATTACATACAAGTTTTTACATGAATGAAAATGAAAAACACTCATCTCACATAAAAACCCCCGGCTATTCAAACACGACGATCCAATATAACATATCCAGCAACACATAACATCACATGTCATCAACGTAAGTAAATATGCGCATCCCAATTGTCGTTGACATATAGCAACGAAACCGGCGATATCACATATTACACTTACAGTCACAGAAAAGAAAGTGTAAAACTACAACAGTTGGAATCCGCAACCACCTCAAACATCGCATGCCTGACCAAATGAATTTCTTAGACATCGCATGCCTAACAATTATAAACCTCGCATTTTAGTCCCATTATCGAAAACACTTTTCAATATCAAGTCGGGCAATTCAACAAGATTCCCGACATCCTGATCGAATGCTCGTCGCAAACTTTAGTAGACGGCCGCACCCCCGATACCGTCGACGAAGTGCACCAAGGCGGAACACCGCTGCCGCGAGCACCCAGATGGATGCTTTCGGCGACGGGGTTCTCCTACAGTCACTTGGTCGAGACTATGGAGTGAAGCTGTCTATTAAGTTTACCCGGCGAGTATCCGCGTACGCTACGTGATTGCGACGGACTTTTGATCACATCAAAATTTCGTGGCAACCGATCAAGTGAGACTAAACTGCTATGTTTATAACATTCATTCAGTTATCTCATAACTACTTGTGAATTCCAATTGTTGTATCACATTCCAGATAAACAGAAAATGTTAAACTTTCCGATCGAACAGTCAAACACCCAAGTTTTCCCGATACTGATCAACACATGAAACAAGTCTAACAACATTCAGTTCGTGCCTCAGTACCAACGGTCCAGCCGTAGAAGGGTCAAGCCAACGCCTCACATGTGGCACGCCGTACTGCCCCAAACCCTAAGGTTCAAAGGGCAGTTCAAGACGGTCACATAATCGAGTTAAGGTTTGTTGTCTTCTAGAGGGACCATCGAGTTACTTGCACTACTTAAAACGTCGTTAAACTACGGAAAAATCCAACACTTGGAAATTTCCCGACAGGGGAAAAATTGGGTATTTATATCCGGTCGAACTTTTTAACATATTCAAAAAATTATCCGGAAAGACACATAGACAAAGTTTGACAATCCGATTGAATGTACGAACTCCCAATACAACCCAAAATACTCAACTCTTGATTTCAGATTAAAAATTCCCAGGAACACCAGCACTGCAAAATAGGAATTACTGTGCAAAATTTAATGGGAGAAGAGACAAAAGGGCCGCGGAACCGCCGCATTAGCATGCTAATGCCGCGGTTCCACCGCACTTTTATGGAATTAGGGGACCCGTTTTATACAGTAATTCTTAGAATATTCTACTGATTTTTCTTCATATTTTTAATTCTCAAAAATCCACGATTTTCAAAAATGTACAGAGAGCAATATTAGGGTTACGGTTTCGGTTCGATCGGATTTCTAACTCCGTCGACGCATCGCCTAAGGCTCTAGCTAGGCTCTGATACCACTGTAGGGTTCCTAGGCATTCTCAAGAGGTCTCATAAGGCATCAACCATGCCAATTTCAAAAATACGGTGCCGAGAAACCCTAGACTAGATCGTTGGCTAGAAGTTTAGGCGATAAAATGAAACTAGTTTACAACTAAACTAAAAGAACGGATATACAACCTTTGTAGATCCGGTCCTCCACCTCCATAGCTCCGCAATTAAGTCTCCTCGCTGTCCAAGTCGAACCCCGGGCTCTAGTGTCGGCTTCATCGAAAAATGGACGGGCTAGGTCATTGACGACGATGCCGAAGATGATCTACGTCGAGGCATCACTAGATCAAGCTCTCACTTCACCAAGTCATGAAAATTGTGAATAAAACACACTCTACTACTTGGCAAGAGGTAGAGGATGAAGAAATAGGAAGTGGGTTCACTTTAGAATTGGATTTCTCACTCTTTTTCCTCAATCACCATTGATGAAGTGAAGCTTTCTTCATTGAAGAAGATGACGAAGAAGAAGATGAATATTATGATAAGTGTTAATTGAATAGAATAGAAAATCAATTCTTATCATAATATTAACTATAGTTATGTGTAGAGAATTGACCAAGGTTAAAGGAATGGTTAGGGTTAAGCATGAAGACAAGAGTGGTTACAAAGTCAAAGCTTCATGAAGCTTCAACTAGAAACAAAGAAAGCCACCATTCTCTTCATGCATATTATTTTCCAAAAAGAATAGATAAATAAATAAGTGAATAAAACAAAACCCTAACCATTATCATGTAACCATGGTTTGATCTTTACACAAAAACCCTAGCAAACATGTATCATCAAACATGATACAATCAAGTGCACAAAAGTATATCACATATACAATGTGTACATCCGAGTGAGAATATCCATTTAAATGAACCTATATTAGTTAATGTAAAGTGATATATCAAATATATAATTATACATTAAATCACTAAATCAACACTTGATTTAACGATCCGGTCATATCGCATATAACCGACTAATATCAATAGTAACAACTTATCGAATCAACACTTGATCCGATAACCCGGCTATAACGCATATAACCGATCAATGTTACAAATCGCGAGAATCGAATACAGTATCACATACTGGTATTATTCTCGGTCCCGCACATATCTCATATGCGCTCCTATTTCGTTTCGCTTGAGCCAGGAAACCTCTATGTAGGACTCTAAAGACTCGTCAATACGCCGGCAGCAGATGATGATCATATCAAGCACCCACAAGCCGCAAGCGGTCTGCTAAACGTAACGGCCACCCGGGTATTGAGCGATCAGAAGATCGACGAGCAAGCCCGCTCACACTCCAGTGAATCCAACCAGTAACACTACCATACAGTCCGGTCTGATCGTCTGATATGTCGCATATCTTGCCTAGGGGTGGTAAACGTAGGACCACAATAGCTCGATAAGTCGTGTCGATATGAGGTCTATAACAGTTCGAGAAACTACTGGTAACACTTACCAGTATATCTCAGCAACCCTGGCCAGGGATTTTCAGTTATAGCCAGTCGAACACAGTGCAACATTAACTCCCTATACCGGGAGAGACGAATCCCCTCCTATCGCTCATTGCCTCCATGTGATTCGGGACTGTACCTAAAAGCCACCGTTTTTCACGCCCTCTTGGACGTGGTAAGGTGGAAATAAAAGCACAGTGGGAACCACACAAGACTCTATGACGATCTCGGGTCAACAGACTACTCTGTACCAGTGTCACCAGAGAACTGCCATCTGACGTAAGGTATAATACCATCTGGGAGTTCTCGGCGAGTCCGTCCAGTGTACCCAGTCTCTACTGAGCACACGTATATCATCTCTGATGTCAAACACCAATGGATATGGGATCATCCATCGCCCATCTGTATGGGTCGAGAAGGTTTACGCTAGTCTACTATGGTATATCGATGCCCCGTCTCGATACATCCACGACTAGGGACCTTGAAGGATGTACTTATGGACTACCATGTCCCCACTAGTATGATCCGCATCATAGTCCAGATAGTCAAGTACACATCCTAAGGGCTTTACCAACATGTAACAGAGAGATAATCAGAATACACGTTAAGGTAAAGAGTAACCAGATAGCATACTATCATGTCGAGCAAGAAATTCCTCCCTATATATGTCCCAGCATCCACTACAATATACATCTTATGTACAGTAATGGCCTCTAGGGCATACATATAACTAACACCGGCTTGTCACGGAATCACCCTCTCCAAAGAGATGTCTCCCAAGACTGATTTTGGAAAGGGCTTGCATGTCATCAATACCCTACGCATCTGCGGTAGGATCTCTTATGTATGCGATGTTGTGTACCAGACCAGATGTAGCATACACATTGAGCGTTGTAAGCCGGTATCAGTCGGACCCAGTGGAGAAACACTGGATAGCAGTAAAGAACATTCTCAAGTACCTGAGAAGGACTAAGGAGATGTTCTTGGTGTATGGCGGAAAAGACCTCCAGATCGAGGCCTTTGCTGACTCCAGCGTCCAGAGTGACAAGGATGACTCGAAGTCCATGTCGGGATATGTCTTTACCCTCAATGGATGGGCGGTTTGCTGGAAGAGCTCCAAGCAGGAAACCGTTGCTGACTCAACCATGGAAGCGGAGTGCATAGCTGCTTGCGATGCCGCAAAGGAAGCTGTCTGGATGAAGAAGTTCCTCACGGAGCTTCAGGTGGTTCCTACCAGTGTTGATCCAATACCGCTTTATTGTGACAACAAAGACGCTATAGCTTTAGCGAAGGAACCCAGGTCCCATCAGAAGTCCAGGCACATTTTGAGGCGGTACCACCTGATCAGGGAGATCGTAGATCGCCGGGAGATCGAGGTGAAGAGAGTAAATACGGAAGATAACACTGCTGATCCACTCACGAAGGCCTTACCCCAGACTCAGTTCGATCGGCTGATCGAGATGACAGGTCTTCGATACGCCAGTACATGGCCTTAATGCAAGTGGGAGATTGTTAGTGTATATGCCCTAGAGGCCATTACTGTATCATACTAGTTTGTATATTACTTAATGGAAGCTTGGGATATTCACAATTGTATAGACAATCTTGCTCAAAATAGTAGTATGCTACTTGGTTTGTTTCCACTTTAATGTGTGCATGTGTTTCTTTTAACATATCACCTATACACATTAGTGGAGCCCTTAGGATCTTTGCTTGATTACCAGCGTTGTGATGGCTGTCACACTCGTGGGGGCTGGGTAATCCACAAGCACATCCTTATGCAGGTCCCTAGTCGTAGGACTATCGAGACAGGGCATCGATACTCTAGAGTAGACTAGAGTATGCGCTTCTCATCCCAGCATGGGAGACGGTCTGTCCCACAGCCGTCAGTACGACGTACTTGAGATAGTATGCGGGTGCTCGTTAGGTTACGAGTACACAGGACACGACTCGTCGGGAACTGTTGGTTGGTACTATACCTATTGTCAGTTATCAGTTCCCAGGTGACATGAGTACAGCTTAGTCCGCTGACTTGACACTGTCACTTCGCCTCGAGTGTGTTCCCACTGTACTTTGATTACTACCCTACCACGGCTCAAAGGAGTCGTGCAAACAGGTAGTAGTTGGGTGCAGTCCCCAAGCACTTGGAGGAAGTGACGGTTAGACAGGATTCGTCTCTCCCGGTATTGGGGGTTGATATTGCGCTGTGTCTAGGAGAGCCATTACACAAAGTCCCTGGCCAGGGCAAGTGAGATATACTGGTAGGTTTCCAGTGTTATCTCAGGGTGTTCTGGGCTACACTCCGACACGACTTGTACCGCTATTAGGGGACTGACGTTTACCACCGTCCTAGGACCGCCATGCGATATTCTCAGACGAACAGACCGGACTGTACGCAAATTGTCACATTCAGGCTCAGTAGGAGTTCAGATGGGTTTCACCCCGTCCGTCTTCTTATCGGCATCTACCACGGGTCTGTTACGCACAGCTAGTGCCTCTTGCGGTCTGTGGTTAAACCCACTGCCAGCGTAGTGTCGAGTCTTTAGAGTCCCACACAGAGAGCTATTCGCCTTTAGGCAAAAGAGTAGAGGTCGCATGGTTTTGCGACAGGGTTCGGTCACATACGTGCACTTGTGCACGTTTAGTGTCCGGGCAGTTATCACTAGCGGGCTTTGGTTTAAGACAGAACCTAGTGTACATTTTGGGATTGGTTTTTATCTCGTTTGTATTCGTGTTTCTCGGAACGCGGATGCGGGTGTGTATGCACGGTTGACAGAGACAGAGGCAGAGGATTCTCATTAGGGTTGTTGACTGTTGACTTTTGCTAAACCCTAATGAGAATAAGAAATATGATTAATGATAATGTTAATTAAGTATTATCGTGCCATGGTTGAGTTGAAAGGTTGACTTTGTTGACTTGTTGACTAAGTAGACCGGTTGACTAGGTTGGACTTGTTGACCATCATCATTACAATGGCTATCATTTCATGGCAAAAACTTTTGCTTGCTTGTTATTCTTTGCAAAATGAGTGCATGAAATGATATTTCCATTTGACTTGAACCATCACATAATACTCAATTACTATTATTTGTTATGATTATTTTGGATTATGAAGCAAGGGTAAGAAAAGTCTTACTCATTCTATCATTCTCATTCACTCTCATACTCAAGCTCTCTCTCTTCCTCTTGCTCTCTCTCTAGTTCATGGTTCTATTTATCTCATGTGTTGAGAAGCAAGAACCATAGAGATAAAGCCCAACACACTTCTCTACTCATCCTAGTATACAAGGTTTAGCAAACCAAGTGTTCTAGTTTCCTCAAGATTGAGGGTGAAGCCAAAGGTAGAAGCATTCAGGTGGATCCATCTTCGGCACAAAGAGACGACGAGGAGAGAACCATCCGACCACCATAAGGAGTCTAAGAGAAGGAGTTCAAGTTAAGGTATTACCCCTAACCGAGTAGGTAAAACTCCTAGTTAGGTTGTAAGATAGTTGTTTAACAAAGATCCATATTTTGAGTCAATGTTACCACCAAAAGAAAAATCGTTTTTCATCATTTCCGCAAGCCCGAAAGAACCGGGAGAGGTAACGTGGAATTACAGAACTGGGGTACTGATCTAAGGTCTAGTACATTCCGATATCATCAAGATATATCCACGTGTGTATGGAAACACATCGCCCATCGATCCGCTATAATATCTTGTCGTATCTCATAACACGACCCAAATCACATAACCGATCACACGGCATCACGCCCGATCATATCGACTCGCCTCCAAGTATCATATACTATCCTCATCATCCGTGTATACGTATATGTATGTATGTATATATATATATATATATATATATATATATGTACCAACGCATCCACACACACACACACACACACACATATATATATATACATATAAACATATACACCCAAACATATCACGTGTGTGCATGTGTGTGTGTGTTAACCTTAACTCTAGGTTTTCGCAACTAAGAAACTAAACTGAAAGTACTTTCCTCCAATTATACTAAATTCAACCCAAGGTCTCCTAAGGCCTTTCTTACTAAATATTCGTATCTCGCAATAACACATACATATATATATCATATCACATCATATCCTACGAAATTGCGGGGGTGCTATACGCCATCCACCCGACTTCCCCCATAGATATACATCTACTCACCTAGACGCTTCGGCTAATCTGATCCGATCTCCGCCTTGTATTTCCACGCCGTGTCCGACGCCTCTGCACTCGATCCTAGAATCGTACACAAGAAAATAAGTATATAAATATACGATTAGTCGCGGACACAAACGACACAAGTCAATCCACGCGCACAACAAGACGCGCACACTCTTGGTGCACAAAACGCGACCGCGACAACACCACTAACCACGACTAGCGTCACTATACGTGACCACAACCATGTCTAAAACCCAATCGCGCATTCACGACACATTAAATATCTTACGGAATAGGTTAGAGATCATCAAAACCGCAAACTTAATTAAAATCGATTATTCCCAAAAACCTAGTAAGCAACCATATGCCATTTTAGTTCAAATCTAAATGTTTTAGTAATTCTAGTGGCAACATTAATCACTTAGTAACTTAATTAAGCCACCTAAACCTTTACTAGAATTTAATTTCATCTAATAACACATTAATTAAAAACCTAGTTTGCAAAGTTATATAATTAGGACAATTTAAATGTAACAATTAACAATTTAGCAACTAGACTAGGTTTGAAAGCCTACTAGATATCAAACTACACTAACTAACCTAGTAATGATGTGAAAAACCCCAACTTGATTCAAAACCCTTCTCATCAAAATTTTATCTTGAAATTAAAACCCTAATTAAATACCTAATTATGCTAGATTAAAGCAATAACCAACAATTTAACTATAGGGTTAAGATTATACCTCCATAATTTTAGAGATCTCTCATGCAAACTTGGCCTCCTAATTTGTTCTCTAGTTCCAAGATCCATGGTAGATGAGAGCAAGGAAAAATGGGTAAGGGTGTAACTTGGGAATAAATGAGGCTTTTTTGTGAATTTTTGTGATGAAAAATGAAGGTTTTTAGCATGAAGAGAAAAGGAATTGGAGAGAAAGGGGCTGCTCATGGGGGGCTCGGCCAGTTGAGGGGAAGGTGACAGAGTGAGGTGAGGAAAAATTCCATGACAAGAAAATAAAAGCACATGCCTCACTTTATTAACCCATACTACTTTGTTTATTCAATTCCTTTTTAATATCATTTCTTTTTAGACCTTGAAGTTAGGAAATAAGATGAGAATTTTGGGGGCAGGGCTGCTGCAGGAATGGCTCGGCCATGTGGGGAATTTGGGTGTGTGTGGGTGTATAAAGAAAGTTCCAAGTTAAGAAAAACCTCATTTTCACTTCTATTAATAATATCTTAATTAATTTATTTCCTAATTACCCTAGATTAGTCTAGAACCATGAAGACAACTAGAGAAAGAAAGAGAATTTTACAAGCCAAGTGTTTGTGTTATCATGGTTCACATTTGTATAATTAACTTATTCCAATTTGTAATTATCACTAATTAAATGTATTAGTGAAAGCTTAAACTAATATTAAAAATAATTATTTAAGGAAAATATTTGAGTAAACTAGAAATTTACAAGTGATCAATTAAACACCAAATACTAGCAATTACATAGCTAGAATAGGTATATTTGAGTCTATGTTGAAAAATAATTATATCTTGGTTTTTACGGAAAACACCAGTTATTTTACCGATTATCGGAAATTTCACCTAAACGATTTTTTTTTCCAGAACGTTACATATACAGTTGGTTACTTGGTGGACCCGGTCGAGACCGAGGGGCATGATAGCCGCATGTGAGGCGGGGGCCTAGCGAGGATACTCGATACCGGAGATAGTAATGAAACACGAGAGATATCTGGGAGATACTGACCGATGTTGTGGATTGACAGAATCGTTCGAGGAACGATATCTGGTGAAAACAAAAGATTTGTGTCGATCTTGGACACGGAAAAATGAGCCTTATTTGGAAAATTATGATATTGGAAATATTTGATGAGATTTCAGTGTTGTTTTAAGACATTTAGTTAATATATATTCATGCTTTCACATGTTATCATACATTATACTTATATTTATTGTTGATAACTCTAGTTCGTCATACTTACATTATAAGCTGTTAGATGTTAGTCTATTCACTGAGTTGGCAACTCACCCCCGTTGTGCTATAGTTCCTTGCAATAGACGCGTGGACACGTAGCAGCAGAGCGGATCCAATTGTCAGCTTCTATCGCTTATTTTACTAGGTGGGTTACCTACGTAGTAATCTCCTATTTTGGTATATGTATATTTGATCTAGAAATTCTCCATCAGACCCTGTATATTTGACTTAGAACGAGATATGTCTGTAAATATTTTAAATTCGATTGAGTAAGATCGTCTGGTTGTGTTAATTTATGCTTTCTCTATGTATGCATGAAATTCTTTACTTGATGCATCGTATTTTTATTGCGTGTTGATTTCCGCC
Organism: Agapanthus africanus; assembly: GCA_030015575.1. Lineage (NCBI taxonomy): Eukaryota > Viridiplantae > Streptophyta > Magnoliopsida > Asparagales > Amaryllidaceae > Agapanthus > Agapanthus africanus. The sequence continues at coordinate 238,780,276 of JASDDO010000031.1, forward strand.
GTTCGGCGTTATTTTGCTCCCAACTAGGGATGCAACTTATTTAAACACTTTATAACTGCTTTTATTAATGATTAATAAGGAGGTGTCGTCGAACATTTTAAATGCTAAAAAGCAGTTGTTTAGATTTCATTTCTAAAAATCATTCAACATACTACCTCATCCTTTTACTTAAAAACTAAAATTTTCTAAATTCCGCAAAAGGGTTTTTGATCTTGGTTTTTGGCTTACTCAGATTGTGTCGACATCTTTAGATGTCATACAATCTAAGTGCCGGTCACATCCGAATTTCGGCTCGTGACACACCTTGATCTCCTGGGGATCAACGATCACCCTGATCAGGTGGTACCACCTCAAGATATGTCCGGATCTCTGATGGGACCTAGGTTCCTTCCATAAAACTATAGAGCCATATGTTGTCACAATACTAAAGTATTGGACCAACAAATGGAAGGAACCGCCTGAAGTTCAGTTAAGAACTTCCTTATCCAGACTGCCTCTTTTGTGGCGTCTCATGCAGTGATCTGCTCCGCTTCCATCGTTGAGTTAGAAACAGTGTCCTTCTTACCTCCAATAAGGGTAAAGACATAACCCGACATGGACTTGGAGTCATCTTTGTCACTCTGGAAACTGGAGTCAGCTAAGGCCTCGATCTGGAGGTCCTTTTCCACCATACACCAAGAACACCTCCTTAGTCCTTCTCAGGCACTTGAGAATGTTCTTTACTGCTATCCAGTGCTTCTCCCCTGGGTTTGACTGATACCAGCTTACCACGCTAGTGCGTAAGCAACATCTGGTCTGGTACACAACATCACATACATTATAGATCCTACCGCAGAAGCGTAGGTTAAATTGAAATGCGAGCCTTTTCCAATTAGTCTTGGTAGACATCTCTTTGGAGAGGGTGATTCCGTGACAAGCCGGTAGACTACCACGCTTTGAATCTTCCATACTAAATCCTTTCAGTATCGTGTTGATGTACCTTGACTATGAAAGTCCCACTATCCTCTTTGATCTATCATGATAGATCTGGATCCCTAGAATATAGTTGGTATCACCCAGGTCAATCATGGAGAACATCTATGACAAGAACCCTTTGACTGATTGTAGCATATGGATGTCATTTCCTATCAAGAGAATGCCATCCACGTACTCAACGCGGAATTCCACAGTTCTTGCTACAATCTTATTATAAATGCATGGTTCATCTGGATTTTTGATAAAGTCGAATTTTTTGACTGTCTTAATAAAAATAGATGTTTCAACTCCATGATGCCTTCTTTAGTCCATAAATGGACTTAAGCAACTTGCACACTGTCCCGCTGCTCCCACTCTGATTGAAACCCTCTGGCTGATTCATATAGACGCACTCTTCCAATTTACCATTTAGAAAAGTCGTCTCTAAGTCCATCTGCCGGATCTCAAAATGTTAGAAGGCAGCAATGGCAAGAAGGATTCGAATGGATTTGAGCATAGACACTGGAGAAAAGGTTTCATCATGGTCCAAACCAAGTCTTTGATGAAAACCTTTTGCAACAACTCTAGCCTTATAGGTTTCAACATATCCATCTACACCAATCTTCTTTCTGAAGATCCATTTGCAGCCTACGGGTTTTACCCCTTCTGGAGCAATGTTCAAAGTGCATACTTTATAAGTGTACATGGACTCCATTTCGGTCCACATTGCATCAAGCCATTTTACCAAGTCGCCGCTCTGAATGGCTTACTGGAAGCTAGTTGGCACATCATTGTCAATGATGCAATCCTCTCGATCCCCGTCTATAAGAAACCCGTAGTATCTCTCGGATGGATGAGACTGCCTACTAGTCCTGCGTATTGGCTTAGGATGCCCCGTTCTTCTGAAACCTCTGCTTCTACCATACTTTCAGTAATAGTTTGTGGTTCTGGAATTTCTTACAGTTCTATTGCGCTCCCACTATATTTTTCAAAAATTGATTTTCCAAAAATTGGGCATGCTGAGAAAAAAATACCTTTTGTTCCTCCGCGTAATAGAAAAGATACCCCTGGAGTCCTTTGGGTATCCCACAAACTCAAGCAGTACTGAGCGTGCCCCGAACTTGTCCACATACTGCTTTATTACAAAAGCTGGACATCCCAATTTCTTCGGATACTGAAGATAGGGTTTCTTCCCACTCCACATCTGATATGGTGTGGTAAGCACAGTCTTGGTAGGAACCTTGTTCAAAAGATATGCAGCTGATCTTAGTGCATAACCTTAGAAGTATCGCGGCAACTCAACGTTACACATCATCGAACGTACCATAACCAATAGGTTTCTGTTCCGCCTTTCCTATACACCGTTGTGTTGTGGTGTGTATGAAAGAGTAAGCTGAGAGAGAATTCCATTCTCTTTTAGGTAATTCAGGAACTCGGCAATTAAGTATTCACCATATCGATCAGATCTCAGTGTCTTGATACTTTTGCCTGTTTGTTTTTCCACTTCATTCTTATATTCTCGAAATTTTCTCAAAAGGACTGGGATTTATGCTTCATCAAGAAGACATGTCCATACCTAGAGAAATCATCCGTAAAAGTAATGAAATAGGAATAACCACTTCATGCATCTGTAGATATTGGACTATACACATTGCTGTGTATGAGTCCCAAGAGCTCGCTCGCTCTTACTCCGTGTCCAATGAATGGAGTCTTTGTCATCTTTCCTATGAGACAAGATTGACAAGTTGCATAAGACTGATATTCGAACAGATCCAAATATCCCTCTCTATGGAACTTCATCAACCGTGTTTCAACGATGTTGTAGGGCTACGCCAGTGCCCCGGGCATCAATTCGTGGCCAAACACGGAACAAAAACTTTAGAAAACCGGCGCTAACGGAACCCTAATCGACGGATCGTACCATTAACCCTATACTAGTTAACTGTAAAAGTTTAGAGAGGTTATACCGATCGATCCGTTTTCTTCGGTCTTCAACCTTTGTCCTAAGGTTGTCGCGGCTTCCTCGATCAAGTTCGCTCTCTGGTCTCCCTAGTCGAAGAGGATCCGCGTCGAGGATTAGTAATACGGGCTCGCGCCTCAAAAACCGAAGCAACTCGGGCATCCAGTTTGCTAGCCTAGATGTAAGTCGACGTTAGACACCCCACAAGATGCGGGGAGGCGGAATAGGTAAAACATTCATTTTGTTTAAAGTAACATCGACTAACTTTACGGGTCTTTGCCAAACCCTAACTAACAACTATCTAGAAGTCATTAGCTACTATGATAGATGATTATACATAATAATACAAGTCCTTCTTGTTCTTGTTGATCACCTCATCGTCGGCCTTCTCAATGTGATAGAAGATCCACCCGAGAGTTCCTCCTCCAAGCTTTAACCTCTCACTTGAGGTAACTAGGTGGCTATGATAGCTAATCAAAGTAACCTATTAGTCTTGCTAACCCTTGGGATCTCAACACATGAGAGGATTAGGGTTAGGTTTTTGATGAGAGAGAGCTTGAGGAGAGAGAAAGTGTTTGTGTGAATGAAATGAATTATGTCTCAATTCTATATTTTATGAAGCATAAAGAATATCAAATAAATCATTATGTGATAATTACAACCATGCTTCATTTAATATAATCAATGAATCATCACATGAGTCATTAAGTAATAAATGCTTCATTAACTCATTTGGATGAATCATCTCATGGTCACTAATTCATTTAATGCATTTTACACCTAAGCTCTCCACCTCACCTTTCTTCTAGAAGCTTCTCGACTAATTACGAGAATGCCCCTCCCATCCGTAAAACACAGAAATACTGAGGCTTTTTAAATCTAATAATCCAATACTGGAATCTGGCTTAAACTAAAGCCCGCTAGTATAATCTGTCCGAACAACGTACGTGCATAAATACACGTATGTGTCCGAACCCTCTCGTAAAACCATACGACCTCTATATCGTTTCGCCTGAAGTAGGGAAACTCTCTGTGTGGGACTCTAAAGAATCGACACTACCATGGCAGTGGGTTAAAACACAGGCCGCAAGCGGTACTAGCTGTACGTAACGGTCCCCAGGTAGATGTCGATAATAAGGCGGATGAGGAAACCCATCCGAACTCCTACTGAGCCTGATGTGACAATCTCCATACAGTCCGGTCTGTTCGTCTTGGACTATCGCATATCGGGCCTAGGGGGCGGCAACCGTCAGTCCCCTAAAAGCGGTAAAAGTCATGTCGGAGTGAAGCCCATTACACCTTGAGAAGCTACAGGAAATCCTACCAGTAAATCTCGTTTTCCCTGGCTATGGACTTTACGTAATGGCTCTCCAAACACAGCGCGATATCAACTCCCAATACCGGGAGAGACGAATCCTATCTAACTGCCACTGCCTCCAAATGCTTCGGGACTGCACCCAACTGCTACCTGTTTGCACGACTCATTTGAGCCGTGGTTGGGTAGCAATCTAAGAACAGTGGGAACACACTCGAGACGAAGCAGCAGTGTCAAGTCTGCTGACTATGCTGTACTCATGTAACCTGTGAACTGTTAACTGACGACGGGTATAGTACCAACCAACAGTTCCCTGCGTGTCCTGTCCGGTGTACCCGTAACCCAACGAGCACCTGTATACTATCTCCAGTACAACGTACTAAAGGCTGTGGGACAGACCATCTCCCCAACTGGGATGAGAAGCGTACACACTAGTCTACTCCGGAGTATCGATGCCCTGTCTCGATAATCCTACGACTAGGGACCTGAAAAAGGATATGCTTGTAGACTACCCAGCCCCTACTAGTGTGACTGCCATCACAACACTGGTTGTCAAGCAAGATCCTAAGGGCTCTATCAATATGTATTCGCGATATGCTAACATATACACATATTAAGATAGATATAAACCAAGTAGCATACTACTATGTTGAGCGAGACTGTTAATATAACTGTGAATGTCCCAAGCTTCCATTAAGTAATATACAAGCTAGTATGATACAATAATGTCCCCTAGGGCATATACACTAACAATCTCCCACTTGCACTAGGGCCATGTACTGGCGTATCGAAGACCTATCATATCGAATAGCCTCCCAAACTGTGTCTGAGGTATGGCCTTTGTGAATGGATCTACAGTGTTCTCCTCTGTAGCAACTCTCCGGACCTAGATCTCCTGGCGATCAATGATCTCCGTGATCAGGTGATACCGCCTTAAGATGTGTCTGGACTTCTGATGGGACCTGGGTTCCTTCGCTAAAGCTATAGCGCCGTTGTTGTCACAATACAGCGGTATTGGATCCACAATGGTAGGAACCACCTGAAGTTCTGTTAGGAACTTCTTCATCCAGACTGCTTCTTTTGCGGCATCGCAAGCAGCGATATACTCCGCTTCCATCGTCGAGTCAGCAACGGTGTCCTTCTTGGAACTCTTCCAGCACACCGTCCCTCCATTGAGGGTAAAGACATAACCTGACATGGACTTGGAGTCATCCTTGTTACTCTGGAAGCTGGAGTCAGCAAAAGCCTCGATCTGGAGGTCTTTTCCGTGCTAAACCAAGAACATATCCTTAGTCCTTCTCAGGTACTTGAGAATGTTCTTTACTGCTATACAGTGTTTCTCCACTGGGTCCGACTGATACCGGCTTACCACGCTCAGTGCGTAAGCTACATCTGGTCTGGTGCACAACATCGCATACATTATAGAGCCTACCGCAGATGCGTAGGGTATAACTGACATGCGTTCCCTTTCCAAATCAGTCTTGGGAGACATCTCTTTGGATATGGTGATTCCGTGACAAGCCGGTAAAATACCGCGCTTAGAATCTTCCAGACATAATCTTTTCAGTATAGTGTTGATATACCTGGACTGCGAAAGTCCCGACATGCTCATAGATCTATCACGATAGATCTGGATCCCCAGAATGTAAGAGGCATCACCCATGTCTTTCATGGAGAACCCGTGTGACAAGAATCCTTTGACAGATTGTAGCATAGGAATGTCATTTCCTATCAAGAGAATGTCATCCACGTATAAGACGAGGAATACGACAGTTCATGCTACAATTTTAATATATATACATGGTTCATCTAGATTTTTGATAAAGTCATATTCTTTGACCGTTTCATCAAAACAGATGTTCCAACTCCGCGATGCCTGCTTTAGTCCATAAATGGACTTAAGCAACTTGCACACTTTCCCGCTGCTCCCACTCTGATTGAAACCTTCTGGCTAATCCATATAGACGCATTCTTCCAAATTACCATTTAGAAAAGCCGTCTTTACGTCCATCTTCCAGATCTCATAATTATGGAAGGAAGCAATGTCAAGAAGGATCCTAATGGATTTGAGCATAGCCACTCGAGAAATGGTTTCGTCATAGTCCAAACTAGGTCTTTGATAAAAACCCTTTGCAACAAGTCTAGCCTTATAGGTTTCCACCTGTCCATTTACACCAATCATCTTCCTGAAGATCCACTTGCATCCTATGGGTTTTACACCATCTGGAGCAAAGTCCAAAGTCAATACTTTGTTGGTGTACATGGACTCCATCTCGGTCCGCATTGCATCCAGCCATCTTACTGTGTCGCCGCTCTGGATGGCCTGTTGGAAGCTAGTAGGTTCATCATTATCAATGACGCAATCTTCTCTATCCCCGTCTATGAGAAAACCGTAGTATCTCTCAGGCGGATGAGACGACCTACTACTCCTACGGAGGGGTGCGGGAATGTCCAGTTCTTCTGGAACTTCTGGTTCTACCAAACTTTCAGTAGTAGTTTGTGGTTCTGGAATTTCTTCCAGTTCTAATGCGCTCCCATTTGTTTCCTTTTCTAAAAACTTCTGTTCTAGAAAATGAGCATTACGAGAAACAAAAACCTTTTGGTCCTCTGCGTAATAGAAAAAATACCCTTGGAGTTCTTTGGATATCCCACAAACTTACACTGTACTGAGCGTGCCTCGAGTTTGTCCGCATACTGCTTTTTAACAAAAGCTGGACATCCCCATTTCTTCAGATACTGAAGATAGGGTTTCTTCCCACTCAATATCTGATATGGTGTGGTAGGCACAGTCTTGGTAGGAACCCTGTTCAGAAGATATGCAGCTGATTCTAATGCATAACCCCAGAAAGATCGCGGTAACTCTGCATTACTCATCATGGAACGTACCATATCCAAAAGGGTTCGGTTCCGTCTTTCCGATACACCGTTATGCTGTGGAGTTTATGGAGGAGTAAGCTGAGAGAGAATTCCTTTCCCTTTTAGGTAACCCCGGAACTCGGCACTTAAGTATTCACCACCTCGATCAGATCTCAGTGTCTTGATACTTTTGCCGGTTTGGTTTTCTACTTCATTCTTATATTCTTGGAATTTCTCAAAGGCCTCGGATTTATGTTTCATCAAGAAAATGAATCCATACCCAGAGTAATCATCCGTAAAAGTAATGAAATATGAAAAACCGTCTCTTGCATGTGTAGACAATGGACCACATACATCGCTATGTATGAGTCCTAAGAGCTCGCTCGCTCTTACTCCATGACCAGTGAATGGAGTCTCTGTCATCTTTCCTTTGAGACATGATTGACAAGTGGCATAAGATTGATATTCGAACGGGTCCAAATATCCTTCTCTATGTAACTTAGTTAACCTTGTTTCATTGACGTGACCCAGTCTACAATGCCATAAGAAAGCCTGATTTATATCTGGAGACTTTCATTTTAGTGTGTTCTGGACAATGAAAATCTGTAATTGGTTTAATACGTATATACCGTTATCTAGAGTACCGGACCCAATCAAACCATGATTAAGGTGGATGTTAACAACATCGCTTACAAACATGAAATCATAACCTTCTTTTGATAACAACGATACTGATATGATATTACATGTTAAACTGGGTACACAAAAACAGTCGCGCAAAACCAAAATATGTCCACGTGTCAATCCAAGGTGATAATCCCCTACGGACACAGCACCCACGCTGTTGGATATAGTGCCCTCAGAGTCAATTATTGGATCACAGGCACGTGATTGCAATGATTGAGGGAGGACCTATGCCGGTAGGACAGTCTTACTCAAGATGATAGTATGCTATCTGGTTTATCTTTATCATCATGTACTGCTTTAGGTGACCTTACAGGTCGCTATTACACGTTGATAGAGCCCTTAGAATTCTTGCTTGACTGCCAGCAGTATGATGGCGATCAGATACGTGGGAGCTGGGGTCTATAAGCACATCCTTAAAAGGTCCCTATTCGTAGGAGTTTCGAGACTGGGCATCTATACTCCATGAGTAGACTAGTGTATACGATCGAGACCCCGACGAGGGGCGGTGGCTGGTCTCACAAGCCATTGGTGTCAGTTGGTTCACCTAAGACGTATACAGGTGTTCATTGGGTTATGAATACACCGGACAGGACTCGCCGGGAACATGCTAGGTTGTATTATACCTGACGTCAGATAGAAGTTCCCTGGTGACATATGTACAGGTTGGTTCATCGACCTGAGATCGTCATTTGTCTCGTATGAGTTCCCACTGTGCTTTGATTACTACCCTACCACGACTCAAAGGAGTCGTACAAGCAGGTTTTAGTTGGGTACAGTCCCGAGCCACATGGAGGCAGTAAGCGGATCGGCATGGGTTTCGTCTCTCCCGGTATTGGGGGTGAGATCGCGTTGTGTCTAGGAGAGCCATTACACGAAGTCCTTGGCCAAGGCAGGAGATTTACTGGTAGGTATTCCAGTAGTATCTCAGGGTGTTCTGGGCTACACTCCGACACGACTTGTACCGCTTTTGGGGGCCTGACTTTTACCAACCCCCTAGGCCAGACATGCGATGCTCATAGACGAACGGACAGGACTGTATGGATATTGTCACTGACAGGCTCAGTAAGGTGTCAGGATGAGTTCGGTCATCGACCTCCCTTTTGGTCAATACCTGGTAGCCCGTTACGTTCGGCTAGTACCACTGACGTGCTAGTGGTTAAATCCATAGCCAAAGTATTGATGAGTCTTTAGAGTCCACCACAGACAGTTTCTCAAGTTTCAGGCGAAACGTTGTAGAGGCCGTATGATATATGGCAGGGTTCGATCAAATACGTGCAGTCTTGCACGCATCATGATCGGACGGGTCATACTAGTGGGCTTTGGTTTAAGCCGGATCCTAGTATTAGATTTGTTGGATTACTTTAGTCTCATCGCATTCGCATTCAGTCGGAATGCGGATGTTGGTATGTATATACAGGTGAGGGGTATCCTTGTGATCCGTCACGAGTTTACTTTAGATGTTGCCATATGTTTTTATTGTTGTAAACATTTAGGTTAATGTTTACAAATGGAAATTGTGATCTTAAGTCATCATGAAGAGCATTTAATGTGGCATATGCATGCTTAGTGACTCATGGTGTCTTTCTTTGTGCATATGTCACATTATTGATTGATTAGAGTGTTGAAATGATAAGGGGAAAGAGAGAGGGCAGCCATAGGATGGTGGTTAGCTCCTGTATTATATCTATCTCACGCTCATTTGATCATACAACACATAAGAAAAAGAGAGGCTCTTCTTCTTCTTCTTGCTCTAGATCACAACCTCTTTTGATGGCATCATCTCCAACCTCCAACCATACACTCTCATGTGTTGAGAATCAATGGATGCTTGAGACAAAGTGATCACACACATTCTCTACATCACCTTGGACACGTCGGCTAGCAAACTTCGTGTCCGAGTTGCTTCGAACGAAGCGGGAGCCCGTAAAAGGATTCGCTGATGCGGTGCCCTTTCTGACGACGAGACAGGAGATCGGAGATGCCGCGGGGAGCTTGGGTTGGTGGCCAAAGACCGAAGGACACGGATCGATCGGTATAGCTTTTCTAACCCTTATCTGTTTAGCAAGTTATAGGTTAATGGTTCGATCCGGGATTAAAGTCTGCGATAGCACCAGTTTCAAGTTTAGAAAAAGTTTTCGTTTCCGCATTTTGGCCTCGGACAGACGGCCGGGGCGCTACCGTACACTTACATGGTATCAGAGCCATGCCATTAACCTTTACTAGCTTGTTCTAACATGTTTAAAACATCGATCGGACGAATTTTCCAGAACCGCAATTCCATTTTAGTAGTTTCTGTCGAAATTTTTTTGCCGTCGAAAAATCATTTTGAGTATTGCAGAAATTCAGGCAGGCTTTTATATGACATCTAAGAAAATTTGGTAGCATGATGCTATAGTAGAGCCGCGGAACCGCGGCCATACCCATGTTTTGGCCACGGTTCCGCCGCCATTTAGTGGCTTCTCTACACCAAAATTTCTACAGTGGTTGTTTTCTTAGAATTGGGGTTTCTGTAATGTTTATTTTTGGCCCAGATTATTTTGAGTGTTGCAGTTGTACTTGGGGCCCACTTCGGGAAATTTTGTCGATCAAAAATTTAAATATGTTAGTTCACAATGCTTACATTATATCTGTGACTGTGAATGTCATTTGATCGGTAAATCTTGTCTAATTGCTATAGCCCTTTTAGACGGATTTGGGAACGTGACATTCACGTCGATGTCCTGTGTTGTGTTGTGTTGTTGCAGATTTGTCGTGGTGGATAGCCTGGATGCAATGGTAGTACATTTTGGTAGTATTTGTACATTTGATATTGCGGGGCGAGCGTCCGACATGTGGACTGCCGTCACTGCCTGTTTGTATATTATTCTTTTGGGGCACGACCGGGCTAAGGTCGATGTACCCGTAGTAAATATATTTTTCCTTTCTGTACTAGGATTACCCTAAGGTGGAGTGCACGGATAGCCGGGTTCTATAGGGCAACGGGCCCGCATCTCATGGCTTTGAGACGGAGGGGGCTTCACTCTAGAATTGGCGGGCTATTCGCCGCACTCGTAGGGGGTATAGGCTGACCCAAGGAGGGGTGCTCAAGTTACCGGATTCCGTGAAGTGCTAGGTGGTCCATTCACTTTGTTGAAGGGGGCTGCCTCTCTTCAGGTTTTGGCGGGTAACTTGCCGCACCCGTAGGGGTCTAGGATTTCATTGCACAGGCTATCGACACGACCATGGGAACGTCGGGTTTCAGTTGCGGCTCTATGAAACCCGGGGATCCCAGATTTTCTTTATTGTTCTGTGATGCTTATTACATTTCTGTGATGTTGCATTTTATCACGCCTTGAGCGATTATTATATATTGTTATATATACTAGTAGATGTTGTATATGTTTTACACCCGCGCTAGTCCAGTCCCCGCTCTGTCGTTAGTTAAGTAACCTAACGGGTGATGACGGGACCCAGTGGCGAATGCGGATAGAATATACGTACATCATATTTTCGTTCTTTATTGGTGTGATCAATTGATGGGACTGCATTGATTCGGATCAATGCAAGCTAAACAAACCTGTTTGACGTTGTTGGAACAATTTTCTAAAAGCTGTTATTGCAAGGACGTTCTCTTTTGTTTTGCACAGTGGTATTCGGTTATGAATATCCAGCAACTCAGTCGACGAGGCAAGGGCCAAGATCCCTTCACCGGGAGTGACCCCTTGGACAGAATTTTGCGTCAGGGTAATAACTTCAGTATAGCCGATTGCCTTTTTGCTTTGCATCGTGGTATTCAGTTGGAATATCCTGCACCTCTAACTACGGGGAAAGAGCCGAGATTCCTTCACCGGGAGTGACCTCTTTAGCAAAGGTTTTCGCCACTATACATTTAAAAAATGCTATGCAGTTCCTTCAACGATATCAAGTTCATTACGTTAAAGCTTTTTTCGCCAAAAACCAGCCGTAGCCCTCCGTCATTTCTTACGGGTATTATTTAGTATTCGTGCTGCGTTTGTTGACCTAGTCAAGTCGTAGTGTTCGGTAGCTAGGTGGTGCTTGTTTGTTGCATAAATGGGATTGGTTAGGACAGTCGTGCAGCCTTGTTGACCCAGTCAAGGGCACGTACGTGTGGGTTTAATGCAATCCAGAATAATGATGGGTTTAACTTGACAAGCGGTTTATAGTTTGTTGACCTAGGCAAGGTCATAAGCCGCTAGGGGTAAAAATCAATTCGGGGGTTTCTAAAGAAACTGAAACTTGCCAGGCATGCGCATACCTTCTGGATTGTGATAACGTGAGTGGATTCCATCACATTATCATGCGATGATAGTTGGATCCCGATTCCTACTGAAGAGTTGGTTCACTCCTCGGGTGATCCCGACTAATTCTTCTTTCAAGTTTGGAGGGGAATTTGACGATACAGTAGGAGCTTTCCTGATTAGATAAATTGATAACCATTCTGATCTAGGTTAGAGTGCACGCAGAGTGTTTCTTTTCTCTCTCTCTTTGGCAGCGTCCATGGCCCGACCCTAGACTATGACCCAGTGACCAAGTTGACCGGACCTTCTTAAAACACTGGCTTTTGGATTGTCAGAGTTGCATACCTCATTGCCACTCCTACTTTTACCCTTTTCTCCAGAACACCCCGTATTACTACGAACATCCACTTCCATTGGATAAAACCATCGTATTGTTATATACGAACTCGAAGGAACTTGTTCCTGATGTTGTATGTATATGCCCTAGAGGCCAGTATTGTATATGTATACATATGGATACTAGGGATATGTATGTACAGAACAATCTTGCTCAGTTTTATAGTATATTATTTGACTTGTCTTTGTCGGGATATGTGTATTTATTTGTATTGTTGTTATATCTGGTTTGCACATATTGATAAAGACTCAATACGGTAGTATACCATTGTGTTTGTCTTTATCTTAACATGGCATATGTTATACTCGTTATTACATATTGCGGTTACATGTTGATAAAGCCCCTAGGATCTTGCTTGACAACCTGCGTTGTGATGGCGATCATACTTGTGGGAGCAGGGTAGTCCATAAGCACATCCTTAAATGGTCCCTAGTCGCGTGAGTATCGAGACTGAGCACTGATACTCCAGAGTAAACTAGTGTGTATGTTTCTAGCCCTGTCGGGGGATGGTTGGTCCCACAACTGTAAGGTTTACCTAGCACCTCATGAAGGGTTTGCAAGCATCACATGTCTCAAAATTAAATTTTTAAGGTGCTAAGTGAACATGCAATGAATCATCACTAGAATTTTAGGGTTTCTAAACAAACAGATCATCAATAGTAGATAAAGCTAGGGTTTTGAGAGTACAACCTTTTTCTCTCCCTATGCTAGACTCCTCGGCTACTTGGGGGTTGGAAAACGTCCGCTTGAGAACCTCTAGGTCCACGATGATCCACCCGGAGTCCTCTTTGTCCAAGCTTGCAACTTCACAAGATCAAGAGAAGAAGATGGAAGCTAACACTCTTCACAAGTAGGCAGGACTTGTGTAGAATGGTGTTTTGGTTGGTTTTCTCACATCAAAATCCTAACTTGATGAGTGTTTTTCTCACTTGAGAAATCTAGAGAGCAAAAGAGCAAGGATGAAGAAGATGATGGCTTTTGAAATATCAAGAGAATGATAATTGTGTTGTGAAAAATAGAAAATATAAGTATATATATTTTCCACTCTTCATCTCAAACCATAGTTACATTATATGGATATTATTGCACTTGAGCTAAAACATAAAAGAAAGATTAACACATGGTTAAAAAGTAGGTGAACATGGTTAGTTCAAAGAAGAGTGTAGAAGATAATCATGTATTAACCTTTTTATTTTCTTTTGTTTTAAAACAAATGCAATATATATCCATATATATATATATAATTATAAGGTGTGAGTCTTATATTGCCACCATCTCCTATATATACAACCATAATAATCTTTATGTATGCATGTATGTGTGCATGCACATCCAATGAGAATGAATGAGAATGAGTGCATACATGCATGCATAAAGATTAGAAAGGATTTCAAGTGAGAAACTAATGGTTAAATGATAAATCAACACTTGATTTATCAACCCGGTCATTTCACATATGACCCGACCAAAAGCAAGCCGCCCGATTAATATATGGTATCTCATACGCGCATTTTAACCGGGCCCACACACATATCGCATATGCGCACCACAACGTTTCGCCTGGACTAGGTAACTCTTTTGTAGGACTCTAAGACTCGTCAATACGCCAACAGTGGGTGATGATCATATCAAGCACACCCAAGCTGCAAGCGGTCAGCTAAACGTAACGGCCACCCGGGTATTGAGCGATCAGAAGAAAACATGCGATCCTGTTACAACTCCCGTCGAGCCAACCGACAACACTACCGTACAGTCCGGTCTCTTCGTCAGATATGCTGCATATCGAGTCTAGGGATGGTAACGTCGACCCCAATAACTCAATAAGTCGTGCCGATGAAAGATCTATAACAGATCGAGAAACTACTAATAACACTTATCAGCAAATCTCAACAGCCCTGGCCAGGGACTTACTGATATAGCCAGTCGAGCACAGCACAGCATTAACTCCCCGGGAGAGACGAAACCCCTCCTATCGCTCATCGCCTTCGTGTGTCTCAGGACTGTACCCAACGGCCACTTGTTTGCATGAATCAATAGAGCCGTGGTAGGGTGGTAATCAAAGTACAGTGGGAGAACACACAAGACTCTATGACGATCTCGGGTCTACAGACTAACATGCACCAGTGTCGCCTGAGAACTGCTATCCGACGATAGATATAATTCCATATAGGAGTTCTCGGTGAGTCCGTCCAGTGTAACCAGTCACCACTTAGCACCCGTATATGATCTCGATGTCAAACATCGATGAATGTGGGAACATCCATCGCCCATCATATGGGTCTAGTATCATATACGCTAGTCTACACTGGTATATCGATGCCCCGTCTCGATACACCTACGACTAGGGACATTCCAGGATATGCTTATAAACTACTGATGTCCCACTAGTATGATCTCTATCATAATCACAGTAGTCAAGTCAATATCCTCAGGGCTTTATCAACATGTATGAATGAATAAAAGCATGATCAAATCAACATGTCAGATAAAGAAGAACCAGATAGCATACTATCATGTCGAGCAAGAATGTACACTGAATATATATATACATGTATAAATACATCCACTATCACATAATGGCCTCTAGGGCATACATATATCCAACAATCTCCCACTTGCACTAAGGCCAGTTATTGGCGTATCTCATACCCAATATCTCAAAAAGTCGTTCATGCTGCGGCTGAGGGAGAGCCTTGGTGAGTGGATCCGCGGCGTTATTCTTTGTGTCAACTCTCTTAATCTCGATCTCACGGCGATCAACAATCTCCCGGATCAAATGAAAGCGCCTCAGGATGTGTCTGGACCGCTGATGGGACCTTGGCTCCTTGGCTAATGCCATAGCCCCATTATTATCACAATACAATGGTATTGGATCAATAATGGTTGGAACTACTCCTAGCTCCGAGACGAACTTCCTCATCCAGACGGCTTCCTTGGCGGCATCATTTGCAGCAATGTACTCGGCCTCCATCGTAGAGTCTGCAACGGTATCCTGTTTGGAACTCTTCCAACTAACCGCCCCTTCATTGAGGGTAAATACAAACCCTGAGTTATATTTGTTGTCTTCCTTATCGCTCTGGAAGCTCAAATCGGTAAAGTCCTCTATTTGGAGATCTCCATTACCATACACCAAGAACAATTCTTTAGTTCTTCGCAAGTACTTAAGAATGTTCTTCACAGCTATCCAGTGATTCTCCCTTGGGTTGGATTGATACCTGCTTACAACACTAAGTGCATAAGCTACATCTGGGCGTGTACATAACATCGTATACATTATAGATCCTACTACCGAAGCATAGGGTATAATGCTCATGCGAGCTCTCTTTTCATCGTTCTTTGGACAAGAATTCTTGGAGAGAGTGACCCCATGGCAAGCGGGTAAGGCGCCCCGCTTGGAGTCTTCCATACTAAACCTTTTTAGGATGGTGTTGATGTACTTGGTTTGGGACAATCCCAATAACCTCTTGGATCTATCCCTATAGATCCTAATACCCAGAATGTATGTGGCATCACCCAGGTCCTTCATAGAGAACCTTAGTGATAAGAAAGATTTGACCGACTGTAGCATAGGAATATAATTTCCTATCAGAAGAATGTTATCCACGTACAATACGAGAAATGTGACAGCTCTTCCTACAACCTTCTTATAAACACAAGGTTCATCTGGATTTTTGATGAAATCAAACTCTTTGATATCATCATCGAAATAGATGTTCCAACTCCGTGATGCCTGCTTTAACCCAAAATGGATTTAAGCAATCTACATGCTTTCCCGCTGCTCCTATTGTCAATGAAGCCTTCCGGCTGATCCATATAAACGCATTCATCGAAATCCCCATTTAGAAATACTGTTTTAACGTCCATCTGCCAGATTTCATAGTCATAGTGAGCAGCAATAGCATGTAGGATCCGAATGGATTAAAGCATGGCTACGGCCGAAAAAGTCTCGTCATAGTCTAACCCTGGTCTTTGACGAAAACCCTTCGCCACAAGTCTTGCCTTGTAGGTCTCTACCTACCCATCTACACTAATCTTTCTTTTAAAGATCTATTTGCATCCCATAGGTTTTACCCCAGGGGGTACAACGTTTAAAGTCCAAACTTTGTTGGTGTATATAGACTCCATTTCGGATCTCATGGCATCCAGCCACTTCACAGAGTCCCCATTCGTGATAGCTTGCTGAAAACTGGTAGGATCATCATCCTCCATGATGCAGTCTTCTCTGTCACCATCAATGAGGAAACCGTAGTACCTCTCCGGTGGGCGAGAAGTCCTACTAGACCTACGGAGTGGCTGAGGTTCCTCAGTTTCTATTGCAACAGCCGGTTCAACCAAGTCGTCATTTACAGTTTGTGTCTTTAGAACCTCTTCTAGATCCACCACTTTGCCATCATCTTTATCTGTGAAAAACTCTTTTTCTAAGAATGTGGCATACTAAGAAACAAACACCTTTTGTTCCTCCTTGTGGTAGAATAGATATCCATACGAGTTCCTTGGATATCCCACAAAGTTACATATGACTGACCGTGTCTCGAGTTTGTCCAGATTCTGCTTTTTAACATAGGCCAGGCAACCCCAAATCTTTATTCTCTTAAGAGATGGTCTCTTCCCATGCCATATCTCATATGGCGTGGTAGATACGGTTTTGGTTAGAACCTTGTTCAAAAGAAACGCTGCAGTCTCCAATGCATGCCCCCAAAATGAGATAGGTAACTCAGCATCACTCAGCATGGATCGGACCATATCTAATAGGGTCCTATTCCGTCGTTCAGACACACCGTTGTACTGTGGTGTGTAAGGAGGAGTGAGTTGAGAGAGAATCCCATTCTCTTTTAGTATGTTTGCAAATTCTGTACTGAGGTACTCCCCACCTCGATCTGATCGAAGCATCTTGATATTCAAGCCGGTTTGTTTTTCTACTTCTTGTTTATATTCAGTGAATTTCTCGAAAGCTTCGGATTTGTGCTTTAATAAAAATACATGACCGAATCTTGAGAAATCGTCAGTGAAAGTAATGAAGTAAGAAAAATCGCCTCTAGCTTGTGTAGACATTGGCCCACATACATCACTATGTATGAGTCCTAGGAGCTCGGTAGCTCTTTCTCCGTGTTCGGTAAACGGAGTTTTGGTCATTTTACCCTTGATACAAGACTGGCAAGTCGCATAAGATTTATATTCAAAAGGGTTTAAATATCCATCTTTGTGTAACTTGTTTAGTCTTGTTTCGTTAATATGACCAAGTCTACAGTTCCAAAGAAAAGCTTCATTTATTTCTGAAAGTTTTCTTTTATTAGTGTGTTGTATGTTGAAAACTGTGTGTTGATTTAGGACGTATATCCCGTTATTAAGTGTACCATACCTAACCAACATTTGATTCAGGTGAATGTTCATAACATTGTTCTGCAATACAAAATTATATCCTTCATTGTCTAACAAAGAAACAGATATTATATTACAAAGCATACTTGGTACAAAATAACATGGGTTCAAAACCAATATACACCCAGATGGAAACCCCAAGTGATACTCTCCCACTGCGACTGTATGTACATTGGAACCATTTCCAAAGCGGAGAGTATGGTCACCTGTCTTCAAAACCTTGCTATTTCTCAGCCCCTGCATAGAATTGCAAATGTGAGAACCTGAACCGGTATCTAATACCCAGGAAGCAGAGTTTATTGAAAAACAGTTTTTCTGTCACAAACACACCTGAAGCGGAAGCATCCCCATGCTTCTTCTTGAGGTTCAAGTACTCCGTACAGTTGCGCTTCTAATGTCCCGTTTTGTGGCAATGAAAACATTCCCCTTTCCCCGAGTCTCCAGCTTTGGACTTTTCCTTTCCCTTCACCTTTTTAACTCTACCCTTTGGATTGGTGGGCTTCTTCTTTTTATTTCCTTTGGCCTTAGCCTTTGGACGAGAAGAGGAAGATTGTCCAACAGTCATAACAGGAGTTTTCACTGATTTCAGTGTGCTCTCTGCACTCCTTAACATATTAAGGAGTTCAGGTAGTTCCCTCTCCATGTTGTGCATGTTGAAGTTAACTATGAACTGAGAAAAGGTGGAAGGGAGGGACTGCAGAATAATATCCGTATATTTTTCATTGTCCATTGTCCATCCAAGGTCCTCAAGCTCTTATATGAGAGCTATCATCTTCAGAACATGGTCTCCTACTGATGTGCCAGGGGCCATTCGCATCTGAAACAATTTCTTTGATGCTTAGTATCGTAATACGCGGGATTGCTCTCCATACAACTCCTTTCTATGGAGAAATATGGCTTGAATGTCCATATTCTCGTGCTGCTTTTGATGTGTGTTGTCCATCGATGCGAGCGCGAGGCATTTGGCCGTGGCACAGTCAGCGTCCCATGTCTTGCGGACTTCTTTGTCCGCAACTGAGGATTTTGGACCTGGGACGGGCGGAGCTGAAGCCGTGAGGACATATGATACTTTATCATAAGTCAAGGCTATTTTCTGATTCCTCAACCAGTCTTTATAATTGGTCCCATTCAGTTTGTTTTTATGTAATAGAAGCTTGAGTCCAGTCATTGGTATCTGCCATTAAGAGAGTGAAAAGAATACACTCAGCGAAAGCTCTTGCAAAGATCAGATTGGTTATTATCTTGTCTAATCCACTACTACAAATAGGGGTTGCCCCTACGGATAAAGGAATCCGTAGGGGCAACTTTTTATTGCCCCTACGGATTAATCCGTAGGTGCCCACTGTTGTCCCTACGGTTTTCTATATTTTAATTTAAAAATATTTAATTATAATTTGTTGTTTGGCCCTACGGTGGCGCAAACAAAGAACCTACGGCTAAGTCCGTAGGGGCATGTATACGGGTTAATAATAAAAAAAAAGGCACAGAAAATCCCTCACCGTTCCCAAATTTTTCTTCTCTCTTATTCTTCCGCGCCTCGCGACGACCGTTCCCGCGTCTTGATCCCGATCTCGTCGGCCATCGACGTCCTCATCCTGACCTCGCCACCGCAACCGTGCTTGACTCGTCGACTTCCACGTCGCAACCGTGCTTGACTCGTCGCCGATCGCATCGTCGACTACTGGCCTCCTCCGTCGTCTCCTCCACCGCGGTTAGTAAATTTCCAATTTTTACTTCTAATTTAATACTTTTATTTCCCTCTTTTGATGATGTTAGGGGTAGGGTTCAGGGATCTGGGTTCGGGTAGGGGTGGCATCGGGTCAGTTAGGGTTAGGGTTCGATTGGGGTTGGGGTTAGGGTAAGGGTTTGGTTGGGGCCGGTTGGGGTTGGGGTTGGGATTAGGGTTCGGTTGGGGTTGGGATTGGTGTTGGCCGGGTTGTGGTTAGGGTTAGGGTTCGATTGGGGTTGGGGTTGGGGTTAGGGTAAGGGTTTGGTTGGGGCCGGTTGGGGTTGGGGTTGGGATTAGGGTTCGGTTGGGGTTGGGATTGGTGTTGGCCGGGTTGTGGTTAGGGTTAAGGGTTAGGGTTAGGGTTAGGGTTATGGTATTTAGGGTTAGGGTTAGTGTTAGGGTTAGGGTCATGTTTAGGGTTAGAGGCTATGGTTAATTTGGGTTAATTGCAGTGTAGGGTTAATTGCAGTTAATTAGTGATAATTTGAAAAGGTTATGGTGTTGATTAGGCTTAATTTGGTTAATTTGGGTAAATTTGGTTAAGTTTGGGTTGATTAGGGTTAATTAGGTTAATTTGGGTAAATTGGGTTAATTAGTGATAATTTGTGTTAGGGTAACAATTATGGTTAATTGTGGTTAATTAGGTTAATTTGGGTTATTTAGGTTTATGGTGCACTAATTTATTTAGTAGGATACACTAGTTCATTACAATAGGATACTCGATGACAACATAAACGTACAACTTTACCACAAACGCAAGAAAAATTTACCCTAAACATGAAATTTCGAACTCTTAATAACGAAACGTAAACGTAAAACTTATTCACGTTAAATGTTCAAGTTAAAACCAATATATGATACTCGATGATGATATGAAACCTTCATATTCCCATCGATACCCGTATATGAAACTAAAAGCGCCACTTAGTCCCCGTCTATCGGTTAACATACGTGCGATGCTCGTCGTGACCTAGAACTATACGAAGGTTGTTAAATATCGGACAGTATAGCTCGATACTAACAACCGTCGTATAGTCTACGCGACGAGAAAATTCAATCGTATGGTAACCCATAGATTTGTCCCGTGTGGACAAGTTAAGAATGTATAAAGCAAACGCCTTCATTCACTTGTGTTTTCATCCGTTTCGAGATATTTCGTCGGTACCTTTCCGCTGGTTCTCCGTGTACAAAGATAGATTAGATATTCATTTCAACGTTGTTTCACAGCTTTGAAATGATTATCTATTTTATTACAGTGTACTCGGAGAACAGCGGGGAGGTGCTGCCGAAATTTACTCGAAACGGTTGAAAGCACAAGTGATGGGCGTTCGCTCTATACATTCTTAATGGGATAGAAGCCTACCCCCGACAGCCGGAACACATACATACAAACGCATAATCAGAGAGCGACTCGAGATGTTCGGGTTAAAACCAATATATGATACTCGATGATGATATGAAACCTTCATATTCCCATCGATACCCGTATATGAAACTAAAAGCGCCACTTAGTCCCCGTCTATCGGTTAACATACGTGCGATGCTCGTCGTGACCTAGAATTATACGAAGGTTGTTAAATATCGGACACTATAGCTCGATACTAACAACCGTCGTATAGTCTACGCGACGAGAAAATTCAATCGTATGGTAACCCATAGATTTGTCCCGTGTGGACAAGTTAAGAATGTATAAAGCAAACGCCTTCATTCACTTGTGTTTTCATCCGTTTCGAGATATTTCGTCGGTACCTTTCCGCTGGTTCTCCGTGTACAAAGATAGATTAGATGTTCATTTCAACGTGTTTCACAGCTTTGAAATGATTATCTATTCTATTACAGTGTACTCGGAGAACAGCGGGGAGGTGCTGCCGAAATTTACTCGAAACGGTTGAAAGCACAAGTGATGGGCGTTCGCTCTATACATTCTTAATGCGATAGAAGCCTACCCCCGACAGCCGGAACACATACATACAAACGCATAATCAGAGAGCGACTCGAGATGTTCGGGTTAAAACCAATATATGATAATATGAAACCTTCATATTCCCATCGATACCCATATATGAAACTAAAAGCGCCACTTAGTCCCCGTCTATCGGTCAACATAACGTGCGATAATTTATTCTTTTCAACGACAAACGCACACACAAAGCATATACATGAATTTTCTTCTTTGTCAGTAACTATCCCGTTCTTATATTTCTCAATATAGTCAGCATAACCTACAATTTATATGTTATTCAGTCTAACATGGCCCATGAGTACGTCAGAGTTAAGGACTGGATGTATATGGATTGGAAACAACGTATGCAACCAAAGTTTGTCGCAGGAGTTGCTGCTTTCCTTGAATTTGCACGAGCACATAATAAGATCATAATAGAGAAGATTCTCTGTCCGTGTGATAGATGTGGCAATAAGTACTGGCGGAAGGTAGAATTGGCAGAGCTTCATATTGTAAAATATGGGTTTACTAGACTTTATTCAATTTGGAAATATCACGGGGAAGGAGAAGAATGCAGTACTGCGGTAGAAGAAGGAGAACACGATAATGCGGCAGGAGAAGAAGAAGAATTCGGTAATACGGCAGGATACGGAAATTTATTTCCATCAGAAGAAATGGAGGATATGGTAGAGGCTGCCCTAGGTGAATCTATTCGTACCGAAGATGACATTCCTTCCGGTCAAGGACCGCGTGCGGATAAATATGAAAATTTCATGAATGATGCTAGGAAACCAATTTATGAGAATGCGAAGTATTCCACCCTCTCATGGTTCGTCCAACTTTTCCAAATTAAGTGCCTAAATGGATGGAGCAACAAGTCATTCACAATGCTTCTTTCGTTCTTGAAAGATTCTATGCCTCCGGGAAATAATGTGCCCGAAAGCTGGTACGAAGCCCAGAAAATGATGTCTGATTTGGGTCTAAAGTGCGAGAAGATTCAAGCATGTCCTAAAAATTGCGTGTTGTACCGGAAAGAGAATTCAGATTTGAAAGAGTGTCCAACATGCGGAGAGGCCAGGTATAAGCCGAAAGATTCTGATAAGAAGCCTGATATACCTGTGAAGATAGCACGATATTTTCCCATAACACAGAGGCTACAGAGGCTATTTAGGTGCAAGAAAACAGCCGAGGCAATGATTTGGCATCACCGTGCTCCTCCAAGCGAAAATGGAAAAATGAGCCATCCAAGAGATTCACCGGCATGGAAGGATTTCGATAGGAGGCACGCAATATTCAGTAGCGATCCTCGCAATGTCCGGCTCGGACTGGCTGCCGATGGCTTCTGCCCATTCAACTATATGGCTGGAAGTCACAGTACGTGGCCCGTTGTAATGATAATTTATAATCTGTCGCCTTGGTTGGCTATGGACCAATCATACTTTATGATGCCTCTTCTTATCGACGGACCAAACTCACCGAGGAACAATATCGACGTCTATCTCCGACCTCTGATTGAGGAGCTGAAAACTTTGTTCATTGATGGTGTAGAGACATATGATTCAAACACAAATACAGCCTTCATACCGCGTGCGGCTTTAATGTGGACAATTAATGACTTTCCTGCGTATGGAATGCTTTCAGGTTGGTCCGTACATGGTCACAAAGCATGTCCTCATTGCCATGAACACACAACATCAAAATTTTTGAATTTTAGCAGGAAGGTTTGTTATTGCGGCCATCGACGTTTTCTGCCTCCAGACCACCCCTATAGGTTAGACACGGTTCACTTTGATGGTCATCAGGAGCTTCTTGGGCCTCCATCCCCATTGTCCGGAGAGGACGTGACTGCTAAATGGGATGGTTACAATAACGTGAACTTCGGGATGGATCCGACGAGACAGGTCAAACCACAATATTGGAACAAGTTAAGCATTTTCTTCGAGCTTCCGTACTGGTCTACAAATTCAGTGCGTCATTGTCTGGACGTCATGCATATAGAGAAGGGAGTATCAGAGAACATACTTAACTTGCTTCTGTGTAAAGACGGGAAATCGAAAGACAACATGAATGCCCGGATGGATCTACAAGAGTGGGGAATAAGAAGTGAACTGCACCCTAAACCGGTAGCGGGTAAACCGGGCAAGTTTGTACTTCCCAATGCCGCTTATCATATGTCACAACCGGAGAAGAAAAGATTCCTGCAGGTGTTGCATGATTTGAAAGTCCCCACAGGCTTCTCAGGATCATTCAGCAAGAAAATAAAAATTGTGAAGGGCAAGATCGATGGGCTGAAAAGTCATGACCACCATGTTATCGTGGAGCACCTTCTTCCATTAGCCCTCAGGACTTCTCTCCCCGACTCGGTTGGTCTGGTAATCAACGACCTATGTTGTTTTTTCAGGGAGTTGTGTGCTAAAACGCTGGAGGTTGCGACGCTGGATAAACTAGAAAATTCTATTGCATTGATACTTTGCAAGTTTGAGCGTATTTTCCCACCGTCATTCTTCGATATCATAATACACTTGACGGTTCATCTTGCAACAGAGGCGAAATTAGCCGGACCGGTACAATATCGATGGATGTATCCCGTCGAGAGGTACGTTAAATTTTTCTTTTCGCGCAATTTATAAATTTATTTTTGTCATGTATGCCCGTGTTTATTTATTCAACATATTCTCATTAGGTACCTTTACACTCTTAAGAAGTATATACGCAATAAAAATCGACCAGAGGGTTCTATCATGCAAGGTTATCTTCTTGATGAAGCAACCACATTTTGTTCCCGCTATCTGGACGAGAACATTGAGACAAGGCTTAACCGACCACGAAGAATTCAAGACGGGCCATATGGTAAAGCCGAGTATAAGAGGGTAGACACTATGTTTATCAACAAGATATACCGGTTTATCTTGCTTAATTGAGTATGTCTTGAACAAATTAGAGAGTAAGTTCTTTTGGATTAATTGTTATATCTGTGTTTGTGTGTATGAAATGACATAATATTAATGTCACAATTATTTGTCGAAAACAGAACTCATTTTAACGAGGTACGTGAGGGGCATCCTGATTGGAACGAAGAGCGTTTGGAAAAATACCATCAGGATAATTTTTGTGATTGGGTCACAGAGCATGTAAGTTATTCGAATTACATTTTATTGCTATCGGTTTTAATCTAAACTTGTATCGTTATGTATTTATCGTAAAATTTGTTTTGTTAGATCCACGATCCAAACTTGTCTGCATCATTTGAGAGTGATACAAGATGTTTAGCTCAATTTCCTAGTATGGAGGTTGCACATTACAAAGGATTTGGTGTCCTTGGATACAAATTCGAAGTTAAGGACATAGAAACATCTAGAATCACTCAGAATAGTGGGATTGCGACGGTAGGATCGGACGGTGTGATTTACTATGGGTACTTAAATTGTATACTCGGAATCCACTATCCCGGACGATCAGAACCCTTTTATTTATTCCACTGTACTTGGTACGATTCGCGAACCGATACAGACAGGTGGAGAAGCAGTCTTGGGACCTGGAAAGATGAATATGGATTGACCAGTGTGAACACACTTCGATTTTACGGTCAGGACGATCCGTTTATCTTTCCGAACCAAGCGTTCCAAGTATACTACTCACAGTGTTTGAAGCATCCGGGGTGGAATGTTGTATGCCGATGGAAACCTAGAGATGTCTACGATGTCCCATAATACGAGGACAGCGATGAGGACGAAGAAGAGAGAAGGCTTAAAGTGCTCCGACCGTCTGTTTCGAAGGACGGGTTGTCTTCGACCGATCATGAAGTTACGTGGGTTAGAAATGACATCGACGATGAAATCCAAGTAGATATGTATGATGCGCCCATGAAACGAAAAAGGTTATCAGTAATGTTATATTATTACTTCACATTTTACGCTCTAGATCATATATAGTCAATACTTTTAATGATTGTCAAATGCGTCCACGAACCGTTTATCTAGATTTGATGACGATGTCGGGAGCAGCGAGGGGCGGCAGGAGCTCCAGCCGCGGCAGAGGCAGAGGCAGAGCGGTTCTGCCGCCCGGAGAGCTCCGTAGGGAGCTTCAGAGGGTCGGTCTTGCACCCAGATCGGAGACCCCTTCGGATGCCTCCTTCCGTGTTGATTTGGCCACACCTCCAGGTATACTGCACGCATATCCATTTTGAATGTAATATTACAGATATTCATGCATGTTTATGTAAAAATTACTTATATTGTCAATGTTTGATTGTCTAGTTGTTGGTGATGCGTCCACATCTGGGACAGAGGCCACCCCCGCTCCTCCAGGTATGTTTATATATCATATAGTGTATGTATATTGATTTAGAATGCTATATCATAAATATACACATTCCTTTTGCTCTTACTTAGCAATTTTTATTATTGTCTAGCTGTAGGTGGTGACACCACCGCACCTGCGGGTATGTTTATATGTCCTATAGTGCATGCATATTGATTTAGAACGTTATATTATTGATCTACACATTCTTTTTGCAATTACTTATAAAATCTATTTTTAATTGTCTAATTATAGGTGGTGCGTCCACACCTTCCACAGGGGCCACTCCTGCCGCTTCCATACCCTCCGCATCGTCTGCAGGTTAGTATGAATAAATTTAAAATATTTATTTATTTTATATATGCTCTATAGAATAAATATGAACTTCATGGAGATTTAGCGTCGATGTTTATTTTACAGTTGGAGGGGATGCGTCCGGGACCCCGGTTGTTCCTCCTCACCGGAGGAACTATCGTCCCGCTCGTGCTGCTGCTCGGGCCCAGGCTCGTCCGCTATTCACCGGAGGTATATATCGCACTTGAATTCTTAATACAACTGTCTTATTATTGATTGTCTTGATATTTCGTGCAGACGCAGGGCCTCTCCACCCCCAGAGGGGGACTCGAGGCCCGAATCAGTCCCATAGGCTGAGGCCTGATAGAGCTAGGGGGGAGGCAGCATTCCCCCTATTTTTTACCCTTGACTATCGCTATACTGGTCCTCATGCCGAGAGGTTCGGCCGGTATTTGGGGGACGAGAGCCGGATCGTGAAGAACTATCCACTTCACGTTGAGTGGGGCGAGCAGCACCAGCGCTCATTCGCCCTCTTCTTTGAACAGGCTCAGGTATGTATTAATATATATTTTCATTTGATCTATCCAATATATTTATTATTAACACTTGCAATCTAATAACAATGTTTTTTTTGTATTTTCAGTTGGATTACGATTTTCAGCCTGTAGCCGACCCTGATCACCCGGGGAGGGTGCTCGACCTTCATGCTCTGTACAATGGCCTGATGAAGAACATGCAGGCCAAGGTCCGATACAACAGGAATGAGCTGAAGGCCGACTGCTACACCCTATGGATAGCGACCCCGGAGGCAGAGAGAGCGGCCCTCCTATCTACTCCGGCGTTTGCGAGAGTCGACGTAGAGACATGGCCTATATTGTGCGCTTATTTCGACTCCGAACGCAAACGAGTATGTATTTTAAATTTAATTCATTATTTATGATATAATTTATTTCTTTGTGTTTCTTAATTAGAAAACTAAATGTTAATGCGTTGTGCAGAAACAGGCCGCTCAGAATACGGAGAACAGGAAGTCGGCGAAGAGGGGTCGCCCCACTTACACAGGTGGCTCGAGGAACATTACTCGAGCCATGGAGTTATCTGTAAATTAAGAGTTATTCTCTAATATTCTGCAATATTAAGAGTTATTCTCTAATATTTCTAATATTAAGAGTTACTTTCTAATATTGCAGACAGCTCGGACCGTGGCGTCAGGTGGTACACCGAGCGTGCTGTCCGCATATCTTGCCGTCCACGGCACCTCGACAGATCCCGCCACGGGCGAGCTTCGATGTCCCGACGTCGCTACCCAGGAGTACTGCGTAAGTGTTAATATTTTTTCTACCCAAATTTGAAATTTTAGTTTTGGAAGGTTCAAGTTTAAATTTTATAATTATAATTTACTGCTTAATGTGGGTGTAGGAGCGGGTGGTTGAGCAGGCCCAGGCCTCGGGGATCGATTTTACCGGACAGAACGATCCGAGGCTGCTGACCCTAGTTCTGGACGCCGCACACGGAGGGCACCACGGAGGTTGGGAGAGAGGCCGGGGATTGGGCCCTAGCAGGGCCCATATGAGGTTGGACTCCACCCCGGCGGTTACTTCCTCCGTCTCCAGTGGCCGGCATGTCCATCAGGAACTGGATAGCTTGAGGGCCACCGTTCAGGAGTTGAAGGAGATGCTGGTATGTATACTACTTTATAGTAAAATATCATTTCATATTATATACATATCAACATATCCATAATTAGTACGTAGCTTGAGCTTTTTTGGTTTTAGAATTAAGTTTGATTAATCATACATACATATGTAATTAAAATAAACAACGCTTTTCCAAACTAGATATCCAAACAGGGTTTCGAAATAACTTAATAATGAAACGAATTCGAATAATACACAGTTCTTACACGCTTCTTACACACGTTATGTCCAGACGCGACAGGGTAGATCGGCCGAGCCTCCACATGCATCTCCTTCGGATGCGGCTCCGCAAGCCACTACATCGGCTGCGGTTCCGCAGACAGCTCCTGTAGCTCCACCGCCCACTCAGACTCCCGCAGCCGCGGCTCCGCAAGCGACTACCTCGACGGCGGCTGCGCAGACCACAACACCAGCTCCACATGCCGCTCAGACTCCCTTATTTGTAGCATTGGAGAGTGTATTTACCGAGGAGCAGGCGCGCGTTATTTTAACGTTATTCGGAGGTGGAGCTGGACCGAACTAGGGTTGCTTTTTGGTTCTTATTTTTTGAAACATGTATTTATTTATATCACATTGTACTACATTTTGAAACGATATTGATATTGGTTTGAATTTATATCATATTCAGTTTTTGGGTTTCTTTTGTATATTATATATATGCGTGGGATGTGATTATGAATACTGCAATATATGATTTGATTGATGTATATAGTATTGTGCACAGGGCGGGAAAAAATCTAGCAGCCCTTTTTTAAAAAAAAATACAGACAAAATGTACCTACGGATTAATCCGTAGGTATATATGTTGCCCCTACGGCGTTCTCCGTAGGGGCAAACTATCAGGAAACCTGATATTTTCCCACCTGATATCAGTGCAGGGTGTTGGGGGTGCCCCTACGGATATGTACGTAGGGGCCACTGTTTATCCCCTACGTATATAACCGTAGGGGCAAAATATCAGGTTCCCTGATATTTTCCCCCCGATCTCAGTGCAGTGTGTTGGGAGTGGCCCCTACGGATATATTTGTAGGGGCTACTTTATATCCCCTACGGCTGTATCCGTAGGGGACTTAATAGGACCTACGGGTATATCCGTAGGTATGTACAATATATTCAAAAAAAAAATTAAATATATGATTTTATTACCCCTACGGGGTACTCCGTAGGGGCTATTGCACCTACCGAGTTATCCGTAGGGGCATAAATTTATCCGTAGGGGCACGTTCAGGACCTCAACTTGCACCTGCGGCCTTTGCACCTACGGGGTCTTTTTTCGCCCCTACGTATATATCCGTAGGGGCAGTGGGTTGCCCCTACCGATAAATCCGTAGGGGCAAACCATATTTGTAGTAGTGATCGATGTCTCCCTCTGCTTTAATCAAGTTTTTCTTTCAAATCCTAAAAAGAAAACTATCAAGGATTAATTACAGTCTACAACTTCGCTAACCGTCCAGCCAGGCCAGTGTCGGTACTTGAGGGAGGTTCCCCGTGCTTTCGCACGGACCTAATTAAAGTAAACCTCATTTTCCCAGAGGCGTAGCCCCATTAACACCTTTCTAAACAATTAATGAGTTAGCTAATTGCAAACTGCAAAACTCTCCTAGGAGCAACTATTGCCCACAGTGGGACCGGGATCCAACCATCATATGGAAGGTATGCAATCTCATTGCAAATCTCAACACTTGAAATTCCCGATGTGATTTTTACCCCTAGTACTTATGACCTTAACTATGGTCAACAAATCATAAGTACCAGTCAAGTTCTACCAGTCATTTCTTGATTAATTAGACCCACCCATTGTTAGTGTATATGCCCTAGAGGCCATTACTGTATCATACTAGTTTGTATATTACTTGATGGAAGCTTGGGATATTCACCTTATATAGACAATCTTGCTCAATATAGTAGTATGCTACTTGGTTTGTTTCTGCTTTAATTTGTGCATGTGTTTCTTTTAGCATATCGCCTTTACACATTAGTGGAGCCCTTAGGATCTTTGCTTGATTACCAGCGTTGTGATGGCAGTCACACTCGTGGGGGCTGGGTAATCCACAAGCATATCCTTATGCTGGTCCCTAGTCGTAGGACTATCGAGACAGGGCATCGATACTCCGGAGTAGACTAGCGTATATGCTTCTCATCCCAGCTTGGGAGACGGTCTGTCCCACAGCCGTCAGTACTCCGTACTTGAGATAGTATGCGGGTGCTCGTTAGGTTACGAGTACACTGGACAGGACTCGTCGGGAACTATTGGTTGGTACTGTACCTATCGTCAGTTATCAGTTCCCAGGTGACATGAGTACAGCTTAGTCCGTTGACTTGACATTATCACTTCGCCTCGAGTGTGTTCCCACTGAACTTTGATTACTACCCTACCACGGCTCAAAGGAGTCGTGCAAACAGGTAGTTTTTGGGTGCAGTCCCGAAGCACTTGGAGGCAGTGACGGTTAGAAAAGATTCGTCTATCCCGGTATTGGGGGTTGATATCGCGCTGTGTCTAGGAGGGCCATTACACAAAGTCCCTGGCCAGGGCAAGCGAGATAGACTGGTAGGTTTCCAGTGTTATCTCAGGTGTTTTGGGCTACACTCCGACATGACTTGTACCGCTAGTAGGGGACTGACGTTTACCGCCCCCTAGGCCCGCCATGCGATGTTCTCAGACGAACAGACCGGACTGTACGGAGATTGTCACATTCAGGCTCAGTAGGAGTTCAGATGGGTTTACCTCGTCAGTCTTCTTATCGGCATCTACCTGGGGACCGTTACGTACAGCTAGTGCCGCTTACGGACTGTGGTTAAACCCACTGCCAGCGTAGTGTCGAGTCTTTAGATTCCCATACAGAGGGTTATTCGCCTTTGGGCAAAACAGAGTAGAGGTCGCATGGTTTTGCGACAGGGTTCGTTCACATCCGCGCACTTGTGCACGTTTGGCATCCGGACAGACATTACTAGCGGGCTCTGGTTTGAGCCAGATCCTAGTATATGCTTTGGGGTAAGTTTAATCTCATAGTATTCATGTTCCTCGGAACACGAATGCGGGTGTGTATGCACAGTTGATTGAGGCGGAGGAAGAGGTTTTTCATTAGGGTTTTGGAACGGGTGTGTATGCACAGTTGACAGTCGTCTTTTTCCAAACCCTAATGAATTTGTGATATATCAATTAATAATGTTATTTAAATGAAATTGTGTCATGGTTGGGTTTGTTGAGTTGTTGACCAAGGTTGACTAGTTGACCATGGTTGAAACTTTGACCATCATCAATTCTTTTCCAAATGCTCTTTGATCTTTGCAAAATCATTTAATGTGAAATGATAATGGTCTTATCAAACCAACCATCACCTTTTTCATTTTGGATTAATATTATTAATTTGATAATTCACATATATTGTTATGGTTGTAAAACTATTCTCATTCTATCATAACCATTCTCTCTCCTCTCTTCATCTTCCTCCTCCTCTAGTTCAAGGAGAATCATTCTCATGAGTTGAGAAACCTCTCCTTGGAGATAAAACACCCTAATCCACTCTCTACTCTTCCTAAGGTTGAAGGTCTAGCAAGCCGGAGACTTTAGTTTTCTCAAAGTTCGAGAAAGGAGCTCAAGGAAGAAACCCTCAGGTGGATCCATCTTCGACAAGAGAAGGCAACGACGAAAGCATCATCCGACCACCATCAAGAGTCAAAGAGAAGGAGTTCAAGTTGAGGTATAACCCCTAACCGAGTAGATAACTCTCTTGTTAGTTGCTAGTGTGTAGTTTAGCCAAGATCCGTTTTCGTAGTCCATGTTACCTAAACCATAAAAATCGTTTTTCACCATTTCCGCATGCCCGAAAGAACCGAGAGAGGTAACGTGGACTTACAGTGGTATCAGAGCCTAACTAAACACACCCTAGCATGTTAGCAAAGTATCTAGAATTTCGACCGGACAAAAAACCGCGAAACACCCCGGAAAATCCTAGTTTCTGCCGATTTTTATTTCTGCTCCAAAAATAATAAATCATGTCTTAAAAATCGGCTCAGGCTTTTTAATGAACAGGAAAGAAAAATGATCCAGCGAACCAACCAACTCACCGCGGTTCCGCGGCAGAAGCTTGCTTCTGCCGAGGATCCGCGGCCGAGTTGACTCGGCCGTGGATCGTTTCTCCTGCAGTTTGTTTCTGGGGGTATTTTGTGATTTTTGAGATGGTTTGTTTCTGCCCAGAATTTCCAGAGAACAAATTTGTTTTTGGGGTGGTTACAAATCCGTATTTTGGTCGATTTTCTGTAGACTTTGGCTAATAGGTTATATCTGTAATGTTATATATGTATTGAACGTCTGCTAATCGCTATACGTCGATCAGTGGGGGTTATACATATCTGTGATATGTAATGTTGATGGATTGTGTATATGAATTCGTTGGATTGTCGCGGATGAATAGCCGGGGGGAATTGTGAGATGAGAGTTTTGTTTATCTTTCAATTCTTGTAATATGTAATTTGATGTAATATTATTTGTATGGCCGCACAACCGGGTCGGGGTTGTAGCCGTCATTGTATAATTTCTTTTTACTGTTTTTGCTCCTAGGATAGACCCAAGGTGGGTTGCACAAACTACCGGGTACCTCGAAGTGCCGAGTGGCCTACTCACTTCGTTGAGGGAGGTTGCTTCACTTCGGATACTTGGCGGGTAGTTTGCCGCACCCGTAGGGGTCTAGGGTGGGGTATTAGCTATTCATCGCGACCGTGTAATCCGCTCTTCGTTACAGGCTCGTACGAATTGCGGATTCCTAGTATATCCAATGTATTCATCTGTGATCTGGAATGGCTATCATTGCATGTGGCGAATGTTTATATATCTATATGATATCTATTTAGGTGTTGCTTATGTTTTGCATCCGCGCTAGTCCAGCCCCCGCTCTATCATTAGTTAAGTAACCTAACGGGTGATGACGGGACCCCGTGGCGAATGCGGATGGCATAAGCGTACGTCATATTTTCGTTGTTTTCTGCAATGGTAAGATTAATTGATAGGACGCATTAAAATTAATGGACGAAAAATAAACCAAAGTAAAATTCGTTGGAACACTTTCAAAAACCACTCGGTTTCTTTTCAAAATAACTTTTAAACGCGGAGCTTAAACCACTCCTTTTAAAAGCTATCTCGTTCCATCGATTATATCAAGTTCACTGCGTTTACGGTTTCGCCAAAACCATTCGTAGCCCTCCGTCATTTCACATGGATGGTCAATAGTATTCAAGCTATGTTTGTTGGCCAAAGTCAAGGCATAGTGATTGGTAGGTATTGAGTATTCATGTGCAG
Source organism: Agapanthus africanus (assembly GCA_030015575.1). Taxonomy (NCBI): domain Eukaryota; kingdom Viridiplantae; phylum Streptophyta; class Magnoliopsida; order Asparagales; family Amaryllidaceae; genus Agapanthus; species Agapanthus africanus. The sequence continues at coordinate 238,813,319 of JASDDO010000031.1, forward strand.
CATAAATAGATGTGTTGGTTTGGGACAGTCGTCCTGCCTTGTTGGCCAAAGTCAAGGGTAGGTGCGGGTGTGTTCAAATTAACCTGGAGAATTACGGGTAGAACTTGACATGTGACTTATGATTTGTTGGCCAAAGTCAAGGTCATAAGAGCTTGGGGCAAAAATCCACATCGGGAGTTTCAAAAGAACTAAAACTTGCTAGCGCTGCATACCATTTGGAGTGTGATGATTCTGGTAGGATTCCTTCATTTTTGTCACGCAATGATATTTGGATCCCGATCCTACTGTGAGTATATGCTTTTCCTCGGGAAATTCTCGCTTAACGATCAATGCTATAAACCTAGTAGGTGTCTAGAAAGGTGTTAGCGGGGTTGCGCCCCCAGGGAAGAGAGGTTATTTAATTAAGGAACTTCGCGAAAGCGTTGGAAAACCTCCCTCGAAGTACCGCCACTAGCCTGGCTGAACGGTTAAGCAAGTATTGTACGGTGAGATTGATCCTGACTAATTCTTCCTTTTTGGTTTGAGGAGGGAGTCGAGAAACAGTGGGAGCCATCCTGTTTAGACAAATTAAAAACCACTCTAAACTTGCAAGAGCATCATGCTAAAGTGTTTCTACTCTCTCTCCTAATTGCAGTAGCCAAACATCATGACTGGACTTAAGTTACTACTAGATAAAAACATACTGACAGGGCCAAACTACAAAGATTGGCACAGGAATGTCAAAATGGCAATCACTTACGACAAGTTGGGGTATCTCCTTACCACCAAATCTCCCCCTGCCCCAGGTCCCACCTCCAGCGTCGCGGATAAAGAAATCCGTAAGACTTGGGAGATTGATTGCGCTAAGGCCAAGTGCCTCGTGCTTGCCTCTATGGACAATAAACACCAGAGGAGGCACGAGAATATGGACCTTGAATCCATATTTCTTCATACAAAAGAACTGTATGGGGAGCAATCCCGTATCGCCAGATACGAAGTCTCAAAAAAGCTGTTTTCGGCGAGATTGGCCATCGGATCACCGGTAGAGGAGCTTGCGGACCTTGGGACCACGTTGGAGAATGAGCTCTATACGGACTTGATTCTTCAGTCCCTTCCTTCCACTTACGCCCAGTTCATCCTGAATTTCAACTTGCAAGAAAAGGAAGTTGAACTTTCAGAACTCCTTAACATGCTGAGGAGTGCAGAGGGCACCCTACAGAAAGGTAGGGAAACATCCACTTTGTTTGTAGGAGGATCTTCATCTTCTAGGTCCAAGGCGAAAGCCAAGGGAAAGAAGAAGAAAACCCTCGCCAAACCAAGGGGCGGTGTTAGTAAGGTGGATACGAAGGGAAAGGCAAAAGCAACAAAGGAAGCGGGAAAACTTGTGGGAAAGGAAGAATGCTTTTACTGTCACAAGAGTGGACACTGGAAGAAAGATTGCAGGGCTTGGAAGGCCAGAACACAGGATCTGAAGTGTGTTGTGGCTTCAGCTTCAGGTGTGTATGTTATTGAAAACTGTCTATCAATAAACTCTACTTCATGGGTATTGGATACAGGATCAGGATCTCATATCTGTAATTCTTTGCAGGCGTTGAGAAACCGTAGGGTTTTGAAGGCAGGTGATATGACCCTCAGAGTTGCAAACGGAGCTGGCATGGATGCTGAGTCCGTGGGGGACTATCACCTGGGGTTGTCGGATTGACACGTTTTGGTTTTGCGTAATTGTTATTTTGTACCCAATGCAACTTGTAATATCATTTCTGTATCTTTAGTTTCTAAATAAGTTTATGAATTTGCGTTTGTAAGTAATGTTGTAAACATTCACCTTAATCAAGTTCTGATTGGGTCAGGTACATTAAACAATGGAATATACGTATTAAACCAACCACAGATTTTCAATGTCCATAATACACACAAAAGAAAGTCTCCAGAATTAAATCAGGCTTTCTTATGGCATTGTAGACTGGATCACATCAATGAGAGATGGTTGACGAAATTATATACAGAAGGATATTTGGATCCGTTCGAATATCAATCATATGCAACTTGTCAATCCTGTCTCAAAGGAAAGATGACAAAGACTCCGTTCACTGGACACGGAGTAAGAGCGAGCGAGCTCTTGGGACTCGTACACAGCGACGTGTGCGGTCCAATGTCTACGCATGCACGAAGCGGTTATTCTTACATCATTACTTTTACGGATGACTTTTCAAGGTACGATTATGTCTTCTTAATGAAACATAAATCCGAAGCCTTTGGAAAATTCCAGGAATATAAGAATGAAGTGGAAAATCAAACAGGCAAAAGTATCAAGACACTAAGATCTGATCGAGGTGGTGAATACTTAAGTGCCGAGTTCCTGGATTACTTAAAAGAGAATGGAATTCTCTCTCAGCTTACTCCTCCATACACTCCGCAACATAACGGTGTATCGGAGAGACGGAACCGGACCCTATTGGATATGGTACATTCAATGATGAGTAACGCTGAGTTACCGCGACCATTCTTGGGATATGCACTAGAATCAGCTGCATACCTTTTGAACCGAGTTCCAACTAAGACTGTGCCTACTACACCATATCAGATGTGGTGTGGGAAGAAACCATATCTTAAGCACATTAAGACATGTGGATGTCCAGCTTTTGTCAAGAAGCAGCATGCGGACAAACTCGAGGCACGCTCAGTACAGTGCAAGTTTGTGGGATATCCAAAGAACTCCAAGGGATATTTCTTCTATTGCGAAGAACAAAAGGTTTTTGTTTCTCGTCATGCCCACTTCTTGGAAACTGAGTTTTTGGAAAATCAGATAAGTGGGAGCGCAATAAAACTGGAAGAAATTCCAGAACCATGAGCTATTACGTAAAGCTTAGTAGAACCAGAGGGTTCGAAAGATCAGGACATTCCTACGCCGCTCCGCTGGAGTAGTAGGCAGTCTCATCCGCCCGAGAGATACGGTTTTCTCATAGGCAGGGATAGAGAGGATTGCATCATTGATAGTGATGAGCCGACTAGCTTCCAGCAGGACATTCAGAGCGTTGACTCGGTAAAATGGCTGGATGCAATGCGGACCGAAATGGAGTCCATGTACACCAACAAAGTATGGACGTTGGACGTTGCTCCAGATGGGGTAAAACCCGTAGGATGCAAGTGGATCTTCAAAAGGAAGATTGGTGTAGATGGACAGGTTGAGACCTATAAAGCTAGACTTGTTGCAAAGGGTTTCCGTCAAAGACCTGGCTTGGACTATGACGAAACCTTTTCTCCAGTGGCTATGCTGAAATCCATTCGGATCCTTCTTGCCATTGCTGCCTTCTACGATTATGAGATTTGGCAGATGGACGTAAAGACCGCTTTTCTGAATGGAAATTTAGAGGAGTGTGTCTATATGGACCAGCCAGAGGGTTTCATTCAAAATGGGAGCGGCGGGAAGGTGTGCAAGTTGCTTAAGTCCATCTATGTACTAAAGCAGGCATCACGTTGTTGGAACATCTGTTTTGATGAGACGGTCAAAGATTTTGGCTTTATCAAAAATCCAGATAAACCATGAATCTATAGTAGATTTGTAGAAAGAACTGTCGTATTCCTCGTTTTATACGTGGATGACATTCTCTTGATAGGAAATGACATTCCTATGCTATAATCTGTCAAAGGGTTCTTGTCACACAGGTTCTTCATAAATGACCTGGGTGATGCCTCTTACATTCTGGGGATCCGGATCTATCGTGACAGATCCAAGAGGATATTAGGACTTTCACAGTCCAGGTTTATCGACACCATACTGAAAAGATTCAGTATGGAAGATTCCAAGCGCGGTAATCTACCGGTTTGTCACGGGATCACCCTCTCCAAAGAGATGCCTTCCAAGACTGATTTGGAAAGGGATCGCATGTCTATTATACCCTACGCTTCTGCGGTAGGCTCTATAATGTATGCGATGTTGTGTACCAGACCAGATGTAGCTTATGCACTGAGTGTGGTAAGCAGGTATCAGTCAAACCCTGGGGAGAAACACTGGATAGCAGTAAAGAACATTCTCAAGTACCTGAGAAGGACTAAGGAAATGTTCTTTGTGTATGGCGGAAAAGACCTCTAGATCGAGGCCTTTGCGGACTCCAGCTTCCATAGTGACAAGGATGATTCCAAGTCCATGTCGGTTCATGTCTTTACCCTCAATGGAGGGGCGGTGTGTTGGAACAGTTCCAAACATGAAACCGTTGCTAACTCGACGATGGAAGCGGAATATATCGCTGCATCTAATGCCGCAAAAGAAGCCGTCTGGATAAGGAAGTTCTTGATAGATCTTCAGGTGGTTCCGTCCATTGTTGATCCAGTACCTCTGTATTGCAAAAACAACGGGGCTATAGCTTTAGCGAAAGAACCCAGGTCCCATCAGAAGTCCAGGCACATCTTGAGGCGGTATCACCTGATCAGGGAGATCGTGGGTCGCCAGAAGATCGAGGTTCGGAGAGTTGCTACGGAAGATAACACTGCTGATCCATTCACAAAGGCCTTACCTCAGACTCAGTTCGAGCGGCTAATCGAGATGATAGGTCTTCGATACGCCAGTACATGGCCTTAGTGCAAGTGGGAGATTGTTAGTGTATATGCCCTAGAGGCCATTACTGTATCATACTAGTTTGTATATTACTTGATGGAAGCTTGGGATATTCACATTGTATAGACAATCTTGCTCAATATAGTAGTATGCTACTTGGTTTGTTTCTGCTTTAATGTGTGCATGTGTTTCTTTTAGCATATCTCCTTTACACATTAGTAGAGCCCTTAGGATCTTTGCTTGATTACCAGCGTTGTGATGGCAGTCACACTCGTGGGGGCTGGGTAATCCACAACCACATCCTTATGCAGGTCCCTAGTCGTAGGACTATCGAGACAGGGCATCGATACTCTGGAGTAGACTAGCGTATATGCTTCTCATCCCAGCTTGGGAGACGGTCTGTCCTACAAACGTCAGTACGTCGTACTTGAGACAGTATGCGGGTGCTCGTTAGGTTTCGAGTACACTGGATAGGACTCGTCGGGAACTGTTGGTTGGTACTGCACCTATCATCAGTTATCAGTTCCCAGGTGACATGAGTACGGCTTAGTCCGTTGACTTGACACTGTCACTTCGCCTCAAGTGTGTTCCAACTGTACTTTGATTACTACCCTACCACGGCTCAAAGGAGTCGTGCAAACAGGTAGTTTTTCGGTGCAGTCCCGAAGCACTTGGAGGCTGTGACGGTTAAACCGGATTCGTCTCTGCCGGTATTGGGGGTTGATATCGCGCTGTGTCTAGGAGAGCCATTACACAAAGTCCCTGGCCAGGGGAAGCGAGATAGACTGGTAGGTTTCCAGTGTTATCTCAGGTGTTCTGGGCTACACTCCGACACGACTTGTACCGCTAGTAGGGGACTGACGTTTACCGCCCCCTAGGCCCGCCATGCGATGTTCTTAGACGAACAGACCGGACTGTACGGAGATTGTCACATTCAGGCTCAGTAAGAGTTTTGGATGGGTTTACCTCGTCAGTCTTCTTATCGGCATCTACCTGGGGACCGTTACGTACAGCTAGTGCCGCTTGCGGTCTGTGGTTAAACCCACTACCAGCGTAGTGTCGAGTCTTTAGAGTCCCACACAGAGGGTTATTCGCCTTTGGGCTAAACAGAGTAGAGGTCGCATGGTTTTGCGACAGGGTTTGTTCACATCCATGCACTTGTGCACGTTTGACTTCCGGACAGACATTACTAGCGGGCTCTGGTTTGAGCCTGATCTTAGTATATGCTTTGGGGTTATTTTTATCTCGTAGTATTCATGTTCCTCGAAACACGAATGCGGGTGTGTATGCACAGTTGATTGAGGCGGAGTAAGAGGTTTTTCATTAGGGTTTTGGAACGGGTGCGTATGCACAGTTGACAGTCGTCTTTTTCCAAACCCTAATGAATTTGTGATATATCAATTAATAATGTTATTTAAATGAAATTGTGTCATGGTTGGGTTTGTTGACTTGTTGACCAAGGTTGACTAGTTGACCATGGTTGAAACTTTGACCATCATCATTTCTTTTCTAGATGCTCTTTGATCTTTGCAAAATCATTTAATGTGAAATGATAATGGTCTTATCAAACCGACCATCACCTTTTTCATTTTGGATTAATATTATTAATTTGATAATTCACATATATTGTTATGGTTGTAAAACTATTCTCATTCTATTATAACCATTCTCTCTCCTCTCTTCATCTTCCTCCTCCTCTAGATCAAAGTGAATCATTCTCATGAGTTGAGAAACCTTTCCTTAGAGATAAAACACCCTAAGCCACTCTCTACTCTTCCTAAGGTTGAAGGTCTAGCAAGCCGGAGACATTAGTTTTCTCAAAGTTCGAGAAAGGAGCTCAAGGAAGAAACCCTCTGGTGGATCCATCTTCGACAAGAGAAGGCAACGAGGAAAGCATCATCCGACCACCATCAAGAGTCAAAGAGAAGGAGTTCAAGTTGAGGTATAACCCCTAACCGAGTAGATAACTCTCTTGTCAGTTGCTAGTGTGTAGTTTAGCCAAGATCCATTTTCATAGTCCATGTTACCTAAACCCTAAAAATCGTTTTTCACCATTTCCGCAAGCCCGAAAGAACCGGGAGAGGTAACGTGGACTTACACCCATATGACCCTTAACTATGGTCAACAAAGTCGCATGAATGTCCTAATCAATCTGCATCATATGCAGTGTAGGAAGACATCACTTTGCTACCGTACACTATGCCTTAACTAAAGTCCACAAACGTAGCACGAATACTAAGTACTCTACTTCCTAAAATGACGGAGGGTTGCAGATGATTTTTAAGAAAATCTTTAACGCTTTGAACTTGATATCGTCGTAGAATCAAATGGTTTTCAAAAGGAGTGGCTTGTGCTCCGCAGTTTTGAAATATAGCTTTTTCATAAAGAGCCGAGTGGTTTTCAACTCCGATCCTACAACATCTTTTTAGGTTTATTTTCTTTACATTAATCATATTAATGTAATCACATCATTTAAGTCCTTAAGCCAATCACAGAAAAGAAACAAAAATACAACGTACGCTTATGCTATCCGCATTCGCCACAATGTTCCGTTATTCACCGTTAGGTTACTTATCTAACGGCATACCGGGATGGGACTAGCGTGGGTGTAAAACATAAGCAACGTCTACTATATATCTCATATATAATATCTCATTCGTCTCAGATATCACAGAACACAGGCAGCAGAAACATATATATAATGTGGGATATACTAAAACGTCCGTATTTATTATTTAGCCAATAATAGAAAATACGGATTCCACGGTCGCGATGAATAGCCAAGCCCACACCCTAGACCCCTACGAGAGCGGCAAGCGACCATACAAATCCTGGAGTTTAGGAGACCCGGTCTCGACTCCTCGAGATGGCCTCCCACTGAACCCCAGAACCCGGTCACTTGTGCTCCCCTCCTTGGGTCTATCCTAATGCGGAAAAGTAAATAATATACAACACTGGTGACATCAACCTCAACCCGGAAGTGCCCTAAATAAAAGAATATTACATTACATTTGAATTTTACATGAATGAAAAATAAAACTCTCATCTCAGATAAAACCCCCCGGCTATTCGATCGCGACAATCCTGCACATCATATCTCAGTAACACATAATATCATATATCATCAATGTAAGTAAGTATGCGTACCCCGATTGTCGTTGATGTATAGCAACGAAAACGGCGATATCGACATACTACACTTACGGTCACAGAAAAGAAAGTGTAAAACTACAACATTTGGAATCCACATTCACTTTGGACATCGTAAATCCGAGATATCTCATACCTCGCATTTCATGCCTAACTATATGAATTCCACATATTGTATCACATTCCAGATAAATAGACAGTATTAAACATTTCGATCGAATAATCAAATACCCAAAATTTCCTAAAGCTCAACACTTGAGCGGAGTTCAAAAAATACGGAATGTGTCACAGTAGTAGCTGTCCAGCCGTAGAAGGGTCAAGCCAACGCCTTACATGTGGCACGCCATACTGCCTCAAACCCTAAGGTTCAAAAGGCAGTTCAAGATGGTCACATAATCGAGTTAAAGTTTGTTGTCTTCTAGAGGGTCCACCACAAAACTTGCATGTATTTCCGAAAGATTTAAACCCCGTGAAAAAGTGAGTTAATGATACTCGTTCGAACTTTTTAATACATTCTAAATTACCCGGAAATAAAGCACGAAATTGAAATTCCGATCGAATCATAGAATCCAAAACAATCTCCAGAACATATATCACTTAAACCAGATTAAAAATACCCAAAAGTATCTACAAGCAGGTAAACAGATCAGTGTATAAAAACGAGGCCTTAAAGCCTCTGTACGGTCGCGGAACCGCGGCCCAAGCAAGCTTTGGCCGTGGTTCCGCGGTGGGAAGTACGGATTAGGGCTTCGTTTTTTACGACAATTCTTAGAATTCCCTGCTGAATTTTTTAATGATTTTAAATACTGAAAAACCACAGTTTCAAAAAATTGTCCAGTGAGTGTTCTAAAAAACCGTATTTTGGTTCGATCGGAGTTTTAACTTCGTTAAAATGTCGCCGAAAGTTCTAGGTCGGCTCTGATACCAATGTAAGGTTTACCTAGCACCTCATGAAGGGTTTGCAAGAATCACATGTCTCAAAATTCAAATTTTAAGGTGCTAAGTGAACATGCAAAGAATCATCACTAGAATTTTTGGGTTTCTAAACAAACACATCATCACAAGTAGATAAAGCTAGGGTTTTGAGAGTACAACCTTTGTATCTCCCTACGCTAGACTCCTCGGCTACTTGGGGGTTGGAAAACGTATGCTTGAGAACCTCTAGGTCCATGATGATCCACCCGGAGTCCTCTTTGTCCAAGCTTGCAACTTCACAAGATCAAGAGAAGAAGATGGAAGCTAACACACTTCACAAGTGGGCAAGACTTGTGTAGAATGGTGTTATGGTTGGTTTTCTCACTTCAAAATCCTAACTTGATGAGTGTTTTGCTCACTTGAGAAATCTAGAGAGCAAAAGAGCAAGGAGGAAGAAGATGATGGCTTTTGAAATATCAAGAGAATGATAATTGTGTTGTGAAAAATAGAAAATATAAGTATATATATTTTCCACGCTTCATCTCAAACCATAGTTACATTATATGGATATTATTGCACTTGAGTTAAAACATAAAAGAAAGATTAACACATGGTTAAAAAGTAGGTGAACATGGTTAGTTCAAAGAAGAGTGTAGAAGATAATCATGTATTAACATTTTTCTTTTCTTTTGTTTTAAAACAAATCCAATATATATCCATATATATATATAATTATAAGGTGTGAGTCTTATATTGCAACCATCTCCTATATATACAACCATGATAATCTTTATGTATGTGTGCATGCACATCCTATGTGCATGAATGAGAATGAATGAGAATGAGTGCATACGTGCATGCATAAAGATTAGAAAGGATTTCAAGTGAGAAACTAATGGTTAAATGATAAATCAACACTTGATTTATCAACCCGGTCATATCACATACGACCCGACCAAAAGCAAGCCGCCCGATTAATATATGGTATCTCATACGCGCATTTTAACCAGGCCCACGCACATATCGCATATGCGCACCACAACGTTTCGTCTGGACTAGGTAACTCCTTTGTGGGACTCTAAGACTCGTCAATACGCCGGCAGTGGATGATGATCATATCAAGCACCCCCAAGCCGCAAGCGGTCAGCTAAACGTAACGGCCACCCAGGTATTGAGCGATCAGAAGAAAACAAGCGAACCTGTTACAACTCCCGTCGAGCCAACCGGAAACACTACCGTACAGTCCGGTCTCTTCGTCAGATATGCTGCATATCGAGTCTAGGGATGGTAAGGTCGACCCCAATAACTCAATAAGTCGTGCCGATGAAAGGTCTATAACAGATCGAGAAACTACTGATAACACTTACCAGCAAATCTCAACTGCCCTGGCCAGGGACTTACTGATATAGCCAGTCGAGCACAACACAGCATCAACTCCCAATACCGGGAGAGACGAAACCCCTCCTATCGCTCATCGCCTTCGTGTGTCTCTGGACTGTACCCAACGGCCACCTGTTTGCACGACTCAATAGAGCCGTGGTAGGGTGGTAAACAAAGTACAGTGGGAGAACACACAAGACTCTATGACGATCTCGGGTCTACAGACTAACCTGCACCAGTGTCACCTGAGAACTGCTATCCGACGATAGATATAATTCCATATAGGAGTTCTCGGTGAGTCCGTCCAGTGTACCCAGTCACCACTGAGCACCCGTATATGATCTCGATGTCAAACATCGATGAATGTGGGAACATCCATCGCCCATCATATGGGTCTAGTATCATATACGCTAGTCTACACTGGTATATCGATGCCCCGTCTCGATACACCTACGACTAGGGACATTCTAAGATATGCTTATAAACTACTGATGTCCCACTAGTATGATCTCTATCATAATCACAGTAGTCAAGTCAATATCCTCAGGGCTTTATCAACATGTATGAATGAATAAAAGCATGATCAAATCAACATGTCAGATAAAGAAGAACCAGATAGCATACTATCATGTCGAGCAAGAATGTACACTGAATATATATATATATATATATATATATATATATATACATCCACTATCACATAATGTCCTCTAGGGCATATATATATCCAACAACAGCCATTGGTCTGATGCACCTAAGATCGTACACAAGTGCTCACTGGGTGTGAGTACACTGGACGGACTCGCCGAGAACTTCCATGTGGTACTATACCTATCGTCAGATGGAAGTTCTCAGGTGACATGTGTACAGGTTAGTCTTTGGACCCGAGATCGGCATTTGTCTCGTGTGAGTTCCCACTGAACTTTGATCACTACCCTACCACGGCTCTACTGAGTCGTGCAAACAGGTTTTGGTTGGGTTCAGTCCCGAGACACATGGAGGCAGTGAGCGATTGTCCGGGATTCGTCTCTCCCGGTATAGGGAGTCGATATCGCACTATGATTCGATTGGTAAGGACCAGAAGACCTTGGCCAAGGCACTTGGGATTTACTGATAGGTTGATCAGTAGTTTCCCGGATTGGTCCTGAGCCACATCGACACGACTTATCGGGTTGTTAGGGTCTGACGTTCACCATCCCCTAGACCCGTTATGCGATACTCTTTGACGAAGAGACCGGACTGTACGGATATTGTCACGGATAGGCTCAGTAGGAGATCCGGATGAGTTTGCTCATTGGGCTTCTTTTTGACAGGTACCTGGGTAGCCGTTACGTACAGCTAGTGCCGCTGACATGCTTGTGGTTAAACCCACTGCCAGAGTACTGTCAAGTCTTTAGAGTCCCACACAGAGGGTTTCCCTGATTCAGGCGAAACAATGTAGTAGCGGTATTGGATACATGTAGGGTTCGATCGATCGATTACTTGGTACACGGATTTTCAATCGGACAGTTTGTAATACTAGCCGGCTCGGTTTTGAGCCGGATTATTAAATCAGGTATTGATTTAATAATTTACGTATATGTATTTCGATATATATATTCTAGTATTACGTTCTTCGTGTTATTCTATCTCTTTTAGGCGTTCGGATTTTTATCTGATTGCCGGTATATTTTTATAGTAGACTAAAATCCGTATTTATTACAGATTTTCTTCTTGAAGGTGGCCACCTCATTTAGTATTTTCCATTTATTTCATAAATGGAAATGAGATGTAAAGTGAGAGGAATGGGTGGAATGGAGTTAACCATACTTCAATAGTGAACAAATGAATTTATAATTCATTTTTAGTTACTATTGAAACATGGTTGTGGATTTTTTATTCTAAATTTTCATATACAAAACATTGGTATTGATTTTCTCTCTCCAAGGATGCTTCATAATTTATTGGGCTCTCATTCCTCTCTTTCTCTCTATCCTCCTCCACCTTCATCTTCTTCCTCTTCACTACCTTCTCATGAGTTGAGAATCAAGTGAAGAGGCAAGAAAGAGATAGCTTGACACTTAGAACTCTAAACTACACCCTAGATTACTTGGTTTAGCAAACCAAGTTCTCTAGTTGCTCCTTTTGTTACATAGTTAGGAGCTAGAGCCATGGATCATACTCCCCGGGTGGATCATCTACGACAAAAGGAAGCCGGAGAACAAGCTCAATTCCGGAGGACCGATGGAGCCGGAGATGGTGATCGAACAAGTTCAAGGAGGCCACTTGGAGAATATGATGAAGAACGAAGACCGAAGGACTCGAACATCATGGTATAACCCTTCATCATAGTAGATAGCTATTCTATCTTTGCTAGTTGGTTCTATGGTAAAGATCCGGGTTTTTGAGTTATCTTTGCGCCCCTTTTAAAACCCTAGAAAAAATTTTGTTCCGCAAACCGCCTCGTTTGGAGGCTCGGGCGTGAGTATAACCCAACATGGTATCAGAGCCACCCCATAAAACCTATACTAGCTAGTTCAAACGTGTTTAGAATAACGATCGACCGAAAATTCCAAAAACCGCATTTCATTTCATGAAGTTTCTGTCGATTTTTAAAAGTGCTAGAAAAATCAATTTTATGGTCCCAGAAAATCATGCAGGCTTTTTTTAGGACCCTGAAGAAATTTGGTCATGTGTTCCCTCCAAACCGCCGCGGATCCGCCGCGCAAACCCCTATTAGCGGCGGTTTCGCGGTCGTTTTTGGGGCCCACGTGGACAAAATATCTTCTGGGCCTCTTATTTTTGGAATTGTGGTTTCTGCAATAATTTTTTTTTGGGCCCGGATTTGTTACAGTGTTGGTTTAATACTTGGGGCCCACTTAGAAAGTTTAGGCAATCGTAATTTTAAAATACGTATTTTATTTTCAGTACATTCACTTTTATCTGCGACCGGGAATGTCACTCGATCGGTAAAACTCGTCTGATTGCTATATGTTCCTTTAGACGGGTTTTGCGAACGTGACATTTGCGTTGATGTTGTGTGCTTGTGCTGTGATTGTGGTTAGATTGTCGTGAGGGATAGCGTGTGGTGCAATGTTAGAAATATAGTTAATAATTTCATTTGTATATTTGTTATTGCGGGGCGAGCGTCCGGCATGTGGACTGCCGTCTTTGCCGTTTGTATAATATTTTTGGGCACGACCGGGCTGAGGTCGATGTCACCGGTTGTATATATTTTTTTAACATTCTGTACTAGGATTGCCCTACAGCGGAGTGCATGGATAGCCGGGTTCTAGAAGGCAACAAGCCCGCATCTCATGGCGTCGAGACGGAAGGGGCTTCATTCTAGAATTGGCAGGGCTATTCGCCGCACTCGTAGGGGTACAAGTTTACATTGCACAGGCTATCCACACGACAAGGAACGTCGGGTTTTATTTGCTTCTCAAATGAAACCCGGGGCTCCAAGATTATCCACCATTCTGTATTGTTATCTGTGATGCTGTTTATTATTATGCCTGGGACGAATGTTATATATACTTATATATATACTAGTAGATGTTGTATATGTTTTGCACCTGCGCTAGTCCAGCCCCCGCTCTGTCGTTAGTTAAGTAATCTAATGGTTGATGACGGGGCCCCATGGCGAATGCGGATGGTATATACGTACATTTTATTTTCGTTCTTTTCTGGTGTGATAGGTTACAAATTGATGGGACCGCATTAATTTTGATTAGTGAAAGATAATAAACCTAAAAGATGTTGTTGGAACCAAGCTTTAAAAACTGACATTACAGATGTTCTCTTTTACTTTGCACAGTGGTATTCAGTTTGGAATATCCAGCACCTCATTCGACGAGGCAAGGGCCGAGATCCCTTCACCGGGAGTGACCCCTTGAGTAAAAGTTTGCGTCAGGGTAATAACTTCAATATAGTTGACTATTTTTGCTTTGCACAGTGGTATTCAGTTTGGAATATCCTGCACCTCATTCGACGAGGAAAGAGCCGAGATCCCTTCACAGGGAGTGACCTCTTTTAGCAAAGGTTTTCGCCACTATATATCTATAAAACCACTCAGGTTCCTTCAACGATATCAAGTTCATTACGTTAACTGGGTTTTCGCCAAAAACCCAGCTGTAGCCCTCCGTCATTTCCTACAAGTACTACTTAGTATTCGAGCTGCGTATTTTGGCATTGTCAAGGTGTAGTGATCGGTAGCTGAGTATTGCTTGTTTGTAGCTTTATTTCAGATTATTTAGGACAGTCACATACCTATGTTGTCATTATCAAGGGGTATGCGGGTGGGTCTAAGTTAATCAAGATAATGACGGGACGAACTTGACTAGCGACTTATGATATGTTGGCATTGTCAAGGTCATAGAGCCGTTAGGGGTAAAAACCACATCGGGAGTTTCAAATATACAGGAAACTTGCAGATTTAGCATACCTTCTGGAGTGTGGTGACTAGAGTGGATTCCATCTAGTGCATCACACAATGATAGTTGGATCCCGATCCCACTGATGAGTAGGATTACTCTTGGGAGATTTTTTTCACTTAACAATCAATGCTATAAACCAAGTAGGTGTCTAGAACGGTGTTAGCTGGGCAACGCCTCCAGGGAAAAGAGGTTATGTAATTAAGGAACTTCACGAAAGTGTTGGAAAACCTCCTTCGAAGTACCGACACCAGCCTGGCTGAAAGGTTAAGCAAGTATTGTGACGTGCGACTAATCCTGACTAGTTCTTCTTTTAGGTTTGAAGAAGAATTTGAGGAAACAGTGGGAACCATCCTGGTTAGATAAATTAATAACCAATCTAATCTTGCAAGAGCTCACGATGAGTGTTTTCCCTCTCTCTCTCTCCAGGTAGCAACCATTTCATGCCCTAATCAAGATAATAAAATGTATCGCTTGACCGATCCGAATTCTTATTCGGGGCTGGGCAATGTCGGTTCGGCTCTAACTTACGACAACTGCCATAAGTATGAGCAAGGGAAGGAGGAAAGTTTGAATTCCTTTATAAACCCATCGAAGAAGAAACATATTGTTGCGTCTTCTTCAGGTGTTCTTGTTATTGAGAACTGTTTTTCGGTCAGTCCTACCTCCTGGGTACTCGATACCGGATCAGGATCTCATATCTGTAATTTATTGCAGGGACTGAGAAAAAGTAGGATAGTTGGACCTGGTGATATGTCCCTCAGAATGGGGAATGGAGCACAAGTTAATGCTGCTGCCGTCGGTGAATATCACCTAGTATTGCCAAATGGCAATATTATGATTTTGAACAATTGCTACTATGTGCCTTCTTTGCTTTGCAACATCATATCAGTTTCTTTATTTGATAAAGATGGATATAACTTTGTTCTTGATAGAAATATCATGAACATTTACCTTGATAAGGTACTGGTTGCAGAAGGTACACTGTGTAATGGTATCTATGTTCTAAATCAAAACATAGTTTTCAATGTACAAAACACACGCAAGAGGAAGAGTTCAGATACGAACGAATCCTACTTGTTGCATTGTAGACTTGGTCATATCGGAGAGAAAAGACTAAGTAAGTTATATAAAGATGGATTCTTGAATACGTTCGAATTTTCATCTTATGAAACTTGTCAGTCTTGTCTCAAAGGAAAGATGACCAAATCTCCGTTCACCGGGCATGTAGAAAGAGCAGCAGAGCACTTGGGACTCAGACACAATTGTCACGACCCGCAGGGTACGGAACGTGACTGGCACTTAAGTTACGAAACGTCTCAAGGCGTCCGTAAAATAAGTAAGCCAAAGCCCAGAAATCAAAACCAAATAAGCAGTAGAGTGAATGAAAAACCAATCAATTGAAAATGAACTTATCAAATAAGTCATATCAAGCCTTTTTAAAAGCAATGTCCATTTTTCCGAAAATTTCGGCAGAGTCTCCTTTGTAAATACTGGCCCCCAAAATGGGTACAACAAGAATATATATGAATACAAAAAAAATAAGGCATCCCCAAGCGGGAGCTAGCTCTTCGCCACAAGGCGGTCACAAATCCCACGCAATGTAAATCAGCAATGTGCATATATAAACATAAGAAGCACAAGTAAAATATCATGTCGACTCAAGTGAGCTCGACCCCAAAATACAGCATAAAAAGTCCACAAATCTCACAGTCTCGTCTCTAGGTCAATATACAACAATATAAATAACAGGTACAGCTGATACAGTAGATGGAGTACTCTCGATACCATAAATATACAAGGTGGTACAAAATGATAACACAACCCACCTATGAGCAAAAGCCTCGAGTCCAGGCAAAGGAGGCAAAAGAAGCTAGTGCGCCCGCCGCTACTGTGTTGATGGAGCGGACCAGCAAAAAGGCTGTGGCACAGCGGGGGTGAGTTGCCAACTCGTGAGTAATAAATAACATCTATAGAGGCTATCGCAAGCATGCACACAAGCATCCTAGCATCTACAATACAGGTATGGCAGGATATACTAGCAGGTATGAATGCAATATGAATCAACTCGTGATCTGAATATTTAGGTTCAAAAAGTCATATTTTTCTTTTAGGAATCTTTTTTTTTTTGAAATATCAGCACAATACCTATAGAATCAACAAGAATCCGTGTCCAGCATCGACACCTCAAAACTGTCTCAATCTCATGTATCCATATCATAATATCTCTGGCCTCAGCCGTCCGACTGACCTATATCAAATGTCAATATCTCATCATCTCGCGGCCACGGTCGGTATCCTCTGGATATCCGCCGTGCCAAAAAAAGTCACTGGTAGGTAGTCCATCCCCCGCCAGGCTCATCGTCTACTACTCGAACTTCTTGCCCCGGGGTACCTTACCGGGCCCACCATGTACCCGAGACGGTTCATCCAACTCCTCGAAATGGGTCTCGAAAAGCACAGCAAACTCATGGTGGACGACACTTACATCACTAGAAAACCGCAATTTTTCCATATTTTAAAAAAAAGGGGTAATAAGTTTTAGAAATTTTGCGGCTTTCCACCGAAATCCAGAAATATCATAAATCTCAAGAAATCCTCATAAGTGCATATGTCAATGATAATGAATGCATATGGTATCACTAATCAAATTGCAATGTATGATTAATAGACTAGGCATGAACAAATGATGTAATGAGACACATGCACATGAATAGCAATTCTAAAATTTTATTTTAAGGATTTAATGCAATAGCATAGGTTTACGCATCAATATGGTGACAATTTTCTAGATTATAAGTTACCTAGTGTCGTGGCATGGAAATTACCAGGCCGTGTGAGTACATAAGAATAGTGCTCATGCTGCATATAAAAATCCTAGCAATGGTGCAGGTGTCCTATGGAACGAGTTCACATATGTAGGTAAAAACATAGATCATGAATGTAGCAGATAACAAGAAAGTATTATACCCCTAATTATTAACATCACTAAGAATCTTTTAAAATTACTAAAACTATCGGGCGACTTACGCCATCCAAACGATAGTCCCCCGTAGATGTTACATCTACTCACCAGAAATCCCCAGCTAGCTATGTCCAATCACCACTTTCCCTTTTCATGCCGCGTCCGAAATCTCCGCGACCGATCCTAGAATTTGCACCAATACAAATCATAAGGTTACATATCATGAAACGACGCAAATCCCGAATGAAAAATATCAACCTTCACAAGCTAGGCACAACGTGCGCATGGTGCGCGGAACACACACGATAATCGCAAAAACTAACTAGAATCGTCGTTTTGGGACACCCGGCAAAACTAAAACCCTATCAAGGAAAATTCCGCATTCACATACCCTACAAGTCATAGGAGATGCCAAAAATATCCTCAAGGTATCACAAATAATTCACCACTTAATTTTATAAAAAAACCTAGTAAGCACAAAACTTGCAAATTTGGTGCAACATCGTCTCTTTGCGACAAAAAGACAACCATCAAGCAAAATCACCCAAATTAAACCATAGATAGCCACTACACTAATTTCCAACACATTAGCAATGCTTCAAATCCTATTTTCCATAAACACTTTCTTGAATTTATAACCTCGCAATTCCAAATCAAATTCCACACTAGAAAACTTAAATTAACACAAATAAAAGCCCACATAAGAAAATTAACCTCTTAGATTAGGTTAGCAAAATAACTAGATAGTAAAATAGATTTAATTTTCGTAGTAATGGTGTCTAAAACCCTAGTTTAAACTCAAACCATTCACTTTAAAACCTAGATTACAAATCAACAACAAAAATTAACACATCAAGGTTCTAATTTAGCATATAACAACTACCAATTAACCAAAGATTGAAATTATACCTCACAAGCCCAAACCCTAGGTTGCTCTAGCCTCCCAAGATGCCATCTTTCTCCAAGATTTGAACCAATTTAGGTTTGAGAAGAGATGGAATAAGGGTTTGCTTTGAATTTGTGAAGGAAATTGTTGATTTTAATGAATTTTGATGGTATTTTCTTGATGAAAATGAGGGAAAAGAGAAGGAAAAAAAATAAGGGAGGGGGGTGAGCTACTCTCGGCCAGAGGAGGAATGGGGAGGTGTGTGGGTGAGTTGTGGGGAAATTTCAAAGTCAAACCCCTCTCATAACAAGTACACCATACCTCCATAAAATATATATAAAACCTACACCTTTTTAATTCAATTCCTCACATAACAAAAGAGTTGAAGATAATTTTTTTGAGGGGGGGAAATTTCTGCAGTAGGTTCAGCCTAAGAGATGAGGGTTAGAAGGTGTGAGTGATTACAAAAAATTCTATGCAAAAAGACCCCCCACAACCTCAAAATTGCAAGTTTAAGCTTAAATTAATTAAATTTTTGTTTTCCATAAATAAAACCAATTAGAACTTGAAATAAAATAATAAAAAATTATATTACTAACTAGATTTTAGTTGTCATGGTTCAATTGATTAAAATTAGCCCATTTCAATTTGTATTTATCGCTAATTTAATGTATTTTTTTACAGCTTAAAATAATATTAAAAATAGTAAAATAGGGAAAAAAAATTTAAATGACCAGAAATTTATAAGTAACTCATTAGCTACTAAAAACTTAGCAATTACCTATCCAAATTAGGTATAATTAGGCCTAAACTGCAAAATAACTATAATGACGATTTACGGAAAAATACCTAATTTTCACCGATTTTCGGAAAAACACCAAAACAACTTTTCAAGGCATTACAATCTTCCCCGCTTAAAGAAATTCGGTCCCCGATTTTAGAAATATAGCTACGCGTACCTTCAAAGAGATGGGGATATTTCTTCCTCATCTCGTCCTCGGTCTCCCAGGTGACCTCCTCGCTGCTCGGGCTACGCCAAAGGACCTTGACGGTCGGTATAACTTTCGATCTCAATTTCTTCACCTGCCGATCCAGGATGACCACCGGCTGATCTGCAAAAGAAAGGTCACGCTCTAGCTGGACTGTCGGGTGCTGAATCGCATGCGAAGGGTCGTGAAGGTACTTGCGGAGCATCGAAACATGGAAGACGGGGTGAACATCGGGAAAGCTGGGTGGAAGAGCCAAACGATACGCAACTGCGCCGACACGCTCGAGGATCTCGAAGGGACCCACAAATCTGGGACTAAGCTTTCCTTTTCGCCCAAATCGCATCACGCCCTTCATCGGAGAGACCCTCAGAAAAACATGCTCGCCAACTGCGAACTCTAGTCTGCGACGGCGTCTGTCCGCATACGATTTCTGCCTGCTCTGAGTCGCTTTCATCCGGTCTCGAATAAACTGTATCTTCGCAGTCGTCTCTTCAACAAGCTGCGGCCCCAATATACTGCTCCCGCTGAGCTCTGTCTAACAAACGGGCGATCTGCATCTCCTCCCATACAATGCCTCGAAAGGTGCCATCTGAATAGTATCCTGGAAGCTCTTGTTATAGGAGAACTCCACTACGGGTAAATGATGATCCCAGCTACCTCCGAAGTCTAAAACGCACACTCGGAGCATGTCCTCAAGAGTCTGAATAGTCCGCTCTGACAGTCCGTCGGTCTGCGGATGAAATACTGTGCTGAAACTCAAACGGGTGCCCAATGCCTCCAGAAGTCGCTGCCATAGTCTGCTGGTAAACTGGGTGCCTCTATCGGACATGATACACGTCGGGACTCCATGCAGTCGTACAATCTCGTCGATGTATATCTGGGCATACTGAGCAAAACCGAAAGTCGTCTTCACTGGCAGGAAGTGAGCCGCTTTCTTCAATCGATCCACGATCACCCAAATGGAGTCATACCCTCGACTGGTCCTGGGTAGACCCACAATGAAGTCCATAGAAATCTGCTCCCATTTCCACTCCGGAATGGACAAAGGCTTCAACTCTCCTGCTGGCCTCTGGTGCTCGGCCTTGACTTGCTGACAAGTCAGGCATCTTGACACGAAGTCTGTGACGTCCCTCTTCATCCCGTCCAACCAAAATACATCTATCAAATCGCGGTACATCTTGGTGGAACCCGGATGAACGTTGTATGTCGATCTATGCGCCTCCTCAATAATCTCATGCCGCAGTCCCTTAGAATCTGGTACGCACAATCGAGTCCCAAATCGCAGTACTCCCTGATCATCGATCATGAACTCAGAATCTCTGCCCTGCCTAATCTGCTCCATGATCTCTGAAGGACCGTCATCGCTGGGCTGTGCCTCTCGAATACGGTCAAGTAACTGCGTACGTGCACGAACATGCGCAAGCTGTACCCCTGTCGGAGTGAACTCGAACTCAACTCGGCTGTCGCATAAAGTCTGCCAATCTGCTAACGACTGCCTCTGTACTGCGCGTAAACAAGATAGACTACCCCCGGGCCTCCTGCTCAAAGCATCCGCCACTACATTAGCCTTGCCCGGGTGATATAAAATCTCGCAATCGTAGTCCTTTACTAGTTCCATCCAACGGCGCTGTCTGAGATTCAGGTCTCGCTGCTGAAATATATACTTTAAGATCTTGTGATCAGTGATATCTGACACGACTCGCCGTATAGGTAATGTCGCCAGATCTTAAGTGCAAAGACCACTGCACCCATCTCCAAATCGTGAGTGGGGTAGTTCTGTTCATGTTTCTTCAACTGTCGTGAAGCATACACGATCACCCTGTCATACTGCATCAATACGCACCCTATGTTAGTTGTATGTATGCCCTAGAGGCCAGTATTGTACAAATGATGTATATTATATTGGATGCTTGGACATATATAGAGATGACTTTCTTGCTCGATATGATAGTATGCTATCTGGTTACTCTTTATCTTAACATGTATACTAGTCTCTTTAAACTGTCTTATAGTTACATGTTGGTAAAGCCCTTAGGATGTGTACTTGACTACCTGGACTATGATGCAGATCATACTAGTGGGGACATGGTAGTCCATAGGTACATCCTTTAAGGTCCCTAGTCGTGGGTGTATCGAGACGGGGCATCGATATACCAGTGTAGACTAGCGTATACGCTTCTCGACCCATGAGATGGGCAATGGATGATCCCATATCCATTGGTGTTTGACATCGGAGATGGTATACGGGTGCTCAGTGGAGACTGGGTACACTGGACGGACTCGCCGAGAACTCCCAGATGGTATTATACCTCACGTCAGATGGCAGTTCTCAGGTGACACTTGTGCAGGTTAGTCTGTAGACCCGAGATCGTCATAGAGTCTTGTGTGATTCCCACTGTGCTTTGATCTCCACCTTACCACGTCCATGAGGGCGTGCAAAACGGTGGTTTTTGGGCACAGTCCCGAGTCACATGGAGGCAATGAGCGAAAGGAGGGGTTTCGTCTCTCCCGGTATTGGGGGTTGATGTTGCGCTGTGCTCGATTGGCCGTAACAGGGAAGTCCCTGGCCAGGGCTGATTAGAGATTTGCTGGTAAGTGTTACCAGTAGTTTTTCGACCCGTTATGAGCCTCACATCGGCACGACTTATCGGTTATTGGGGTCTGACATTTACCACCCCTAGACTTGATATGCGACATATCAGACGAACAGACCGGACTGTACGATAAGTGTTACTGTTTGGATTCACAGGAGTATGAGCGGGCTTGCTCGTCGGTCTTCTGATCGCTCAATACCCGGGTGGCCGTTACGTTTGGCAGACCGCTTGCGCCTTGTGGGTGCTTGATATGATCATCATCTGCTGCCGGCGTATTGACGGGTCTTTAGAGTCCGACACAGAGGTTTCCTGGCTCAAGCGAAACGAAATAGGAGCGCATATGAGATATGTGCGGGACCGAGAATAATGCGTGTATGTGATACCATATTTCATTCTCGCGATGAATGTTTCGAATGGTTGTATGCGATATAACCTAGTTATCGAATCGAAGATTGATTCGATAAGTCGATACATTGAATGCTAGTCGGTTATGTGCGACATGACCGGATCATTGAATCAAGTGTTGATTTAATGATTTAATGTATAATTATATATTTGATATATTACTTTGCATTAACTAGTATTGGTTCACTTTAAAAGGTTTTTCTCACTTGATATGCACATTGTATATGTGATATATTTTTGTGTACACTTTATTGTATCATGTTTGATGATACATGTTTACTTGGCTTTGTGTAAAGACTTATACCATGGTTATGATAATGATTAGGGTTTTGATTTTATCAATTATTTATTTATCCATTCTTTTTGAGAAATAGATAAAAGAAAAACAAAATGGTTTCTTTTTATCATGAAGCTTGTTGAAGCTTGATGAAGCTTTGACTAAAGTGACCATTTTGTCTTCATGCTTAACCCTAACCATTCCCACTAACCATGGTCTATTCTCTACACCTAACCAAGGTTAGGATATGATAAGTATTCATTTTCTTTTCTATTTTGAAATACTTTTATCATATTCTATCCTCATCTTCTTCTTCTTCTTCCTCAAAGAGAAAAACTTGCCACCATTAATGACATCTTGGTAAAAAGAGTGAGAAATCCAATTCTAAAGTGAACCCACCTCCTATTTCATCACCCTCTACCTCTTGCCAAGTAGTATAGGGTGTTTTCTTCACAAGTTTCACAACTTGGTGAAGTTGGAGCTTGATCTTGTGTAACCTCGACGTAGATCATCTTCGGCATCGTAGCCGACGACTAGTCCGCTCATTTTCTCTGATGAAGCCGATGCAAGAGTCCGGGATTCGAGATGGACAGCGAGGGGACGACTACGTGGAGTTAAGGAAGTGGATAACCGGATCTACAAAGGTTGTAGCTTCTTATCTTTAGTTAAGTTGTTAACTAGATCATTGTTTCGCCTAAAATTCTAGTTAACGATCCGTATTAGAGTTTCTCGGCACTTGTAAAATTTGAAATTGGCATGGTTGATGCCTTGTGAGACCTCTTGAGAGTGCCTAGGAACCCTACAGTGGTATCAGAG
This sequence comes from Agapanthus africanus, assembly GCA_030015575.1. NCBI lineage: Eukaryota > Viridiplantae > Streptophyta > Magnoliopsida > Asparagales > Amaryllidaceae > Agapanthus > Agapanthus africanus. The sequence goes on from JASDDO010000031.1 coordinate 238,836,642, forward strand.
CCTAGCTAGAGCCTTAGGCGAAGTGTAGACGACGTTTGAAACCCGATCGAACCGAAACCCTAATTCTAAAATGCTCTCTGGAATTTTTTCAAAAACTGGGTTTTTTCCAGATTAAAAATTCTTAAAAAATTCAGCAGGAAATTCTAAGATTTATGGTGCAAAATTTTCCAAACGATACGTCCAAACCGCGGCGGAACCGCGGCAGAAGCCTGGCTTCTGCGGCGGTTCCGCGGCGATCTGATGACGTCAGCCTTCCAATTTTGCACAGTAATTTGTTATTTGAGATTCTGAGTTTTCTGGGAGTTTTTAATCTGAACTCAAAAGTTGAGTTTTCTGGGGTGTTTTGGATCATGGATGATTCGATCGGATTATCAAAATTTGTCTATGTGGTTTTCCGGATATTTAAGAATATGTTAAAAAGTTCGACCGGATGTAAATACCCAATTGTTCCCCTGCCGGGAAATTTCCAATTGTTTGACTTTTCCGTAGTTTAATGACGTTCTAAGTAGTGCAAGTAATGCGATGGTCCCTCTAGAAGACAACAAACCTTAACTCGATTATGTGACCGTCTTGAACTGCCCTTTGAACCTTAGGGTTTGGGGCAGTACGGCGTGCCACATGTGAGGCGTTGGCTTGACCCTTCTACGGCCGGACCGTTGGTACTGAGCCATGAAGTGAATGTCTTTGAACTTATATCTTGTGTTGAACGGTTTCGGGAAAACTTGGGTGTTTGAATGTTCGATCGGAAAGTTTAATATTTTCTATTTATCCGGAATGGGATACAATAATTGGAATTCACAAACAGTTATGAGATAACTGAATGAATGTTATAAATCTAACGGTTTAGTCTCACTTGATATTGAAAAGAGTTTTCGATAATGAGACTAAAATGCGGGGTTTATAATTGTTAGGCATGTGATGTCTAAGTATTTCATTTGATCAGGCATGCGATGTCTAAAGAGGTTGCGGATTCCAACTGTTGTAGTTTTACACTTTCTTTTCTGTGACCGTAAGTGTAGTATGTCGATATCGCCGGTTTCGTTGCTATACGTCAACGACAATTGGGGTATGCATACTTACTTACGTTGATGACATGTGATGTTATGTGTTACTGGATATGTTATATTGGATCGTCGTGTTCGAATAGCCGGGGGTTTTTATGTGAGATGAGTGTTTTTCATTTTCATTCATGTAAAAACTTGTATGTAATATTCTTTTATTGGGGCACTTCCAGGTTGCGGAAGATGCCACCCTTTGTATATTATTTACTTTTCTGCACTAGGATAGACCCAAGGAGGGGAGTACAAGTAACCGGGTTCTAGGGTCCAGTGGGAGACCATCTCGAGGAGTCGAGTCCGGGTCTCCTAACCCTAGAATTGGTAGGGTTGCTTGCCGCTCTCGTACGGGTCTAGGGGTGTGGGATTGGCTATTCATCACGACCGTGGAATCCGTGTTTTATATTGGCTCGTATTAAAAACACGGACGTCCTAATATATCCAATATTTCATATGATATTTTTCTGTTGCGATATCTGTGATGTGATCATTTGATATGTTCTGATGGATACAGTATATAGTATATATGATATATTATATAGACGTTACTTATGTTTTGCACCCGCACTAGCCCTGCCCTGCCTCTGTCGTTAGTTACCTAACCTAACGGTGCACGAGAGGACATCGAGGCGAATGCGGTTGGCATAAGTGTACGTCGTATTTATCTGTGATGTTTAGGTGACTTAAATGATGGGACTTCATTAATGTGATTAATGAAAGAAAAGAAACCTAAGATGTTGTAAAATCAAATTTTAAATAAAACAGGTAGCTACAGTTCTTGCTTTGCACAGCGGTATATGTGATATATCCTGCACCTTATTTGATGAGGAAAGGACCGCGATCCCTTCACCGGGAGTGACTCCTTTAGCAATAACTGGCAGATGCTGCACACTCGGTTTGCTTTTGATTGCTTTTGACTTTTTCTTTGCACAGTGATATATATGATATATCCAGCACCTCATTCGACGAGGAAAGGGCCGACGATCCCTTCACCGGGAGTGACCCCTTTAGCAAAACTAGAAAAGCCTCAAAATCACTCCATTTCAAAACTTCATTTGATTCTAAAACGATATCAAGTTCATTACGCAATAGGTTTTCAGAAAAACCTGTCGTAGCCCTCCGTCATTTCAGATAAAAATTGTTTAGTATTCGTGCTGCGTTTGTTGGCCTTTGTCAAGGCGTAGTGTGCGGTAGCTGAATAGTGCTTATCTACTTATGCATGTGATGCAGATTGATTCAGGGTAGTCGTACGACCTTGTTGGCCTTTGTCAAGGGTCGAGCGGGTGGGTTTGATTCAATCAAGAAATGACGGGTTGAACTTGACTAGCATCATATGATTTGTTGGCCTTTGTCAAGGTCATAGGACGCTAGGGGAAAAATATTATCGGGAATTTCAAGTGTTGAAATTTGCAATGAGATTACATACCTTCTATGAGATAGTTGGATCCCGATACCCACTGTGAGTAAGAGTTACTCCTGGGAGAGTTTTGCACATTACAATTAGCCGATCAAGTAGGTGTCTAGAAAGGTGTCAACGGGGTTACGCCTCTGGGAAAACGAGGTTTACTTTAATTAGGTCCGTGCGAAAGCACGGGGAACCTCCCTCAAAGTACCGACACTGGCCTGGCTGAAAGATCGACGAAGTTGTAGGGTGTAATTAATCCCGGCTAGTCTTTCCTTTTAGGGTTTGAAGGAAGATTTGATAAAAACCAGTGGGAGCCATCCTGAATAGATAAGATAATAACCAATCTGATCTTGCACGAGCATACGCTAAAGTGTTTTCTTCTCTCTCTCTCCAGGTAGCGACCATTTCATGCCCTAATCAAGATAATAATATGGATGTATTGACTGAACCCGCATGTTATACTGTGCCGGGGAACGTTGGTTCCGTTCTTTCTTATAAGAGTTATAGGACTGAACAGGATATAGAGGAATACCAGGATTCTCATGCCACCCGATTGAAGAAAGTACATGGTGATGCATTTTCTTCGGGTGTGTTCGTTACAGAGAACTGTTTCTCCATTTGCTCCACGTCCTGGGTATTAGATACCGGGTCAGGATCCCATATATGTAATCAGTTACATGGGCTCAGGAAATGTTGAGAACTTTGTGAAGGTGATAAAGACATTAAAGTTGGAAATGGTGCAATTGTTGCAGCTAAGACTGTCGGGGAATATCACCTTGCATTACCAACTGGTAATACATTGGTTCTGAATGAATGGTATTACTTGTCGAACCTGATATGCAACATTATATCGGTTTCTTTATTGAGTAAAGAGGGATATAATTTTGTATTACAGGACAATGTTATGAACATTTTCCGTAACCAAAAGTTGGTTGGATCAGGCACGTTGTGCAATGGCATTTATGTTCTAAATCAATCAACAGTTCTGAGCATAACAAACACACACAAGAGGAAGAGTTCAGAACTGAACGAATCCTTCTTGTGGCATTGTAGACTCGGTCACATCAATGCGACACGACTGGCTAAGTTGCATAAGGATGGATATTTAAATCCGTTTGAATTTTCATCTTATGACACTTGCCAGTCATGTCTCAAAGGCAAGATGACCAAGACTCCGTTTACGGGACACGGAGAAAAAGTTACCGAACTCTTGGGACTGATACATAGTGATGTATGCGGTCCTATGTCTACACATGCCAGGGATGGTTCTTCGTACTTCATTACATTCACTGACGATCTCTCTAGATTCGGATATGTGTTCCTGATGAAACACAAATCAAAAGCTTTTGAGAAATTTAGAGAATATAAACAAGAAGTCGAAAACCAAACCGGAAAAAGTATTAAAATCCTTTGATCTGATCGAGGAGGTGAATACTTGAGCAATGAACTCCTAGACTTCCTAAAAGAGAATGGGATTCTCTCTCAGCTGACTCCTCCATATACACCACAGCACAACGGTGTATCAGAACGGAGGAACCGCACCCTATTAGTGCGCTCTATGATGAGCACGGCTGAGTTACCTATTTCCTTCTTGGGATATGCACTGGAAACAGCTGCAGACCTATTGAATATGGTTCCCACCAAATCTGTGCCAACCACTCCATATGAGATATGGAAAGGAAAGAGACCATGTCTTAATTATGTTAAGATATGGGGTTGTCCGGCATATATAAAAATGCAAAATCCGGACAAACTCGCGGCATGGTCCATTCTGTGTAAGTTTATTGGATATCCCAAACATTCGCGCGGGTATATCTTCTACCACACCGAGGAACAAAAAGTGTTTGTTTCTCGACATGCCACCTTTTTAGAAAAGGAATTTCTTGACAAAGAGATTAGTGGCAAGGAGGTAGAACTGGAAGAGGTTCCAACAATACAAACTACGACAGAAGATTTGGTTGAACCAGAGGATTCAGTAGCTCCCAATGAACCTCAGCCTCTCCGCCGATCTAGTAGGGTTCCTCGCCAACCTGAGAGATACTACGGTTTTCTCATGGATGGTGGGAGCGAGGATTGCATCATGGAGGATGATGACCGAACTAGCTTCGAGCAGGCCATCACGAGTAGGGACTCAGTGAAATGGCTGGATGCTTTGCGGTCCGAGATGGAATCCATGTACACCAACAAAGTATGGACTTTGGAAGTTGCTCCTGAACGGGTAAAACCCATTGGGAGCTAGTGGATCTTCAAGAAAAAACTTGGTGTAGATGGGAAAGTGGAGACTTTCAAAGCTAGACTTGTTGCAAAGGGTTTTCGTCAAAGACCAGGTATGGACTATGACGAAACTTTTTCTCCAGTGGCTATGCTTAAATCCATCCGGATCATGCTTGCCATCGCTGCATATCATGACAACGAAATCTGGCAAATGGATGTTAAGACCGTCTTTCTAAACGGTGATTTAGAAGAGTGCGTGTACATGACTCAGCCAGAGGGCTTCGTAGACAGTGGGAGCAGTGGGAAGGTGTGCAAGCTGCTTAAATCCATTTATTGATTAAAGCAAGCATCGCGGAGTTGGAACATCTGCTTTGACGTCGTTATCAAAGAGTTTGATTTAGTCAAAAACCCAGATGAACCTTGTATCTACAAGAAGGTAGCAGAGAGTAAGGTTGTCTTCCTCGTATTGTACGTGGACAACATACTCTTGATAGGAAATGATATTCCTATGCTGCAATCGGTCAAGCTCTTCTTATCACAAAGATTCTCAATAAAAGATCTTGGTGATGCCTCCTGCATATTGGGTATTAGGATCTATAGAGATAGATCCAAACGGATATTGGGATTGTCCGAATCCAGGTACATTGACACCGTACTAAAGAGGTTTAGTATGGAAGAATCCAAGCGTGGGAACTTGCCCACGATCTCTGGACTCACTATCTCCAAAGAGATGTCTCCCAAGACTGATTTGGAAAGAGCTCGCATGCAAGGGATACCCTATGCTTCGGCTATAGGCTCTATCATGTACGCGATGCTATGTACCAGACCCGATGTTGCATACTCACTAAGTGTAGTGAGCAGGTATCAAACTGATCCTGGAGAGAGTCACTGGACAGCTGTGAAGAGCATTCTCAAGTACTTGCGAAGGACTAAAGAGATACTCTTGGTGTATGGTAACGGAGAACTCCAAGTGGAGTCCTTTACCGATTCGAGCTTCCACAGTGATAAGGACGACTCTAAGTCGTAGTCGGGATTTGTCTTTACCCTTTACGGAGGGGCGGTTAGATGGAAGAGTTCCAAGCAGGAAACCGTGGCAGACTCGACGATGGAGGCTAAATACATCACTGCCAACGATGCTGCCAAAGAGGCTGTCTGGATCAAGAAGTTCATTACTGAACTTGGAGTGGTTCCATCCATTGAGCATCCAATACCTTTGTATTGCGATAACAATGGAGCGGTGGCTTTGGCCAAGGAACCCAGGTCCCATCAGCGATCCAGGCATATTCTGAGGCGGTATCACCTGATCCGGGAGATAGTTGATCGCCGGGAGATCGAGGTCAGGAGGGTTGACACGAAGAACAACACGGCGGATCCACTTACGAAGGCCATTCCCCAGATACAGTTTAAGAGACTCTTCGGGATGCTCGGTATGAGATACTACAGCAGCTGGCCCTAGTGCAAGTGGGAGAATGTTAGTTGTATGTATGCCCTAGAAGCTAGTATTGTACAGATGATGTATATTATATTGGATGCTTGGACATATATAGAGATGACTTTCTTGCTCGATATGATAGTATGCTATCTGGTTACTCTTTATCTTAACATGTATACTAATCTCTTTAAACTGTCTTATAGTTACATGTTGGTAAAGCCCTTAGGATGTGTACTTGACTACCTGGACTATGATGCAGATCATACTAGTGGGGACATGGTAGTCCATAGGTACATCCTTCAAGGTCCCTAGTCGTGGGTGTATCGAGACGGGGCATCGATATACCAGTGTAGACTAGCGTATACGCTTCTCGACCCATGAGATGGGCAATGGATGATCCCATATCTATTGGTGATTGACATCAGAGATGGTATACGGGTGCTCAGTGGAGACTGGGTACACTGGACGGACTCTCCGAGAACTCCCAGATGGTATTATACCTCACGTTAGATGGCAGTTCTCAGGTGACACTTGTGCAGGTTAATCTGTAGACCCGAGATCGTCATAGAGTCTTGTGTGATTCCCACTGTGCTTTGATCTCCACCTTACCACGTCCATGAGGGCGTGCAAAACGGTGGTTTTTGGGCACAGTCCCGAGTCACATGGAGGCAATGAGCGATAGGAGGGGTTTCGTCTCTCCCGGTATTGGGGGTTGATGTTGCGCTGTGCTCGATTGGCCGTAACAGGGAAGTCCCTGGCCAGGGCTGATTAGAGATTTGCTGGTAAGTGTTACCAGTAGTTTCTCGACCCGTTATGAGCCTCACATCGGCACGACTTATCGGTTATTGGGGTCTGACATTTACCACCCCTAGACTTGATATGCGACATATCAGACGAACAGACCGGACTGTACGGTAAGTGTTACTGATTGGATTCACAGGAGTATGAGCGGGCTTGCTCGTCGGTCTTCTGATCGCTTAATACCCAGGTGGCCGTTACGTTTGGCAGACCGCTTGCGGCTTGTGGGTGCATGATATGATCATCATCTGCTGCCGGCGTATTGACGGGTCTTTAGAGTCCTACATAGAGGTTTCCTGGCTCAAGCGAAACGAAATAGGAGCGCATATGAGATATGTGCGGGACTGAGAATAACGCGTGTATGTGATACCGTATTTCATTCTCGCGATGAATGTTTCGAATGGTTGTATGCGATATAACCTAGTTATCGAATCGAAGATTGATTCGATAAGTCGATACATTAAATACTAGTCGGTTATGTGCGACATGACCGGATCATTGAATCAAGTGTTGATTTAATGATTTAATATATAATTATATATTTGATATATTACTTTGCATTAACTAGTATTGGTTCACTTTAAAAGGTTTTTCTCACTTGATATGCACATTGTATATGTGATATATTTTTGTGTACACTTTATTGTATCATGTTTGATGATACATGTTTACTTGGCTTTGTGTAAAGACTTATACCATGGTTATGATAATGATTAGGGTTTTGATTTTATCAATTATTTATTTATCCATTCTTTTTGAGAAATAGATAAAAGAAAAACAAAATGGTTTCTTTTTATCATGAAGCTTGTTGAAGCTTCATGAAGCTTTGACTAAAGTGACCATTTTGTCTTCATGCTTAACCCTAACCATTCCCACTAACCATGGTCTATTCTCTACACCTAACCAAGGTTAGGATATGATAAGTATTCATTTTCTTTTCTATTTTGAAATACTTTTATCATATTCTATCTTCATCTTCTTCTTCTTCCTCAAAGAGAAAAACTTGCCACCATTAATGACATCTTGGTAAAAAGAGTGAGAAATCCAATTCTAAAGTGAACCCACCTCCTATTTCATCACCCTCTACCTCTTGCCAAGTAGTATAGGGTGTTTTTCTTCACAAGTTTAACAACTTGGTGAAGTTGGAGCTTGATCTTGTGTAACCTCGACGTAGATCATCTTCGGCATCGTAGCCGACGACTAGTCCGCTCATTTTCTCTGATGAAGCCGATGCAAGAGTCCGGGATTCGAGATGGACAGTGAGGGGACGACTACGTGGAGCTAAGGAAGTGGATAACCGGATCTACAAAGGTTGTAGCTTCTTATCTTTAGTTAAGTTGTTAACTAGTTCAATGTTTCGCCTAAAATTCTAGTTAACGATCCGTATTAGAGTTTCTCGGCACTTGTAAAATTTGAAATTGGCATGGTTGATGCCTTGTGAGACCTCTTGAGAGTGCCTAGGAACCCTACACCCTAGCCCCACTCGTGAAGCGTCACAATAAACCACGAATCCGCCTGGTCCTGAAGGCAAAGATAATACCGGCGCCGTAGTCAAAAAAGTCCGTAGCTGCTGGAAACTGTGCTCGCACTCCTCCGTCCAATCGAAAGGAACTCCCTTCCGGGTCAATCCGGTCAAAGATGCAGCAATACGGGAGAAATCCTGAACGAATCTCCTGTAGTAGCCAGCCAGGACTAGAAAACTGCGGATCTCCGTAACTGATGTCGGTCTGGGCCACTGCTGAACGGCCTCGATCTTCTTCGGGTCCACACATATGCCATCTCTCGTAATCACGTGACCCAAGAAACCAACGTTTTCCAGCCAGAATGCACACTTTGAAAATTTTGCGAAAAGCTGGTGCTCCCTCAAAGTCTGCAACGTAATCCGCAAGTGCTGCTCGTGCTCCTCTCGGCTCCGGGAATACACCAAAATATCATCAATGAACACTATGATGAACAAGTCGAGATGCGGACTGAATATACGGTTCATCAAATCCATGAATGCTGCTGGGGTATTGGTGAGTCCGAACGACATCACCAAAAAATCATAGTGGCCGTAGCGTGTGCGGAAAGCTGTCCTCGGTATATCCTCCTGTCGAACTCGTAGCTGATGGTATCCTGATCGCAAATCGATCCTCGAGGAATATCCTGCCCCCTTAAGCTGGTCGAACAAACCGTCGATACGTGGTAAGGGATACCGGTTCCGTACGGTAAGTTTGTTCAGCTGGTGGTAGTCGATACACAAACGCAAACTGCCGTCCTTCTTCTTGACAAATAGGACCGGAGCAACCCACGGAGAAACGCTAGGTCGAATAAGCCCCTTATCTAACAAATCCTGCAACTGATCCTTCAGCTCTCTAAGCTCCGCCGGGGCTATCGGATAAGGCGGTATGGAAATAGGCCCCGAGCCAGGAATCAAATCGATGCAGAACTCAACATCGCGCTCAGGCGGTAACCCAGGTAGCTCATCAGGGAAAACATCGGGGAACTCACTAACAATCTGAACCTGGTCTAATGGAACATCTGTAGCTCTAGTATCACAAACATAGGCTAGAAATCCCCGACATCTCTTCTTCAACAGCTGTCCAGCGCGAAGAGAAGAAATCAATATGTGAGGGGCGGCACCACGGTCCCCCTGCACAACAAAAGCCGGCTCGTCGGAAAACAAAATCTAACTATCTTCCCACGGCAGTCCACAGACGCATAGCACGTTGCTAACCAATCCATGCCCAAAAGAACGTCGAAGTCCAACATCTCAAGAAGGATCAAGTCGACAGGCAACTCTCTCTCGCCAATACGGACAACACGGGATCGGAACACCTGCCTAGCAACAAACGACTCTCCCACAGGAGTCGTCACAACAAGCGGCCGATCAAGCAAATCGGACTCTCTACCCAAACTCGGCACGAAGTGTGTGGAAACGTACGAGTGCGTGGATCCGGGATCAAACAACACGTGTGCGTCAACAGAACATACTGATAAGGTACCTGTCATAACGGCATTGGATGCCTGTGCATCCTGCGGCGTCAAAGCAAATACTCGGGCCTGACCCCCACAAATAGCTCGCTGTCCTCGGCCTTGGCCTCCTCGTGCTCTCTGGATCGGATCGCCATTTCCATGGCTTCTGGGTGCATCAAACCGACGTGGAGCATCGCCTGTGGTAGGAAGTAGAGCTCTCTGAGGAGGAGATGGTGATGGTGGTAAGGTCACATGTGGAACTGTCGCCGCTCCCTGCCGTCTCGCCGGACAGTCTCTGATAAGATGGTGCAGACTCCCGCACCCATAACATCCTGGCGCCGCCCGTTGTCCCTGCGTATATGAACTATATAACTGACCCCATCTAACTCCTCTGCCGGCACCATCTCTCGGGAAGAATCTGGCACGATACCTTGGAGCTGGCACGTCGGTACGAATCCTCTTCGGCCCAGAAGCGGCCGAAGTCGCTGAAATGCGTACCTCCATCCGTAATGCCGTGTCCATAGCAGCTGAATAAGTGTCGAAGTGCTGGGCGCCAATAGCAAGAAATAGCTTGGTGTCAAGTCCCTGCACGAACCACTTCACTCTCTTTTCTTCAGTATCCACCAAATACGGACCATATCGGGACAACTGCGTGAACTAGACATCGTACTCAGACACCGTCATCCCTGGGGTCTTGATCAAAGCTTCAAAACTGCGAGCCCTAGAGTCACGAACGCTCTCTGGGAGGAAACGAGCTAGAAAAACCGTTGTAAACTCAGCCCAAGTCATAGGAGGTAGACCTGCGGCTCGACCTCTCACGACTGACTCCCACGATGTCTGCGCGAGGCCCTCTATACGGAAACTCGTGAGCTCCACCCATCGATCGTCCGAACATCTGAGCGAATGGAAGATCATGGCTAAACTGTCAAAGAATGTCTGCGAATCCTCTGCTGCATCGGTGCCCGTGAAGACTGGAGGTCTCAGCCTCATGAAATCCTGTAGCGATACTGGGATAGCCACGGTAGTAGTAGTAGGAGAAGCTGTCTGGGCAGCAGGCACCTTGGTAGTCTGTGATGTGGTAGGTACGTCCTCCGATCTCGGTGCACGACTGGCCGCTACTAAGGATCCCACCATCTGTCGTAACTCCTGCATACCTCCCATCATCTGTCGTAGCTCCTCCATACCAGACTCTAGACCGTCCATGCGGCCTGGGGAATGCGGATCAGTCTGTCCCTGAGGCGTAGGTACGCCACCCTGCTCGGTCCTCATCTCGGACGATCCTGCTCTGATCTTGTCTCGGGCGGCAGCCCTCTGCGCTCTCGTAGCCTTCGGCGGCATAGTGGCTGGTACATGAAACAGGATAATAAGAACAGTGCAATAGAATCATAGGATACACGGAATTGAAGAAGGAATTTCAAGCAAGTATATCCTAAAGTCACTTAGGCGGAGTACAGTATCGCAAGTATGCCGCAGACATACACACGCTACGTTACCCTGCTTAAGTCACTTACTCCATCTACCAAAGGTAATCCTACACTCAGAAAGGTAAAACCTATCGCTATGATACCAACTTTGTCACGACCCGCAGGGTACGGAACGTGACTGGCACTTAAGTTACGAAACGTCTCAAGATGTCCGTAAAATAAGTAAGCCAAAGCCCAGAAATCAAAACCAAATAAGTAGTAGAGTGAAGGAAAAACCAATCAATTGAAAACGAACTTATCAAATAAGTCATATCAAGCTTTTTTAAAAGCAATGTCTATTTTTCCGAAAATTTCGGCAGAGTCTCCTTTGTAAATACTGGCCCCCAAAATGGGTACTACAAGAATATATATGAATACAAAAAAAATAAGGCATCCCCAAGCGGGAGCTAGCTCTTCGCCACAAGGCGGTCATAAATCCCACGCAATGTAAATCAGCAATGTGCATAAATAAACATAAGAAGCTCAAGTAAAATATCATGTCGGCTCAAGTGAGCTCGACCCGAAAATACAGCATAAAAAGTCCACAATTCTCACAGTCTCGTCTCTAGGTCAATATACAACAATATAAATAACAGGTACAGCTGATACAGTAGATGGAACACTCTAGATACCATAAATATACAAGGTGGTACAAAATGATAACACAACCCACCTACGAGCAAAAGCCTCGAGTCCAGGCAAAGGAGGCAAAAGAAGCTAGTGCGCCCGCCGCTACTGTGCTGATGGAGCGGACCTGCAAAAAGGCTGTGGCACAACGGGGTTGAGTTGCCAACTCGGTGAGTAATAAATAATATCTATAGAGGCTATCGCAAGCATCCTAGCATCTACAATACAGGTATGGCAGGATATACTAGCAAGTATGAATGCAATATGAATCAACTTGTGATCTGAATATATAGGTACAAGAAGTCATATTTTTCTTTTAGGAATCTCTTTTTTTTTGAAATATCAGCACAATACCAGTAGAATCAACAAGATTCCGTGTCCAGCGTCGACACCTCAAAACTGTCTCAATCTCATATATCCATATCATAGTATCTCTGGCCTCAGCCGTCCGGCTGACCCATCTCAAATGCCAATATCTCATCATCTCGCGGCCACGGTCGGTATCCTATGGATATCCGCCGTGCCAAAAAAAGTCATCGGTAGGTAGTCCATCACCTGCCAGGCTCATCGTCTACTACTCGAACTTCTTGCCCCGGGGTACCTTACCGGGACCACCATGTACCCGAGACGGTTCATCCAACTCCTCGAAACGGGTCTCGAAAACCACAGCAAACTCATGGTGGACGACACTTACATCACTAGAAAACATCAATTTTTGCATATTTTAAAATAAAGGGTAATAAGTTTTAGAAATTTGCGGCTTTCCCCCGAAATCCAGAAATATCATAAATCTCAAGAAATCCTCATAAGTGCATATGTCAATGATAATGAATGCATATGGTATCACTAATCAAATTGCAATGTATGATTAATAGACTAGGCATGAACAAATGATGTAATGAGACACATGCACATGAATAGCAATTCTAAAATTTTATTTTAAGGATTTAATGCAATAGCACAGGTTTACGCATCAATATGGTGACAATGTTCTAGATTATAAGTTACCTAGTGTCATGGCGTGGAAATTACCACGCCGTGTGTGTACACATGAATAGTGCTCGTGCTGCATATAAAAACCCTGGCTATAGTGCAGGTGTCCTATGGAACGAGTTCACATATGTAGGTAAAACATAGATCATGAATGTAGCAGATAACATGCAAGTATTATACCCCTGATTATTAACATCACTAAGAATCTTTTAAAATTACTTAAACTATCGGGCGACTTGCGCCATCCAAACGATAGTCCCCCGTAGATGTTACATCTACTCACCGGAAATCCCCAGCTAGCTATATCCAATCACCGCTTTCCCTTTTCGTGCCGCGTCCGAAGTCTCCGCGACCGATCCTGGAATTTGCACCAATACAAAACATAAGGTTTCATATCATGAAACGACGCAAATCCCGAACAAAAAATATCAACGTTCACAAGCTAGGCATAACGTGCACAAGGTGAGCGGAACACACACGAAAATCATAAAAACTAACTAGAATCGTCGTTTTGGGCCGCCCGGCAAAACTAAAACCCTATCAAGAAAATTTCCGCATTCCCATACCCTACAAGTCGTAGGAGATGCGAAAAATATCCGCAAGGTATCACAAATAATTCACCAATTAATTTTATAAAAAACCTAGTAAACATAAAACTTGCAAATTTGGTGCAACATCGTCGCTTTGCGACAAAAAAGACAACCATCAAGCAAAATGATCCAAGTTAAACCATAGATAGCCACTACACTAATTTCCAACACATTAGCAATGCTTCAAATCCTATTTTCCGTAAACAACCCTATCTTGAATTTATAACCTAGCAATTCCAAATCAAATTCCACACTTGAAAACTTAAATTAACACAAATAAAAGCCCACATAAGAAAATTAACCTCTTAGATAAGGTTAGCAAAATAACTAGATAGTAAAATAGATTTAATTTCCCAGTAATGGTGTCTAAGACCCTAGTTTAAACTCAAACCATTCACTTTAAAACCTAGATTAGAAATCAACAACAAAAATTAACACATCAAGGTTCTAATTTAGCATATAACAACTACCAATTAACCAAAGATTGAAATTATACCTCACAAGCCCAAACCCTAGGTTGCTCTAGCCTCCCAAGATGCCATCTTTCTCCAAGATTTGAACCAATTTAGGTTTGAGAAGAGATGGAATAAGGGTTTGCTTTGAATTTGTGAAGGAAATTGTTGATTTTAATGAATTAAGATGGAATTTTCTTGATGAAAATGAGGGAAAAGAGAAGGAAAAAAATAATGGAGGGGGGTGAGCTGCTCTTGGCCAGAGGTGGAATGGGAAGGTGTGTGGGTGATTTCTGGGGAAATTTTAAAGTCAAACCCCTCTCATAACAAGTACACCATACCTCCAAAATATATATATAAAACCTACACCTTTTTAATTCAATTCCTCACATAACAAAAGAGTTGAAGATTTTTTTTTTGAGGGGGGGGGGGAATTTCAGCAGTAGGTTCAGCCCAAGTGATGAGGGTTAGGAGGTGTGAGTGATTACCAAAAAATTCTATGCAAAAAGACCCCCCACAACCTCAAAATTGGAAGTTTAAGCTTAAATTAATTAAATTTTTTTTTCCATAAATAAAACCAATTAGAACTTGAAATAAAATACTAAAAAATTATATTACTAACGATATTTTAGTTTTCATGGTTCTACTGATTAAAATTAGCCCGTTTCAATTTGTATTTATCGCTAATTTAATGTATTTTTTTACAGCTTAAAATAATATTAAAAATAGTAAAATAGGGAAATTTTTTTAAATGACCAGAAATTTATAAGTAACTCATTAGCTACTAAAAACTTAGCAATTACCTATCCAAATTAGGCATAATTAGGCCTAAACTGCAAAATAACTATAATGACGATTTACGGAAAAATACTTAATTTTCACCGATTTTCGGGAAAACACCAAAACGACTTTTCAAGGCGTTACAACTGTTATGTATGTGGTCCAATATCTATACATGCAAGGGGTGGGTTCTCGTACTTCATCACATTCACTGACGATTTCTCTAGATTCGTATATGTGTATCTCATGAAACACAAATCTGAAGCTTTTGAGAAATTCAAAGAATTCAAAAATGAAGTAGTGAACCAGACTGGAAAAAGTATCAAAATTCTCCGATATGATAGAGGAGGAGAGTACTTAAGCACGAAATTCCAAGGTTACTTAAAAGAGAATGGAATTCTCTCTCAGCTTACTCCTCCTTATACACCACAGCACAACGGTGTATCGTAGCGGAAGAACCGTACCCTATTGGACATGGTTCGCTCCATGATGAGTAATGCCGAGTTACCTCTTTCATTCTGGGGACTTGCGCTACAAACAACAGCGTATTTGTTGAATCAGGTTCCTTCTAAATCTGTGCCTAAGACACCATATGAAATATGGAGTGGTAAAAGACCATATCTTGAACGTATTAAGATATGGGGTTGTTCGGCCTATGTAAAGGTACAAAATCCGGAAAAACTTAAGGCACGATCAGTTTTGTGCAAATTTGTGGGATATCCTAGAAATTCTATGGGATATCTGTTCTACCACACTGAGGAACAGAAGGTGTTCGTTGCTCGTCGCGCTACTTTTTTAGAGTGGCAATTTCTTGCAAAAAAATAAGTTGGAGCACGGTAGAACTGGATAAAACATCAGATCCACAAACTCAAACTGAGGATTTAGTAGAACCAGAAAATTCAATAGTTCCGGACGAAGATCAGCCACTCCGCAGATCTGGTAGGATTTCTCATCCGCCCGAGAGATACTACGGTTTTCTCATAGATGGGGATCGAGAGGATTGCATCTTGGAAGAAGATGATCCTACTAGTTTCAGACAGGCCTTTATCAGTAGGGACTCTGATAAGTGGCTGGATGCTATGCAATCTGAAATGGAGTCCATGTACACCAATAAAGTGTGGTCCCTGGAAGTTGCTCCACCTGGGGTAAAACCCGTTGGATGCAAATGGATCTACAAGAAGAAACTTGGTGTAGATGGGCAGGTGGAAACCAATAAGGCTAGACTCGTTGCAAAAGGTTTGCATCAAAGACCAGGAGTGGACTATGACGAAACCTTTTCTCCAGTAGCTATGATCAAATCCATTAGGATCCTGCTTGCCATTGCTGCCTTCCATGACTATGAGATCTGGCAGATGGACGTAAAAACGGCTTTTCTAAACGGATGTTTAGAAGAGTGCTTTTACATGGATCAGCCAGAAGGTTTTGTAGACAGTGGGAGCAGCGGAAATGTGTGCAAGCTGCTCAAATCCATTTATGGATTGAAGCAAGCATCGCGGAGCTAGAACATCTGTTTTGATGAGACATTCAAGGACTTTGACTTCATCAAAAACGAAGATGAGCCATGAATTTATAAGAAGATTGTAGGACGAACTGTCGTATTCCTAGTTTTGTACGTGGACGACATTCTTTTGATAGGAAATGACATTCCTATGCTACAATCGGTCAAGCTATTCTTATCACAAAGGTTCTCTATGAAAGACCTAGGTGATGCCTCGTACATTTTGGGGAGCAAGATCTATAGAGATAGATCCAAGAGATTACTGGGACTTTCGCAGTCCAGATACATAGAGACCGTACTAAAGAGATTTAGTATGGAAGATTACAAGCGCGGTAACATACCCGCATTGTACGGGATCACCCACTCCAAAGAGATGTCTCTCAAGACTGACGAAGAGAGGGTTCACATGAGCACTATACCCTATGCTTCGGCGGTAGGATCTATAATGTATGCGATGCTATGTACAAGACCAGATGTAGCTTACGCACTAAGCGTGGTGAGCCGGTATCAGTCAGACCCAGGCGAGGACCACTGGACAGCAGTAAAGAACATTCTCAACTACCTGAGAAGGACTAAGGAGATGTTCCTGATTTACGGTAATGGAGACCTCAGGGTCAAGTCCTTTACCGACTCAAGCTTCCAGAGTGACAAGGATGACAGCAAGTCTGTCTCGGGTTTTGTGGTTACCCTCAACGGAGGGGCGGTATGGTGGAAAAGTTCCAAACATGATACCGTCGCAGACTCTACGATGGAGGCTGAATACATTGCTGCAAGCGATGCCGCAAAAGAGGCGGTCTCGATAAAGAAGTTCATAGCTGAACTTCAGGTGGTTCCATCCACTATTGATTCGATATCAGTGTATTGTGATAAAAATGGGGCTATAACTTTAGGGAAGGAACCACGGTCCCATCAGAAATCCAGGCACATCTTAAGGCGGTATCACCTGATAAGGGAGATCGTAGATCGTCGGGAGATCGAGGTCCGGAGAGTGGATACGAAGAACAACACGGCGGATCCATTTACGAAGGCCCTCCCTCAAGAACAGTTCGAGCGACTTTTTGGGATGTTGGGTATGCGGTATGCCAGCAGCTGGCCTTAGAGAAGACGTAGGGTATTCGGTACGCCAATCACTAGCCTTTAGTGCAAGTGGGAGATTGTTGGATGTATATGCCCTAGAGGCCAGTATTGTATATGTATACATATGGATACTAGGGATATATATGTACAGAACAATCTTGCTCAGTTTTATAGTATATTATTTGACTTGTCTTTGTCGGGATATGTGTATTTATTTGTATTGTTGTTATATCTGGTTTGCATATATTGATAAAGACTCGATACGGTAGTATACTTTGTGGTTTGACTTTATCTTAACATGGCATATGTCATACTCGTTATTACATATTGCGGTTACTTGTTGATAAAGCCCCTAGGATCTTGCTTGACCACCTGCGTTGTGATGGCGATCATACTTGTGGGAGCAGGGTAGTCCATAAGCACATCCTTAAATGGTCCTTAGTCGCGTGAGTATCGAGACTGGGCACTGATACTCCAGAGTAGACTAGTGTGTACGTTTCTAGCCCCGTAAGGGGATGGTTGGTCCCACAGGCATTGGTCTGATGCACCTAAGATCGTACACAGGTGCTCACTGGGTGTGAGTATACT
Source organism: Agapanthus africanus (assembly GCA_030015575.1). Lineage (NCBI taxonomy): Eukaryota > Viridiplantae > Streptophyta > Magnoliopsida > Asparagales > Amaryllidaceae > Agapanthus > Agapanthus africanus. Next base: position 238,854,569 of record JASDDO010000031.1, read on the forward strand.
GGACGGACTCGCCGAGAACTTCCATGTGGTACTATACCTATCGTCAGATGGAAGTTCTTAGGTGACATATGTACAGGTTATTCTTTGGACCCGAGATCGGCATTTGTCTCGTGTGAGTTCCCACTGAACTTTGATCACTACCCTACCACGGCTCTACTGAGTCGTGCAAACAGGTTTTGGTTGGGTTCAGTCCAGAGACACATGGAGGCAGTGAGCGATTGTCCGGGATTCGTCTCTCCCGGTATAGGTAGTCGATATCACACTGTGATTCGATTGGTCAGGACCATAAGACCTTGGCCAAGGCACTTGGGATTTACTGATAGGTTGATCAGTAGTTTCCCGGATTGGTCCTGAACCACATCGGCACTACTTATCGGGTTGTTAGGGTCTGACGTTCACCATCCCCTAGACCCGGTATGCGATACTCTTTGACGAAGAGACCGGACTGTAAAGATATTGTCACGGATAGGCTCAGTATGAGATCCGGATGAGTTTGCTCATCGGCCTTCTTTTCGACAGGTACCTGGGTAGTTGTTACGTACAGCTAGTGCCACTGACATGCTTGTGGTTAAACCCACTGCCATAGTACTGTCGAGTCCTTAGAGTCCCACACAGAGGGTTTCCCTGATTCAGGCGAAATGATGTAGTTGCCGTATTGGATACGTGCAGGGTTCGATTTTTGATGTACTTGGTACTAGGATTTTCGATCGGACAGTTTGTAATACTAGCCGGCTCGGTTTTGAGCCAGATTATTAAATCAGGTATTGATTAAATAATTTACGTATATGTATTTAGATATATATATATATATATTCTAGTATAACGTTCTTCGTGTTATTCTATCTGTTTTGGTCATTCGGATTTTTATCTGATTGCCAGTATATTTTTACAGTAGACTGAAATCCGTATTTATTACAGATTTCCTTCTAGAAGGTGGCCACCTCATTTAGTATTTTCCATTTACTTCATAAATGGAAATGAGGTGTAAAGTGAGAGGAATGGGAGGAATGGAGTTGACCATGCTTCAATAGTGAACAAATGAATTTATAATTCATTTGTAGTTACTATTGAAGCATGGTTGTGGATTTTTTATTCTAAAAATTCATATACAAAACATTGGTATTGATTTTCTCTCTCCAAGGATGCTTCATAATTTCTTGAGCTCTCATTCATCTCTTTCTCTCTACCCTCCTCCACCTTCATCTTCTTCATCTTCACTACCTTCTCATGAGTTGAGAATCAAGTGAAGAGGCAAGAAAGAGATAGCTTGACACTTAGTACTCTAAACTACACCCTAGATTACTTGGTTTAGTAAACCAAGTTCTCTAGTTGCTCCTTTTATTACATAGTTAGGAGCTAGAGCCATGGATCATACTCACCGGGTGGATCATCTACGACAAAAGGAAGCCGGAGAACAAGCTCGATCCCGGAGGACCGATGGAGCCGGAGATGGTGATCGAACAAGTTCAAGGAGGCCACTTGGAGCATATGATGAAGAACGAAGACCGAAGGACTCGAACATCTTGGCATAACCCTTCATCATAGCAGATAGCTATTCTATCTTTGCTAGTTGGTTCTATGGTAAAGATCCGGGTTTTTGAGTTATCTTTGCGCCCCTTTTAAAACCCTAGAAAAAAATTTGTTCCGCAAACCGCCTCGTTTGGAGGCTCGGGCGTGAGTATAACCCAACACCAGATTCAAGGATGGTTTCTTGTTCTGGAGAAAATGAATAGGACTATTCAGTTGTCTTTTCCTTTTACCTTCTCTCAGGTTGCGAGTGTTCCTTGGATTAGGACAGTACACCTATTACGCTAATTGGATAGTCTTTTTCCAAACCATAGGCAGGTGCCGAACGGTGGGGAATGAAGAAAACCAATTAGCCTAAAGATGGTGTACACAAGGTAATAAGTTAAGACAAATAAAGGGATTAGTAAGAGGGCAAAGTAAATTGCGACTGCTATTCACGACCAAACCAAGTATTTCATCGCCACTCCTACTTCACCTTTGTATTTCTCCGGAACACCCCGTATCACTACGAAGATCCACAGTTATTTGGATACTCTATCGTATGGTTATATACGAACTCGAAAGAACTTGTTCCAGTTCGGCGATGGATTCTGGTTCAGGAGAAATAGGAATAAGGTTTTATTCAGTTTTCTTTTATCTTTACCTTCTCTCGGGTTGCGAGTGCTCCTAGGATTAGGACAGTACACCTATTACGCTTAATGGATAGTCTTCTTCCAAACCATAGGCTGGTGCCGAACGGTAGGGAAGGAAGAAAACCATTTAGCCTAAAGGGGTGTACAGAAGGTAATGACTAAAGACATATAAAGAGATTTGGAGAGATAGCAAAGAAATATACGGTTATAGTTGTGAATCTGATAATGGTAGAGGCATTACTAGGAATACCCGGATACCCCTACGAAACATTTTCATGTTTCAGTTTCACTGTGTATTGTTAATAGAAAACTGATTTACCAATTAGACACTTGCTCCAGGGTATGTATTTACTAGGTATGATTCTCACATCTGTATGGTTTTACAGATGATAAGTGGGAGTAAGTTATTGGGAATTAGGTGATTGTCCTCATTATATCGGGATTCGTTGTAATTGGTGATATTTGAGGAAATCGCCTGGGCTGTTTGCCGGACGGCAAATATTTGGTTTTGAATATCAATTGTTATGCACCAATTTCAAATTGATATATCTGTACGTTTATTTTTATAAAGTGAGATATAACTTTTTGAAATTATGTCGATGAAATTTACCTATATCAGTTGATGGTTAGGTAAGGAGCATTAAACAGCGGTGTAATTCTTCTTAACCATAGTACATTTTTCAACCAACGACGCACAGGATTTGAGTTATTCAACTCAACGGAATTATACAAAGTATTGTGTGTTGTCCAGTGTCCATTAGGACAGTAGGGTTGGTCCTCATACTATACTATGTTTACTTGTGACTTCTCTAGTTTTAGACAGGTGTTTCGTAGAAACACAAGGTCCAAGTTTTGAGAAGTTACAGGTATAAGAATGAAGCAGAGAACCAGGTGTTGCAAGTATCAGGATTCTTCAAGGTAATCGAAGATGTAGATACTTGTGCATGGTATTCAGTTGATAGTAATGGCTTTGAGAAACTTGTTCCTCTTTCCGGTTACTCATATCTGGATGGATTCCTAAGTTGAGTAATGCTGATCGGCCTCTCTCCATTTAGTAGACGTGCACTGGAGACAGCTGCATGATTTGAATCTGGTTCCAATTAAATCAATGCCTCTGTTTCTATATTAAATTTAGAATGGCTCATATCTTAACGATGTTAAGGTATATGGAGTTTTCCGGCTTATGCTTAAAACCAGACTCTGGATAACTCAAGGCACGTTTCTGTAATGGCTGTTTGTGGGTTGACCCGGGCTATGACGAGGGTTAACTTTCTACCATCTGGAAGATCAATAGTGATATTGTTCTTGACTCACCATAGTTTTAGTAAAATGGACTTTTTCACAAAACAGTAGTGGGAGTATGGTAGAACTGGAAGTGATTCCAGAACCGCAAACGATTACTGAAAATTTGATAGGACCTAAAGATTCAATCTGGATTGACATTCCATTAGCCACTCTGCAGATATAGTGGGTAACCTCAGGCACTCGAGAGGTACTTCGGTATGCTCAAAGACGTTGACAGGGAGGTTCTTGTTTATCCAGACTTGACACTACTGTTGTTCCAGGCTATGAGACCCGGCAGGAGGATGAGTATAGCGTCGTTCTGAACTTGCTTTAGAAGTGCACGTCTATATTATTCTGCCAGAGGATTGTCGTAGTCAGTGGGAGCAGCGGAAGCATAGTGGACAAGTAGCTTATGTCTATTTATGGACTAAAGCAGATATAGCGGAGATAGATCATCTATTTTTGATATGACAGTCATGGGTTTTGACTTCATCAGAATAGGGGATGGATCTGTTAAGAAGGTAGTAGGGTGTGATGTACTGGTATTTGGATGACATACACATAGTAGGAAGTGATATTCCCGCACTACGATCGGTTATACTTTGGTTGTCACACAGTAGTTTCTGCACATAGGATATGGATATTATATTAGATATTCTGGTTACTAAATCTATGGTTTTAGATCTTGATTTGGGTAGTTTCCCAATATGGGTATTTAGACAGCATTCTACAGGTGTTTTAGAATGGACGACTCCTGGCACGGTAGTATACCTGCAGGTGATGGAGCCGCCCTCTCTAAAGGTGTCTTATAGACTAAAGGGGAGAGGGATGTGCATGATTGGAAGATCACTTGCTTAGGCAATTGAGTCAATCATTAGATGTCAAGTACCACACCAGATGTTGTTTTTGCACGAGCTGCAATAAGTTGATATTGATCCAATCCTGGAGAAACGTTCGGAAGCAGTTTTAGAACGTAAGTCGATGTTCTGGGGAAATGATAACGACATCCTCCTTCGGGAGACAGTTATCATTCCAGGCTTCCAAGGTGACCTGGATGACAGAGTGACTATCAGAGTTATAGTTTTCCCTCTGAAGAGGGGCAGTAGTTTGGACAGATAGTCCAAGGGGATACTGAGGGAGACATGGGACAGGATACTACGTTACAGTCTAAGAAGTTCATTTATGAACTAGGTCCCATCAGATATCCAGACATATTCTAAGACAGGTATTGCTCATTTCGGGAGATGGCTTTCTCCACGAACTTGAGATAAAGAGAGACATAGAAAGAAACATCAGGGTGGATCCACTCACTGAGGCTATTCCTTGAACACAATAGTTTCGCAAACGGGCTTTGTGAGACTGATCAGTAGAGGAGTTGGGTGTTCGGTATCATACGGGGCTGTGAGTATACGACATCGCAATAATTAGCCTAGAGTGCAAGTGGGAGATTATTGGATATAGTGCCCTCAGAGTCAATTATTGGATCACAGGCACGTGATTGCAATGATTGAGGGAGGACCTATGCCGGTAGGACAGCCTTACTCGAGATGATAGTATGCTATCTGGTTTATCTTTATCATCGTGTACTGCTTTAGGTGACCTTACAGGTCGCTATTACACGTTGATAGAGCCCTTAGAAATCTTGCTTGACTGCCAGCAGTATGATGGCGATCATATACGTGGGAGCTGGGGTCTATAAGCACATCCTTAAAAGGTCCCTAGTTGTGGGAGTTTCAAGACTGGGCATCGATACTCCATGAGTAGACTAGTGTATACGATCGAGAGCCCGACGAGGGGCGGTGGCTGGTCTCACAAGCCATTGGTGTCAGTTGGTTCACCTAAGACGTATACAGGTGCTCATTAGGTTATGAGTACACCGAACAGGACTCGCCGGGAACATGCTAGTTGGTATTATACCTGACGTCAGATAGCAGTTCCCTGGTGACATGTGTACAGGTTAGTTCATCGACCTGAGATCGTCATTTGTCTCGTGTAAGTTCCCACTGTGCTTTGATTACTACCCTACCACGAATCAAAGGAGTCATGCAAACAGGTTTTAGTTGGGTACTGTCCCGAGCCACATGGAGGAAGTGAGCGGATCGGCATGGGTTTCGTCTCTCCCGGTATTGGGGGTGAGATCGCGCTGTATCTAGGAGAGCCATAACACGAAGTCCTTGGCCAAGGCAGGAGATTTACTGGTAGGTATTCCAGTAGTATCTCAGGGTGTTCTGGGCTACACTCCGACACGACTTGTAACGCTTTTGGGGGTCTGACTTTTACCAACCCCCTAGGCCGGACATGCGATGCTCATAGACGAACGGACTGGACTGTACGGATATTGTCACTGACAGGCTCAGTAGGGTGTCAGGATGAGTTCGCTCATCGACCACCCTTTTGGTTAATACCTGGTATCCCGTTACGTACGGCTAGTACCACTGGCGTGCTAGTGGTCCACAGGCAAAGTATTGACGAGTCTTTAGAGTCCCCCAAAGACAGTTTCTCAAGTTTCGGGAGAAACGTTGTAGAGGCCGTATGATATATGGCAGGGTTCGATCATATACGTGCATTCTTGCACGCATCATGATCGGGCGGATCATACTAGTGGGCTTTGGTTTAAGCCGGATCCTAGTATTAGATTTGTTGGATTACTTTAGTCTCATCGCATTCGCATTCAGTCGGAATGCAGATGAAGGTATGTATATACAAGTGAGGGGTATCCTTATGATCCGTCACGAGTTTACTTTAGATGTTGCCATATCTTTTTATTGTTGTAAACATTTGGGTTAATGTATACAAATGGAAATTGTGAGCTTAAGTCATCATGAAGAGCATTTAATATGGCATGTGCATGCTTAGTGACTCATGGTCTCTTTCTTTGTGCATATGTCACATTATTGATTGATTAGAGTGTTGAAATGATAAGAGGAAAGAGAGAAGGCAGCCATATGATGGTGGTTAGCTCTTGTATTATATCTATCTCACTCTCATTTGATCACACAACACATAAGAAAAAGAGAGGCTCTTCTTCTTCTTCTTGCTCTAGCTCACAACCTCCATTGATGGAATCATCTCCAACCTCCATCCATACACTCTCATTTGTTTAGAATCAAAGGATGCTTGAGACAAAGTGATCACACACATTCTCTATATCACCTTTGACACGTCGGCTAGCAAACTTCGTGTCCGAGTTTCTTCGGACGAAGCGGGAGCCCGAAAAAGGATTCGAAGATGTGGTTCCCTTTCCGACGAGCAGACCGGAGATCGGAGATGCCGCGAGGAGCTTGGGTTGGTGGCCAAAGACTGAAGGACACGGATCGATCGGTATAGCTTTTCTAACCCTTCTCTAGTAAGCTAGTTATAGGTTAATGGTTTGATCCGGGATTAAAGTCTGCGATAGCACCGGTTTCAATTTTAGAAAAAGTTTTCGTTTCTGCATTTTGGCCTCGGACAGACGGCCGGGGCGCTACCGTACACTTACACACGCTAACTCCGTTAGCAACCTGGAGGGTTATATCACCAATCTTCAGCACTATACGGTTTCTCAGTGCCTGCAATGAATTGCATATATGAGATCGTGATGCGGTATCCAATACCCAGGAAGTAGAGTTGATTGACAGACAATTTTCAATTACAAACACACCTGAAGCCAAAGCCACAACTTGCATCGGGTCCTGGTTCTTGGCAATCCAAGCTTTGCAATCCTTCTTCTAATGGCCTTTCCTACGACAGTGGAAGCACTCGTCCTTTTCCACTACTGGCATTGCAACCTTTGCCTTTTCCTTGACTCCCACCTTACCAACCCCACCTCTCGGTTTGGTAGCGGCCTTCTTCTTCTTTCCTTTAGCCCTTGCCTTGGACACGGAAGAGGAAGCACCGCGAACAAACATAGTGGGTGCTTCCCTTGCTTTCTGCAAGGTGCCCTCTGCACTCCTCAACATGTCAAGGAGTTCTGGAAGTTCAACTTCTTTTCCTTCAATGTTGAAATTCAGAATAAACTGGGCGTAGGTGGAAGGAAGGGACTGAAGAACCAAGTATGTATATAGCTCGTTCTCTAATGTTGTCCCGAGGTCCGCGAACTCTTCTATATAGACAATCATCTTAAGGACATGTTCTCCTATAGATGATCGGACGGCCAGTCTCGACTGAAACAAGTTCTTCGAGGTCTCATATCTAGCTATACGAGATTGTTGTCCATACAGTTCCTTGGTGTGGAGAAATATGGATTCAAGCTCCATATTCTCGTGCCTCCTCTGATGTTCATTATTCATAGAGGCAAACACGATGCATTTGGCCTTCGCACAGTCATTCTCCCAGGTCTTGTGGATTTCCTTATCTACAACACTGGATTTTGGACCAGGGACGGCAGGGGCCTTAGTAGTAAGGACATACCCCAATTTGTCATAAGTAATTGCCATCTTGACATTCCGAAACTAATCTTTATAGTTTGGCCCTGTCAAAATATTTTTATCTAATAGTAATTTAAGGCTTGTCATGTTCTGGGTCGCTGCAATTAGGAGAGAGAGAGGAAACACTTTAGCATGATTCTCTTGCAAGTTTAGAGTGGTTTTAAGATTATCTAAACATTATGGCTCCCACTGTTTCTCGAATCCCTCCTCAAACCAAAAATGAAGAACTAGTCAGGACTATTCTCACCGTACAATACTTGTTCAACCATTCAGCCAGGCTGGTGTCGGTACTTCTAGGGAGGTTTTATGACGCTTTCGTGAAGTTCCATAATTAAATAACCTCTTTTCTCTGGGGGCGTAGCCCCGCTGACGCCTTTCTCGACACCTACTTGGTTTATAGCACTGATCGTTAAGTAACGAATCTCCTGATGAGTAGCGGATACTCACAGTAGGATCGGGATCCAAATATCATCGTGTGATAAAGCTGAAGGAATCCTACCAAAATTATCACACTCCAAATGGTATGCAAATTTTTGCAAATTTCAGTTTCTTTAGAAATTCCCGATATCAATTTCTGCCCCATGCTCTTATGACCTTCGCGTTGGTCAAAATGTTATAAGTCACATGTCAAGTTCTACCCATCATTATCTTGTTAATTTGAACCCACCCGTACATACCCCTAGCATTGGCCAAATGATAGTACGACTGTCCCAAACCAACTCATCTATCTATGCAATAAATGAATACCCAGCAGCTACCAAACACTATGCCTTGGCGTTGGTCAAAATACATAGCTTGAATACTACTGAATACCCAAATGAAATGACGGAGGGCTACGAATGGTTTTGGCGAAACCGTGAACGTAGTGAACTTGATATGATCGAAGGAACCTGATAGCTTTTTAAAAGGAGTGGTTTAAGCTCCGCAATTAAAAATAATCTTCTGATTTAAAATAACCGAGTGGTTTCTTTTAGACTATTCCAACGATTCAACTTTGGTTTATTTTCTTTGCATTAATATAATGTGTCCCATCAATTAACCTATCATTGCAGAAAACAACGAAAATGCAACGTCCTCTTATGCCATCCGCAATCGCCACTGGGCCCCGTCATTCACCCGTTAGGTTACTTAACTAACGACAGAGCGGGGGCTGGGCTAGCGCGGGTGTAAAACATAAGTGACGCCTAATAGATATCATATATAGATATTGTGCATTAGTCAGACGCAATAATAGGCATTCCAGATCACAGATGAACATATTGGATTTTCTACGAATCCACATTCTTTTTTAGCCTGCAATGAAAGACGGATTACACAGTCGCGATGAATAGCCAAAACCCCACCCTAGACCCCTACGGGTACGGCAAACTACCCGCCAAGTACCCGAAGTGAAGCGGTCTCCCTCAACGACATGAGTAGGCCACTAAGCACTTCAAAATACCCGGTAGTTTGTGCACCCCACCTTGGGTCTATCCTAGGAGAAGAAAACAGTAAATGAAATAATACAACGGTGGCTACAACCTCAACCCGGATGTGCCCCGCAAAAGAATATTACAACAAATTACAATTTACATTTGAATGAAAGAAACACTTGTCTCACATCCCCGGCTATCCATTCACGACAATCCAACAAGTACACATACACAAACCAGTAAAAACCATTACAGAAATGTGCAACCCCCTGCTAACAGACATACTAGCAGTTAGGGGAGGTTTATGAACACATTAAACACAACACAGATATAATCCAGTTAGCCAAACATCTTAGAATTTCAATCAAGAAACACTAATGAATCTACTCCAAACAATTCTCTGTGCACATAAAACCTGAGTAGAAACAATACATCCCAGAAAATACAACATCAACACAAAAGAATAACTGAGCAAATTTGGGTTAACTCGGCGTCAACTCGGCCGCGGATCCGTCGCGGATCGCTTGGATCGTCCGCGGTTCCGTGGAGGTTTGGATGAGTCACGGTCCCAAATTTCTTCACAATTCTTAAAAAAACCTGCTTGTATTTTTAAGGGTCCCTGAAAAATTTTTAGACCCCGTTTTAAAATCGGCAGAAACATGATGAAAACGTCGTTTTTTCGGGATAATTTTGCGATCGAATTTCTAAAGACTTTGCTAACATGTTAGTTATGGTTTAGCATGGCTCTGATACCACTGTAAGTCGACGTTAGACACCCCACAAGTTGCGGGGAGGCTGAATAGGTAAAACAATAATTTTGTTTAAAGTAACATGGACTAACTTTACGGATCTTTGCCAAACCCTAACTAACAACTATGTAGAAGTGATTAGCTACTATGATAGATGATTATACCTAACGATACAAGTCCTTCTTGTCTTGTTGATCACCTCCTCGTCGGCCTCCTTGATGTGATAGAAGATCCACCCGAGAGTTCCTCCTCCAAGCTTTAACCTCTCACTTGAGGTAACTAGGTGGCTATGATTGCTAATCAAGGTAACCTAGAGGATATAGAGATGGATTAGAGATCTATTAGTCTTTCTAACCGTTGGGATCTCAACACATGAGAGGATTAGGGTTAGGTTTTTGAAGAGAGAGAGAGAGCTTGAGGAGAGAGAAAGTGTTTGTGTGAATGAAATGAATTATGTCTCAATTCTATACTTTATGATGCATAAAGAATATCAAATAAATCATTATGTGATAATTACAACCATTCTTCATTTAATAAAATCAATGAATCATCACATGAGTAATTAAACAATAAATGCTTCATTAACTCATTTGGATGAATCATCTCATGAGTCACTAATTCATTTAATGCATTTTACAACTAAGCTCTCCACCTCACCTTTCTTCCAGAAGCTTCTCGACTAATTGTGAGAATGCCCCTCCCACCCGTAAAACACGGAAATACTAAGACCGTATAAATCCAATAATCCAATACTAGAATCTGGCTTAAACTAAAGCCCGCTAGTATAATCTGTCCGAACATCGTACGTGCATAAATACACCTATGTGTCCGAACCTTGTCGTAAAACCATACGACCTCTATATCATTTAGCCTGAAGTAGGGAAAATCTCTGTGTGGGAATCTATAGACTCGACACTATGCTGGCAGTGGGTTTAACCATAGGCCGCAAGCGATACTAGCTGTACATAACGGTCCCTAGGTAGATGTCGATAAGAAGGCCGATGAGGAAACCCATCCGAACTCCAACTGAGCCTGATGTGACAATCTCCGTATAGTCCGGTCTGTTCGTCTAGGACTATCGCATATCGGGCCTAGGGGGCGGCAAGCATCAGTCCCCTAAAAGCAGTATAAGTCAAGTCGGAGTGAAGCCCATTACGCCTTGGGAAGCTACTGGAAATACTACTAGTAAATCTCGTTTGCCCTGGCCAGGGACTTTACGTAATGGCTCTCCAAACACAGCGCGATATCAACTCCCAATACCGGGAGAGACGAATCCTATCTAACCGCCACTGCCTCCAAGTGCTTCGGAACTGCACCCAACTGCTACCTGTTTGCACGACTCCTTTGAGCCGTGGTAGGGTAGCAATCTAAGAATAGTGGGAACACACTCGAGACGAAGCAGCAGTATCAAGTCTGTGGACTATGCTGTATTCATGTCACCTGGGAACTGTTAACTGATGACGGGTATAGTACCAACCAACAGTTCCCTGCGAGTCCTGTCCGGTATACCCGTAACCCAACGAGCACCTGTATACTATCTCAAGTACAACGTACTAATGACTGTGGGACAGACTATCTCCCCAACCGGGATGAGAAGCGTACACACTAGTCTACTCCAGAGTATCGATGCCCTGCCTCGATAATCCTACGACTAGGGACCTGAAAAAGGATGTGCTTGTAGACTACCCAACCCCCACTAGCGTGACTGCCATCACAACGCTGGTAGTCAAGCAAGATCCTAAGGGCTCTATCAATATGTATTCGCGATATGCTAACATATACACATATTAAGATATATATAAACCAAGTAGCATACTACTATATTGAGCGAGACTGTTAATATAACCGTGAATATCCCAAGCTTCCATTAAGTAATATACAAGCTAGTATGATACAATAATGGCTCCTAGGGCATATACACTAACAATAGATACCTAAGATGAAGTAGAGAGTGTGTGTGAATACTTTGTCTCAAAACACCCATGGATTCTCAACTCATGAGAAGGTATGGGTGGAGGTGAAAAAGAAGCCAAGAGGTGAGGAAAATGTGACCTCAAGTTTTTTTGGCCAAGTAAAAAATAAAACACTATGTGAATTTCTTGCGAGTGTTTTGTGTGTGTGTGTGTGACCAACTAAAGTAAACCCCTGCTCAAAAAATCAGCAGCCCCACCACTAGAAAATATCTCATAACTCACTCTACAGAAATATCTCACCACCCACCATAAGCCTTCATGCACCATGACCCACCATAAGTCACCAAGAGTTAATGCTCATCAATGAATCATAGCATGACTCACACCATGACACACACCAGGGCTCACAAATTGCCCATGCCACAAAGACTTAACCAAAAATTCCATGACTCGCATTTCTCACAAATAAACATTTAAACCAAAATGTTTAACACCAAAAGAGAATGGCAACTTCTAAAGAAAACTCGTAACGAATTACAAGAATACCCAACATTCGTATATACATACCTGCATCTGTATTCCGACTGAATACGAATACAACGAGACAAAAATAATCCAACAATATAATACTAGGATCCGGCTTAAAGCAAAGACCACTAGTATTATCCGTCCGATCATGATTCGTGCACAAGTGTACGAATATGATCAAACCCTGCCATAAAATCATACGGCCTATACAACGTTTCGCCCGAACCAGGGAAACCCTCTATGTGGGACTCTAAAGACTCGTCAATACGCTGGCAGTGGGTTTAACCACAAGCACGTCAGTGGCACTAGCTCTACGTAACGGCTACCCAGGTATTGAGCGAAAGGGAGGCCGACGAGCAAACTCATCATGAAACCCTACCGAGCCTGACAGTGACAATATCAGTACAGTCCGGTCCGTTTGTCTATGAGTATCGCATATCGAGTCTAGGAGGGTGGACAAAGTCAGACCCCTAATAACGCGACATTTAGTGTCGTAATGAAACCTATCACCACCTGAGAAACTATCGATCCTAGATCGGTAATTCTCGACTACCCCGGCCGAGGATTTCTGGTGATGGACATCCAAGCACAACGCGACATCAAACCCCAATACTGGGAGAAACGAATCCCCTGGCAATCCGCTCACTGCCTCCATGTGGCTCGGGACTGTACCCAACTAAAACCTGTTTGCACGACTCCTTTGAGCCGTGGTAGGGTAGTAATCAAAACACAGTGGGAACTCACATGAGACAAATGACGATCGCAGGTCGATAGACTAACCTATACACATGTCACCAGGGAACTGTTATCTGACAATAGGTATGATACCAACTAGCATGTTCCCGACGAGTCCGTCCGATGTACTCGTAACCCAATGCGCACCAGTATACATCATAGGTGAACCAACTGACACTAATGGCTTGTGAGATCGGCCACCGCCCCTCGTCGGGGTCTCGATCAGTATAGACTAATCTACTCTTGGAGTATCGATGTCCAGTCTCGAAACTCCCATGACTAGGGACACTTTTAGGATATGCTTATAGACCACCTAACTCTCACGTATATGATCTCCATCATACTGCCGGTAGTCAAGCATGAATCCTAAAGGCCCTATCAACATGTAATAGTGATCTGTAAAGTCACCTGAAGCATGTACACGATGATAAGGACAAACCAGATAGCATACTATCATCTCGAGTAAGACCGTTCTACCGGTATAGGTCATCCCTCAATCATTACAATCACGTACCTGCGATCCAATAATTGACTTGAGGGTACTATAGCCAACAATCTCCCACTTGTATTTAAGGCTAATTATTGCGGTGTCGCATACTCACAGCCCGTGTTATACCGAACATCCAACTTCTCTATTAATCAGTTTCACAAAGCCTGTTTGTGAAACTATTGTGTTCGAGAAATAGCCTCAGTGAATGGGTCCGCTCTAATGTTTCTTTCTATGTCTCTCTTTATATCTAGTTCGTGGAGAAAGCCATCTCCCGAAATGAGCAATACCTGTCTTAGAAATTTTCTGGATATCTGATAGGACCCAGTTCACAAATGAACTCCAAATTCAGCAAACTTCTTAGACTGTATCATCAAATGAATTTAATCAGTATCCTGCGCCATTCTTCCCTCAGTATCCGCTTGGACCACCTTTCCTAACTACCGCCCCTCAAAAAAGTGAAAACTATAACTCTGACAGTCACTCTGTCATCCAGGTAACCTTGGAATCCTGGAATGATAACCGTCTCCCAAAGGAGGCTGTCGTTACCATATCCCTAGAACATCCACTTATGTTCATAAACCGCTTTCGAACGTTTCTCCAGGATTGGATTAATAATATAAACTTATTGCAACTAGTGCAAAAACAATATCTGGTGTGGTACTTGACATCTCATGATTGACTCAATTGCCTAAGCAAGTGATATGTCTATCATGCACATCTCTCTCCTCTTTAGTCTATAAGACACCTTTAGAGAGGGTGACTCCATTACCTGTAGGTACACCACCATGCCAGGAGTCGTCCATTCTAAAACACCTTTAGAATACTGTCTAAGTACCCAGATTGGGAAACTACCCAAATCTAAATCTAAAACCATAGATCTAGTAACCAGAATGCCTGATATTATATCCATATCCTATGTGGAGAAACCACTGCATGACAACTACAGTATAACCGATCGTAGTATAGGAATTTCATTTCCTACAAAGTGTATGTCATCCAAGTACCAGGACATCACACCCTACTATCTTCTTAACATATCCATCCCCTATTCTGATGAAGTCAAATCCTATGGCTGTAACATCAAAAATAGATGATCTATCTCCGCTATATCTGCTTTAGTCTATAAATAGACATAAGCTACTTGTCCACTATGCTTCCGCTGCTCCCACTGACCATAACAACCCTCTGGCAGAGTCATATACACGTGCACTTCTAAAGCTAGTTTAGAACGACGCTATACTCATCCTCCTACCGGGTCTCATAGTATAGAACAGCAGTAATGGCAAGTTTGGGTAAACAAGAACCTCCATATCACCGTAACTATAGTACCTCTAGGGTGCCTGAGGTTACCTACCATATCTGTAGAGTGGCTAATGGAATGTCAACCCCGATTGAATCTTTAGATTATATTAAATTTTCAGTAATCGTTTGTGGTTCTGGAATCACTTCCAGTTCTACCACACTCCCACTACTGTTTTGTGAAAAAGTCCATTTTACTTAAATTGTGGCGAGTTAAGAACAATATCACTATTGGTCTTCTAGATGGTAGAAAGTTGACCCTCGTCATAGCCTGGGATAACCAACAAAATGCCATTACAGAAACGTGTCTTAAGTTATCCAGAGTCTGGTTTTAAGCATAAGCCGGACAACTCCATATACCTTAACATCGTTAAGATATGAACCATTCTATATACAATATAGAAGAGGCACTGATTTAATTGGAACCAGATTCAAATCATGCAGCTGTCTCCAGAGCATGTCAACTAAATGAAAGGAGGTCGATCAACATTACTCAACTAGGATTGCATCCAGATATGAGTAACCTGAAAGAGAAGCAAGTTCTCAAAACCATTACTATCAACTGAATACCAAACACAAGTATCTACATCTTCAATCACCTTAAAGAATCCTGTTACTTGCAACACCTGGTTCTCTACTTTATTCTTGTACCTATAACTTCTCAAAACTTGGACCTTGTATTTCTACGAAACACTTGTCTAAAACATGAGAAGTCACAAGTAAACAGATTATAGTACGAGTACCAACCCCTATGTTCTAATGGATACTGGACAACATACAATACTTTGTATAAGTCCCCTGAGTTGAATAACTCAAACCCTGTGCGTCGAACGTTGAAAACTGTACTATGGTTAAGAAGAATTACACCGTTGTTTAATACTCCTTACCTAATCATCAACTGATAAAGCTAAATGTCATGGACATTATTTCAAAATGTTATATCTCACTTTATAAAATAAACGTACAGATATATCAGTTTGAAATTGGTGCATAACAACGGATATTCAAAACCAAATATTTGCCATCAGGCAAAACCCCTGGCGATTTCCTCAAATATCACCAATTACAACGAATTCCGATATAATGAGAATATAATCACCAAATTCACAATAACTTACTCCCACTCATCATCTGTAAAACTATACAGATGTAAGAATCAAACATGGTAAATACATACCCTGGAGTAAGGATCTAATTTGGAAATCAGTTTTCAGTTAACAATGCACAGTGAAACTGAAACATGAAAATGTTTCGAAGGGGTATCCGGGTATTCCTAGTAATGCTTCTTCCACTATCCAGATTCAAGACTGTAACCGTATATTTCTTTGTCATCTCTCCAAATCCCTTTATTTGTTTTTACTCATTACCTTCTATACATCATCCTTAGGCTAAATGATTTTCTTCCTTCCCCACCGTTCGGCACCAGCCTATGGTTTGGAAGATAACTATCCAATAAGCGTAATAGGTGTACCCTCCTAATCCAAGGAGTACTCGCAAGTTGAGAGAAGGAAAAGATAAAAGACAACTGAATAAACCTTATTCTATTTCTCCTGAACCGGAGAAATGCAAAGGTGAAGTAGGAGTGGCGATGAACTACGCGGTTTGGTCGTGAATGATAGCAGCCACATTTTACTTTTCCCTCTTTCTAATCCCTTTATTTGTCTTTACTTATTACCTCCTGTACACCACACTTAGGCTAATTGGTTTTCTTCATTCCCCACCTTTCGGCACCTCCCTATGGTTTGGAAGAAGACTATCCAATAAGCGCAATAGGTGTACCCTCCCCTAATCCTAGGAGCCTTCACATCTTAAGAGAAGGTAAAAGGAAAAGACAACTGAATAGCCCTATTCAATTTCTCCAGAACAGGAAACCATCCTCGAATCTGAAACAAGTTTCTTCGAGTTCGTATATAACTATACGATGGTCATATCCAATAAAAGGTGATTTTCGTAGTAATACGGAATGTTACGGAGAAATGCAAAGAGGTAAAAGTAGGAGCGACAATGAAGTATTCAACTTTGACAATCCAAAAGCCATTGAGTTTTAAGAAGGTTCGGTTAACTGGGTTTATGAGTTCTAGTCTAGGGTCGGGACATGGTCGGTGTCAAAGAGAGAGAGAAAAGAAACACTCAGCGTGCACTCTAACCTAAATCAGAATAGTTAATCACTTTATCTAATTAGGATGTCTCCCACTGTATCCTCAAATTCTCCTCCAAACCCGATAGAAGAATTAGTCGGGATCATCTAAAATCACCCGAAGAGTAAATCAACACATCAGTGGGAATCGGGATCCAACTATCATCGTATGATAACTTGATGGAATCCACTGAAATTATCACACTCCAGATGGTATGTGCATGCCTGGCAAGTTTCAGTTTCTTTAGAAACTCCCGATGTGATTTTTACCCCATGCTCTTATGACCTTGATGAAGTCCAACAAATCATAAGTCACATGTCAAGTTCTACCCGTCATTGTCCAGGTTAATTTGAACCCACCCGTACATACCCTTGACGAATGCCAAAATAGTAGTACGACTGTCCCAAACCAACGCATCTATCTATGCAACAGAAAAGTAACAAATAGCAACCATACACTATGCCTTGACGAAGGCCAACATACATAGCATGAATACTATGTGCTACCCGTCTGAAATGACGGAGGGCTACGAATGGTTTCTGGCCTTTAGTGTCGGCATGAAACCTATCACCACCTGAGAAACTACCGATCCTAGATCGGTAATTCTCTACTACCCCGGCCGAGGATTTCTGGTGATGGCCATCCGTGCACAACGCGACATCAACCCCAATACCGGGAGAGACGAATCCCCTGACGATCCGCTCACTGCCTCCATGTGTCTCGGGCTGTACCCAACTAAAACCTGTTTGCACGACTCCTTTGAGCCGTGGTAGGGTAGTAATCAAAGCACAGTAGGAACTCATACGAGACAAATGACGATCTCAGGTCGATAGACTAACCTGTACACAAATCACCAGGGAACTTCTATCTGACAATAAGTATGATACCAACTAGCATGTTCCCGGCAAGTCCGTCCGGTGTACTCGTAACCTAATGAGCACCTGTATATATCTTAGGTGAACCAACTCACACCAATGGATTCTGAGACCGGCCACTGCCCCTCGTCAGGGTCTCGATCAGTATACACTAGTCTACTCTTAGAGTATCGATGCCCAGTCTCGAAACTCCCACGACTAGGGACACTTTTAGGATGTGCTTATAGACCCCCCAACTCTCACGTATATGATCGCCATCATATTGCTGGTAGTCAAGCATGAATCATAAGGGCCCTATCAACATGTAATAGTGATCTGTAAAGTCACCTGAAGCATGTACATGATGATAAAGACAAACCAGATAGCATACTATCATCTCGAGTAAGACTGTTCTACCGGTATAGGTCCTCCCTCAATCATTGCAACCATGTGTCTGCGATCCAATAATTGACTTGAGGGCACTATAGCCAACAGATGCGACCCTGTCTACAATGCCATAAGAAAGCCTTATTTAATTTTGGAGACTTTCTTTTAAGTGTGTTCTGGACACTGAAAACCTGAGCTTGATTTAATACGTATATATTGTCCTCTAGTGTACCTGACCCAATAAAACTTTGATTTAGGTAGATGTTTACCACATCGCTTACAAACTAGACTAGGTACACACAAATAGTTACGTAGAATCAATATCTACCCACTTGTCAATCCTAGGTGATATTACCCTACGGATTCAGCGTTCATGCTCATTCCGTTAGTAACGCTGAGAGTCATATCACCTTCCCTGATAACTCTATGGTTTCTCAATGCCTGTAATGAATTACAGATATGAGATCCTGATCTGGTATCATGTACCCAGGAAATAGAGTTAATAGACAGACTGTTTTCAATCACAAACACACCCGAAGCCGAAGCCACAACATGCTTCGGATCCTGGATTCAGGCTTTCCAAGCCCCGCATTCCTTCTGCCAATGCCCTTTCCTATGACAATAGGAACAACCCTCCTTCCCTACTGTTAGCCCTGAAACATTTGCCTTCCATGTCCCTCTACCTTACTGACACCGCCTATCGGCTTTGTAGAGGTCCTCTTCTTCTTACACTAGGCATCCTCCTTGGATCCAGAAGAGGAAGATTCCCTAATAAGCAGAGCGGGTGTCTCCCAGGTTTCCTTCAGGATTCCCTCAACTGGAAGTATAACTTTCTTCCCCTGGGCGTAAGTAGAAGGTAGGGACTGTAGAACCAAGTCAAAATATGCCTCGTTTTTCAACGTGGTCTCCAAGTCCGTGAGCTTTTTAATATAGCTAATCATTGTAGGGACGTGGTCCCCTACATATGACCCGACAGCCAACCTCGCTTGAAGTAATTCCTTCGAGGTCTCATATCTTGCGATACGAGATTGCTCTCCATATAAATCTTTGTTATGGAGGAAGACGGAAAGTAAGTCCATCTTCTCGTGCTACCTCTGGTATACACCATCAACTGAGGCCAACACGAGGCACTTGGCATTCGCATAGTCTTTTTTCGTTATCTTACGGATATCAACATCTGTGACGGTGGAAACAGGACCTGGTATGGCGGGGGCTTGAGTAGTAATGAGGTGGTCCAGCTTGTCATAAGTAACGGACATCTGGACAAACCTTTGCCAGTCACTATAGTATAACTCAGTCATTTTATTATCTATCTGTAACCTAATCTGGTCACCTGGTCGCTGCAATTAGGAGAGAGAGAAGAAAACACTCAGCATGATGCTCTTGCAAGTTTAGATTGGTTTTTAATTTATCTAAACAGGATGGCTCCCACTGTTTCTCGAATCCTTCCTCAAACCATAAAAGAAGAATTAGTCAGGATTAATCTCACCGTACAATACTTGCTTAACCGTTCGGCCAGGCTAGTGTCGGTACTTCGAGGGAGGTTTTACGACGCTTTCGCGAAGTTCCTTAATTAAATAACCTCTTTTCCCTGGAAGCGTAGCCCTCTGACACCGTTCTAGACACTTACTTGGTTTATAGCATTGATCGTTACGTGAAAATTCACCCGAGGAGTAGCGGATACTCACAGTAGGATCGGGACCCAAATATCATTGTGTGATAATGTTGAAAGAATCCTACCAATATTATCAAATCCCAAATGGTATGCAGCACTAGCAAGTTTCAGTTTCTTTAGAAACTCCCGATGTGGATTTTTTCCCCATGCTCTTATGACCTTGGCGAAGGTTAACAAATCGTAAGTCACATGTCAAGTTCTACCCATCATTGTCCAGGTTAATTTGAACCCACCCGTACATATCCTTGACGAAGGTCAACAAGGTAATACGACTGTCCCAAACCAACGCATCTAATCTATGCTACATACGAACACCCAGCAGCTACCAATCACTATGCCTTGACGAAGGTCAACAAACATAGCTTGAATATTATTGAATATTCATATGAAATGACGGAGGGCTACGGCTGGTTTTGGCGAAACCGTGAATTTAGTGAACTTGATATAATCGAAGGAACCTGGCAGCTTTTGAAAGGAGTGGTTTAAGCTCCGCATTTAAAAGTCTATTGTTTTGAAAAACCGAGTGGTTTTAAAATTGTTCCGACGATTAAGCTTTGGTTTTGTTTGCTTTGCATTAATCTAATGCAGTTCCATCATTTATCCTACCATTGCAGAAGAAGACGAAAATATGACGAACACTTATGCCATCCGCATTCACCACTGGGCCCCGTCATCACCCATTAGGTTACTCAACTAACGACAGAGCGGGGGCTAGACTAGCGCGGATGCAAAACATAAGCAATGCCTACTAGATATCATATATAGATATATACATTCGTCAGACGCAATGATAGGCATTCCAGATCACAGATAAACATATTGGATATACTAGGAATTCCGCGTTTCGTTTAAGCCTGTAACGAAAGACGGATTCCACGGTCATGATGAATAGCCAAACCCCACCCTAGACCCCTACGGGTGCGTTAAACAACCCGCTAAATACCCGAAGTGAAGCAACCTCCCTCAGCAAAGTGAGTAGGCAACTCGGCACTTCAAAGTTCCCGGTAGTTTGTGCACGCCACCTTGGGTCTATCCTAGGAGCAAAAACAGTAAAAGAAATAATACAACGGTGGCTACAACTTCAACCCGGATGTGCCCCGAAAAAATAATATTCTATCACTTTACAAATTCACATCGATTGAAAGAATGAAAACTCTCATCTCACATCCCCGGCTATTCATCCACGACGATCCAACAAGTTCATATACACAAACCAACATAACATCGTCACCGATATGTGCAACCCTGACTAATCAACGTATAACAATTAGTCGACATTTCCAAACACATATACACATCACAAAGCTTGTAAAGTAACTGCGACATTAGAATTCCGCACGCAATTAGCAAACTTAAGCAATTTTCCAAAACTTGAAAATCTAGTGAGCTAAAGTTCCAAAAACAATGGTTTGAAGCCAATTCGGATGTCCGAATCAAAACGAAACGCATCCGAACCTCCGCGGAGAGTTAGAGCACGAAATTAACTTCGAGTTGGAGGACCTAGAGGGGGTACCCCACCCCCGAGGCCACCACGAGGTGGCCATAGGGTGAGGCAGACCCGAAATTGCCTAAGGTGGGGCAGTTTCGGGTCCCCACCGCCAAGATCACCTTGTGGTGGTCTTAGGGAGTGGGCCCAGCCGTTCGGTCCCCCTCGGGGGT
Source organism: Agapanthus africanus (assembly GCA_030015575.1). Classification (NCBI taxonomy): domain Eukaryota; kingdom Viridiplantae; phylum Streptophyta; class Magnoliopsida; order Asparagales; family Amaryllidaceae; genus Agapanthus; species Agapanthus africanus. The sequence continues at coordinate 238,876,257 of JASDDO010000031.1, forward strand.
TCCCCGGAGTTCCCATGCACCACCCCGCGGCTTCTCAGTTCAAACTGTGAGCCCGCGTGGTGTGCAAACATCTTAAACTATCATTTTTTGAAACAGTTTTTCTCGGCAGTTTTTGCGAGACAAAAACGACGGATTTCTAACGTCGCTACAAGCTATCTAAGGTTTATGAGAGGATCTAATACCACTGTAAGTCGATGTAGCGCACCCTACGTGTTCACGGGGAGGCGGAAATTGCAAAAAATTATTTTTACGGGCTTCGCAACACCGACTAGAACCAAGGATCGATCATAAACCCTAGCTAGCAAACTACTTGAGGTTTAACTACTCGGATGAATGTTATACCTCGTAGTATCGTGTACTTCGGGTCTTCTCGCTGTCCTCCTCATCATCGTAGGCTCTAAGGATCAGAACGGATCGCGGCTACCTCGACGGCCTCCTTGAGTCAAAGACGATCCACCCGAGAGTCTATAGTCCGAGCTCCTACCTCAAATTCGAGGTAACTACGACTTCTAGTTCGCTAAACTAGAAGTCCTAGGTTGTGTAGAGTGAGAAGATGGACATATTTGTCACTTGGAACCCTAGGTTTCTCAACTCATGAGAGGTCTAGGGTTTGTGATGAAGAGAAAAGGCTTGAGGAAATGAGAAATGAGAAGTGAGCTTTGAAAAATGCTTGGCTGCCCAAAAATAAAGCATGAAGCAAATATGATATTTTAGAGATAAATATCTCACAAAAAACTTCTCACAAGCTTCACAAAATATCTATTTTGGCAAGAGTGAGTCATGAGCATGAGTCATCTAGTTGTCATGCTAGATTCAATGTCCAAAATCCACCTCATTTCTCCACGCATTTGTTTTAATCCATAATAGAATTAAAACCTTAATAGGTGTCCCCTTCTAGAAGCTTTCCCGAACTAATTACGAGAATTCCCCTCATCCGTATATACATATCCGCATCCGCATTCCGAAGAATACGGATACAAAGAGACGAAACAAATCCATCAATATAATACTAGGATCCGGCTTAAACCAAAACCCACTAGTATTATCCGCCCGATCATCATACGTGCATAAGTACACGTAAGTGATCGAATCCCTGCCATAAAATCATACGGCCTCTACAAATTTTTCCCGGTGCAGGGAAACTCTCTATGTGGGACTCTAAAGACTCGACACTACGCTGGCAGTGGGTTTAACCACAAGCCGCAAGCGGTACTAGCTGCACGTAACGGTTGCCCAGGTATGTGTTGATAAGAAGGCCGATGGGCTAACTCATCCGAACTCCTACTGAGCATGAATGTGACAATCTCTGTACAGTCCGGTCTGTTCGTCTAAGAGTATCGCATATCGGGCCCAGGGGGCGGTAATCGTCAGACCCCTAATTGCGCACCAAGTCGTGTTGGAGTATAGCCCAAAACACCCTAAGGAACCTGTCAAGCCCCGCTTCCCTGTATACGGACATAGGACGCGACGAGGCTGCTACGTATTTACTTTGAAGTAAATACGCTAAGCGTATCTAAGCAATATAAAAGAAAATGCACAAGAGACAAAAGATATAATTGAACAACAAATTTATTTATTCACATTGTTTTTATAATACATGGAAAAGTAAATACATGGGATAAAGCGATGCCCAAACAGTGGCATAACAGAAATGTAAAGTACTGAAATGAAATGTGTACATGTGAAACTACAGCTCGGTATCTTCAATAAACTGGTCCAAGTCTTCAGTGCTAGGCTCGATCTCTGGAAGGTCCGAAACACCTGACGACATTCAAAGAAGAAGAAAGAGAATGTCGTCAGCGAACAAATCGCTCGGTAAGTCCCAAAGACAAGGGAGAAGTAGAATAGACAGAGAGTAAAAGAGAGAGTGTAGCTATTAAAGTTGTATTATATGGTTAACGTTGTTATTTGTAGCTTGGTACAGAAGGATGCCAGTGTATACGAGAGGAGTCTCAGTAGGCCAGAGACTAAGGTGAACGGAATGTACAAGGATCCGTTAGAAATCCCGGAACAACGGCGTGGTATTCAGGTTAGGTGTCTTAAATCTTGCAGTCTCGTGCCACTTCCAACACCTTCCGTACCAATCTACCCCGGGTACGTAGATTGGTACATAGTTCGGTTCGGTCAAGTTGTACAGGTTGGTAGATTATATATAGATTCATGGATTCATGTTGAATTGTAGATTGTAGGTTGTACTTGACCTCTGGTGCCTTGGTTCAGCAGTGCAAGGTCTTACTAGTGAGCTACAAGCTCCTTCTTTATACAATCTCGTGCTACTTCTTACACCTTCCGATATCTTGATTGTATTGTATTGCAACTTGTATTGTCTTGTAATATAGATTGTATAATTGGATGACTTGCCAAAACCATGATATCAGTAAATGGATGTAACTGGAGAATCATGTAAATGGAAGTATATCCATAGTTCGGTTCGGTCAAGTTGTATAGGTTGGTAGATTATATATAGATTCATGGATTCATGTTGAATTGTAGATTGTAGGTTGTACTTGTCCTCTGGTGCCTTGGTTCAGCAGTGTAAGGTCTTACCAGTGAGCTACAAGCTCCTTCTTTCTATTAAAAAGCAAATCAATCTTATAACTTGTGCTCAGGCAAAAGTACCCATTTCTGTATTTTTTAAAAAATTCTACATAAAGCTGTACAGAAAGTTTATGGTTGTTACATTCTACCCTCCTTATGAAAATTTCGTTCTCGAAATTTGTAAAAGGAAAGTGTAAGAGATTCAAGAAAAGTTTGGTGACAGAACTATTGGTAGTGTATGAAAATATTTAGAAGAAGGAAAGATTGCAAAAAGTTTTGGTCAAAGTTGAAAGGAATATGAGGGAGTTACCGGGGTTACCTTGGTTCACAGTCTCAGGTTTTATGGTCGCTAAGGTGTAGATGGTGGGGGTGTAAGCTGAGTTGCGTCTATAGGGACAGGTTCCAATTCTATGTTCGGATGCGCCACAAACTAGGAACAGGCCTTTTGCGCGCCTACAGTCCTTCCTCAAGTGTCCAGTCTTCTTGCAGTAAAAACAAAAAGTTGATTTTGATCAGTTAATTGTCTCTTTTTGTATCTTAGGTTCAGAAGGTTGTATAAGGTAGGCTCCTCCTGCCATCTTGGTGGCAGAGCGCTTTATACCGGTTGCTTCTGGTTCTGATCGGTTCACTAATATAGCAGTCTGCTGCTGCAGTCCAACCAAGAGGCTTCAGATTTCCTCAAGCAGAGCCGTCTGCTCGTTGATCGGACCAGCTACGGTCGGTGTAATTTGTAGTGGTGGTGGAGTGTTGTTGAAGTTGGTGATGGTGTTGTTTGGGGAATCCATAACCTTGAATGAAAAAATTAGGTTAGGACAGATTCAAAATATATGATAAGATTCAAGGAATATGAGTTGTAAAGAATGTTTTAGTTGCTGGTTCTTGTGTTATATTGCTTAGGTTGTTCATGCAGAACAGAACTGCATAGTAGTGTTCCATACAGCTCTGACCTGCATGGGCCACCAACAAAACCTGTCATGCCCCGCTTCCCAGTATACGGGCAAAGGCCGCGACAAGGCCGCTACGTATTTACTCCCCGCTTCCGTATACGGGAAGAGAACGCGACGAGGCCGCTACGTATTTACTCTGAAGCAAATATTCTAAGCGTATCTAAGAAATATAAAAGAAAATGCACTAGAGACAAAGGCAGTAGGTATAACTGAAAAGCAACTTTATTTATTAACATTCTTTTTACAACACATGGAAAAGTAAATACATGGAATAAAGCGATGCCAAAACAGTGGCATAACAGAAAATGAAAGTACTGAAATGAAATGTATACAATGAATCTAGAGCTTTGGGTCGTAGGAAAGCTGATCCAAGTCCTCGCTGGTAGGCTCGATCTCCTGAGTGTCCAGATCACCTGACAACATTCCAAAGAAGAAAGAGAAAGAATGTTGTCAGCGAACAATCGCTCGGTAAGTCCCAAAGATAAGGAAGAAATAGAATAGACAGAGAGAGAAAATAGCTTTTAAAGTAGTATTATATTGTTAACGTTGTTTTTTGTAGCTTGGTACAGAAGGATGCCAGTGTATACGATAGGAGTTTCAGTAGACCAGAGACTAAGGTGAACGGAATGTACAAGGAACCGTTATGCTAAGGTACAACAGCAACGGAATATAGGTTAGGTGTCTTAAATCATGCAGTATCGTGCCACTTCTAACACCTTCCATACCAATCTACCCCTTAAACCCCGCGAAGTATTGCTTGTATTGTATTGCAACTGGTATTGTCTTGTAATATAGATTGTATAATTTGAGGACTTACTGAAACCATGATATCAGTAAATGGATGTAACTAGAGAATCATGAAAATGGAAGTATATCCATGGTTCGGTTCAGTCTATACAGATTACATAGATTGAATATATGGATTCATGGATTCATATTGAATTTTAGATTGTAGATTGTACTTGAACCATATTCAAGTCAGATTATTATAATGAGACTCAGTCTGAGTCAGACAATTAGAAAAGAAATTGAAGTCCTGATTGTTTTGATGTTATCGGTAACCGCTGCATATGGGTGGCAGGATTTGTGTCTTTTTCAAAGACGATTACCGTGTTGATAACACCGTTTGTTAAGTTATCAACCTTAGATAGGCAAGCACCCACATCTCCGGCTCCCTGAGGCTCAAGAGACTGGTCCCGCTTAAACCTATGTTTATTAGGGTCCTTAGGGTAATTTATAGAACTTGAGGGGTTTATATATAAAAATACTTTTGTATAATTTTCAGAATACACCCCAAGTGTTAATTATCGTCTTTAGAGTTTTCTTAGATTTAGATTTTATATATGTAACATTTCTAGTGAAAATAGCCTATTTTTCATAATATAGGATATTTAATTGTAATATTGAACTTGTATGGAATTTCATGGTATTTTCATGTAAAGTGATTCTTGTAATTTAGAAATGTTGGAATATTTATATTATATCAAAAATAGATATTTTTATGATACATATATATATTTATTTATAACAATAATTTTAATTTATTATTTTCTAGAAATCTAATTTTCTTAAGATATTTATATTTTAAATCTCTCGAGACCGAATGCTCCTTGCGGAGGTCGCACTATTAAGCCCGAGGATGTGCGATAATCCGCACCATCCCGAACGGGTTCCCCAAAGTGGGTTGTGGCGGCGCTTTGCAAAGGTTTGTAAAAATACGTATCTTATAGAAAACGGTTTTAATAGTAAATGTTATTTATATATAAAGTTTCGTTTTCCCGTATTCTATGTTCCCGAAAAGTATTGTGCTATGTTGCATATGAGTGTTGTGAGGAGGGATGTCATTACCTCATGATCTACTTAAAGGTATAGAAAGATTATGATGTGTTAAAGTAGAAAGTAAACTACATGGTATTTTAGTGAAAAAGTACGATAGAATTTGAAATAGACATCCTTTCGATATGGAACTTGTTCAAAATGACTTGTTAATGTTTAATGGTCAACATGTACGGATTTGGTATATTTGTATTTAAGAAAAGTGGAATATTTTAGGAAGAACCGAATCGGAAATCGGATTAACTCCGATTCCGTCGGGTTTTATTAATATGAGTTTTTAGAGAAGAATAGAGAAGAAGGAGGTGGGACTTATGGGTTTAGTGGTTATAGAAGAGGGAGAGGAAACGGTAAGAGGCGACGGTGCGTCTCTTCATCGCCGGGAGCTCCTAGGGTTGTCGTCGGAAGATCGCCGGAGTTTTGCCCTTCGCTACTTCACTTGTACAAAAATTTCTAGAGGAATTTCTTGAGAGTTTGGACAGAATTGTGAGTGAGGAGTGTGTGTCTAGGGATGATATTTATAGGGTAAAGCTAGGGTTAGGATTAGGTGAAGGGGTGTGAGAAAAAATGTAATAAATTGTATTAAAAATAGGTTTTAATGGGATTTAAAGAGCTCTGTTAAATTGCAGGAAAATTAAACTATATAGGGGTGATGGGAATAACAAAAGACACAACTTTTGTGTTGGGGAATCGGCGATCTGGCCGAGTCCGGCCGGCGGCGGCGGCCGAGTCGGCCGAGTCGCCGGCCGACTCGGGCCGAGTTAGGCCGGGGTCGGTCACCGTGGGTCCATCGTCGATCCGTCTACTCCTTAGGCTATTTTGTTTTATATTTGTAGTGGGTCTTTTATGAGTTATGCACGTGTAGGCTCTTGGACTTCTAAAAATTTAAAATAAAACAATATTAAAAATAATGTGGGGGATGTGATTTGAACTCTGGTGCCTTCGTTCAGCAGTGCAAGGTCTTACCAATGAGCTATAAGCTCCTTCTTTCTATTAAAAAGCAAATCAAACTTATAACTTGTGCTCAGACAAAAGTACCCCTTTCTCTATTTTTGAAAAAATTGTACAAATAGTTTAGGGTTGTTACAGAACTACTGGAGTACTTACCAGTAAACCCCGCTTGCCTTAGCCAAGGACTTTGTGTAATGGCCTTCCGAACACAGCGCGATATCAACCCCCAATACCGGGAGAGACGAATCATATCTAACCGCCACTGCCTCCAAGTGCTTTAGGACTGTACCAAATGTAAGTCCACGTTGCCTACCCCGGTGCTTGCGGGGAGGCGGAAACGGTATAAAAATCGGATTTTTATCGAACTAGGCAACATGGACTATCAAAAGGAGGATCTTTGCTAAACAAAAACTAACTACAAAGCTAACTAGTTTTAGCTACATGGAAGAGAGGTTATACCTAGGTCTTTATGTCCTTCTCTCCTTGCTCCTTGGAGTGAAAGATGTGATCTTCTTGTCGCCTTCTCTAGTCGAAGAAGGATCCACCCGAGAGCCTCAACCTTTGGCTTCAACTTCAAGCTAGAAGTAACTAAGATGCTTGGAGTGCTAATCCTAGAACCTTAGAAGAGAGTAGAGATCATTTTAGAGTGATTTATTTCAAGCTCAAGTGTTTCTCAACTCATGAGAGGAGAGAGCTAGCGAGAGAGGAAGAGGAGGAGAGAGAACTAATATGATAGAATGAAAATGAAAATGAACCATCCTTCTCTCATATATGTGAATTATGTAAATTCGATAATTAGCTAAGATAATTGTCATGGTTGATCAAGACTTGACCATTATCATTTCACATTAAATGCAAATTGCAAGGATCAAAGACCATCTTTCATATGGAATGATGATGGTCAACATGTCAACCTAGGTCAACAAGTCAAATGTAGTCAAATGGTCAACAACCCTAACCATGCACAATTATATTTAACTAATATCAATTAATCATAATTCTCACATAAGCATTAGGGTTAAGAAAATGACAATGGTCATCAACCCTAATCAAAGTCCTCTCCCTCTGTCTCAGTCAACTGTGCATACGCACCCGTATCCGTGATCCGAGGAACACGAATACAATGAGATAAAACCAATCCTAAATCATATACTAGGATCCGGCTTAAACCAAAGCCCGCTAGTATAAGCTGTCCGGACAGCAAACGTGCACAAGTGCGCGGATGTGAACGAACCCTGTCGCAAAACCATGCGACCACTACTCATTTTGCCTAAAGGCGAATAACTCTCTGTGTGGGACTCTAAAGATTCGACACTACGCTGGCAGTGGGTTTAACCACAGACCGCAAGAGGCACTAACTGTACGTAACGGTCCCCTGGAAGATGCCGATAAGAAGACTGACGAGGTGAACCCATCTGAACTCCTACTGAGCCTGAATGTGACAGTCTCCGTACAGTCTGGTCTGTTCTTCTGATACATCGCATGGCGGGCCTAGGGGGCGGTAAACGTCAGTCCCCTAATAGCGGTATAAGTCGTGTCGGAGTGTATCCCAGAACACCCTGAGATAACACTGGAAACCTACCTGTATATCTCTCTTGCCCTGGCCAGGGACTACTTGTGTAATGGCTCTCCTAGACACAGCGCGATGTCAACCCCCAATACCGGGAGAGACGAATCCTGTCTAACCGTCACTGCCTCCAAGTGCTTCGGGACTGCACCTAACTACTACCTGTTTGCACGAATCCTTTGAGCCGTGGTAGGGTAGTAATCAAACTACATTGGGAACACACTCGAGGCGAAGTGACAGTGTCAAGTCAGCGGACTAAGCTGTACTCATGTCACCTGGGAACTGATAACTGACGAGAGGTATAATACCAACCAACAGTTCCCGATGAGTCCTGTCCAGTGTACTCGTAACCTAACGAGCACCCGCATACTATCTCAAGTACGACGTACTGACGGCTGTGGGACAGGCCGTCTCCCTCGCTGGGATGAGAAGCGCATACGCTAGTCTACTCCGGAGTATCGATGCCCTGTCTTGATAATCCCATGACTAGGGATGTGTAAATAAGGATGTTCTTGTAGATTACCCAGCCCCCACGAGTGTGATTGCCATCACAACGCTGGCAATCAAGCAAAGATCCTAAGGGCTCCACTAATGCGTATAGGTGATATAATAAAGGAAACACATGTACACATTAAATCAGAGACAAACCAAGTAGCATACTACCATTTCGAGCAAGATTGTATATACAACTGTGAATATCCCAAGCTTCCATCAAGTAATATACATACTAGTATGATACAGTAATGGCCTCTAGGGCATATACACTAACAATAAACTACTACCTGTTTGCATGACTCCTCTGAGCCGTGGTAGGGTAGTAATCAAAGTACAGTGGGAACACACTCGAGGCGAAGTAGCAGTGTCAAGTCGACGGACTAAGTTGTACTCATGTCACTTGGGAACGGCTACCCGACGACAGGTATAATACCCACCAACAGTCCCCGACGAGTCCCGTCCAGTGTACTAATAACCTAATGTGCACCTGCAAACTATCTCCAGTACGACGTACTAATGGCTGTGGGTCAGACCATCTCCACTGTTGGGATGAGAAGCGTAAACACTAGTCTACTGTGGAGTATCGATGCCCCATCTCGACAATCCTACGACTAGGGACCTATATAGGATGTGCTTATAGACAACCCAGCCCCCACCATTGTGACTGCCATCACAATGCTGGTAATCAAGCAAAGATCCTAAGGGCTCTACCAAAATGTATAAGCGATATGCTAAGAAAACACATGCACATATTGAGGTAGAAACAAACCATATAGCATACTACCATTTTAGGCAAGTCTGTTACTATATCCTTGTATATCCCAAGCTCCCATTAAGTAATATACAATCCAGTATGATACAATAATGGCCTCCACGACATATATCACTAACAGGCTTGACTACCAGGACTATGATGCAGATCAAACTACTGGGACCTAGGAAGTCCTCAAGCACATCCTTCAATTGTTCCTAGTCGAGGGAATATCGAGACAGGGCATCGATATTCCAGAGTATACTAGTGTGTACGTTTCTTGACCCTGTATGGGGCGATGGTTGATCCCATATCCATTGGTGTTTGACATCAAAGATTGTACACAGGTGCTCATTAGAGAATGGGTACACCGAACAGGACTGGCCGAGAACTCCTAGATGGTACTATACCTATCGTCAGATAGCAGTTCTCTGGTGAAACTGGTGCAGGTTAGTCTGTAGACCCGAGATCGTTATAGAGTCTTGTGTGTTTCCCACTGTGCTTTGATTTCCTCCCGACCACGGCTCAAAGGAGTCGTGCAAACAGGTGGATTTTGGGTTCAGTCCCGAGTCACATGGAGGCAATGAGCGATAGGAGGGGTTTCGTCTCTCTTGGTATTGGGAGTTGATTTTGCGCTATGCTCGATTGTCTATAACAGTAAGTCCCTGGCCAGGGCTGTTGATGCGATTTACTTATAAGCGTTATCAGTAGTTTCTCGAACCGTTATGAGCCATACATCGGCATGACTTATCAAGTTATTGGGGTCTGACGATTCCACCCCCAGACTCGATATGCGACATATCAGACGAAGAGACCGGACTGTACGGTAAGTGTTACCTTTAGGCTTCATGGGAGTTTGGACAAGCTTTCTTATAGATTTTCTAATCGCTCAATACATGGGTAGCCATTACGTCCAGCTAGTACCGCTGACGGCTTGTGGGTGACTGATGTGATCATCACTTACTGCTGGCGTATTGACGAGTCTTTAGAGTCCCACATAGAAGTTTCCTGGTTCAAGCGAAACGAAGTAGGTAACTTATGCTGATATGTGCGGGGGCCTGATTAAATATGAGTATGAGATACCGTATTGTAATCTGGAGGCTATTTGTTATCAGTTAGGTTATATGTGATATAACCAGATTATTGAATCAAGTGTTGATTTGATAATGTTATATACAGATAAATGATATTAGCCGGTTATATATGATATAACCGGATTATTAAATCAAGTGTTGACTTAATAATATGATATATATATTTATATTTGATATAATTGTATATTGACTAATATTATTGCTCACTAATTATATGCTTATCTGTATGTATATATATATATTAATATATATGTGATATATATATATATATATTATATGAAGCATGGGATGGTATTTCTATTTTTAGAAAATAGAAATTGAGATGATAAATGGGGAGACTTTGGAGTCATGGGCATAGCATTGCTTATTCTATATTATATTCATTTGCTTGCACTATTGAAGCATGGCTACAATTTTTAAGTGTTAAAAATTGTATGCTTCAATAATGTGTGAGTTTTGGATGAGCTATTCTAAACTTCATTCCACACTTGGTTATTTTTCTTGAGTTGAACTCATGTGATGAGTTTTCTCCATAGCTCTCTCCCTTTTCCTCACCTCCATCTCCAAGCTCAATCCCTCACATGAGTTGTGAACCCTTGAGCTTGTGAGAAACCCAGTGAGGTAACATAACCCCTACTTCACCATCCTATACTTGATTAGCGCTTTGGTGTAGTGTGTTTACTTCACTAAAGAGTATAGTGAAGAGGTATCTTGGATTGGCAGACTTCGGGTGGATCATCTTCGGCAGGAAGGTCATCGGAGAAAGTTCGTTCAACCTTCAAGTGGAGCCTAGTGGAGTCGCGTGAACTACAACCCAGAGCTTTAGAAGAGAAGGACACGGTCTACAAAGGTTGTAGCCATCCATCTCTTAGTTAAGTTAGTGATATCTTAGTTAAACCCTAATCATCTAGTTTATCATCTTGGTTAGTGTAGATTAGCACCCCGAAATTTTTAAAAACGGCATGCTTGATGCTAGTAAAACCCAGTGGTGATGCTAACGTACACTTTCAGTACAATCATTCGATCGGAGCCCTGCACGTATCAAAATACAGCTACTACATCATTTCGCCTGAACTAAGGAAACTCTCTGTGTGGGACTCTAAAAACTATTCAATACACCGGCAGTGGGTTTAACCACAAGCACGTCAGCGGCACTAGCTGTACGTAATGGCTACCCATGTAACGAGCGAAAGGAAGACCGACGAGCAAACTCATCCAAACCCCTTCTGAGCATGTCTGTGACAATCTCCGTACAGTCCGGTCTTTTCGTATAAGAGTATCGCATATCTGGTCTAGGGGGTGGATATATTCAAACCCCTAATAACGCGATATTTCATGTCGGTGTGATGCCTATCACCCACTTAGAAACTACTGATCCAAATCAGAAATTCTCGTCTACCTTGGCCAAGGATTTTTGGTGATGTCCACCCGTGCACAGCGCGACATCAACCACCAATACCGGGAGAGAAGAATCCCCGACGATTCGCTCACTGCCTCCATGTGGCTCGGGACTGTACCTAACTAAAACATGTTTGCATGACTCTTTTGAGCCGTGGTAGGGTAGTAATCAAAGCACAGTGGGAACTCACACGAGATAAATGACGATCTCAGGTTGACGGACTAACCTGTACTCATGTCACCTGAGAACTGCTATCTAACAATAGGTATAATGCCATCTAGCATGTTCCCGGCGAGTCCGTCCAGTGTAACTCATAACCCAATGAGCACCTGTATACTATCTTAGGTGACTAACTGACACTAATAGTTTGTGAGACCAGCCGCCGCCCCTCGTCGGGGTCTCAAAAAGTATGCATTAGTCTACTCCGGAGTATCGATGCCCAGTCTCGATACTCCCTCGACTAAGGACATTAAGGATGCGCTTATAGACCACCCAGCTCCCACGTATATGATCGCCATCATAATACTGGTAGTCAAGCAAGAATCTTATGGGCTCTATCAAAATGTAATAGTGATCTGTAATACCACATAATGCATGTACATGATGATAGAGACAAACCAAATAGCATACTATCATTTTGAGTAATACTGATCTACCCGTATAGGTCCTCCCTCAATCATCACAATCGCGTGCCTGCGATTACAATAATTGACTTGTGGGCACTATATCCTGTTGGGTTACCCTAATGCCCTAGCCACCAACCGTGGCCGTTTGCGGAACCAAAATTTTCTTACCAAAGTAAAAACGGCGCTAGAATAACCCATTAAATCAGATCTAACCATAAACCTAACTAGCAAAGCTAAGAGAGCTAACTACTAAGATGAAGAGTCTCACAAAAAGATCCAAGTCCTTCGGTCTTCTTTCTTCATCATGTGCTCTTAGTGGCCACCTTAAACAAGCTTGATCTTCACTTCTTGCTCCATCGGTTCTCCGCGATCGATCTTGCTCTCCGATCCACTTTTGTCGTTGATGATCCACCCGAGGGATGTGATCCATGGCTCTAGCTCCACACTAAATGTCAAGTGGAGAAACTACAGAAGTTGGCTTGCTTATCCAAGAAGACTAGGATGTAGTGTGAGGTTCTAAGTGTTTTACTATCTCTATCTTACCTCCTCTCTTGTTTCTCATGAGAGTGTAGAGAGGAGGAATATGATGAAGGTGGAGAAACTCAAGAGAAGGTGAAGGAGGTGAAGCAAAAATGGTGAGAGCAAAAAGAATGAGCAACCAAGTGAGAGAAAATAGCTCACATTGGTTTTGTATAATAATATCCATAATAAAAAACTATCTACCAAGCTTCAATATTGCCACAAATGAATTAATTATTCATTTGTCAACTATTGAACCCACGGCTCTCACCATACCTCCATCTCCTTCAATTTACACCTCATTTCCATTTATGAATAAATAGAAAAATCCATTATAAGGTGTTCAACACAGAAAACTGTATTTTAATACCGCTCAGTCATAATCTATTTTGTTATATATCGGTGCAATTAACCAGTGTCTGCTCAGTAAATACAGATTATAGGTGTTCGTGACAAAATACTGGAAAACACACTCAAAATCACGGATATAACATTTAGGAGCCGACATTGCAAATAGAACAGAAAACCGATCGATATCCCAAAAGTTCTTTTGCAAACAATTATATGTACACAATTCTAGTCCAACACAATGCAAGTGTACACTAGCTCTTTGAGACTTGGACCATGATGGGGGCTGCCTTGGCACAACAAATTGTGCAATAGGGCACAAGTGAGTGTAATGTGTAATAAGTGCTAAAAAGATGTGATGTGATTTAAAGAATCAAGTTTCCCTCCAAGACTACCGAGTATAACCCGAGCTGATATGAAGAAATCAAACAATACTAGTGGACTTGTTGAGTGCACTCAAATTCACCACACCAATATGTAAGTGCATGGCGGCGCCCCGGCCTCCATCCCAAGGCCAAAATGCGGAAGCGATGATATACTTAAATTTTTCATAAACTGGCACCACCGCGCACTAATACCCGGATCGAACCATTAACTAGTCCTAACTAACTACAAGATGGGGAATAGAGATATACCGACTGATCCGAGTCCTCCGGTCTTCTCGTCGACATCCCGATCTCCCGCGGAAACTCCGGTCGTCGCCTTCTTGCCGGAAGGGCACCACATCGTCTGCATCTTTTACGGGCTCCCACCTCAATACCGAGGCAACTCGGGAACGAAGCTGGCTAGTCGACGTGCCCAAGGTTTGCTGTAGAATGTGTAGTGAGCTATTTGTGTCTCTAGGGGTTTAGGGAGTTGCCATTGGTGGAGGAAAAAGGATATGAGCTTTTGGAGATGAACCATATCAATTTTGCAAGCCAAATGAGAGTATTTATTTCCTCACCAAATTGGGACAGCCCACTCCTCATAGTGGCCGGCCATGTATGGAAAAAATTGAGAGTGGGAAAAAGTCAAGGGGGAGGTGACCAAAAGCATAATGCAAGAGAGAGAGAGAGAGGAATGGTTATCATATGGAAAAATGATCACAAAGAAAGATCCTCACTAAACAAACACTCATCATAAAACAAAGTCCAACCATCATGAACCATCATGAAGTCAAGAAGTCAAGCAAGGTCAAAGGATGGTGCACCATCATGATACAACAAAATGCAAAGACCCCCTCCACAAATGCTTATTTGCACAAATGCAAATAAGCCCTCCTCCACCAATCTTCGGCCAATGAACGATACAAAGGAAATTGGCCGAAACGGAAAGCAAACTGGCAACTCCAGAAAACTGGTCCCGTAATAAATTACAGGAAAACCCCGATACTGTGTATACACACCCGCATCTGTATTTCGACCGAAATACAAATGCAAATGAGACAAAATCTACACTGTATTATACTAGGATCCGGCTTAAACCAAAGCCGGCTAGTATTATCCGTTCAATCATGATCCGTGCAATACCGCACGTATCTGATCGAACGCTGCCATATATCCATATGGCCTCTAGTACTAACCGTCCGATCCTGATCCGTGCAATACCGCACGTATCTGATCGGACCCTGCCATATCTCCATACGGCCTCCACAGCGTTTCGCCCGAAAGCTGAGTAACTGAATGTGGGGGACTCTAAAGACTCATCAATACCTTGGTTGTGGATTTAACCACTAGCACGTCAGAGGTATAAGCCAATACGTAACGGGCTACCAGGTATTGAACAAAAGGGACGTCGATGAGCGAACTCATCCTGACACCCTACTGAGCCTGTCAGTGACAATATCCGTACAGTCCGGTCCGTTCATCTATGAGCATCGCATGGCGGGCCTAGGGGGTTGGTAAATGTCAGACCCCCAAAAGCGGTACAAGTCGTATCGGAGTGTAGCCCAGAACACCCTGAGATATTACTGGAATACTTACCAGTAAATCTCCTGCCTTGGCCAAGGACTTTTCATGTTCGGGCTCTCCTAGACACAGCACGACCTCACCCCCAATACCGGGAGAGACGAACCCCTGAAGATACGCTCACTGCCTCCATGTGGCTCAGGACTGTACCCAACTAAAACCTGTTTGCACGACTCCTTTGAGCCGTGGTAGGGTAGTAATCAAAGTACAGTGGGAACTCACACGAGACAAATGACGATCCCCAGGTCGATGAACTAACCTGTACACATGTCACCAGGGAACTGCTATCTGACGTCTGGTATAAGACCAACTAGCATGTTCCCGGCGAGTCCTGTCCGGTGTACTCATAACCCAATGAGCACCTGTATACATCTTAGGTGAACCAACTGACACCAGTGGCTTGTGAGACCGGCCACCGCCCCTCGTCGGGGTCTCGACTGTATACACTAGTCTACTCTGGAGTATCGATGCCCTATCTCGAAACTCCCACGACTAGGGACCATTTAAGGATGTGCTTATAGACTACTAGCTCCCGCGTATATGATCGCCCTCATACTGCTGGTGGTCAAGCAAGAATCCTAGGGGCTCTATCAACGTACAATAGTGACCTGTCAGGTCACCAAAAGCAGTACACGATGATAAAGATAAACCAGATAGCATACTATCATCTTGAGTAAGACTGTCCTACCGGGATAGGTCCTCCATCAATCATTGCAATCACGTGCCTGTGATCCAATAATTCACTCTGAGGGCACTATCTCCAACAATCTCCCACTTGCACTCAAGGCTAATTATTGCGATGTCGCATACTCACAGCCCGTATGATACCGAACACCCAACTCCTCTACTATTCAGTCTCACAAAACCCGTTTACGAAACTATTGCGTTCGAGGAATAGCCTCAGTGAGTGGATCTGCTTTGTTGTTTCTTTCTATGTCTCTCTATATCTCAAGTTCGCGGAGAAACCCATCTCCCGAAATGAGCAATACCTGTCTTAGAATGTGTCTGGATGTCTGATAGGACCTAGCTCATAAATGAACTCCAAATCCAAACTTCTTAGACTGTATCGTCAACTGAACTTAATCAGTATCCTGCGCCATGCCACCCTCAGTATTGCCTTGGACCACCTGTCCAAAATACTGCCCCTCGTCAGAAGGAAAACTATAACTCTGACAACCTCCTTGTCGTCCATGTCACCTTGGAAGCCTGGAATGATAACTGTCTCCCAAATGAGGCTGTCGTTATCATATCCCTAGAACATCCACTTATATTCTAAAACTTCTTCCGACTGTTTCTCCAGGATCGGATCAATGTCAACTTATTGCATCTAGTGCAAGAACAACATCTGGTGTGGTACTTGACATCTCATGATTGACTCAATTGCCTGAGCAAGTGATCTGCCAATCATGCATATCCCTCTCCACTTTAGTCTGTAAGACACCTTTAAAGAGGGTGACTCCATCACCTGCAGGTACACTACCGTGCCAGGAGTCGTCCATTCTAAATACTCTTAGAATGCTGTCTAAGTACCCTTAATTTGGAAACCACCCAAATCTAGATCTAAAACCATAGATCTAGTATCCAGCATGTCTGATATAATGTCCAAGTCCCATGTGGAGAAACACTGTGTGACGACCAAAGTATAACCGATCGTAGTATAGGAGCTTCTTTTCCTACTCTGTGTATGTCATCCAAATACCATGACATCACACCTTACTACATTCTCAACAGATCTATCCCTTATTCTGATGAAGTCAAACCTATGACTGTCACATCAGAAATTGATGATCTATCTCCGCTATATCTGCTTTAGTCTATAAATAGACATTAGCTATTTGGCCACCAATGCTTCCGCTGCTCCCACTGACTACGACAACCCTCTGGCAGAGTCATATATACGTACATTTCTAAAGCTAGTTTAGAACGACGTTATACTCATCCTCCCGCCGGGTCTCGTAACCTGGAACAACAGCAATGGCAATTGTGGGTAAACAAGAACTTCCCTGTCACCGTCCTTGAGGCTACCGGAGTACCTCTCGGGTGCCTGAAGTTACCCACCGTATCTGCGGAGTGGCCAATGGAATGTCAAACCAGATTGAATCTTTAGGTTGCTATCAAATCTTCAGTAATCGTTTGTGGTTCTGGAATCACTTCCAGTTCTACCATACTCCCACTAATGTTTTTTGAAAAAATCCATTTTTAACAAAACCGTGGCGAGTCTAGAACAATATTTCTATTGATCTGCCAGATGGTAGAAAGTCAACCCTCGTCATAGCCTGGGTCAACCCATAAACAGCCATTACAGAAACGTGCCTTGAGTTGTCCAGTGTCTGGTTTTAATCATAAGCCGGACAACTCCCCGTACCTTAACAATGTTAAGATATGAACTGTACTATACCCAACATAGAACCAGAGGCACTGATTTAATTGAACCAGATTCAAATCATGCAGCTATCTCCAGTGCATGTCAACTAAATGGAAGGAGGTCGATCAACGTTACTCAACTTAGGAATACTTCCAATTATGAGTAATCTGAAAGAGAAGCAAGTTCTCTTAATCATTACTATCAACGGAATACCATACTCAAGTATCTACATCTTCGATCACTTTGAAGCATCCCGATACTTGCAATACCTTGTTCTCTACTTTATTCAAATACCTATAACTTCTCAAAATTCGGACCCTGTGTTTCCAAGAAACACTTGTCTAAAAACTAGAGAAGTCATAAGTAAACCGAATATAGTACGTAGACCAACCTCTCTGTCCTGATGGACCCTGTACAGCATACAATATTCTGTATAAGTCCCTTGAGTCTGATAACTCATTCACTGCGTGTCGTAGGTTGAGAACTGTACTTATGGTTAAGAAGAATTACACCGCTGTCTAATGCTCCTTACCTAACCATCCACTGATATAGGTAAACGTCACAGACATAATTTCAAAAAGGTATGTCTCACTCTATGAAAATAGACGTACAGATATATCAATTTGAAATTGGTGCATAACAGCGGATATTCAAAACCAAATATTTGCCGTCCGGCAAACAACCCAGGTGACTTCCTCAAATAACACTGATTACAACGAATCCCGATATAATGAGGATGATCACCCAATTCCCAATAACTTACTCCCACTCATCATCTGTAAAAACCATACAGATGTGAGAATCATACCTGGTAAATACATACCCTGGAGTAAGTATCTAATCGGGAAATCAGTTTTCTTTTAACATTACACAGTGAAACTGAAACATTGAAATGTTTCGATGGGGTATCCCGGTATTCCTAGCAGTGCCTCTTCCAGATTCACGACTGTAACCGTATAATTCTTTGCCACCGCTCTAAATCCCTTCATATGTCTTTAGTCATTACCTTCTGCACACCCCTTTAGGCCAAATGGTTTTCTTCCTTCCCTACCGTTCGGCACCAGCCTATGGTTTGGAAGAAGACTATCCAATAAGCATAATGGGTGTACTGTCATAATCCTAGGAACACTCGCAATGCGAGAGAAGGTGAAGATAAAAGACACCTGAATAAATCTTATTCCTATTTCTCCTGAACCAGAATCCATCCCCGAACAGGAACAAGTTCCTTTCGAGTTCGTATATAACCATACGATGGAGTATCCAATAAACTGTGGATCTTCGTAGTGATACGGAGTGTCCTGGAGAAATACAAAGGTGATTTTAGGATTGGCGAAGAAATACCTGGTTTGGTCGTGACTATCAGTCGCAATTTACTTTGCCCTCTTACTAATCCCTTGTTTTGTCTTAAGTTAATACCTTCTGCACACCATCGTTATGCTGATTGGTTTTCTTCATTCCCTACCGGTCGGCACCAGCCTAAGGTTTGGAAGAAGACTATCCAATTTGCGTAATAGGTGTACTATCTCCTAAACCAAGGAGTACTCGCAACCTGAGAGAAGGTAAAAGGAAAAGACAACTGAATAATTCTATCCGTTTTCTCTAGAACCGGAAACCATCCTCGAATAAATTCCTTCGAGTTCGTATCTAACCATACGATGGTTTTGTCCAATGGAAGTGGACGTTCGTAGTAATACGGGGTGTCCTGGAGAAAAGGGTAAAAGCAGGAGTGGCAATGAGGTTTGCAACTCTAACAATCCAAAAGCCAGTGTTTAAGAAGGTTCGGTTAACATGGTCACTGAGTCATAGTCTTAGGGTCGGGTCAATGGTCGCTGCCAAAGAGAGAGAGAAAAGAAACACTCAGCGTGCACTCTAACCTAGATCAGAATGGTTACCAATTTATCTAATCTGGAAACCTCCCACTGTACCGTCAAATTCTCCTCCAAACCTGAAAGAAGAATTAGTCGGGATCACCCGAGGAGTAAACTAACTCATCAGTAGGAATCGGGACCCAACTATCATCGCATGATAACGTGACGGAATCCGCTCACGGTGTCACACTCCGGAAGGTATGCACATATCTGATAAGTTTCAGTTTCTTTAGAAACTCCCGATGAGATTGCTGCTCCATGCTCTTACGACCTTGGCGTGAGGTCAAAATATCATAAGTCACATGTCAAGTTCTGCCCATCATTATCCAGGTTAATTTGAACCCACCCGTACATACCCTTGACGTAGGCCAAAATAGTAGTACGACTGTCCCAAACCAACGCAGCTATCTATGCAACAGATAAATATCCGGCAGCTACCAATCACTATGCCTTGGCTTGAGGTCAAAATACATAGCTTGAATACTACCGAATATTTAACCGAAATGATGGATGGCAACGAATGGTTTCTGGCGAAAACCTTTAACATAATGAACTTGATATCGTCGAAGGAACGGATAGCTTTTAAAAATATAGTGACGAAAACCTTTGCTAAAGAGGTCACTCCCGGTGAAGAGATCTCGGCTATTTCCCCGTAGAATGAGGTGCAGGATATTCCAACTGAATACCATGGTGCAAAGCAAAAGTAATCGGCTATAGTGAAGTCATTGCCCTGACGCAAACTTTTGTCCAAGGGGTCACTCCCGGTGAAGGGATCTCGGCCCTTGCCTCGTCGACTGAGGAGCAGGATATTCCAACTGAATACCACGATGTAAAACAAAAGTGAACGTCCTTGCAATAACAGCCTTTTGAAAAGTGTTCCAACAACATCAGATTAGGTTTGTTTTTAACTTGCATTGATCCGAATCAACGCAATCCCATCAATTGATCACACCACAAAGAACGAAAATAATATGACTTACGTATATGCCATCCGCATTCGCCACTGGGTCCCGTCATTACCCGTTAGGTTAGCTAACAAACGACAGAGCGGGGACTGGACTAGCACGGATGTAAAACATATACAACATCTACTAATACATATACCAATATATTATATTTCGCTCAAGGCGTGATAAAAAATGCAACATCACAGAAATGTAAAGCATCACAGAACAATACAGATATCTGGGATCCCCGGGTTTCACAGAGCCACTACTGAAACCCGACGTTCCCCTGGTCGTGTGGATAGCCTGTGCAATGAAATCCAAGACCCCTACGGCCGCGGCAAGTCACCCGCCAAAACCTGAAGCGAGGCAGCCCCTTTCAGTACCGTGAATGGACCACCTAGCACTTCACGGAATCCGGTAACTTGGGCACCACTCCTGGGTCAACCTGTACCCCCTACGAGTGCGGCGAATAGCCCGCCAATCCTAGAGTGAAGCCCCCTCCATCTCAATGCCATGAGATGCGGGCTTGTTGCCCTCTGGAACCCGGCTATCCGTGCACCCCTCTTGGGGTAATCCTAGTACAGAAAGTAAAATATACATACAACGGGTACATCGACCGCAACCTGGTCGTGCCCCAAAATAATAATACAATCAGGCAGTGACGGCAGTCCACATGTCGGACGCTCGCCCCGCAATATCAAATGTACATAATACAACCACACTGTACTACCACCGCAACCAGGCTATCCCCCACGACCGATCCGCAACATCACAGCAATACATATAACATCAACGTGAAAATCACGTTCGCAAATCCGTCTAACCGGGCTATAGTAGTTAGACTGGATTTACCGATCGAGTGACATTCACGGTCGCAGATATAATGTAAATATTGTGAACTAATGTGTTTAAAATATCCGATCGATCAAATTTTACAAAGTGGGCCCCCAAGTACTACTGTAGCATATCAAGAAATTCTGGGCCCAAATATAATATTCCAAAAACCCTAAAAACAACCCAGAGAGCAACTGCAGAAATTTGATGCAGTGATCTCAACATAGTGCGGCGTAACCGCGGTCCAAAGGGGTGTTTGGCCGCGGTTCCGCGCTCCCACTGTGGAGTCACTGTATCGAATTTCTACAGTGTTCTTAGAATTTCCAGTACATCACTTTTCTACAACCTGAAAAAATTTTCGAGCAAGAAAAAATTCAACAGAAAACTGATGTAAGTGAAAACGCGGGTTTTTGGAATTTTGGTCGATCGGAAATGTAAACACATTAAACAAAGATAGACTATATTAATGGCGAGGCTCTGATACCACTGTAAGTGCACGGCGGCGCCCCGGCCTCCATCCCGAGGCCAAAATGCGGAAGCGGTGATATACTTAAATTTTCCATGAACTGGCACCACCGCGCACTAATACCCGGATCGAACCATTAACTAGTCCTAGCTAACAACAAGATGGGGAATAGAAATATACCGACTGATTCGAGTCCTCCGGTCTTCTCGTCGTCTTCCCGATCTCCCGCGGAAACTCCGGTCGTCGCCTCCTTGCCGGAAGGGCACCACATCGTCTGCATCTTTTACGGGCTCCCACCTCAATACCGAGGCAACTCGGGCACGAAGCTGGCTAGTCGACGTGCCCAAGGTTTGCTGTAGAATGTGTAGTGAGCTATTTATGTCTCTAGGGGTTTAGGGAGTTGCCATTGGTGGAGGAAAAAGGATATGAGCTTTTGGAGATGAACCATATCAATTTTGCAAGCCAAATGAGAGTATTTCTTTCCTCACCAAATTGGGACAGCCTACTCCTCATAGTGGCCGGCCATGTATGGAAAAAAATGAGAGTGGGAAAAAGTCAAGGGGGAGGTGACCAAAAGCATAATGCAAGAGAGAGAGAGGAATGGTTATCATATGGAAAAATGATCACAAAGAAAGATCCTCACTCAACAAACACTCATCACAAAACAAAGTCCGACCATCATGAACCATCATGAAGTCAAGAAGTCAAGCAAGGTCAAAGGATGGTGCACCATCATGATACAACAAAATGCAAAGACCCTATCCACAAATGCTTATTTGCACAAATGCAAATAAGCCCTCCTCCACCAATCTTCGGCCAATGAACGATACAATGGAAATTGGCCGAAACGGGAAGCAAACTGGCAACTTCATAAAACCGGTCCCGTAATAAATTACAGGAAAACCCCGATACTGTGTATACACACCCGCATCTGTATTTCGACCGAAATACAGATGCAAATGAGACAAAATCTACACTGTACTATACTAGGATCCGGCTTAAACCAAAGCCGGCTAGTATTATCCAATCGATCCTGATCCGTGCAATACCGCACGTATCTGATCGAACGCTGCCATATATCCATATGGCCTCTAGTACTAACCGTCCGATCCTGATCCGTACAATACCGCACGTATCTGATCGGACCCTGCCATATCTCTATACGACCTCCACAGCGTTTCGCCCGAAAGCTGAGTAACTGAATGTGGGGGACTCTAAAGACTCGTCAATACCTTGGTTGTGGATTTAACCACTAGCACATCAGAGGTATAAGCCAATACGTAACGGGATACCAGGTATTGACCAAAAGGGACGTCGATGAGCGAACTCATCCTGACACCCTACTGAGCCTGTCAGTGACAATATCCGTACAGTCTGGTCCGTTCGTCTATGAGCATCGCATGGTGGGCCTAGGGGGTTGGTAAAAGTCAGACCGCCAAAAGCGGTACAAGTCGTGTCGGAGTGTAGCCCAGAACACACTGAGATACTACTGGAATACTTACCAGTAAATCTCCTGCCTTGGCCAAGGACTTTTCATATTCCGGCTCTCCTAGACACAGCACGACCTCACCCCCAATACCGGGAGAGACGAACCCCTGAAGATATGCTCACTGCCTCCATGTGGCTCGGGACTGTACCCAACTAAAACCTGTTTGCACGACTCCTTTGAGCCGTGGTAGGGTAGTAATCAAAGTACAGTGGGAACTCACACGAGACAAATGACGATCCCCAGGTCGATGAAATAACCTGTACACATATCACCAGGGAACTGCTATCCGACGTCTGGTATAAGACCAACTAGCATGTTCCCGGCGAGTCCTGTCCGGTGTACTCATAACCCAATGAGCACCTGTATACATCTTAGGTGAACCAACTGACACCAGTGGCTTATGAGACCGTCCACCGCCCCTCGTCGGGGTCTCGACTGTATACATTAGTCTACTCTGGAGTATCGATGCCCTATCTCAAAACTCCCACGACTAGGGACCATTTAAGGATGTGCTTATAGACTACCAGTTCCCACGTATATGATCGCCCTCATACTGCTGGTGGTCAAGAAAAAATCCTAGGGGCTCTATCAACGTGCAATACTGACCTGTCAGGTCACCTAAAGAAGTACACGATGATAAAGATAAACCAGATAGCATACTATCATCTTGAGTAAGACTGTTCTACCGGGATAGGTCCTCCATCAATCATTGCAATCACGTGCCTATGATCCAATAATTGACTATGAGGGCACTATCTCCAACACAATAAGAGCCCCATTGCTCGGACCCCAACTGACGAGACTTGTGAATTGACCGGTGTCGCTGGGTTTCCCAAGGCCTTTTCGCTTCAAATTTTTTCCGGTCACTCATTTTTGTCCCATCTTCCTGTTTTTATTATTTGTTTATTTTTGTTTTAAGCCGATAAATACCCGATCAGTGGGCAAGTGAGGATATACTTTTTATGAGAGAAAACTTTGTATACGTTTAACTAGTTGATATTGTAACTCTTAGTGTATGTTCCTTGCCTTCCTCTGGTCTTGCAACCTCTTTCTTGAGATTGCAAGATTAGATTTTGGTATTTGAATTCATTTGTTTGTACTTGGAACCATTGCAATCAAAGCTTCATTAATCTCAAGTTGATTCTTGCATCTTTTCTCTTTTGCATCTTATTTTTATTTAGTTTTGATTTCATTTTATGATGTGTGAGTAGTTTTGTGCTTGGGCTATGGTGAGGTAGGTTGTGGAATGGCTTGCCTTCCAACCCCTCCTTCTTGATTCTTGCATTTTACCTTTCTTTTCTTAATATATGCAATTTTAATATGTTTTGCTTGATAGGATATATTGTTTAGAATGGTTGCAAATCAACCTTTAACATATATCATATTCCTTTACACATTTTATTATTGTTATATTATGAATCGAAGTAGAAAGGAATATGAAATTACGTTAAGTGTTGTAAACTAGCTAGATAGAATATATATCATACAATCATATATTCTATACTTGCTAACTTCATTTAACTGATTCCATATTCATTTCACTCTAAAACCTTAAATTTTTAGTTTCTTTTTTAACTATGATATCGTATTCTAAACCGACATTTGTTTCGGATAGATGTGGCAAGCTTTCGTAAATCAAATTGAAACTAAAAATGGACCTTGAATCAAGACTGAGAGTTGGGGGTAAAAGCCGTATTTCAATTCTACTAAACCTTATCTTAAGTTTTCCCTATACACACCTTACCCTTTCGTTTATTTATTTCTATAAAAACCTGACAACCCACTTTCAACCCATTATTTCTTAACTCAAAATGATGTCGTGATATCCACTCCCTGCGGAACGACCCGTACTTGCCGGCTTGCTACAACGCGCCGTGCACTTGCAGTATTTTTAGAACTCAAGACTCATGTCGTACACTATTTTCATAAAAGAAACCGACATATCCTAATTTGACAAAACCCCTTCAAATGCACGACAC
Organism: Agapanthus africanus; assembly: GCA_030015575.1. Classification (NCBI taxonomy): domain Eukaryota; kingdom Viridiplantae; phylum Streptophyta; class Magnoliopsida; order Asparagales; family Amaryllidaceae; genus Agapanthus; species Agapanthus africanus. Next base: position 238,901,219 of record JASDDO010000031.1, read on the forward strand.
CGTGAGTTTACAACAAGTTTTTGGCGCCGTTTCCGGGGAGTGGCAAACATCATGAAGTTTCATTGAGTTATTTTTGTATATACTTTAAAATCAAAACACAAAAATCAACTTTTTAACATTTTGTTCTCTGTTTGTTAAACCTGCTAGCATTACGTGACTATATAAAAATTTAACTATAAAAGTGAGACAATAATAGAACACAGAGACCACAGAAAAAATTTGGAGCACCACGTCAAGATTTTGACCGGCGAGTTCCTCATTTCTCCCGATATCGCCGGCCAAGTCTTCTCTTTTTCCTCCAAAACTTTCTCCTCTGCTCTCTGCTTCTATTATTATCTCAAATTTAATGTTTGATATTTATAATTTTTAGTGTGCAGGGATTTGTCCACGTATATCTCTTTTCGTATTAATATATCCGTTATTTGTGACATTTTCAGATTCGAGGGAATTACGAATTGCGATCGTACTGAGCAAGGTGTACATTCAAGGCTAAGGTGATAATGAAGTGCAGTGCCAATGATCTAGGTTGTTTGACCCGCTCAAGCGAACTTCTCAAACCAATCGGATTCAACTCAACAGGGGTTTCGTAACCCAAAAATTCATCGGTACATATTTCCTAAACACCTTCTTCTCAAATCCGACGCGTCCACTATTCCATCATTGCAGGATTCTTTGCAAGTTCATTGCCAAACGCTAAAGGAACTAACCCGTATTTGCTGCGCCGTCGCGTTTAAACATAAAAAATGATTGCTTGATATTTTGAACAACTTTTTCATTGAATTGCGCATTGCATAACTTTAATACGGACTTAAGGGCAAAAGAACCCCCAACAAGATACGGCAAGGGATCTCATCACCCTTCTCCGTGGCCCACAAACCACAAAGACCGAGCATAAACACCCCCATTAGTATTAAAAGAAATTAGACTTTCAGCCTCGAAGGACTTCGTGCTCAATAGGGAAAGTTAAGTGTATTGCGAACACCGCCCGCCCATCGGTATATTGTTCAAGAAGTGTCTAGGAAAGTGTGAAAGGCGCAACCGCCAAAAGAGAGAATGTTATTCTAGTTAAGGAATCTCACGAAAGCGTGGAACAACCTCCCTTCCTCTCTGCACTTACCTGGCTTCTCGATCAGTCTATCTTGGGCCCGTTTCGCGATACACTTTTACTTCACAAATCAAGTTTTTTTAGCAGGTCTAGTTGACCTAGGTAACCCTAGATTGTTTAGGTGTGTGCAGTGCATCATGTTTGTGTTCTTGTTGTACTTTTTGTATGATATTTGTTGTTTAAGAATAAATAAATAAATAAAATTAGGATTTGTAAGCAACACTTTTTCCTCCATCTCCTTAGTCTTTCCCTACCACTTCCGGATAGTACAAGTCAGCTTGGACTAGAGATTCACAATTTCGATTAGTCCGGTCCAAGACTGTATCTTCCGAATCTTCTATACCTTCTGCTTCATCAGAGCCGTACGATCCTACACTTCATTCTCCTTTACTTTCTTCTCCCACATCACCGGTGATGACGGAGCAGGAGGCGGCGTTGTAAGATAGATGCTACCCACACTGTTCATCCCTACCGTCGTGCATAGTATTGCCCACCATCGCCGCAACTAAATATGAAATCAAACCGCAATTCATACCATTAATCCCAAAATTCCATGGACTCGAGTCCGAGGATGCTTACCTTCTAATCAGTGAATTTGAGGGTGTATGTGCTATGATGAAAATTCACGGAGTGGGTGAGGATGCCGTTAAGCTCAAATTCATTCCTTTTACGCTTAAAGACAATGCGAAAAGTTGGTTAAACAGTTTTCCAGCTCGATCGATCACGACAAGGGACGACTTTGTGAAAGTATTTCCAATGAAATTTTACCTTATTCACAAAACCGTGCGAATTCGGAATGAAATCCATAATTTCAAACAAAAAGGGGGTGAAATTTTTTGGAAATGCTTAGGAAGATTCAAGGATATCTTAATCAAATATCCCTATCATGGGTTAGAAAAGTGGAGGTTGTGTTAGATTGTCTACGAAGGTTTAGACTCCAGTTCATGCATGATGTTAGAGTCCATGTGTCAGTGCAAATTTCTGAGTTATGGTGCTAAGGACACATGGAACTTTTTAGAAGAACTAGCTGACAAAACCATTCAATGGGAGAGTGTGAGTGAGAAACCATCTGTGACTAGGACTGGTGCACACATAGTTGACACCTCTATAGCTGCCGAAGCAAAAATCGCCGCTCTTGTACGACGCATGGAAGGTTTAGAGAGCAAAAATTCACCGCTACCGGTCAACCAAGTTTCTCAAACCATGTGTGCTAACTGTCAGCATCCTAGCCACATAACGGAAGAATATTCGTTTCTCGTCGGGTCCCAGGGACACGAAAATGTTAATGCATTGTATCAGAATCAGCGTCCCAGTAACGACCCTTTCGTACAGACATACAATCCTGGTTGGAAGAATCATCCCAATTTCGCTTGGAATCAGGCACCTTTTGAAAACAACAATTCAAACCCGCCTTTCCAACACTTTCAAAATTCAAATTTTTAAAACCAGAAATTGGGATACTCAAACAACCAGCCCCAACCGCCGAATCAGCCCAACCCAACCTTTACACCCCCTGGGTTCGTCCAAGACGACAAGAGGGTATCATCCATTGAAAAAGAGTTGGAAGATTTGATTAAAACTTCTGCACAGACTTCGTCTAGTCTGGCAACTTTTATGCAAACATCTGGTCAGTTGCATAGCGCTAACACACAAGCGATAGCCAGACTAGAATTCCAAATCAGTCAACTAGCTGTTGCAGTTAATGAACGCGAAAAAGGAATATTCCCTTCCCAACCAGTGACAAATCTAAGAGAGCAATGAAACAACAACGCTCATGTTGTTCAACAGAACAACATTGTGAATGTGAATGACGTCACCGTCCTCAGATCAAGACGCACGATTGACAACAAGGTTGTCAACCCCAACAACTCATCCAAACGTGCGGTTGTCAGTTTACCGGAACATATCTCATCCTATGTTCCTCCTTCCGGTCCATCGTCATTACCTTCTCCTCCTTCTTCTTTTTCTTCGTCAGCTGCACATCCTTCAAAGCAACCTGAGAATTCGTAGGAAATCCGTCCCGATGTTCCGGCGAGAACACTCTCGCCTTCTGCACCTGTTCCTTATGCAACTTCTTCAAACCTCGTGTTTGGGCCCAAGGCTCCCTACCCCAATAGGTTGAAATCAAAGAAGCCTTCTGCAAGTATGGAAAAGGTGTTATAAGTCTTCAAGCGCTGTGAGGTCAACATTCCGTTGTTGGAAGCGGTCCAACAAGTTCCGGCGTATGCAAAATTCCTGAAGGATTTGTGCACGCAAAAACAACGCACGAATGTACCTTGTTTTCCCCATTCAGAGCAAGGCTCTGTTTTAATTTCAAAAATTCAAGTTTTGAAGCAACGCTTCAGATTCTTTGCGCTGCGCGCAATGCGCCACAGGTCAGAAATTGATGCGTCAGCACAGCGTCCAAGGCAGTGCGTCCAATCAGAGCAAGGCTCTTTAAAAATAAAAGTAACGCTTAAGTTGCGCAAGCACTGCACTGCGCGGCACGTGTCTGCGCAGTTGCGCAGGCATAGCTGCGCTTGCGCGACACGTGTCTGCGCGGTTGCGCAAAGCACAGTTGCGCAAGTACAGCTGCGCAAGCGCTGCGCTGCGCGACACGTGTCTGCGCGGTTGCGCAAAGCACAGCTGCGCAAGCGCTGCGCTGCACGACGTGTGTCTGCGCAGTTACGCAAGCACACCTGCGCAAGCACAGCCGCGCAAACATTGCGCTGCGTGACACGTGTCTGCGTATTTGCGCAAGCACACCTGTGCAAGCGCTGCGCTGCGCGACACGTGTCAAGTGCTGGGGCGTTTACGCCAAACAGAATTAAAATTCTAGTAAGATCTTTCTGTTCTTGTTAAAACAAGAAGATTTTCTTCTGTAAAACAGAAGCCCTTGGATCAAAGTTCCAACGGTGGGGAAAATTCCCCAAATCACTCAGAGAAAGATCTCTTTAACAAACTTAACTAATTTATGGGCACTATAAAAAGGACCCTAGACCTCAATTCAGAGGAGGAACATTTTTTTTTGGTAAAAAATTAAACAGAGAGAACTCTGAAGAATTGGAGAGAAATCCTCAAGAACAAAAAAGGTAAAAAAACTTTAAAAAAAGAGAAAATTCTCTTATAAACAGATCATTGATCTGAGAACAAGATCAAGGATCTCTAATAAAAAAGAAAAATAAATAATAATAAGCGCTTTGCACTTTTCTATGAACCATTGGTTCCCCGAGATAAGAAAAACAAGAAGAACTTGTTTTCTTTGATCTAAATTAGATCAAGAAAACAAACAGTGCTTTTCACTTCTGGTTCTGAATCTAAAAGATTCTCAAGTTAACAGTGCCCGGCACTTGCCAAAACGGCACTATTGCGCAAGCGGCTAGGAAGCGCCACGTGTCAGCAGTGCAACAGCGCAGCGCACTGCGCTGTTGCGCTTGCGCTCACCAGAACGTGACACGTGTCACCTCCACGAGCGCTTGCGCTCATTAATTGGCACAAAACGCCTAACAAGCCACATGGGGCACTGTCAGAGTATTTAATGCTCTGCATTATTAAGAAAAGGGACAGAGCCCAATTAAAAGGCCTAACAGGCCAAATAAAAAATGCTCTGCATTATTAAGAAAAGGGACAGAGCCCAACTAAAAGGCCTAACGGGCCTAATAAAAAATGCTCTGCATTATTAAGAAAAGGGATAGAGCCCAATTAAAAGGCCTAACAGGCCTAATAAAAAATGCTATGCAGTTTAAAAAAGGGGGCAGAACCCTACCGAAATAAAGAAAATAATACAGTAAACGGGCAAGGGCCTAGCACAGGTCCAATAAGCCAAAGACAAAAGAATCTTGAAATTGGACTTAGCCCAGTCATGGCCATAAGTCCTAAAATTAAATTGACTGAGCCCGGCTGCTCCCTAAATAAATTTACGACCGGTTCGAGGGTACATCTCCGAACTCCTCTGACACCCATCGTTGTTATCCTTCAACGACGTCAGAGAGGTGACGGGTCCCGACGACCACACATCGATATGGACTGCGGGGTCCTTAAACTCGTGGACCGAAATGTCCTTAATCTAATGATGGACCGAAACGTCCTTAAACTAATGATGGACCACTACGTCCGTAAACTGGAATATGGACCACCACGTCCCTAAACTGGAGTATGGACCACCACGTCCCTAAACTGGCGATGGACCACCACGTCCCTAAACTGGAATATGGACCACCACATCCCTAAACTGGAATATGGACCGCAATGTCCCTAAATTACCAATGGACCACTATGTCCCTAAACTGGAACAATAGAGTCTCCAAACGCTCTTTTGTCGAATCTAGACGGTCCCGTTAAGATGATCTTAGTCTCAAATCAGACTAACGTATCCTTAATGAATGTTTAAGTGGATCTTAGCCTCAATACGGCTAATGTAACCTTAAACTAAAAACACCAAACCCAAATCTAAGTAAATACGGATTTGGATTAATCCACGTCCTACGGGCGACGGCATCGCTTAGTCTCCGTATACAATCCACGGGAAACCGCAAACAAAACAAACATACACGACACGAAGTGAAATTCTGGAGAAGGAGAAAGTTGTTACCGCGATGCGGTAGCGTAATTAACTGCAGAGGCTTGCGCCTGCATGGAAGAGCATCCCCACAATCAAAAACCCCTCAAGCGAGGGGGAATCTGACGAAATCCGCTACATCGGCCGCATCCGTCTAAACCTCTGATACACGGTGCCATAAATCAATTTGGCATCTTCGGAGAGATGGACGGATAAAACCAAATAGCATCTGCCCCGAATCTCAGCGTCAGGACTTCGCAGTCTTGTGTGCCGCCTTTCGGAGGGAAACAGATTCCGGCAGGCCCGGTGGGACCTTTTCCTCTTTCCACTCCACACTTCGTGTGTCGTCTTCGCGAACCAATCGCGGTTTGTTAATGGTTGCCTTCGGATTTTAAGTTACTAAGACTTGGTTTTTTGCCTCGCGCAGAACTCAAGCATCAAGGGCCTCTAACTGCACCAACTGCTCGAAGTGCCACTGCAACGGACACTCCACCTCCCCTGAAGGTGTAGCATATGGGCCCCAAGCGGCTTCCTTCCTCGCTCTGCCGGTAGAACAGGTGACCCAGGCAACCACCGGCCTGTTTTTCGGGACCATGATCCCACCTACAAACTTCTCTATGCCAATACCTGCACTGGAAGTGAACAAGAAGTCGGTCTTCGACCGGCTCACTGCTACGACGGCCCCTGTCAACGGGTCGCCCACTACCAAACCGACAACCTCTGTTTTTGCCAGGCTGGATCAGAACTCTAAATTGGCTGTCCCAAGGAAGACAATAACTGCTGCTCCAGAAGTCGTCAAGGCGGCTTCCCTTGTCAAAAAGTCAGTCTTTTCAAGACTGACGATTCCTGCTCCTGCCCCTGCTCGAGGATCTGTCTTCGACAAGTTGAATATCATCCCTCAAAAGACAACCTCAGTCTTCAAGAGGTTAACACCAGCGGCGCCTCATTCAGACAAGGGGCAAAATGAAGCTATCTCAATCTTCGGGCCAGTCCCAACAGCTCGTCATACTCGACGTCGCCACTGGCGACGAGTGAGGAAGGCAGGGGGAAACTCCCCCTCAGGGCTAACTCCACCGGCTCCAGTGGTAGAAGTCAACGCTGCTGTTCCAACTGGGAACAACTTTGAACTGCTGAGGAGGGTACGTAAGAATTCTCCAACCGCTACATTGAAAAGATCTCCTCCGCCCGCGGAGAGAGTTCCGGAAACAAACCAAGAACAACCCCCTCAACGGCTGTCCTAAAAAATATACAAGGTTTGGCGAAGGGTTCAAGACTCCGTGACTGACCCAGATCACTCTCGTCAACGAAAGAAGGCGAAGGTGCAAAAAGAAAAAGATCGTCCTATTGAACAGCAGAGGACAACAATCGCTAGGGTGCCCACTGCAACGGCCCCTTCAACTTCAACGGCCCACAAAAGAAGAAGGCCGGAGAAAATCCCCGCGGCGGCGACAAATATCAAAGGTGGTGAACCCAAACGCCCTAAGTCAGGGGGCATTGTAGTTTATACCGTCTATGTGGCGTCTGGTAAAGAGGACAGTCGCATATCTACGGGTCATCGACCGCTTACGCGATCAGTGACCAAAGCGCAGGAGCAGCAACAGATGCTCCAAGAGATGATGAACGCTATGGCCACACTTACGGGGCCAATAGAAAACCCTGAAATGTCCTCGGATGAACGCCAAGAGGAAGAGACCGACGCCGAATTCCTTCGTCGAATATTGGAGAAGAAGGACAAAGAGGCTGCTGAACAAGCAGCCAACATACAGCGTATGGGCCTCCTGTTCCAAGACATGGTAGGGATGATGATACAACAAGATCCTCCGGCTGAAGATCCCCCGATCGTCCTTGGTGACGATAGGGGAGAAACGTCGAATCCTCCGCCAGCTCTATCAACAGCTACGGAGGATACAATCTCCAAAGCTGATTTGGACGAGTACATAGCCCAACAAATACAGGTTCATCATGCGACCGAAGCAGCCGGCCTGGTCATAAAAACAGGGCGGCCATATCCAAGTTGGTACGATCAAATCAAGTACCCGCCAGGTTACACAATTCCCAAGTTCCATGTCTACAAGGGGACGGGCAATCCTCACCAGCATGTTTCCCAGTTCAGGGCACTCTGCGGCAACACCGGCAGTGACGACAAGCTGTTTCTTCGCCAGTTTGTTGGAAGTTTATCAGATACGGCGTTCGAGTGGTACTCTGAACTCCCGAACGACTCTATCAAGACCTTCGCAGAGATGGAGCTGCTGTTTACTCAGCGTTTTGCAAGCGCCAGTGAACGCACCCCGTTGACGGCACTGATTAACGCCAGGGTAAAGCCAGGAGAGACGTGGGTTCAATATGCTATACGGTGGCGGAACTAATGGTCGAAGTGCGAGTAGCGCATTGAAGAATCTCCCGCGGTGGGTATGTTTGTGGGAACCCATGACCCGCAAGCAACCATCTCGCAATTTATGAAGTTTTTCAAGCCGACTACCTTCCAATCCTTGATTGACAAGTTAGCGCAAATGGATCAGATGTGCCATAAATCCCTTCTTCCAATGCCGGACTCCCGAAATGACAAAGGAAAGGGAAAAGCGATCGTTGTCGCTAATGCTCAACAACAACCGATCGACTCGAAGCCGGCTGTTCGTCAAAATAATATGCGTCCGTACGTAGCCGTTGAGGAGAGGCTAGGACGTTCTTACTCTTTTCCCCGCGATAAAACGAGAAGGTTATTCGAGCTGGCGTTGCGCAACCGACATAAATCTGCCGGATCCAAAACGTCCGTTGCAACCAAGTGATGTCAATGAACCCAACTACTGTCCTTATCATCGAGTACAGGGCCATCCGATCGAAGATTGCTACGTTTTCAAAAATTGGCTTGAAAACCAGTGCCGATAGGGCAAATTCGCGTTATCTGACAAATGGAAGGTGAATCCCCCACAGCCCCACACCTCTAAGGGAATGAATACGCCGGGGGCAACATGCTCCTGTTAGTGTATATGCCCTAGAGGCCATTACTGTATCATACTAGTTTGTATATTACTTAATGGAAGCTTCGGATATTCACCTTATATATACAATCTTGTTCAAAATAGTAGTATGCTACTTGGTTTGTTTGTAGTATGCTACTTGGTTTGTTTCTACTTCAATGTGTACATGTGTTTATTTTTGTATATCTCCTATACACATTAGTGGAGCCCTTAGGATCTTTGCTTGATTACCAGCGATGTGATGGCCGTCACACTAGTGGGGCTGGGTAATCTATAAGCACATCTTTATGCAGGTCCCTAGTCGCAGGACTATCGAGACAGGGCATCGATGCTCCGGAGTAGACCAGCGCATGCGCTTCTCATCCCAGTGTGGGAGACGGTATGTCCCACAGCCTTAAGTACGTCGTACTTGAGATAGTATGCGGGTGCTCGTTAGGTTACGGGTACACTGGACAGGACTCGTCGGGAACTGACTAGTTGGTATTATGCCTATCGTCAGTTATCAGTTCCCAGGTGACATGAGTACAGCTTAGTCCGCTGACTTGAAACTGTCACTTCGCCTCGAGTGTGTTCCCACTGTACTTTGATCACTACCCTACCACGGCTCAAAGGAGTCATGCAAACAGGTAGTGGTTGGGTGCAGTCCCGAAGCACTTGGAGGCAGTGACGGTTAGAAAGGATTCGTCTCTCCCGGTATTGGGGGTTGACATCGCGCTGTGTCTAGGAGAGCCATTACACGAGTAGTCCCTGGCCAGGGCAAACGAGATATACTGGTAGGCTTCCAGTGTTATCTCAGGGTCTTTTTGGCTTCGCTCCGGCACGACTTGTACCGCTATTGGGGGACTGACGTTTACCGCCCCCTAGGCCCGCCATGCGATGTATCAGACGAACAGACCGGACTGTACGGAGAATGTCACACTCAGGCTCAGTAGGAGTTCAGATGGGTTTTGCCTCGTCGGTCTTCTTGTCGGCATTACCTGGGGACCGTTACGCACAGCTAGTGCCGCTTGCGGTCTGTGATTAAACCCACTGCCAGCGTAGTGTCGAGTCTTTAGAGTCCCACACAGAAAGCTTTTCGCCTTTAGGCAAAAGAGTAGAGGTCGCATAGTATTGCGACAGGTCACATGGTTTTGCGACAGGGTTCGGTCACATCCGTGCACTTGTGCACGTACAATGTCCGGACAGTTTACACTAGCGGGCTTTGGTTTAAGCCAGATCCTACTGTACCTTTTGGGATTGGATTTATCCAGTTTGCATTCGTGTTCCTCGGAACGCGGATGCGGGTGTGTATGCACAGTTGACAGGGAGGCAGAGGCAGCGGATTCTCATTAGGGTTGTTGACAGTTGACCGTTGACTTTTTGACTTTTTGCTCGACCATAATGAGAATATGATATGTGATTAACTATTATATTAATTAAGTATTATGGTGACATGGTTGTTGTATTTTGTTGACTTTGTTGACTTGTTGACTTTTGTTGACTTGTTGACTTTGTTGACCGGTTGACTAGGCTTGACTAGTTGACCATCATGATAACCATAGCCATCATTTCATGGCAAAGACTTTTACTTGCTTGCTCATTTGTGTAAAATGAGTGCATGATATGATATGGTTATGGTTGCTTCAACCATCACATAAGACTTTTTTGATATGATGAGTTATCATGACTTTGGATTATGAGAGGGTGAGAGACAAAATACTTGCTCATTCTTTCTTGCTCATTCTCTCTATTGTTCTTGAGCTCTCCTTTTGCTCTCACCCTCATCCTCTTGCTCCCTCTCTTGACTCTATGCTTCATATCTCTCATGAGTTGAGAATCAAGAACCATAGATAAAATCCCATTCGAATTCTTCTCTACTCATTCTAGTTCACTAGGTTTAGCAAACCAAGTAAACTAGTTTCTTCAAAGAACGAAGAAGGAGCTAAAGGTTGGAGCTTTCAGGTGGATCTATCTTCGGCGTACGGAGACGACGAGAAGAAGCCAATCCGGACCACCATCGGAGCTTGAAGACGAAGGAGTTCAAAACAAGCAAGGTATAACCCCCTAACCGAGTAGCTAGAAACTCGTAGTTAGGATGTTAGATAGATGTTTAACCAAGATCCGGGTTATAGGTCCATGTTACCACCTCCGTAAAAATCGATTTTTACCAAATTCCGCATTACCGAAAGTACCGGGAGAGGTAGCATAGACTTACAGTGGTATCAGAGCCTAGTTAAACTCTATCTAACATGTTAGCAAGTAACTAGAAGATCGATCAAAGAAAATGTCCCGAAAACGAACCCCAAAAATTCGAGTTTCTGTCGATTTTTTTACTGTTCAAAAGTTGATTATTTTAACACCTAAAATCGGCTCAGGGTTTTTTGAAGCCACTGTAGAAAAATTACCAAGTGATCCCCCTAAACGGCCGCGGAAACGCGGCAATAGCTTGCTATTGCCGCGGTTCCGCGGCCTCCTTGTCCCCTCTCTGGTGTTTCTTTGCTACAGTGTGCTTCTGGGGGTATTTTGGGAATTTTGGTACATGTATTTTCAACCCAGATTTTCCAGAACGAAAATTTTATTTTGGGGTCCCGAAAATCCGTATTTTTTATCGAACTTCTAAAAGACTTAAGCTAACGGGTTTTTCTGTAATGTGATATTTGTATTGAACGTCTACTAATCGCTATATGTCGATTAGTGGGGGTTATACAAATCTGTGATCTGTAATGTTGCTGGAATGTGTATATGAATATGTTGGATTGTCGCGGGTGAATAGCCGGGGGTTGTGAGACGAGAGTTTTCTTTTCTTTCAATTCATGTAAATTTGTAAATTGATGTAATAATTATTTGTATGGCCGCACAACCGGGTCGGGGTTGTAGCCGTCATTGTATAATTTCTTTTTACTGTTTTTGCTCCTAGGATAGACCCATGGAGGGGGTGCACAAACTACCGGGTATGCCGAAGTGTCGAGTGGCCTACTCATGGAGATGAGTGAGGTTGCTACGCTTCGGGTACTTGGCGGGTAGTTTGCCGCACCCGTAGGGGTCTTGGGTGGGGTATTGGCTATTCACCGTGACCGTGTAATCTGTCTTTCGTTACAGGCTCGTACGAATTACAGATTCCTAGTATATCCAATGTATTCATCTGTGATCTGAAATGTTTATCATTGCAGTATATCTATATATGATATTATTTAGGCGTTGCTTATGTTTTACAGACGCGCTAGCCCAGCCCCCGCTCTGTCGTTAGATAAGTAACCTAACGGGTAATGACGGGGCCCAGTGGCGAATGCGAATGGCATAAGCGTACGTCATATTTTGGTTGTTTTCTGCAATGGTAGGATTAAATGATGGGACGCATTAAAAGAACTAATGCAAGAATATCACGCATTAAAAGAACTAATGCAAGATAATAAACCAAGTTAAAGTCGTTGGAACACTTTCGAAAAACCACTCGGTTCTTTTCAAAACCAACTTTTAAATGCGGAGCTTGAGCCAATCCTTTTAAAAGCTATCTCGTTCCATCGACCAAATCAAGTTCACTACGTTCACGGTTTTGCCAAAACCTTTCGTAGCCATCCGTCGTTTCACATGAATAGTCAATAGTATTCAAGCTGTGTTTGTTGGCCAAAGTCAAGGCATAGTGATTGGTAGCTATTGGGTGTTCATGTGCAGCATAGATAGATGCGTTGGTTTGGAACAGTCGTACTGCCTTGTTGGCCAAAGTCAAGGGTAGGTGCGGGTGGATTCAAATTAACCTGGAGAACGACGGGTAGAACTTGACATGTGACTTATGATTTGTTGGCCAAAGTCAAGGTCATAAGAGCATGGGGCAAAAATCCACATCGGGAGTTTCATAAGTACTGAAACTTGCTAGATTTGCATACCATTTGGAGTGTGATGATTCTGGTAGGATTCCTTCAGTTTCGTCACGCGATGATATTTGGATCCCGATCCTACTGTGAGTATATGCTACTCCTCGGGAAATTTCTCACTAATCGATCAATGCTATAAACCTAGTAGGTGCCTAGAAAGGTGTTAGCGGGGCTACGCCCCCAGTGAAAAGAGGTTCTTTAATTAAGGAACTTCGCAAAAGCGTTGGAAAACCTCCCTCGAAGTACCGACACCGGCCTGGCTGAACGGTTAAGCAAGTATTGTGCGGTGGGATTGATCCCGACTAATTCTTCCTTTATGGTTTGAGGAAGGATTCGAGAAACAGTGGGAGCCATCCTGTTTAGACAAACTAAAAACCATTCTAAACTTGCAAGAGCATAATGCTGAGTGTTTCTTCTTCTCTCTCCTAATTGCAGCGACCAATCAACATGACTGGACTTAAGTTACTCCTAGATAAAAACATACTGACAGGGCCAAACTACAAATATTGGCTCAGGAATGTCAAAATGGCAATCACTTACGACAAGCTGGGGTATCTTCTTACCACCAAAGCTCCCCCTGCCCCTGGTCCCACTTCCAGCGTCGCGGATAAGGAAATCCGCAAGACTTGGGAGATTGATAGCGCGAAGGCCAAGTGCCTCGTACTTGCCTCGATGGACAACGAACATCAGAGGAGGCACGAGAATATGGACCTTGAATCCATATTTCTCCATACAAAAGAACTGTATGGAGAGCAATCTCGTATCGCAAGATACGAAGCATCGAAAAAGTTATTTTCGGCAAAGATGGCCGTCGGATCATCAGTAGCCGAGCACGTGCTAAAGATGATCGGCTACATTGAGGAGCTCGCGGACCTAGGGACCACATTAGAGGGTGAACTCTATACGGATATAGTTCTCCAGTCCCTTCCTTCCACTTACGCCCAGTTCATACTGAACTTCAACTTACAAGAAAAAGAGGTTGAACTTTCAGAGCTCCTAAACATGCTGAGGAGCGCAGAGGGCACCCTACAGAAAGGTAGGGAAACATCCACTTTGTTTGTAGGATGATCATCTTCTTCTAGGTCCAAGGCGAAAGCCAAGGGAAAGAAGAAGAAAGCCCCCGCCAAACCAAGGGGCGGTGTTAGTAAAGTGGATACGAAGGGAAAAGCAAAAGCAACAAAGATAGCGGGGAAGCTTGTGGATAAGGAAGAATGCTTCTATTGTCATAAGAAAGGTCACTGGAAAAATGATTGCAGGGCTTGGAAAGCCAGGACACAGGAATTGAAGCAGGTTGCGGCTTCAGCTTCAGGTGTGTATGTTATTGAAAACTGTCTTTCAATAAACTCTACTTCCTGGGTATTGGATACCGGATCAGGATCTCATATCTGTAATTCTTTGCAGGCGTTGAGAAACCTTAGTGTTTTGAAAGCAGGTGACATGACCCTCAGAGTTGTAAACGGAGCTAGCATGGATGCTAAGGCCGTGGGGGACTATCACCTGGGAATGTCAGATGGACATGTTTTGGTTTTGCGTAATTGCTTTTTTGTACCCAACGCAACTTGTAATATCATTTCTGTATCTTTAGTTTCTAAAGAAGGTTATGAATTTGCGTTTGTAAGCAATGTTGTAAACATTCACCTTAATCAAGTTCTGATTGGGTCAGGTACATTGAGTAATGGTATATACGTATTGAACCAACCACAGATTTTCAATGTCCAGAATACACACAAAAGAAAGTCTCCAGAAATAAATCAGACTTTCTTGTGGCATTGTAGACTGGGTCACATCAATGAGAGAAGGTTGACGAAATTACATACAGAAGGGTATTTGAATGCGTTCGAATATCAGTCGTATGCCACTTGTCAATCCTGTCTCAAAGGAAAGATGACAAAGACTCCGTTTACTGGACATGGAGTAAGAGCGAGCGAGCTCTTGGGACCCGTACACAGTGACGTGTGCGGTCCAATGTCTACACATGCGCGAAGCGGATATTCTTACTTCATTACTTTTACGGATGACTTCTCAAGGTACGGTTATGTCTTCTTAATGAAACATAAGTCCGTGGCCTTTGGAAAATTCCAGGAGTATAAGAATGAAGTAGAGAAACAGACCGGAAAAAGTATTAAGATTCTAAGATCGGATCGAGGTGGAGAATACTTAAGTGCCGAGTTCCTGGACTATTTAAAAAAGAACGGAATTCTCTCTCAGCTTACTCCTCCATACACCCCGCAACATAACGGTGTATCGGAGAGACGGAACCGCACCCTATTGGATATGGTGCGGTCCATGATGAGTAACGCTGAGTTGCCGCGATCATTCTGGGGATATGCGCTAGAATCAGCCGCATACCTTTTGAACCGAGTTCCTACTAAGACTGTGCCTACTACACCATATGAGATGTGGTGTGGGAAGAGACCCTATCTTAAGCACATTAAGACATGGGGATGTCCAGCTTTTGTCAAAAAGCAGCATGCGGACAAGCTCGAGGCACGCTCAGTACAGTGCAAGTTTGTGGGATATCCAAAGAATTCCAAAGGATATTTCTTCTACTGTGAAGAGGAACAAAAAGTTCTTGTTTCTCGTCATGCCTACTTCTTGGAAACTGAGTTTTTGGAAAACCAGATAAGTGGGAGCACAGTAGAACTGGAAGAAATTCCAGAGCCACGGACTATTACTGAAAGTTTAGTGGAACCAGAGGGTTCGGAAGAACAGGACATTCCTACGCCTCTCCGCAGGAGTAGAAGGCAGTCTCATCCGCCCGAGAGATACTATGGTTTTCTCATAGACGGGGATAGAGAGGATTGCATCATAGATTATGATGAGCCTACTAGCTTCCAGCAGGCCGTTCAGAGCGTTGACTCAGTGAAATGGCTGGATGCAATGCGGACCGAAATGGAGTCCATGTACACCAACAAGGTATGGACGTTGGACGTTGCTCTAGACGGGGTAAAACCCGTAGGATGCAAGTGGATCTTCAAAAGGAAGATTGGTGTAGATGGACAGGTTGAGACCTATAAAGCTAGGCTGGTAGCCATGCTGAAATCCATTCGGATCCTTCTTGCCATTGCTGCCTTCCACGATTATGAGATTTGGCAAATAGACGTAAAGACAGCTTTTCTAAATGGAAATTTAGAGGAGTGTGTCTATATGGACCAGCTAGAGGGTTTCATTCAGAGTGGGAGCAGCGGAAAGGTGTGCAAGTTGCTTAAGTCCATCTATGGACTAAAGCAGGCATCGCGGAGTTGGAACATCTGCTTTGATGAGACGGTCAAAGAATTTGGCATTATCAAAAATCCAGATGAACCATGCATCTATAGTAGATTTGTAGCGAGAACTGTAGTATTCCTCGTTTTATACGTGGATGACATTCTCTTAATAGGAAATGACATTCCTATGCTACAATCTGTCAAGGGGTTCTTGTCACACAGGTTCTCCATGAAAGACCTGGGTGATGCCTCGTACATTCTGGGTATCCGGATCTACCGTGACAGATCCAAGAGGATATTAGGACTTTCACAGTCCAGGTACATCGACACCATACTGAAGAGATTTAGTATGGAAGATTCCAAGCGCGGTAACCTACCGGCTTGTCACGTGATCACCCTCTCTAAAGAGATGTCTCCCAAGACTGATTTGGAGAGGGATCGCATGTCTATTATACCCTACGCTTCTGCGGTAGGCTCTATAATGTATGCGATATTGTGTACCAGATCGGATGTAGCTTATGCACTGAGTGTGGTAAGCCGGTATCAGTCAAACACTGGGGAGAAACACTGGATAGTGGTAAAGAACATTCTCAAGTACCTGAGAAGGACTAAGGAGATGTTCTTGGTGTATGGCGGAAAAGACCTCCAGATCGAGGCCTTTGCTGACTCCTGCTTCCAGAGTGACAAGGATGATTCCAAGTCCATGTCGGGTTTTGTCTTTACCCTCAATGGAGGGGCGGTGTGTTGGAAGAGTTCCAAACAGGAAACCGTTGCAGACTCGACGATAGAAGCGGAATACATCGCTGCATCTGATGCCGCAAAAGAAGCTGTCTGGATGAGGAAGTTCTTGAAAGAACTTCAGGTGGTTCCGTCCATTGTTGATCCAATACCTCTGTATTGCGACAACAACGGGGCTATAGCTTTAGCGAAGGAACCCAGGTCCCATCAGAGATCCCGACACATCTTGAGGCGGTATCACCTGATCAGGTAGATCGTAGATCGCCAGGAGATCGAGGTTCGGAGAGTCGCTTCAGAAGATAACACTGTAGATCCATTCACCAAGGCCCTGCCCCAGACTCAGTTCGAGCGGCTGATCGAGATGATAGGTCTTCGATACGCCAGTACATGGCCTTAGTGCAAGTGGGAGATTGTTAGTGTATATGCCCTAGAGGCCATTACTGTATCATACTAGTTTATATATTACTTAATGGAAGCTTGGGATATTCACCTTGTATATACAATCTTGCTCAAAATAGTAGTATGTTACTTGGTTTGTTTCTACTTCAATGTGTACATGTGTTTATTTTTGTATATCGCCTATACACATTAGTGGAGCCCTTAAGATCTTTGCTTGATTACCAGCGATGTGATGGCCATCATACTAGTGGGGCTGGATAATCTATAAGCACATCCTTATGCAGGTCCCTGGTCGCAGGACTATCGAGACAGGGCATCGATACTCCGGAGTAGACCAGCACATGCGCTTCTCATCCTAATGTGGGAGACGGTCTGTCCCACAGCCGTCAGTACGTCGTACTTGAGATAGTATGCGGGTGCTCGTTAGGTTACGGGTACACTGGACAGGACTCGTCGGGAACTGACTAGTTGGTATTATGCCTATCGTCAGTTATCAGTTCCCAGGTTACATGAGTACAGCTTAGTCCGCTGACTTGACACTGTCACTTCGCCTCGAGTGTGTTCCCACTGTACTTTGATCACTACCCTACCACGGCTCAAAGGAGTCGAGCAAACAGGTAGTGGTTGGGTGCAGTCCCGAAGCACTTGGAGGCAGTGACGGTTAGACAGGATTCGTCTCTCCTGGTATTGGGGGTTGACATCGCGCTGTGTCTAGGAAAGCCATTACACGAGTAGTCCCTGGCCAGGGCAAACGAGATATACTGGTAGGCTTCCAGTGTTATCTCAGGGTGTTTTGGGCTTCGCTCCGGCACGACTTGTACCGCTATTGGGGGACTGACGTTTACCGCCCCCTAGGCCAGCCATGCGATGTATCAGATGAACAGACCGGACTGTACGGAGAATGTCACACTCAGGCTCAGTAGGAGTTCAGATGGGTTTCGCCTCGTCGGTCTTCTTGTCGGCATTACCTGGGGACCGTTACGCACAGCTAGTACCGCTTGCGGTCTGTGGTTAAACCCACTGCCAGCGTAGTGTCGAGTCTATAGAGTCCCACACAGAATGCTTTTCGCCTTTAGGAAAAAGAGTAGAGGTCGCATGGTATTGCGACAGGTCGCATGGTTTTGCGACAGGGTTCGGTCACATCCGTGCACTTGTGCACGTACAGTGTCCGGACAGTTTACACTAGCGGGCTTTGGTTTAAGCCAGATCCTAGTGTACCTTTTGGGATTGGATTTATCTAGTTTGCATTCGTGTTCCTCGGAACGCGGATGCGTGTGTGTATGCACAGTTGACAGGGAGGCAGAGGCAGCGGATTCTCATTAGGGTTGTTGACAGTTGACCGTTGACTTTTTGACTTTTTGCTCGACCCTAATGAGAATATGATATGTGATTAACTATTATATTAATTAAGTATTATGGTGACATGGTTGTTGTCTTTTGTTGACTTTGTTGACCGGTTGACTAAGCTTGACTAGTTGACCATCATGATAACCATAGCCATCATTTCATGGCAAAGACTTTTACTTGCTTGCTCATTTGTGTAAAATGAGTGTATGATATGATATGGTTATGGTTGCTTCAACCATCACATAAGACTTTTTTGATATGATGAGTTATCATGACTTTGGATTATGAGAGAGTGAGAGACAAAATACTTGCTCATTCTTTCTTGCTCATTCTCTCTCTTGTTCTTGAGCTCTCCTTTTGCTCTCACCCTCATCCTCTTGCTCCCTCTCTTGACTCTATGGTTCATATCTCTCATGAGTTGAGAATCAAGAATCATAGATAAAATCACATTCTAATTCTTCTCTACTCATTCTAGTTCACTAGGTTTAGCAAACCAAGTGAAATAGTTTCTTCAAAGAACGAAGAAGGAGCTAAAGGTTGGAGCTTTCAGGTGGATCTATCTTCGGCGTACGGAGATGACGAGAAGAAGACAATCCGGACCGCCATCGGAGCTTGAAGACGAAGGAGTTCAAGACAAGCAAGGTATAACCCCCTAACCGAGTAGCTAGAAACTCGTAGTTAGGATGTTAGATAGATGTTTAACGAAGATCCGGGTTATAGGTCCATGTTACCACCCCCGTAAAAATCGTTTTTTTACCAAATTCCGCATTCCCGAAAGTACCGGGAGAGGTAGCGTGGACTTACAGCTCCGTCGTTGAAGAAGCTCCTTGGGAGGCTGTATTATCAGCCAATACAAAGTGGATGCTAAACGATCTTCAGACATGTCCGGCGATTAGGTGGAAGAACCCGTTGGAATCGCAGATCATTCAGGGGATGTTGAAGCCACATCCAACTCCAAAGACCGATGGTGGTTGCCCAAGCACTCGCAACCAGCCGTCAAAATATTCGAAAAAGAAGAAGAAGAAATCTAAGATGCCCGTGAAGCCTGGCAACAAGCGCACGGACTTGGAAAAAAAAATTGACGCGCTGGAGGAATACAACCAGAAGGCACGGACTCCCCTTACATTCCAAGAGTTCCTCAATCATGACTTTCAAGAGGAAGATGAGGGAGAAAGTTCATCTGATGAATCTGAAGAATATGTGGCGAGATGTCATGTGATTTTCCATTCGTTCATGGACGATGAGGAGATTCCTTGCTCTGAAAAGCTGGGGACAGATCCTGAACCAAAAATTCTGGGGCCATCAGATGAAGTAACTGACGCATTCCTTAATGAAGCTCGGTTGAAAAGTAAAGCTGATCGAGAATGCGAGGCGGTCATATTTGAAAGGGCCAAGTGCCAGCGACTTGATGAAAGAGCTGAGACGATCCCGCTGGAGCGAAATACCTCCACTACCGACAAAAGCCAATTCAAGATGAGAAAAAGGTTTGCTAAGGCCATATCAATGGGTATGAAGCTACCATCCTCCGAAGGAAAAATTACCGGTGAAATAGAAATGCACCCTTCCTATTGCTTATATCATCAGAAGGTTTTGCACCCCACTCAAGAGTTCAAAGCTTTTGATAGATGGTGGCAAGGATACGTTGCTCATCGACAACGCTTTAAGCGGGAAAAGCGCAAAACTCGTCGGGAGCAGAAGGATATGACCGAAGAGTTTAACAGAATTACCGGTGATTGTCGCATGGTTAACGCCGGGGGATCACATGTGCCCACATTCGGGAGCGATTCTGATGAGGAGCTGGAACTTGCCCCTCTCTTTAAAGAGTCCACTTCGGGAAAAGAAGAAAAGCCGAAGGTCTGCAAAAATATCCGGCTACGTAATCGCACGCTGCCCGAATATACTCTCGGACCCTCAAACAGAAAAGATAAAGGGAAAGAAAAGGGCTCTGAAGATATCATCTTAGATGACCAAGTTGTGGAGGAGCTAAGTGCCAAGAACCCGCCAAAGAGAAATAAGGTGGATTACAACGTCTTAGCGCATCTGAGGAAGCTACCCTCACAGCTCAGCATTCTTGACGCCCTTTTTCTATCAAAGGAAGCGAGAGATTCGTTAGTCAAGGCACTACAGGATCCGGGGCAATTCCAAGCTTTCCTGGCCGAGGAAAAGATGAAGGATGAATTGGAGGAAGTGCACACGGCCGATGTCGCTTTTGGTGATGAATACCTTCTCCTTGGGACGTGCGAACACAATCGCCCCCTTTATGCCTCAGGATACTGCCACGACATAAAGATAGGCAAAATCTTGATCGACAATGGATCCTCCGTTAATCTCCTCAAAGTGCGGGTGTTAAAAGAAATCTGCATGAGCGTCCAGCACCTTGCTCGGGACAAGATCACCATCTCCGGGTTCGACTCCCAGTCATCAAGAACTCTTGGGTCTGTGATACTGACGCTATGCTTTGGGCTACTCGTCACGGACATTAAGTTCCACGTCATAGACGCCAAGACATGCTACAATGCTCTGCTCGGCCGACCGTGGTTACACGAGTACAACGTCATCCCTTCTACACAACATCAGTGTATGAAATACGCTAAGGATGGTCTCGAGTATACCGTGGCAGGAGAACTGAATCCGTTTTCCATGAACGAAGTCCGCAAATATGAAGATGCCAAATACTTCTTACCGGATTTCGAAGACACGGAAAGGTGTCACAAGCCGGACAACAAAGCTAACGCCACCATCCCTGTTTTCAGGAGTGATACCGAGGAGGAAGAAGAGATAGTGTATTCGAATCCGCCCCAACACAACAAGCCAGGACCGTCCGCTCCTACGTTGATCTTTGGTAGCGACTCGGAAGATGAGATCCATGCTGTATTCTCTGCTCGACCTTCAATACGAACGTCCGCTGACGAAGAACAAAGTCTACAAGTCGCCATGGTGCCGCTTAAACACCGTAAGGAACTGGATGCACTTGATATCTACAGTATAAAAGAGCTGCGACCGTTCTATATCCCTCCCAGGCGAGAAAGCGAAAAAGCAATTCTATTATACCGCTCTGAAGAATCCAAAGTAGAGAAAGAAATCTGGCATGGCGCGGATCCTATGCTCGATAGGCTTCAGCCTATCCGTCTTCCCAGATATTATACGGAAGGTTTGAAAAGGCTGCTGAAACGCCAAGGGATATCCTTCAAGCGGACCGTTCGAAAAGCCAAGTTCTATGACAAAGTCTGGAATGTTCCCAGGACTCAACGCAAACTGCCTAAGGGGAGAATGGAGACAATCGGGCTTGGATACATCCGGTCAAAGAAACGAGAGCTAATACACGGCTGCTACGTCGTGTATGACTTCGATGAAGAAGCGGATGCTCAATGGGAGAACGCTAATCCTGAGCCAGTGAAAGTTCCAGATGCAAAAGTGCCCAGTCCGTCGTTCGAAGAACAAATAGACAAGCTTATAAAGGAAGCGGGTCAAAAATTCCGGGACGATTGTAACCGCGAAATGGTTATCTACGAGAAAGCCAAAACGCAAAGCCTTCTCCAACAGGCCATGAAAGATGAAAATGCCGCTCCTTGTCAACCCGTTATAAAGAAGGCCCGACGCAGAGGCAGAAACAAGTCGAAACACGAAAAAGGTGCTCAACAGCAACGAAGCGGGGCTAAAAGGCCAGGCAAGCGGGAACCAAGCGGTTCCGATCTATCCCTCGTGAGAAAAATGGGTCGAGCATACTCTTTTCCTCGGGACAAAACAAAGAAAATACTTGACCTCGCTCTAAAACATCAGATGCTTACACTGCCGGAGTCTAAACACCCCGAACAAGCAGGCGAGGTCTCACACCCAGACTATTGCTTTTATCACTGAGTGGTAGGGCATCCTCTCGAAGACTGCTTCACCTTCAAGAATTGGGTCGAAGATCAGTATCAGCTTGGCAAATTCACTCTGTCTGACAACTGGAGGGTAGCGCCGCCACAGAAGCACGAGCCCAAGGCCACGGAAGAGGAACCAGTTCCACATTGGTATTGGAAGAGAATTCGTACTTGTCACGTGATAACGATATCAAAAGAAGAGCCCGAGAACATGGATGACCTTCCCTGGTGCTTCGAAAACAGCAACAACGAGGTAATCTCAGAATTCCCACCAACGCCAAAAGAGCTGGAAGATGGAATCCATACCACTGCAGATAACCTTAAGAAAATTGAGTTGGGAACGGTAAATGACCCGCGACCGATATCCATCAGCGAGCTGCTATTTGAAGAAAGGGTGGCTGCGTTAAAGGACGTGCTTCTACAGCATAGAGAGTGCTTCGCGTGGAAATATTCCAAAATGCCAGGACTAGATCCAGAAATTGCTGTGCACAGATTGGCGATATCTCCGGACGTCAAGCCAGTCAAACAGGCACCGAGAAGAATGCGGCTCGAGCTTGAAATGAGTATCAATGCTGAAGTCAAAAAGCTGATCGACTCTGGCTTCATCCAAGAAGTTCAATACCCAGAATGGATCGCCAACATCGTCCCGGTGATGAAGAAAAATGGGACAGTGCGCATATGCGAAGACTTCCGGGATCTCAATAAAGCCAGCCCGAAGGTTGATTTCCCAGTGCCAGTTACCGAACTGATGATAGACAATACATCCACTCACTAGGTTTTCTCCTTCATGGAAGGCTCGTCTGGATATAATCAGATAAAAATGCATCCCGAAGACCAGAAGCACACTGCCTTCAGGACTCCTTTGGGTATATTCTGCTACAAGGTGATGCCCTTCGGTTTAATGAACGCCGGCGCCACCTACCAGAGGGCCATGACGAAGATCTTCGATGACCTTATACACGAAATCGTCGAATGCTATATCGACGATCTCGTGGTTAAAAGCAAATCATACGAGGAACATCTCGAGCATTTGAAGACCGTATTTCAACGCCTTCGACAATACAACTTGAAGATGAACCCTCTTAAGTGTGCGTTCGGGGTCTCCTCGGGTAAATTCCTGGGATTCATCGTCCGACACCGAGGTATCGAAATAGATCCGTCAAAGATCAAAGCGATCATGGAAATGCCTCCGCCGAGAACTCTCAAACAGTTGCGGTCTCTCCAAGGGAAGCTCGCATACATACGGTGATTTATAGCCAATCTTTCAGGCAAGTGCCGTCCCTACAGTCACCTGACGAAGAAGGGAACCCCGTTCGTCTGGGACCAAAAATGCCAAAGCGCGCTAGATGAGATCAAGCAATACCTGCAAAACCCGCCAGTGCTGGCTGCTCCAGTCAAGGGAATGCCCCTCATTCTTTATACAACAGCCCTCGAAGGTTCTTTAGGCGCGTTATGGGCACAAGAGTGTAAGTCCATGCTACCTCTCCCGGTACTTTCGGGCATGCGGAATTTGAGGAAAAACAATTTTCTAGAGGTGGTAACATGGACTCAAAACCGGATCTTTGTTAAACATCTAACTAACAACCTAACTAGGAGTTGTTAACTACTCGGTTAGGGGGTTATACCTTTCTTTCTTGAACTCCTTCGTCTTCAAGCCTCGATGGTTGTCCGGATCGGCTTCACCCCGTCGTCTCCTTGCGCCGAAGATCGATCCACCTCGAAAGCTTCTACCTTTGGCTTCTTCTTCGATCTTTGAAGAAACTAGTTCACTTGGTTTGCTAAACCTTGTGAACTAGAGTGAGTAGAGAAGAGTGTGTTGGGATTTTCTCTATGGTTCTTGGTTCTCAACACATGAGACAAGTGAACCATAGACTAAAGAGAGGGAGAGCAAGAGGAAGAAGATGAGAGCTCAAGAACACAAGAGAGAGAATGAAAATATTAGAATGAGAAAGACTTTTCTCTCTTGGCTCTCATAATCCAAAACCATCATCATAAATAATAGCAATCAAGTATTATGTGATGGTTTAAGATATAATAGCCATATCATTTCATGCACTCATTTCTCCCAAGAGAAACAAGCAAGTAAAAAGTCTTTGCCATGAAATGATAGCCATTGTCATCATGATGGTCAACTAGTCCAACCTAGTCAACCGGTCAATAAAGTCAACAAGTCAACAAAGTCAACCCCTCAACAACCATGTCACCATAATACTTAATTAATATTATTGTTAATTACATATCATATTCTCATTAGGGTTGAGCAAAAAGTCAATAGTCAACAGTCAACAGTCAACAGTCAACAGCCCTAATGAGAATCCTCTGCCTCTGTCACTCCGTCAACTGTGCATACACACCCGCACCCGCGTTCCGAGGAACACGAATACATACTGGATAAATCCAATCCCAAAATGTATACTAGGATCTGGCTTAAACCAAAGCCCACTAGTGTTAACTGTCCGGACACTGTACGTGCATAAGTGCACGGATGTGACCGAACCCTCTCGCAAAACCATGCGACCTCTACTCTTTTGCCTAAAGGCGAATAGCTTTCTGTGTTGGACTCTAAAGACTCGACACTATGCTGGCAGTGGGTTTAACCACAGACCGCAAGAGGCACTAGCTGTGCGTAACGGTCCCCAGGTAGATGCCGACAAGAAGACTGACGAGGTGAAACCCATCTGAACTCCTACTGAGCCTGAATGTGACAGTCTCCGTACAGTCCGGTCTATTCGTCTGATACATCGCATGGCGGGCCTTGGGGGCGGTAAACGTCACTCCCCTAATAGCGGTACAAGTCGTGTCGGAGTGAAGCCCAAAACACCCTGAGATAACACTGGAAGCCTACCAGTATATCTCGATTGCCCTTGCCAGGGACTACTCGTGTAATGGCTCTCCTAGACACAGCGCGATGTCAACCCCCAATACCGGGAGAGACGAATCCTGTCTAACCGTCACTGCCTCCATGTGCTTCGGGACTGTACCCAACTACTACCAGTTTGCACGACTCCTTTGAGCCGTGGTAGGGTAGTAATCAAAGTACAGTGGGAACACACTCGAGGCGAAGTGACAGTGCCAAGTCAGCAGACTAATCTGTACTCATGTCACCTGGGAACTGATAACTGACGATAGGTATAATACCAACCGGTCAGTTCCCGACGAGTCATGTCCAGTGTACTCGTAACCTAACGAGCACCCGTATACTATCTCCAGTACGACGTAATGATGGCTGTGGGACAGACCATCTCCCACACTGGGATGAGAAGCGCATACGCTAGTCTACTCCGGAGTATCGATGCCCTGTCTCGATAGTCCTGCGACTAGGGACCTGTATAAGGATGTGCTTATAGATTACCCAGCCCCCACTAGTGTGACTGCCATCAGAACGCTGGTAATCAAGCAAAGATCCTAAGGGCTCCACTAGTGTGTATAGGTGATATACTAAAATAAACACATGTACACATTTAAGTAGAAACAAACCAAGTAGCATACTACTATTTTGAGCAAGATTGTATATACAAGGTGAATATCCCAAGCTTCTTTTAAGTAATATACAAACTAGTATAATACAGTAATGGCCTCTAGGGCATATACACTAACAATCTCCCACTTGCACTAAGGCCATGTACTGGCGTATCGAAGACCTTTCATCTCGATCAGCCGCTCGAACTGAGTCTGGGGCAAGGCCTTGGTCAATGGATCTGCAGTGTTATCTTCTGAAGCAACCATCCAGACCTCGATCTCCTGGCGATCCACGATCTCCCTGATCAGGTGATACCGCCTCAAGATGTGTCTGGATCTCTGATGGGACCTGGGTTCCTTCGCTAAAGCTATAGCCCCGTTGTTGTCGCAATACAGAGAGGTATTGGATCAACAATGGACGGAACCACCTGAAGTTCTTTCAAGAACTTCCTCATCCAGACAGCTTCTTTTGCGGCATCAGATGCAGCGATGTATTCCGCTTCCATTGTCGAGTCTGCAACGGTTTCCTGTTTGGAACTCTTCCAACACACCGCCCCTCCATTAAGGGTAAAGACAAAACCCGACATGGACTTGGAATCATCCTTGTCACTCTGGAAGCTGGAGTCAGCAAAGGCCTCGATCTGGAGGTCTTTTCCGCCATACACCAAGAACATCTCCTTAGTCCTTCTCAGGTACTTGAGAATGTTCTTTACCGCTATCCAGTGTTTCTCCCCAGGGTTTGACTGATACCGGCTTACTACACTCAGTGAATAAGCTACATCCGGTCCGGTACACAACATCGCATACATTATAGAGCCTACCGCAGAAGCGTAGGGTATAATAGACATGCGATCCCTCTCCAAATCAGTCTTGGGAGACATCTCTTTAGAGAGGGTGATCCCGTGACAAGCCGGTAGGTTACCGCGCTTGGAATCTTCCATACTGAATCTTTTCAGTATGGTGTCGATGTACCTGGACTGTGAAAGTCCTAAGATCCTCTTGGATCTATCACGATGGATCCGGATCCCCAGGATGTATGAGGCATCACCCAGGTCTTTCATGGAGAACCTGTGTGACAAGAACCCCTTGACAGATTGTAGCATAGGAATGTCATTTCCTATTAAGAGAATGTCATCCACGTATAAAACGAGGAATACTACAGTTCTCGCTACAAATCTACTATAGATGCATTGTTCATCTGGATTTTTGATAAAGCCAAATTCCTTGACCGTCTCATCAAAACAGATGTTCCAACTCTGCGATGCCAGCTTTAGTCCGTAAATGGACTTAAGCAACTTGCACACTTTTCCACTGCTCCCACTCTGAATGAAACCCTCTTGCTGGTCCATATAGACACACTCCTCTAAATTTCCATTTAGAAAAGCGGTCTTTACGTCCATCTGCCAAATCTCATAATCGTGGAAGGCAGCAATGGCAAGAAGGATCCGAATGGATTGCAGCATAGCTACTGGAGAAAAGGTCTCGTCATAGTCCAAACCAGGTCTTTGGCGAAAACCCTTTGCAACCAGTCTAGCTTTATAGGTCTCAACCTGTCCATCTACACCAATCTTCCTTTTGAAGATCCACTTGCATCCTACGGGTTTTACCCCGTTTGGAGCAATGTCCAACGTCCATACTTTGTTGGTGTACATGGACTCCATTTCGGTCCGCATTGCATCCAGCCATTTTACCGAGTCGACGCTCTGAACGACTTCCTGGAAGCTAGTAGGCTCATCATAATCTATGATGCAATCCTCTCTATCCCCGTCTATGAGAAAACCGTAGTATCTCTCGGGCGGATGAGACTGCCTACTGCTTCTGCGGAGCGGCGTAGGAATGTCCTGTTCTTTTGAGCCCTCTGGTTCCACTAAGCTTTCAGTAATAGTCTGTAGTTCTGGAATTTCTTCCAGTTCTACTGCGCTCCCACTAATTTCCTTTTCTAAGAACTGGTGTTCTAGAAAGTGGGCATGACGAGAAAAAAAAACCTTTTGTTCCTCTTCGCAGTAGAAGAAATATCCCTTGGAGTTCTTTGGATATCCCACAAACTTGCACTGTACTGAGCATGCCTCGAGCTTGTCCGCATGCTGCTTTTTGACAAAAGTTGGACTTCCCCATGTCTTAATGTGTTTAAGATAGGGCCTCTTCCCACACCACATCTCATATGGTGTAGTAGGCACAGTCTTAGTGGGAACTCGGTTCAAAAGGTATGCAGCTGATTCTAGCGCATACCCCTAGAATGATCGCGGTAACTCAGCGTTACTCATCATGGACCGTACCATATCCAATAGGGTTCGGTTCCGTCTCTCCGATACAGCGTTATGTTGCGGAGTGTATGGAGGAGTAAGCTGAGAGAGAATTCCATTCTCTTTTAAATAATCCAGGAACTCGGCACTTAAGTATTCTCCACCTCGATCCGATCTTAGAATCTTGATACTTTTGCCGGTTTGTTTTTCTACTTCATTCTTATATTCCTGGAACTTTCCAAAGGCTTCGGATTTATGTTTCATTAAGAAGACATAACCGTACCTTGAAAAGTCATCTGTAAAAGTAATGAAGTAAGAATAACCGCTTCGCGCATGTATAGACATTGGACCGCACACGTCGCTGTGTACGAGTCCCAAGAGCTCGCTCGCTCTTACTCCGTGTCCAGTGAACGGAGTCTTTGTCATCTTTCCTTTGAGACAGGATTGACAAGTGGCATACGATTGATATTCGAACGGATTCAAATATCCTTCTGTATGTAACTTCGTCAACCTTCTCTCATTGATGTGACTCAGTCTACAATGCCATAAGAAAGTCTGATTTATTTTCGGAGACTTTCTTTTGTGTGTATTCTGGACATTGAAAATCTGTGGTTGGTTTAATACGTATATACCATTACTTAATGTACCTGACCCAATCAGAACTTGATTAAGGTGAATGTTTACAACATTACTTACAAACGCAAATTCATAACCTTCTTTAGAAGTCAAAGATACAGAAATGATATTAGAAGTTGCGTTGGGTACAAAAAAGCAATTACACAAAACCAAAACGTGTCCATCTGATAACCCCAGGTGATAGTCCCCCACGGCCTTAGCATCCATACTAGCTCCGTTTGCAACTTTGAGGGTCATGTCACCTGCCTTCAAAACCCTACGGTTTCTTAACGCCTGCAAAGAATTACAGATATGAGATCCTGATCCGGTATCCAATACCCAGGAAGTAGAGTTTATTGATAGACAGTTTTCAATAACATACACACCTGAAGCTGAAGCCGCAACCTGCTTCAATTCCTGTGTCCTGGCTTTCCAAGCCCTGCAATCATTCTTCCAGTGTCCTTTCTTATGACAATAGAAGCATTCTTCTTTATCCACAAGCTTCCCCACTTTCTTTGTTGCTTTTGCCTTTCCCTTCGTATCCACTTTACTAACACCGCCCCTTGGTTTGGTGGGGGATTTCTTCTTCTTTCCCTTGGCTTTCGCCTTGGACCTAGAAGAGGAAGACCCTCCTACAAACAAAGTGGATGTTTCCCTACCTTTCTGTAGGGTGCCCTCTGCACTCCTCAGCATGTTGAGGAGTTCTGAAAGTTCAACTTCTTTTTCTTGTAAGTTGAAGTTCAGGATAAACTGGGCATAAGTGGAAGGAAGGGACTGGAGAATCAAGTCCGTATAGAGCTCGTTCTCTAACGTGGTCCCAAGTTCCGCGAGCTCCTCAATGAAGCCAATCATCTTAAGCACGTGTTCCGCTACCGATGATCCGATGGCCAACCTTGCCGAAAATAACTTCTTCGACACTTCGTATCTTGCGATACGAGATTGCTCTCCATACAATTCTTTTGTATGGAGAAAAATGGATTCGAGGTCCATATTCTCGTGCCTCCTCTGATGTTCGTTGTCCATAGAGGCAAGTACGAGGCACTTAGCCTTCGCGCTATCAATCTTCCAAGTCTTACGGATTTCCTTATCCGCGACGCTGGAGGTGGGACCAGGGACAGGGGGAGCTTTGGTAGTACGATGATACCCCAGCTTGTCGTAAGTGATTGCTATTTTGACATTCATGAGCCAGTCTTTGTAGTTTGGCCCTGTCAGTATGTTTTTATCTAGAAGTAACTTAAGTCCAGTCATGTCGATTGGTCGCTGCAATTAGGAGAGAGAAGAAGAAACACTCAGCATGATGCTCTTGCAAGTTTAGAGTGGTTTTTAGTTTGTCTAAACAGGATGGCTCCCACTATTTCTCGAATCCCTCCTCAAACCAAAAAGGAAGAATTAGTCAGGATCATTCTCAGCGTACAATACTTGCTTAACCGTTCGGCTAGGCTGGTGTTGGTACTTCGAGGGAGGTTTTCCAACGCTTTCGCGAAGTTCCTTAATTTAAGAACCTCTTTTCCCTGGGGGCGTAGCCCCGCTAACACCTTTCTAGACACCTACTTGGTTTATAGCATTGATCGTTAAGTGAGAAATTTCCCGAGGAGTAGCATATACTCACAGTAGGATCGGGATCCAAATATCATCGCGTGACGAAACTGAAGGAATCCTACCAGAATCATCACTGTCCAAATGGTATGCAACACTAGCAAGTTTCAGTACTTTTGAAACTCCCGATGTGGATTTTTGCCCCATGCTCTTATGACCTTGACTTTAGCCAAAATATCATAAGTAACATGTCAAGTTCTACCCGTCATTCTCCAGGTTAATTTGGATCCACCCGTACCTACCCTTGACTTTGCCCAAAATGGCAGTACGACTGTCCCAAACCAACGCATCTATCTATGCTACACATGAATACCCAATAGCTACCAATCACTATGCCTTGACTTTGGCCAACATACATAGCTTGAATACTATTGACTATTTATGTGAAACGACGGAGGGCTACGAATGGTTTTGGCAAAACCGTGAACATAGTGAACTTGATATAGTCGATGGAACGAGATAGCTTTTAAAAGGAGTGGCTCAAACTCCGCATTTTAAAAGTTGGTTTTGAAAAGAACCGAGTGGTTTTTCGAAAGTGTTCCAACGACTTTTACTTGGTTTATTTTCTTGCATTAGTTCTTTTAATGCGTGATATTCTTGCATTAGTTCTTTTAATGCGTCCCATCATTTAATCCTACCATTGCAGAAAACAACCAAAATATGACGTACGCTTATGCCATTCGCATTCGCCACGGGGGCCCGTCATTACCCGTTATGTTACTTAACTAACGACAGAGCAGGGGCTGGGCTAGCGCGGCTGTAAAACATAAGCAACGCCTAAATAATATCATATATAGATATACATTGCAATGATAGCCATTTCAGATCACAGATGAACACAATGGATATACTAGGAACCCGCAATTCGTACGAGCCTGTAACGAAAAGCAGATTACACGGTCGCGATGAATAGCCAAAACCCCACCCAAGACCCCTACGGGTGCGGCAAACTACCCGCCAAGTACCCGAAGCGAAGCAACCTCCCTCAACCCCGTGAGTAGGCCACTCGGCACTTCGGCATACCTGGTAGTTTGTGCACCCCCTCCATGGGTCTCTCCTAGGAGCAAAAACAGTAAAAAGAAATTATACAATGACGGCTACAACCCCGACCCGGTTGTGCGGCCATACAAATAATTATTACATCAATTTACAAATTTACATGAATTGAAAGAAAAGAAAACTCTCATCTCACAACCCCCGGCTATTCACCCGCGACAATCCAATGAATTCATATACACATTCCAATAACATTACAGATCACAGATTTGTTTAACCCCCACTAATCGACAAATAGCGATTAGCAGACGTTCAATACAAATAACACATCACAGAAAAACCCGTCAGCTTAAGTCTTTAGAAGTTCGATAAAAAAATACGAATTTTTAGGCCCCAAACACAAAATTTTCGTTCTGGAAAATCTGGGCTGAAAAGACATATTCCAAAATTCCCAAAATACCCCATAGAACAAACTACAGTGAAGACGATCCAGAGAGGAGCTCAATCGGCCGCGGAACCGCGGCAATAGCAAGCAATTGCCGTGTTTCCGCGGTGGTTTGGTGAGATCTCTGGACCGTTTTTCTACAGTAGACTATAAAAACCCTAAGTCGATTTTTAAAGCATGATTTATTACTTTTACAGCACTTTGAAAATCGACAGCAAGTTTAAAATCCGGGTGTATTTCACGACTTTTTCTCCGATCGAATTTCTAATTACTTTGCTAACATGTTAGATAGAGTTTAACTAGGCTCTGATACCACTGTAAGTCCATGCTACCTCTCCCGGTACTTTCGGACATGCGGAATTTAAGGAAAAACAATTTTCTAGAGGTGGTAACATGGACTCAAAACCGGATCTTTGTTAAATATCTAACTAACAACCTAACTAGGAGTTGTTAACTAGTCGGT
Organism: Agapanthus africanus; assembly: GCA_030015575.1. Classification (NCBI taxonomy): domain Eukaryota; kingdom Viridiplantae; phylum Streptophyta; class Magnoliopsida; order Asparagales; family Amaryllidaceae; genus Agapanthus; species Agapanthus africanus. The sequence goes on from JASDDO010000031.1 coordinate 238,933,060, forward strand.
TAGGGGGTTATACCTTTCTTTCTTGAACTCCTTTGTCTTCAATCCTCGATGGTTGTCCGGATCGGCTTCACCTCGTCGTCTCCTTGCGCCGAAGATCGATCCACCTCGAAAGCTTCTACCTTTGGCTTCTTCTTCGATTTTCGAAGAAACTAGTTCACTTGGTTTGCTAAACCTTATGAACTAGAGTGAGTAGAGAAGAGTGTGTTGGGATTTTCTCTATGGTTCTTGGTTCTCAACACATGAGACAAGTGAACCATAGACTAAAGAGAGGGAGAGCAAGAGGAAGAAGATGAGAGCTCAAGAACACAAGAGAGAGAATGAAAATGATAGAATGAGAAAGACTTTTCTCTCTTGGCTCTCATAATCCAAAGCCATCATCACAAATAATAGCAATCAAGTATTATGTGATGGTTTAAGCTACAATAGCCATATCATTTCATGCACTCATTTCTCACAAGAGAAACAAGCAAGTAAAAAGTCTTTGCCATGAAATGATAGCCATTGTCATCATGATGGTCAACTAGTCCAACCTAGTCAACCGGTCAACAAAGTCAACACGTCAACAAAGTCAACCCCTCAACAACCATGTCACCATAATACTTAATTAATATTATTGTTAATTACATATCATATTCTCATTAGGGTTGAGCAAAAAGTCAATAGTCAACAGTCAACAGTCAACAGCCCTAATGAGAATCCTCTGCCTCTGTCTCTCCGTCAACTGTGCATACACACCCGCACCCGCGTTCCGAGGAACACGAATACATACTGGATAAATCCAATCCCAAAACTTACACTAGGATCTGGCTTAAACCAAAGCCCGCTAGTGTTAACTGTCCGGACACTGTACGTGCATAAGTGTACGGATGTGACCGAACCCTGTCGCAAAACCATGCGACCTGTCGCAAAACCATGCGACCTCTACTCATTTGCCTAAAGGCGAATAGCTTTCTGTGTGGGTCTCTAAATACTCGACACTACGCTGGCAGTGGGTTTAACCACAGACCGCAAGCAGCACTAGCTGTGCGTAATGGTCCCCAGGTAGATGCCGACAAGAAGACTGACGAGGTGAAACCCATCTGAACTCCTACTGAGCCTGAATGTGACAGTCTCCGTACAGTCCGGTCTGTTCGTCTGATACATCGCATGGCGGGCCTAGGGGGCGGTAAACGTCAGTCCCCTAATAGCGGTACAAGTCGTGTCGGAGTGAAGCCCAAAACACCCTGAGATAACACTGGAAGCCTACCAGTATATCTCGATTGCCCGGGCCAGGGACTACTCGTGTAATGGCTCTCCTAGACACAGCGCGATGTCAACCCCCAATACCGGGAGAGGCGAATCCTGTCTAACCGTCACTGCCTCCAAGTGCTTCGGGACTGTACCCAACTACTACCTGTTTGCACGACTCCTTTGAGCCGTGGTAGGGTAGTAATCAAAGTACAGTGGGAACACACTCGAGGCGAAGTGACAGTGTCAAGTCAGCGGAGTAAGCTGTACTCATGTCACCTGGGAACTGATAACTGACGATAGGTATAATACCAACCGGTCAGTTCCCGACGAGTCCTGTCCAGTATACTCGTTACCTAACGAGCACCCGTATACTATCTCCAGTACGATGTACTGATGGCCGTGGGACAGACCATCTCCCACACTGGGATGAGAAGCGCATACGCTAGTCTACTCCGGAGTATCGATGCCCTGTCTCGATAGTCCTGCGACTAGGGACCTGTATAAGGATGTGCTTATATATTACCCAGCCCCCACTAGTGTGACTGCCATCACAATGCTGGTAATCAAGCAAAGATCCTAAGGGCTCCACTAATGTGTATAGGTGATATACTAAAATAAACACATGTACACATTGAAGTAGAAACAAACCAAGTAGCATACTACTATTTTGAGCAAGATTGTATATACAAGGTGAATATCCCAAGCTTCCATTAAGTAATATACAAACTAGTATGATACAGTAATGGCCTCTAGAGAATATACACAAACAAAGAGAACGACCAAGGGAAGGAGAGAGCACTCTACTATTTAAGTCGAGTCCAACAGGGGAAGAAAGCAATTACTCCCCCATTGAAAAACATTGCCGGGCGTTGATCTTTGCGATAACAAAGCTTAGACACTATGCGTTGGCACATAAAGTCTGTCTTATTTCGAAGGTGGACCCCCTTAAATATTTAATGTCAAAGGCCATATTGACGGGACGACTCGCTAAATGGGCCCTGCTCTTGATGGAGTTCTCGATAACGTATCAACCTCTCAAGGCAGTGAAAGGCCAGGCCATCACCGACTTCCTCGCTGAGCATCCGATACCCGCCAATTCTCCTCTGAATTGCGATCTGCCAGACGAGCATGTGTTCGACGCAATCGACGGTGGTGATACCCGATGGGAGCTTTATTTCGATGGAGCATCTTCCGTGAAAAAGCGCAAACAAAGTACCCCTATAATCAAATCGGGGTTAGGACTCATCTTCGTAACTCCACAAGCTGGGATAATGCGTTTTGCTTTCTCCCTAACAGAGCCGAGGACAAACAATGAAGCCGAATATGAAGCTCTGATAGCAGGCCTTGAGATCGCCATCGACATGGGAATTGAAAACCTCCTCATATATGAAGACTCCCAACTAGTCGTAAGTCAAGTAAACGGCGACTACCAAACGTGCAAGCCAGAGTTGGTGAAGTACGGTGAGAAGCTGCAACAACTGTTGAATCAAATTCCCTCCTATACTTTGGAAAATATACCGCGCGCGGAAAACAGCAAAGCAGACGCGTTGGCCAAGCTCGCTAAGGAATTGGCTGATGAGAACCTCGATGACGTAAGAATCGTGGTACAAAGCCGTTGGGTGCTTTCCCCAGCAGAAATATCTCCGGAATCACCCGAAGAAAAAGGAGCGATTGAACAGACGACCCTACAAATAAAAGATTGGGAAAATACCGAGGATTGGAGAGAAGTCTTTATAGACTACTTCAAGTACCGTCGAACGCCCGAAGATGCGTCCTCAAGACACCAGCTTATGAAACGAGCTCTGTCTTTCGCCTTCGTCAATGATACTCTGTACAAGAGGTCATTTGATTCTCTGTGGTTGAGATGTCTGGGACCTAAAGAAGCAAAAAGAGTCGTTCAGGAAGTTCATGACGGAATCTGTGGTTCTCACCAAGCGGGCCCGAAGATGAAGTTGAAGATTAAACGGATGGGCTACTACTGGCCCACGATGACCCAAGACTGCCTTGAGTATGCGAAGCAGTGCCACTCGTGCCAAATTCATGGGGACTTCATCCACCAGCATCCAAATCCACTACATCCAACGGTGGCTAGCTGGCCGTTCGAAATGTGGGGAACTGACATAGTCGGCCCCATCGAACCAGCATCGACTAGAGGACATCGTTTCATCCTGGCGACGACTGACTACTTCTCCAAATTGGCAGAAGCAGTACCGCTGAGGCAAGTGAAGACGGAGAATATCCTCTATTTCTTCAAGACGCACGTCATATATCGGTTTGGAACTCCGCGCCGGATCATCTCCAATAACGGGCCAGTTTACAGAAGCCACAAGATCAGTCGCTTCGCGCAACAGCACAATATAGACAGGAGATATTCCTCGGTTTATAATTCGCGAGCAAACGGTCTAGCTGAGGCCTTCAACAAGAACTTGACAAAGACCATGAAGAAAACGGTGTCACGAAATAAGAAAGACTGGCACGAGAGACTGCAAGAAGCTCTCTGAGCGTATCGAACTACGTTCAAGACGGCCACGAACACAACGCCGTACGCGTTGGTATTTGGGACGGAAGCAGTACTCCCCCTCGAGATAGAGTTACCCTCTCTACGAGTGGCAGTCCACTACGAGCTGGCGGACGAAGAAAATGCTCACCTTCGGCTTGAGGAGCTTTACGCCCTTGATGAAACCCGGCTCATAGCGCAACAAAATCTAGAAGCTTATAAAGCAAAGATGACGCGCTCATATGAAAGATTAACCCGACCGAGGACATTCCGCCAAGGCGAACTTGTGCTAGTTGTCAAAAGGCCTATGATCCCCAATCGCGCCAAGCGGGGAAAATTCGAGCCAAACTATGAAGGCCCGTACATCATAGATAAGGTCTACCAGGGTGGGGCCTATCTACTCATGGACATGCACGGTGAAAGGCCTTTCAGGCCAATAAACGGTCGCTTCCTAAAGAAATACTACGCTTAATGAGCCACAGCCTAGGTCAATGATAGATGACGACGACTATGTCCGCTCTCTATCTTCCTCAGCTCAAGCTTTCTAAGCAGTAGTCAGCTTTCTCAATGCCGGACCGAAACGTCCTTAAACTAGTAGCGGATCGAAACGTTCTTAAACTAATATCGCAGCATCCGTAGGCTGACAAAATAAAAAATATATATAAAAAAATTATAAATAAATAAAAACGGTATGTCCATAAGCAAAAAAAGGCACGGATGAAAACCCGAAAGGTCTCCGTGAGTAAAAACGGCAGGGCTACCGGCGAGTGTTCGTGAAAACCCGAAAGGGCGCGACCTCGTAAAAAAAAGAAGAAGAAGAAGAAAATAAATATAAAATAAAATAAAAACGGTATGTCCATAAGCAAAATGGGCACTGATGAAAACCCGAAAGGGCTCCGTGAGTAAAAACATCAGGACAACCGGCGAGTGTTTGTGAAAACCCGAAAGGGCGCAAAACCTCGTTAAAAGACACTTATAAGGTCCTCTGGACCTTGTAATGAGAAACCACCCACGTGAGATCCTTACGACTCATAAGGGAGCATCACACTTAGGGATCCCCACGATTCCTAAGAAGAAAATACACTTACGAGATCCTCACGACTCGTAAGGAGAACTCTCTTACGGGACCCTCACTGCTTATAAGAGTTGAAAGTCTTAAGTTACAGAGACCTAAATCTGTGCTTAAGCAACCCCCACAACTTCCAATTTTGCCCAACAAGTGGCTTAATACCGACCCTTGTATACAATCCACTGGCGCGAATAAACATTTCCCTAACCAAATTTCATCCGTGATTGGGGATATGTGAGCATGATGAACAACCCTTATAAGTCCTCTCGACTTACAAGGAGAAAACCCTCTTTTAGGATCCTAACGACTTACAGAGGAACATACACTTAGGAATCCTCACGATTCCTAAGGAAAAAAATACACCTACAAGATCCTCACGACTTGTAGTGAGAAATACCTTTGTGAGACCCTTACGGCTCACGAAGTCGAAAGCCTTAGTCGACAGGACCTTAACCCTGATCTGTTAGTTGTATGTATGCCCTAGAGGCCATTATTGTACAGATGATGTATATTATATTGGATGCTTGGACATATATAGAGATGACTTTCTTGCTCGACATGATAGTATGCTATCTGGTTACTCTTTATCTTAACATGTACACTAGTCTCTTTAAACTGTCTTATGGTTACATGTTGGTAAAGCCCTTAGGATGTGTACTTGACTACCTGGACTATGATGCAGATCATACTAGTGGGGACATGGTAGTCCATAAGTACATCCTTCAAGGTCCCTAGTCGTGGGTGTATCGAGACGGGGCATCGATATACCAGTGTAGACAAGCGTATACGCTTCTCGACCCATGAGATGGGCGATGGATGATCCCATATCCATTGGTGTTTGACATCAGAGATGGTATACGGGTGCTCAGTGGAGACTGGGTACACTGGACGGACTCGCCGAGAACTCCCAGATGGTATTATACCTCACGTCAGATGGCAGTTCTCAGGTAACACTTGTACAGGTTAGTCTGTAGACCCGAGATCGTCATAGAGTCTTGTGTGATTCACACTGTGCTTTGATCTCCACCTTACCACGTACATGAGGGCGTGCAAAATGGTGGTCTTTGGGTACAGTCCCGAGTCACATGGAGGCAATGAGCGATAGGAGGGGTTTCGTCTCTCCCGGTATTGGGTGTTGATGTTGCGCTGTGCTCGATTGGCCGTAACAGGGAAGTCCCTGGCCAGGGCTGATCAGAGATTTGCTGGTAAGTTTTACCAGTAGTTTCTCGACCCGTTATAAGCCTCACATCGGCACGACTTATCGGTTATTGGGGTCTGACGTTTACCACCCCTAGACTTAATATGCGACGTATCAGACGAACAGACCGGACTGTACGGTAAGTGTTACTGGTTGGATTCACAGGAGTGTGAGCGGGCTAGCTCGTCGATCTTCTGATCGCTCAATACCCGGATGGCCGTTCCGTTTAGCAGACCGCTTGCGGCTTGTGGGTGCTTGATATGATCATCATCTGCTGCCGGCGTATTGACTTGTCTTTAGAGTCCGACACAGAGGTTTCCTGGCTCAAGCGAAACGAAATAGGAGCGCATATGAGATATGTGCGGGACCGAGAATAATGCGAGTATGTGATACCGCATTTCATTCTCGCGATAAATGTTTCGATTGGTTATATTCGATATGACCTAGTTATCGAATCATTGATTCGATAAATCGATACATTGAATACTAGTCGGTTATGTGCGACATGACCGGATCATTGAATCAAATGTTGATTTAATGATTTAATGTATAATTATATATTTGATATATTACTTTGCATTAACTAGTATTGGTTCACTTTATATGGATTTTCTCACTTGATGTACACATTGTATATGTGATATACTTTTGTACACTAGTTTGTATCATGTTTGATGATACTTGCTCACTTGGGTTTGTGTAAAGATTAGACCATGGTTATATGAATGGTTAGGGTTTTGTTTATTCACTTATTTATTTATTTATTTATTCATTTTGGATATTAGTAAGGATGGTGGCTTATTTTGTTTTTATGTTGAAGCTTCTTGAAGCTTTGATTAAGTCAACCATTCTTATCTCATCCTTAACCCTAACCTTTCCCACTAACCTTAGTTTAATCTCTACACTTGACCATGGTCAAGATATGATAAGTATTCATATTAGTTTCATTTTTAAAATAACTTATCATATTCTTTTTCTTCTTGATCATCTTCTTCTTCAAGAAAAGCTTAAGGTCCATCAATGGCATCTTGAGTTCCAAAGTGAGAAATCCAATTCTAAAGTGAACCCACCTCCTATTTCTTCACCCTCTACCTCTTGCCAAGTTGTTTTGGGTGTTTTCTTCACAAGTTTCACAACTTTGTGAAGTCGGAGCTTGAACTTATGAAGCCTCGACGTAGATCGTCTTTGACACGAAGCCGACGACCTATTCCGCTCGTTTTCCTGATGAAGCCGATGAACGAGTCTAGGATTCGAAAAGGACAGCGAGAGGATGCCTACGTGGAGCCAAGGAAGAGGATAACCGGATCTACAAAGGTTGTAGCATCTAACCTTTAGTTAATTTGTTAACTAGTTTTGTATTTCGCCTAGAATTCTAGTCTAAGATCCGCGTTAGGGTTTCGCGGCACCCATAATTTTTGAAATTGGCATGGTCGATGCCTTGTGAGACCTCTATAGGGTGCCTAGGAACCTTTCACTGGTATCAGAGCCTAGCTAGAGCCTTAGGCGAAGTCTAGACGCAATTTGAAGTCCGAACGAACCGAAACCCTAACTCACAAAATGCTCTCTGTACATTTTCTAAAATCTGGGATTTTTCCAAATTAAAAATATGCAGAAAAATCAACAGGTGAATATAAGAATTACTGTGAAATTCGACAGTGTAAATCCACCAAGTCGCCGCGGTTCCGCGGCATGAGCATGGCTCATGCGGCGGTTCCGCGGCCGTACGGATCAATTAAATAAAGATTTCTGTACAGTAATTCTTATCTTCCAGTGCTGGTTTTCCTGGGAATTTTTAATATTTATTCAAGAGTTGAAATTTCTGGGGTTGTTTTGGAGATTCGGTATTTCGATCGGATTATCAAATTTCGTCTTTTGTGTATTTCCGGATAATTTTTAGAATATGTTAAAAAGTTCGACCGGATATAAATACCCATTTTTCCCCTGTCAGGAAATTTCCAAGTGTTGGATTTTTCCGTAGTTTAACGACGTTCTAAGTAGTGCAAGTAACGCGATGGACCCTCTAGAAGACAACAAACCTTAACTCGATTATGTGACCGTCTTGAACTGCCCTTTGAACCTTCGGGTTTGGGGCAGTACGGCGTGCCACATGTGAGGCGTTGGCTTGACCCTTCTACGGCTGGACCGGTTGTACTGAGGCACGAACTGAATGTTGATTAGACTTATTTCATGTATTGAGCTGTATCGGAAAACTTGGGTATTCGACTGTTCGATCGGAAAGTTTAACATTTTCTGTTTATCTGGAATGGGATACAATAATTGGAATTCACAAACAGTTATGTGATAACTGAATGAATGTTATAAATCTAGCAGTTTAGTTTCACTTGATATTGAAAAGAGTTTTCGATGATGAGACTAAAATGCGGGGTTTATAACTGTTAGGCATGTGATATCTAAGTATTTCATTTGATTAGGCATGCGATGTCTAAAGATGTTGCGGATTCCAATTGTTGTAGTTTTACACTTTCTTTTCTGTGACCGTAAGTGTAGTATGTTCATATCGCCGGTTTCGTTGCTATACGTCAACGACAATTGGGGTATGCATACTTACTTACGTTGATGACATGTGATGTTATGTGTTGCTGGATATGTTATATTGGATCGTCGTGTTTGAATAGCCGGGGGTTTTTATGTGAGATGAGTGTTTTTCATTTTCATTCATGTAAAAACTTGTATGTAATATTCTTTTATTTGGGGCACTTCCAGGTAGCGGAAGCTGTCACCCTTTGTATATTATTTACTTTTCCGCATTAGGATAGACCCAAGGAGAGGAGCACAAGTAACCGGGTTCTGGGGTCCAGTGGGAGACCAACTCGAGGAGTCGAGTCCGGGTCTCCTAACCCTAGAATTGGCAGGGTTGCTTGCCGCTCTCGTAGGGGTCTAGGGGTGTGGGATTGGCTATTCATCGCGACCGTGGAATCCGTGTTTTATACTGGCTCGTATTGAAAACACGGACGTCCTAGTATATCCAACATTTCATTCATGTAAAAACTTGTATGTAATATTCTTTTATTTGGGGCACTTCCAGGTAGCGGAAGCTGTCACCCTTTGTATATTATTTACTTTTCCGCATTAGGATAGACCCAAGGAGGGGAGCACAAGTAACCGGGTTCTGGGGTCCAGTGGGAGACCAACTCGAGGAGTCGAGTCCGGGTCTCCTAACCCTAGAATTGGCAGGGTTGCTTGCCGCTCTCGTAGGGGTCTAGGGGTGTGGGATTGGCTATTCATCGCGACCGTGGAATCCGTGTTTTATACTGGCTCGTATTGAAAACACGGACGTCCTAGTATATCCAACATTTCATATGTTTCTTCTGCTGCGATATATGTGATGTGATTCTGTGATAGATACAGTATATAGTATATATGATATATTATATAGACGTTACTTATGTTTTGCATCCGCACTAGCCCTGTCCTGCTCTGTCGTTAGTTACCTAACCAAACGGTGCATGAGGGGACATCCAGGCGAATGCGGATGGCATAAGTGTACGTCGTATTTATCTGTGATGTTTAGGTACTTAAATGATGGGACTTCAATAATGCGATTAATGAAAGAAAAGAAACCTAAGATGTTGTAGAATCAAATTTTAAACAAAACAGGTAGCTACAGTTCTTGCTTTGCATAGTGGTATATATGATATACCCTGCACCTTATTCGATGAGGAAAGGACCAAGATCCCTTCACCGGGAGTGACTCCTTTAGCAGTAACTGGCAGATGCTACACACTCGGTTTGGCTTTGATTGCTTTTAAGAGTTTTTGCTTTGCACAGTGATATATATGATATATCCCGCACCTCATTCGACGAGGAAAGGGCCGACGATCCCTTCACCGGGAGTGACCCCTTTAGCAAAACTAGAAAAGCCTCAAAATCACTCCATTTTAAAACTTCATTCGATTCATCAACGATATCAAGTTCATTACGCTCATGGTTTTTTCTGAAAGAACCCGCGTAGCCCTCCGTCATTTCAGATAGATATTATTTAGTATTCGTGCTATGTTTGTTGACTTAGTCAAGGCATAGTGTATGGTAGCTAAATTATGTTTATCTGTAACAACATGAGATGTGATTGGATTAGAGCATTCGCACGGCCTTGTTGACTCAGTCAAGGGTCGTACGGGTGGGTTTAATTCAATCGGGAAATGTACGGGTTGAACTTGACTTGCGATTTATGGTTTGTTGACTTAGTCAAGGTCATAGATCGCTAGGGGCAAAAGCATTATCGGGAATTTCAAGTGTTGAAATTTGGAATGAGATTGCATACCTTCTATGAGATAGTTGGATCCCGATACCCACTGCGAGTAAGAGTTACTCCTGGGAGAGTTTTACACATTATAATTAGCCGATCAATTAGGTGTCTAGAAAGGTGTTAACGAGGTTACGCCTCTGGGAAAACGAGGTTTACATTAATTAGGTTCATGCGAAAGCACGGGGGACCTCCCTCAAAGTACCGACACTGGCCTGGCTGAAAGATTGGCGAACTTGTAGTGTGTAATTAATCCCGGCTAGTCTTTCCTTCTAGGGTTTGGAGGAAGGTTTGATAAAAAGCAGTGGGAGCCATCCTGATTAGATAAGATAATAACCAATCTGATCTTGCACGAGCATACGCTAAAGTGTTTTCTTCTCTCTCTCTCCAGGTAGCGACCATTTCATGCCTTAATCAAGATAATAATATGGATGTATTGACCGAACCCGCATGTTATACTGTGCAGGGGAACGTTGGACCCGTTCTATCTTATAAATGTTATAAGACTGAACAGGAAACAGGAGAATATCTGGATTCTCACACCGCCCAAACGGAGAACATGCATGTTGATGCATCATCTTCGGGTGTGTTTGTCATTGAGAACTGTTTCTCTGTTCACCCTACGTCCTGGGTATTAGATACCGGATCAGGATCCCACATATGTAAGATGTTACATGGGCCGCGAAAAGGTAGAGACCTGAGAAAAGGTGATCATTCCGTTCATGTAAGGAATGGGGCAAATGTTGCAGCCAAAGCAGTTGGCATATATCACCTGGTATTACCAAATGGTGATACACTAGTCCTGAATGAGTGCTATTATATACCGAACATGATGTGCAACATTATATCAGTTTCTTTATTAAGTAAAGAAGGATATAATTTTGTAGTAAAGGATAATGTTATGAACATATTCCTGGATCAAAAGTTGATTGCATCAGGCTCGCTACATAATGGCATATTCATTCTCAATCAAAATACAGTCTTCAATATACAAAACACACACAAAAGGAAAAGCTCAGAAATGAACGAATCCTTCTTGTGGCACTGTAGTCTTGGCCATATCAATGAGACACGACTAGCTAAGTTGCATAAGAATGGATATTTGAATTCATTCGAATTATCATCTTATGACACTTGCCATTCATGTCTCAAAGGAAAAATGACCAAAACTCCGTTTATGGGACACGGAGAAAGAGTTACAGAACTCTTGGGACTGGTGCATAGTGATGTATGCGGTCCAATGTCTACACACGCCAGAAATGGTTCTTCCTACTTCATTACATTCACTGACGATCTCTCTAGATACGGGCATGTGTTCTTGTTGAAACACAAGTCTGAAGCTTTTGAGAAATTCAAAGAATATAAGCACGAGGTAGAGAACCAAACAGGCAAAAGTATTAAGGTTCTTCGATCTGATCGAGGAGGTGAATACTTAAGCAGTGAATTCCTGGATTATCTAAAAGAGAATGGGATTCTCTCTCAGCTTACTCCTCCTTATACACCACAGCACAACGGTGTATCGGAACGAAGGAATCTCACCCTATTAGATATGGTGCGTTCAATGATGAGTAATGCTGAGTTACCTATTTCCTTTTGGGGGTATGCGCTTGAGACAGCCATATACCTATTGAATCTGGTTCCATCTAAATCTGTACCCAGCACACCATATGAGATATGGAGTGGGAAGAGACCATATTTTAAACGAATTATGATATGGGGTTGTCCGGCCTATGTCAAAAAGCAAAATCCGGACAAACTCGAGGCACGATCAGTCCTTTGCAAGTTTGTGGGATATCCTAAGAATTCTCAAGGATATTTTTCTACCAAGCTGAGGAACAAAGAGTGTTTGTTATTCAACATGCCACCTTTTTGGAAAGGGAATTTCTTGCAAAAGAAATTAATGGCAAAGAGGTAGATCTGGAAGAGGTTCCAGCACCACAAATTGCAACTGACGATTTAGTAGAACCAGAGGATTCAGTGGTGCCTGACGTACCCCAGCCTCTCCGCCGATCTAGTAGGATTTCTCGTCCACCTGAGAGATACTATGATTTTCTCATTGATGGTGGTAGTGAGGATTGCATCATGGAGGATGATGACCCAACTAGCTTCGAGCAGGCCATCACGAGTGGGGACTCAGTGAAATGGCTGGATGCTATGCGGTCTGAGATGGATTCCATGTACACCAACAAAGTATGGACTTTGGAAGTTGCTCCTGAAGGGGTAAAACCCATTGGGAGCAAGTGGATCTTCAAGAAGAAACTTGGTGTAGATGGGAATGTGGAGACTTTCAAAGCTAGACTTGTAGCAAAGGGTTTTCGTCAAAGACCAGGTGTGGACTATGACGAAACCTTTTCTCTAGTGGCTATTCTTAAATCCATCCATATCATGCTTGCCATCGCTGCATATCATGATTACGAAATCTGGCAAATGGATGTTAAGACCGCCTTTCTAAACGGTGATTTAGAAGAGTGCGTGTATATGACTCAGCCAGAGGGCTTCGTAGACAGTGGGAGCAGCGGGAAGGTGTGCAAGCTGCTTAAATCCATTTATGGATTAAAGCTGCATCGCGGAGTTGGAACATCTGCTTTGACGTCGTTATCAAAGAGTTTGATTTCGTCAAAAATCCAGATGAACCTTGTATCTACAAGAAGGTGGCAGAGAGTAAGGTTGTCTTCCTCGTATTGTACGTGGACGTCATACTCTTGATAGGAAATGATATTCCTATGCTGCAATCGGTCAAGCTCTTCTTATCACAAAGATTCTCAATGAAAGATCTTGGTGATGCCTCCTGCATATTGGGAATTAGGATCTATAGAGATAGATCCAAACGGATTTTGGGATTGTCCCAATCCAGGTACATTGACACCATACTAAAGAGGTTTAGTATGGAAGAGTCCAAGCGTGGGAACTTGCCCACGATCTCTGGAGTCACTCTCTCCAAAGAGATGTCTCCCAAGACTGATTTGGAGAGAGCTCGCATGCAAGGGATACCCTATGCTTCGGCAGTAGGCTCTATCATGTATGCGATGCTATGTACCCGACCCGATGTAGCATACTCACTAAGTATAGTGAGCAGGTATCAAGCTGATCCTGGAGAGAGTCACTGGACAGCTGTGAAGAGCATTCTCAAGTACTTACGAAGGACTAGAGATATGTTCTTGGTGTATGGTAACGGAGAACTCCAAGTGGAGTCCTTTATCGATTCGAGCTTCCAGAGTGATAAGGACGACTCTAAGTCGCAGTCGGGCTTTGTCTTTACCCTTTACGGAGGGGCGGTTAGCTGGAAGAGTTCCAAGCAGGAAACCGTGGCAGACTCGACGATGGAGGCTGAATACATCGCTGCCAACGATGCTGCCAAAGAGGCTGTCTGGATCAAGAAGTTCATTACTGTACTTGGAGTGGTTCCATCCATTGAGCATCCAATACCTTTGTATTGTGATAACAATGGAGCGGTGGCTTTGGCCAAGGAACCCAGGTCCCATCAGCGATCCAGGCATATTCTGAGGCGGTATCACCTGATCCGGGAGATAGTTGATCGCCGGGAGATCGAGGTCAGGAGGGTTGACACGAAGAACAACACGGCGGATCCACTCACGAAGGCCATTCCCCAGATACAGTTTGAGAGACTCTTCGGGATGCTCGGTATGCGATACTATAGTAGCTGGCCCTAGTGCAAGTGGGAGATTGTTAGTTGTATGTATGCCCTAGAGGCCATTATTGTACAGATGATGTATATTATATTGGATGCTTGGACATATATAGAGATGACTTTCTTGCTCGACATGATAGTATGCTATCTGATACTCTTTATCTTAACATGTACACTAGTCTCTTTAAACTGTCTTATGGTTACATGTTGGTAAAGCCCTTAGGATGTGTACTTGACTACCTGGACTATGATGCAGATCATACTAGTGGGGACATGGTAGTCCATAAGTACATCCTTCAAGGTCCCTAGTCGTGGGTGTATCGAGACAGGGCATCGATATACCAGAGTAGACTAGCGTATATGCTTCTCGACCCATGAGATGGGCGATGGATGATCCCATATCCATTGGTGTTTGACATCAGAGATGGTATACGGGTGCTCAGTGGAGACTGGGTACACTGGACGGACTCGCCGAGAACTCCCAGATGGTATTATACCTCACGTCAGATGGCAGTTCTCAGGTGACACTTGTACAGGTTAGTCTGTAGACCCGAGATCGTCATAGAGTCTTGTGTGATTCCCACTGTGCTTTGATCTCCACCTTACCACGTCCATGAGGGCGTGCAAAACGGTGGTCTTTGGGTACAGTCCCGAGTCACACGGAGGCAATGAGCGATAAGAAGGGTTTCGTCTCTCCCGGTATTGGGGGTTGATGTTGCGCTGTGCTCGATTGGCCGTAACAGGGAAGTCCCTGGCCAGGGCTGATCAGAGATTTGCTGGTAAGTGTTACCAGTAGTTTCTCGACCCGTTATGAGCCTCACATCGGCACGACTTATCGGTTATTGGGGTCTGACGTTTACCACCCCTAGACTTGATATGCGACGTATCAGACGAACACACCGGACTGTACGGTAAGTGTTACTGGTTGGATTCACAGGAGTGTGAGCGGGCTAGCTCGTCGATCTTCTGATCGCTCAATACCCGGATGGCCGTTACGTTTAGCAGACCGCTTGCGGCTTGTGGGTGCTTGATATGATCATCATCTGCTACCGGCGTATTGACGAGTCTTTAGAGTCCTACACAGAGGTTTCGTGGCTCAAGCGAAACGAAATAGGAGCGCATATAAGATATGTGCGGGACCGAGAATAATGCGAGTATGTGATACAGCATTTCATTCTCACGATAAATGTTTCGATTGGTTATATTCGATATGACCTAGTTATCGAATCATTGGTTCGATAAATCGATACATTGAATACTAGTCGGTTATGTGCGACATGACCGGAATCATTGAATCAAATGTTGATTTAATGATTTAATGTATAATTATATATTTGATATATTACTTTGCATTAACTAGTATTGGTTCACTTTATATGGATTTTCTCACTTGATGTACACATTGTATATGTGATATACTTTTGTACACTAGTTTGTATCATGTTTGATGATACTTGCTCACTTGGGTTTGTGTAAAGATTAGACCATGGTTATATGAATGGTTAGGGTTTTGTTTATTCACTTATTTATTTATTTATTTATTCATTTTGGATATTAGTAAGGATGGTGGCTTATTTTGTTTTATGTTGAAGCTTCTTGAAGCTTTGATTAAGTCAACCATTCTTATCTCATCCTTAACCCTAACCTTTCCCACTAACCTTAGTTTAATCTCTACACTTGACCATGGTCAAGATATGATAAGTATTCATATTAGTTTCATTTTTAAAATAACTTATCATATTCTTTTTCTTCTTGATCATCTTCTTCTTCAAGAAAAGCTTAAGGTCCATCAATGGCATCTTGAGTTCCAAAGTGAGAAATCCAATTCTAAAGTGAACCCACCTCCTATTTCTTCACCCTCTACCTCTTGCCAAGTTGTTTTGGGTGTTTTCTTCACAAGTTTCAAAACTTTGTGAAGTCGGAGCTTGAACTTGTGAAGCCTCTACGTAATCGTCTTTGACACGAAGCCGACGACCTATTCCGCTCGTTTTCCCGATGAAGCCGATGAACGAGTCTAGGATTCGAAAAGGACAGAGAGAGGATGCCTACGTGGAGCCAAGGAAGAGGATAACCGGATCTATAAAGGTTGTAGCATCTAACCTTAGTTAATTTGTTAACTAGTTTTGTATTTCGCCTAGAATTCTAGTCTAAGATCAGCGTTAGGGTTTCGCGGCACCCATAATTTTTGAAATTGGCATGGTCGATGCCTTGTGAGACCTCTATAGGGTGCCTAGGAACCTTTCATGCTCGCTAAGCCACCTTTGTTCGACATCGATGGAGGCAAATGATGATTCTCTCCTGGCAATATTCCAGTTGTAGCGGTGCTGATGCCGAACTCGGTGTCTAATTTCAGGTTTACGGTGAAAACCAGTAGGCCTCACATGCATACGAAATAGCCGAAATGATAGGGCAACTTGCAATAAGAAGCAGCAAGTAAAAATGTATGCATGCAAAATAGCAGAAATGATTGGGCAACTCGCAATAAAAAGCAGCGAGTGAAAACAAAATAAACAGCCGAAATGATTGGGCACCGCGAAAAATAGCCGAAATGATTGGGCAATCGCGACCTTCGCGATATAAAAGCTGAAATGATAGAGCATCGCAGAAATAAAAAAAAAGATGATAAAACTTCGGCCCTACAGCTGAGATCACATCGATCCCTGTATACAATCCAAGGGCACAAACAAAGAAGTAACCATACTTTCCCAACAGGCTTCGCCAGAAAACGAAGCCAAATCTCGAAGTTTCATCCCAACTCCGAAGAAACCAGTGTCTTCGGCAAATACAACAACTCAGGGAAACAAACAATCCTTGACAAGAGCCTCCCAATCCGCGTCGACTCGCAGAGCAACCAGTGTCTCCGTGGGAAATTCTCGACTCGTTTCAACACCAGGGAAACAAATAATCCTTGGCAAATACCTCAACTCAGGGAAACAAACAATCCTTGATGAGAGCCTCCTGATCCGCGTCGACTCGCAGAGCAACCAGTGTCTCCGTGGGAGATTCTCGACTTGTTTCAACACCAGGGAAACAAATAATCCTTGGCTCTAGGGAAACAAATAATCCTTAGCAAATACCTCAACTCAAGGAAACAAACAATCCTTGACGAGAGCCTCCTGATCCGCGTCGACTCGCAGAGCAACCAGTGCCTCCGTGGGAAATTCTTGATTCGTTTCAACACCAGGGAAACAAATAATCCTTGGCAAATACCTCAACTCAGGGAAACAAACAATCTTTGACGAGAGCCTCCTGATTCACATCGACTCGCAGAGAAACCAGTGTCTACGTGGGAAATTCTCGATTCGTTTCAACACCAGGGAAACAAATAATCCTTGGCAAATACCTCAACTCAGGGAAACAAACAATCCTTGACGAGAGCCTCCTGATTCGCATCGACTCGCAGAGAAACCGGTGTCTCCGTGGGAAATTCTCGATTCGTTTCAACACCAGGGAAACAAATAATCCTTGGCAAATACCTCAACTCAGGGAAACAAACAATCCTTGACGAGAGCCTTCTGATTCGCATCGACTCGCAGAGAAACCGGTGTCTCCGTGGGAAATTCTCGATTCGTTTCAACACCAGGGAAACAAATAATCCTTGCCAAATACCTCAACTCAGGGAAACAAACAATCCTTGATGAGAGCCTCCTGATTCGTGTCGGCTCGCAGAGAAACCAGTGTCCCCGCGGGAAAATTCCCGATTCGTCTCAACTTATAAGATGAAGCCTCAGGCAGCAGGGACAAAAAAACTTGCTTCCTGAACAATGGGACCCTACAAGTCGATCTAAAACGGTCTCTTGCATATAATTCACGGGTCTCACTCTCCAAAGTCGAGTTTCGACAAGGAGGGAAACAACCGCTTACCGGTCCTCTCGACACGTAAGAGGGAAAAATTCTCTTATAGGATCCTTACGACTTACAAGAGAAAACACACTTAGGAATCCTCACGATTCCTAAGGAGAAAACCCACCTACGAGATCATCTCGATCCGTAGGGAGAAAAGTCCCTATGAGACCTTCACGGCTCATAGAGTTGAAAAGTCTTAGGCGGCAGATCCGAACCTGCGGCCTAAGCCATCGATATCTTTTGGAAAAAAATAAGTTATCTTCCAATTATGTTTATTAAAACAACATGCTGATAATAAGAGAAGGGAGAAAATAAAAGAGCATACAAGACATTACAAAGCAAAAAAAAGAAGAAAAAAAAGAAAAACAATGTGAATCTTTATTTATTAATTCAATCAAGTACAAGGTGAATCGCACAAAAGAATAAAGAATGGATACATCTTATTCGAAAAAGAAATTTTTTACAAGTATATTGATACAAGGGTAGCTACTCGGAAGGAAGCGTCTTAAATAGCCCTATCAGTTCTTCGCGCACTTCCTTCCATGTCTTCTCCTGATCGGCCACCACCGCCAGTTCCGCTTCCACTTGAGTCCGTTGCTGCAAGAAGGATGCAAGCTGCTCCCTAACGTCCTGCTGAGCTGCTTCGCGACCTTGGGCATCACGCTCGGCGGCATCGAGCTTGTGCTTCAGGTTTAGCCCACTTGAGATACGTTCCAGAAGGCCCTTGAAGATAGCCTTCACCTGGGCAGCGTTCGCCTCAACCTCAGCACGCAGACGAGCCGTCTCGTTTGAGGTCTCTTGGCATTCCCACAGCCTTAAATACACTTCTTGTTCCAAGTGACGGAAGTAAGAAGCGCTTTGCTCGATCCATGCTGCTCTTTGATTGCTTGCGGCTAAGGTCTCGGGAGCAGGGCGCATAAACTCCGATTGATGCAGGCGGACCTCGATTTCCCTTCAATGATTAACCCAAAGCTCGACGATGCCTCCATCGTGAAAATTCACAAGCGCCGCCAACATCGGATTAACCTCCGCGGCGAAATCCGCAGTAGATGGGGGAGCGTCCGTGTCAAGCTCTTCGACAATCCGATCAGCATGCCCAAGCTCATTACGACACCCTTTGAAGACGGACATCTCAGAAGGGGCCTGCCGGCATTATAACGCGAGACTCAAAGGGCGCTGAAATCGGAACGACAGCTGAAAAATCAAAATACGATTAGATGACGGTTCAAGGAATATGAAAAAGTCATCGATGGGATATTTACTATACCAGCGGTAGCAGGCGGCAAGGACGGGAGAGCCGGTGCCACGACCAATCGTTCATCTCCTCCTTCGATTTGTAGCACTGCAATCAGGACAAGGAAGAGTCAGAAGTAATTCCATCACCGAAAAAGAAAGATATCAGTTGGGAACTATACTCACCAGCGCCACCAGAGGGAGAAGCGAGTTCATATGGGAAGGAGAAGTGTGGGAGCAACACTTGATATAGATGATCAAAGAGCACTCCTGAAAAAACACAACGATACGACTTTAGTAAAAAAATTATACGTCTGAAAGATAAGATTAATAAGTTGCAAACTCATACCTTCCAACATCTTTGACGGTATGAGAGAGGACGGAGAAGTGACCACCGCCAAGGCAGTTGTTGAAGGCGCTCCCTCGAGCAATGGGGCATCGGCACTGACTGCACCTGCGTTACGAACAAATGTGAACTTGTCAGAAAGGATTATAGGGTAAAAAAGACAGTAACTTGGGATTTACCTGATGAGCTGCCGGCCGAAACGGAGGCGACTCCCTCCTCCACCGACATGAGGCCACCGCCCGTGGCCTCATCACCCGACTCAATGGGGGCCGTCGTCGTACTCACGTAGCTAGGAGATGGCGGAAGACCGTAGACGGGGAGGGCAATGAACGGAGCATTGCCAGACTCTTGAGAAAAAGCGGCTGGCTCTTCCCCAAGAGTCGTGCCCATCTCGCCCGCTAATTCTTTGGGCTCGGCGGTCACCGTCGTCTCATCCATCGTCACCACGAGGTCGCCGGCCTCAAGCGCCTCGTCCGCCACTACCCAGGGCTCAGTTATAACGATCATTTCATCTGTCGCTCCTTCTGGCTCGGCATCAATGACCTTCTCGGCTGCGGATCCCTCGGCCCCTAACTCAGGCTCCATAACCCCATCGACGTTGCCCACCGTCGGCTCAAGTTCGGCCAGTGCCTCCCCCCCTGTGTCCTTGGGTTCGACAGTCTCTGCCTCCCCCTCGGTCGGACTTGGCCCTGCAAGATGAGATGCATGAGAACCGGCGAGTTTACAATTTTTACAAACAAAATTCTGAAAGAAGTATTACCTGAGGTGGACTTCTCGCTAGCCTCCCTATTGGCGCGAATCGCCTGTCTATGAGCTGTTGACAGGGCGACCGGGGATTCTTCTGACGGGGAATCGGCACGAGGAACGCTACTTGGGCCCGCTCCCATGGCCAAAGCAGCCCGGCGTACCATCGCCTCGCGCCTCAGCCGCTTCCTCTCTTCCCGGGCCGTTGAGACGGACCTCACCAGAGCATCTTTCATTGAAGCGTCCTCGTCCGTGTACAGGGATGCCTCCAAATTCTTCAAGGCATCCCTCGTCGACTTGTCAAGTCGAGGATCTTGCAGCAGCCCCGACGAGACTGGGACTTCAGTAACAGGCTTGGGGAGGATCCCCGCATCAACTGGTATAGCCCCTGCAAAGAAACAAAGGAAGAAGGTTAGGTTGACCATCAGAAGAAATAACAAATTTTTTTTTTAAAAAAAAAAAGGGGTGGGACGTACCAGCGCCCGCCAGAGCGCGCTTCTCCTCTTCCTCTTGGAAGGTCTTTAAAGAGGCAGCAATAGCTTCTTCGGTAGTGACACCTGTTGGAAAAGGGGGAAAGTATTAGTCAAAGATAATGATAAAAAATATATATGCCAAAAAAATGACGATGAAAGCAGCTAATGGTTACCTGACTCAGCGAGTTTACTTAACATCGCTTCGAGCCTTGCTGATCGCTCAGAAGCTGCAATAGCGGCCGCCAAATTGGTGTCTGCGGGGTCTACCAAGAAGCCCTTGTTGCTGCCATATTCACTTATTCCTTCGGTGAGAGGGGCCTCAGGCTCTAAACCGAGGATCGCGTCGAGGGAAAGGATCGACTTCTTCTTCTTTTGCCCGCCAGCTCTAGATGCGCCTGGGATTGATTTGCGCTTGGCAGGCACCTTGGGGCGGCGGGTCCCGATATCCGCTCCTGCGCCAGACTCCGGCGATACTACACTGACCGTCTTTATGGGAGCACGAGGCGGCGGTGGCACATCCGCCATAGCAGGCAGCGGCAATCCACGCGGGGGGCTCAGCACGCATGGTCGGTCAACTCCTGCATCTTTCAGCGGAGCAATGACCGGAGTCCTTGGCTTCAAGGGGGCCTTGCGATCACCGCCAGGAGGCGCACCCCTACGGTCAACCAGCAGGCGCTTCTCCATCAGGATAACTGGGCCCATTGCATGAGCATACTAAGCCACGTACGTGCTGAGTACCTTGGGGACACAGCTTGGTTCGCTGATGAAGAAATAAGAACCCGTGTTAAGCCGCATGAAATGGTGCGTTGCATTCTTTATCCCCTCTTGGCTGACCACGAGCTTTTCCAAGAAGGCTTCCATCGGGATCCCCTGGTGATAGCTCGATTGCTGAGCAAACCGGTGAGGGTTATACCTCATGAAGAGTGCCGTCTCATTATGCCTAAACACCAAGTAGCCCGGCCGAATGGAGTAGAGGTGGAGGATTTCCCGAGCCTTCAATATGGAAGCCCCGTCCTTAAAATCATCACGCAGCGGCACTACCGAATTGGTAGTCTCTGAGCCTATTGTTATGACCTTATCCACAAAGGAAACCTTCGCTCCGACCAGACATGGACGGAGGAGCAAGCCCATCGATTCCCGCGGAGATGCAACCATAATTAAAGCGCCAACCAACCGAATAACTCTCGGGAGTCTGCATTTCTCAAAGAACGGAGGAATCTTATGGGCGCCGAACACCCCTTGCATGTGCATTTCCATCCAGGAGGTGAAGTAGTGCATCGGGAAGTTAGCGGGCTGTACCCCAGGTTCACTGGCGTCTACCGCTACGCTAAGTCCATTATAAAGGTAAGACAGCCCGGCGATTCCTACCGATAACTGCAAGCCAGCCACCATCCAGTGCGCTGGGTAGAAAACAGATGACCGCATATGGCGCTTTGGTCATTCTCTGATATGGGTCGGTGGTCTAAGCCGAAGCCAAAAGGGTCATCAAGTTGGGAAAACTTCTCGCTCTGCTCCGATAAGAACTCTGGTTGGATAAAGCGGGTAATAAAATCAGCGAAACTGACGCCCCGGACACCCGATTCCAGATAGAGCCCTTCATAAATCTCCAGCACCTTCACCAAGCCCGGGAACTGGTGCTGAATGGCGTTCTCCGGAGTCAAGTCAAACACCAGCGGTTTGGTGGCAAAGACGTATTCATCAGGAGGAAGCAGCTCCTCATAGTGCTCCCCCCTCATTGGTAGACCCGAGACATCAGCAAACTCCTCCAAGGAGATGGAGACCTCCCTGTCCGTCATCAGGAAGGTGTGGGTGGGGATATTCCATTGTTCAATAAAGGCCTTGATCCACCACGTTGGAGGAGAGGGATACTCGAAAAGCGAGACGTAGATGGCCGAATATAAACCAATCTTCGTTAGATGAGTCCTTTTCGCCGATAAGATGTACCGGGCCCACTGCAAATATCCGGCGGGCGGTCGCGGGACCAATCCAATATTGTAAGCCTGTCCCGAAGGGCGTGCTTCACCCTGACAGATTCGCCTCCCTAGAATGTCTATTGCCGGCGGCGGCTGCACGGGAATGGCACCGATTGCAAGCTGGAGGAGGTCATCAGAATTCCAATTTTTAACCTCCACGACATACTTAACCGGTGGTTCGTCCGCATAGGGGATCGTAACTATAGGCTCAGACGGCATGGCAGAAATGAAACTGCAGCGACCCTGGATGATTTCATTGTACCACCTACCCCACAAGTGAAGGTTTTTGTACTTGGGGTCGTGATCTTTAATGAGAGCGAGCACCACTCGGTCCACCGGTGCCTGGGGAAACCCTCCCTCCGAGCGAACAAACGGAAAAGACGAATTACCAGACATGTTTCTTGTGGAGGGACAAAAAAATTTTAATTAGCCGTCAGTGTTGTAATTCCAACGCTTGGCATTTGAAAATTTTACACTACACTGGAATGCAGTGGGTAGGGGACAAAAGGGGGACCCACAAAATCTGGATGACAGTGCATCATTTAATAAGACAACCCCATCATCAGATGAGACTGTCAATTAATGAAAAGATCCCCAAGAGAATTTCCTCATTGATGGGAAGCCCCTAGAGACAAAGAGAAAATCTCCTCTTTTAGAGCAAAGCTCTGTCACAGAGTGACATTTGTCAAACTCTGGTCTCAAAGGGATAAAATTTCTTTAAAAAAGAGCCTAGCACTATAATAATGATGGAAAAATCCATCAGAAAGGAAACTTTAACTCCTAAAACATTAAAAATTTGGGATCTTAAAGATCCACGAAAACTTTTAGGAGTTTTCCATTTTCAGAAAAGATATACATTTGATCCATGAGCAAAGCTCTGTTCATGGGTTAAAACCCATGAACGAAATCTCTGTAGATCTGTAAATTCTTGAGAGTAATGCTCTTTTAATTAAATTTAATTTAATTTAAGATTTTTACCTAAAATGATTCTAAGTTCTGAACTTTAAAGTTCTTGGGAAGAAACAAGAGCAAGGCTCTTAAAGTTCTCAAGCAAGAGCAAGGCTCTGAAAATCAAAATTCTTGAAAGTTGTAAAGAATTTTCTAAGGACCAAGGGTCCTATTTATAGGCGCCTGCGCCTCTTCAACTTACACCTTTTCATCCGACGGCAAGGATCTTGCCACCGCTGCACTCACGTGCGCGCCACGTGAGCGCAACGGTGGGGGGCCATTTGTTTTCCCCAATCAGAGCAAGGCTCTGTTTGAATTTCAAAAATTCAAAGTTTGAAGCAACGCTTCAGATTGTTTGCGCTGCGCGCAACGCGCCACATGTCAGAAGTTGATGCATAAGCACAGCGCCCAAGGCAGTGCGTCCAATCAGAGCAAGGCTCTTTAAAAATAAAAGTAACGCTTCAGTTGCGCACGCACTGCGCTGCGCGACACGTGTCTGCGCAGTTGCGCAGGCATAGCTGCGAAAGCGCTGGATTGCGCGACACGTGTCTGCGCGGTTGCGCAAAGCACGGGTGCGCAGGCACAGCTGCGCACGCACTGCGCTGCACGACGCGTGTCTGCGCAGTTGCGCAAGCACAGCTGCGCAGGCACAGCCGCGCAAACATTGCGCTGCGCGACACGTGTCTGCGCAGTTGCACAAGCACAACTGCGCACGCACAACTGCGCAAGCGCTGCGCTGCACGACACCTGTTAAGTGCTGGGGCGTTTACGCCAAACAGAATTAAAATTCTAGTAAGATCTTTCGGTTCTTGTTAAAACAAGAAGATTTGCTTCTGTAAAACAGAAGCCCTTGGATCAAAGATCCAACGGTGGGGAAAATTCTCCAAATCACTTAGAGAAAGATCTCTTTAACAAATTTAACTAATTTATGGGCACTATAAAAAGGACCCTAGACCTCAATTCAGAGGAGGAACATTTTTTTTTGGGTAAAAAATTAAACAGAGAGAACTCTGAAGAATTGGAGAGAAATCCTCAAGAACAAAAAGATAAAAAAACCTTTAGAAAAAGAAAAATTCTCTTATGAACAGATCATTGATCTGAGAACAAGATCAAGGATCTCTAATATAAAAGAAAAATAAATAATAATAAGTGCTTTGCACTTTTCTATAAACCATTGGTTCCCCGAGATAAGAAAAACAAGAAGAACTTGTTTTCTTTGGTCTAAATTAGATCAAGAAAACAAACAGTGCTTTGCACTTCTGGTTCTGAATCTAAAAGATTCTCAAGTTAACAGTGCCCAGCTGTTCAGTTGATAAAACTGCACATTTAATATGACATTTTTCTTACAATTATTATATAATAAAAGGTGTTTATTATAATATATGATACATATGCGGGTTTATCTGTAAAAATACTATTTTCATGTGTTTATATATTATAAATAACATTTTGT
Source organism: Agapanthus africanus (assembly GCA_030015575.1). NCBI lineage: Eukaryota > Viridiplantae > Streptophyta > Magnoliopsida > Asparagales > Amaryllidaceae > Agapanthus > Agapanthus africanus. Next base: position 238,957,983 of record JASDDO010000031.1, read on the forward strand.
AGGAAAAAGTAAGCATATAATATTCATGTAACATTTGGCCCATTTAAATATGCTTACCTTATTAATACCTTTGACCAATTCTTAATGGTTAAGTTAATATCTCAATAAAACAAACTCTATTAATATTGTTTGTTGAGTTATTGTGCAGAATTTTCAGGGCTGAAATCAAGGAAATCAAAGTTGGCAAATCAAATCTACCAATGATATTCAAGAAACTAATTCTGGTAGAAATGTAGAAAATATTTTCAAAGTCTACATACTCAAAAGATTACTAAGTGTTACAGATATGAAGCTACAAAAATTAGAGGCCATGATCTCACCAAAAGGGGGTGGATCCGCGGCCAAACCTATCCAATGGCCGCGGTTCCGCCGAGGATTTAAAGAGTTGAGATATGGGATTGTGGTGGTTAGGATCCTAACAACTAGTTTCCATATTAGGAAACTAGGGTTTTGGCTCTGTGACTATAAATAAGGACCGAGAGCCTCTTGGAAAAATCATCAAGCCGAAGCGATCACGAAGACCCAGACGCTCACGCATCCAGGCTGATCATCAACTGTTCATCTACCTCCTTGGAAGCGATCGAGAAGCAAACTAGTCTTTGTAATCATTTTCTAAGGAATCAAAGTGTAGATTGTTCAAGTTGATTAATAGAGGTAGTTGTTTTATTTTATTCTTTTGCATTTTACATTATGTTTTCCCTCTCTGTCTTTTCATCTTATTCTCCCAACATGCGCGAGTAATTCTCCGCTTGTTAGGGTTCGTAGGATTAGGGTAGGATAATGGACGATGAAAATAATTAAACCCATTTTAAGTCTTATAAAGTTTAGGAACTTTATCAAAAGAATCATTAACATCCTAATCGGGCGCGCTAGCAATTCTTTGCTAGTTCCGACCGCGATTAGAGATTAGATTAATGATTGTTTTGGTAAAGGCTAGATATGAACGGAGTTCCGTGTCGAGATAAGGGTTAAGAGTGGGATTCTTTTTCCCTCCAGAAACCCTAATCTATACGCATCACCGTCGTTCTAGTTCTAAATCTATTAATGGATAAAAAGGGTAACTTTTAATTAATCGTCCATAACTACTAAATCCTAACGAACCCTACAAGCTCTCTTATTATATTAATTACATCTTTAAAATAATCTAGATCTATATTTTACATTCTTGTTTAACGGAGATCTAGAAATCTTTCTATAAAATTCTTTATCCCTCCTCTTTTTCTCAACACATCTAAAGTAAAAGTAAAAGGTTCCACGTTTCCCAGAAGACGACCCGTACTCATCTCGGTCTAGCTACACGCGACACCGTTATTGATTGCGGTTAAACCACAAACACTTTTTCAAACCAATCAAATGGCGCCGTTGCCGGGGAAACATGCGTAATTTTTTTATTCTTGCTATTTGTGTTGAATTCTTAGACGATTCATATCATTATTAAAACAAAACTGCAAATTGCATATTTAACGATTTGTGTGTGAATTTTGCGAGGGAATCTGGAGTCACGGACTTGATGAAACACGAGATCTAGGGTTTCACACTTCTCTGGTATCTTTCTTAACTCCTTCTCTCTCCTCTCAAATCCAATAAAATCTATCTTCTGCAGGATTCATTGCAAAATAGCGCCGCTCAAAAATCTTTTTGCAAAAGTTTTGTGATTGGTTTTGTTTTGCATATTTTAATACGGACTTTAAGGGGCAAAGACCAAATCAAGATTAGGTGGGGATTTCAACACCTTTCCTAAGCCCAACAAATCACAAACCGAGCATCTGCATCAACCCTATAATAATTTAAAAAATATCTAGACCAGACTCTAAGGACTGTCGCGCTCATTAAGGACAGAGGAAGGTCGTGGGTAATCTATCGTTTATCCGCATTACTTTTGTAGTGCCTAGGCAAGTGTGTTAAAGGCTAGTGGTTTTTAATTAGGCCTACTACTGTGGTTCCTTCCCACTTACCTGGCACTTATCTGGCTACAAGGGTAGTACGGAGGCGGTAGAGGATTGATCCTGCGGCTTGTCCTTTGGAAGTCTAGGAGCGGTCTAGAGACTGGACCTAGGTGACCTTAGTTCTAGGGTTGCTTGTGCATCTTAGGGTGATTTGTCTTGAGTCCCATTTTTTCAAAACAAGCTAATTTTAAATCACACACACGCTGTAACTTGCACTAAACCCGCTTAGTGCATGCTCGGCTGGACACGGGATCCTAGTGCCCGTCTTGTCCGCGTTCCTGCTATCGACGCCGAAGTCGGTACTTCTTCATCTTCTTTTCCCCCACCACACACCACGACCGAGATGGACGGCACTCCATCAAATTATAACACCACGCTGCCACCGCCCGAAGGTATGCAGAATCCAACGCGCATCTCTCTCCAAGAGAGATGCTATCCTATCCGTGGTCCTCTTCTGTAGCGTCTTGAAAAGTCGTTTTGGTGTTTTCCTGAAATTCGGTGAAAATTCGGTATTTTTCCGAAAACCGTCTTTCTCGATATTTTGCAGTTTAGGGCTAATTATACTTAAAGTGGATAGGTAATTACTTGTTTTTAGTAGCTAATGAGTTTAATATGAAATTTTGGTCATTTAAAAATTTTTCCCTATTTTTCAATTTTTTAATATCATTTTAAGCCGGTAAGAAAATACATTAAATAAGCGATAAATACAAATTTTTCCGGGCTAATTTTAATCTCTAAAATCATGATAATTATAATCTAGTGATAACATAAATTTTTAGTAATTTATTTTGATTTTTAACCAATTTTTATGAATTGAAACGAATTTATTCAATTTTGGGCTAAAACTTGCAATTTTTGAGTTGTAGGGGGCCTTTTTGCATAAAATTTCTTTTGTAAAACCCCTCTATCTTTTCCCTCAGCCCTAGAACAGCCCAACCCTGACCAAGACCAGAAAATTCTGGGCTCCTTTCTTTGGTTGCCTTCTTGTGTGAAATTGGGGTTGTTTTTTGGGTTTATTTTAATTTAAATGAATAAAATATGATACATTGACTTGGAGACTTGACCCATGACCTTCCCCACTTGCCCACACCCTCCACCATCCCTCTTCTGGCCGAAAATTTCCAGCAGCCCTCCCCCTTCACCTTCCTCTTTTCATTTCCTCCAAAATTTCATCAAAATTGCTACAAAAATCCATATAAATCCACAAATTTGTTTACAAAACCAAAACAAATCCTTGTGCTACCTCTTCTCAAGCCTAATATAGTTGAAAACATGTGGAAAGGAGGCATTTTTGGAGCAAATTTTCTTGCTTGATCCATAGATCAAGAGGTATAATTCCATCAAAGTTACTTTCTTTGTTGCAAATTCCTTTAAATGCTTGGTTTAGTGTTAATTTTAGTGTTAATCCTAATATAGTTTCTTTTAGTTAATGGTTGATATTAAGCTAGGGTTTTAGAAACCATGTATTAGTTAATTAAATTTATTTTGCTAGCTAGTGTTTTGCTAACCTTAATCTAAGTGGTTAATTTGCTTATTAGGCTAAAATCTAGTGTTAAATTAAGGTTTGTCATATATAGTTTGGTTTATGTTTGCTAATTACAAAAATCAAGAGAAGGTTTTGTTTATGAAAATTAGGTTTTTAAGCTTAGTTAATGGTTTAAAATTTGTGTATTGGCTAGCTATTTGGTTAGTTTGGATGTTGGTGTTGGGTGGTGTTGACTTTGTCGCTATATTGTCGATGTTTGCATCAAATTGCAATTTCATGCTTACTAGATTTTTATAAAAGTTATGTGATGATTTATTTTTGATATCTTGATGTTTGTAATGGCTAGTCCTACGACTTTTAGGATGCATGAGTGCGGTTTTTTGGGTAGTCGGGTTTTAGTTTTGCCGGGCGACCCAAATCGGCGTTTTTCGGCAGTTTTTGCGATTTTCGCGTGTGTCCGCGCACTTTGTGCACGTTGTACCTAGCTAGCGAACCTTAGTAGTTTCGTTGGGGTTTTGCGTCGTTCTTGATATATAACCTTATATTTGGTACTGATGTAAATTCCAGGTTCGGTCGCGGAAACGTCAGACGCGGCGCGAAAGGGAAAGGCGGTGATTGGACACAGCTATCCAGGGATTCCGGTGAGTAGATTTAACATCTACGGGGGACGATCGTTTGGATGGCGCAAGTCGCCCGATAGATTTAGTAAACTGGAAATAGTAAATTGGATAATCACTTGTGACATTAGAATAATAATACTGGCATGATAATTGCTGCAATTAGATCAATAGGTTATACCCATATACGCAAACTCAATTGTAGGACACATGCACCATTACCAGGTCTTTATATGCAGCATGAGCACTATTCATGTTTACACACACACCCTGGTAATTGCCATGCCACCACAGTAGATAACTTTTAAATTGAAACCTTTTACTAATTGATACTTAAACTGGTACTATTGCCTTTAATTCCTTAAAAATGAAACTGTAGTATTGCTAGTCATGTGCATGTACTTCATCATATTAAGTGTTCATGCTTAATACATTAATCACACATCGCATCTTGATTATTGATATCATACGCATTCATTATCATTGATATATGCACTTATGAGGATTTCTTAGGATTTTATGATATTGCTGGATTTCGGGGGAAAACCGCAAAATTTCTAAACTTATTATATTTTTTAAAATATGTAAATTGCGGTTTTCTAGTGATGTAAGTGTCGTCCACCATGAGTTTGCTGTGGTTTTTGGAGACCCGTTTCGAGGAGTTGGATGAACCGTTTCGGGTACATGGTGGGCCCGGTAGGGTACCCCGGGGCAAGAAGCTCGTGGTGATGACGATGAGCCTGGCAGGGGACGGATTACCTACCGGTGACTTCATTGGGCACGGCGGATATCCAGAGGATACCGACCGGGGCCGCGAGAGGATGATATATTGATACTGAGATGGGTCAGCCGGATGGCTGAGGCCAGAGACACAATGACATGGATTTATGAGATTTGAGACAGCTTTTAGGTGTCGTTGCTGGACACCGATTTTCGTCGATTCATTGACATTATGCTGGCATTCTAAAAGAGTTTCAAAAACAAAAAGAGATAAAATATTTCTTATATATACCTATTGAGACCTCAGATATTCATGTTGCATACATATTAGCACACTGATGTTATATACACACCTGCTAATGCATCCAGTCATACCTGTATTATAGATGCTAGGATGCTTGTGTGCATGCATACGATAGCCTTTGTAGATGTTATTTATTACTCACGAGTTGGCAACTCACCCCCGTTGTGCCACAGTCTTTTGCAGGTCCGCTCCGTCAGTTCAGTAGCGGCGGGCGCACTTGTGTTTTTGCCTCTTTTGCCTGAGCTCGAGAGTTGCTCATAGGTGGGTTATGTTATCATTTTTGTACCACCTTGTATATTCTTTGTATCTAGTGTACTCCATCTACTGTTTCTACCAGATTATTGTATATTGACCTAGAGATGAGACTGTGAGGTTTGTGGATTTTATGCTGTATTTTGGGGTCGAGCTCACTTGAGCCGACATGCTACTTTTCTCATACTTCCTTATGCTTTATTATGCTTGTTGTCATTTACATTGCGTGGGATTTGTGACCGCCTTATGGCGAAGAGCTAGCTCCCGCTTGGGGATGCCTTATTTGTTGGTTTTACATATATTTTTGTTGTACCCATTTTGGGGGCCAGTATTTACAAAGGAGACTCTGCCGAAATTTTCGGGAAAAATTGGTATTGTTTTTAAAAAAGTGTTTTACATGACTTATTTGATAACTCACTTTCAATTGATTGGGTTTTCTTCACTCTTTTGCTTCATTGGTTTTGTTTTCTGGGCTTTGGCTTACTTATTTTACGGACGCCTTTAGACGTTTCGTAAACTTAAGTGCCAGTCACGTTCCGTACCCTGCGGGTCGTGACATCTTCCCACTTGGCTATCTCTTCCTCCACCTAATGGGAATAATTTTGAAATTAAGCCCCACTACATCAATCTGCTGCCCAAATTTCACGGGCTTGAGTCGGAAGATGCGTACGTTTTCATCACCAAATTCGAAAATGTATGCGCAATGATGGGTACTTCACAATTGACTTTAGATGCTATGCGCTTACGTCTTCTCCCATTCACACTGTGCGACTTGGCAGAAAAATGGCTTTACAATACTGTCGCACATTCTATCACTAATTGGGATGAATTCGTCATAACATTTCTTAAGAAGTTTTACCCAAACCATAAGACTGCCCATATTAGGAGCGAGATCAACCAGTTCACCCAGCTTCCCAATGAACCATTTTGGAAGTGCTTTGAACGTTTCAAAGATCTGCTTGTCCAATGCCCCCATCACGGAATACAAAGATGGGATTTATGTCGGATTATATATGAGGGCATTAATCCAGCGACAAAGCAGATGCTTGAAACAATGTGTCAATGCAATTTCATGTCTAAAGATGACGGTGAAGCGTGGAAATATCTGGAAGACCTTGCTGAACGCACGTTGCAGTGGGAAAGCGTAAGACCACCTTCAACTAAGGGAGGTATTGACCAGCTCGATGTTTCTATCGCAGTAAAAGCCGAAATGGCAGCGATACAGAAGAAACTCGACGCTATTGAAAACAAGTTCTCATCATTCTCCCTAAATCAGGTCACGCATCCTAAGACCGTCTGTGGTTGATGTTCGGATCCTTCACACTTAACGGAAGAATGTCCTATGAATGCATCGTTTCAAGCTAAAGCTGGTTTTCAGCAGCAACCTAGAAACGACCCTTATTCTTCCACGTACAATCAAGGATGGAGGAATCATCCTAACTTTGCTTGGAACCAAAACCAACAAAGCAATTATCAAAGACCTCCTCCACAGCAACCACAACCACAGAATCAGCCCCACTTTCAGTCACAGAATTTCCAAAATCTGGCCAACATTTCTACACCACAAGTGGCCGGTACTGACAACTCACTTGCACAAACTTTGGATATGTTCATGAAACAAACCATGCAAATTTCGGCTGAGATGAGGTCTTCTATTGATATCATAACGAAAAACTCCGCCTTCCATGGTGAGAGTATTAAATCATTAGAAAACTAAATCGCACAGTTAAACGCCGCAATGAGTGCGAGAGAGAAAGGGAAACTCCCATCTCAACCCCTACCGAATCCTGGCCATTCACAAAATCATAATGTGAATGCCGTTACTACGTTGAGATCGGGAAAAGTGCTGAATAACCTAGTGGGTGAGCAATGTGATGATAGTGACACTAATGATACCCCAGCTTCTTCTTCTTTCCCTAATTCGTCTATTCTCCCACCTTCACCCGAGCCTATTCTCCGTTTTCCCCAAGGCTCGAACATTTCGCCGAATCTATCTAAGTCAATTACCACTCCAATTTTGGGATCGAATCCGTCCCTACAGTCTTATCCACAAACGTTGGACCCAAAACTTATTGATCAAGCACCTTATCCAAACAGATTAAGGGGCAACAGACCAAGTCCACAAATGGAGAAGATTGTGGAAATTTTTAAGCAAGTTAACATAAACATTCCTCTCCTAGATGCTATTCAACAAGTTCCGTCATATGCGAAAATCCTAAAGGATTTGTGCACTAAGAAGAGAAAAGTTCAAGTACCTAAAAAAGTTTTCCTTGCGAGTAATGTGAGCACAGCTTTTACACAACAACTACGCAAGAAACGAAAGGACCCCGGAAGCCCTACAATTTCAATTTCTATTGGGGGTAAAAATATCAATCGTGCTCTACTCGATTTAGGTGCTAGTGTTAACATGCTTCCGTATTCTATTTATGAGCAATTAGGGATCGGAGAGTTAAAGCCTGCGCATTGCACTCTTCAGATGGCCGATCGATCTATCACCCAACCAAGGGGTGAGCTAGAGGATGTGTTAATCAAAGTCGGGGAATTCATATTTCCCGTAGACTTTATTGTTTTAGATACACAGCCTGTAGCAAACCCACGCAATCAAATCCCGGTGATACTCGGTCGACCCTTTTTGGCCACTTCCAACGCAGTAATCAATTGTAGAAATGGCTCCATGACCCTATCCTTTGGAAAGAAGTCAATTGAGCTTAACATTTACAAATTAGGAAGTGAACCCTCCGAACCCTATGCTCATGCGTGTTCTGTCGAATTAATGGATGTCGACAGCAGCGAATATGATCAACCTCATAATTCTGACTCTTTTCATATGTTGTTGCTTGACACGGACTCTTCCACCGAGTTGTCCGGGTAAACAACTAACGCTGATAAGGAACTTTTTATAGAGTCTGACGATCACCCCATTTTTTCTGATGACATTATTTTTCGAGGTATCGATGAAAGCTTTGAGGAAATTTTCGCTGACGAACTCGCATTTTTACAAGACATGGGTGTTGAGATGAATCAACTCCAAAATGAAGAAATTGGACCTCCACCACTTCTTTTGGACAATCATGATAATGCGAGTAATCCATCATTACTATCACTGTGTCGTCTCTCCAAATTGAGAAGCAATCCTTTTCCATTACACCTCTTATCACCTCCCCACTTCTTCACGTCGAAAGGTGACATGTTCTTCCACCAACCTTGGTGCTTCATCGATAAATTTTTTGAATGGTTGGTGTTGACCTTCGGTCTTTGCAAAACTTGGCATTGACCAATTACCTTACCCCCCTCGTGTGATTTTAAAAGATTAACATTGTTTAACTTAAGTTTGGGGGGGTTATATTTTGGCTCTTGAAAGAAAATGATTTTTACAAAATTGTGAGCCAAAAATAAGTTTGGGGGAGGATTTCACTTGCATATATTCTTGCCCCCTTTAATAATTTCCTCCCAAGTCTACAGGTTTTTGAGCTTAACGGATGACATCAGTGATGACACTGCTGTAAACAAGTTTGGGGGAGGTTTGTGCTTATTTACACATACTTTGCATTATACTATATATAAGCACAAAAAATTTTTGATAATAAAAGAATAGAATGTGAAAAATTATATATGAAAGATAGGAATAGTTTAAAAAAACCAAGAAAATTAGAAGTTTTCTTAAACGAACCAGTAATAAGTAGTTATGAGCTGTTGTCCCAAGGGTTAGTAAGATGAAGGAAGTCACTAATCTGAGGATAAAAATAAGTCTGAAAAATAATTTCTAGTCTGGAAGCCAAACATTTGAATGTTGATACCCTACTATATGCATTTACACACGTCTTGAAACTCGGGATAGTAGAGGATACCTTGAAATGCTCTTGTCTAAAAGCCAAAGTATGAAGGAAATGAAAAAATTTAAAAAAATGAAGAAAATATAAAAATGGTGAAAAAAAAATGAACACTGGTTTTGTATCGCCAAGGCAGCAATAAAAAATATAGCGAGGGTGCCTCTTCACCTAGTGCCCTAAGGCCAACTGGTCTGGGAGTCACTGCTAAGCCTTAGGTGGTGCAAGACGAGGAAAATATTATCACCTAATCATCAAGGAAATAAGTAATCGGTCAGTTAGTACCTCAAGAAGTATTAACGGTCGCATGAAAAGGTGTGAGCAAACCTTAGTATTCATCAAATTAAAAAGTACTAAGGTAGATGGACAAGAGTATGATAGCTTGAATAGAATTCTCCGAGTGTAGGAATGTCTACACACACGTAGGGTTATATGATCGATGTTTGGAAGAAAGATAGGAATGAAGAATAAAGACGATGTTTTATTGAGGGATGATGTGATTTCTAACATTTTTTCATGACTATTAAGATAGGGCTCATGACAACTGAAAAGCTAGTATAGTTGGAAACTCTTATTTTCAAAGTCTTTCTTTTATGGTTCTTATCTTTATATGTAAATTTCACCATCTCTCTTTTGTTATTGGATTTTGTGGGTGTAATCCGCTGAAAACCTTCAGGAGACAACACTCCTCCTACTAGGGACACCTAGAGGTTTAACGGCTTGTTGCACGTGCTCAGTGCAATCGTGTTGCCTACGAAAGTGTGCTTAGTTTTCTCCTTTTTTTGAATAAACTAGTTTACTCGGGACGATCAAAGATAAGTTTGGGGGTATTTGTTCAGTTGATAAAACTGGACATTTAATATGACATTTTTCCTACTATTATTATATAATAAAAGGTGTTTATTATAATATATGATACATATGCGGGTTTATCTGTAAAAATACTATTTTCATGTGTTTATATATTATAAATAACATTTTGTAGGAAAAAGTAAGCATATAATATTCATGTAACATTTGGCCCATTTAAATATGCTTACCTTATTAATACCTTTGACCAATTCTTAATGGTTAAGTTAATATCTCAATAAAACGAACTCTATTAATATTATTTGTTGAGTTATTCTGCAGAATTTTCAGGGCTGAAATCAAGGAATTCAAAGTTGGAAAATCAAATCTACCAAAGATATTCAAGAAACTAATTCTGGTAGAAATATAGAAAAGATTTTCAAAGTCTACATACTCAAAAGATTACCAAGTGTTACAGATATGAAGCTACAAAAAGTAGAGGCCATGATCTCACCAAAAGGGGGCGGATCCGCGGCCAAACCTATCCAATGACCGCGGTTCCGCCGTTGATTTAAAGAGTTGAGATATGGGATTGTGGTGGTTAGGATCCTAACAACTAGTTTCCATATTAGGAAACTAGGGTTTTGGCTCTGTGACTATAAATAAGGACCGAGAGCCTCTTGGAAAAATCATCAAGCCGAAGCGATCACGAAGCCCCAGACGCTCACGCATCCAGGCTGATCATCAACTGTTCATCTACCTCCTTGGAAGAGATCGAGAAGCAAACTAGTCTTTGTAATCATTTTCTAAGGAATCAAAGTGTAGATTGTTCAAGTTGATTAATAAAGGTAGTTGTTTTATTTTATTCTTTTGCATTTTACATTATGTTTTCCCTCTCTGTCTTTTCATCTTCTTCTCCCAACATGCGCGAGTAATTCTCCGCTTGTTAGGGTTCGTAGGATTAGGGTAGGATAATGGACGATGAAAATAATTAAACTCTTTTTAAGTCCTATAAAGTTTAGGAACTTTATCAAAAGAATCATTAACATCCTAATCGGGCGCGCTAGCAATTCTTTGCTAGTTCCGACCGCGATTAGAGATTAGATTAATGATTGTTTTGGTAAAGGCTAGATATGAACGGAGTTCCATGTCGAGATAAGGGTTAAGAGTGGGATTCTTTTTCCCTCCAGAAACCCTAATCTATACGCATCACCGTCGTTCTAGTTCTAAATCAATTAATGGATAAATAGGGTAACTTTTAATTAATCGTCCATAACTACTAAATCCTAACGAACCCTACAAGCCCTCTTATTATATTAATTACATCTTTAAAATAATCTAGATCTATATTTTACATTCTTGTTTAACGGAGATCTAGAAATCTTTCTATAAAATTCTTTATCCCTCCTCTCTTTCTCAACACATCTAAAGTAAAAGTAAAAGGTTCCACGTTTTCCAGAGGACGACCCGTACTCATCTCGGTCTAGCTACACGCGACACCGTTATTGATTGCGGTTAAACTACAAACACAAATTTTCGTATCAATCACCAGCACATGCCAAAACTGCACTATTGCGCAAGCGGCTAGGAAGCGCCACGTGTCAGCAGTGCAACAGCGCAGCGCACTGACGCAGCGCACTGCGCTGTTGCGTTTGCGCTCACCAGAACATGACACGTGTCACCTCCACGAGCGCTTGCGCTCATTAATTGGCGCAAAACGCCTGACAAGCCACATGGGGCACTGTCAGAGTATTTAATGCTCTGCATTATTAAGAAAAGGGACAGAGCCCAATTAAAAGGCCTAACAGGCCTAATCAAAATGCTCTGCATCATTAAGAAAAGGGACAGAATTAAAAGGCCTAATAGGCCTAATCAAAAATGCTCTGCATTATTAAGAAAAGGGACAGAGCCCATTTAAAAGGCCTAACAGGCCTAATCAAAAATGCTATGCATTTTTAAAAAGGGGCAGAACCCAACCAAAATAAAGAAAATAATACAGTAAACGGGCAAGGGCCTAGCACGGGTCCAATAAGCCAAAGACAAAAGAATCTTGAAACTGGACTTAGCCCAGTCATGTGTTGGATATATATATGCCCTAGAGGCCTTCATTGTATAGGATACTGGGATATGTATGTACATAACAGTCTTGCTTTAATAGTACGATATTTGGTTTGTCTTTATCTTAACATTTGATATATTTTGGTTTGTATTCATATATATATATACATGTTGATAAAGCCCTTAGGATGTTTGCCTGACTACCGGCATTGTGATGGCAGTTATACCAGTGGGAGCTGGATAGTCAATAGGCACATCCTTAGATGTCCCTGGTCGCAGGAGTATCGAGACTGGGCATCGATACTCCAGAGTAGACTGGTGTATACATATCTAGACCCTGAGGAAGGGCGATGGATTGGTCCCGCAGCCATTGGTGGAGTGCACCTAAGATTGTATACAGATGCTTACTGGGTGTGAGTACACCAGACAGGACTCGCCGAGAACTGACTGGATGGTATTTATACCTTACGTCAGATAGCAGTTCTCAGGTGACATGTGTACAGATAGTCCGTTGACTTAAATTCGTCATTTGTCTCGTGTGAGTTCCCACTGTGCTTTGATTACTACCATACTACTGTTCAAAGGAGTCGTGCAAACAGGTTTTAGTTGGGCACAGTCCCGAGCCACGTGGAGGCAGTGAGTGACTATTAGGGATTCGTCTCTCCCGGTATAGGGAGTTGATATCGCACAGTGATCGGTTGGTCATTACCATAAGTCCCTGGCCAGGGCTGATAGAGAATTACTGATAGATCAGTAGATTCTCGGATGGTGATAGAGCCATACCGACACGACTTGTACGATTATCAGGGGTCTGACGTTTACCACCTCCCTATACCATACATGCAATACTCTTAGACGAACAGACCGGACTGCACGGATATTGTCATGCACAGGCTCAGTAGGATTTCGGATGGGTATCCTCACCGGCCTTCTTATCGACATCTACCTGGGGGTCGTTACGTACAGCTAGTGCCGCTTGCGGTCTGTGGTTAAACCCACTGCCAGCATAGTAGTCGAGTCTTTAAAGTCCTACACAGAGTTTTTCCAACTCCAGGAGAAATGATATAGAGGTCGTACGGTTTACGACAAAAGGTTCGGACGCATACGTGTTTAAAACGCACGTACGACATTCGGACAGTTTTTACTAGCCGGCTTTGGTTTAAGCCAGATTCTAGTATCGGGTTATTGGATTTATACAGTCTACAGTTTTTCCGTGTTTTCACGGATGCGAGGGGCGTTCTCGTAATTATCCGAGAAGCTTCTAGAAGGAGGGTGACTAAGGAGGTTAAGGTGGCATTTTCATTAATTGCTTAAGTGACTCATTTCCTATGATTCATCATATCATTAAATGCATCATTAATGCATCATTAATGATCTAATGACTCACATGATGAATCTCTCTTCTTGAATAAATGAAGCATGGTGAATAATCATTTAATTGATATTATTTGATAATTCATTATAATTGATATATTCAAGTGAGAATCTTTTCTCTTCTCATTATCATCTCCACCTTCTCTCTCCTCAAGTGCTCTCCTTCTTAAAACCCTAATCCTACCACTCATGAGTTGAGACCATGGATTAGGATAGACTAAACACTCCACAACCTAACTCTACATCATCTTAGTTACTTTGGTTAGCAACTAGAGAAACAAAGTTACCTCAAGTCTTGAGGTGTACCTTGGATTAGGGTACTCGGGTGGATCATCTATCACGGATAGGAGGCCGAGGAGGACTTAGAGATCATAAAGACGAAGGACTAGAATCATTTGGTATAATCTCTTTACATAGTAGCCTAGAACTCTATGCTTGTTGTTAATTATAGTTTAGAAAAGATCTTCGGTTAGTCGATGCATGCTACAAAACAAGATCGTTTTTCATATTTCCGCCTCCCTGCAACTCGTGATGTGTTGCACATCGACTTACAGTGGTATCAGAGCCTCACTAAATAATAATTAACTCACTTGTAAAGTCGTATGAATTTCGAACGCAAAACAAACCGGAAAAAACCCCGATATCACATAGTTTCTGTCTATTTTAAAATGAAGTCCAAAAATTTTTCAGGGACCTCCAGAATGACCAGCATGAAAATATAGGAAAACACAAGAAAAATGGGCTCCTGAATCGGCCAATGTGCCGCGGAACCGCGGCCGATCCTACCGATACGCCGCGGATTCACGGCCGAGTTGGGGCCGATTCAGCCTAGTTTTCTTCTGTGCATCTTTTGTGATATTTTGGATTTTCTGGTGCTGTTTATTTTCTGCTCAGGTTTCAAATTTACAGAGAAGATTTGGAGTAGAATTTAATGTGTTTAATCGATCGAAATTATACGATGTTTGCTTGTTTGATTATATCTGTGAACTGTATTATGTGTTCGTAAACTTCCCCTAACTGCTAGTATGTCGGTTGGCAGGGGGTTGCACATATCAGTAATCTTTTAACTGTTTGTGATTATGAACTCTATTGGACTGTTGTGATGATTAGCCGGGGTTTTCTGTGATGGGTTATTGTATTAATTCATTCGATGTAATTGTAATAAGTTGTAATATTATTTTGCGGGGCACATCCAGGTTGCGGTTGTAGCCACCGTTGTTTTATTTCTTTTTACTTTTTTTATTCCTAGGATAGACCCAAGGTGGGGTGCACAAACTACCGGGTATTTCGAAGTGTTTAGTGGCCTATTCACGTCATTGAGGGAGACCACTTCACTTCTGGTACTTGGCGGGTAGTTTGCCGTACCCGTAGGGGTCTAGGGTGGGGTAATGGCTATTCATCACAACTATGTAATCCGTCTTTTCTTACAGGCTCAAAAGAAACGCGAATTGCTTGCAAATCCAATATTGTTTATCTATGATCTGGAATGCCTATTATTGCGTCTGACGAATGTACAATATCTATATATGATAGCTATTTAGACGTCACTTATGTTTTACACCTGCGCTAGCCCAGCCCCCGCTCTGCCGTTAGTTAAGTAACATAACGGGTGATGACGGGACCCCGTGGCGAATGCGGATGGAATAAGAGGTCGTTGTATTTTCGTTGTTATCAGTAATGATAGGTTAAAGATGGGACGCATTATTTTTAATGCAAAGAAAAATAAAACCTAAACAGAATCGTTGGAACAATTTCTAAAAACCACTCGGTTTTCTTGAAAAAGCAAAACTTTAAATGCGGAGCTTAAACCACTCCTTTTAATAAAAGCTATCTTAGTTCCTTCGATCAAATCAAGTTCATTATGTTAATGGGTTTTTTTGCCAAAAACCAGCCGTAACCCTCCGTCGTTTCAGATAGACAGCACATCGTATTCATGCTATGCTTGTTGGCCTACGTCAAGGAATAGTGGATGGTAGCAGTGTGGTCTGCCTATTTGTTGCATAGATAGGTACATTAGTATAGGATAGATGTACAGCCTTGTTGGCCTACGTCAAGGGCATGTACAATGTACTTAAATTAATCAGGACAACGACGGGTAGAACTTGACTTGCGTCTTATGACTTGTTGGCCTACGTCAAGGTCAATAAGAGCTTGGGGTATAAAAATCACATCGGGAGTTTCAAACATAAAGGAAACTTGCAGATTTAGCATACCTTCTGAAGTGTGGTGACTAGAGTGGCTTCCATCTAGTACATCATGCAATGATAGTTGGATCCCGATCCCACTGATGAGTAGGATTACTCTCGGGAAATATTCTCACTTAACAATCAATGCTATAAACCAAGTAAGTGTCCAGAAAGGTGTTAGAGGGGCTACGCCTCCAGGGAAAAGAGGTTATTTAATTAAGGAACTTCGCGAAAGCGTTGGAAAACCACCCTCGAAGTACCAACACCAGCCTGGCAGAAAGGTTAAGCAAGTATTGTGACGTGTGATTAAATCCTGACTAGTTCTTCTTTTTGGTTTTGAAGAAGGATTTGAGGGAACAGTGGGAGCCATCCTGTTTAGATAAACTAATAACCAATCTAAACTTGCAAGAAGCATATGCTGAGTGTTTTCTTTTCTCTCTCTCTAGCAGCTACCATGACATGACTAAAACTATTACTTGAGAAAAATATACTGACCGGACAGAACTATAAAGATTGGCTAAGGAACGTCAACATTGCACTGACTTATGACAAAGTAGAATATGTTACCACCGTTGTTCCTCCCCTTATCCCTGGACCAGATTCCTCAGTTATGGACAAGGAAGTTCGCAAAACATGGGATATGGATTGTGAGTGAGCTAAGTGTATCGTGCTGGCATCCATGAACAATAAACTCCAGAAACAGCACGAGAGTATGGATATTGTATCCATCTTCCTCCATGTAAAGGAATTATATGGAGAACACTCCCGTATCGCAAGGTACGAGACCTCAAGGAAACTCTTCCAGATGAGGTTAGCTCCAGGATCGCCTGTAGGAGAGCACGTCCTCAAAATGATCAGCCTCATTGAGGAACTCGCAAACCTGAGATGCGTGCTAGAGAATGATTTGTATATCAACTTGATTTTGCGGTCCCTTCCCCACACCTTCTCTCAGTTCGTGCTTAGCTTCAACATGCACGAAATGGAAGCTGATCTTCCAAAGCTCCTCAACATGTTGAGTGTAGCAGAGACCTCCTTGAAAAAGGAGAAGACCCTCGTTCTATATGTTGGCCAATCATCCTCCTCTAAATCTAAAGCGAAAGCTAAAGGGAAGAAGAAGATGAAAGCCACCAAACCGAAGGGTGGGGTCAAGAAGGTGCAGGGAAATAACAAGGCAGGATGGGTGAAAGCGGATATAAACGAATGCCATTATTGTCAAAAGCAAAGGCACTGGAAGAAGGACTGTATGGCCTTCAAGGCAAAGGACACGAAGCAAGCGGTTGCTTCTGCTTCAGGTGTGTTTGTAATCGAATATTGTCTTTCAGTAAACTCTACTTCATGGGTACTTGATACCGGTTCTGGTTCTCACATCTGTAATTCATTGCAGGATCTGAGAAATAGTAGAGTACTGGGGGCAGGTGATATGACTCTTCGGATGGGCAATGGAATGCATGTAGATGCTGTTGCAATAGGGGAGTATCACCTAGGGTTGACTAGTGGGCACATTTTAGTGTTGTACAGCTGTTTTTGTATTCCCAGTATGCTATGTAATATTATATCAATATCTTTGTTGTCTAATGAAGGATATAATTTTGCGCTTGAAAGTAATTTCATGAACATTCTCCTAAATCAAGAACTGATTGGGTATGGCACACTAGAAAACGGCATATACATACTTAATCAACCTCGTATTTTCAATATTCAAAACACACTTAAAAGAAAGGCTCCAGATTCAAATCAAGCCTTCTTATGGCATTGTAGACTTGGTCATATAAACGAAACAAGGTTGACAAAGTTACATAAAGATGGATATCTAGATCCGTTTGAATATTCATCATATGCAACTTGTCAATCATGTATCAAAGGAAAAATGAGCAAATCTCCATTCTCCGGACACGGAGCAAGAGCTACTGAACTCTTGGGACATGTACACAGTGATGTATGTGGTCCAATGTCTACGCATGCACGAAGCGGTCACTCCTACTTCATCACTTTTACTGATGACTTCTCTAGGTATGGACATGTGTTCTTAATGAAACAAAAATCAGAGACCTTTGAGAAGTTTTAGGAGTATAAAAATGAAGTAGAGAAACAAACTGGTAAAAGCATCAAGACACTTCGATCTGATCGAGGTGGAGAATACTTAAGTACCAGTTTCCTTGAATACCTAAAAGAGAATGGAATTCTCTCTCGCCTTACTCCGCCTTATACACCTCAGCATAATGGTGTATCAGAAAGGAGGAATCGCACGCTATTAGATATGGCGCGTTCAATGATGAGTAGTGCTGAGTTACCACTTTCCTTCTGGGGATTTGCTCTAGAATCAGCGACATACTTATTGAATAGAGTTCCAACTAAGTCTGTGCCTACCACTCCATATAAAATGTGGAGCGGGAAGAGACCATATCTTAAGTATATCAAGATATGGGGGTGTCCGGCATATGTTAAAAAGCATAAACCAGACAAGCTCGAGTCACGATCGGTTTTGTGCAAGTTTGTAGGATACCCCAAACATTCAAGGGGGTACATGGTCTACCACATTGAAGAACAAAAGGTGTTTGTCGCTCGCCACATTGTCTTCTTAGAGAGCGAATTTCTTGCAAAACAAATTAATGGGAGCGCGGTAGAGCTGGAAGAGATTCCAGAACCTCAAACTGCTACCGAGGACTTAGAAGAACCTCAGATTTCAATAGAACATGACGAACCAACGCAACTCCGCAGATCTAGTAGGCTTTCTCATCCTCCAGAGAGATACTATGGTTTTCTTCTAGATGGGGATCGAGAGGATTGCATCATCGATGATGATGAGCCTACTAGTTTTTAGCAGGCTATCACGAGTATTGACTCGATGAAGTGGCTGGATGCTATGAGATCCGAAATGGAATCCATGTACACCAATAAAGTATGGACTTTAGAAGTTACTCCTCCTGGGGTGAAACCAGTTGGATGCAGATGGATCTTCAAAAAGAAGATTGGTGCACTTGGACAAGTGGAAACCAACAAAACTAGACTCGTTGCAAAAGGTTTTCGTCAAATACCAGGACTGGACTATGATGAAACCTTTTCACCTGTAGCTATGCTTAAATCCATTCGGATCCTGCTTGCCATTGCTGCCTTCCATGACTATGAAATCTGGCAGATGGACGTAAAAACAGCTTTTCTAAATGGACATTTAGAAGAGAGTGTTTACATGGATCAACCAGAAGGTTTCTTAGACAGTGGGAGCAGCGGAAGAGTGTCCAGGTTGCTTAAATCCATTTATGGATTAAAGAAAGCATCGCGAAGTTGGAACATCTTCTTTGATGAGACAGTCAAAGAGTTTGACTTTATCAAAAATGTGGATGAACCATGTATTTATAGGAAGATTGTGGAAGGAGCGATAGTCTTCCTCGTTTTGTATGTCGACGACATACTACTGATAGGGAATGATGTCCCTATGCTATAATCAGTAAAGCTCTTCTTGTCACAGAAATTCTCCACGAAAGACTTGGGTGATGCAACCTACATTTTGGGCATTAAGATGTATCGTGATAGATCTAATAGAATGTTGGGACTTTCACAGTCCAGGTATATTGACACTATACTAAAGAGGTTTAGTATGGAAGATTCCAAGCGAGGTAACTTGCCCGCTTGTCACGGGATCACCCACTCTAAAGAGATGTCTCCAAAGACTGATGAAGAGAGGGATCGCATGAGCATTTTACCCTACGCTTCGGCAGTAGGATCTATAATGTATGCGATCTTATGTACAAGACCGGATGTAGCTTACGCACTTGGTGTGGTAAGCAGGTATCAGTCTGACCCAGGTGAGAAACATTGGATAGCGGAAAAGAACATTCTCAAGTACCTAAGAAGGACGAAGGAGATGTTCTTGATTTACTGTAATGGGGACCTCCAGGTAGAGCCTTTACCGAATCCGGCTTCCAAAGTGACAAAGATGATTCTAAATCCATTTCGGGTTTTGTGTTTACCCTCAATGGAGGAGTGGTATGTTGGAAGAGTTCCAAACAGGATACCGTCGCAGACTCAACTATGGAGGCTGAGTATATAGCTGCTAGTGAAGCCGCATAAGAGGCTGTCTGGATGAGGAAGTTCATTTCTGAACTTTAGGTGGTTCCGTCCATTGCCAATCCAATACCTTTGTATTGTGATAACAATGGGGCCATAGCATTGGCAAAGGAATCACCCTCTCCAAAGAGATGTCTCCCAAGACTGATTTGGAAAGGGATCGCATGTCAGTTATACCCTATGTTTCTGCGGTAGGCTCTATAATGTATGCGATGTTGTGTACCTGACCAGATGTGCTTACGCACTAAGCGTGGTAAGCCGGTATCAGTCAGACCCAGGGGAGAAGCACTGGATAGCAGTAAAGAACATTCTCAAGTACCTGAGAAGGTCTAAGGATATGTTCTTGGTTTACGGCGGAAAAGACCTCAAGATCGAGGCTTTTGCTGACTCCAGCTTCCAGAGTGACAAGGATGACTCCAAGTCCTTGTCAGGTTATGTCTTTACCCTCAATGGAGGGGCGGTGTGAAGGAAGAGTTCTAAGCAGGACATCATTGCTGACTCGACGATAGAAGCGGAGTATATCGCAGCTTCTGATGCCGCAAAAGAAGCGGTCTGGGTAATGAAGTTCTTAACAGAACTTCAGGTGGTTCCATCCATTGTTGATCCAATACCTTTGTATTGTGACAACTGTTGGAGATAGTGCCCTCATAGTCAATTATTGGATCGCAGGTACGTGATTGCAATGATTGCGGAGGACCTATCCCGGTAGCACAGTCTTACTCGAGATGATAGTATGCTATCTGGTTTGCCTTTATCAGTCGTGTACATGTTCAGGTGACTGATTGCATGTTACACTTTGATAGAGCCCTTAGGATCTTGCTTTACTACCAACAGTATGATGTCGATCATATACGTGAGAGTTGGGTAGTTTATATGCATATCCTTAATTGTAGTCCCTAGTCGTGGGAGTTTCGAGACAGGGCATCGATACTCCGGAGTAGACTAGTGTGTACAATCGAGACCCCGACGAGGGGCGGTGGCCGGTCTCGCAAGCCACTGGTGTCAGTTGGATCACCTAAGATGTATACAGGTGCTCATTGGGTTATGAGTACACCGGACAGGACTCGCCGGGAATCTGCTAGTTAGTACTATACCTATCGTCGGATAGCAGTTCCCTGGTGACATGTGTACAGGTTAGTTCATCGACCTGAGGTCGTCATTTGTCTCGTGTGAGTTCCCACTGTGCTTTGATTTCTACCCTACCACGGCTCAAAGGAGTCGTGCAAACAGGTAGCTTTTGGGTACAGTCCCGAGCCATATGGAGGCACGTGAGCGGATCGGCAGGGGATTCGTCTCTCCCGGTATTGGGGGCGAGGTCGTGCTGTGTCTAGGAGAGCCATTACACAAATCCGTGGCCATGGTAGGAGATTTACTGGTAGGTACTCCAGTAGTATCTCAGGGTGTATTGGGCTTCACTCCGACACGACTTATACTGCTATTGGGGGTCTGACGTTACTAGCCCCCTAGACAGATATGCGATACTCATTGACGAACGGACCGGACTGTATATACATAGTCACTGTTAGGCTCAGTAGGGTTTTCGGAGGAGTTCGCTCATCGGTCTCCCTTGAGTTCGCTCCTCGGCCACCCTTGAGGTCAGTCCATGGGCAGCCGTTACGCATAGCTAGTGCCGCTGACGGTTTGTGGTTAAACCCACTGCCAGGGTGCTGACGAGTCATTAGAGTCCCCCACAGACAGTTTCCCAAGTTCGGGCGAAACGTTGTAGAGGCCGTATGGTTTTATGGCAGGGTTCGGAAAATGCACGTGCGTTTACGCACGTGTCAGTTTTCGGGCAGATGATACTGGTCGGCTTTGGTTTAAGCCGGATCCGAGTATCATATTGAGTAGGTATAATATCTTTGTCTCAGTTGCATTTGTATTCGGTCGTAATAAAAATGCGGGTATATTTATATAGTTTCGGGGTTGTCCTGAAATTCGTTTCAGGATCACTTTTGGAAGTTGCCAGTTTCCAGTTTTCTATCAGCCGTCTTTTAACATTCTGTTAAAGACGGATTTATCTTTTCTTCAGTTGGGGTGAGTCATCATTCTAGAAGCTTCTAGAAGTGATGATGAGGCTTGGTGAGTCATTAAGGATAAGGTGACTAGGTTTAATGTGATTGGTTCCTTTTAATGACTCATGCTTTGAAATTGATGGTTTTGTTTTGCTTAAGATCATTTATCATGATATTTGTGATATGGTCACCTCCCCCTCTCCTACGGTCACCCCCTCTCTCTTTATAAGAGGCCGGCCCCCTCCTCTCTCTCTTATGGTTGTTGATTTTCATCGGTTAGAAAAGATATGATAGTTTTGGGGTGTATGGAATTCACAGTTCATTTCATTCCATCACCCGATTTCCACGGCAACTTCATTAACCGATCGTCCACGGATTTGGACGAAGTGAGACAAAGTCATCTACTCATTCTCTACATCAATCTTGGTCGTCTCTTTTAGCAAACTTGACGATCGAGTTGCCTCGAGTCAGAGGCGGGAGCCCGTTTAAAGAACCGATCATGTGGTGCCACCTCGACGAGGAGATCGGAGCAGCCGCAACGGAGCGTGGGATGATGGTTGAAGAACGAAGGACTCGGATCGTTCGGTATAACATTCCTACACTCTTTAAAGTTTGTTAGTTTAGCAATAATGGCAGATCCGGGTTAAAGTATACGATAGCACCAGTTAAAAAGTTTTTGTTCCGCATTTGGCGTCTGTAGACTGCCGGGGTGCTAGCGTAGACTTACAGTGGTATCAGAGCCTAACCATTTTGCTATACTAACTTGTGCTAACGCGTTTAAAACATCGATCCGACCGGAAATCGAAAATTTCAAAAATCACAAAATTCAATCCCGATAGTTTCTGTTAATTTTAAACGGTCTCAAAATTTATTTCTGGATGTCTTAAAAATCTGTGCAGGGAATTCTAAGAACCACGACAAAATTTGGGGTCGTGATCCCTCCAATCCGCCGCGGAAGGGCGGCCAAACCCATGGTTTGGCCGCGCAACCGCGGCCACATGGGGAGCACTTGCTCCCAAATTTTGTCAGATGGTTCTCTGTGGGATTTTGGGGTTTTTGGAATATATAGTTTTGGCCCAGATTTTGTTACTGTTCACCAGTAAGCAGTGGGGCCCACTTTTTGATATTTGGTCTTTGGTCGATCGAAATTTAAACACGTTAGTTTACAGTGCTTACATTATATCTCCGACCGGGAATGTCATTTGATCGGTAAACCGCGTCTGATTGCTATAGTTCTTTTAGACGGGTTTGCTAATGTGACATTCGCGTTGATGTTCTGTGTTGTGCTGTGATGTTGCGGATTTGTCGTGGTGGATAGCAGTGTGCAATGGTAGTACAGTTTGAGTTTATTTGTACATTTGATATTGCGGGGCGAGCGTCCAACATGTGGACAGCCGTCACTGCCTGTTGTATAATATTCTTTTGGGGCACGACCAGGTTGCGGTCGATGTACCTATTGTACTATTTTTCATTACTGTACTAGGTTTTGCCCCGCGACGGAGTGCACGGATAGCCGGGTTCGGGATAGCAACGGGTCCGCATCTCATGGCTTTGAGAGGCAGAGGGGCCCCACTTCAGAATTTGCAGACTATTCGCCGCACTCGTAGGGGGTACAGGTTGACCCAAGGAGGGGTGCTCAATTTACCGGATTCCGTGAAGTGCCGGGTGTTCCATTCACTATGCTGTGGGGACTGCCTCGCTTCAGGTTTTGGCGGGCAACTTGCCGCACCCGTAGGGGTCTAGGTTTCATTGCACAGGCTATCCACACGACAGGGGAACGTCGAGTTTCAGCAGCGGCTCTGTGAAACTCGGGGATCCCAGATTATCTGTATTGTTCTGTGATGGTTATTACTTTTCTGTAATGTTGCATATTATCACGCCTGGAGCGATTATGTATATTGGTTTATATACTATTAGATGTTGTATATGTTTTACACCCGCGCTAGTCCAGCCCCCGCTCTGTCGTTAGTTAAGTAACCTAACGAGTGATGACGGGACCCAGTGACGAATGCGGATGGCATATACGTACATTTTATTTTCGTTCTTTTCTGGTGTGATCGAATGATGGGATTGCGTTGATTCTGATCAACGCAAAGTAAAAACAAACCGGTATACAGTTGTTGGAACAATTTAAAAGGTGTTATTGCAAAGATGTTTTCTTTTGTTATGCATAGCGGTATTCGGTGGAATATCCAGCACCTCATTCGACGAGGCAAGGGCCGATATCCCTTCACCGGGACCGACCCCTTGGACAGAAGTTTGCGTCAGAGTAATAACTTCACTATAGTCGATTACATGTTGCTTTGCATAGCGGTATTCAGTGGAATATCCTGCACCTCATTCCACGAGGAAAGATCCGAGATCCCATTACCGGGAGTGACCTCTTTAGCAAAAGGTTTTCGCCACTATATTTTAAAAAGCTATCAGGTTCCTTCAGCGATATCAAGTTCACTACGCTAAAGGTTTTTCGCCAAAAACCAGTCGTAGCCCTCCGTCACTTGTTTTGGGTATTCAGTAGTATTCAAGCTACGTATTTTGACCAACGCCAAGGCATAGTGTTTGGTAGCTGCTGGGTATTCAATTGTTGCAAAGATAGATGAGTTAGTTTGGGACAGTCGTTCTGCCATTTTGGCCAACGTCAAGGGCATGTGCGGGTGGGTTCAAATTGGCAAGATAGTGACGGGTAGAACTTGGCATGTGACTTATGACATTTTGACCAACGCCAAGGTTATAAGAGCATGGGGCAAAATTAATATCAGGAGTTTCTAAAGAAACTGAAACTTGCCGAGTATGCGCATACCTTCTGGAGTTTGAGTAACGTGGATGCATTCCATCACGTTATCATGCGATGAGAGTTGGATCCTGATTCCCACTGATGAGTTGGTTTACTCTTCGGGTGATCCCGATTGATTCTTCTTTAGGTTTGGAGGAGAATTTGACAGGACAGTGGGAGGTTTCCGGAATAGATAAAGTAATGACCATTCTGATCTAGGTTAGAGTGCACGCAGAGTGTTTCTTTTCTCTCTCTCTCTTTGGCAGCGACCTTTGACCGACCCTAGACTATGACTCAGTAACCAGGTTGACCGAACCTTCTTAAAATACTGGCTTTTGGATTGTCTGAGTTGCATAAGTCATTGCCACTCCTTCTTTTACCCTTTGAATTTCTCAGAACACCCGTATACTGCGGATATCCACTTCCATTGGATAGATCCATCGTATGGTTATATACGAACTCGAAGGGACTTCTTCGGGGATGGATCCAGGTTCAGGAGAAATAGAATTGGTTTATTCAGTTGTCTTTTATTATCACCTTCTCTCAGGTTGCGAGAGCTCCTTGGTTTAGGAGAGTACACCTATTACGCCTATTGGATAGTCTTTTTCCAAACCATAGGCTGGTGCCGAAAGGTAGGGAATGAAGAAAACCAATTAGCATAAGTAGGGTGTGCAGAAGGAAATATGTAAAGACAAAATAAAGGGATTAGAAAGAGGGCAAAGTAAATTGCGACTGATATCATTCACGACCAAAACCGCGTACTTCATCGCCACTCCTATTTCACCTTTAAAAGAATAAGGTATTATTCAGTTGTCTTTTATCGTCACCTTCTCTCGAGATGCGAGTACTCCTTAGTTTAGGAGGGTACACCTATTATGCTTACTGGATAGTCTTCTTCCAAACCATAGGCTGGTGCCGAACGGTAGGGAAGGAAGAAAACCATTTAGCCTAACGATGGTGTACAGAAGGTAACGACTAAAGACAAATAAAGGGATTTGGAGAGATGGCAATAAAATATACGGTTGAAGTCATGAATTGGATTATGGAAGAGGCATTGCTATGAATACCAGGATACCCCTACGAAACATTTTCATGTTTCAGTGCATTGTTAAAGGAAAAACTGTTTTCCCGATTAGATACTTACTCCAAGGGTATGTATTTACCAGGTTTCATTCTCATATCTGTATGGTTTTACAGATGATGAGTGGGAGTAAGATATTGGGAATTAGGTGATCATCCTCATTATATCGGAATTCGTTGCAATTGGTGATATTTGAGGAAATCGCCAGGGTACAGTTTTCCACCTACGACGCACAGGCTTTGAGTTGTTTAACTCAGCGGACTTATACAGAGTATTGTATGTTGTCCAAGTGTCCATCAGGACAAAGGGGTAGGTCCTCGTACTATGTTCTGTTTACTTATAACTTCTCTAGTATTTAGACAAGTGTTTCGTACAAATACAAGGTCTAAGTTTTGAGAAGCTGTGGGTATAAGAATAAAGTAGAGAACCAGGTATCACAAGTATCGGGATTCTTCAAAGAGATCGAAGATGTAGATTCTTGTGATTGGTATTCAGATGATAGTGATGGTTTTGAGAAACGTGTTTCTCTTTAAGGTTACTCATAATTGGATGGATTCCTAAGTTGAGTAATGCAGATTAGCCTCTTTCCATTAAGTTGATATGCACTGGAGACAGCTGCATGGATTGAATATGGTTCCAATTAAATTAGTGCCAAAGTTTCTGTATTGGATATAGAATAGATCGTACCTTAAAAGATATTAAGGTACGGGGAGTTGTCCAGCTTATGATTAAAACCAGACACTGGATAACTCAGGGCACGTTTCTGTAGTGGCTGTTTGTGGGTTGACCCTGGCTATGACGAGGGTTGATATTCTACCATTTGGAAGATCAATAGTGATATTGTTCTTGACTCGCCATAGTTTTAGCAAAAATGGATCTTTTTCAGAAAACAGTAGTGGGAGTATGGTAGAACTGGGAGTGATTCCAGAACCGCGAACGATTATGGAAAATTTAATAGGACCTATATATTCAATCAGGTTTGACATTCCAATAGCCACTCCGCAGGTATGGTAGGTAACCTCAGACGCCCGAGAGGTGCTTCGGTAGCCTCAAGGACGGTGACAGGGAGGTTCTTATCTACCAAGACTTGACACTACTATTGTTCCAGGATATGAGACCCGGTAGGAGGGTTGTCATAGTCAGTGGGAGCAGCGGAAGCATAGTGGGCAATATGCTTATATCTATTTATAGACTTGAGCAGTTATAGCGGAGATAGATCATCTAATTTTGATGTGACAGTCATGGGTTTGACTTCAATCAGAATAGGGGATGGATCAGTTAAGAAGGTAGTAGGGTGTGATGTCATAGTATATGGATGACATACACAGAGTAGGAAGTAAAATTCCTATACTTCGATCGGTTGTACTGTGGTCGTCACACAGTTGTTTCTCCAGACAGGATATGGATATAATATTTGACATTCTGGTTTCTAGATCTATGGTTTTAGATCTGGATTTGGGTAGTTTCCCAATGTGGGTACTTTGACAGATATTCTAATGGTTTTTGGAATAGTTGACTCCTAGCATGGTCGTGTACCTGCAGGTGATGGAGTCACCCTCTCTAATGGTGTCTTACAGACTAAAGGGGAGAGGGATGTGCATGATTGGCAGATCACTTGCTTAGGCAATTGAGTCAATCATGAGATGTCAAGTACCGCACCAAATGTTGTTTTTGCACTAGATGCAATAAGTTTGTATTAATCCAATCCTGGAGAAACATAAGGAAGCAGTTTTAGAACATTGGTACATGTTCTACGGATTTGATAACGGCAGCCTCTTTCGGGAGACGATTATCATTCCAAGCTTCAAAGGTGACGTGGATGACAGAGTGACTGTCAGAGTTTTAGTTTTTCCCTCTGACGAAGAGGGACAGTATTATGGACAGGTGGTCCAAGAGGATACTGTGGGAAGCAAGGTGCCCGATACTGATTAGGTTCAGTGATCGATTCAGTCTAAGAAGTTTGGATATGGAGTTCATTTATGAACTAAGGTCCCATCAGATATCCAGACATATTCTAAGACAGATACTACTCAATTCGGGAGATGGCTTTCTCCGCGAACTTGAGATTAAGAGAGATACAGAAAGAAACTTCTAGGCGGATCCACTCACCGAGGCTATTTCTCGAACACAATAGTTTTACAAACGGGCTTTGTGAAACTGATTAGTAGAGGAGTTGGATGTTCGGTTTCACACGGGCTGTGAGTAGTCGACATCGCAATATTAGCCTTGAGTGCAAGTGGGAGATTGTTGGAGATAGTGCCCTCATAGTCAATTATTGGATCGCAGGTACGTGATTGCAATGATTGCGGAGGACCTATCCCGGTAGCACAGTCTTACTCGAGATGATAGTATGCTATCTGGTTTGCCTTTATCAGTCGTGTACATGTTCAGGTGACTGATTGCATGTTACACTTTGATAGAGCCCTTAGGATCTTGCTTTACTACCAACAGTATGATGGCGATCATATACGTGAGAGTTGGGTAGTTTATATGCATATCCTTAATTGTAGTCCCTAGTCGTGGGAGTTTCGAGACAGGGCATTGATACTCCGGAGTAGACTATTGTGTACAGTCGAGACCCCGACGAGGGGCGGTGGCTGGTCTCACAAGCCACTAGTGTCAGTTGGATCACCTAAGATGTATACAGGTGCTCATTGGGTTATGAGTACACCGGACAGGACTCGCCGGGAATCTGCTAGTTAGTACTATACCTATCGTCGGATAGCAGTTCCTGGTGACATGTGTACAGGTTAGTTCATCGACCTGAGGTCGTCATTTGTCTCGTGTGAGTTCCCACTGTGCTTTGATTTCTACCCTACCACGGCTCAAAGGAGTCGTGCAAACAGGTAGCTTTTGGGTACAGTCCCGAGCCATATGGAGGCACGTGAGCGGATCGGCAGGGGATTCGTCTCTCCCGGGATTGGGGGCGATGTCGTGCTGTGTCTAGGAGAGCCATTACATAAATCCATGGCCATGGTAGGAGATTTACTGGTAGGTACTCCAGTAGTATCTCAGGGTGTATTGGGCTTCACTCCGACACGACTTATACTGCTATTGGGGGTCTGACGTTACTAGCCCCTTCGACAGATATGCGATACTCATTGACGAACGGACCGGACTGTATATACATAGTCACTGTTAGGCTCAGTAGGGTTTTCGGAGGAGTTCGCTCATCGGTCTCCCTTGAGTTCGCTCCTCGGCCACCCTTGAGGTCAGTCCATGGGCAGCCGTTACGCATAGCTAGTGCCGCTGACGGTTTGTGGTTAAACCCACTGCCAGGGTGCTGACGAGTCATTAGAGTCCCCCACAGACAGTTTCCCAAGTTCGGGCGAAACGTTGTAGAGGCCGTATGGTTTTATGGCAGGGTTCGGAAAATGCACGTGCGTTTACGCACGTGTCAGTTTTCGGGCAGATGATACTGGTCGGCTTTGGTTTAAGCCGGATCCGAGTATCATATTGAGTAGGTATAATATCTTTGTCTCAGTTGCATTTGTATTCGGTCGTAATACAAATGCGGGTATATTTATACAGTTTCGGGGTTGTCCTGAAATTCGTTTCAGGATCACTTTTGGAAGTTGCCAGTTTCCAGTTTTCTATCAGTCGTCTTTTAACATTCTGTTAAAGACGGATTTATCTTTTCTTCAGTTGGGGTGAGTCATCATTATAGAAGCTTCTAGAAGTGATGATGAGGCTTGGTTAGTCATTAAGGATAAGGTGACTAGGTTTAATGTGATTGGTTCCTTTTAATGACTCATGCTTTGAAATTGATGGTTTTGTTTTGCTTAAGATCTTTTATCATGATATTTGTGATATGGTCACCTCCCCCTCTCCTACGGTCACCCCCTCTCTCTTTATAAGAGGCCGGCCCCCTCCTCTCTCTCTTATGGTTGTTGATTTTCATCGGTTAGAAAAGATATGATAGTTTTGGGGTGTATGGAATTCACAGTTCATTTCATTCCATCACCCGATTTCCACGGCAACTTCATTAACCGATCGTCCACGGATTTGGACGAAGTGAGACAAAGTCATCTACTCATTCTCTACATCAATCTTGGTCGTCTCTTTTAGCAAACTTGACGATCGAGTTGCCTCGAGTCAGAGGCGGGAGCCCGTTTAAAGAACCGATCATGTGGTGCCACCTCGACGAGGAGATCGGAGATAGACGAGATCGGAGCAGCCGCAACGGAGCGTGGGATGATGGTTGAAGAACGAAGGACTCGGATCGTTCGGTATAACATTCCTACACTTTTTACAGTTTGTTAGTTTAGCAATAATGGCAGATCCGGGTTAAAGTATACGATAGCACCAGTTAAAAAGTTTTTGTTCCGCATTTGGCGTCTGTAGACTGCCAGGGTGCTAGCGTAGACTTACAACAACAACGGGTCTATAGCTTTAGCGAAGGAACCCAGGTCCCATCAAAAGTCCAGACACATCTTGAGGCGGTATCACCTGATCAGGGAGATCATAGATGGCCGGGAGATTGAGGCCCGGAGAGTTACTACAGAGGGGAACACTGCAGATCCATTCACAAAAGCCTTACCTCAGACACAGTTCGAGAGGCTATTCGAGATGATAGATCTGCGATACGCCAGTACATGGCCCTAGTGCAAGTGGGAGATTGTTAGTGTATATGCCCTAGGGGCCATTATTGTATCATACTAGTTTGTATATTACTTAATGGAAGTTTGGGATATTCACAGTTGTATTAACAATCTTGCTCAACATAGTAGTATGCTACTTGGTTTATATCTATCTTAATATATGTATATGTTTCTTTTAGAATATCGCGAATACATATTGATAGAGCCCATACGATCTTGCTTGACTACCAGCGTTGTGATGGCAGTCACACTAGTGGGGGACTGGGTAGTCTACAAGCATATCCTTTTTCAGGTCCCTAGTCGTAGGATTATCGAGACAGGGCATCGATACTCTGGAGTAGACTAGTGTGTACGCTTCTCGTCCCAGCAGGGGAAATGGTCTGACCCACAGCCATTAGTACGTTGTACTGGAGATAGTATGCAGGTGCTCGTTAGGTTACGAGTACACCGAACAGGACTCGCAGGGAACTGTTGGTTGGTATTATACCCGTCATCAGTTAACAGTTCCCAGGTGACATGAGTACAGCATAGTCCGTAGACTTGACACTGCTGCTTCGCCTTGAGTGTGTTCCCACTGTTCTTAGATTGCTACCCTTCTACGGCTCGACTGAGTCGTGCAAACAGGTAGCAGTTGGGTGCAGTCCCGAAGCACTTGGAGGCAGTGGTGGTTAGATTGGATTCGTCTCTCCCGGTGTTGGGGTTTGATATCGCGCTGTGTTTGGAGAGCCATTACGCAAGGTCCCTGGCCAGGGTAAGCGAGATTTACTGGTAGGTTTTTCCAGTAACTTCTCAAGGTGTAATGGGCTTCACTCCTACACGACTTATACCTCTTATTGGGGACTGACATTTGCCGCCCCCCTAGGCCCGATATGCGATAGTCTTAGACGAACAGGCCGGACTGTACGGAGATTTTCACATCAGGCTCTGTAGGAGTTCGGATGGGTTTTCTAATCGGCCTTCTTATCGACATCTACGTGGGGACCGTTACGTACAGCTAGTACCGCTTTCGGCCTGTGGTTAAACCCACTGCCAGCGTAGTGTCGATTCTTTAGAGTCCCACACAGAGAGTTTCCCTACTTCGGGCGAAACGATTTAGAGGTCCTATGGTTTTACGATAGGGTTCGGACATATACGTGTTCTTGTGCACGTATGATGTTCGGACAGATTATACTAGCGGGCTTTGGTTTAAGCCAGATTCTAGTATTGGATTATTGGATTTATGCAGTCTCAGTATATCCATGTTTTTCGTAAATACCGATTGGAGGGGCATTGTCACGACCCAAAGTTCGGCCCGTGACCGGCACTTAACCACGTAACGTCTACAGGCGTAACTCTACTAAGTAAGCCGAAACCCAGAAATCAAAACCAATTAAAATATAGAGTGTTAAAACATTTTAGTAGAAGCATTTGTAAAATGTTTAGAAAACCTTAAGTAATTTAGTAGAAATCCTTTTTAGTTCAAGAGTTATATTTTAATAATTTTGGCAAAATTTTCCTTATAAAAATTTGTCCCGGGAATTGGGTAAAAGGCAAGGTGTAGTAGAAGTAACATGTGAAATGAATAGCGCATCACAATGGGAGAATCGCGCCCAACGGCGGAACAATCACCCCAATATGATATACGACGCCGTAGTGAAGAATGAGCAGTAGAGCAAAGACAAATGACATAAAAGATACGACTGCATAAATAAAGTCGGCTCACAGCGAGCTCGGCACCAGAGTACAAAATAACATGCATCGTCCTAACAACTGTCTCTAAGTCAATACATGAAGGTAGATGGAGAATGATAGATACATCAATGTACAACTGAAAAGTAAACAGATACTGCACAACACCCACCTAATAGCAAAAGGGCTAGCACGCCAAAGCAGTGGTATCTGTGCCAAAACATGCGATAAACAGCCATCCGCGACCACTCCAAACGGCAACCTGCAAGCACTGTGGCACAACGGGGTGTGTTTCCAACTCGTGAATAGTAGATAACATATAAAGTTAATCGCGAGTATGCACGTGCTGCGATACTCTAATCAATGCCAACAGATAACATCTATATGATGAACTGGATGCTCAAGACATGCAACAAATGCGATATAATAACATCTCTATGTTTCGAGCATGGTGTGCAATAGTCATGCATGCCATATGTACTCTATCAGGTACCATAGATACATGATGAGATGTGTAATACTAAATGCTGAGCATGGGAATAAATAATATCTACACGAAATATCAACGTGGAAAAACAGTCGGTGTCAAACAATACACCCAAATCCCAGTAAAACTCAGTGCCCAACATCGGCACTCAAAATATCAAGAAATACTCGTGTCCAGCATCGACACGCAAATCCTCATATATCGGGCATCCGTTAGTCCGGGTCAGCCCTCTCTCTCTTATATCGGGCATCGGTCAGTCCGGGTCAGCCCTCTCTCTCATGTATCGGGCATCCGTCAGTCCGGGTAAGCCCCTCTCTCATATATCGGGCATCCGTCAGTACGGGTCAGCCCCTCTCTCATACATCGGGCATCCGTCAGTCCGGGTCAGCCCCTCTCTCATATATAAAGGGAAACCGAGATTTTTTTAAACAATGCGTATTTTCATAAAATATTACTCCGGTTCCCAAATCCAGAAATCACATAAATCCAAACTCAATGCGTAAATCCATGCAATGTGTCGTATGACACTAAGAGCAAAAGGAAGGGGAAACCGCTCCTTTAAAAGATCCAGTTTTGAAAATATCACATGCGGTCCCTTAGTTTTTAAATCATGTCAATGTCATCCATGTATGTGTATAGGTATGGATATGCAAATGGGTATATACGTAATGTGAATGTAGTAATGCACATGGGTACTAATATGGATATCCGATGTATATGCGCACAAGTGTAGATATATCAAGGAATGTATGCACAAAGATGAATAGATAGGTGCATGTGCGCATGTAATGATCTATCTAGGAACGTATGTACAAAAGTGAATAGATAGGGTGCATGGTATGAAGGTGAATATATGAAATCTAGTATATCCTATAATGCCCTGACGCTTAACGCCATATGGGCGATTTCCCCGTAGATGTTAAATCTACTCACCTGGTCGCGTGCTACACGTAGCCGACCACTTGCTTTCCCTTCTTGGCTGCGTCCGACGTACTTGGAATTTACACAAGAAACCAAATATAATCAAAATCTCGCAAAACGCGATATCGAAACAAAACGGGAACTCGTGTCGCGAATTAACGCGCGTGTGTGCGATACGCTGAAACGTGTGTGTGCGCGTCTACGACTCATCCCGACACGCCGCGATACGCTGAATCACAGAACCCACTCGCGTATCGCGCAAACTAAATGTTAGTTATATGTATGCCCTAGAGGCCATTACTGTACATTGGATGTATATTGTAGTGGATGCTGGGACATATATAGGGAGGACTTTCTTGCTCGACATGATAGTATGCTATCTGGTTGATCTTTACCTTAACGTGTATACTGATTGTCTCTCTGTTACATGTTGGTAAAGCCCTTAGGATGTGTACTTGACTATCTGGACTATGATGCGGATCATACTAGTGGGGACATGGTAGTCCATAAGTACATCCTTCAAAGTCCCTAGTCGTGGTTGTATCGAGACGGGGCATCGATATACCAGAGTAGACTAGCGTGTACCTTCTCGACCCATACAGATGGGCGATGGATGATCCCATATCCATTGGTGTTTGACATCAGAGATGATATACGGCTGCTCAGTAGAGACTGGGTACACTGGACGGACTCGCCGAGAACTCCCAGATGGTATTATACCTCACGTCAGATGGCAGTTCTCAGGTGACACTGGTACAGAGTAGTCTGTTGACCCGAGATCGTCATAGAGTCTTGTGTGGTTCCCACTATGCTTTGATTTCCACCTTACCACGTCCAAGAGGGCATGCAAAACGGTGGCTTTTGGGTACAGTCCCGAATCACATGGAGGCAATGAGCGATAGGAGGGGATTCGTCTCTCCCGGTATAGGGAGTTGATGTTGCGCTGTGTTCGATTGGCTATAACAGGAAATCCCTGGCCAGGGTTGCTGAGATTTGCTGGTAAGTGTTACAAGTAGTTTCTCGAATTGTTATAAACCTCATATCGACACGACTTATCGAGCTATTGGGGTCTGACGTTTACCACCCCTAGGCAAGATATACGACATATCAGACGACGAGACCGGACTGTACGGTAGTGTTACAGGTTGGATTCACTGGAGTGTGAGCGGGCTTGCTCGTCGATCTTCTGATCGCTCAATACCCGGGTGGCCGTTACGTTTAGCAGACCGCTTGCGGCTTGTGGGTGTTTGATATGATCATCACCTGCCGCCGGCGTATTGATGAGTCTTTAGAGTCCTACACAGAGGTTTCCTGGCTCAAGCGAAACGAAATAGGAGCGCATATGAGATATGTGCGGGACCGAGAATAATGCGTGTATGTGATACCGTATTCCATTCTCGCGATGAATGTATCGAATGGTTATATGCGATATAACCTAGTTATCGAATCGATGGTTGATTCGATAAGCCGATACATTGAATACTAGTCGGTTATATGCGATATGACCGGATCGTTAAATCATGTGTTGATTTAATGATTTATTGTATAATTATATATTTGATATATTACTTTGCATTAACTAGTATTGGTTCACTTTAAATGGATTTTCTCACTTCGTTGTACAAGTTGTATATGTGATATACTTTTTGTACAAATGTTTGTATCATGTTTGATGATACATGCTTATTTGGTTAAGTGTATAGAATTAAACCATGGTTAACTTAATGATTAGGGTTTTGCTTTTTCTTTTAATTATTTTTTTATTCCTTTTGGATATTAATAAAAGCATAAAAAGAAAAGGAAAATGATTTCTTTATTTTAATTTCTTTCATAAAGCTTTTTGAAGCTTCATGAAGCTTTGACCAAGTGACCATTTTGTCTTGTTCTTTTAACCCTAACCATTCTTATAACCTTAGTTAGTTCTCTACACTTGACCATGGTTTATTATATGATAAGTATTATTTTCTTTTAACTTATCATAACAATATCTTCTTCTTCATCTTCTTCAATGAAGAAAACCTTTCTTCATCAATGGTGGATTGATGAAACAAGTGAGAAATCCAATTCTAAAGTCTACTCACTTCCTATTTCTTCATCCTCTACCTCTTGCCAAGTAGTAGAGTGTGTTTTCTTCACAAGTTTCTTGACTTGGTGAAATTGGAGCTTGATCTAGTGATGCTTCGACGTAGATCATCTTCGGCATCGTCGTCGATGACCTAGCCCGTCCATTCTCCGATGAAGCCGACGCTAAAGCCCGGGGTTCGACTTGGACAGCGAGGAGACTTCATTGCGGAGCTATGGAGGTGGAGCACCGGATCTACAAAGGTTGTATTTCCGTTATCTTATAGTTTAGTTGTAAACTAGCTCACTTTTTCGCCTAAACATCTAGCCAACGATCTAGTCTAGGGTTTCTCGGAACCATATTTTTGAAATTGGCATGGTTGATGCCTTGTGAGACCTCTTGAGAGTGCCTAGGAACCCTACAGTGGTATCAGAGCCTAGCTAGAGCCTTAGGCGAAGTCCAGACGGAGTTTGAAGTCCGATCGAACCGAAACCCAACCCCAAAAAATGCCCTCTGTACTTTTTCTAAAATCGTGGTTTTTTCTATATTAAAAATATGCAGAAAAACCAGCAGGGATATATAAGAGTTACGGTGAATTTTGATGAGCCAAATCCATTAAACAGCCGCGGTTCCGCGGCACGAGCATGGCTCGTGCGGCGGTTCCGCGGCCTAATTGTCTCTTTGTCCTATTTGATTTGCACAGTAACTCCTATTTTGTGGTTCTGGTTTTCCTGGGTATTTTTAAATATTATTCAACAGTTGAATTTTCTGGGGTTGTTTTGGGGATTCGATGTTTCGATCGGTGTATCAGATTTTGTCTATTTGGCTTTCCGGATAAAATTTAGAATATGTTAAAAAGTTCGACCAGATATAAATACCCAATTTTTCCCTTGTCGGGAAATTTCCAAGTGTTGGATTTTTCCGTAGTTTAAAGACATTCTAAGTAGTGCAAGTAACTCGATGGACCCTCTAGATGACAACAAACCTTAACTCGATTATGTGACCGTCTTGAACTGCCCTTTGAACCTTCGGGTTTGGGGCAGTACGGCGTGCCACAAGTGAGGCGTTGGCTTGACCCTTCTACGGCTGGACCGTTGGTACTAAGGCACGAACTGAATGTTTTTAGACTTGTTTCATGTGTTGATCTGTATCGGGAAAACTTGGGTGTTCGATTGTTCGATCGGAAAGTTTGACATTTTCTATTTATCCGGAATGGGATACAATAATTGGAATTCACAACAAGTTATGAGATAACTGAATGAATGTTATAAACATAGCAGTTTAGTCTCACTTGATCGGTTGCCACGGAATTTTGATGTGATCAAAAGTCCGTCGCAATCACGTAGCGTACGCGGATACTCGCCGGGTAAACTTAATAGACAGCTTCACTCCATAGCCTCGACCAAGTGACTGTAGGAGAACCCCGTCGCCGATGTTAGTTATGTATATGCCCTAGAGGCCATTGTTGTACATATGATGTATATTATGATGGATGCTTTGATATATACAGAGAGGACTTTCTTGCTCGTCATGATAGTATGCTATTTGGTTTCACTTTATCTTAACATGTTGACTTGTATTGGTTTACTGTTTTACTCTCACATGTTGATAAAGCCCTTAGGATCTGTACTCGACTACTGGGACTATGATGAGACCATACTAGTAGGGCCACGGTAGTCGATGAGTACATCCTATAACTGTTCCTAGTCGAGGGTATATCGAGACAGGGCATCGATACACCAGAGTAGACTAGCGTATACGCATCTTGACCCATATGATGGGCGATGGATGATCCTATATCCATCGGTGTTTAACATCAGAGATGGTGTACGGGTGCTCAGTGGAGACTGGGTACACTGGACGGACTCGCCGAGAACTCCCAGATGGTGATATACCACACGTCAGATGGCAGTTCTCCGGTGACACTGGTACAGGGTAGTCTGTAGACCCGAGATCGTCATGGAGTCTTGTGTGATTCCCACTGTGCTTTGATTTCCACCTTACCACGTCCAAGATGGCGTGCAAAACGGTGGCTTTTGGGTACAGTCCCGAATCACATGGAGGCAATGAGCGATAGGAGGGGATTCGTCTCTCCCGGTATAGGGAGTTGATGTTGTGCTGTGTTCGATTGGCTATAACTGGAAGTCCCTGGCCAGGGCTGATATAGAGATTTACAGGTAAGTGTTACTAGTAGTTTCTCGACCCGTTATGAGCCACACATCGACACGACTTATCGGTTACTGGGGTCTGACGTATACCACCCCTAGACTTGATATGCGACATATCAGACGAACAGACCGGACTGTACGGGAGTGTTACTGATCGGATTCACAGGAGAACGCACAGGCTAGCTTGTTGATCTTCTGATCGCTCAATACCTGGGTGGCTGTTACGTTTAGCTGACCGCTTGCAGCTTGTGGGTGTTTGATATGATCATCACCTGCTACCGGCGTATTGACGATTCTTTAGAGTCCTACATAGAGGTTTCTTGGCTCAGGCGAAACGGAGTAGAGGCACATATGTGATATGTGCAGGACCGAGAATAATGCGATATGGGATAGCGTATTATATTCTCGCGATATTTAGAAATGAACCGGGACATCGGATCAAGTGTTGATTCGATGAATCGGTACATGATATATTAGTCGGTAATATTCGATATAGCCGGATCATCGATTCAAGTGTTGATTCGATGATTTAAAGTATAATAATATATATGATATATTGTATTACATTATCTAATATTGGCTCGCTTTATTATTTCATTTTCTCATTGGATGATACATTGATATATATGCGATATATGTTAATTGTATTATTTTCTTTTGTTGCAAATATATAATATATATGTGATATATATTATTGTGACATGATATGATTAATTGTTAAACATGTTTAAGGATGATTAATTGAGATTAGGGTTTGATTTGGGTTAGATGTTTCATGCATCTTCTAGAAGCTTTTCCTTTTGTCATTCTTAAGATATTTTGGATGACACTTTCTTTAACTCAACCAAACCCTAACTCTAGTTATTTCTCTACAAAATCTTGACCACTCATCCTTGACCATGGTTTGCAATTCAATCATATGGTTTATATTCTATTCATCACAAAAGGATTATTATGATTATTCATTTTCCATTATCATCTTCTTCTCTCTTAAAAAGCTTGCTAGAAAATCCTTATGTGATGAAATAATATGAGAAAATGATATAAAAGGAAAGCAAAATTACTACTCTCTCATAAGGGATTTGACTTCATCAAGAACGAGGATGTGCATTGTATATATAAGAAGATTGGAGGCCGAACTGTCGTATTCCTAGTCTTGTACGTGGAGGACATTCTTTTGATAGGAAATGACATTCCTATGCTAAAATCGGTCAAACTATTCTTATCACAAAAGTTCTCTATGAAGGACCTGGGTGATGCCTCATGCATTCTGGGGATCAGGATCTACAGAGATAGATCCAAGAGATTACTCGGACACTCGTAGTCCAGGTACATAGGGACCATACTTAAGAGATTTAGTATGGAAGATTCCAAACGCGGTAACATACCCGCATTGCATGGAATCACCCTCTCCATGGAGATGTCTCCCAAGGCTGACGAGGAGAGGGTTCGCATGAGCACTATACCCTACGCTTCGGCGGTAGGATCTTTAATATATACGATGCTATGTACAAGGCCAGATGTAGCTTATGCGTTGAGCGTGGTGAGCAGGTATCATTCGAACCCAGATGAGGACCACGGGACAGCAGTAAAGAACATTCTCAAATACCTGAGAAGGACTAAGAAGATGTTCTTGGTTTACGGTAATGGAGACCTAAAGGTCGAGTCCTTTACCGATTCAAGCTTCCAGAGTGACAAGGATGACTACAAGTCTGTCTCGGGTTTTGTGTTTACCCTCAACGGTGGGGCGGTGTGTTGGAAGAGCTCCAAACAGGATACCGTCGCAGAGACGACGATGGAGGCAGAATACATTGCTGCGAGAGATGCCGCAAAAGAGGCGGTCTGGATGAAGAAGCAAAGATCCCGGCTTTAGGTTGTTCGGCACGTCTAAATTTTTATCCGGGCATGTTTGATGCCTTTTGAACCTTCACAAGAGTGCCTAGGAACCCTACAGTGGTATCAGAGCCTAGCTAGAGCATTAGGTGATGTGTTTACGAAGTTAAAACTCCGATCGAACCCGAAACGACGAAACTAGACCCCTCTCTGGAAATTTTTTAAATTTTGGGATTTTTCTGAATTAAAAATATGTAAAAAAATCAGCAGGGAATTCTAAGAATTACCATAAAACCCGAGCCCTCAATTCGATCAAACGGCGGCGGAACCGCGGCGCAAGCATGCCTTGCGCGGCGGTTCCGCGGCGGATTGATTGGATTGTGACACGTGGATTTTCTGGTAATGACCGTAGGTACTTGTTGAGGCTTCTAGATATTTTTAATAGTGATTCCAATATTGTTTAAATCTGGGGTTTATTTTGTAATAGTAGATTCGATCGGAATTTTTAAGTTCGTATTTCTTTCCGGATATTTAGAAATTGTTAAACTAGTTGAACGGATATCATTAACTTACTATTTCCTGGTACGGCGAACTTTCAAGCGTTGAATTTTTACCGGGTTTAAATCTTTCGGAAAATTGTACAAGTTAAGCGGTGGACCCTCTATAAGACAACAAGACTTAACTCGATTATGTGACCGTCTTGAACTGCTTTTTGAACCTTCAGGTTTGGGGCAGTACGGCGTGCCACATGTGAGGCATTGGCTTGACCTTTCTACGGCTGGATCACCGGTACTGTGACATATTCTGGGATTATTTGAACTCCGCTCAAGAGTTGAGCACTTTGGGAAATTTTGGGTATTTGATTATCTGTTCGGAAAGTTTAAAACTGCCTATTTATCTGGAATGTGATACAATATGTGGAATTCATAGAGTTATGCATGAAATGCGGAGTATGTGATATTTCGGATTTACGATGTCTAAAGTGATTGTGGATTCCAAATATTATAGTTTTACACTTTCTTTTCTGTGACCGTAAGTGTAATATGTGATATCGCCGGTTTCGTTGCTATATGTCAACGACAATTGGGATGCGCATATTTACTTACGTTGATGATATGAGATATTATGTGTTGCTGTGATATGTTATATTGGATCGTCGCGATCTGAATAGCCGGGGGTTTTATGTGAGATGAGGGTTTTTATTTTCATTCATGTAAAATTCATTTGTAATGTAATATTCTTTTATTTGGGGCACTTCCAGGTTGCGGTAGATGTCACCAGTGTATATTATTTACTTTTCCGCATTAGGTAGACCCAAGGAGGGTAGCACAAGTAACCGGGTTCTAGGGTCCAGTGGGAGGCCATCTCGAGGAGTCGAGACCGGGTCTCCTAACCCTAGAATTGACAGAGTTACTTGCCGCTCTCGTAGGGGTCTTGGGATGTAGGTTTGGCTATTCGTCGCGACCGTGGAATCCGTGTTTTATACAGGCTCGTATTAAAAACACGGACGTCCTAGTATATCCAATATTTCATATATGTTCTTCTGCTGTAATGTTCTGTGATGAGATCATATTACTGCCTGAGACGAATGCTTATACTATATATATATGCTGATGTATAAATATTACTGCTTTCGTTTCTTCTGTGATGCTTAGGAAACATAAGCTGATGGGATTTTTATTAATAAGATTAATAAAAGAAAAGAAACCTAAAGATGTTGTAGAATCAAAACTTTATAAAAAGGGTAGCTACAGTTTTGCTTTGCACAGTGACATATATGATATGTCCTGCACCTTATTCGATGAGGAAAGGACCGAGATCCCTTCACCGGGAGTGACTCCTTTAGCGAAACTGGCAGATGCTACAAAACACGGTTTGTCTTTTGATTGCTTTTAGTGTTTTTCTTTGCACAGCGGTATATATGATATATCCTGCACCTTATTCGATGAGGAAAGGGCCGACGATCCCTTCACCGGGAGTGACCCCTTTAGCGAAACTATGAAAAGCCTCAAAAACACTCCTTTTCAAAAACACAAGATTCTACGACGATATCAAGTTCATTACGCTCAGGGTTTTCTGAAAAACCTGCGTAGCCCTCCGTCATTTCAGATAGATATTATTTAGTATTCGTGCTACGCTTGTTGGCCTGCGTCAAGGCGTAGTGTGCGGTAGCTAACTAGTATATATCTGTTTATGCATATGATGCAGATTGGATTAGGGTGGTCGTGCGACTTTGTTGGCCTGCGTCAAGGGTCGTGCGAGTGGGTTTAATTCAATCAAGAAATGACGGGTTGAACTTGACTAGCGCACTATGGTTTGTTGGCCTGCGTCAAGGTGATAGGATGCCAGGGGTAAAAATATTATCGGGAATTTCAAGTGTTGATATTTGCAATGAGATTGCATACCTCCTATGAGATAGTTGGATCCCGATACCCACTGCGAGTAATAGTTACTCCTGGGAGAGTTTTACACAGGACAATTAGTCATTCAAGTAGGTGTCTAGAAAAGTGTTAACGAGGTTACGCCTCTGGGAAAACGAGGTTTACTTTAATTAGGTCCGTGCGAAAGCACGGGGAACCTCCCTCAGAGTACCGACACTGATCTGGCTGAAAGATTGACGAAATTATAGGGTGTAATTAATCCCGGCTAATCATACCTTTTGGGTTTTAATGTAGATTTGATAAAAACAGTGGGAGACATCCTGATTAGATAAGATAATAACCAATCTAATCTTGCAAGAGCATATGCTAAAGTGTTTTCTTCTCTCTCTCTCCAGGTAGCGACCATGTCAGGCCATAATCAAGATAATAATATTGATGTATTGACTAAACCTAATTATTGTACTGAGGTAGGGTTTGTTAGACCCGTTCTTTCTTATAAGAGTTATAAGACTGAACAGGAAACATGAGAATATCTGGATTCTCAAGCCGCCCAAAAGAACATGCATGTTGATGCATCTTCTTCAGGTGTGTTAGTTATTGAGAACTGTTTCTCAGTTCACCCTACGTCCTGGGTATTAGATACCGGATCAGGATCCCACATATGCAAACAGTTGCATGGGCTGCGTAAAGGTAGAGAACTGGGAAAAGATGATCATTCCGTTCTAGTAGGGAATGGTGCAAGTATTGTAGCCAAAGCAGTTGGCGATTATCACCTTGTATTGCCAAGTCGTAATACACTGATTCTAAATGAGTGCTATTATATACCGAACATGATGTGCAACATTATATCAGTTTCTTTATTGAGTAAAGATGGATATAATTTTGTAGTACAGGATAATGTTATGAACATATTCCTAGATCAAAAGTTGATTGCATCAGGCTCGTTACATAATGGCATATTCATTCTAAATCAGAATACAGTTCTAAATATACAAAACACACGCAAGAGGAAAAGTTCAGATATGAACGAATCCTTCTTGTGGCATAGTAGACTTGGTCATATCAATGCGACACGACTGGCTAAGTTACATAGGGATGGTTATTTGAATCCGTTCGAATTATCATCTTATGATACTTGCCATTCATGTCTCAAAGGAAATATGACCAAAGCTCCGTTTAGTGGACACGGAGAAAGAGTTACCGAACTCTTAGGACTGGTACATAGTGATGTATGCGGTCCCATGTCTACGCATGCCAGGAACGGTTCTTCCTACTTCATTACATTCA
The DNA here is from genome assembly GCA_030015575.1 of Agapanthus africanus. Taxonomy (NCBI): domain Eukaryota; kingdom Viridiplantae; phylum Streptophyta; class Magnoliopsida; order Asparagales; family Amaryllidaceae; genus Agapanthus; species Agapanthus africanus. The sequence goes on from JASDDO010000031.1 coordinate 239,000,881, forward strand.
CTGACGATCTCTCAAGATTCGGATATGTGTTCCTGATGAAACACAAGTCTGAAGCTTTTGAGAAATTCAGAGAATATAAACACGAAGTAGAAAACCAAACGGGCAAAAGTATTAAGATTCTTCGATCTAATCGAGGAGGTGAATACTTAAGTGGTGAGTTCCTAGATTATCTAAAAGAGAATGGGATTCTCTCTTAGCTTACTCCCCCTTATACACCACAGCACAACGGTGTATCGGAGCGGAGGAATCGCACCCTATTAGATATGGTGCGCTCGATGATGAGTACAGCTGAGTTACCCATTTCCTTCTGGGGGTATGCACTGGAGACAGCTGCAGACCTATTGAATATGGTTCCTACCAAATCTGTGCCAACCACTCCATATGAGATATGGAAAGGAAAGAGACCATATCTTAATTATATTAGGATATGGGGTTGTCCGGCATATGTGAAAACACAAAATCCGGACAAACTCGGCGCAAGGTCTATTCTGTGCAAGTTTATTGGATATCCCAAACATTCGCGCGGGTATATCTTCTACCACACCGAAGGATAAAAAGTGTTTGTTTCTCGGCATGCCACCTTTTTAGAAAAGGAATTTCTTGCAAAAGAAATTGATGGCAATGAGGTAGAACTGGAATAGGTTCCAGCGACACAAACTACAACAGATGATTTAGTGGAACCAGAGGATTCAGTAGTACCCGACGAACCCCACCCTCTCCGCCGATCTAGTAGGGTTTCTCGTCCACCTGAGAGATACTACGGTTTTCTCATTGATGGTGGAAGCAAGGATTGCATCATGGATGATGATGAACCCACTAGTTTCGAGCAGGCCATCACGAGTGGTGACTCTGTGAGATGGCTGGATGCAATGCGATCTGAGATGGAATCCATGTACACCAATAAAGTATGGATTTTAGAAAATGCTCCTGAAGGGGTAAAACCCATTGGGAGCAAGTGGATTTTTAAAAAGAAATTTGGTGTAGATGGAAAAGTTGAGACTTTCAAAGCTAGACTTGTAGCAAAAGGTTTTCGTCAACGACCAGGTGTGGATTATGACGAAACCTTTTCTCCAGTGGCTATGCTTAAGTCCATCCGGATCTTGCTTGCCATTGCTGCATACCATGACTACGAAATCTGGCAAATGGATGTTAAGACCGCCTTTCTAAACGGTGATTTAGAAGAGTGCGTGTACATGACTCAGCCAGAGGGCTTCGTAGATAGTGGGAGCAGCGGAAAGGTGTGCAAGCTGCTTAAATCCATTTATGGGTTAAAGCAAGCATCACGGAGTTGGAACATCTGTTTTGATGTTGTAGTCAAAGAGTTTGACTTCATCAAAAATATAGATGAACCTTGTATCTATAAGAAGGTAGCAGAGGGTAAGGTTGTCTTCCTCGTATTGTACGTGGATGACATACTCTTGATAGGAAATGATATTCCTATGCTGCAATCAGTCAAGCTCTTCTTATCACAGAGATTCTCAATGAAAGATCTAGGTGATGCCTCCTGCATATTGGGAATCATGATCTATAGAGATAGATCTAAACGGATACTGGGATTGTCCCAATCCAGGTACATTGACACCATATTAAAGAGGTTTAGTATGGAAGAATCCAAGCGTGGGAACCAACCCACGATCTCTGGACTCACTCTCTCCAAAGAGATGTCTCCCAAGACTGATTTGGATAGAGCTCGCATGCAAGGGATACCCTATGCTTCGGCAGTAGGCTCTATCATGTATGCGATGCTATGTACCAGACCCGATGTAGCATACTCACTAAGTGTAGTGAGTCGGTATCAAGCAGATCCTGGAGAGAGTCATTGAACAGCAGTAAAGAACATTCTCAAGTACTTGCGAAGGACTAAGGAGATGTTCTTGGTGTATGGTAACGGAGAACTCCAGGTGGAGTCCTTTACCGATTCCAGCTTCCAAAGTGATAAGGACGACTCTAAGTCGCATTCGGGTTTTGTCTTTACCCTCAATGGAGGGGCGGTATGTTGGAAGAGTTCCAAATAGGATGCCGTTGCAGACTCGACGATGGAGGCTGAATACATCGCTGCCAACGATGCTGCCAAAGAGGCTGTCTGGATAAAGAAGTTCATTAGTGATCATGGTGTGGTTCCATCCATTGAGCATCTAATACCTCTGTATTGTGATAACAATGGAGCTGTGGCTTTAGCCAAGGAACCCAGGTCCCATCAGAAGTCCAGACATATTCTGAGGCGGTATCACCTGATCAGGGAGATAGTTGATCGCCGGGAGATCGAGGTCAGGAGAGTAGATACGAAGGACAACACTGCGGATCCATTCACGAAGGCTATTCCCCAGATACAGTTTGAGAGATTATTCGGGAAGCTAGGTATGAGATACTATAGCAGCTGGCCTTAGTGCAAGTGGGAGATTGTTAGTTATGTATATGCCCTAGAGGCCATTGTTGTACATATGATGTATATTATGATGGATGCTTAGATATATACAGAGAGGACTTTCTTGCTCGTCATGATAGTATGCTATTTGGTTTCACTTGATCTTAACATATTGACTTGTATTGGTTTACGGTTTTACTCTCACATGTTGATAAAGCCCTTAGGATCTGTACTCGACTACTGGGACTATGATGAGATCATACTAGTGGGGCCACGGTAGTCGATGAGTACATCCTATAACTGTTCCTAGTCGAGGGTATATCAAGACAGGGCATCGATACACCAGAGTAGACTAGCGTATACGCATCTTGACCCATATGATGGGCGATGGATGATCCCATATCCATCGGTGTTTGACATCAGAGATGGTGTACGGGTGCTCAGTGGAGACTGGGTACACTGGACGGACTCACCGAGAACTCCCAGATGGTGATATACCACATGTCAGATGGCAGTTCTCCGGTGACACTGGTACAGGGTAGTCTGTAGACCCGAGATCGTCATGGAGTCTTGTGTGATTCCCACTGTGCTTTGATTTCCACCTTACCACGTCCAAGAGGGCGTGCAAAACGGTGGCTTTTGGGTACAGTCCCGAATCACATGGAAGCAATGAGCGATAGGAGGGGATTCGTCTCTCCCGGTATAGGGAGTTGATGTTGTGCTGTGTTCGATTGGCTATAACTGGAAGTCCCTGGCCAGGGCTGATATAGAGATTTACTGGTAAGTGTTACTAGTAGTTTCTCGACCCGTTATGAGCCACACATCGACACGACTTATCGGTTACTGGGGTCTGACGTATACCACCCCTAGACTTGATATGCGACATATCAGACGAACAGACCGGACTGTACGGGAGTGTTACTGATCGGATTCACAGGAGAACGCACAGGCTAGCTTGTTGATCTTCTGATCGCTCAATACCTGGGTGGCTGTTACGTTTAGCTGACCGCTTGCAGCTTGTGGGTGTTTGATATGATCATCACCTGCTACCGGCGTATTGACGATTCAGAGTCCTACACAGAGGTTTCTTGGCTCAGGCGAAATGGAGTAGAGGCACATATGTGATATGTGAAGGACCGAGAATAATGCGATATGGGATAGCGTATTATATTCTCGCGATATTTAGAAATGAACCGGGACATCGGATCAGGTGTTGATTCGATGAATCGGTACATGATATATTAGTCGGTAATATTCGATATAGCCGGATCATCGATTCAAGTGTTGATTCGATGATTTAATTTATAATAATATATATGATATATTGTATTACATTATCTAATATTGGCTCGCTTTATTATTTCATTTTCTCATTGGATGATACATTGATATATATGCGATATATGTTAATTGTATTATTTTCTTTTGTTGCAAATATATAATATATATGTGATATATATTATTGTGACATGATATGATTAATTGTTAAACATATTTAAGGATGATTAATTGAGATTAGGGTTTGATTTGGGTTAGATGTTTCATGCTATTTCTAGAAGCTTTTCCTTTTGTCATTCTTAAGATATTTTGGATGACACTTTCTTTAACTCAACCAAACCCTAACTCTAGTTATTTCTCTACAAAATCTTGACCACTCATCCTTGACCATGGTTTGCAATTCAATCATATGGTTTATATTCTATTCATCACAAAAGGATTATTATGATTTTTCATTTTCCATTATCATCTTCTTCTCTCTTAAAAAGCTTGCTAGAAAATCCTTATGTGATGAAATAATATGAGAAAATAATATAAAAGGAAAGCAAAATTACTACTCTCTCATAAGGGATTTGACTTCATCAAGAACGAGGATGGGCCTTGTATATATAAGAAGATTGTAGGCCGAACTGTCGTATTCCTAGTCTTGTACGTGGAGGACATTCTTTTGATAGGAAATGACATTCCTATGCTAAAATCGGTCAAACTATTCTTATCACAAAAGTTCTCTATGAAGGACCTGGGTGATGCCTCATGCATTCTGGGGATCAGGATCTACAGAGATAGATCCAAGAGATTACTCGGACACTCGTAGGCCAGGTACATAGGGACCATACTTAAGAGATTTAGTATGGAAGATTCCAAGCGCGGTAACATACCCGCATTGCATGGAATCACCCTCTCCATGGAGATGTCTCCCAAGACTGACGAGGAGAGGGTTCGCATGAGCACTATACCCTACGCTTCGGCGGTAGGATCTTTAATATATACGATGCTATGTACAAGGCCAGATGTAGCTTATGCGTTGAGCGTGGTGAGCAGGTATCATTCGAACCCAGATGAGGACCACGGGACAGCAGTAAAGAACATTCTCAAATACCTGAGATGGACTAAGAAGATGTTCTTGGTTTACGGTAATGGAGACCTAAAGGTCGAGTCCTTTACCGATTCAAGCTTCCAGAGTGACAAGGATGACTACAAGTCTGTCTCGGGTTTTGTGTTTACCCTCAACGGTGGGGCAGTGTGTTGGAAGAGCTCCAAACAGGATACCTTCGCAGATACGACGATGGTGGCTGAATACATTGCTGCGAGAGATGCCGCAAAAGAGGCGGTCTGGATGAAGAAGTTCATTAATGAACTTCAGGTAGTTCCGTCCATTGTTGACCCAATACCTTTGTATTGCGATAATAATAGAGCTATAGCTTTAGCAAAGGAACCACGGTCCCATTAGAAATCCAGGCACATCTTAAGGCGGTATCACCTGATCAGGGAGATCATTGATCACCGGGAGATCGAGGTACGGAGTGTGCACACAAAAGACAACACTGCGGATCCATTCACCAAGGCCCTGTTGGATATAGTGCCCTCAGAGTCAATTATTGAATCGCAGGCACTTGATTGCAATGATTGAGGGAGGACCTATACCGGTAGGACAGTCTTACTCGAAAGCTTTGTATACTATCTGGTTTGTTTTTATCATCGTGTACAGTTCACTATTACACGTTGATAGAAAATAGTATACTACCTGGTTTATCTTTATCATCGTGTACTGCTTTAGGTGATAGTACATATCACTATTGCACGTTGATAGAGCCCTTAAGATTCTTGCTTGACGACCAGCAGTATGATGGCGATCATATACGTGGGAGCTGGGGTCTATAAGCACAACCTTAAAGTGGTCCCTAGTCGTGGGAATTTTGAGACTGGGCATCGATACTCCATTAGTAGACTAGTGTATACAGTCGAGACCCCGACGAGGGGCGGTGTCCGGTCTCACAAGCCATTGGTGTCAGTTGGTTCGCCTAAGATGTATACAGGTGCTCATTGGGTTATGACTACACCCGACAGGACTCGCCGGGAACATGCTAGTTGGTATATACCTGACGTTAGATAGCAGTTCCCTGGTGACATGTGTACATGTTAGTTCATCGACCTGAGATCTTCATTTGTCTCGTGTGAGTTCCCACTGTGCTTTGATTACTACCCTACCACGGCTCAAAGGAGTCGTGCAAATAGGTTTTAGTTGGGTACAGTCCTGAGCCACATGGAGGCAGTGAGCGGATCGGCAGGGGTTTCGTGTCTCCCGGTATTGGGGGTGAGATCGCGCTATGTCTAGTAGAGCCATTACACAAAGCCCACGGCCGATGCAGGAGATTTACTGGTAGGTATTCCAGTAGTTTCTCTGGGTGATCTAGGCTACACTCCGACACGACTTGTTGTAAGTCCAAGTTACCTCTCCCGGTTCTTTCGGGCTTGCGGAAATGGTGAAAAACGATTTTTAGGGTTTGGATAACATGGACTACGAAAACGGATCTTTGCTAAACTACACACTAGCAACCTAACTAGAGAGTTGTCTACTCGGTTAGGGGTTATACCTCAACTTGAACTCCTTCTTCTTGACTCTTGATGGTGGTCGGATGATGCTTTCCTCGTTGCCTTCTCTTGTCGAAGATGTATCCACCTGAGGGTTTCTTCCTTGAGCTCCTTTCTCGATCTTTGAGAAAACTAAAGTCTCCGGCTCGCTAGACCTTCAACTTTAGAAAGAGTAGAGAGTAGTTTTGGGTGTTTTATCTTCAAGGAGATGTTTCTCAACACATGAGAATTGTTCTCCTTAAACTAAAGGAGGAAGAAGAAGAATAGAGGAGAGAGAATGTTTATGATAGAATGAGATGGTTTTTTACAACCATAACAATATATGTGAATTATCAAATTAATAAAATTAATCAAAATGAAAAAGTTGATGGAAGGTTTGATAAGACTATTATCATTTCACATTAAATGGTTCTTGCTAGAATCAAAGAGCATCTTTGATGTGTAATGATGATAGTCAATGTTTCAACCATGGTCAACTAGTCAACCTTGGTCAACAAGTCAACAAACCCAACCATGACACAATTTCATTTAATTAATATTATTAATTGATATATCACAAATACATTAGGGTTTTGAAAAAGACGACTGTCAACAGTGCATACGCACCCGTTCCAAAACCCTAATGAAAAAACCTCTTCCTCCGCCTCAATCAACTGTGCATACACACCCGCATTCGTGTTCCGAGGAACATGAATACTATGAGATAAAACTAACCCCAAAACATATACTAGGATCTGGCTCAAACCAGAGCCCGCTAGTAATGTCTGTCCGGACGCCAAACGTGCACAAGTGCGCGGATGAGAACGAACCCTGTCGCAAAACCATGCGACCTCTACTCTGTTTTGCCCAAAGGCGAATAACCCTCTGTGTGGGACTCTAAAGACTCGACACTACGCTGGCAGTGGGTTTAACCACAGACCGCAAGCGGCACTAGCTGTACGTAACGGTCCCGAGATAGATGCCGACAAGAAGACTGACGAGGTAAACCCATCTGAACTCCTACTGAGCCTGAATATGACAATCTTCGTATAGTCCGATCTGTTCGTCTGATACATCGCATGGCGGGCCTAGGGGGGCGGTAAACGTCAGTCCCCTAATAGCGGTACAAGTCGTGTCGGAGTGTAGCCCAGAACACCCTGAAATAACACTGGAAACCTACCAGTATATCTCGCTTGCCCTGGCCAGGGACTACTTGTGTAATGGCTCTCCTAGACACAGCGCGATGTCAACCCCCAATACCGGGAGAGACGAATCCTGTCTAACCGTCATTGCCTCCAAGTGCTTCGGGACTGCACCCAAAAACTACCTGTTTGCACGACTCCTTTGAGCCATGGTAGGGTAGTAATCAAAGTGCAGTGGGAACACACTCAAGGCGAAGTGACAGTGTCAAGTCAGCGGACTAAGCTCTACTCATGTCACCTGGGAACTGATAACTGACGATAGGTATAATACCAACCAACAGTTCCCGACGAGTCCTGTCGAGTATACTCGTAACCTAACAAGCACCCGCATACAATCTCCAGTACGACGTACTGACGGCTGTGGGACAGACCGTTTCCCAAACTGGGATGAGAAGCGTATACGCTAGTCTACTCCGGAATATCGATGCCCTGTCTCGATAGTCCTACGACTAGGGACCTGCATAAGGATATGCTTATGGATTACCCAGCCCCCACGAGTGTGACTGCCATCACAACGCTGGTAATCAAGCAAAGATCCTAAGGGCTCCACTAATGTGTAAAGGCGATATGCTAAAAGAAACACATGCACACATTAAAGCAGAAACAAACCAAGTAGCATACTACTATATTGAGCAAGATTGTCTATACAAGATGAATATCCCAAACTTCCATCAAGCAATATATAAACTAGTATGATACAGTAATAGCCTCTAGGGCATATACACTAACAATCTCCCACTTTCACTAAGGCCATGTACTGGCGTATCGAAGACCTATCATCTCGACCAGCCGCTCGAACTGGGTCTTGGGTAAGTCCTTTGTGAATGGATCAGCAGTGTTATCTTCCATAGCAACTCTCCGAACCTCGATCTCTTGGCGACCCACGATCTCCCTGATCAGGTGATACCGTCTCAAGATGTGCCTGGACTTCTGATGGGACCTGGGTTCCTTCGCTAAAGCTATAGCCCCGTTGTTGTCGCAATACAGAGGTATTGGATCAACAATGGACGGAACCACCTGAAGTTCTATCAAGAACTTCCTCATCCAGACGGCTTCTTTTGCGGCATCAGATGCAGCGATATATTCTGCTTCCATCGTCGAGTCAGCAACGGTTTCCTGTTTGGAACTCTTCCAACACACCGCCCCTCCATTGAGGGTAAAGACATGGCCCGACATGGACTTGGAATCATCCTTGTCACTCTGGAATCTGGAGTCAGCAAAGGCCTCGATCTGGAGGTCTTTTCCGCCATACACCAAGAACATCTCGTTAGTCCTTCTCAGGTACTTGAGAATGTTCTTTACCGCTATCCAGTGTTTCTCCCCAGGGTTTGACTGATACCTGCTTACCACACTCAGTGCATAAGCTACATCTGGTCTGGTACACAACATCACATACATTATAGAGCCAACCGCAGAAGCGTAGGGTATAATAGACATGCGATCCCTTTCCAAATCAGTCTTGGGAGACATCTCTTTGGAGAGGGTGATCCCGTGACAAGCCGGTAGATTACCACGCTTGGAATCTTCCATACTGAATCTTTTCAGTATGGTGTCGATGTACCTGGACTGTGAAAGTCCTAATATCCTCTTGGATCTATCACGATAGATCCGGATCCCCAGAATGTAAGAGGCATCACCCAGGTCTTTCATGGAGAACCTGTGTGACAAGAACCCTTTGACAGATTGTAGCATAGGAATGTCATTTCCTATCAAGAGAATGTCATCCATGTATAAAACGAGGAATACGACAGTTCTTTCTACAAATCTACTATAGATGCATGGTTCATCTGGATTTTTGATAAAGCCAAAATCTTTGACCGTCTCATCAAAACAGATGTTCCAACTCCGCGATGCCTGCTTTAGTCCATAGATGTACTTAAGCAACTTGCACACCTTCCCGCTACTCCAACTCTGAATGAAACCCTCTGGCTGGTCCATATAGACACACTCCTCTAAATTTCCATTCAGAAAAGCGGTCTTTACGTCCATCTGCCAAATCTCATAATCGTGGAAGGCAGCAATGGCAAGAAGGATCCGAATGGATTTCAGCATAGCCACTGGAGAAAAGGTTTCGTCATTGTCCAAACCCTTCGCAACAAGTCTAGCTTTATAGGTCTCAACCTGTCCATCTACACCAATCTTCCTTTTGAAGATCCACTTGTATCCAACGGGTTTTACCCCATCTGGAGCAATGTCCAACGTCCATACTTTGTTGGTGTACATGGACTCCATTTCGGTCCGCATTGCATCCAGCCGTTTTACCGAGTCAACGCTCTGAATGGCCTGCTGGAAGCTAGTCGGCTCATCACTATCAATGATGCAAACCTCTTTATCCCCGTCTATGAGAAAACCGTATCTCTCGGGCGGATGAGACTGTCTACTACTCCTGCGGAGCGGCATAGGAATGTCCTGATCTTTCGAACCCTCTGGTTCTACTAAGCATTCAGTAATAGCTCGTGGTTCTGGAATTTCTTCCAGTTCTATTGCGCTCCCACTTATCTGATTTTCCAAAAACTCAGTTTCCAAGAAGTGGACATGATGAGAAACAAAAACCTTTTGTTCCTCTTCGCAATAGAAGAAATATCCCTTGGAGTTCTTTGGATATCCCACAAACTTGCACTGTACTGAGCGTGCCTCGAGTTTGTCCGCATGCTGCTTTTTGACAAAAGCTGGACATCCCCATGTCTTAATGTGCTTAAGATAGGGTTTCTTCCCACACCTCATCTGATATGGTGTAGTAGGCACAGTCTTTGTTGGAACTCGGTTCAAAAGGTATGCAGCTGATTCTAGTGCATATCCCCAGAATGATCGCGGCAACTCAGCGTTACTCATCATGGAACGTACCAAATCCAATAGGCTCCGGTTCCGTCACTCCGATACACCGTTATGTTGCGGAGTGTATGGAGGAGTAAGCTGAGAGAGAATTCCATTCTGTTTTAAGTAATCCAGGAATTCGGCATTTAAGTATTCACCACCTCGATCAGATCTTAGTGTCTTGATACTTTTGCCTGTTTGTTTTTCCACTTCATTCTTATATTCCTGGAATTTTCCAAAGGCTTCGGCTTTATGTTTCATTAAGAAGACATAACCGTACCTTGAAAAGTCATCCGTAAAAGTAATGAAGTAAGAATAACCACTTCGTGCATGCGTAGACATTGGACCGCACATGTCGCTGTGTATGAGTCCCAAGATCTCGCTCGCTCTTACTCCGTGTCCAGTGAACGGAGTCTTTGTCATCTTTCCTTTGAGACAGGATTAATAAGTTGCATATGATTGATATTCGAACGGATCCAAATATCCTTCTGTATGCAACTTCGTCAACCTTCTCTCATTGATGTGACCCAATCTACAATGCCATAAGAAAGCCTCATTTGATTCTGGGGACTTTCTTTTGTGTGTATTCTGGACATTGAAAATCTGTGGTTGGTTAATACATATATTCCATTGTTTAATGTACCTGACCCAATCAGAACTCGATTAAGGCGAATGTTTACAACATTACTTACAAACGCAAATTCATAACCTTCTTTAGAAACTAAAGATACAGAAATGATATTACAATTTGCATTTGGTACAAAATAACAATTATGCAAAACCAAAACGTGTCCATCTGACAACCACAGGTGATAGTCCCCTACGTACTCAGCATCCATGCCAGCTCCGTTTGCAACTCTGAGGGTCATATCACCTGCCTTCAAAACCCTACGGTTTCTCAACGCCTGCAAAGAATTACAGATATGAGATCCTGATCCGGTATCCAATACCCACGAAGTAGAGTTTATTGATAGATAATTTTCAATAACATACACACCTGAAGCTGAAGCCGCAACTCGCTTCAGATCCTGTGTTCTGGCCTTCCAAGCCCTGCAATCTTTCTTCCAATGTCCACTCATGTGACAGTAAAAGCATTCTTTCTTTCCCATATGTTTTCCCGCTTCCTTTGTTGCTTTTGCCTTTCCCTTCGTATCCACCTTACTAACACCGCCCCTTGGTTTGGCGGGGGTTTTCTTCTTCTTTCCCTTGGCTTTCGCCTTGGACCTAGAAGATGAAGATCCTCCTACAAACAAAGTGGATATTTCCCTACCTTTCTATAGGGTGCCCTCTGCACTCCTCTGCATGTTGAGGAGTTCTGAAAGTTCAACTTTCTTTTCTTGCAAGTTGAAATTCAGGATGAACTTGGCGTAAGTGAAAGGAAGGGACTGAAGAATCAAGTCCGTATAGAGCTCATTCTCCAACGTGGTCCCAAGATCCGCGAGCTCCTCAATGAAGCCAATCATCTTTAGCACGTGTTCCGCTACCGGTGATCCGATGGCCAATCTCGCCGAAAACAGCTTTTTCGAGACTTCGTATCTGGCGATACGGGATTGCTCCACATACAGTTTTTTTTCTATGAAGAAATATGGATTCAAGGTCCATATTCTCGTGCCTCCTCTGGTGTTCATTGTCCATAGAGGCAAGCACGAGGCACTTGGCCATCACGCAATCAATCTCCCAAGTCTTACGGATTTCTTTATCCACGACGCTGGAGGTGGGACCTGGGGCAGGGGGAGCTTTGGTTGTAAGGAGATACCCCAACTTGTCGTAAGTGATTGCCATTTTGACATTCCTAAGCCAATCTTTGTAGTTTGGCCCTGTCAGTATGTTTTTATCTAGTAGTAACATAAGTCCAGTCATGTTGTATGGTTGCTGCAATTAAGAGAGAGAGAAGAAACACTTTAGCATGATGCTCTTGCAAGTTTAGAGTGGTTTTTAATTTGTCTAAACAGGATGGCTCCCACTGTCTCTCGAATCCCTCCTCAAACCAAAATGGAAGAATTAGTCAGGATCAATCTCACCGTACAATACTTGCTTAACCGTTCAGCCAGGCTAGTGTCGGTACTTCGAGGGAGGTTTTCCAATGCTTTCGCGAAGTTCCTTAATTAAATAACCTATTTTCCCTGGGGGCGCAGCCCCGCTAACACCTTTCTAGACACCTACTAGGTTTATAGCATTGATCATTAAGCGAGAATTTTCCCGAGGAGTAGCATATACTCACAGAAGGATCGGGATCCAAATATCATTGCATGAAAAAACTGAAGGAATCCTACCATAATCATCACACTCCAAATGGTATGCAGCGCTAGCAAGTTTCAGTTCTTTTGAAACTCCCGATGTGGATTTTTGCCCCATGCTCTTATGGCCTTGACTTTGGCCAACAAATCATATGTCACATGTCAAGTTCTACCCGTCATTCTCCAGGTTAATTTGAACCCACCCGCTCCTACCCTTGACTTTGGCCAACAAGGCAGTACGACTGTCCCAAACCAACACATCTTTCTATGCTGCACATGAATACCCAATAGCTACCAATCACCATGCCTTGACATTGGCCAACAAACATAGCTTGAATACTATTGACCATCCATGTGAAACGACGGAGGGCTACGAATGGTTTTGGCGAAACCGTGAACGTAGTGAACTTGATATAATCGATGGAACGAGATAGCTTTTAAAAGGAGTGGTTTAAGCTCCGCGTTTAAAAGTTATTTTGAAAAGAAACCGAGTGGTTTTTGAAAGTGTTCCAACGACTTTTACTTTGGTTTATTTTTCTTGCATTAATTGTAATGTGTCCCATCAATTAATCCTACTATTGCAGAAAACAACGAAAATATGACGTACGCTTATGCCATCTGTATTCTCCACGGGGTCCCGTCATCACCGGTTAGGTTACTTAACTAACGACAGAGCGGGGGCCGGACTAGCGTGGATGCAAAACATAAGCAACCCCTAAATAGATATCATATAGATGTATATAAACATTCGTCACATGCAATGATAGCCATTCCGGATCATAGATGAATACATTAGATATACTAGGAATCCGCAATTCGTACGAGCCTGTAATGAAGAGCAGATTACACGGTCGCGATGAATAGCCAAACCCCACCCTAGACCCCTACGGGTGCGGCAAACTACCCGCCAAGTATCCGAAGTGAAGCAAACTCCCTCAACGACGTGAGTAGGCCATTCGGCACTTCGAGTTACCCGGTAGTTTGTGCACCACACCTTGGGTCTATCTTAGGAGCAAAAACAGTAAAAAGAAATTATACAATGACGGCTAAAACCCCGCCCAGGTTGTGTGGCCATACAAATAATATTACATCAATTTACATATTACAAGAATTGAAAGATAAACAAAATTCTCATCTCACAATTCCCCCCGGCTATTCATCCGCGACAATCCAACGAATTCATATACACATACCATCAACATCACCGATCACAGATATGTATAACCCCCACTTATCGACGTATAGCGATTAGCAGACGTTCAATACATATAAAACATTACAGATATAACCCATTAGCCAAAGTCTACAGAAAATCGACCAAAATACGGATTTGTAACCACCCTAAAAAACAAACTTGTTCTCTGGAAAAACTGGGCAGAAACAAACCATCCCAAAAATCACAAAATACCCCCAGAAACACACTGCAGGAGAAACGATCCACGGCCGAGTCAACTCGGCCGCGGATCCGCGGCGCGTTGGTCGGCTCGTGCGATCATTTTTCTTGCCTGTTTATAGAAAAGCCTGAGCCGATTTTTAAGACATGATTTTTTATTTTTAGAGCAGAAAACCAAATCGGCAGCAACTAGGGTTTTCCGGGGTGTTTTGCTGTTTTTTTGTTCGGTCGATATTCTGAATACTTTGCTAACATGCTAGGGTGTGTTTAGTTAGGCTCTGATACCACTGTAAGTCCACGTTACCTCTCACGGTTCTTTCGGGCTTGCGGAAATGGTGAAAAACGATTTTTAGGGTTTGGGTAACATGGACTACGAAAACGGATCTTTGCTAAACTACATACTAGCAACCTAACTAGAGAGTTGTCTACTCGGTTAGGGGTTATACCTCAACTTGAACTCCTTCTTCTTGACTCTTGATGGTGGTTGGATGATGCTTTCCTCGTTGCCTTCTCTTGTCGAAGATGGATCCATCTGAGGGTTTCTTCCTTGAGCTCCTTTCTCGAACTTTGAGAAAACTAAAGTCTCCGGCTCGCTAGATCTTCAACTTTAGGAAGAGTAGAGAGTAGCTTTGGGTGTTTTATCTTCAAGAAGATGTTTCTCAACACATGAGAATTGTTCTCCTTGAACTAGAGGAGGAAGAAGAAGAATAGAGGAGAGAGAATGTTTATGATAGAATGAGATGATTTTTTACAACCATAACAATATATGTGAATTATCAAATTAATAAAATTAATCAAAATGAAAAAGTTGATGGAAGGTTTGATAAGACTATTATCATTTCACATTAAATGGTTTTTGCTAAAATCAAAGAGCATCTTTGATGTGTAATGATGATAGTCAATCTTTCAACCATGGTCAACTAGTCAACCTGGGTCAACAAGTTAACAAACCCAACCATGACACAATTTCATTTAATTAATATTATTAATTGATATATCACAAATTCATTAGGGTTTGGAAAAAGACGACTGTCAACTGTGCATACGCACCCGTTCCAAAACCCTAATGAAAAAACCTCTTCCTCCGCCTCAATCAACTGTGCATACACCCCCGCATTCGTGTTCCGAGGAACATGAATACTATGAGATAAAACTAACCCCAAAACATATACTAGGATCTGGCTCAAACAAGAGCCCGCTAGTAATGTCTGTCCGGACGCCAAACGTGCATAAGTGCGTGGATGAGAACGAACCCTGTCGCAAAACCATGCGACCTCTACTCTGTTTTGCCCAAAGGAGAATAACCCTCTGTGTGGGACTCTAAAGACTCGACAATACGCTGGCAGTGGGTTTAACCACAGACCGCAAGCGGCACTAGCTGTACGTAACGGTACCCAGGTAGATGCCGACAAGAAGACTGACGAGGTAAACCCATCTGAACTCCTACTGAGCCTGAATGTGATAATCTTCGTACAGTCCGGTCTGTTCATCTGATACATCGAATGGCGGGCCTAGGGGGCGGTAAACGTCAGTCCCCTAATAGCGGTACAAGTCGTGTCGCAGTGTAGCCCAGAACACCCTGAGATAACAGTGGAAAGCTACCAGTATATCTCGCTTGCCCTGGCCAGGTACTACTTGTGTAATGGCTCTCCTAGAGACAGCGCGATGTCAACCCCCAATACCGGGAGAGACGAATCCTGTCTAACCGTCACTGTCTCCAAGTGCTTCCGGACTGCACCCAAAAACTACCTGTTTGCACAACTCCTTTGAGCCGTGGTAGGGTTGTAATCAAAGTGCAGTGGGAACACACTCGAGGCGAAGTGACAGTGTCAAGTCAGCGGACTAAGCTGTACTCATGTCACCTGGGAACTGATAACTGACGATAGGTATAATACCAACCAAGAATTCCCGACGAGTCCTGTCCAGTGTACTCGTAACCAACGAGCACCCACATACTATCTCAAGTACGACGTACTGAAGGCTGTAGGACAGACCGTTTCCCAAACTGTGATGAGAAGCGTATATGCTAGTCTACTCCGGAGTATCGATGCCCTGTATCGATAGTCCTACGACTAGGGACCTGCATAAGGATGTGCTTGTGGATTACCCAGCCCCCACGAGTGTGACAGCCATCACAACGCTGGTAATCAAGCAAAGATCCTAAGGGCTCCACTAATGTGTAAAGGCGATATGCTAAAAGAAACACATGCACACATTAAAGAAGAAACAAACCAAGCAGCATACTACTATATCGAGCAAGATTGTCTATACAAGGTGAATATCCCAAGCTTCCATCAAGTAATATAAAAACTAGTATGATACAGTAATGGCCTCTCGGGCATATACACTAACAATTGTACCGTTTTTAGGGGTCTGATTTTTACCAACCCCCTAGGCCCGCCATGCGATGCTCATAGACGAACGGAACGGACTGTACGGATATTGTCACTGACATGCTCAGTAGGGTGTCAGGATAAGTTCGCTCATCGACCTCCCTTTCCGTCACGAGTTTACTTTAGATGTTGCTATATCTTTTTATTGTTGCGAACATTTGGATTAATGTTTTGCATTTGGAAATAATGAGCTAGATTTCATCATGACATGCATTAAATGTGACATGGACACATTAGTGACTCATGGTATCTTTTTATGTGTTAATGTCACATTATATGATAGTTTGATGTTGATATGATAAGAGGAGGGAGAGAGGGGCTGCCATGTGAGGGGTTAGCTCTCATATTATTCTTCTCACTCTCTCACTCCTATTATGATAGCAAGAACAAAAGAAAAAGAAAGAAAGCCTTCTCTTTTTCTTATTCTTCCTCTAGCTCATTATCTTCATCAATGGCAACACCTTCAACCTCCATCCAAAGCAATGGATGCAAGAGACAAAGTGATCACAAACATTTTCTACAACACCTTGGACACGTCAGCTAGCACACTTCGTGCCCGAGCTCCTTCGGATGAAGCGGGAGCCCGTAAAAAGACTCGTTGATGTGGTACCCTTTCCGACGAGGAGATCAAGACCGGAGATGCCGCGAAGAGCTTGGGATGGTGGCCAAAGACCGAAGGACATGGATCGATCGGTATAGCTTTCCAACCCTCTCTCTAGATAGCTAGTTGTAGGTTAATGGTTCGATCCGGGATTTAAGAATACGATAGCGCCGGTTTCTAGTTCAGAAAAAGTTTTCGTTTCCGCATTTTGGCCTCGGAAAGACGGCCTGGGTGCTACCGTAGTCTTACAGGCCCTTCCTCGAGCACAGTTCGAGAGACTTTTTGAGATGTTGGGTATGCGGTACGCCAACAGCTGGCCCTAGAGTAGACGTTGGATACTCGGTATGCCAATATATGGCCTTAGTGCAAGTGGGAGATTGTTGGATATGTATGCCCTAGAGGCCATTATTGTATATGTATACATGTGGATGCTTGGACATATATATGTACAGGACAGTCTTGGTCGATATGATAGTATGCTATCTGGTTTGACTTTATCTTAACATGTGTATGTTTTACTTGGTATTACATATCATTTATACATGTTGATAAAGCCCGTAGGATCATTGATAGACTATCTGCGTTGTGATGGCGATCATACTTGTGGGAGCTGGGTAGTCGGTAAGCACATCCTTAAATGGTCCCTAGTCGTGGGAGTATCGAGACTGGGCATCGATATTCCGGAGTAGACTAGTGTATACGTTTCTATACCCCGATGAGGGGCGATGGTATGTTCCCGCAACCATTGGTCTTTCGTACCTAAGATCGTATGCAGGTGCTCACCGGGGGTGAGTACACCGGACGGACTCGCCGAGAACTTCCAGATGGTTCTATACTGATCGTCAGATGGAAGTTCTCAGGTGACATGGGTACATGTTAGTCTTTAGACCTGAGATCGTCATTTGTATCGTGTGAGTTCCCATTGAGCTTTGATCACTACCCTTCCACGGCTCTACTGAGTCGTGCAAACATGTTTTGGTTGGGTACAGTCCCGAGCCACATGGAGGCAGTGAGCGATTGTCGGGGATTCCTATCTCCCGCTATTTGGAGACGATATCGCACTGTGTTCGATTGGTCAGCACCATAAGACCTTGGCCAATGCAGTTAGGATTTACTGATCGGCTGATCAGTAGTTTCCCGGATTGGTCCTGAGCCGCATCAGCACGAATTACCAGGTTATTAGGGCTGACGTTTACCACCCATGGACCCGGTATGCGATACTCTCAGATAAAGAGACTGGACTGTACAGAAATTGTCACAGATAGGCTCAGTAGCGATCCTGATGAGTTTGCTCGTCGGCCTTCCTTTTCGACAGGTACCCGGGTAGCCGTTCCGTACAGCTAGTGCCGCTGACGTGCTTGTGGTTATGGATTTATCCAGTAACTCACTGCCGGCTTACTGTCGAGTCTTTAGAGTCCCACATTGAGGGTTTCCCTGGTTCAGGAGAAATGATGTAGTAGCCGTATTGGATACGTGCAGGATCTCGATCGATTGATGTACTTTGAACTCGAACTTTCGATCGGACAGTTGGTAATACTAGCCGGCTAGGGTTTTGAGTCGGATTATTAAATCAAGTATTGATTTAATAGTCTACATATATGTATTTCGATATGTATATTCTAATATTACGTTCTTCGTGTTATTCTATCTCTTTGGGCATTCGTGTTTTTATCCGAATGCAGGTATGTATATACAGCTGACCGTAATCCGTATTTTATTACAGATTACCTTCTAGAAGGTGGACACCTCATCATGGACTTTTCCATTTATTGATAAATGGAAATGAGGTGGAAATTAAGGAGTGGGAGGCATGGTGAGTGGCATGGCTTCAATAGTTCATAAATGAATTCTTTATTCATTTATGGTTACTATTGAAGCATGGCTACACTTGTTTATTCATGAAAATTCATACACAAAACCTTGGTGTTGATTTTTCTCTCACTTGCATGCTTCATTATTCTTGAGCTCCCATTTTTCTTCACCTCCTCCCTCCTCTTGAGTTTCCTCCACCTTCATCATCTTCCTCTTCACTACCCTTCTCATAAGTTGAGAAAGAAGTGAAGAGGCAAGATAGAGATAGTAAAATACATAGATCTCCACACTATATCCTAGACTACTTGGTTTGGCAACCTAAGTTCTCTAGTTGCTCCACTTGACATATTGTGTGGAGCTAAAGCTATGGATCACATTGCTCAGGTGGATCATCTACGACAAAGGAGGACCGGAGAACAATCTCGATCCCAGAGAACCGATGGAGCGGGAAAAGAAGATCAAGCATGTTCAAGGTGGTCGCTTGGAGCTAACAACAAGGAAAGAAGACCGAAGGACTTGGATCGTTAGTTGAGACTTCTTTCATAGTAGTTAGTTCATCTCATTTAGTTTTGCTAGATAGGTTTATGGAAAGATCCGGGTTTTTATTCGGTTAACTTAGCGTCGTTTTTAAACTAGTATGAAAATTTTTGTTCCGCAAACCGCCATGTTTGGTGGCTCCGGCGTTAAGGTAACCCAACAATATGGAGTGGTAAAAGACCGTATCTTGAGCGTATTAAGATATGGGGTTGTCCGGCCTATGTAAAAGTATAAAATCCGGAAAAACTTCAGGCACGGTCAGTTTTATGCAAGTTTGTGGGATATCCTAAAAATTCTCTGGGCTGTTCTACTACACAGAGGAACAGAAAGTGTTCGTTGCTCGCCGCGCTACCTGTTTAGAGTGGCAATTTCTTGCAAAAGAAATAAGTGGGAGCACGGTAGAACTAGATGAAATGTCAGAACCACAAACTCATACTGAGGATTTGGTAGAACCTCAAGATTTAGAAGTCCTAGTCGAACCTCAGCCACTCCGCAGATCTAGTAGGATTTCTCATCCGCCTGAGAGATACTACGGTTTTCTCATAGATGGGGATCAAGAGGATTGCATCTTGGAAGAAGATGATCCTACTAGTTTCAGATAGGCCATTATCAATAGGGACTCTGATAAGTGGCTGGATACTATGCGATCCGAAATGGTGTCCATGTACACCAATAAAGTGTAGACCTTGGATATTTTGCTCTATCTGGGGTAAAACCCGTTGGATACAAATGGATCTACAAAAGAAAATTTGGTGTAGATGGGCAGGTGGAAACCTATAAGGCCAGACCTGTTGCAAAAGGTTTTCGTCAAAGACCAGGTGTGGACTATGACGAAACCTTTTCTCCAGTGGCTATGCTCAGATCCATTCAGATCCTACTTGCCATTGCTGCCTTCCATGACTATGAGATCTGGCAGTTGGACGTAAAAACGGCTTTTCTGAACGGAAGTTTAGAAGAGTGCGTTTATATGGATCAGTCGGAAGGTTTCGTAGACAGTGGGAGCAGCGGGAAGGCGTGCAAGTTGCTTAAATCTATTTATAGATTAAAGCAGGTATCGCGCAGATGGAACATCTATTTTGATGAAACAGTAAAGGGATTTGACTTCATCAAGAACGAGGATGAGCCTTGTATATATAAGAAGATTGTAGGCCGAATTGTCGTATTCCTATTCTTGTACGTGGACGATATTCTTTTGATAGGAAATGACATTCCTATGCTACAATTGGTCAAGCTATTCTTATCATAAAAGTTCTCCATGAAGGACCTAGGTGATGCCTCATGCATTCTGGGGATAAGGATTTACAGAGATAGATCCAAGAGATTACTCGGACTCTCGCAGTCCAGGTACTTAGAGACCATACTAAAGAGATTTTGTATGGAAGATTCCAAGCGTGGTAACATACCCGTATTGCACGGAATCACCCTCTCTAAGGAGATGTCTCCCAAGACTAACGAGGAGAGGGTTCACCTGAGCACTTTACCCTACACTTCGGCGATAGGATCTATAATGTATGCGATGTTATGTACAAGGCGAGATGTAGCTTATGCGCTGAGCGTGGTGAGTAGGTATCTTTCTAACCAAGGTGAGAACAACTGGACAGCTGGTAAGAACATTCTCAAGTACCTGAGAAGAACTAAAGAACTGTTCCTGGTATTCGGTAATGGGGACCTCCAGGTGGAGTCTTTTACCGATTCAAGCTTCCAAAGTGACAAGAATGACAACAAGTCTGTCTCGTGTTTTGTGTTTACCCTCAACGGAGGGGCGGTTTGTTGGAAGAGTTCCAAGCAGGACACCGTCGCAGACTCGACAATGGAGGCTGAATACATTGCGGCCAACGATGTCGCAAAAGAAGCTGTCTAGATTAAGAATTTAATTACCGAACTTCAGGTGGCTCCATCCATTGTTAACCCAATACCTTTGTATTGCGATAACAATGGAGCTATGGCTTTAGCGAAAGAACCACGGTCCTATCCGAAATCCAGGCACATCTTGAGGCGGTATCACCTGATCAGGGAGATCATCGATCGCCGGGAGATCGAGGTGCGGAGAGTGGACAAAAAAAACAACACGGCGGATACATTCACCAAGACCCTTCCTCAAGCACAGTTCAAGAGGCTTTTTGAGATGTTGGGTATGCGATATGCCAACAACTCTCTTTAGAGCAGACGTTGGGTACTCGGTACGCCAATATATGGCCTTAGTGCAAGTGGGAGATTGTTGGATATTGTCACGACCCGAAAAGTACGGAACATGACCGGCACTTAAATTACGTACGTCTCGAGGCGTACGTAATCTAAGTAAGCCAAAACCCAGAAATCAAAACCAATGAAGCAGTAGAGTGAAGGAAAAACCAACTTAAAGCAAGTAGTTTTAATAGCATAAGCTGAATTAGGCGTTTTAAAGACATCAAGTATTTTCTGAAAATTTCGGCAGAGTCTCTTTTGTAAATATAGGCCCCCAAACGGGATACAACATGAATAGTATACGAAATCAATAAAAAGGCATCCCCAAGAGGGAGCTAGCTTTTCGTCAATCGACGGTCACAACCACGCAAGCAATATAATATACAACGCCAAGGGCGAGGATCAAAACTCAAAAGAAACTCAAAACAACATGAAAAACATAATAATACAACGCGCGATTCTAAGGTCGAAAGAATAACAAACTGGTCTTCTAACTCTCTCAAATATACAATCTGGTTGATGGAGTTTCTAGATACAACTGAAATAATAATAAACAATGGTGGTCCTGATGCAAAGAACCCACCTGCCAAAGCAATCACCCGGAAAGAACAGTGTGCCAGCAAAGCCACAAAGAACCTGTACGGCAAAACCTGCAAAGAACTGTGGCACAACGGGGTGAGTTGCCGACTTGTGAGTAGAAAACATCTATGAGCAGAAATCGCATGCATAATACTATCCTAGGTCATATCAGGTAATATCCTCAAATAGAAATCCTGGTCCAGCTATGTATAGTGTAATACTACCTTCTCGTGTCCGTTCCCCAGATAGCAACATATCAGATATATGATGTATGAATGCATTACGAATGAAAACAGAATATATCATGAGTGAGACAACTGTTTTCTTTAATCAATGAGATTTCTATATGTATGTCAATCATGTATCATCAATGAATGCAACGGAGAAATCAGTGTCAAGCATCGACACAAAACATAAGTCTCAATATCAAATCTCAATATCTCAAATCTCAAATCTCAATATCAATATCTCAGGCATCCGTATCATCTACGGGATTGGCCCGCGGGCTCCGTCAGAACGGATCAGCCTATAACCATCTCATGACTCCGGCCGGTATCCTCCGGATAACAGACGAGACCAAATAATATCACCGGTAGGTAGTGCTCCCCTGCCAGGCTCATCGATTACAACTCGAGCTTCTTGCCCCGGGGTACCATACCGGACCCACCATGTACCCGAGACGGTTCATCCAACTCCTCGAATCGGGTCTCGAAATCCAACAGAAATCATGTAAACTCTGTAAGTGCACGGCGGCGCCCCGGCTGTCAATCCGACGCCGGAATGCGGAAACAAAAATTTTCTAACAACTAGAAACCGGCACCACCGCGCACTAGAAACCCGGATCAGGCCATTAACCTAACTACTAGCAAACTAAAAGATGGGTAGAGAGATATACCGAGCGATCCGTGTCCTTCGGTCTTCTCCTCCACTCCGATCTCCTCGCGGAATCTCCGGTCGTCGCCTCCTCGTCGAAACGGGCACCACATCGCCGGGTTCTTATACGGGCTCCCACCTCTAGACCGAGGCAACTCGGGAACGAAGTTGGCGAGTCGACGTGCCCAAGATTTGCTGTAGAATAGTGTAGAATCCATTGTCTCTTTGGGGTTTTGAAGTTGCCATGATAATGTGGAGGCAAAAAGAACTTTGGAGAGATGTAAGAAATCTTGTAGCAAGCCAAAATGTATGATGAATAATTTCCCACCATCAAAAATGAACTCTCTCTCTCTTCTCCTCTAATATGTGGCCGGCCCCCTCTATATGAAAAATGAGGAAGAGAAAAACTCAAGCATGAAGGGAGGTGAGTGTAGGAAAAGTAGAATGGGTGACCACATCCAAAAGGCAATGATAACATTATCAAATCAACTTCTAATCCATTCTAATCTCATTAATGCTAAACCATCATGAAAAAGCAAAGATGCTTAACCTATCATAATGCCACAAAAGCATGAAACCCCTCCACAAAAGATAATTTGCACAACTGCAAATAACCCCCTCCACCGGAAAAGTCCGGCCGGGAAGGAACAAAGGAAAACTGGCCGGAACAGAATACAAACTGGCAACTTCAGAAAACTAATCCTGTAATAAATTACAGGAAAACCCCGCGACTGCATATACATGCTCGCATTTGTTTTCCCACTGAACACAAATGCAAAAAGAAAAAATCTACACTATCTAATACTAGGATCCGGCTTAAGCCAAAGCCCGCTAGTAAAATCCGTCCGATCACGATTCGTGCAATACCGCACGTATCTGATCGAACCCTGCCATATCTCCATACAGCCCCGACAGCGTTTCGCCCAAAACTTGAGTAACTGTGTGTGGTGGACTCTAATGACTCGTCAATACTACGGCTGTGGATTTAACCACAGCACGTCAGAGGTATTAGCCATCCATGACGGGCTACCAGCTATTGACCAAAAGGGACGTCGATGAGCGAACTCATCCTGACACCCTACTGAGCCAGTCAGTGACAATATCCATACAGTCCGGTCCGTTCGTCTATGAGCATCTCATGACGGGCCTAGGGGGTTGGTAAAAGTCAGACCCCCAAAAGCGGTACAAGTCGTGTCGAAGTGTAGCCCATAACACCCTGAGATACTACTGGAATACCTACCAGTAAATCTCCTGCCTTGGCCAAGGACTTCGTGTAATGGCTCTCCTAGACACAGCGTGACCTCACCCTCAATACCGGGAGAGACGATCCCCTGCAGATCCGCTCACTGCCTCAATGTGGCTCGGGACTGTACCCAACTAAAACCTGTTTGCACGTCTCCTTTGAGCGTGGTAGGGTAGTAATCAAAGCACAATTGGAACTCACACGAGACAAATGACGATCTCAGGTCGATGAACTAACCTGTACACATTTCACCAGGGAACTGCTATCTGACGTCAGGTATAAGACCAACTAGCATGTTCCCGGCGAGTCCTGTCCGGTGTACTCATAACCCAATGAGCACCTGTATACATCTTAGGTGAAACAACTGACACCAGTGGCTTGTGAAATCGGCCACCGCCCCTCGTCGGGGTCTCGACTGTATACACTAGTCTACTCTGGAGTATCGATGCCCTGTCTCGAAACTCCCATGACTAGGGACCTTTTAAGGATGTGCTTATAGACCCCAGCTCCCACGTATATGATCGCCCTCATACTGCTAGCAGTCAAGCAAGAATCCTAGGGGCTCTATCAACGTGCAATAGTGACCTGTAAGGTCACCTGAAGCAGTACACGATAATAAAGGTAAACCAGATAGCATACTATCATCTTGAGTAAGACTGTCCTACCGGGATAGGTCCTCACACAATCATCGCAATCACGTGCCTGTGATCCAATAATTGACTCTGAGGGCACTATCTCCAACAATCTCCCACTTGCACTCAAGGCTAATTATTGCGATTTCGCATACTCACTGCCCGTGTGATACCGAACACCCAACTCCTCTACTAGTCAGTCTCACAAAGCTCGTTTGCAAAACTATTGCGTTCGAGGAATAGCCTCAGTGAGCGGATCCGCTCTGATGTTTCTTTCTATGTCTCTCTTTATCTCAAGTTCGCGGAGAAAGCCATCTCCCGAAATGAGCAATATCTGTCTTAGAATGTGTCTGGATATCTGATGTGACCTAGCTCATAAGTGAACTCCAAATCCAAACTTCTTAGACTGTATCGTCAACTGAACTTAATCAGTATCATGCGCCATGCCTTCCCTCAGTATCCACCTGGACCACCTGTCCAAAATACTGCCCCTCGTCAGAAGGAAAACTATAACTCTGACAGCCACTCTGCCATCCAGGTCACTTTGGAAGCCTGGAATGATAACTGTCTCCCGAAGGAGAATGCTGTTATCATATCCCTAGAACATCAACTTATGTTCTAAAACTGCTTCCGACCGTTTCTCCATGATTGGATCAATATTAACTTATTGCACCTACTGCAAAAACAACATCTGGTGTGGTACTTGACATCTCGTGATTGAATCAATTGCTTAAGCAAGTGATCTGCCAATCATGTGCATCCCTCTCCCCTTTAGTCTGTAAGACACCTTCAGAGAGGGTGACTCCATTACCTGCAGGTACACCACCATGCCAGGAGTCGTCCATTCTAAATACTCTTAGAATGCTGTCAAAGTACCCAGATTGGGAAACTACCCAAATCTAGATCTAAAACCATAGATCGTGTGACCAGAATGTCTGATATAATATCCAAGTCCTGTATGGAGAAACCACTGTGTGACAACCAATGTATAACCGATCGTAGTAGAGGAATATCACTTCCTACTATGTGTATGTCATCCAAATACCAAGACATCACACCCTACTACCTTCTTAACAGATCCATCCCCTATTCTGATGAAGTCAAACCTAGGACTATCACATCAGAAATAGATGATCTATCTCCGCTATATCTGCTTTAGTCTATAAATAGACATAAGCCTCTTGTCAACCATGCTTCCGCTGCTCCTACTGACTACGATAACCCTCTGGCAGAGTCATATACACGTGCACTTCTAAAGCTAGTTTAGAACGACGCTATACTCATCCTCCTGCCAGGTCTCACAGTCTGGAACAACGGCAATGGAAAGTCTGGGTAAACAAGAACCTCCCTGCCACCGTCCTTGAGCATACCGAAGTACCTCTCGGGTGCCTGAGGTTACCCACCTTATTTGCGGAGTGGCCAATGGAATGTCAAACCAGATTGAATCTTTCGGTTCTTATCAAATCTTCAGTAATTGTTTGCGGTTCTGGAATCACTTCTAGTTCTACCATACTCCCACTACTGTTTTCTGAAAAAATCCAGTTTTGTTAAAACTGTGGCGAGTCAAGAACAATATCACTATTGATCTTCCAGTTGGTAGAAAATCAACTCTCGTCATAGCCTGGGTCAACCCACAAACAGCCATTACAGAAACGTGCCTTGAGTTATCCAGAGTCTGGTTTTAAGCATAAGCCAGACAACTCCCCGTACCTTAACATCGTTAAGATATGAACTGTTCTATATCCAATATAGAAACAGAAGCATTGATTTAATTTAACCAGATTCAAATCATGCAGCTGTCTCCAGTGCATGTCAACTAAATGGATGGAGGCCGTTCAGCGCTACTCAACTTAGGAATGCTTCCAATTATGAGCAACCTGAAAGAGAAGCAAGTTCTCTTAATCATTACTATCAACTGAATACCCTACACAAGTATCTACATCTTCGATCACCTTGAAGAATCCCGACACTTGCAACACCTGGTTCTCTACTTTATTCATATACCTATAACTTCTCAAAATTCGGACTCTGTGTTTCCACGAAACACCTGTCTAAAAACTAGAGAAGTCATAAGTAAACCGAATATAGTACGAGGACCGTCCCCTCTGTCCTAATGGACACTGGACAACATACAATACTCTGTATAAGTCCCTTGAGTCTAATAACTCACTCCCTGTGTGTTGCAGGTTGAAAACTGTACTTATGGTTAAGAAGAATTACACCGCTGTTTAATGCTCCTTACCTAACCATCCACTGATATAGGTAAATGTTGTAGACATAATTTCAAAAAGGTATATCTCACTCTATAAAAATAGACGTACAGATATATCAATTTGAAATTGGTGCATGATAGCGGATATTCAAAACCAAATATTTGCCGTCCGGCAAACAACCCTGGTGACTTCCTCAAATATCACCGATTACAACGAATCTCGATATAATGAGGATGATCACCTAATTCCCAATAACTTACTCCCACTAATCATCTGTAAAACCATACAGATGTGAGAATCATACCTGGTAAATACATACCCTAGAGTAAGTATCTAATCGGGAAATCAGTTTTCCTTTAACAGTACACAGTGAAACTGAAACATTGAAATGTTTCGATGGGGTATCCCGGTATTCCTAGTAATGCCTCTTCCATTATCCAGAATCACAACTGTAACCGTGTAATTCTTTCCCATCTTTCCAAATCTCTTTATATGTCTTTAGTCATTACCTTCTGTACACCCCTTTAGGCCAAATGGTTTTCTTCCTTCCCTACCGTTCGGCACCAGCCTATGGTTTGGAAGAAGACTATCCAATAAGCATAATGAGTGTACTGTACTAATCCTAGGAGCACTCACAATGAGAGAGAAGGTGAAGATAAAAGACAACCGAATAAACCTTATTCCTATTTCTCCTGAACCAGAATCCATCCCCGAACTGGAACAAGTTCCTTTCGAGTTCGTATATAACCATACGATGGAGTATCCAATAAACTGTGGACCTTCGTAGTGATACGGAGTGTTCTGGAGAAATACAAAGGTGATTTAGGATTGGCGAATAAATACTTGGTTTGGTCGTGAATAGCAGTCGCAATTTACTTTGCCCTCTTACTAATCCCTTGTTATGTCTTTACTTAATACCTTATGTACACCATCGTTAGGCTAATTGGTTTTCTTCATTCCCTACCGGTCGGCACCTGCCTATGGTTTGGAAGAAGACTATCCAATTTGCGTAATAGGTGTACTATCTCCTAAACCAAACAGTACTCGCAACCTGAGAGAAGGTAAATAGAAAAGACAACTGAATAGTCCTATCCGTTTTCTCCAGAACCGGAAACCATCCTCGAATAAATTCCTTCGAGTTCGTATATAACCATACGATGGTGTAACATTTTCAAAAGTATAAAATATTAATTTTGGGAATTTTATAATTTAATATTATTTTATTGATTATTTTAATATTAAATGCAAATAAATAGGAAAAATGTTAGAAAAATTATGAAAAATTCTAAAATAGGATAAGTTAGTGAATTATGACATTTTTAAGTTTTTGTGATTAGTTTGACACTAATTTAGTGCTAATCGCGATTAAAATCGCTAATCGGGTTTTTTGGCAATTTTGTGCAAAACTTGCACATATCACATTTTCTACACTTGTACACTTTTCTTGCCATGGTTTTTCATTTGGGATCACTATTCTTGTGAGAAGGTTTAGGGATTAAAAGAAAAGGGAAAAAGAAAAGGAAAGAGTAGGTAATGATGAGAGAGAGGGGGACAAGGTCAACCCTACCTTTTTGCACCATGCTTCCATCATTCCTTCACTCTCATTTCTTCCCCTCTCTCCCATAGTTGCTGCTGCTGCTGTCTAGCCCCTTTCTCCCCCTCTTCAACTCCTATTTTCATCTCAAAATCAACCCCAAAACCCCAAACTCCTTTCATTAAAATTGTGCAAAATCCCTAGATCTACACATGGAGCTAAAGAAGCATGGATTTGGCCACTAGAGGGCAACTCAAGAATTTTCTTGAGTTGCTAATGAAGGTAATTTCTGAACCATTTGCTTAATTATAGCCTTTCCTATAAACCCATGTTAAGATTTAATCGATATTGTGTGATATTATGGATTTGATGAAAACCTAGTTAGGGTTTGAGAGGAACTTGGGTTGTATTGTGAAATTGAGTTCAATTGAGGATACACCAACACCCTAGTGTATGAATTGGAGCCCAAAACCTGAAGTTTGAACCAGAATACGGATTTTAGAAACCAATATCGGGGAAAAAACCTGGAATCTGCCACTGTTATTGGAATCTGCTAACACCCCGAGAACTCTAAAATAATATTGAGTGGAAATTGAGATGTGCAGGCAACATATAGGCAACACCCAAAACCCTAGCTCCCCACTCCACCTTCAGGCCGCCAAAACCTCCATTCTGGCAGCAAATTGCGGCCAGACCAGTGAGGAAATTCCTCGTTTTTCGTGCATGCCCCCATTTCCTCAATTCTTGGCCCTGGGTACTTCTAGTTTTGACAGATTCTTTCTAGGGTGAAATCTGGGATATATATCCTAAGTTGCTGTTTTGGATTCGTATTTCCGTATTCCGTATTTTTGATTCTGAAATGGTGGAATGTGTTTTGCCTCGACTATTTGTCGTTTATACGACGATATAGAGGATTTATATGTGGTTTTGAAGGCGTGCCATAGGTTCTCACCTATAGGCCCCCTTATCGTATCGTTTTGGATTTCATGCGCCGTTTTAGCTTGGATTTGGTTTAATGCGCATATACGATATTTGATGTGTAGGTACCTATGAAGACTTCGGGACGACAAGAAAATACGTGGTGACGTCCGCAATTGGTGATGCAAGGTGAGTAGATTATATCTACAGGGGGAAGTCGGGTGGATGGCGTATAGCACCCCCGCAGTCCGTAGATAGATTACTATGTAGTTTATTGTGATATTAGGTGTATTGTGGATAGTATAGGGTTAGAAGTGACTAGTGCAGTTCATAGTCGCGAACCCTAGGATAGAATTACACCTATACACACACCCTTGCTTATCACTTGTACTTGCACTGTGATTGATGATATGTGATGACTTTGGAGATGAGTCGATGATGTGGGCTTGGTGCCCTGGGATCGGTGATTTGATACGATTCATATGTGGGATATGCCTTGTGATTCTCGCGGGCTTGGGATATGTGTTTACCCCCGCATGCATACTTACTGAAGTTACCGTTTTGTACTAGACATAGAGAAGTACCCCAGACTATATGATCTGATGATGGTGATATCTGTTATGTGATGAGACAGTGAGATGTTGACCCCTACCCAGCTATTGGGGATGCCGTACGATGATTTACCGTACGAGCCAATATTGATGATAGATCCGCACTCATAACTCGAGGATATCTTATGATATGACATTGAGGCGAGATCACCGACTATATACATATATATATACATTGACTCAGTTTTAGGTGGTTTCCACACCTACCCCTCCTGATTGACCTGTTACTTAGATGTAGTTGCATAATAGATACTTCACTGTGATTTTGACTATTAGATATCTGCTTTTTCGTGCTACTCGCATTGCTGGCATATGTTCATTGCTATACTATTATCATGCTGTTAGGACACCAGCACCATTATCGATGATGCGTATGTTCCACGTACACTATTCGCCGGCTCACACACTTCATCGATAATTGCCATGCCACTACACTGTAGTACTATTGCATTCATGAGATGATCCTTCATTCGACCTATGCACATTACTATTCCATGTTGCATGATTTCCGATATGATTACTGTTCTTTACATGTCGCATACATCATGGATTGACTGTATAGTACATCGCATTGGATCTACTTCCTGATGTTAGATTTTCATATGATTTCAGGTTTTTGAGGACCGTGGGGTTATTTATGAAAAGAGGCATTTTTATGAAAACCCGGTACCTCGTGATATGATATTTCAGTGCGTCCACCACGCGTTTTCTCGGTGCTGAGACGTGTACTTGAAACCCGATTCGAGGAGGTGATGTACCGTTTGCGGGTTCGTGGTGGGCCCGGTATGGTTCCCCTCGGCGAGATGATCGATGGGTTATGCCGATTGAGCCTGGAGGCGGGCGAGTACCTACCGGTGATTGTATTTGAGCTCGGCGGATATCCGAGGGATACCGCCTGGATCCGAGAGATGGGCGTACTGCCGGGGCCGACGGGCCGATACCGCAGACGGAGCCCAGAGAGGGACATGGGTTGACTCGTACTGCCGGGGGCCGAGGGCCGATGCCGCAGACGGAGCCCCATATGGATGAGGATTGACGTGTCGATGCTAGGCACGGGTTTCATGATGGTTTTTCCATGATTTTGTTTATATCCTCACATTTCATACATGATGCTTGCTGTCAGTGGGTGACAGGTGGACGGGTTCCACATATTTACAGACATGGTTCATATACAGACTGGATTTACACTTATCATACTTCATTTGTATATATAACAGGGTATGAGGGCGCTGTTATATATACCCTTACACCAATATTAGTGGTATGGGACGCTAATATATGTGTATTGATATCATTGATATTTCATTATGGTTACTTCATGCAGACATACCTTACACTGATGACATGTTATTACCTGAGTACCTGGCACTACATACATGATTAGATGTTACCTTGCCACCTTATTACACTCAGATGTACTCTTGTGGATTATATTATTGATCGTTGACTTAGGATTATGTCTTGCATTCGATTTCTGCTTGTAGATGTTTCTATTCACGAGTTGGCAACTCACCCCCGTTGTGCCACAGTTCTTGCAGGTTCTGCCGTACAGGTTCTATTGCGGCATTTCTGGCACACTACCTTCTTGTGGGTGATTTGCTTCGGTAGGTGGATTCTTTCGTATCAAGAATCACCATTGTATTTATTTTGTTTCATTGTATCTAGAAATTGTCTATCAACCAAAACTTGTATGTTCTTTCAGACTTAGAGACAGTGTTGTATTATTCGACCTAGAGTCGCGCTTAGTAGTATTGCGGTTTTCTTGTTGCTTTGAGCTTTCTTTGGTTTTGATCCTCGCCACTTGGCGTTGTATATTATTATATCATTGTGTGGTTGTGACCGTCGATTGACGAAGAGCTAGCTCCCGCTTGGGGATGCCTTTATCATTGTATATGTATTGTTATCCTTGTTGTACCCCATTCGGGGCCAGTTTTACAAAGGAAACTCTGCCGAAATTTTTAGAAAAGACTTATTGTTTTCAAAACGTACCTTCGGCTTAGTTATTTAAAAACCTTGATTTCAAACCTGTATTTCTTCACTTCTTTAAACCAGTTTTCTTTATTTATTCTTCAAAATGGTTTTAGATTTCTGGGCTTTTGGCTTACTTGGATCAGATGGAGTCCTATAGGCTTCATATGGTTCAAGTGCCAGTCACGTGCTCTTTCGGGTCGTGACAGATGGTTTTGTCTAATGGAAGTGGACGTTCGTAGTAATACGGGGTGTTCTGGAGAAAAGCGTAAAAAGTAGGAGTGGCAATGAGGTTTGCAACTCTGACAATCCAAAATCCAGTGTTAAAAAAGGTTCGGTTAATTTTGGTCACTGAGTCATAGTCTTAGGGTCGGGTCAATGGTCGCTGCCAAAGAGAGATAGAAAAGAAACACTCAGCATGCACTCTAACCTAGATCAGAATAGTTACCAATTTACCTAATCTGGAAACCTCCCACTGTACCGTCAAATTCCCCTCCAAACCTGAAAGAAGAATTAGTCGGGATCACCCGAGGAGTAAACCAACTCATCAGTGGGAATCGGGATCCAACTATCATCGCATGATAACGTGACGGAATCCACTCACATTATCACACTCCAGAAGTTATGCGCATATCTGGCAAGTTTCTGTTTCTTTAGAAACTCCCGATGTGATTTTTACCCCATGCTCTTTTAACCTTGACTTTGGCCAACAAATCATAAGTCACATGTCAAGTTCTACCCGTCATTGTCCAGGTTAATTTGAACCCACCCGTACCTACCCTTGACTTTGGCCAACAAGGCAGTACGACTGTCCCAAACCAACGCATCTATCTATGCTGCATATGAATACCCAACAGCTACCAATCACTGTGCCTTGACTTTGGCCAACAAACACAGCTTGAATACTATTGACTATCCATATGAAACGACGGAGGGCTACGAATGGTTTCTGGAGAAAACCTTTAACGTGATGAACTTGATATCGTTGAAGGAACCGGATAGCTTTTTAAAAATATAGTGACGAAAACCTTTGCTAAAGTGGTCACTCCCGGTGAAGGGATCTCGGCTCTTTCCCCGTAGAATGAGGTGCAGGATATTCCAACTGAATACCACGATGCAAAGCAAAAGTAATCGGCTATAGTGAAGTTATTTCCCTGACGCAAACTTTTGTCCAAGGGGTCACTCTCGGTGAAGGGATCACGGCCCTTGCCTCGTCGACTGAAGAGCAGGATATTCCAACTGAATACCACGATCCAAAACAAAAGAGAACGTCCTTGCAATAACAGCTTTTTTTTTTGAAAAGTGTTCCAACAACATCAGAATAGGTTTGTTTAGCTTGCATTGATCCGAATCAACGCAGTCCCATCAATTGATCACACCAATAAAGAACGAAAATACGATGTACGTATATGCCATCCGCATTCGCCACTGGGTCTCGTCATCACCCGTTAGGTTACTTAACTAACGACAGAGCGGGGACTGGACTAGCGCGGGTGCAAAACATATACAACATCTACTAGTATATATATATATCAATATATAATATTTGCTCCAGGCGTGATAAAATGCAACATCACAGAACAATACAGATATCTGGGATCCCCGGGTTTCATAGAGCCGCTACTGAAAACCCGACGTTCCCCTGGTCGTGTGGACAGCCTGTGCAATGAAACCCTAGACCCCTATGGGCACGGCAAGTTACCTGCCAAAACCTGAAGCGAGGCAGCCCCCTTCAGCAACGTGAATGGACCACCCAGCACTTCACGGAATCCGGTAACTTGGGCACCCCTCCTGGGTCAACCTGTACCCCCTACGAGTGCGGCGAATAGCCCGCCAATTCTAGAGTAAAGACCCTCCGTCTCAATGACATGAGATGCGGGCTTGTTGCCCTCTAGAACCCGGCTATCCGTGCACCCCACCTTTGGGTAATCCTAGTACAGAAAGTAAAATATACATACAACGGGTACATCGACGTCGACCCGGTCGTGCCCCAAAAGAATAATATACAATCAGGCAGTGACGGCAGTCCACTTGTCGGACACTCGCCCTGCAATATCAAATGTACATAATACAACCAAATCTGTACTACCATTGCATCCAGGCTATCCCCACGACCAATCCGCAACATCACAGCACAACACAGAACATCAACGTGAATGTCACGTTCGCAAATCCGTCTAAAAGGGCTATAGAAGTTAGACAGGATTTACCGATCAAGTGACTTTCACGGTCGCAGATATAATGTAAATACTGTGAACTAGCATGTTTAAAATATCCGATCGAACAAATTTACCGAAGTGGGCCCCAAGCACTACTGTAGCACTCACAGAAAATCTGGGCCGAAAAGGAATGTTCCAAAAAACCCATTTCACAGACTAGGATCCACTGGAAAAAAATGGTGCAACAAGGGGTCATTATGGCCGCGGAACCGCGGCAAATGAATGTATTTGGCCGCGGTTCCGCGGTGGAAAAGTCGAATCATGCCACCAAATTTTTCCAGAAGTCTTAGAACACCCTGCACATATTTCTGCAACACCCTGAAAAATTTTTGGTGCTAAAAAAATTTCGACAGAAACCTGATGCAAGAAAAATACGGTTTTTGGGAATTTTGTTCGATCGAGTTCTAAACATACTAGAGCAAGCTAGGCTAGGTTAATGGCGTGGCTTTGATACCACTGTAAGTGCACGGCGGCGCCCCGGCTGTCAATCCGACGCCGGAATGCGGAAACGAAAATTTTCTAACAATTAGAAACCGGCACCACCGCGCACAAGAAACCCGGATCGGGCCATTAACCTAACTACTAGCAAACTAAAAGATGGGTAGAGAGATATACCGAGCGATCCGTGTCCTTCGGTCTTCGCCTCCACTCCGATCTCCTCGTGGAATCTACGGTCGTCGCCTCCTCGTCGAAACGGGCACCACATCGCCGAGTTCTTTTACGGGCTCCCACCTCTGGACCGAGGCAACTCGGGCACGAAGTTGGCGAGTCCACGTGCCCAAGATTTGCTGTATAATAGTGTAGAATCCATTGTCTCTTTCGGGTTTTTAAGTTGCCATGATAATGTGGAGGCAAAAAGAACTTTGGAGAGATGTGAGAAATCTTGTAGCAAGCCAAAATGTATGATGAATAATTTCCCACCATCAAAAATGAACTCTCTCTCTTCTCCTCTAATATGTGGCCGGCCCCCTCTATATGAAAAATGAGGAAGAGAAAAACTCATGCATGAAGGGAGGTGAGTGTAGGAAAAGTAAAATGGGTGACCACATCCAAAAGGCAATGATAACATTATCAAATCAACTTCTAATCCATTCTAATCTCATTAATGCTAAACCATCATGAAAAGGCAAAGATACTTAACCTATCTTAATGCCACAAAAGCAAGGAACCCCTCCACAAAAGATAATTTGCACAACTGCAAATAACCCCCTCCATCGGAAAAGTCTGGCCGGGAAGGAACAAAGGAAAACTGGCCTGAACAGAATACAAACTGGCAACTTCAGAAAAATGATCCCGTAATAAATTACAGGAAAACCCCGTGACTGCATATACATGCCCGCATTTGTATTCCCACTAAACACAAATGCAAAAAGAAAAAATCTACACTATCTAATACTAGGATCCGGCTTAAGCCAAAGCCCGCTAGTAAAATCCGTCCGATTACGATCCGTGCAATACCGCACGTATCTGATCGAACCCTACCATATCTCCATACGGCCTCTACAGGGTTTCGCCCGAAACTTGAGTAACTGTGTGTGGTGGACTCTAATGACTCGTCAATACTACGGCTGTGGATTTAACCACTAGCACGTCCGAGGTATTAGCCATACGTGACGGGCTACCAGCTATTGACCAAAAGGGGCGTCGATGAGCGAACTCATCCTGACACCCTACTGAGCCTGTCAGTGACAATATCCGTACAGTCCGGTCCGTTCGTCTATAAGCATCGCATGGCGGGCCTAGGGGGTTGGTAAAAGTCAGACCCCCAAAAGCGGTACAAGTCGTGTCGGAGTGTAGCCCATAACACCCTGAGATACTACTGGAATACCTACCAGTAAATCTCCTGCCTTGGCCAAGGACTTCGTGTAATGGCTCTGCTAGACACAGCGCGACCTCACCCCCAATACCGGGAGAGAAGAACCCCTGCAGATCCGCTCACTGCCTCCATGTGGCTCGGGACTGTACCCAACTAAAACCTGTTTGCACGTCTCCTTTGAGCATGGTAGGGTAGTAATCAGAGCACAGTGGAAACTCACACGAGACAAATGACGATCTCAGGTCGATGAACTAACCTGTACACATGTCACTAGGGAACTGCTATCTGACGTCAGGTATAAGACCAACTAGCATGTTCCCGGCGAGTCCTGTCCGGTGTACTCATAACCCAATGAGCACCTGTATACATCTTAGGTGAACCAACTGACACCAGTGGCTTGTGAGACCGTCCACCACCCCTCGTCGGGGTCTCGACTGTATACACTAGTCTACTCTGGAGTATCGATGCGCTGTCTCGAAACTCCCACGACTAGGGACCTTTTAAGGATGTGCTTATAGACCCCAGCTCCCACGTATATGATCGCCCTCATACTGCTGGCAGTCAAGCAAGAATCCTAGGGGCTCTATCAACGTGCAATAGTGACCTGTAAGGTAATCTGAAGCTGTACACGATAATAAAGGTAAACCAGATAGCAGACT
Source organism: Agapanthus africanus (assembly GCA_030015575.1). NCBI lineage: Eukaryota > Viridiplantae > Streptophyta > Magnoliopsida > Asparagales > Amaryllidaceae > Agapanthus > Agapanthus africanus. The sequence continues at coordinate 239,037,533 of JASDDO010000031.1, forward strand.
ATCATCTTGAGTAAGACTGTCCTACCGGGATAGGTCCTCCCTCAATCATCGCAATCACGTGCCTGTGATCCAATAATTGACTCTGAGGGCACTATCTCCAACAAACTCATGGTGGATGAATCATACATCATGAGAAAACCGCAATTTACATTTTTAAAATGATGATACTAAGCTTTTATTAAATTCTTGCGGTTTTCCCCCAAATCCAGAAATCTCATGTAAATCCGAAATCATAAAAATCATGATACCAATAAATGGTGAATACGGGCATAAATCTCCATAATACTTCATAACCAATGAATATATGAATGTAAGTCCACGTTACCTCTCCCGGATATTTCGAGCTTGCGGAAATGTTGAAAAACGATTTTTCTGGTAATGGTAACATGGACTATAAAACATGGATCTTTGCTAAACTACACACTAGCAACTAACTAGAGCTTTACCTACTTGGTTAGGGGTTATACCTCAACTTGAACTCCTTCTCTTGGACTCTTTGTGGTGGTCGGATAGTTCTTTCCTCGTCGCCTTCTCTTGCCGAAGATGGATCCACCTGAGGGTCTCTACCTTGAGCTTTTTTCTCGAACTTGAGAAAACTAAAGTGTCCGGCTTGCTAGACCTTCAATCTTAGGATGAGTAGAGTGTGGCTTTGGTGTTTTATCTACAAGGAAATGTTTCTCAACACATGAGATAAATTTTCTTTGAGCTAGAGGAAGAGGAAGAAGAAAGGATGAGAGAGAATCAATATGATAGAATAAGAATAGTTTTACAACCATATCAAATATATGTGAATTAATCTAATTAATAATATTAATCAAAATGATAAAGGTGATGGTTGGTTTGATAAGACCATTATCGTTTCACATTAAATGTTTTTGCAAAAATCAAAGAGCATCTTTGGAATGAAATGATGATGGTCAATGTTTCAACCTTGGTCAACAAGTCAACCTTGGTCAACAAGTCAACAAACCCTAACCATAACCCAATTTCATTTAAATAACATTATCAATTGATATTTCACATATTCATTAGGGTTTGGTAAACGACTACCGTCTACTGTGCATACACACCCGTACCAAAACCCTAATGAGAATCCTCTTCCTCTGTCTCAGTCAACTGTGCATACACACCCGCATTCATGTTCCGAGGAGCACGAATACTAAGAGATAAAACTAACCCTAAAGCATATACTAGGATCTGGCTCAAACCAGAGCCCGCTAGTAACAACTGTCCGGACACCAAACATGCACAAGTGCGTGGATGTGAACTAACCCTGTCTCTAAACCATGCGACCTCTACTCTATTTTGCCCAAAGGCGAATAACCCTCTGTGTGGGACTCTATAGACTCAACACTACGCTGGCAGTGGGTTTAACCACAGGCCGCAAGCTGAACTAGCTGTACGTAACGTTCCCCAGGTAGATGCCGATAAGAAGACTGATGAGGTGAACACATCCGAACTCCTACTGAGCCTGAATGTGACAATCTCCGTACAGTCCGGTCTGTTCATCTGAGAATATTGCATGGTGGGCCTAGGGGCGGTAAACGTCAGTCCCATAATAGCTGTACAAGTCGTGTTGGAGTGTAGCCCAGAACACCTTGAGATAACACTGGAAACCTACCAGTATATCTCTCTTGCCTTGGCCAGGGACTTTGTGTAATGGCTCTCCTAGACACAGCGCGATATCAACCCACAATACCGGGAGAGACGAATCCTGTCTAACCGACTCTACCTCCAAGTGATTCGGGACTGCACCCAACTACTACCTGTTCGCACGACTCTTTTGAGCCGTGGTAGGGTAGTAATCAAAGTACAGTGGGGACACACTCGAGGCGAAGTGACAGTGTCAAGTCAGTGGACTAAGCTGTACTCATGTCACCTGGGAACTGATAACTGACGATAGGTATAGTACCAACCAACAGTTCCCAACGAGTCCTGTCCAGTGTACTCGTAACCTAACGATCACCCGCATACTATCTCAAGTACGACGTACTGACGGCTGTGGGACAGACCGTATCCCAAGCTTGGATGAGAAGCGCATACGCTAGTCTACTCTGGAGTATCGATGCCCTATCTCGATAGTCCTACGACTAGGGACCTGCATAAGGATGTGCTTGTCGATTACCCAGCCCCCATGAGTGTGACTGCCATCACAACACTGGTAATCAAGCAAAGATCCTAAGGGCTCCACTAATGTGTATAGGTGATATACTAAAATAAACACATGTACATATTAAAGTAGAATCAAACCAAGTAGCATACTACTATTTTGAGCAAGATTTTCTATACAACTGTGAATATCCCAAGCTTCCATTAAGTAATATACAAACTAGTATGATACAGTAATGGCCTCTAGGGCATATACACTAACAAACTCCCACTTGCACTAAGGCCATGTACTGTCGTATCGAAGACATATCATCTCGATCAGCAGCTCGAACTGAGTCTGGGGTAAGGCCTTCGTGAATGGATCAGCAGTGTTATCTTCCGTAGCAACTCTTCGAACCTCGATCTCCTGGCGACCCACGATCTCCCTGATCAGGTGATACCGCCTCAAGATGTGCCTGGACTTCTGATGGGTCCTGGGTTCCTTCGCTAATGCTATAGCCCCGTTGTTGTCGCAATACAGAGGTATTGGATAAACAATGGACGGAACCACCTGAAGTTCTGTCAAGAACTTCCTTGTCCAGACGGCTTCTTTTGCGGCATCTGCAGCAGCGATATATTCCGCTTCCATCGTCGAGTCAGCAACGGTTTCCTGTTTGGAACTCTTCCAACACACCGCCCCTCCATAGAAGGTAAAGACATAACCCGACATGGACTTGGAATCATCCTTGTCACTCTGGAAGCTGGAGTCAGCAAAGGCCACGATCTGGAGGTCTTTTCCGCCATATACCAAGAACATCGCCTTAGTCCTTCTCAGGTACTTGAGAATGTTCTTTACCGCTATCCAGTGCTTCTCCCCAGGGTTTGACTGATACCGGCTTACTACACTCAGTGCATAAGCTACATCTGGTCTGGTACACAACATCGCATACATTATAGAGCCTACTACAGAAGCGTAGGGTATAATAGACTTGCGATCCCTTTCCAAATCAGTCTTGGGAGACATCTCTTTGGAGAGGGTGATCCCGTGACAAGCCGGTAGATTACCGCGCTTGGAATCTTCCATATTGAATCTTCTTAGTATGGTGTCGATGTACCTGGACTGTGAAAGTCCTAATATCCTCTTGAATCTGTCACGATAGATCCGGATCCCCAGAATGTAAGTAGCATCACCCAGGTCTTTCATGGAGAACCTGTGTGACAAGAACCCTTTGACAGTTTGTAGCATAGGAATGTCATTTCCTATCAAGAGAATGTCATCCACGTATAAAACGAGAAATACGACAGTTCGTGCTACAAATCTACTATAGATGCATGGTTCATCTGAATTTTTGATAAAGCCAAAATTTTTGACCGTCTCATCAAAACAGATGTTCCAACTCCGCGATGCCTGCATTTGTCCATAGATGGACTTAAGCAACTTGCACACCTTTCCGCTGCTCCCACTCTGAATGAAACCCTCTGGCTGGTCCACATAGACACACTCCTCTAAATTTCCATTCAGAAAAGCGGTCTTTACGTCCATCTGCCAAATCTCATAATCGTGGAAGGCAGCAATGGAAAGAAGGATCCGAATGGATTTCAGCATAGGCACTGGAGAAAAGGTTTCGTCATGGTCCAAACCAGGTCTTTGACGAAAACCCTTTGCAACAAGTCAAGATTTATAGGTCTCAACCTGTCCATCTACACCAATCTTCCTTTTGAAGATCCACTTACATCCTACGGGTTATACCCCATCTGGAGCAACGTCCAACGTCCATACTTTGTTGGTGTACATGGACTCCATTTCGGTCCGCATTGCATCCAGCCATTTTACCGAGTCAACGCTCTGAATGGCCTGCTGGAAGCTCCTCGGCTCATCACTATCAATGAAGCAATCCTCTCTATCCCCGTCTATGAGAATACCGTGGTATCTCTCGGGCGGATGAGACCGCCTACTACTCCTGCGGAGCGGCGCAGGAATGTCCTGATCTTTCGAACCCTCTGGTTCTACTAAGCATTCAGTAATAGCTCGTGGTTCTGGAATTTCTTCCAGTTCTATTGCGCTCCCACTTATCTGATTTTCCAAAAACTCAGTTTCCAAGAAGTGGGCATGACGAGAAACAAAAACCTTTTGTTCCTCTTCGCAATAGATGAAATATCCCATGGAGTTCTTTGGATATCCCACAAACTTGCACTAAACTGAGTGTGCCTCGAGTTTGTCCGCATGCTGCTTTTTGACAAAAGATGGACATCCCCATGTCTTGATGTGCTTAAGATAGGGTTTCTTCCCACACCACATCTGATATGGTGTGGTAGGCACAGTCTTAGTTGGAACTCGGTTCAAAAGGTATGCAGCTGATTCTAATGCATATCCCCAGAATGATCGCGGTAACTCTGCGTTACTCATCATGGAACGTACCATATCCAATAGGTTCCGGTTCCGTCTCTCCGATACACCATTATGTTGCGGAGTGTATGGAGGAGTAAGCTGAGGGAGAATTCCATTCTCTTTTAAGTAATCCAGGAACTCGGCACTTAAGTATTCACCACCTCGATCAGATCTCAGTGTCTTGATACTTTTGCCTGTTTTTTTTCTACTTCATTCTTATATTCCTGGAATTTTCCAAAGGCTTCGGATTTGTGTTTCATTAAGAAGACATATCCGTACCTTGAAAAGTCATCCGTAAAAGTAATGAAGTAAGAATAACCGCATCGCGCATGTGTAGACATTGGACTGCACACGTCGCTGTGTACGAGTCCTAAGAGCTCGCTCGCTCTTACTCCGTGTCCAGTGAACGGAGTCTTTGTCATCTTTCCTTTGAGACGGGACTGACAAGTTGCATATGATTGATATTCGAACGGATCCAAATATCCTTCTGTATGTAACTTCGTCAACCTTCTCTCATTGATGTGACCCAGTCTACAATGCCATAAGAAAGCCTGATTTGTTTTCGAAGACATTCTTTTGTGTGTATTCTGGACATTGAAAATCCGTGGTTGGTTTAATACGTATATACCATTGCTTAATGTACCTGACCCAATCAAAACTTGATTAAGGCGAATGTTCACAACATTACTTACAAATGAAAATTTATAACCTTCTTTAGATAATAAAGATACAGATATGATATTACAGGTTGCATTGGGTACAAAATAACAATCACGCAAAACAAAAACGTGTCCATCTGACAATCCCAAGTGATAGTCCCCCACGGACTCAGCATCCATGCCAGCTCCGTTTGGAACTCTGAGGGTCATATCACCTGCCTTCAAAACCCTACGCCTTCTCAGTGCCTGTAAAGAATTACAGATATGAGATCCTAATCCGGTATCCAATACCCTGGATGTAGAGTTTATTGATAGACAGTTTTCAATAACATACACACCTGAAGCTGAAGCCGCAACTTGCTTCAGATCCTGTGTTCTGGCCTTCCAAGCCCTGCAATCCTTTTTCCAGTATCCACTCTTGTGATAGTAAAAGCATTCTTCCTTTCCCACAAACTTTCCCGCTACTATTGTTGTCTTTGCCTTTCCCTTCGTATCCACTTTACTAACACCGCCCCTTGGTTTGGTGGGAGTTTTCTTCTTCTTTCCCTTCGCTTTCGCCTTGGACCTAGAAGAGGAAGATCCTCCTACAAACAAAGTGGATGTTTCCCTACCTTTCTGTAGGGTGCCCTCTGCACTCCTCAGCATGTTGAGGAGTTCTGAAAGTTCAACTTCTTTTTCTTGAAAGTTGAAGTTCAGGATAAACTGGGCGTATGTGGAAGGAAGGGACTGGAGAATCAAGTCATTGTAGAGCTCATTCTCTAACGTGGTCCCAAGGTCCGCGAGCTCCTCAATGAAGCCAATCATCTTAAGCACGTGTTCTTCTACCGATGATCCGACGACCAATCTCGCCGAAAACAACTTTTTCGAGACTTCGTATCTGGCGATACGGGATTGCTCTCCATACAGTTCTTTTGTATGGAGAAATATGGATTCAAGGTCCATATTCTCGTGCCTCCTCTGGTGTTCATTGTCTATAGAGGGAAGCATGAGGCACTTGGCCTTCGCGCAGTCGATTTCCCAGGTCTTACGGATTTCCTTATCCGCGACGCTGGTTTTGGGACCTGGGAAGGGGGAGCTTTGGTAGTAAGGAGATACCCCAACTTGACATAAGTGATTGCCATTTTGACATTCCTGAGCCAATCTTTGTAGTTTGGCCCTGTCCGTATGTTTTTATCTAGTAGTAACTTAAGTCCAGTCATGATGATTGGTCGCTGCAATTAGGAGAGAGAGAAGAAAAACTTTAGCATGATGCTCTTGCAAGTTTAGAGTTGTTTTTAATTTGTCTAAACAGGATGTCTCCCACTGTCTCTCGAATCCCTCCTCAAACCAAAATGGAAGAATTATTCAGGATCAATCTCACCGTACAATATTTGCTTAACCGTTCAGCCAGGCTAGTGTCGGTACTTCGAGGGAGGTTTTCCAACGCTTTCACGAAGTTCCTTAATTAAATAACATCTTTTCCCTGGGGGCGCAGCCCCGCTAACACCTTTCTAGACACCAACTAGGTTTATAGCATTGATCGTTAAGTGAGAAATTTCCCGAGGAGTAGCATATACTCACAGTAGGATCGGGATCAAATATCATTGCGTGACAAAACTGAAGGAATCCTACCAGAATCATCACACTCTAAATGGTATGCAGTGCTAGCAAGTTTCAGTTCTTTGAAACTCCCGATGTGGATTTTTGCCCCATGCTCTTATGACCTTGACTTTGGCCAACAAATCATAAGTCACATGTCAAGTTCTACCCGTCATTCTCCAGGTTAATTTGAACCCACCCGTACCTACCCTTGACTTTGGCCAACAAGGCAGTACGACTGTCCCAAATCAACACATCTATCTATGCTGCACATGAATACCCAATAGCTACCAATCACTATACCTTGACTTTGGCCAACAAACATAGCTTGAATACTATTGACCATCTATATGAAACGACGGAGGGCTACGAATGGTTTTGGCAAAACCGTGAACGTAGTGAACTTGATATAATCGATGGAACGAGATAGCTTTTAAAAGGAGTGGTTTAAGCTCCGCGTTTAAAAGTTATTTTGAAAAGAAACTGAGTGGTTTTGAAAGTGTTCCAACGACTTTTACTTTGGTTTATTTTTCTTACATTAATTTTAATGCGTCCCATCATTTAATCCTACCATTGCATAAAACAACGAAAATATGACGTACGCTTATGCCATCCGCATTCGCCACGGGGTCCCGTCATCACCCGTTAGGTTACTTAACTAATGACAGAGCGGGGGCTGGACTAGCACGGATGCAAAACATAAGCAACGCCTAAATAGACATCTACATATAGATATATACATTCGTCAGATGCAATGATAGCCATTCCAGATCACAGATGAACACATTGGATATACTAGGAATCCGCATTCCGTACGAGCCTGTAACGAAGAGCGGATTACACGGTCGCGATGAATAGCCAATACCCCACCCTAGAGCCCTACGGGTGCGGCAAACTACCCGCCAAGTACCCGAAGTGAAGCAACCTCCCTCAACGACGTGAGTAGGCCACTCGGCACTTCGAGATACCCGGTAGTTTGTGCACCCTACCTTGGGTCTATCATAGGAGCAAAAACAGTAAAAAGAAATTATACAGTGACGGCTATAACCCCATCCCGGTTGTGCGGCCATATAAATAATATTACATTAATTTACATATTACAAGAATTGAAAGATAAAGAAAACTCTCATCTCACAACCCACCGGCTATTCATCCAGGGCAATCCAACGAATTCATATACACAAACCATCAACATTACAGATCACAGATATGTATAAGCCCCACTAATCGACGTATAGCGATTAGCAGACGTTCAATACATATATAACATTACAGATACAACCCATTAGACAAAGTCTATAGAAAATCGACCAAAATACGGATTTGTAACCACCCCAAAAACAAACTTGTTCTCTGGAAATTCTGGGCAGAAACAAACCATCTCAAAAATCACAAAACACCAACAGGAGAAAACTGCAGGAGAAACGATCCACGGCCGAGTCAACTCGGCCGCGGATCCGTGGTGAGTTGGTCGACTCACTGGATCGTTTTTCTTGCCTGTTCTTTAAAAAGCCTGAGCCGATTTTTAATACATGATTTATTATTTTTTGAGCAGAAATAAAAATCGGCAGAAACTTGATATTTTTTTACGTATATTGCGTTTTTTAATCCGATCGAAATTCTAAATACTTTGCTAACATGCTAGGGTGTGTTTATCTAGGCTCTGATACCACTGTAAGTTCACGTTACCTCTCCCGGCTCTTTCGGGCTTGCGGAAATGGTGAAAAATGATTTTTCGGGTAATGGTAACATGGACTATAAAACACGGATCTTTGCTAAACTACACACTAGCAACTAACTAGAGCTTTACCTACTCGGTTAGGGGTTATACCTCAACTTGAACTCCTTCTCTTGGACTCTTTGTGGTGGTCGGATGGTTCTTTCCTCGTCGCCTTCTCTTGCCGAAGATGGATCCACCTGAGGGTCTCTACCTTGAGCTTCTTTCTCGAACTTGAGAAAACTAAAGTGTCCGGCTTGCTAGACCTTCAACCTTAGGATGAGTAGAGAGTGGCTTTGGTGTTTTATCTCCAAGGAAATGTTTCTCAACACATGAGATGAATTTTCCTTAAGCTAGAAGAAGAGGAAGAAGAAAGGATGAGAGAGAATCAATATGATAGAATGAGAATAGTTTTACAACCATATCAAATATATGTGAATTAATCTAATTAATAATCTTAATCAAAACGAAAAAGGTGATGGGTGGTTTGATAAGACCATTATCATTTCACATTAAATGTTTTTGCAAAGATCAAAGAGAATCTTTGGAATGAAATGATGATGGTCAATGTTTCAACCTTGGTCAACAAGTCAACCTTGGTCAACAACTCAACAAACCCTAACCATAACCCAATTTCATTTAAATAACATTATCAATTGATATTTCACATATTCATTAGGGTTTGGTAAACGATAACCGTCAACAGTGCATACACACCCGTACCAAAACCCTAATGAGTATCCTCTTCCTCTGTTTCAGTCAACTGTGCATACACACCGGCATTCGTGTTCCGAGGAGCACGAATACTGTTCATACCAGAATATTGCATTTTATACCGCCCATTCTTATGCTCGTGTGTTTATAGTTAGGTGCTTGTAATCCGTGTTTGTTACATATTTACATAATACAGGTTTCCAGTACAAATATTGCAAATCAAGACAAAATCTCCACAGTTACACCAAATACAGAACATCTGTCACAGCAGATAAAAGACGGGTTCCGGTCATCCATATCCGTCCAGTGCCGAGTGCTAGTTCCAGAGACAAGACATATAACAGTGGTCATTCGTGTCTCGGACATGCACAGAGCACGAGAGGGGCTGCACAAGAATCAATGGGTGCGCGGAGCTCGAGGGAGATAAAGTCAAAAGTGAAGAAAAGATAGCAATCTTGGACTAAGAATTCTGAAGATATTCTGGAAAGATTATCAGAAAATACATGTACCAGACAACAGGGGACAGCAGACCAGGCCCGTACAGAAAACCCCATGCCCTGAACCCACTATAGTGCGGTGGATCCGCGGCCAATAGGGGGTATTGGCCGCGGAAACGCGGCCGTACTGTGGCTTCAGCATGTCATCTTTTAGGGGCTTTTTTGTAACTTCCCATAGGTTCTGAATGTTGCCCTAGATTTCCAGATCCCTGCCTATAAATACTCCAGAATTGAGCTAAGCCAAGGGTCCAAACTTGTGTCCAATTTTGTGTCCACTCTTTTGTAGTTTTTTGTATAGTTCTTCTTCTTCTTCTTCTTCATTCTTCCTCCATGGAAATGTAGTGAGAGCATTGAGTGGATATTAATGAAGATGAAGGCTTTGTATCATTCTCTTTTGTTTCTTCTTCCCCTTGAGATTCTTGCTTTCTCTTGATCATTCAACCTCTTCATTGAGCTTGAATGGTTAAGGGTTAGTTATTGATCTCAAGGGTCGTATTTTCTTATGGAATTAGCTCTTCAATTCACATGCGTTCTCTACCCTTCTCTTGATCTTGAAACCTCTTGATTGAGCTTGCAAGTTTAAGGGTTGGCTATTGATCCCATGCTTTTCTTGAGTTCTACTTTCTTGTTCTTTTTATCGTTTTTTATTACTTGCTTATTATTATCTTGCTTTTCTTTCTTGCAATTTATTTCATGCACTTAAATTCATGCACTTAATACTTGTAATCTTTTCTTTTCTTTGTTCTTTTCTTTTGCTCTCTTTTGTTCATTTTGTGAATGGTTGTAATTATTGTTGTTAGGATGAAATACGGTATTGTAAGTTAATATCTTCTTTCTCATTTTCTTTTCACGTTATTTTCCATTGAACTCCGCCCAAACCATACGCAAGCGCTCCGTTAGGCACCCTACCCTAACAAGGTAACGGTGATTCCTAACCGCGACCGGTTGCGTTCGGTTTGGCCGGAGGCGAAAGCAAGAGACAAGAACGGAAGGACAAGGGTAAATAAGCCGTATTCCACGAATACCGCGCTTAAATCCCCTAATCCACGTTGTTGCCGATTGCTTTAGCTTCAATTGGTCAAGACTCGGCTCAAAGGTTTTGAGTACGGATTTCTTTAGCTTATAATCTCGTATCTTTTTCTTAACAATTTCATACTTGCAAATAATACACTTAGGATAGAATCGAACAAATATATACACTCATTCTTTATTGACTCGTCTAAGACAAGAAAGGACATACAACCATCTCACTGTGGATCGACCCGTGCTCAACCGGCTAGCTGCATAGCGACACCGTCTTGATTGCGGTTAAAACTTTAATTCTAACAATCAAATGGCGCCGTTGCCGGGGAGACGGTAGCGTATTTTCTTTCTCGTTATTCGGGTTAATATTCTTTTTGTATATATTTATAAATAAATAAAAAAAAATCTTTTTGTTATTTTTGATAATTTTTGTGGGCAAGAGTGCAGATTTTTACGGATTTGCAAACTGCGATTGTGGGGAGCAAAGTGTGCATTCAAGGCAAAGGTGATTACGAAGTACAGTGCCAAAGATTCGGGTAGTTTGACCCGCGCAAGCGAACCTTTCAAGCTTACCGGATTTGATTCAACGGGGGTTTCCTAACCCAAAACTTAACGGTACGTATTTTACTAACACCTTCTTCTCAAATCCGACGCATCCAATATACTATTCTTTGCAGGATTCTTTGCAAGTTCGCTAGCAAACGCTAAAAATTGACCAACCCGTATTTGTTGCAGCGCCGCGCTTAAACTAAAAATCGATTGTTTGATTCTTTATAGAATTTTTTGAATTGCGCATTGCATACATTAATACGGACTTAAGGGCAAGCGAACCCCACAATATACGGTAAAGGATTTCATCACCTTTTCCGTGGCCCACAAATCACGAACTTGAGCATAACGATTACCCGCACAAATTTTAAAAGAAACTAGACTTTAAGCCTTAAGGACTTCGCGCTCACTAGGAGAAGTTAACTGTGTTTAGAACCTAGCTTAACGGTATATTGTTTACGGGGTGTCTAGAAAAGTGTTAACGGCTAAACCGCCAAAAGAGAAAGGGTTATTTAATTAAGGAACTTCGCGAAAGCGTTGGAAAACCTCCCCTTATCTCTGCACTTACCTGGCCTCGTGATCAGTGTATCTTGAGCCCGTTTCTCGACATAGTTTTACTTCGACAATCAAGTTCTAGAGCAGGTCTACTTGACCTAGGTGAACCCTAGAACGATTAGGTGTGTGGTATTTTTGTGTCGTGATTGTTTTTGTCCATATTTTTTTTTTGTGTATATTTCATTCTTTTAATAACTAAAAAAAAATAATAATAAAAATATCACATTCTTTTTCCCCTCCTTTTTTCTGCCTTTCTTTCTTTCTCTCTTCATATCATGGGTACTCCACCTCGCAAAACTCTTGCCGAACTTTGGTACCCACAACCAGACATTACTTCTTACGGTTCTTGCTTTGGCCGAACTTCGAACGATCCATCCATGCCAAAAATTTCATTGAGAGATTGGATAGACGCGTCTAGGACAAACAATTTGACTCCGCAATCCACTTCGTATCAACCATTTCTAACATTCACCCCTTCTTACATTGATACCCCTTCTTCGAGTCAAGTTGCAACTCCAAGACCTATGTCTATTGCAGAACGTATTGAACAATCTCGTAGCCAATCTTTCACTCCTGTCACCACTTCAAATTCTTGGGATCAACAATTTCATTCACCTTCTTATCCAAATGTTGATCCTACCCCTGTCCAACCATTCAATTCCTACCAATCCTACCCTACTTTTGCACCTTCCCTAGACACTGCTTCAGAACCGCCATTTGGGAGTTTTCAGTATCCAAACAACTTTGCATCTTTTACTGAAACCCCTTCTCAACCCATATCTAGTCTGGAACAGTCGTTGGAAAACTTTAGGGTAGCGTCAAGCCAACAGATGATGGATTTGAATGCGTCCATGGCCGCCCTCATACAACCTAGTGACCCGGTAGCTAGTTTTAAACTAGCTCCAAAATTTTCAATGTATGATGAGGTGGCAGGACATGCTGTGAATTTGAGTGGAGAGAGTGAGATGTACCCCTTCCAAATCAAACCTACCCGTCCTAAACAGAATCCCACAACTCCTGTTTTGAAAGTCTATCGAGTATCCTACGTGATTTATCAATTAAAGATAGAATGATGAATGAGTTGTGCGACTTCGTAGTATTTGATTTGCCCGATTGTGAAGGGTCTCTTCCAAGTGAAACCGATCCTAAACCTTTTGACCTCTACACCTCCACTTTAGAACCTGAATCGATTGATATCCATGCTTTTGTTGAGGTGTCAGAGAATTTTGATTTTCACTTGATTAAGGATATTGACGCCGGGAATATTTTGGATGATGAACCCGTAGATTTGGCTGAGTTTGTCTCTTCAAATCATCATCCCGAGTCATTAAATGTTTTTCCCGAACCCCATATGCGTCTGGATTTTGAAGAGAAGTGCATGGATGTGCTAAATTTTGAGGAGAATATTGAGGATAGTTTTGAGGATGAACCAGTTTTGCTTGATGAGTCGGATTTACCAATTCATCCTGTTCCTTTCACTGACTGTGTACACCCTCCAGAACCTTTAACCGATAACCTTCCTCAACCACTTCCCTCCATTCTTTCCATCGTTCCGACCTTGCAAGAAACCGTCTCACTTTCATTTACTATGTCTGGTTTACCAAGTTCGGCGTACCCATGGTTTCTTACGAATCTTTAGGGATTTGACCCAATCTCTCGACGGGTTAATAGATTAGTACAATCGCTGTTTACACATCGGTCATCACAAATTTTGCTAATCTATTTACTCCATTTGCACCCTCAAATTCGTATTCCACTTCTTTTTCCCTTCCGCCATTCTTCTTCCTCTCATATACCGAGACCGTATACCACTTCTATCTCCATACGGTCTCGCGTATTCTCCATCTCTTTTCTCTACGCCTTCTTTCACCAGCCACTGCTTTATCGAGACAAAATCTTTGAATGGTTGGTGTTAACTTTTGGCCTGTGTAAGGCCTTGTATAGCTTGATACTGTTTTCTTTCCCCCCTAATCCTGAATTTCAACGCTTAACAGTGGAAACACTGTTTTACTTATGTTTGGGGGGGACACCTCTTTTGTATATATTTTTTGTTTTCCTTTTTTGTATATAATTTGTTTTTAGGGGGAGCGCCGACAATTTTGACCCTCTTGGTATAGCCTGACAGTGAGGGCACTGTCAAGTTTAAGTTTGGGGGTATGCTCGGTAAGCTTTCTTCCTTCGCATTCATTTGTATATTTTGCATTTGCATACCTTATTAAAAACCCACAAAAATCGAAAATTTTCCAAAAATATAAAAATTTTGTCGTCAAGTTAGCTAATAGGGTAACTTAGATCTTTATTCCAAAAGATTAGTTGATATGATAGAAATAACTAAATTCTAGGCTTAGGAATTGAAAACCCTAAAAATAACCCTCATTCTGACTAACTTTGGTAAGTATACGTTCTTACAGTTTTTTTGAGAAATAGGTAATCTTGAGTTCAGTTCTTGAGTTAAGTCAAGATGAAGGGAAAGTATTGAAGCTTTACTGGAGGATAAGTCTGAAAAATAGTTTCTTTTCTTGAGTTCAAATTTAGAAAGTATATACCCTACAAACTGCACTTACACGCACCTTGAAAATTGGGATAGTAGAGGATACCTAGAAATACTCTTGCCTGAAAGCCTAGTATGAAAGAAAAAACGGTATTTAAAGCTAAACACCAAAAGAGCACATTGAAAAATATATCCGGTCTTGAAAAAAAAAAGAAAAAAAATAGAATAAATTCAAGACCTGGAAACTGCTATTTACGCTTTAATGTTCACACATTCAGTAATCGGCCGTTAGTGCCTCAAGAAGTATTAATAGTCGCATGAAAGATGTGTGAGCAAATCCGTCCATCCTTAATGAAAAGAAGTAGTATTAGGTATTAGGGCAAGGGTATTATAGCTTGAATTGAATACTTAAGTGTAGGGGTGCAAATATACACACACGTAGGGGTATACAATCGATATTTGGATAAAAGATAGAAATAAAGAATAAGACTTGTGTTTTCTGTAAAGTTGATAAAAATCCCTGATTTGAGGCCTCACTTTAGAAGGAAAACTCAAGAGAACCAACATCTTTCTAAACTTTTTTGGAACGTATATGATCTAAGGATAAATAGATAGGAGGTGTGAAAAATAAAGGTTGGATATTTCTAACTTAGGATGATAGAATTTCTAACATAAATACTAAACTGTAGGAGTAGAATCGATGTTAACTTATGACACTAGCTTGACAGGATTTTGTGGGTGTAATCCGCTGAAAACCCTAAGGAGACAACACTCCTCCTACTAGGGACACCTAGAGGTTTAACGGCTTGTTGCACATGCTCAGTGCAATCGCGTTCCCTGCGAAAGTGCGGTTAGGATTTTCTTTTTTGTGAATAATTGGTTTTGCTCGGGACGAGCAAATGTTAAGTTTGGGGGTATTTGTTCATACCAGAATATTGCATTTTATACCGCCCATTCTTATGCTCGTGTGTTTATAGGTAGGTGCTTGTAATCCATGTTTGTTACATATTTACAGAATACAGGTTTCCAGTACAAATATTGCAAATCAAGACAAAATCTCCACAGTTACACCAAATACAGAACATCTGTCACAGCAGATAAAAGCCGGGTTCCGGTCATCCACATCCGTCCAGTGCCGAGTGCCAGTTCTAGAGACAAGACATATAACAGTGGTCATTCGTGTCTCGGACATGCACAGAGCACGAGAGGGGCTGCACAAGAATCAATGGGTGCGCGGAGCTCGAGGGAGATAAAGTCAAAAGTGAAGAAAAGATAGCAATCTTGGACTAAGAATTCTGAAGATATTCTGGAAAGATTATCAGAAAATACATGTACCAGACAACAGGGGACAGCAGACCAGGGTCGTACAGAAAAGCCCATGCCCTGAACCCACTATAGTGCGGCGGATCCGCGGCCAATAGGGGGTATTCGCTGCGGAAACGCGGCCGTACTGTGGCTTCAGCATGTCATCTTTTAGGGGCTTTTTGTAACTTCCCATAGGTTCTGAATATTGCCCTGGATTTCCAGATCCCTGCCTATAAATACTCCAGAATTGAGCTAAGCCAAGGGTCCAAACTTGTGTCCAATTTTGTGTCCACTCTTTTGTAGTTTTTTGTATAGTTCTTCTTCTTCTTCTTCATTCTTCCTCCATGGAAATGTAGTGAGAGCATTGAGTGGATATTAATGAAGATGAGGGTTTTGTATCATTCTCTTTTGTTTCTTCTTCCCCTTGAGATTCTTGCTTTCTCTTGATCATTCAACCTCTTCATTGAGCTTGAATGGTTAAGGGTTAGTTATTGATCTCAAGGGTCGTATTTTCTTATGGAATTAGTGCTTCAATTCATATGCGTTCTCTACCCTTCTCTTGATCTTGCAACCTCTTGATTGAGCTTGCAAGTTTAAGGGTTGGCTATTGATCCCATGCTTGTCTTGAGTTCTACTTTCTTGTTCTTTTTATCGCTTTTTATTACTTGCTTATTATTATCTTGCTTTTCTTTCTTGCAAATTATTTCATGCACTTAAATTCATGCACTTAATACTTGTAATCTTTTCTTTTCTTTGTTCTTTTCTTTTGCTCTCTTTTGTTCATTTTGTGAATGGTTGTAATTATTGTTGTTAAGATGAAATACGGTATTGTAAGTTAATATCTTCTTTCTCATTTCCTTTTCCCGTTATTTTCCATTGAACTCCGCCCAAACCATACGCAAGCGCTCCGTTAGGCACCCTACCCTAACAAGGTAACGGTGATTCCTAACCGCGACCGGTTGCGTTCGGTTTGGCCGGAGGCGAAAGCAAGAGACAAGAACGGAAGTACAAGGGTAAATAAGCCGTATTCCATGAATACCGCGCTTAAATCCCCTAATCCACGTTGTTGCCGATTGCTTTAGCTTCAATTGGTCAAGACTCGGCTCAAAGGTTTTGAGTACGGATTTCTTTAGCTTATAATCTCGTATCTTTTTCTTAACAACTTCATACTTGCAAATAATACACTTAGGATAGAATCGAACAAACATATACACTCATTCTTTATTGACTCGTCTAAGACAAGAAAGGACATACAACCATCTCCCTATGGATCGACCCGTGCTCAACCGGCTAGCTGCATAGCGACACCGTCTTGATTGCGGTTAAAACTTTAATTCTAACAATCAAATACTAAGAGATAAAACTAACCCCAAAGCATATACTAGGATCTGGCTCAAACCAGAGCCCGCTAGTAACAACTGTCCGGACACCAAACGTGCACAAGTGCGCGGATGTGAACGAACCCTGTCGCAAAACCATGTGACCTCTACTCTATTTTGCCCAAAGGTGAATAACCCTCTGTGTGGGACTCTAAAGACTCGACACTACGCTGGCAGTGGGTTTAACCACAGGCCGCAAGCGGTACTAGCTGTACGTAACGGTCCCCAGGTAGATGCCGATAAGAAGACTGATGAGGTGAACCCATCCGAACTCCTACTGAGCCTGAATGTGACAATCTCCGTACAGTCCGGTCTGTTCGTATGAGAATATCGCATGGCGGGCCTAGGGGGCGGTAAACGTCAGTCCCCTAATAGAGGTACAAGTCGTGTCGGAGTGTAACCCAGAACACCCTTAGATAACACTGGAAACATACCAGTATATCTCGTTTGCCCTGGCCAGGGACTTTGTGTAATGGCTCTCCTAGACACAGCGCGATATCAACCCCCAATACCGGGAGAGACGAATCCTGTCTAACCATCACTGGCTCCAAGTGCTTTGGGACTGCACCCAACTACTACCTGTATGCACGACTCCTTTAAGTCGTGGTAGGGTAGTAATCAAAGTACAGTGGGAACACACTCGAAGCGAAGTGACAGTGTCAAGTCAGCGGACTAAGCTGTACACATGTCACCTGGGAACTGATAACTGACGATAGGTATAGTACCAACCAACAGTTCCCAACGAGTCTTGTCTAGTGTACTCGTAACCTAACGAGCACCCGCATACTATCTCAAGTACGACGTACTGACGGCTGTGGGACAGACCGTCTCCCAAGCTGGGATGAGAAGCGCATACGCTAGTCTACTCCGGAGTATCGACGCCCTGTCTCGATAGTCCTACGACTAGGGACCTGCATAAGGATGTGCTTGTGGATTACCCAGCCCCCACGAGCGTGACTGCCATCACAACGCTGGTAATCAAGCAAAGATCCTAAGGGCTCCACTAATGTGTATAGGTGATATACTAAAATAAACACATGTACACATTAAAGTAGAAACAAACCAAGTAGCATACTACTATTTTGAGCAAGATTGTCTATAAAACTGTGAATATCCCAAGCTTCCATTAAGTAATATACAAACTAGTATGATACAGTAATGGCCTCTTGGGCATATACACTAACAATGAATGCACCTAATATCATGCAATGAATGCAATATTTAAACTAGCATATGGAAGCTATAACATATTGCGACTATCAGTTATCAAGCTATATCAATGAAAAGGTATTTTCTAAAATGTACGTGACATTGCAATTACCGATGATGATGTGTGTGAGCCGGCAAGTAAGTGTACGTGGAACATACGCATCATCAGTATTGGTGCTGGTGTCCTGACAGGATGATATCTATAATGGTATATGAAATCACAATATAAGCATGCGATGCGAAGCGAACAGCAATAATGTGTGGGAGCTGAATGATAAATACAATGATAACTAATCTGCATTTAATATAAATATAAGTCATACAGTGGTGCCATTTGAAATAACACGAATCATGGTGTTTTGAAAATAAGGACTACAGTGTTTTTAAGAAAAGATACGTCCTTTGAAATATTCGTAGAATCTCTCGGCCTGTCTTTTAAAATACCCACGATTCGTTAGTTTTTGAAATAGGTAGGAATCGAATCTAGTCTAACAACTACACTAAACTATAGGGCTGAGCTAACAGGCTAAACGAAAGGTAAGGAAACCGCCTAACATCTGAGTCAATACATATATATATATATACATATATATATATACATACATATATATATATACACATATATACATATATATACATATATACATATATATATATATATACATATATAATAGTCGGTGATCCCGCCTCAATCGTATCACATACGATACAATATCTATAATATGACATCCTCAAGTCAAGAGTGTGGATCTATCATCAATATATAGCTCGTACGTAAATCCGTTGTACGGCATCGCAAATCTGGGTACGGGTCAAATATCACATTCATCACATTATTCATCTGGTATCCTCTTTATCAAAGATCATAATCCGTGGTACTGATCTACGTCTAGTACAATACTGATACCAATCTAAGTAAATGCATGCGTGCGTATGAAAACACCAAGTTAAAGGACCCGCTAAAACATCACGCCGTACCTTAAATACGAACCCTGTCATATCACCAATCTCACGGCCATGAATCCAATCTCATCGACTCATCTCCAATCCCAAGTACTATTCTCATAATCCAGTATATGTACACATCGTCCCATACCCATGTGAATACATATACACATATCCCCATATACGCACATGTAAAAGAATGAATGTAAGCAAGTGTGTGTGCGTGTGTGGGCGCAACAACTACTCTAGGGTTTCGCAAGTAATACTACAAATCCATGAACACATAACCATATCCATTATATAAGCTATATTACGGACTGCGGGGGTGCTATACGCCATCCACCCGACTTCTCCCCGTAGATATAAAGCTACTCACCTGGTCCTCGCTCGCCGGTGCCGACGTCGCTACGCGCTTGCTTGTCATCTCGAAGTCCACATGTGGGTACCTACATGTCATATATAGCATCGTAAACGAAGTCATGAACGAAAACCAAGTCGACAAGCGTATCACGTGTAGCTCAAAACCTATCGCCTACGCATGCAAGAATTTCCAAACCAACCCTCGATGTCGATGTACAAACATCAACCCATCGAGAAAAACCCAAATGCACCCATTTGCACATTCACAAACACTAATTATAATATGAAATAGGTTAGAATTCACAAAAACCCCAAACTCATTTTAAAAGCCATTTTCCCGAAAACCTAACAAGCAAAATTTACCGTTTTAGTACAACACTTGATGTTTTAACAATTCTAATGGCCATAATACTTATTAAACATCTTAAATAAGCCATACAAACCATTTCCACAATTTAATCTCATTAAATTTCATTAACCCCAAAAACCTAGTTTACAAATTATCCAATTTTAACAATTTTCAAGCAAAATTAACAATTTAACAATTAAGCTTGGTTTTGCATAAGCTAAGGTATTAAACCACTCATTATAATGTTAATGATGTGATTAAACCCCCAACCATATTTTTAATCTCGCATTTTGATTTAAAACTAAAAACCTAGTTTCCAATATTAACCACCTTTAACAATTTTAAACTAACAATTAGCAAACTAGTTACAAGTTTAGATTTTTCATTAAATTTAAAGTTAACGTACTCATTAAAACCACACTCTAAAGATAGAAACCCTAATTATATTTTAATCCCAATTATATTCATAGTTTACAAAAACTAGTTTGTTAAAAAGCTTAAGTGTGAACATTTTGCAAGTAACAATTTGTAATTAGCAATTAAATTAGGTTTTCCATGTCTTCACATGCAAAACTACACCTTGCAAACATAAACAAGTGACAACAACCATATTTTAATTCAAACCCTAACTTGATCCAAACCCTTTTTCTAGAATTTACAACTCTCCATTAACACTTAATTAATTTAGCTCAAGCAATATATCAACAATTAACCATAGGATTAAGATCTTATACCTCACAAATTGGAGATCTAGCATGAAAATATTGGCTTCCAAAATGGCTTCTTGATCCACGATCCACACTAGAATAGGTCAAGAAGAAATGGGTAGAGATTGGATTTTGATTTTGTGGGATTTTTTGATGGATTTTTGTGAGGTTTTGGAGATGAAATGAAGTAGAAAGTTGGGGCGAAAATGAGGGGGGCTGCTGATTATTTTAGGCCAGAGGAGGGGAGTGGGGAGAGGTGAAGGATTTGTGTGGATGTTCCAAGGTCAAAGCTCCTCCTAATTACCATAATACCCCCACTTACATAAATATATAATAAAACCTTTATTTTAACCATTCTTTTCACATGAAAGAAGACAAAAAGGAGGGGGAGGGAGTAGGCTGCTGCCAATGTGGTGGTGGGGCCGGCCACATGAGTGGGTGAGGATGTGTGTGAGGTTGCAAAGAAAATTCCATGCAAAAAGGACCTCTCAAGTTACCAAATTGCAAGTTTTAGTTCAATTTATTTAAATTTTAATTTCCCCTTAATTATAAACAACTAGAACTTGAAATAAAATACAAAAAATTTATATTACTAACTATATTTTAGTTGCCATGATTTTAAAGTTTATAATTAGCCCATTCAAATTTTTATTTATCGCTAATTTAATGTATTTTTAACAGCTTAAAATAATATTAAAATAATTAATTTCGGAAAAAAATTCAGAAAATTCGAAATTTTACCAGTGGCTCAATAAACACCAAATACTAGCAATTACATAGCTAGAATAAGTATATTTAATTTTATATTAAAAGATACTTATATTTTGACTTTTTACGGAAAACCCCCATATTTTACCGATTTTCCGAAATTTCACCGAAACGATTTTCAAAACGTTACAGATATGTATGACCTAGAGGCCATTATTGTATATGTATACATGTTGATGCTTGGACATATATATGTACCCGACATTCTTGCTCGATATGATAGTATGCTATCTGGTTTATCTTTATCTTAACATGTGCATATGTTTTACTTGATACTATGTATCATTCATACATGTTGATAAAGCCCGTAGGATCATTGCTAGACTACCTGCGTTATGATGGCGATCATACTTGTGGGAGCTGGGTAGTAGGTACGCACTGTTGGGATTCCTTAGCAACTAGCCTAGGGTTTGCAAGCATCACGTATGCCACAACTAGAATTTTAAGGGGTGCTAAGCAATCAAACTACGAATCGTACTAGAAAAATAGGGTAACAAAACATTTCAATCTAACATTACAAGAGAAGTGGACAAGAATACAACCTTTGTAGATCCGGTCCTTCACTTCTAAAGCTCCGTGTTGACGTCCCTTCGCTGCGATCATCGAAGTCACGAACTCTAGAATGGATTTCCCCGGAGAAATGAACAAGCTTGCTCGTAGACTTCGAGGCCGAAGATGATCTACGTCGAGGTGACTCAAACTCAAGCTAACCTTTCACTAGGTCATGAACTTTGTGAAGAGAACACCCTAAACTAAATGACAAGTAGTAGAGGATGATGAAATAGGTAGTGGGTTCACTTTAGATTTTGGTTTCTCACTTTATTTCTTCACTTAGAAAAATCTAGCAAGGTTTTTCGTTTGGATGAAGAAGAAGAAGAAGAAGAATAAAATCAAGTGAAGAGAATTATGATCAATTATGCAACCATGGGTGAGTTAGTATCATCCACTAAACTTTGTAGATACTAAACCATAGTTTAAGCTAATGGTTTGGCTAATAAATATCTTTAGTAAGACAAAGTAAGTGGACTTGGTCAATGGATGCTTCAAGCTTCATGAAGCTTCAAGCATGACAAAGTTCTCACTAATTTTGAATTACAAAATAAATATAAACCCTAACCATTATCTTAAATATGGTGTAAGTCATACACACTCCTAAGTTTGCATGTATCATCAAGCATGATACAATTATGTACACAAACATATATCACATATACATTATATGCACATCAAGTGAGAAAAGCAATCTTAAGTGAACCAATACTAGTTAATGTAAAGTAATATATCAAATATATAATGTAACACCTTAGGATGTGTTTAGTGGATAATTATATTTAAATAAAGGGATTTTAATAAAAAGTTTACCAAATTGAGTTTCAAATATTTTTCCAAATTTAATAAGTATTTTCCTAGAATTTTCCTAGGCTTGCACACACTTGTGTATGTAAACTAGGGTTTAAAATGAGGTTATACCATGTTTAACAACCATGGTAGATTAACCCACCATTAGTTAGTAAAATGATTTTTTATTAGGGCTATTTTGTTTTAAATAAAAAGGGATTTAAATTTACCTTGTGTTGACTTGAGAGAATGCATCATGGCAAGCCCATGCTTGCATTTAATGAAGAGAGAGAAAGGAGGGGTTGACATTGGGAGTTATCATTTTGCTCTCTTTCTTGTGCTCATTTTCTCTCAAACTCTCACTCTCATACTCACACACCCACACTTCAGCAGCAGCAGCATCCTCATTAGCAGCAGCAGCAGCAAGTACAGCAGCAGCACAGCACAGCAGCAGCAGCCTAGCACAGCAGCAGCACAGCACAGCAGCAGCAGCCTAGCACAGCAGCCGCACAGCACAACAGTAGCAGCAGTGAACAGCGGCAATAGCAACAACTTCAGGCAGCTCTAACAACTTTAGCAGCTCCTTCCATCTACTCCTTCTCCTTCCTCCAGCTCCCTAGGGTCGAGTGTGGGGTATACTTCTCGAACGTACCCCCTAGTTTTCTTAGCTAGTGTAGTTTAGTTTCGATTAGTGATTAATGGTGCGTTTTAGTGCTAAATGTGGTGATTAGTGTGAACTTTGGTTAAGTAAGGTTAGTTTTGGGTAAACTAAGTTAATTAAGCGTTGTTAGGGCCATGTTAACCTAGCTTAGCCCCCAATTGCACTAAAATACCACCAGTTTGCTGTTTGATGCAAATTTATCGTTTTTAAGCAAATTCTAGATTTCTGCAAACTGCTATCGACCCAGTGAGTTCAGAATAAATTTGAGATAACTGCAGTATAGTTGTTAGGTGCTGATCCCATGTGTAGAACACGACCCCCATTTTCCATATTTGGGCCGCCGAAATATTAGTTCTGGCCGCAATTTGCGGCTAGATGGGGGGCATGGGTTTGGGTTTGGCTCTATCGGTGTCTGCTGCTATCCTTAGACTCATGGTATGTGCAATTTTGTTTAATTCTTGCTGTAGAAAAATCTGGAGCTAAATACCTGTTTCTCGTATTTTTAAACCTTCGCGACACGCGTGATACGTGTGTGGGTTTCGGGTTTCTGCGTATCGCGACGCGTCGGGGTAGTTTCAGGCGCGTAATCACATGTTTTAGCGTATCGCGCACACGCGCGCTTGTTTTGCGACGCGGGTTTCTAGTTGACCTTAATATCGCGTTTTTGTAGATTGAGCTTATGTGTGATATATTGTGTAAATTCTAGGTTCGCAGGCGAGTGAGACGGACGCTGCGAAGAAGGGGAAGCAAGTCGTCGGCTACACTTAGCGCGAGACTACGGTGAGTAGATTTAACATCTACGGGGATATCGCCCGCATGGCGTTATGCGTCAGGGCTGATAGGACCTTATAGCTATATGTTGCATTAACCTACATTGACTGTCATGGATACTGTTGTTGCATACTGCATTCCCTGCTACATGTATGTAAACTTAGAATTGATAGAACACCACACTATTACTAACGTTCATGTTGCACGAGCACTAATCCGCATGTTACACACACACCGTTAGTAATTGCCATGACACACTCACTGTAGAATTTCCATGATCATTATGTTGTAGTTCATTTCACATATGATTCGATATGATTTTTATAGAAATTGGGAGCCGCATGATGTCTTTGAAAACTGAAACTATTTTAAAAAGCGGTTTCTCCCTTGTACCTATATTATGGCTTGATGTACTTAGCACATCGCATTTGAAATACTCATTGGTGTAGGATTTTCATGTGATTTCTGGTTTTGAGGACCGTGGGATTATTTAAGAAAAGATGCACTATTTGAAAACCCGGTTCCTCGTGATATGATATTTTGGTGCGTCCACCACGCGTTTTCTCGATGCTGAGACGTGCGCTTGAAACCCGATTCGAGGAGTTGGATGATCCGTTTGCGGGTTCGTGGTGGACCCGGTATGGTTCCCCTCGGCAAGATGATCGATGGACTTTACCGATTGAGCCTGGAGATGGCCGAGTACCTACTAGTGATTGGTTGGACCTGGCGGTTATCCGGAGGATATTGACCAGAGTCGAGAGATGGATGCAGGATGATCCGTACTGCCGGGGCCGAGGGCCGATACCACAGACGGAGCCCGTGCGCTGATCCGGACTTACGGAGCCTGATATATGAGGATTTGCGTGTCGATGTTGGACACGAGTATTTTATGATAATTTGAGTGCCGATGTTGGGCGCTCGTGATTCTCAGAAATTAACAGGATTTGAGGGCCGAGGTGGGTGCCGGCGCCTGAGTTTATTTGGGATTTGGGTGCGGTTTTGGGCACCGATTATTTTTCAACGTTGATATTCCGTGTAGATGTTGTTTATCCCATGCTCAGCATTGTTTATCATGTATCTCATCCTGTAGTTATTTTACCTGACATAGCACTTGCATGATTATTGCACCTACTGCTTGTCGCATATAGATTTTACCTGCTGGCATATGATAGAGTAGAGCAGTACGTGCATGCTCGCGATTACCTTTATATGTTATCTCTATTCATGAGTTGGCAACTCACCCCCGTTCACGGTATTTGCAGGTTGCCCCTCAGAGTAGTCACGGCAGGCTGCCTTTTGCATCTTTTGGCTAGAGATACCATTATAGTTCGTGCGAGAGCTATTTTGCTATTAGGTGGGTTGTGGTATCTGATTACTTTTATTGTACACCGTTTTGTATCTAGTATTCTGCATCTACCATATATGTACTGGACTTAGAGACAGTGTGAGGACGATGATGTATATTTTTGTATTCTGGTGTCGAGCTCGTTGGAGCCGACTGTTTATTTATGCAGTTTATTATTCTGTGATATTTACTTATTGGTCATTCTTTGCTACGGCGTCGTATATTACTCTTGTGGGGATGGATTCCGCCGTTGGGCGTGATTGCTCTCGTTTGGGGATGCTTTATTTCATTATATCTCATTTTCACTTATATCCTGTTTTATACCCGATTTCGGTGTTACTTTTACAAGGAAATGCTGCCAAAATTATTTAAATGATAACTTAACCTTAAAAGAACTTTATTGAACTATTTAAGGTTTTCTAAATGTTTTAATTAAATGTTTTCAACACTCACTACTTTTAAATGGTTTTGATTTCTGGGTTCGGCTTACTTAGTCGCGTTACGCCTGTAGACGTTACGTGGTTAAGTTCCGGTCACGAGTCGAAACATTCGGGTCATGACAAAGTTGGTATCAGAGCCAGGTTTTACGTTTCGGAGTGTAGGATGACCTTGGTATGATGGAGTAGGATGCTGAAGCAGAGTGGCGTAGTGTGTGTATGTTCGACGGCATACTCAAGACACGGTACTCTGCCAAAGCGACCTTAGGACTTATTGATTTAAATTCCTTCTTGAGTATATATATTTTTGCGATTCGATTTCCGTATTCTTATCGAATCCTAATTTCCTATTAGCCATTATGCAGCCAAAGACTACGAGGGCGCAGAGAGCGGCCTCGAGGGCCAAGATTCGAGTTGATTTGTCTGAGACGAGGACTGATCAGGGCAGTACACCGGTTGTGCCCGAGCAGGCTGTTCCTCCCGTGACAGATCAGATCACCACGCTAGGGGCTGGTATGCAGGAGTTGTGCCAGACGGTGGGATCCTGCATGAAGGAGATGCGCCAGATGATAGGATCGCTAGTAGAGACGCTTCGAGCGCAGCGACAAGAGGTAGCTCCACCCGTTACAGAGACCGCGATAGTAGCTACCGTACAGCCAGTTGCCTCTGCAGCCACGGAGGTGATTACAGTAACGCTATCAGAGTTTATGAGGCTGAAGCATCCGGTCTTCACAGGCACTGATGCAGCCGAGGACCCACAGTCTTTCATTGATAGGATGGCTCGGATATGCCGTTCCCTCAGATGCGCAGATGCGAGATGGGTTGAGTTCGCGAGCTTTCGCCTGGAGGGTCTTGCGCAGAAATGGTGCGAATCAGTTGAGAAGGGCAGAGCAACAGGTCTTCCTCCTATGACCTGGACAGAGTTCGTGGCACTATTCCTTGCCCGCTTTCTCCCACTGAGTGTCAGAGATGCTGAGCATGCAGGTTCGAGTCCTTACGCCAGACTCCGGAGATGTCGGTGGCAGAGTATGACGTGTTGTTTACAGAGCTATCAGTTTATGCCCCGTATTTAGTGGCTACCGAGGAGTTCCGAGTCAAGAGATTTGTTCGAGGCTTGCTTACACCGCTGTTCCTTGCGATCAGCACGCAGCATTACGAGACATATGTAGCAGCGGTAGAAGCAGCCCTATTAGTAGAGGAGCGCCTTGCTGAGACTTCGGTAGTTCCAGAGCCGAAGAGAGTTCGTACTAGTATATCAGCATAGAGACAGACATTCAGACACCGCGGCAGGTATCGTTCAGATACGAGGAGTGGCTGAGATTCGGGATGAGGCCAGATGTTTAGTTCGTATCCGCGGGAGAGTCAGCAGTCGTCGCGGGGTTGTTATAGATGCGGCAGTCTACTTCACCTCGTCAGAGATTGTCCTGAGATACACCGGAGGGAGACAGCAGCACCGCATGTTACCTTACCACCTTCACCACCCCAGAGGGCATTTCCTGTTGTACCTATTGTTGCTCCGCGTCAGACTCATACACAGTGAAGTCGTGGGCATGGAGGAGTTGCTCAGAGAGGACGGGATGACAGAGGGCAGTCACTCACAGGTGGAGGATAGGCACGGGTTTTTTCTTTGACGCATCAGGACGCGCAGGCGTCCAAAGCGGTGGTCTCAGGTATCCTTCCAGTTGTTCGGTTGATGCACACATATTGTTCGATCCTGGATCCACGCTCCCGTACGTATCCACACACTTCATGCCGAGTTTGGGTAGAGAGTCCGGTTTGCTTGATCAGCCGCTTGTTGTGACCACTCCTGTGGGAGAGTCGTTTGTTGCTAGGCACATGTTCCGATCCTGTACCGTCTGTATTGGCGAGAGAGAGTTGCCTGTCGACTTGATCCTTCTTGAGATGTTGGAATTCGACGTTCTTTTGGGCATGGATTGGTTAGCCACGTGATATGCTTCTGTGGACTACCGTGAGAAGACAGTTAGATTCTATTTTCCCGGTGAGTCGGTTTTTGTTGTGATGGGGGACCGTGGTGCCGCCTCTCACAGTGTGATTTCTTCTTTTCGCGCTGGACAACTTTTGAGGAAGGGATGTCAGGGATTTCTCGCCTATGTTTGCGATGCTAGCGCTACAGAGGTTCCGTTGGATCAGGTTCCGATTTTTAGCCAGTTTCCTGATGTGTTCCCTGACGAGCTTCCTGGGCTACCGCCCGAGCGCGACATTTCTTTCTGTATTGATTTGGTTCCTGGCACGGGGCCTATTTCCATACCGCCTTATCGGATGGCCCCGGCGGAACTTCGAGAATTGAAGGGTTAGTTTCAAGATTTGCTGGATAAGGGACTTATTCGACCCAGTGTTTCTCCTTGGGGTGCTCCAGACCTTTTCGTCAAGAAGAAGGACGGCAGTTTGCGTCTGTGTATCGACTACCACCAGCTGAACAGGGTGACAGTGCGGAATAGATATCCTTCGCCACGTATCGATGATTTGTTCGACCAGCTTCGGGTTCGATAGCAGGACATTCCTAGGACAACTTTTCGTACGCGCTACGGCCATTATGTGTTTTTGGTGATGTCGTTCGAACTCACCAATGCGCCAGCAGCATTCATGGACTTGATGAACCGTATTTTCCGGCCACATCTGGATCTGTTCATCATAGTATTCATTGACGATATTCTGGTGTATTCCCGGAGTAGTGAGGAGCACGAGCAGCACCTGCGGGTTACACTGCAGACTTTGAGGGAGCACCAGCTTTACGCGAAATTCTCTAAGTGGGCATTCTGGCTAGACAGCGTAGACTTCTTGGGTCACGAGATTTCACGAGACGGTATATGTGTAGACCCGAGGAAGATCGAGGCCGTTCAGCGTTGGCCCATACCCACATCAGTTACGGAGATTGGCAACTTTTTAGGGTTGGCCGGTTACTACAGGCGATTTGTGGAGGACTTCTCCAGTTTTGCTACACCTTTGACCGGGTTGACCCCAAAGGGAGTTCCTTTCGATTGGACGGAGGAGTGTGAGCACAGTTTTCAGCAGCTACGGACTCGACTGACTACGGCGCCGGTGTTATCATTGCCTTCAGGATCAGGTGGATTTGTGGTCTATTGTGATGCCTCTCGAGTGGGGCTAGGGTGCGTATTGATGCAGCATGACAGGATGATCGCGTATGCTTCGCGACAATTGAAGAAACATGAACAGAACTACCCCACTCACGATTTGGAGATGGCTGAAGTGGTCTTTGCGCTTAAGATCTGGCGACATTACCTATATGGCGAGTCGTGCCAGATATTCACTGATCATAAGAGTTTAAAGTATATATTTCAGCAGCGAGACCTGAACCTTAGACAGCGCCGATGGATGGAGTTAGTGAAGGATTACGATTGCAAGATCTTGTACCGCCCGGGCAGGGCTAATGTAGTAGCGGATGCTTTGAGCAGGAGGCCCAGGGGTAGTCTATCTTGTTTGAGCGCAGTACAGGGGCAGTAGTCGGCAGATTGGCAGATCTTATGCGACTGCCGGGTACAGTTCGAGTTTACGCCGATCAGAGGACAGATTGCGCATGTTCGTGCACGCCCACAGTTGCTTGACCGTATACATGACGCACAGCACAGTGATGACCGATGTTCAGAGATCATGGCGCAGATTGGACAGGGCAGATTTTCTGAGTTCGTGATCGATGATCAGGGGATACTGAGATTTGGGACTAAACTTTGCATACCAGATGCTGAGGGGCTGCGGCGTGAGGTTCTTGAGGAGGCACATCGATCGGTGTACAGTGTCCATCCCGGTTCCACCAAGATGTATCATGATATGAGAGATGTTTACTGGTGGGACGGAATGAAGAGGGACATCGCAGATTTCATGTCGAGATGCCTGACTTGTCAGCAAGTCAAGGCCGAGCACCAGAGGCCGGCGGGAGAGTTACAGCCGTTACCCATTCCGGAGTGGAAATGGGAGCAGATTTCGATGTATTTCGTTGTGGGTCTACCTAGGGCTAGGCGAGGGTATGACTCCATTTTGTTGATCGAGGATCGTTTGACGAAAGCGGCTCACTTCCAGCCAGTGAAGACGACTTTAGGATTTGCTCAGTACGCCCAGATTTACAACGACGAGATAGTACGACTGCATGGAGTCTCGACGTGTATCGTGTCCGACAGAGGCACCCAGTTTACCAGTCGACTATGGCAGAGACATCTGGAGGCGTTGGGCACACGCTTGAGTTTCAGCACAGCATTTCATCCGCAGACCGACGGCCAGTCAGAGCGGATGATTCAGACTCTCGAGGACATGCTCCGAGCGTGCGTTTTAGACTTTGGTGGTAGCTGGGATCATCATTTATCCTTGGTGGAGTTCTCCTACAACAATAGTTTCCAGGATACTATTCAGATGGCACCTTTCGAGGCTCTGTATGGGAAGAGATGTAGATCGCCCGTCTGCTGGACAGAGCTCAGTAAGAGCAGTATTTTGGGGGCCCAGATCGTACAGGAAACGACCGAGAAGATACAGCTGATTCGAGACAGGATGAGGACAGCTCAGAGCTGGCAGAGATTGTATGCTGACAGGCGCCGCCGCAGATTAGAGTTCGCAGTTGGAGATCACATTTTTCTGAGGGTCTCTCCGATGAAGGTAGTGATGAGGTTTGGACGGAAGGGGAAGCTTAGCCCCAGATTCATAGGTCCCTTCGAGATCCTCGAGCGTATGGGTGCAGTAGCTTATCGTTTGGCTCTTCCACCCGACTTCCCAGATGTTCACCCCGTGTTCCACGTGTCGATGCGTCGCAGATTCCTACATGACCCTTCACACAGGATTTAGCATCAGGCCGTTCAGCTCGAGCGTGACCTTTCGTTCACCGAGCAACCAGTCGTAATATTGGACTGGCAGGTGCAGAAACTTAGATCTAAGGTCTTGCCATCAGTGAAGGTGCTTTGGCACAGCCCGAATGGCGAAGAGATCAGTTGGGAGGCCGAGGGCGAGATGTGGAACAAGTTCCCTCATCTCTTTGAAGGTATGCGTAGCTTTATATTTTCAAATTCGGGGACGAATTTCTTTTAAGGGGGAGGGGGGAGATTGTAACACCTTAGGATGTGTTTAGTGGCTAATTATATTTAAATAATGGTTTTTTAATAAAAAGTTTACCAAATTGAGTTTCAAATATTTTCTTACAAATTTCCTAGGCTTGCACACACTTGTGCATGTAAACTAGGGTTTAAAATGTGGTTATACCATGTTTAACAACCATGGTAGATTAACCCACCATTAGTTAGTAAAATGATTTTTTATTAGGGCTATTTTGTTTTAAATAAAAAGGGATTTAAATTTACCCTGTGTTCACTTGAGAGAATGCATCATGGCAAGCCCATGCTTGCATTTAATGAAGAGAGAGAAAGGAGGGGTTGACATAGGGAGTTATCATTTTCCTCTCATTCTTGTGCTCATTTTCTCTCAACCTCTCACTCTCATACTCACACACCTACACTTCATCATCTGCAGCAGCAGCAGCCTCAATAGCAGCAGCAGCAGCAAGCACAGCAGCAGCACAGCACAACAGCAGCAGCAGTGAACAGCAGCAACAGCAACAACTTCAGGCAGCTCTAACAACTGCAGCAGCTCCTTCCTTCTACTTCTTCTCCTTCCTCCAGCTCCCTAGGGTCGAGTGTGCGGTATACTTCTCGAACGTACCCTCTAGTTTGCTTAGTTAGTGTAGTTTAGCTTCGATTAGTGATTAATGGTGCGTTTAGTGCTAAATGTGGTGATTAGTGTGAACTTTGATTAAGTAAGGTTAGTTTTGGGTAAACTAAGTTAATTAAGCGTTGTTAGGGACATGTTAACCTAGCTTAGCCCCCAATTGCACTAAAATACCACCAGGTTGCTGTTTGATGCAAATTCATCGTTTTAAAGCAAATTCTAGCTTTCTGTAAACTACTATCGACCCAGTGAGTTCATAATAAATTTGAGATAACTGCAGTATAGTTGTTAGGTGCTGATCCCATGTGTAGAACAGGACCCCTATTTTCCATGTTCGGGCCGCCGAAATATTAGTTCTGGCCGCAATTTGCGGCCAGATGGGGGGCATGGGTTTGGCTCTATAGGTCTCTGCTGCTATCCTTAGACTTATGGTATGTGCAATTTTGTTTAATTCTTGCTGTAGAAAAATCTGGAGCTAAATACCTGTTTCTCGTATTTTTAAACCTTCGCGACACGTGTGATACGTGTGTGGGTTTGGGGTTTCTGCGTATCGCGACGCGTCGGGGTAGTTTGAGGCGCGTAATCACACGTTTTAGCGTATCGCGCACACGCGCTCTTGGTTTGCGACGCGGGTTTCTAGTTGACCTTAATATCGCGTTTTTGTAGATTGAGCTTATGTGTGATATATTGTGTAAATTCTAGGTTCGCAGGTGAGTGGGACGGACGCTGCGAATAAGGGGAAGCAAGTCGTCGGCTACACTTAGCGCGAGACTACGGTGTGTAGATTTAACATCTACGGGGATATCTACCGCATGGCGTTATGCGTCAGGGCTGATAGGACCTTATGGCTATATGTTGCATTTACCTACATTGACTGTCAAGGATACTGTTGTTGCATACTGCATTCCCTGCTACATGTATGTAAACTTAGAATTGATAGAACACCGCACTATTACTAACGGTTCATGTTGCACGAGCACTAATCTGCATGTTACACACACACCGTTAGTAATTGCCATGACACACTCACAATAGAATTGCCATGATCATTATGCAGTAGTTCATTTCACATATGATTCGATATGATTTTCATAGAAATTGGGAGCCGCATGATGTCTTTGAAAGCTGAAACTATTTTTAAAAACGGTTTGTCCCTTGTACCTATATTATGGCTTGATGTACTTAACACATCGCATTTGATTTACTCATTGGTGTTGAATTTTCATGTGATTTCTGGTTTTGAGGACTGTGGGATTATTTAAGAAAAGATGCACTATTTGAAAACACGGTTCCTCGTGATATGATATTTTGGTGCGTCCACCACGCATTTTCTCGGTGCTAAGACGTGTGCTTGAAACCCGATTCAAGGAGTTGTATGATCCGTTTGCGGGTTTGTGGTGGACCCGGTATGGTTCCCCTCGGCAAGATGATCGATGGACTTTGCCAATTGAGCCTGGATGTGGGCGAGTACCTACCGGTGATTGGTTGGACCTGGCGGTTATCCGGAGGATACTGACCAGAGTCGAGAGATGGATGCGGGATGATCCGTACTGCCGGGGCCGAGGGCCGATACCGCAGACGGAGCCCGTGGGCTGATTCGGGCTACCGGAGCCCGATATATAAGGATTTGCGTATCGATGCTGGACACGAGTATTTTATGATATTTTGAGTGCCGATGTTGGGCACTCGTGATTCTCAGAGATTTACAGGATTTGAGGGCCGAGGAGGGTGCCGGCGCCTGAGTTTATTTGGGATTTGTGTGCAGTTTTGGGCACCGATTATTTTTCTACGTTGATATTCCTGTAAGTGCACGGCGGCGCCCCGGCCGTCACTCCGACGGCCAAATGCGGAAGCGGTGATAAACTTTAATTTTACTTGAACTGGCAAACCGCCGCGCACTAATACCCGGATCAAACCACTAACTAGTCCTAGCTATCTACAAGAAAGGGAAGAGAGATATACCGACAGATCCGAGTCCTCCGGTCTTCTCGTCGTCGTCCCAATCTCCTGCGGAATGTCCCGTCTCCTCCTCATCCCCGGAAGTGCACCACATCGCCTACTTCTTTTACGGGCTCCCACCTCAATGCCGAGGCAACTCGGGCACGAAGCCGGCTACTCGACGTGCCCAAGGTTTGCTGTAGAATATGTAGTACTCAAATCTCATATGGGTTTTTTTTGGAGCTTTGCCATTTGGTGGAAGAAAAGAGAGCAACTTTAGGAAATGAGCTAGAGGGCTTTTCTAGCAAGCATGAGAAACAAAATGCCACACATAAAATGAATCCACACCTCCCCTAAGGGAATGGACGGCCAAAACAATGATGGAGTGAGAAAAATGGAGAGAGAGAGTGTGTGGTGTATGGATGATTGACCCACTATCATAATCATGAGAGAAAAGAATGGTGAAAAGAAACAATCATCACAACCAAATCCATACTCCACCAACCAATCAACAACAACCATGATGACATCCAAAGTCAAGCTATCATGAAAAAGGAAAGTCAAGTGATGGTGCTCATCATGAAAACCATCATGATGCAACAAAATGTAAAGACCCCCTCCACAAACACTTATTTGCAACAATGCGAATAAGCCCTCCTCCAATAATCTTCGGCCAATGAACGATACAAAGGAAATTGGCCGAAACGGAAAGCAAACTGGCAACTCCAGAAAACTGGTCCCGTAATAAATTACAGGAAAACCCCGATACTGTGCATACACACCCGCATTTGTATTCCGACCGAAATACAAATGCATTGAGATAAAATCTACACTGTACTATACTAGGATCCGGCTTAAACCAAAGCAGGCTAGTAATATCTGTCCGATCCTGATCCGTGCAATACCGTACGTATCTGATCGAACCCTGCCATATATCCATACGGCCTGTAGTACAAACTGTCCGATCCTGATCCGTGCAATACCGCACGTATCTGATCGGACCTTGCCATATCTCCATACGGCCTCTACAGCCTTTCGCCCGAAAGCTGAGTAACTGAATTTGGGGGACTCTAAAGACTCGTCAACACCTTGGTTGTGGATTTAACCACTATCACGTCAGAGGTATAAGCCAATACGTAACGGGCTACTAGGTATTGACTAAAGGGGACGTCTGTGAGCGAACTCAGCCTGACAACCCTACTGAGCCTGTCAGTGACAATATCCGTACAGTCCGGTCCGTTCGTCTATGAGTATCGCATGGCGGGCCTAGGGGGTTGGTAAAAGTCAGACCCCCAAAAGCGGTACAAGTCGTGTCGGAGTGTAGCCCAGAACACCCTGAGATACTACTGGAATACCTACCAGTAAATCTCCTTGCCTTGGCCAAGGACTTCGTGTAATGGCTCTCCTAGACACAGTACGACCTCACCCCCAATACCGGGAAAGACAAACCCCTGAAGATACGCTCACTGCCTCCATGTGGCTCGGGACTGTACCCAACTAAAACCTGTTTGCACGACTCCTTTGAGCCGTGGTAGGGTAGTAATCAAAGTACAGTGGGAACTCACACGAGACAAATGACGATCCCCAGGTCGATGAACTAACCTGCACACATGTCACCAGGGAACTGCCATCTGACGTCTGGTATATGACCAACTAGCATGTTCCCGGCGAGTCCTGTCCGGTGTACTCATAACCCAATGAGCACCTGTATACATCTTAGGTGAACCAACTGACACCAGTGGCTTGTGAGACCGGCCACCGCCCCTCGTCGGGGTCTCGACTGTATACACTAGTCTACTCTGGAGTATCGATGTCCTGTCTCGAAACTCACACGACTAGGGACCATTTAAGGATATGCTTATAGACCCCAGCTCCAACTTATATGATCGCCCTCATACTGCTGGTGGTCAAGCAAGAATCCTAGGGGCTCTATCAACGAGCAATAGCGACTTGTCAGGTCACCTAAAGCAGTACACGATGATAAAGGTAAACCAGATAGCATACTATCATCTTGAGTAAGATTGTCCTACCGGGATATGTCCTCCATCAATCATTGCAATCACGTACCCGTGACCTAATAATTGACTCTGAGGGCACTATCTCCAACAATCTCCTACTTGCACTCAAGGCTAATTATTGCGATGTCGCATACTCACAGCCCGTGTGATACCGAACACCCAACTCCTCTACTAGTCAGTCTCACAAAGCTTGTTTGCGAAACTATTGCTTCGAGGAATAGCCTCAGTGAGTGGACCCGCTTTGTTGTCTCTTTCTATGTCTCTCTATATCTCAAGTTCGCGGAGAAACCCATCTCCCGAAATGAGCAATACCTGTCTTAGAATGTGTCTGGATGTCTGATGGGACCTAGCTCATAAATGAACTCCAAATCCAAACTTCTTAGACCGTATCGTCAACTGAACTTAATCAGTATCCTGCGCCATGCCACCCTCAGTATTGCCTTGGACCACCTGTCCAAAATACTGCCCCTCATCAGAAGGAAAACTATAACTCTGACAACCTCCTTGTTGTCCAGGTCACCTTGGAAGCCTGGAATGATAACTGTCTCCCGAATAAGGCCGTCGCTATCATATCCCTAGAACATCCACTTATGTTCTAAAACTGCTTCCGACTGTTTCTCCAGGATTGGATTAATGTCAACTTATTGCATCTAGTGCAAGAACAACATCTGGTGTGGTACTTGACATCTCATGATTGACTCAATTGCCTGAGCAAGTGATCTGTCAATCATGCACATCCCTCTCCAATTTAGTCTGTAAGACCCCTTTAGAGAGGGTGACTCCATTACCTGCAGGTACACTACCGTGCCAGGAGTCGTCCATCCTAAATGCTCTTAGAATGCTGTCAAGTACCCTTATTGGGAAACCTCCCAAATCTAGATCTAAAACCTTAGATCTAGTAACCAGTATGTCTGATGTAAAATCCATTTCCTTTGTGGAGAAACACCTGTGTGACGACCAAAGTATAACCAACTGTAGCATAGGAGTTACTTCCCTACTCTGTGTATGTCATCCAAATACCATGACATCACACCCTACTACCTTCTCAACAGATCCATCCCCTATTCTGATGAAGTCAAACCCATGACTGTCACTTCAGAAATAAATGATCTATCTCCGCTATATCTGCTTTAGTCTATAAATAGACATAAGCCACCTATCCACCAAAGCTTCCGTTGCTCCCACTGACTAAGATAACCCTTTGCGAGAGTCATATAGACGTACACTTCTAAAACTAGTTTAGAACGACGCTATACTCATCCTCCCGCCGGGTCTCGCAGCCTGGAACAACAGCAATGGTAATTGTGGGTAAACAAGAACTTCCCTGTCACCGTCCTTGAGGCTACCGGAGTACCTCTCGGGTGCCTGAAGTTACCCACCAAATCTGCGGAGTGGCCAATAGAATGTCAATCCAGATTGAATCTTTAGGTTCCTTATCAAATCTTCAGTAATCGTTTGTTGTTCTGGAATCACTCCCAGTTCTACCATACTCCCACTACTGTTTTCTGAAAAAATCCATTTTTAATAAAACTGTGGCGAGTCTAGAACAATATTGCTATTGTTCATTCAGATGGTAGAAAATCAACCCTCGTCATAGCCTGGGTCAACCCACAAACAGCCATTACAGAATCGTGCCTTGAGTTGTCCAGTGTCTGGTTTTAATCATAAGCCGGACAACTCCCCGTACCTTAACATCGTTAAGATACGAACTGTTCTATATCCCATATAGGACCAGAGGCACTGATTTAATTGAACCAGATTCAAATCATGTAGCTGTCTCCAGTGCATGTCAACTAAAATGGAAGGAGGCCGATCAGCGTTACTCAACTTAGGAATGCTTCTATTTATGGGTAACCTGAAGGAGAAGCAATTTCTCTTTATCATTACTATCAACTGAATACCATACAAAAGTATCTACATCTTCGATCTCTTTGAAGAATCCCGATACTTGCTACACCTGGTTCTCCACTCTATTCAAATACCTATAACTTCTCAAAATTCGGACCCTGTGTTTCCACGAAACACCTGTCTAAAAACTAGAGAAGTCATAAGTAAACCGAATATAGTACGGGGACCAACCCCTCGGTCCTGATGGACCCTGGACAACATACAATACTCTGTATAAGTCCCTTGAGTCTGATAACTCATTCACTGTATGTCGTAGGTTGAAAACTGTACCTTTGGTCATGAAGAATTACACCGCTGTTCAATGCTCCTTACCTAACCATCCACTGATATAGGTAAATGTCGTAGACATAATTTCAGAAAGGTATATCTCACTCTATGAAAATAGACGTACAGATATATCAATTTGAAATTGGTGCATAACAGCGGATATTCAAAACCAAATATTTGCCGACCGGCAAACGACCCAGGTGACTTCCTCAAATATCACCGATTACAACGAATCCCGATATAATGAGGATGATCACCCAATTCCCAATAACTTACTCCTACTCATCATCCGTAAAACCATACAGATGTGAGAATCATACCTGGTAAATACATACCCTGGAGTAAGTATCTAATCGGGAAATCAGTTTTCTTTTAACAGTACATAGTGAGACTGAAACATTGAAATGTTTCGATGGGGTATCCCGGTATTCCTAGTAATGCCTCTTCCAGATTCACGACTGTAACCGTATAATTCTTTGCCACCTCTCCAAATCCCTTCATATGTCTTTAGTCTTTACCTTCTGCACACCCCTTTAGGCCAAATGGTTTTCTTCCTTCCCTACCGTTCGGCACCAGCCTATAGTTTGGAAGAAGACTATCCAATAAGCATAATGGGTGTACTGTCCTAAACCTAGGAACACTCGCAATGCGAGAGAAGGTGAAGATAAAAGACACCTGAATAAATCTTATTCCTATTTCTCCTGAACCAGAATCCATCCCCGAACTGGAACAAGTTCCTTTCGAGTTCGTATATAACCATACGATGGAGTATCCAATAAACTGTGGATCTTCGTAGTGATACGGAGCGTCCTGGAGAAATACAAAGGTGATTTAGGATTGGCGAAGGAATACTTGGTTTGGTCGTGAATAGCAGTCGCAACTTACTTTGCCCTCTTACTAATCCCTTGCTTTGCTTTAACTTAATACCTTCTGCACACCATCGTTATGCTAATTGGTTTTCTTCATTCCCTACCGGTCGGCACCAGCCTAAGGTTTGGAAGAAGACTATCCAATTTGCGTAATAGGTGTACTATCTCCTAAACCAAGGAGCACTCGCAACCTGAGAGAAGGTAAAAGGAAAAGACAACTGAATAATGCTATCCGTTTTCTCCAGAACCTGAAACCATCCTCGAATAAATTCTTTCGAGTTCGTATCTAACCATACGATGGTTTTGTCCAATGGAAGTGGACGTTCGTAGTAAAACGGGGTGTCCTGGAGAAAAGGGTAAAAGTAGGAGTGGCAATGAGGTTTGCAACTCTGACAATCCAAAAGCCAGTGTTAAGAAGGTTCGGTCAACTTGGTCACTGAGTCATAGTCTTAGGGTCGGGTCAATGGTCGCTGCCAAAGAGAGAGAGAAAAGAAACACTCAGCGTGCACTCTAACCTAGATCAGAATGGTTACCAATTTATCTAATCTGGAATCCTCCCACTGTACCTCAAATTCTCCTCCAAACCTGAAAGAAGAATTAGTCGGGGTTACCCGAAGAGTAAACTAACTCATCAGTGGGAATCGGGATCCAACTCTCATCGCATGACAACGTGACGGAATCCGCTCACGGTATCACACTCCAGAAGGTATGCGCATATCTGGCAAGTTTCAGTTCTTTTGAAACTCCCGATGTGATTTCTGCCCCATGCTCTTATGACCTTGGCGAAGGACAACAAATCATAAGTCACATGTCAAGTTCTACCCGTCATTATCCAGGTTAATTTGAATCCAGCCGTACAAGCCCTTGACGAAGGTCAACAAGGCTATACGACTGTCCCAAACCAACGCATCTATCTATGCAGCAGAAAGGTAACAAGCAGCTACCATACACTATGCCTTGACGAAGGTCAACAAACATAGCATGAATACTACGTGCTACCCGTCTGAAACGACGGAGGGCTACGAATGGTTTCTGGTGAAAACCTTTAACGTAAAGAACTTGATATCGTCGAAGGAACGGATAGCTTTTTTAAAAATATAGTGACGAAAACTGTTGCTAAAGAGGTCACTCCCGGTGAAGGGATCTCGGCTCATTCCCCGTAGAATGGGGTGCAGGCAATTCCAAATGAATACCACGATGCAAAGCAAAAGTAATCGGCTATAGTGAAGTTAATGCCCTGACGCAAACTTCTGTCCAAGGGGTCACTCCCGGTGAAGGGATCTCGGCCCTTGCCTCGTCGACTGAGGAGCAGGATATTCCAACTGAATACCACGATGCAAAACAAAAGTGAACGTCCTTGTAATAACAGCTTTTTGAAAAGTGTTCCAACAACATCAGATTAGGTTTGTTTTTAAACTTGCATTGATCCGAATCAATGCAGTCCCATCAATTGATCACACCACAAAGAACGAAAATATACTGATGTACGTATATGCCATCCGCATTCGCCACTGGGTCCCGTCATTACCCGTTAGGTTAGCTAACTAACGACAGAGCGGGGACTGGACTAGCGCGGATGCAAAACATATACAACATCTACTAATATATATACCAATATATTATATTTCGCTCAAGGCATGATAAAAAATGCAACATCACAGAAAATGTACAGCATCACAGAAACAATGCAGATCTCTAGGATCCCCGGGTTTCACAGAGCCACGACTGAAACCCGACGTTCCACTGGTCGTGTGGATAGCCTGTGCAATGAAATCCTAGACCCCTACGGGCGCGGCAAGTCACCCGCCAAAACCTGAAGCGAGGCAGCCCCCTTCAGCATCGTGAATGGACCACCCAGCACTTCACGGAATTCGGTAACTTGGGCACCCCTCCTGGGTCAGCCTGTACCCCCTACGAGTGCGGCGAATAGCCCGCCAATCCTTGAGTGAAGCCCCCTCCGTCTCAATGCCATGAGATGCGGGCTTGTTGCCCTCTAGAACCCGGCTATCCGTGCACCCCTCCGCGGGGTAATCCTAGTACAGAAAGTAAAATATACATACACCGAGTACAACGACCGCAACCTGGCCGTGCCCCAAAATAATAATACAAACAGGCAGTGACGGCAGTCCACATGTCGGACGCTCGCCCCGCAATATCAAATGTACATAATACAACCACAACTGTACTAGCATTGCAAACAGGCTATCCCCCACGACCGATCCGCAACATCACA
The DNA here is from genome assembly GCA_030015575.1 of Agapanthus africanus. Classification (NCBI taxonomy): domain Eukaryota; kingdom Viridiplantae; phylum Streptophyta; class Magnoliopsida; order Asparagales; family Amaryllidaceae; genus Agapanthus; species Agapanthus africanus. The sequence continues at coordinate 239,078,282 of JASDDO010000031.1, forward strand.
GCAAAAACAGAACATCAACGTGAAAATCACGTTCGCAAATCCGTCTAACCGGGCTATAGCAGTTAGACCGGATTTACCGATCAAGTGACATTCACGGTCGCAGATATAATGTAAATACTGTGAAAAATGTGTTTAAAATATCCGATCGATCAAACTTTAACAAGTGGGCCCCCAAGTACTACTGTAGCACATCAAGAAATTCTGGGCCCAAAATTAATATTCCAAAACCCATATTTTAAGCCCAAAAAGATACTGCAGAAACATGATAAATCAATCTCACTGTAGTGCGGCGGAACCGCGGCCCAATGGGGGTTTTGGCCGCGGTTCCGCGCTCTGATGGACGATTCACTTTATCGTATTTCTGCAGAATTCTTATATCTTCTAGTAGATCACTTTTCTGTAACCTGAAAAATTTTTAGATACCAAAAAATTTCAACAGAAAACTGATGCGATTGAAAATGCGGATTTTGGAATTTTTGTCGATCGGAAATGCAAAACACATTAAACCAAGCTAGACTAAGTTAATGGCGAGGCTCTGATACCACTGTAAGTGCACGGCGGCGCCCCGGCCGTCAATCCGACTGCCAAATGCGGAAGCGGTGATAAACTTTAATTTTACTTGAACTGGCAAACCGCCGCGCACTAATACCCGGATCGAACCACTAACTAGTCCTAGCTATCTACAAGAAAGGGAAGAGAGATATACCGACAGATCCGAGTCCTCCGGTCTTCTCGTCGTCGTCCCAATCTCCTGCGGAATGTCCCGTCTCCACCTCGTCGCCGGAAGTGCACCACATCGCCTACTTCTTTTACGGGCTCCCACCTCAATGCCGAGGCAACTCGGGCACGAAGCCGGCTACTCGACGTGCCCATGGTTTGTTGTAGAATATGTAGTACTCAAATCTCATATGGGGTTTTTTGGAGCTTTGCCATTTGGTGGAAGAAAAGAGAGCAACTTTAGGAAATGAGCTAGAGGGCTTTTTTAGCAAGCATGAGAAACAAAATGCCACACATAAAATGAATCCACACCTCCCCTAAGGGAATGGCCGACCAAAACAACGAGGGAGTGAGAAAAATGGAGAGAGAGAGTGTGTGGTGTATGGATGACTGAACCACTATCATAATCATGAGAGAAAAGAATGGTGAAAAGAAACAATCATCACAACCAAATCCATACTCCACCAACCAATCAACAACAACCATGATGACATCCAAAGTCAAGCTATCATGAAAAAGGAAAGTCAAGTGATGGTGCTCATCATGAAAACCATCATGATGCAACAAAATGCAAAGACCCCCTCCACAAACACTTATTTGCAACAATGCAAATAAGCCCTCCTCCACCAATCTTCGGCCAATGAACGATACAAAGGAAATTGGCCGAAACGGAAAGCAAACTGGCAATCCAGAAAACTGGTCCCGTAATAAATTACAGGAAAACCCCGATACTGTGCATACACACCCGCATTTGTATTCCGACCGAAATACAAATGCAATGAGACAAAATCTACACTGTACTATACTAGGATCCGGCTTAAACCAAAGCCGGCTAGTAATATCTGTCCGATCCTGATCCGTGCAATACCGCACGTATCTGATCGAACCCTGCCATATATCCATACGGCCTGTAGTACAAACTGTCCGATCCTGATCCGTGCAATACCGCACGTATCTGATCGGACCTTGCCATATCTCCATACGGCCTCTACAGCCTTTCGCCCGAAAGCTGAGTAACTTAATGTGGGGGACTCTAAAGACTCGTCAACACCTTGGTTGTGGATTTAACCACTAGCACGTCAGAGGTATAAGCCAATACTTAACGGGCTACCAGGTATTGACTAAAGGGAACGTCTGTGAGCGAACTCAGCCTGACAACCCTACTGAGCCTGTCAGTGACAATATCCGTACAGTCCGGTCCGTTCGTCTATGAGTATCGCATGGCGGGCCTAGGGGGTTGGTAAAAGTCAGACCCCCAAAAGAGGTACAAGTCGTGTCGGAGTGTAGCCCAGAACACCCTGAGATACTACTGGAATACCTACCAGTAAATCTCCTTGCCTTGGCCAAGGACTTCGTGTAATGGCTCTCCTAGACACAGCACGACCTCACCCCCAATACCGGGAGAGACGAACCCCTGAAGATACGCTCACTGCCTCCATGTGGCTCGGGACTGTACCCAACTAAAACCTGTTTGCACGACTCCTTTGAGCCGTGGTAGGGTAGTAATCAAAGTACAGTGGGAACTCACACGAGACAAATGACGATCCCCAGGTCGATGAACTAACCTGCACACATGTCACCAGGGAACTGCCATCTGACGTCTGGTATATGACCAACTAGCATGTTCCCGGCGAGTCCTGTCCAGTGTACTCATAACCCAATGAGCACCTGTATACATCTTAGGTGAACCAACTGACACCAGTGGCTTGTGAGACCGGCCACCGCCCCTCGTCGGGGTCTCGACTGTATACACTAGTCTACTCTGGAGTATCGATGCCCTGTCTCGAAACTCACACGACTAGGGACCATTTAAGGATATGCTTATAGACCCCAGCTCCCACTTATATGATCGCCCTCATACTGCTGGTGGTCAAGCAAGAATACTAGGGGCTCTATCAACGAGCAATAGCGACTTGTCAGGTCACCTAAAGCAGTACACGATGATAAAGGTAAACCAGATAGCATACTATCATCTTGAGTAAGATTGTCCTACCGGGATAGGTCCTCCATCAATCATTGCAATCGCGTACCTGTGACCTAATAATTGACTTTGAGGGCACTATCTCCAACAATTCCGAGTAGATGTTGTTTATCCCATGCTGAGCATTGTTTATCATGTATCTCATCCTGTAGTTATTTTACCTGACAGAGCACTTGCATGATTATTGCACCTACTGCTTGTCGCATATAGATTTTACCTGCTGGAATATGATAGAGTAGCGCAGTACATGCATGCTCGCTATTACCTTTATATGTTATCTCTATTCACGAGTTGGCAACTCACCCCCATTTTGCCACAGTATTTGTAGGTTGCCCCTCAGAGTAGTCACGGCAGGTTGCCTTTTGCATCTTTTGGCTACAGATACAACTACAGTTGGTGCTATTAGGTGCTACAGATACCTGACAGAGCTGTTTTGCTATTAGGTGGGTTGTGGTATCTGATTACTTTTATTGTACACCCTTTTGTATCTAGTATTCACCATCAACCATATATGTACTGGACTTATAGACAGTGTGAGGACGATGATGTATATTTTTTTATTCTGGTGTCGAGCTTGTGGGAGCCGACTGTTTATTTATGCAGTTTATTATTCTGTGATGTTTACTTATTGCTCATTCTTCGCTACGGCGTTGTATATTACACTTGTGGTGATGGATTCCGCCGTTGGGCATGATTGCTCCCGTTTGGGGATGCTTTATTTCATTATATCTCATTTTCACTTATATCCTGTTTTATACCCGATTTCGGGGTTACTTTTACAAGGAAATGCTGCCAAAATTATTTAAATGATAACTTAACCTTAAAAGAACTTTATTGAACTATTTAAGGTTTTCTAAATGTTTTAATTAAATGTTTTCAACACTCACTACTTTTAAATGGTTTTGATTTCTGGTTCGGCTTATTTAGTCGCGTTACGCCTGTAGACATTGCGTGGTTAAGTGCCAGTCACGAGTCGAAACATTCGGATCGTGACATATAATTATACATTAAATCATTAAATCAACAGTTGATTTAATGATCCGGTAATATCGCATATAACTGACTAAAATCTAGTGTATCAATATATCGAATCAACACTTGATTCGGTAATCCGGCTATATCGCATATAACCGACAGATGATACAAATCGCGAGAATAGAATACAGTATCACATACTGGTATTATTCTCGGTCCCGCACATATCATATACGTGCTCCTATTTCGTTTCGCCTGAGCCAGGAAACCTTTGTGTAGGACTCTAAAGACTCGTCAATACGCTGGCAGTAGGTGGTGATCATATCAAACACCCACAAGCCACAAGCGGTCTGCTAAACATAACGGCCACCCGAGTATTGAGCGATTAGAAGATCAACGAGAAAGACTGCTCACACTCCTGCGAATCCAATCGGTAACACTTACCGCACAGTCCGGTCTGTTCGTCTGATATGTCGCATATCTCGCCTAGGGGTGGTAAACGTCAGACCCCAGTAGCTTGATAAGTCATGCCGATGTAAGGTCTATAACGATCGTAAAACTACTGATAACACTTACCAGTAAATCACAACAACTCTGGCCAGGGATTTCATGTTATGGCCAATCGAGCATAACGCAACATCAACCCCTAATACCAGGAGAGACGAATCCCCTCCTATCGCTCATTGCCTCCATGTGACTCGGGACTGTACCCAAAAAACCATCTGTTTGCACGACTCAGTAGAGCCGTGGTAGGGTGGAAATCAAAGCACAGTGGGAGACACATAAGACTCTATAACGATCTCAGGTCAACATACTAAGCTGTACCAATGTCACCAAAGAACTACCATCTGACGTGAGGTATAATACCATGTGGGAGTTCTCGGCGAGTCCGTTCAGTGTACCCAGTCTCCACTGAGCACCCGCATACCATCTCTGATGTCAAACACCAATGGATATGGGATCATCCATCGCCCATCACATGGGTCGAGAAGATATACACTAGTCTACTCTGGAATATCGATGCCCCATCTCGATATTCCCACGACTAAGAACATTGAAGGATGTACTCATGGACTACCCAGGCCCCACCAGTATGATCTGCATCATAATCCTGGAAGTTGAGTACACATCCTAAGGGCTTTATCAACATGGAACAAAGAGACATCATGTGTACATGTTAAGTAAAGAGCAAGCAGATAGAGTACTATCATGTCGAGCAAGAAAGTCCGCCCTATATATGTCCCAGCATGCATTATAATATACATCTCATATACAATAATGGCCTCTAGGGCATACATACAACTAACAATCTCCCACTTTCACTAGGGCCATATGTTGTAGTATGAAATACCCAACAATCAGCAGTGGCTGTAGTATCCCATACTCAACCATCCCATAAAAGTCCCTTTTGGGAAAAATTCCTTTGTGATCCGCCGTGTTGTCCTCTGAGTCTACTCTCCAAACCTCGATCTCCCTGGAGATCAACCATCTCTATGATCAGGTGATACTGCCTTAAAATATGTCTGGGTCACTGATAGGACCGGGGTTCCTAGGCCAAAGCCACACCTCCATTGTCACACAATGGCAGGAACCTTGTTCATATCATGAACAAAAAATACACCAAGACTACCTTTTTGGTAGCATCTTTGGTAGCGATGTATCCAGCCTTTATCGTGTAGTTTGCCACGGTATCTAGCTTGGAACTCTTCCAACATACCGTCCCTCCACTGAGGGTAAATACAATGCATGTGACTGACATTCAGTCATCCTTACCAGCCTGGAAGCTATCCAGTGATTCTCCCCAGGATCGATTGATACCATCTCACTACACCTAGTGAGAATCCTAACATCCATTTAGATCCATCTCATAGATCCAAAACCCAGGATTTAGGAGGTATCACCATGATCCTCTACGGAGAATCGTTGTGTAAGAGGAGATTGACCGTGCGTAGCATAGAAAACTCTTTTCCTATCAAGAGTATGTCGTCAAAGTACAATACGACGATGACCACCTTACACTTTACTACCTTTTTGTATATACAAGGTTCATCTACCATTTTGATGAAGTCAAACACTTTGACTACCACATCAAAACAGACGTTCCAACTCCGCGATGCCCGCTTTAACTTTTAAAGCAACTTGCACACGTTTCCGCTGCTCCCACTGTCTACGATGCCCTCTGGCTGTGTACTTATAGACGTTCTCTCCTAAATCTATATTTAGAAAAGCAGTCATGACACCCAACCGCCATATATCGTAGTTATGGTATGTAGCAGTGGCAAGCAGGATCCGTACGGACTTAAGCATAGCTATTGGAGAAAAGGTTTCATCATTATCCAAGCCTGGTTAATGACGAAAACCTTTTGCAACAAGTCTAGATTTGAAAGTCTTAACTTTTCCATTTACACCAAGTAATCTTCTCAATATATACTTGCTCCTGATGGGGATTTAACCTTTTAGATATAGCAACCAAAGTCCATACTTTGTTGGTGTATATAGATTCCATCTCAGATCGCTTAGCATCCAGCCATTCTTACAGAGTTCCCACTCTTGATGGCCTGCTCGAAACTAGTTGGTTCATTATCTCATGATGCAATCCTCGCTCCTACTGTCATCGAGAAACCGAAGTATCTCTCAGGCAGATGAGAAACCCTACCAAATCGGCGGAGAGACCGAGGTTCGTCGGGAACTATTGAATCCTTATTCAATAGGTATGCAGCTTCACAAGTGCATAACACCCAAAGGAAACAGGTAACTTATTAGTACTCATCATAGAGCGCACCATATCTAATAGGGTGCGATTGCTCCGCCCCGATACACCGTTGTGCTGTGGTGTATACGGAGGAGTAATGCTGAGAGAGAATCTCATTCTTCTTTAGAATAGTCCAATATCTCCATTCTTTTGTATTCTCCTCCCTGATCTCATCAAAGGACATACTACTTATTCCTGTATTGTTTCGCTACTTCTATCTTATATTCTTTGGATTTCTCAAAAGCTTCAGACATGTGTTTCAACAGGAACATGTGTCCGAATCTTAAGAGATCATCAGTGAATGTAAAGAAGTATAAAGAACCAGTCCTAGCATATGTAGAGTGGGGACCTTCATACATCATCAAGTATTAGTCCCAAGAGTTCACCAACTCTTTCTCTTTTCAAGTAAACGGAGATATGGTCATTTTATCTTTGTGACATGAATGACAAGTTTCACAAGATGTAAATTCAAACTGATTTAAATATGCATGTTAATGTAACTTAGCTAGTCGGGTCGCATTGATATGACCTAGTCTACAATGCCTCAAGAAGGTTTCGTTCATTTCTGAACTCTTCCTCTTGTGTGTGTTCTGTACGTTAAGAACTGTGGTTTGATTTAGAACATATATGCTTTTAGATAACTTGCCTGAAACCGATCAAAACTTGATATAGGAAATGTTCAAAACATTATCCAACAATACAAAATTATATCCTTCTTTAATAAATAAAGAGACTGATATTGTTAGCTATAGTGCCCTCGAGGCAATTATCGTAGCCGCGGACTTGTGATTATGATGATTGAGGCAGGACCTATACCGATAAAACAGTCTTACTTAAGATGATAGTATGCTATCTGGTTTTTCTTTATCATCATGTTGATAGAGCCCATAGGATTCTTTCTTGACTGCCAGCATTATGATGGCGATCATATATATTGGAGCTGGGGTCTATAAGCACATCCTTAAATGTCCCTAGTCCTAGGAGTATCGAGACCGGGCATCGATACTCCAGTATAGACTAGTGTATACTGATCGAGACCCCGACGAGGGGCGGTGGCCAGGTCTCACAAGCCATTGGTGTTAGTTTGTTCACCTAATATAGTATGCAGGTGCTCATTTGGTTATGAGTACACTGGACGGACTCGCAGGGAACCTGCTAGTTGGTATTATACCAATTGTTAGATAGCAGTTCCAAGGTGACATGTGTACAGGTTAGTCTATCGACCTGAGATCGTCATTTGACTCGTGTGAGTTCCCACTGTGCTTTGATTACTACCCTACCACGGCTCAAAGGAGTCGTGCAAACAGGTTTTAGTTGGGTACAGTCCCGAGCTACCTGGAGGCAGTGATTGGATCGTCGGGGATTCGTCTCTCCCAGTATTGGGGGTTGATGCCACATTGTGTACGAGTGGCCATCACCAGAAATCCATGGCCATGGTGAACGAGAATTACCGATCCAGGATCGATAGTTTCTCAAGTGGTGATGGGTTACATGCCGACACCATATATCGCGTTGTTAGGGGTCTGACTTTATCCACCCCCTTAGACTCGATATGCGATACTCTTAGACGAACAGACCGGACTGTACAGATATTGTCACTGACAGGCTCAGTTGGGGTTCAGGATGAGTTTGCTCGTCGGCCTCCCTTTCGCTCAATACCTGGGTAGCCGTTACGTACAGCTAGTGCCGTTGACGTGCTTGTGGTTAAACCCACTGCCAGTGTATTGACGAGTCTTTAGAGTCCCACGCAGAGGGTTTTCTCGGTTCAGGCGATATGGTGTACATATGGTATGTTGATACATACAGGTGTCCGATTAAATTTGTGCACTTTCTGCACAGACTTTAATCGAACGGTTGATAATACTAGCGGCTTAGGATTAAGCCAGATTATTAAATCAGGTTTTGATTTAATAATTTACATATGTATTTGTATATATGTATTCTAGTATTATTGTTCGCTATTTATTTTCTCTCTTGGCTATTCGTATTTTTGTACGAATACACGTATATGTATTTGGATACATGTACCGGGAAGTATTCCGTATTTTTTACGAAATAGCTTCTAGAAGATGTGCCACCTCATTATTGATTTTTTCTTTTTAGAAAAATAATTTGATTGATAATGATGTGGAGGGTGTGAGTTGGCATGAGGCATGGAGTGGCATGGGTCAATGTATGGTCCATTTGTTTATTGCTTTTTGACTTTGGAAATGATATTTTTTCTTTTGGAAAATGAGAGAGGGAGAGAAGGGGGCCGGCCACTTTGGTGGAGGGTTAAATTTTTCTTTCATTTGGACATTACATGATTTCATTACACTAGCCTCCTCACTCTCTCACTCTCATGTTTCATCAAAAAGAATTTGCCATTTTTGTTGCCTCATGCCAAAGGTTTTCCCTCACCCTCATTCATATTCTATGGATGTTCTCTTGAGCTCAAGGGATGAGAGAAAATATAGTGACACGCTACTACACGTCGACTCTCCATCGCTAGCAACTTTGGATCGTCGGTTACCTCGTTCGACGAGGTTGGAGCTTGTGTCGTTTCCCTCGGGTGGATCATCGGAGACGAAGGAAGACCGGCAACCAAACCACATCAAGGAGCCGCTAGGAGCTTGGAATGAAGACCGAAGGACACGGATCAACTCGGTATAACGATTCTAATACTTAGTTAGTTTGCTAGTTTAGGGTTTATGGTCGATACGGGATTCGGGTAGCGGTAGAGCCGGTTTCGAAATTTTTTGTTCCGCATTTTGGCCGCGTTTCAACGGCCGGGGTGGTGTCGTGACCCAACATGGTATCAGAGCCACCCTTTAAACCCCTTATTAGCTTGTTTAAACGTTCTTAAAAGATCGATCGACGGAAAATGCCAAAATCACGATTCCATTTTTCTGTTTGCCGTCGTTTTTCAAAAGTGGTCAAAAAATTATTTCAGGCATCTTACAAATCCGTAAAGGCGATTTTAAGGGTACAGGTAAAAATTGGGCTCCTGAAGCCTCCAAGGCGCCGTGGAACCGCCGCACTTACCCCCTATTGGCGGCGGTTCCGCGTCCATTTAGTGGCGACGGGATTCAAAATTTCTCCAGTAGCCCCTGACTTGGAATTGTGAATTTTGTGATATTCTGTTTTGGCCCAGTTTTCTGTGCTGTACTGTTATTGCTATTGGGGACAATTAGGAATTTTGTCGATCGATATTTTAAGTGTGCGTTTGACAGTACATACATTTCTATCTGCGACCGTGAATGTCATTTGATCGGTAAACATGTCTAACTGCTATATGTTCTTTAATACGGGTTTGCGAACGTGACATTCACGTTGATGTTCTGTATTGTGATGTGATGTTGGTTGGATCGTCGTGGTGGATAGCCAGTGGTGCAATGATAGTACTGTTTTAATTTCATTTGTACATTTGATATTGCGGGGAGTGCGTTCGACAAGTGTACTGCCGTCACTTCCAGTTTGTATATTATTCTTTTGGGGCATGACCGGGCTGAGGTCGATGTCAACCTTGTATATTATTTTATTTTCTGTACTAGGATTACCCCGTGGTGGTGTGCACGAATAGCCGGGTTCTAGATGGCAACTGGTCCGCATCTCATGGCATTGGGACGGAGGGGACCTTACTCTAGAATTGGCGGGCTATTCTCCGCACTCGTAGGGGGTATAGGCTGACCCAGGAGGGGTGCTCAAGTTACCGGATTCCGTGAAGTGCTGGGTGGCCTATTCACGTTGCTGAAGGGGGCTGCCTCGCTTATGGTTTTGCGAGTAACTTGCCGCGCTCGTAGGGGTCTAAGATTTCATTGCACAGGCTATCCACACGACGGGGAACATCGGGTCTCATTTGCAGCTCAAATGAAACCCGGGGCTCCTGATTATCCACCTTTCTGTGATGTTTCTGTGATGTTACTTTATATCATGCCTGGGACAAATGTTATATATATATATATATATACTAGTAGATGTTGTATATGTTTTGCGCCGGCGCCGGCCCAGTCTCCGCTCTGTCGTTAGTTAAGTAACTTAACAGGTGATGACGGGACCCAGTGGCGAATGCGGATGTCATATACGTACATTTTATTTTCGTTCTTTTCTGGTGTGATTAATTGATGGGACTGCATTGATTCTTATCAATGCAAGGATAAAACAAACCTATATTTGATGTTGTTGGAACCAAGTTTTTAAAAAACTGACATTACAGACGTTCTCTTTTGCTTTGCATCGTGATATTCATTTGAAATATCCTGCACCTCATTCGATAAGGCAAGGGCCGAGATCCCTTCATCGGGAGTGACCCCTTGAGTAAAAGTTTGCGTCAACGTAATAACTTCACTATAGTCTTTTCCTTTTTCTTTGCATTGTGGTATTCAGTTTGGAATATCCTGCACCTCATTCTACGGTGAAAGAGCCGAGATCCCTTCACCGGGTGTGACCTCTTTAGCAAAATTTTTCGCAACTATAAATTTATAAAACCACTTGGATTCCTTCAACGATATCAAGTTCATTACGTTTAAGGTTTTCTCCAAAAACCTGTCGTAGCCCTCCGTCATTTCCTACAGGTGGTACTTAGTATTCGTGCTGCGTTTGTTGACTCCGTCAAGGCGTAGTGTGCGGTAGCTGAGTGGTGCTTGTTTGTAGCATGGATATGTGATCGGTTAGGACAGTCGTGCGGCCTTGTTGACTCCATCAAGGGCTCGTGCGGGTGGGTTTAATGCAATCAAGATAATGATGGGTTGAACTTGACTAGGACTCTTTGATTTGTTGACTCCGTCAAGGTCACTTGGGTCCTAGGGGTAAAATCACACATCGGGAGTTTCAAACATACAGGAAACTTGCCAGGCTTGCGCATACCTTATGGAGTGTGGTGGATTGAGTGGCTTCCATCAAGTTATCATGTAATGATAGTTGGATGCCGATTCCCACTTATGAGTACGATTACTACTCGGGTGATTCCGACTAATTCTCTTTTTAGGTTTGGAGGAGAATTCAAGGAATCGGTGGGAGCCATCCAGATTAGATAAAATGATTAACCATTTTGATCTAGGTTAGAGTGCACGCTGAGTGTTTCTTCTCTCTCTCTCTCTGGCTGTGACTATGACCCGACCTTTGACTAAAACTCATGAACCCAAGTTGACCGAACCTTCTTAAAACACTTTAGCTTTTGGAATGTCACGGTGTCGTATACATCATTGCCACTTCTATATCACCTTTGCTTTTCTCCAGAACAACTCGTATTACTATGGATATCCACTTCCATTGGATAAATCCATCGTATGGTTATATACGAACTCGAAGGAACTTTTTCGAGGATGGATTCTGATTCTGGAGAGATTGAATAGGATTATTCGGTTGTCTTTTCCCTTTACCTTCTCTCAGGTTGTGAGGGCTCCTAGGATTAGGAGAGGGTACACCTATTGAGCTTATTGGACAGTCTTCTTCCAAACCAAAGGCCGGTGCCGAACGGAAGGGAAGGAAGAAAACCAATTAAGCTTAAGTGTGGTGTACAGAAGGTAATAAGTAAAGACAAATAAAGTGATTAGAATAATGGCAAAGAAAATTGCGACCACCATCATTCACGACAAAAACCGTGTATACCCCTGCCACTCCTACATCCACTTTTCTTTTCTCTAGGACACTCCGTATCACTACGGATATCCACTTCCATTGGATAAATCCATCGTATGGTTATATACGAACTCGAAGGAACTTTTTCGAAGATGGATTCTGGTTCTGGAGAGATTGGATAGGATTATTCAGATGTCTTTTCCTATTACCTTCTCTCAGGTTGCGAGGGCTCCTAGGATTAGGAGAGTACACCTATTATGCTTATTGGATAGTCTTCTTCAAATCTTAGGCTGGTGCCGAAGGGTAGGGAGAGAAGAAAACCAATTAGCCGAACGAAGGTGTACAGAAGGAAATAAGTAAAGACATAATAAAGGGATTGGAGTGAGGGCAGGTAAGTATATGGTTGCTGTCGTGAATCAGGATAGTGGAAGATGCGTTACTAGGAATACCAGTTAAACCCCTTCGAAACATTTTCATGTTTCAGTTTCACTGTGTGATGTTAATTGATAACTGTTTTCCCAGTTGGAATCTAACTCCAGGGTATGTATTTAGCAGATTAGTTTCTCACATCTGTATGTTATTACAGATGGTGAGTGGGAGTAAGATATTGGGAATTGGGTGATTAGATCCTCATTATATCGGAATTCGTTGTAATTGGTGATATTTGAGCAAATCATCTGGATTTTGCCGGATGACAAATATATAGATTTGAATATCCGTTGTTATGCACCAATTTCAAACTGATATATCTGTACGTTTATTTTTATAAAGTGAGATATAAATTTTTGATAATATTTCTGCGACATTTACCTATATCAGTTGGTGATTAGGCAAGGTGCAATCAACAGCGGTGTAATTTTTCTTAACCATAGTACAGTTTTTCAACCTACGACGCACAGGGTTTGAGTTATTGAACTCAGGGGACTTGTACAAAGTATTGTATGTTGTCCAGTATCCATTAGGACAATGGGGTTGGTACTCGTACTATATTCTTTTTACTTGTGACTTCTCCAGTTCTGGACAAGTATTTCGTAGAAATGCAAAGTCCAGATATTGAGAAGTCATAAGTATAAGAATAAAGTAGAGAACCATTTGTTGGAAGTATCAGGATTATTCGAGGAAGTCGAAGATGTAGAAACTTGTGTTTGGTATTCCGTTGATAGTAATGGTTTTGAGAACTTGCTTCTCTTTCAGCTTACTCATATATGGATGCACTCCTAGATGAGTAATGTTGAGTGGCCTCCTTTCTTTTGGTTGGTATGCACTGGAGACAGCTGCATGATTTTGAATCTTGTTCAAATTAGATTAGTGCTTTTGTTTCTATATTAGATATATATAGAATCAATTTATATCTTGACGATGTTAAGGTATAGGGAGTTTTCCGGCAGATGCTTAAAACCAGAATCCAGATAAACTCTAGGCACGTTTTAGTAATGGTAGTTTGTGGGTTATCCCGGGCATTGACGAGGGTTAATTTTCTACCATCAGGAAGATCAATATTTATATTTTTCTTGACTCGCCACGGTTTTAGTAAAATGGATTTTTTCAGAAAAAAAAAGTGGGAGTATGGTATAACTGGAATGATTCCAGAACCACAAACGATTACTGAAGATTTAATAGAACCTGACGATTCAATTTGTTTTGACGTTCCATTAGCCACTCCGCAGATTTGGTGGGTAACCTCAGGCACCCGAGAGGTACTTCGGTCTTCTTAGAAACGGTGACAGAGAGGTTCTAGTTTACCCAGACTTGCCATTGCCGTTGTTCTAGACTATATGACCCGGCAGGAGGATGAGTATAGCGTCATTCTAAACTTTCTTTAGAAGTGCACGTGTATATGACTCTGCCAGAAGGTTGTTGTAGTCAGTGGGAGCAGTGGAAGCATAGTGGACTGTAGGGTTACTAGGCACTCTCACAAGGGTCTACAAGGCATCAACCATGCCTGATTTAAAATTTAGACGTGCCGAACAACCCTAACCAAGATCTTTGAACTAGAGATTAGGCGAAACAAAGCATGTTAAACACATTAACATCTAAAAGTTTGGGATTACAACATTTGTAGTCCGGTCCTTCGCTTCATAAGCTCCGTGTTGAGGTCCCTTCGCTGCGATCATCATGTACCCGGACTCTAGAGAGGCTCCACGAAGAGAATGATGCAAGCTTGCTTCCGATCTTCGATAACAAAGATGATCTATCTTGAAGTTTCTTTAACACAAGATCTCATTCACAAATGAAGTGAACACCCTAATCTAAATGGCTAGGATAGATTAGGATGATGAAGTAGGATTTTAGCTCTCATTTATTTTCTTAATCTCACTCAAAATCATCACTTATGAAAAAGTTAGAAAGGTTTTTCATTGAAAAAAAAGGAAGAAGAAGAACCATTTCTTTTGTGATGAATAATGAATTGTAGTGAGGTTAGAAATGCAACCATAGGTTAAGTATGATAACTTAACCCATGTAGAGAATCAACCATGGTCAAGGGTTGAGTTGGGTTAATAAATATCATAACTAAATATCTTTACAAAATATCTTTGCAAAAACAAAAGGCAAAGCTTCTAGAAACTTCTAGAAAAGCTTAACCCAAATCAAATCTTAACCATGTTTAATCTCCACTAATCAGGTTGCATTAATAACCCTAACATATTACAATATTATATATCAGATATATAATATTTATTGTAAAAAAATAAAATAATACAATTAATATATATCGCATAAATATCAATGTATTACCCGAGTGAGAAAAAGAATCATTTAGTGAGCTTATATTAGTTAATGTAATTTAATATATCAAATATATAATTATACATTAAATTATCGAATCAACTCTTGATCCGATAATCCGGCTATTTCACAAATAACCAACTAATATAATCTGTATCAGTTCATCGAATAAACACTTGATCCGATGACCCGGCTATATCACATATACCCGGCCGATATCTCATATCGCGAGAATCTAATACGGTATCACATACATGTATTGTTCTCGGTCCCGCACATATCATAGATGTGCTCCTACTCTATTTTGCCTGAGCCAAGAAATCTCTGTGTAGGACTCTAAAGAATCGTCAATACGCCGGCAGTAGGTGATGATCATATCAAACACCCACAAGCTGCAAGCGAACAACTAAACGTAACAGCCTACCAGTTATTGAGCGATCAGAAGATCAACAAGCAAGCCTGTACATTTTCCTGCGAATCCAATCAGTAACACTCCCGTACAGTCCGTTCTCTTCGTCTGATATGTCGCATATCTCGCCTAGGGGTGGTAAAACGTCAGACCCCAGTAGCTCGATATGTCGTGTCGATATGAGGTCCATAACAGTTCGAGAAACTACTGATAATACTTACCAGTAAATCTCAGCAACCCTGTCCAGGGATTTCCAGTTATAGCCAATCGAACACAGCGCAACATCAACTCCCTATACCGGGAGAGACGAATCCCCTCCTATCGCTCATTGCCTCCATGTGATTCGGGACTGTACCCAAAAGACACCTTTTTGCACGCCCTCTTAGACATGGTATGATGGAAATCAAAGCACAGAGGGAATCACACAAGACTCTATGACGATCTCGGGTCTACAGACTAACCTGTACCAGTGTCACCAGCGAACTGCCATCTGACGTGAGGTATAGTACCATCTGGGAGTTCTCGGCGAGTCCGTCCAGTGTACCCAGTCTCCACTGAGCACCCGTATACCTTCTCTGATGTCAAACACCAATGGATATGAGATCATCCATCGCCCATCATATGGGTCAAGAAGCGCATACGCTAGTCTACTCTGGAGTATCGATGCCCTGTCTCGGTACTCCCACGACTAGGAACATTTGAAGGATGTACTTGGCGACTACATTGTCCTCACTAGTATGATCTGCATCATATTCCTGGTAGTCAAGTATCATCCTAAGGGCTTTATCAACATGTAACATAGAGACAATCAGAGTACATGTTAAGATAAAGAGCAACCAGATAGCGTACTATCATGTCGAGCAAGAAAGTCCTCCCTATATATGTCCAAGCATCCACTACAATATATATCGTATGTACAGTAATGGCCTCTAGGGCATACATATAACTAACAATCTCCCACTTGAACTAGGGCCATCTGTTGTGGTATCGCATACCTAACAATCAGCTGTGGTTGAAGTATCTCATACTCAACCATCCCATAAAAATCTCCACTGGGAAATAGGCCTTTGTGAGTGGATCCGCGCTGTTGTCCTCTGTGTCTACTCTCCTAACCTCGATCTCCCTGGAGATCAACCATCTCCATGATCTGGTGATACTGCCTAATAATTATATCTGGATTTCTGATGGGACTGGGGTTCATCGGCATAAGCCACAACTCCATTGTCACACAATGGCAGGAACGAAATTCATCTCATGAACTTATATATATCCAGACTGCCTCTTTGGTAGCATCTTTGGTAATGATGTATCTTGCCTATAATCATCTAGTAAGTCACGGTATCTAGCTTGCAACTCTTCCAACATACCGTCCCTCCACTGAGGGTAAAGACAATGCCCGCGACTAACATTCAGTCGTCCTTATCACCCTAGAACCTTTCCAGTGATTCTCCCCAGGATCGATTGATACCATCTCACTAAAACTAGTGAGAATCCTAACATCCAATTAGATCTATCTCATAGATCAATAACCCAGGATTTAGGAGGTATCACCTTGATCCTCTAGAGAATCTTTGTGATAAGCGGAGATTGACCGAGCGTTGCATAGGAAACTCCTTCCCTATCAAGAGTATGTCATCCACGTACTATACGAGGATCACCACCATACTTTCTACTACCTTTTTATATATACAAGGTTCATCTACCATTTTGATGAAGTCAAACTCTTTGACTACCACATCAAAACAGACGTTCCAACTCCGCGATGCCTGATTTATCATATAAAACATCTTGCACACGTTTCCGCTGCTCCCACTGTCTATGAAGCCCTCTGGCTTTGTACTTATAGACGCACTCTTCCAAATCAACATTTAGAAAAGCTATCATGACACCCTACCGCCAGATATCGTAGTCATGGTATGTAGCCGTGGCAAGTAGGATCTGGATGGACTTAAGCATAGCTTTGAAAGTCTCAACTTTTCCTTGTACACCAAGTAATCTTCTCAAGATGTACTTGCTCCTGATGGGGATCTAACCCTTCATATAAAGCAACCAAAGTCCATACTTTGTTGGTGTATAAGGATTCCATCTCAGATCGCTAAGCATTTAGCCATTCTTACAGAATCCCACTCCTGATGGCCTGCTCGAAACTAGTTGAGTCATCATCTCATGATGTAATCCTCGCTCCCACTGTCATAGAGAAAACCAAAGTATCTCTCAGGTGGGTGAGGAACCCTACTAGATCGGCGGAGAGGCTGAGGTTCGTTAGAAACTATTGTATCCTTTGGTTCTACCAAATCATCAGCTGCAGTTTGTATAGCTGGAACTCTTTCCAATTCTACCTCAAGACAACTAATTTCTTCATAACAAATTCCCATTCACAAAGGTGGCATGCAGAGAAACAAAACATCTTTTGTTCTTCGGTTAGGTAGAAGAAATTCCTTTGGAAATTCTTGGGATATCCAACAAACTTCCACAGAACTGACTTTTCCTCGAGTTTTTCCGGATTTTGCTTTTAGGCATAGGCTGGACAACCCCAAATCTTAACATGGGCTCATCCCATTCCATATCACATATGAAGTGGTAGGCAACTGATTTGATTGGAACCCTATTCAATAGGTATGCAGCTTCTCAAGCACATAACTCCCAAAAGAAAATAGGCAACTCAGTAGTACTCATCATAGAGCGCACCATATCACATAGGGTGTGATTGCTCGGCCCCGATACACCGAGTTGCTGTGGTGTATACGTAGGAGTAATGCTGAAAGAGAATCTCATTCTCCTTTCGAATAGTCCAGGAATCCCGTGCTTAAGTATTCTCCTCCCTGATCACATCAAAGGATATAATACTTATACCCTTTTTGGTTCTCTACTTCTAACTTATATTCATTGAATTTCTCTAAAGTTCTAGACTTGTGTTTCAACAAGAACATATGTTCGGATCTTGAGAGATAATCAGTGAATGTAATGAAGTACAAAGAACCGGTCTTGGCATGTGTAGACAGGGGACCTTACATACATCATCATGTATCAATCCCAAGAGTTCACTAACTCTTTCTCTGTTTCCAATAAACAGAGCTATGGTCATCTTATCTTTGTGACATGACCGGCAAGTTTCAAAAGATGTAAATTCAAACTAATTTAAATATGCATCTAAATGTAATTTCAGCTAGTCGGGTCGCTTTGATATGACCTAGTCTATAATGCCTTAAGAAGGATTCGTTCATTTCTGAACTCTTCCTCTTGTGTGTGTTCTGTACGTTAAGAACTGTAGTTTGATTTAAATCGTCTACGCTTTTTGATAACGTGCCTGAACCGATCAACTCTTGATATAGGAAATGTTCAAAACATTATCCAACAACACAAAATTATATCCTTCTTTACTAATAAAGAGACTGATATGATGTTGTATATCAGGTTCGGTATCTAATAACATTCGTTCAGAATCAATGTATTCTGATAATACAGGGTGATAACTGCCAACAGACTTGGCTGCAACACTTGCATCATTTCCAACTTTTGAAACTTATCACCCGTTCTCAGTTCTCTACCTAACTGTAGCCCATGTAAAAAAATTAAATATTTGGGATCCTTATCCGGTATCAAATACCCAGGACGTAAAGGATACTGAGAAACAATTCTCGGTAATGAACACACCCGAAGAAGATGCATCAGCATGCACTTTCTTCATTTTGGGTGGCATGGGAATTCTGGTAATCCCCTATTTCCTGCTCTGTCTTATAACATTTATAAGTTGGAGTGGGACCAACGTTCCTTAGCGCAGTATAACAAGCGGGTTCGGTCAATACATCAGTACTTTTATCTTGAATAAGGCGTGACATAGTCGCAACCAGGAGAGAGAGAGAGAAGAAAACACTCAGCGTGCGCTTTTACAAGATTAGATTGGTTATCAATTTATCTAATCAGGATGTCTCCCACTGTTTTAGTCAAATCTTCCTTCAAACCCTAAAAGGAAAGACTAGCCGGGATTAATTACACCCTACAAGTTTGCCAATCTTTCAGCCAGGCCAGTGCCGGTACTTTGAGGGAGGTTCCCCGTGCTTTCGCACGGACCTAATTAAAGTAAACCTCGTTTTCCCAGAAGCGTAACCCCGTTGACACCTTTCTAGACACCTACTTGATCGACTAATTTTAATGTGTAAAACTCTCCCAAGAGTAACTCTTACTCGCAGCGGGTATCGGGATCCAACTATCTCATAGAAGGTATGCAATCTCATTGCAAATTTCAACACTTGAAATTCCCGAAAATATTTTGCCCCTAGCGTCCTATGACCTTGACGGAAGTCAACAAACCATAGGCTGGTAGTCAAGTTCTACCCATCATTTCCTGATTGAATTAAACCCACCCGCACGACCCTTGACGGAGGTCAACAAGGCCGCACGACTACCCTAAAACAATCTGCATCATATGCATAAGCAGATAAATACTAGTTGGCTACCGCACATTACGCCTTAACGGAGATCAACAAACGTATTATGAATACTAAGTAGAACTTATCTGAAATGACAGAGGGCTACGACAGGTTTTTAAGAAAACCTTTTGCATAATGAACTTGATATCGTTGTAGAATCGAGTGATTTTAAATGGAATGTTTTTAAGGCTTTTTATAGTTTTTCTAAAGAGGTCACTCCCGGTGAAGGGGTCGTCGGCTCTTTCCTCATCGAATAAGGTGCAAGATATTTCACAAATATCACTATGCAAAGAAAAAACTATATAAGCAATCAAAAGACAACCCGTGTTTGTAGCATCTGCTAGTTTCGCTAAAGAGGTGACTCCCGGTGAAGGGATCTCGGCTCTTTCCTTATCGAATAAGGTGCTGGATGCTCTACAAGGAACACCGCTATGCAAAACAAGAAATAGAGCTACCAGTTTTTAAACAAGTTTCTACAACATCTTAGGTTTCTTTTATTTCATAAATCTCATTAATGAAGTCCCATTTTAATTATGCTTCACAAGCATCACTTTTGAAACGAAATCTGCAATATAACATATATCATATATATAATATAAACATTCGTCACAGGCAGTAATATGATCTCATCATAGAACATCGCAGCAGAAGAACATATATGAAATATTGGATATACTAGGACGTCCATGTTTTTAATACGAGCCTGTATAAAACACGGATTCCACGGTCGCGATGAATAGCAAAACCCACATCCCTAGACCCCTACGAGAGCGGCAAGCAACATTGCCAATTCTAGGGTTAGGAGACCCGGTCTCGACTCCTCGAGATGGTCTCCCTCTAGACCCTAGAACCCGGTTACTTGTGCTCCCCGCCTTAGGTCTACCTAATACGGAAAAGTAAATAATATACAATGGTGACATCATCCTCAACCCGGAAGTGCCCCAATAAAAGAATATTACATACAAATGAATTTTACATGACTAAAAAAGAAAAACTCTCATCTCACATAAAACCCCCGGCTATTCAAAACACGACGATCCAATATAACATATCACCGCAACACATAATATCACATATCATCAACGTAAGTAAATATGCGTATCCCACTTATTGTTAATGTATAGCAACGAAACCGGCGATACACCACATATTACACTTACGGTCGAAGAAAAGAAAGTGTAAAACTACAACAGTTGGAATCCGCAACCTCCTTAGACATCGCATGCCTAACTAAATGAATTCCTTAGACATCTCATGCCTAACTGTCACGACCCGAAAGAGCACGTGACTGGCCCTTGAACCATATGAAGTCTATAAGACTCCATCTGATCTAAGTAAGCCAAGCCCAGAAATCTAAAACCATATAAGGACTAAATAAAGAGAACCCAGAAATCCAACTTGTCACAACCACGCAATCAATATGATATACAACGCCGAATGGCGAGGATCAAAACTTAAAGGAAACTCAAATAAGCATGAAAACCGTAACACTACTAAGCGCGACTCTAAGGTCGAAATAATACATCACTAGTGTCTGAGTCTGAAACAATATACAAGTTTTGGTTGATGGAATTTCTAGATACAAAAGAATAATACGTGTACTATGGTGGTTCTTGTAAGTCGATGTACAACACCCCACGATTAGCGAGGAGGCGGAAATATGAAAAACGATCTTGTTCTTTGGATAAACATCGACTAACCTCATGAATCGAAGCTAAACGATAACTAACATCAAACATAGAAGTTAACAACTACTATGTAAAGGGATTATACCTAAAGAACCGTGTCCTTCGTCTTTACGAACTCCACCTCCTCCTCGGCCTTCTCCAAGTAGTAGACGATCCACCACGAGAGCTAAACTCCATGCTTTGCCTCTAAACTTGAGGCAACTAGGTATCTTAAGTGCTAATCAAAGTACCTAGAAGAAATAGAGTATGGTTATGGATTAAGTAGTCTAACTAATCCTTGTA
Organism: Agapanthus africanus; assembly: GCA_030015575.1. Taxonomy (NCBI): domain Eukaryota; kingdom Viridiplantae; phylum Streptophyta; class Magnoliopsida; order Asparagales; family Amaryllidaceae; genus Agapanthus; species Agapanthus africanus. The sequence continues at coordinate 239,099,802 of JASDDO010000031.1, forward strand.
CTCAACACATGAGAGGGGAGGATTAGGGTTTGAAGAGAGAGAGCTTGGGGAGAGGGAAGATGAACATCATAATAAAATGAGAAAATGAGTTATCATAATATATATCAAGTATTATTGTTTTTCAAGAAAAGAAAAGAAAATGATTTACAACCATGCTTGATAAATATCTAATGGTGATTCATCTCCATGAGTTATTAAGCATTTATGATGCATTAATGACATGGATGAATCACCCATATGACTCACTAATCTCATTTAATGTATATGCCACCTTAACCTCCTTAGTCACCATCTTCTAGAAGCTTCTCGCGCAATTACGAGAACGCCCCTCGTATCAGTGAAAACACGGAAAAACTTTAGACTGTATAAATCCAATAACCGGATACTAGTAACTGGCTTAAACCAAAGCCGACTAGTAAAAACCGTCCGAAAGTCGTACGTGCGTAAACACACGTATGCGTCCGAACCCTTGTCGTAAAACCAACCTCTATATCGTTTCGCCTGGAGTAGGGAAACTCTCTGCGTGGGACTTTAGAGACTCGACTACTACGCTGGCAGTGGGTTTAACCACAGACCGCAAGCGGCACTAGCTGTACGTAACGGTCCCCAGGTAGATGTCGATAAGAAGGCCGATGAGGAAACCCATCCGAACTCTTACTGAGTCTGATGTGACAATCTCCATTCAGTCCGGTCCGTTCGTCTAAGACTATCGCATATCGGGCCTAGGGGTGGCAAGCGTCAGTCCCCTAATAGCGGTATAAGTCGTGTCGGAGCGAAGCCCATTACACCCTGAGAAACTACTGGAACCTACCAGCAAATCTCGCTTGCCCTGGCCAGGGACTTTGCGTAATGGCTCTCTGACACAGCGCGATATCAACCCCCAATACCGGGAGAGACGAATCCTGTCTAACCGCCACTGCCTCCAAGTGCTCGGGACTGCACCCAACTGCTACATGTTTGCACGACTCCTTTGAGCCATGGTAGGGTTGCAATCTAAGAACAGTGGGACACACTCAAGGCGAAGTAGCAGTGTCAAATCTGCGGACTATGCTGTACTCATGTCACCTAGGAACTGTTCACTGACGACTTGTATAAAACCAGCCAACAGTTCCCTGTGAGTCCTGTCCGGTGTACCCGTAACCTAACGAGCACCTACATACTATCTCCAGTACGACGTAGTGATGGCTGTGGGACAGACCATCTCCCCAACTGGGATGAGAAGCGTACACACTAGTCTACTCCGGAGTATCGATGCCCTGTCTCGATAATCCAACGACTAGGGACCTGAATAAGGATGTGCTTGTAGACTACCCAGCCCCCACTAGTGTGACTGCCAACACAACGCTGGTAGTCAAGCAAGATCCTAAGAGCTCTATCAATATGTATACTTACATATTAAGATAGAAAAACCAAGTAGCATACTACCATGTTTAGCAAGACTGTTATATACATGTGAATATCCCGAGCTTCCATTAAGTAATATACAAACTAGTATGATACAATAATGGCCCCTAGGGCATATACACTAACAATCTCCCACTTGCACTAGGGCCATGTACTGGCATATCGAAGACCGATGATCTCGTGTAGCCTATCGAACTGAATCTGAGGTAGGGCCTTTGTGAATGGATCAGCAATGTTCTCTTCAGTAGCAACTCTCTAAACCTCGATCTCCTGACGATCAATTATCTCCCTGATCAGGTGATACCGCCTTAAGATGTGTCTGGACTTCTGATGGGACCTTGGTTCCTTCGCTAAAGCTATAGCTCCGTTGTTGTCACAATACAGAGGTATTGGATCAATAATGGTAGGAACCACCTGAAGTTCTGTTAGGAACTTCTTCATCCAGACTGCTTCTTTTGCGGCATCGCAAGCAGCAATATACTCCGCTTCCATCGTTGAGTCAGCAACGGTGTCTTGCTTGGAACTCTTCCAGCACACCGCCCCTCCATTGAGGGTAAAGACATAACCCGACATGGACTTGGAATCGTCCTTATCACTCTGGAAGCCGGAATCAGCAAAGGCCTCTAACTTGAGGTCTTTCCCGCCGTAAACCAAGAACATCTCCTTAGTCCTTCTCAGGTACTTGAGAATGTTCTTTACTGCTATCCAGTACTTCTCCCCAGGGTCTGACTGATACCGTCTTACCACGCTCAGTGCGTAAGCTACATCTGGTCTGGTGCACAACGTCGCATACATTATAGAGCCTATCGCAGAAGCGTAGGGTATAATAGACATGCGTTCCCTTTCCAAATCAGTCTTGGGAGACATCTCTTTGGATAGGGTGATTCCATGACAAGCCAGTATATTACCGCACTTAGAATCTTCCATACTGAATCTTTTCGGTACAGTGTCGATATACCTAGACTGTGAAAGTCCCAACATCCTCTTGGATCTATCACGATAGATCTGGATCCCCAGAATGTAAGAGGCATCTCCCAGGTCGTTCATGGAGAACCTGTGTGACAAGAATCCTTTGACAGATTGTAGCATAGGAATGCCATTTCTTATCAACAGAATGTCATCCACGTACAAGACGAGGAATACGACACTTCTGGCTACAACTTTACTATATATGCACGGTTCATCTGGATTTTTAATGAAGTCATATTCTTTGACTGTTTCATCAAAACAGATGTTCCAACTCCGCGATGCCTGCTTCAGTCCATAAATGGACTTAAGCAACTTGCATACTTTCCCGCTGCTCCCACTCTGATTGAAACCCTCTGGCTGATCCATATAGACGCACTTTTCTAAATTTCCATTCAGAAAAGCCGTCTTTACGTCCATCTGCCAGATTTCATAATCATGGAAGGCAGCAATAGCAAGAAGGACCCGAATAGATTTGAGCATAGCCACTGGAGAAAAAGTTTCGTCATAGTCCAAACCAGGTCTTTGACGAATTCCCTTTGCAACAAGTCTAGCCTTATAGGTTTCCACCTGTCCATCTACACCAATCTTTTTCTTGAAGATCCATTTGCATCCTATGGGTTTTACCCCTTCTGGAGCAAAGTCCAAAGTCCATACTTTGTTGGTGTACATGGACTCCATTTCTGTCCGCATTGCATCTAGCCATCGTACCGAGTCGTCGCTCTGGATGGCCTGCTGGAAGCCAGTAGGTTCATCATCATCTATGATGCAATCCTCTCTATCCCCATCTATGAGAAAACCGTAGTATCTCTCAGGCGGATGAGACGGCCTACTACTCCTGCGGAGGGGTGCGGGAATGTCCTGTTCTTCTTGAACTACCGGTTCTACCAAACTTTCAGTATTAGTTTGTGGTTCTGGAATTTCTTCCAGTTCTATTTCGCTCCCACTTGATTCTTTTTCTAAAAACTGATGTTCTAGAAAATGGGCATTACGAAAAACAAATACCTTTTGTTCCTCTGCGTAATAGAATAGATATCCCCTGGAGTTCTTTGGATATCCCACAAACTTACACTTTACTGATCGTGCCTCGAGCTTGTCCACATGCTGCTTTTTAACAAAAGCTGGACATCCCCAAATCTTTATATGCTGTAGATGGGGTTTCTTCCCGCTCCACATCTGATATGGAGTGATAGGAACAGTCTTAGTAGGTACCATGTTCAGAAGATATGCCGCTGATTCTAGCGCATAACCCCAAAAAGATCGCGGTAACTCAGCATTACTCATCATGGATCGTACCATATCCAATAGGGTTCGATTCCGTCTCTCCGATACACCGTTATGCTGTAGAGTGTATGGAGGAGTAAGCTGAGAGAGAATTCCTTTCTCTTTTAGGTAACCTAGGAACTCGGCACTCAAGTATTCACCACCTCGATCAGATCTTAGTGTCTTGATACTTTTGTCGGTTTTGTTTTCTACTTCATTCTTATACTCTTGGAATTTCTCAAAAGCCTCAGATTTATGTTTCATCAGATAAATGAATCTGTACCTTGAGTAATCATCCGTGAATGTAATGAAATATGAAAAACCACCTCTTGCATGTGTAGACATTGGACTACATACATCGCTGTGTATGAGTCCTAAGAGCTCGCTCGCTCTTACTCCATGTCCAGTAAATGGAGTCATTGTCATCTTTCCTTTGAGACAAGATTGACAAGTGTCATAAGTTTTATATTCGAACGAGTCCAAATATCCTTCTTTATGCAACTTAGTCAACCTTCTCTCATTGATGTAACCCAGTCTACATTGCCATAAGAAAGCTTTATTTAAATCCGGAAACTTTCTTTTTAGTGTGTTCTGGACATTGAAAATTTGGAGTTGGTTTAACACATGTAAGTCCATGCTACCTCTCCTGGTACTTTCGGGCTTGCGGAATTTGATAAAAAACGATTTTCTTAGAGTTGGTAACATGGACTTAGAACCCGGATCTTTGTTAAACATCTAACTAACAACCTAACTATGAGTTGCTAACTACTCGGTTAGGGGTTTATACCTTTCTATTTCTCGAACTCCTTCGTCTTCAAGCTTCGATGGTCGTCCGGATCGCCTTCACTCCGTCGTCTCCTTGCGCCGAAGATAGATCCACCTCGAAAGCTTCAACCTTTGGCTTCTTCTTCGGTCTTTGAAGAAACTAGTTCTCTTGGTTTGCTAAACCTTGTAAACTAGAGTGAGTAGAGAAGAGTTTGTATGGGATTCTATCTATGGTTTTTGATTCTCAACTCATGAGACAAGTGAACCATAGAGTCAAGAGAGGGAGAGCAAGAGGAGGAAGATGAGAGCTCAAGAACAAGAGAGAGAATGAGCATGAAAGAATGAGAGAAGACTTTTCTCATTTGGCTCTCCTAATCCAAAACCATCATAACACATCATATCAATCAAGTATTATGTGATGGTTTAAGCAACCATAGCCATATCATTTCATGCACTCATTTTGCACAAAAGAGCAAGCAAGCAAAAGTCTTTGCCATGAAATGATAGCTATGGTTATCATGATGGTCAACTAGTCAAGCCTAGTCAACCGGTCAACAAAGTCAACAACTCAACAACCATGTCACCATAATACCTAATTAATATAATTGTTAATCACATATCATATTCTCATTAGGGTTGAGCAAAAAGTCAATAGTCAACTGTCAACGGTCAACAACCCTAATGAGAATCCTCTGCCTCTGTCTCTCCGTCAACTGTGCATACATACCCGCATACGCGTTCCGAGGAACACGAATACAAACTGGATAAATCCAATCCCAATACATACACTAGGATCTGGCTTAAACCAAAGCCCGCTAGTGTTTACTGTCCGGACACTGTACGTGCACAAGTGCACGGATGTGACCGAACCCTGTCGCAAAACCATGCGACATGCCGTAAAACCATGCGACCTTTACTCTTTTGCCTAAAGGCGAATAGCTTTCTGTGTGGGACTCTAAAGACTCGACACTACGCTGGCAGTGGGTTTAACTAAAGACCGCAAGCGGCACTAGCTGTGCGTAACGGTCCCCAGGAAGAAGCCGACAAGAAGACTGACGAGGTGAAACCCATCTGAACTCCTACTGATCCTGAATGTGACAATCTCCGTACAGTCCGGTCTGTTCGTCTGATACATCGCATGGCGGGCCTAGGGGGGCGGTAAACGTCAGTCCCCTAATAGCGGTACAAGTCGTGTCGGAGTGAAGCCCAAAACACCCTGAGAGAACACTGGAAGCCTACCAGTATATCTCGATTGCCCTGGCCAGGGACTACTCGTGTAATGGCTCTCCTAGACACAGCGCGATATCAACCCCCAATACCGGGAGAGACGAATCCTGTCTAACCGTCACTGCCTCCAAGTGCTTCGGGACTGCACCCAACTACCACCTGTTTGCACGACTCCTTTGAGCCGTGGTAGGGTAGTAATCAAAGTACAGTGGGAACACACTCGAGACGAAGTGACAGTGTCAAGTCAGCGGACTAAGCTGTACTCATGTCACCTGGGAACTGATAACTAGCGATAGGTATAATACCAACCGGTCAGTTCCCGACGAGTCCTGTCCAGTGTACTCGTAACCCAACGAGCACCCGCATACTATCTCCAGTACGACGTACTGACGGCTGCGGGATAGACCGTCTCCCACTCTGGGATGAGAAGCACATGCGCTAGTCTACTCCGGAGTATCGATGCCCTGTCTCGATAGTCCTGCGACTAGGGACCTGCATAAGGATGTGCTTATAGATTACCCAGCCCCCACTAGTGTGACTGCCATCACAACGCTGGTAATCAAGCAAAGATCCTAAGGGCTCCACTAATGTGTATAGGCGATATACTGAAATAAACACAAGTACACATTGAAGTAGAAACAAACCAAGTAGCATACTACTATATTGAGCAAGATTGTTTATACAAGGTGAATATCCCAAGCTTCCATTAAGTAATATACAAACTAGTATGATACAGTAATGGCCTCTAGGGCATATACACTAACAATCTCCCACTTGCACTAAGGCCATGTACAGGCGTATCAAAGACCTATCATCTCGATCAGCTGCTCGAACTGAGTCTGGGGCAAGGCCTTGGTGAATGGATCTGCAGTGTTATCTTCTGATGCAACTCTCCGAACCTCGATCTCCTGGCGATCCACGATCTCCCTGATCAGGTGATACCGCCTCAAGATGTGTCTGGATCTCTGATGGGACCTGGGTTCCTTCGCTAAAGCTATAGCCCGGTTGTTGTCGCAATACAGAGGTATTGGATCAACAATGGACGGAACCACCTGAAGTTCTTTCAAGAACTTCCTCATCCAGACAGCTTCTTTTGCAGCATCAGATGCAGCGATGTATTCCGCTTCCATCGTCGAGTCTGCAACGTTTTCCTGTTTGGAACTCTTCCAACACACCGTCCCTCCATTGAGGGTAAAGACAAAACCCGACATGGACTTGGAATCATCCTTGTCACTCTGGAAGCTGGAGTCAGCAAAGGCCTCGATCTGGAGGTCTTTTCCGCCATACACCAAGAACATCTCCTTAGTCCTTCTCAGGTACTTGAGAATGTTCTTTACTGCTATCCAGTGTTTCTCCCCTGGGTCTGACTGATACCGGCTTACCACACTGAGTGCATAAGCTACATCCGGTCTGGCACACAACATCGCATACATTATAGAGCCTACCGCAGAAGCGTAGGGTATAATAGACATGCGATCCCTCTCCAAATCAGTCTTGGGAGACATCTCTTTAGAGAGGGTGATCCCGTGACAAGCCGGCAGGTTACCGCGCTTGGAATCATCCATACTGAATCTTTTCAGTATGGTGTCGATGTACCTGGACTGTGAAAGTCCTAATATACTCTTGGATCTATCACGGTAGATCCGGATACCCAGAATGTATGAGGCATCACCCAGGTCTTTCATGGAGAACCTGTGTGACAAGAACCCCTTGACAGATTGTAGCATAGGAATGTCATTTCCTATTAAGAGAATGTCATCCACGTATAAAACGAGGAATACTACAGTTCTCGCTACAAGTCTACTATAGATGCATGGTTCATCTGGATTTTTGATAAAGCCAAATTCCTTGACCGTCTCATCAAAACAGATGTTCCAACTCCGCGATGCCTGCTTTAGTCCGTAAATGGACTTTAGTAACTTGCACACCTTTCCGCTGCTCCCACTCTGAATGAAACCCTCTGGTTGGTCCATATAGACACGCTCCTCTAAATTTCCATTTAGAAAAGCGGTCTTTACGTCTATTTGCCAGATCTCATAATCGTGGAAGGCAGCAATGGCAAGAAGGATCCGAATGGATTTCAGCATAGCCACTGGAGAAAAGGTTTCGTCATAGTCCAAGCTAGGTCTTTGACGGAAACCCTTTGCAACAAGTCTAGCTTTATAGGTCTCAACCTGTCCATCTACACCAATCTTCCTTTTGAAGATCCACTTGCATCCTCCGGGTTTTACCCCGTCTGGAGCAATGTCCAACGTCCATACTTTGTTGGTGTACATGGACTCCATTTCGGTCCGCATTGCATCCAGCCATTTCACTGAGTCAACGCTCTGAACGGCCTGCTGGAAGCTAGTAGGATCACCATAATCTATGATGCAATCCTCTCTATCCCCGTCTATGAGAAAACCGTAGTATCTCTCGGGCGGATGAGACTGCCTACTACTCCTACGGAGCGGCGTAGGAATGTCCGGTTCTTTTGAACCCTCTGGTTCCACTAAGCTTTCAGTAATAGTCTGTGGTTCTGGAATTTCTTCCAGTTCTATTGCGCCCCCACTTATCTGGGTTTCCAAAAACTCAGTTTCCAAGAAGCGGGCATGCTGAGAAACAAAAACCTTTTGTTCCTCAGCTGAATAGAAAAGATACCCCCTGGAGTTCCTTAGGTATCCCACAAACTTACACTGTACTGAACGTGCCTCGAGCTTGTCCGCATGCTGCTTTTTTACAAAAGCTGGACATCCCCATACCTTAAGATACTTAAGACAGGGTTTCTTCCCAATTCTGATATGGGGTGGTAGGCACAGTCTTGGTGGGAGCCTTGTTCAAAAGGTACGCAGCTGATTCTATCGCATACCCCAAGAATGATCGCGGTAACTCAGGGTTACTCATCATGGACCGAACCATATCCAATAGGGTTCGGTTCCGTCTCTCCGATACACCGTTATCTTGCGGAGTGTATGGAGGAGTAAGCTGAGAGAGAATTCCGTTCTCTTTCAAGTAATTCAGGAATTCGGCACTCAAGTATTCTCCACCTCGATCCGATCATAGAATCTTGATACTTTTGCCGGTCTGTTTTTCTACTTCATTCTTATACTCCTGGAATTTTCCAAAGGCTTCGGACTTATGTTTCATTAAGAAGACATAGCCGTACCTTGAGAAGTCATCCGTAAAAGTAATGAAGTAAGAATAACCGCTTCGCGCATGTGTAGACATTGGACCGCAAACGTCGCTGTGTACGAGTCCCAAGAGCTCGCTCGCCCTTACTCCGTGTCCAGTAAACGGAGTCTTTGTCATCTTTCCTTTGAGATAGGATTGACAAGTGGCATACGATTGATATTCGAACGGATTCAAATATCCTTCTGTATGTAACTTCGTCAACCTTCTCTCATTGATGTGACCCAGTCTACAATGCCATAAGAAAGTCTGATTTATTTCCGGAGACTTTCTTTTGTGTGTATTCTGGAAATTGAAAATCTGTGGTTGGTTTAATATGTATATACCATTACTCAATGTACCTGACCCAATCAAAACTTGATTAAGGTGAATGTTTACAACATTACTTACAAACGAAAATTCATAACCTTCTTTAGAAACTAAAGATAAAGAAATGATATTACAAGTTGCGTTGGGTACAAAAAAGCAATTACACAAAACCAAAACATGTCCATCTGACATTCCCAGGTGATAGTCCCCCACGGCCTTAGCATCCATGCTAGCTTCGTTTGCAACTCTGAGGGTCATGTCACCTGCTTTCAAAACACTACGGTTTCTCAACGCCTGCAAAGATTTATAGATATGAGATCCTGATCCGGTATCCAATACCCAGGAAGTAGAGTTTATTGAAAGACAGTTTTCAATAACATACACACCTGAAGCTGAAGCCGCAACCTGCTTCAATTCCTGTGTCCTGGCTTTCCAAGCCCTGCAATCATTTTTCCAGTGACCTTTCTTATGAAAATAGAAGGATTCTTCCTTATCCACAAGCTTCCCTGCTATCTTTGTTGCTTTTGCTTTTCCCTTCGTATCCACTTTACTAACACCGCCCCTTGGTTTGGCGGAGGCTTTCTTCTTCTTTCCCTTGGCTTTCGCCTTGGACCTAGAAGAGGAAGATCCTCCTACAAACAAAGTGGATGTTTCCCTACCTTTCTGTAGGGTGCCCTCTGCACTCCTCAGTATGTTGAGGAGTTCTGAAAGTTCAACTTCTTTTTCTTGTAAGTTGAAGTTCAGTATGAACTGGGCGTAAGTGGAAGGAAGGGACTGGAGAATCAAGTCCGTATAGAGCTCATTCTCCAACGTGGTTCCAAGTTCCGGGAGCTCCTCAATGAAGCCAATCATCTTAAGCACGTGTTCCGCAACCGATGATCCGATGGCCAACCTTGCCGAAAATAACTTCTTTGACACTTCGTATCTTGCGATACGAGATTGCTCTCCATACAGTTCTTTTGTATGGAGAAATATGGATTCAAAGTCCATATTCTCGTGCCTCCTCTGATGTTCGTTGTCCATCGAGGCAAGTACGAGGCACTTCGCCTTCGCGCTATCAATCTCCTAGGTCTTACGGATTTCCTTATCCGCGATGCTGGAAGTGGGACTTGGGACAGGGGGAGCTTTGGTTGTAAGAAGATACCCCAGCTTGTCGTAAGTGATTTCCATTTTGACATTCCTGAGCCAATCTTTGTAGTTTGGCCCTGTCAGTATGTTTTTATCTAGGAGTAACTTAAGTCCAGTCATGTCGATTGGTCGCTGCAATTAGGAGAGAGAAGAAGAAACACTCAGCATGATGCTCTTGCAAGTTTAGAGTGGTTTTTAGTTTGTCTAAACAGGATGGCTCCCACTGTTTCTCGAATCCCTCCTCAAACCAAAAAGGAAGAATTAGTCAGGATCAATCCCACCGTACAATACTTGCTTAACCGTTCGGCCAGGCTAGTGTCGGTACTTCGAGGGAGGTTTTCCAACGCTTTCGCGAAGTTCCTTAATTAAATAACCTCTTTTCCCTGGGAGCGTAGCCCCGCTAACACCTTTCTAGGCACCTACTAGGTTTATAGCATTGATCGATTAGTGAGAAATTTCCCGAGGAGTAGCATATACTCACAGTAGGATCGGGATCCAAATATCATTGTGTGACGAAGCTGAAGGAATCCTACCAGAATCATCACACTCCAAATGGTATGCAAATCTAGCAAGTTTCAATACTTATGAAACTCCCGATGTGGATTTTTGCCCCATGCTCTTATGACCTTGACGAAGGTCAACAAATCATAAGTCACATGTCAAGTTCTTCCCGTCATTACCCAGGTTAATTTGAATCCACCCGTATATACCTTTGACGAAGGTCAACAAGGTAATGCGAATGTCCCAAACCAACGCATCTATGTATGCTACATATGAAAACCCAACAGCTACCAATCACTATGCCTTGACGAAGGTCAACAAACATAGCTTGAATACTTTTGAATATTCATACGAAACGACGGAGGGCTACGAATGGTTTTGGCTAAACTGTGAACGTAGTGAACTTGATATAGTCGATGGAACAAGATAGCTTTTAAAAGGAGTGGCTCAAACTCCGCATTTTAAAAGTTTGTTTTGAAAAGAACCGAGTGGTTTTTCGAAAGTGTTCCAACGACTTTTACTTGGTTTATTTTTTTGCATTAGTTCTTTTAATGCGTGATATTCTTGCATTATTTCTTTTAATGTGTCCCATCATTTAATCCTACCATTGCAGAAAACAACCAAAATATGACGTACGCTTATGCCATTCGCATTCGCCACTTGGCCCCATCATTACTCGTTAGGTTACTTAACTAACGACAGAGCGGGGGCTGGGCTAGCACGTCTGTAAAACATAAGCAACGCCTAAATAATATCATATATAGATATACTGCAATGATAAACATTTCAGATCACAGATGAACACATTGGATATACTAGGAACCTGCAATTCGAACGAGCCTGTAACGAAAAGCAGATTACACGGTCGCGGTGAATAGCCAAAACCCCACCCAAGACCCCTACGGGTGCGGCAAACTACCCGCCAAGTACCCGAAGTGAAGCAACCTCCCTCATCCCCGTGAGTAGGCCACTCGGCACTTTGGCATACCCGGTAGTTTGTGCACCCCCTCCATGGGTCTATCCTAGGGCAAAAACAGTAAAAAGAAATTATACAGTGACGGCTACAACCCCGACCCGGTTGTGCGGCCATATAAATAATTATTACATCAATTTACAAATTTACATGAATTGAAAGAAAAAAAAACTCTCGTCTCACAACCCCCGGCTATTCACCCGCGACAATCCAATGAATTCATATACACATTCCAGCAACATTACAGATCACAGATTTGTATAACCCCCACTAATCGACATATAGCGATTAGTAGACGTTTAATATAAATATCACATTACAGAAAAACCCGTCAGCTAAAGTCATTTAGAAGTTCGATCAAAAATACGGATTTATAGGCCCCAAAAACAAAATTTTCGTTCTGGAAAATCTGGGCAGAAAACACATATACCAAAAATCCCAAAACAACCCCAGAAATACACTGCACCAACTTTGGACCCCGACCGAGTCAACTCGGCCGCGTTTCCGCGGCTCTTTGAACCGATCGAGCGACCAAATTTGGTGGTTATTCTAATAAGAGCCAGAGCCGATTTTTAAGGTGAAATTTATCAACTTTTGAGCAGAATAAAAATCGGCAGAAACTTGGCGATTCGGGTTCGTTACGTGACTTTTTCTTTGATCGATCTTCTAGCTACTTTGCTAACATGTTAGATAGAGTTTAACTAGGCTCTGATACCACTGTAAGTCCATGCTACCTCTCCCGGTACTTTCGGGCATGCGGAATTTGATAAAAAATGATTTTCTTAGAGGTTGTAACATGGACTTAGAACCCGGATCTTTGTTAAACATCTAACTAACAACCTAACTACGAGTTGCTAACTACTCGGTTAGGGGGTTATACCTTTCTATTTCTCGAACTCATTCATCTTCAAGCTTCGATGGTCGTCCAGATCGCCTTCACTCCGTCGTCTCCTTGCGCCGAAGATAGATCCACCTCGAAAGCTTCAACCTTTGGCTCCTTCTTCGGTCTTTGAAGAAACTAGTTCACTTGGTTTGCTAAACCTTGTGACCTAGAGTGAGTAGAGAAGAGTTTGTATGGGATTCTATCTATGGTTCTTGATTCTCAACTCATGAGACAAGTGAACCATAGAGTCAAGAGAGCGAGAGCAAGAGGAGGAAGATGAGAGCTCAAGAACAAGAGAGAGAATGAGCATGAAAGAATGAGAGAAGACTTTTCTCATTTGGCTCTCCTAATCCAAAACCATCATAACAAATCATATCAATCAAGTATTATGTAATGGTTTAAGCCACCATAGCCATATCATTTCATGCACTCATTTTGCACAAAAGAGCAAGCAAGCAAAAGTCTTTGCCATGAAATGATAGCTATGGTTATCATGATGGTCAACTAGTCAAGCCTAGTCAACCGGTCAACAAAGTCAACAAGTCAACAAAAGTCAACAAGTCAACAAAGTCAACAACTCAACAACCATGTCACCATAATACCTAATTAATATAATTGTTAATCACATATCATATTCTCATTAGGGTTGAGCAAAAATTCAATAGTCAACTGTCAACGGTCAACAACCCTAATGAGAATCCTCCGCCTCTGTCTCTCCGTCAACTGTGCATACACACCCGCATCCGCGTTCCGAGGAACACGAATGCAAACTGGATAAATCGAATCCCAATACATACACTAGGATCTGGCTTAAACCAAAGCCCGCTAGTGTTTACTGTCCGGACACTGTACGTGCACAAGTGCACGGATGTGACAGAACCCTGTCGCAAAACCATGCGACCTGCCGCAAAACCATGCGACCTCTACTCTTTTGCCTAAAGGCGAATAGCTTTCTGTGTGGGACTCTAAAGACTCGACACTATGCTGGCAGTGGGTTTAACCACAGACCACAAGCGGCACTAGCTGTGCGTAACGGTCCCCAGGTAGAAGCCGACAAGAAAACTAACGAGGTGAAACCCATCTGAACTCCTACTGAGCCTGAATGTGACAATCTCCGTACAGTCCGGTCTGTTCGTCTGATATATCGCATGGCGGGCCTAGGGGGCGGTAAACGTCAGTCCCCTAATAGCGGTACAAGTCGTGTCGGAGTGAAGCCCAAAACACCCTGAGATAACACTGGAAGCCTACCAGTATATCTCGATTGCCCTGGCCAGGGACTACTCGTGTAATGGCTCTCCTAGACACAGCGCGATGTCAACCCCCAATACCGGGAGAGACGAATCCTGTCTAACCGTCACTGCCTCCAAGTGCTTCGGGACTGCACCCAACTACCACCTGTTTCCATGACTCCTTTGAGCCGTGGTAGGGTAGTAATCAAAGTACAGTGGGAACACACTCGAGACGAAGTGACAGTGTCAAGTCAGCGGACTAAGCTGTACTCATGTCACCTGGGAACTGATAACTGACGATAGGTATAATACCAACCGGTCAGTTCCCGACGAGTCCTGTCCAGTGTACTCGTAACCCAACGAGCACCCGCATACTATCTCCAGTACGACGTACTGATGGCTGCGGGACAGACCGTCTACCCCTCTGGGATGAGAAGCGCATGCGCTAGTCTACTCCGGAGTATCGATGCCCTGTCTCGATAGTCCTGCGACTAGGGACCTGCATAAGGATGTGCTTATAGATTACCCAGCCCCCACTAGTGTGACTGCCATCACAACGCTGGTAATCAAGCAAAGATCCTAAGGGCTCCACTAATGTGTATAGGTGATATACTGAAATAAACACAAGTACACATTGAAGTAGAAACAAACCAAGTAGCATACTACTATATTGAGCAAGATTGTTTATACAAGGTGAATATCCCAAGCTTCCATTAAGTAATATACAAACTAGTATGATACAGTAATGGCCTCTAGGGCATATACACTAACAACACATATATACCGTTTTCCAGTGTACCGGACCCAATCAAACTATGATTAAGGTGGATGTTAACAACACCACTTCCAAACGTGAAATCATACCCTTTATTTGATAACAAGGAAACATATATGATATTACAAGTTATGCTGGGTAGACAAAAACAGTTATGTAAAACCAAAATGTGTCCACTCGTCAATCCCAGGTGATAATCCCCTACGGACACAGCTCCCACGCTAGCTCCGTTAGCAACCATCAGGGTCATATCACCTTCCTTCAGCACTCTACGGTTTCTCAGTGCCTGCAATGAATTGCAAATATGAGATCCTGATCCGATATCCAATACCCAGGAAGTAGAGTTGATTGACAGACAATTCTCAATTACAAACACACCTGAAGTCGAAGCCACAGCTTGCTACGGTTCCTGGTTCTTGGGGTTCTACGCCTTGCAATCCTTTTTCCAGTGCCCTTTCCTGTGACAATGGAAGCACTCATCCTGGCCCACTACTGGTACCGCAAACTTTTTTCTTTCCCTTCCCTCCCACCTTACTTACACCTCCTCTAGGTCTGGGGGCGGCCTTCTTTTTCCTTCCTTTGGACCTAGCCATGGACCCGGAAGAAGAAGCACCGCCAACAAACATAGCGGGTGTTTCTCTTGCCTTCTGCAAGGTGCCCTCTGCACTCCTTAACATGTTCAGGAGTTCCGGAAGTTCAACTTCTTTTCTTTGAATGTTTAAGTTCAGGATAAACTGGGCGTAGGTGGGAGGAAGGGACTGGAGAATAAGGTCTGTATAGAGCTCATTATCCAAAGTCGTCCCAAGGTTTGCGAGCTCTTCTATATAGCCGATCATCTTTAGGACATGTTCTCCTACCGATGACCCGACAGCCAACCTCGCTCGAAACAAGTTCTTAGAGGTCTCGTATCTTGCTATACGAGATTGCTCTCCATAAAGTTCCTTTGTATGGAGAAATATGGCATCTAGTTCTATATCCCCGTGCCTCCTCTGATGTTCATTGTTGATCGAGGCAAGCACGATGCACTTGGCTTTCACGAAATCAAAATCCTAGGTTTTGCGGATTTCTTATCCGCATTACTGGATTTGGGACCAGGGACAGCAGGTGCCGTAGCGGTGAGGACGTACCCTAATTTGTCATAGGTCAAAGCCATTTTGACATTCCGCAGCCAATCTTTATAGTTTGGCCCTGTCAGTATATTTTTCTCTAAAAGTAACTTAAGTCCAGTCATTTTCAGGGTCGCTGCAATTAGGAGAGAGAGAAGAAAACTCTTTAGCATGATGCTCTTGCAAGTTTAGAGTGGTTTTTAGTTTATCTAAACTGGATGGCTCCGACTGTTTCTCGAATCCTTCCTCAAACCATAAAAGAAGAATTAGCCAGGACTATTCTCACTGTATAATACTTTCTTAACCGTTCAGCCAGGATGGTGTTGGTACTTCGAGGGAGGTTTTCCAATGCTTTCGCGAAGTTCCTTAATTAAGTAACCTCTTTTCTCTGGGGGCGTAACCCCGCTGACACCTTTCTTGACACCTACTTGATTTATAGCATTGATCGTTAAGTGATGAATATCCTGATGAGTAGCATATACTCACAGTAGGATCGGGATCCAAATATCATCGTATGATAATGTTGAAGGAATCCTACAAACATTCATCAAACTCCAAATGGTATGCAACTCTTTGCAAATTTCAGTTTCTTTAGAAATTCCCGATATATATTTTTGCCACATGCTCTTATGACCTTGGCGTTAGGTCAAAATGTCATAAGTCACATGTCAAGTTCTACCCATCATTATCTTGTCAATTTGAACCCATCCGTACATATCCTTGACGTTTGGCCAAAATGATAATACGACTGTCCCAAACTAACTCATCTATCTATGCAACAAATGAATATCCAGTAGCTACCAAACACTATGCCTTGGCGTTAGGTCAAAATACATAGCTTGAATACTACTGAACACCCAGATGAAATGACGGAGGGCTATGAATGGTTTTGGTGAAACCGTGAACGTAGTGAACTTGATATAACCGAAGGAACCTGATAGCTTTTAAAAGGAGTGGTTAAAGCTCCGCATTTAAAAATATCTGTTTTTAAAATTAACCGAGTGGTTTCTTTTAAATTGTTCCAACGATTAAACTTTTTGTTTATTTTCTTTGCATTATAAATAGTGCGTCCCATCATTAACCTATCATTGCAGAAAACAACGAAAATACAACGTCCTCTTATGCCATCCGCATTCGCTACGGGGTCCCATCATCACCCGTTAGGTTACTTAACTAACGACAGAGCGGGGGCTGGGCTAGCGCGGGTGTAAAACATAAGTGACGTCTAAATAGCTATCATATATAGATATTGTACATTCTTCAGACGCAATAATAGGCAGATGAACTTTATTGGATTTACAAGCAATTCGTGTTTGTTTTGAACCTGCAACAAAAGACGGATTACATAGTTGTGATGAATAGCCATTACCCTACCCAAGAACCCTACGGGTACGGCAAACTACCCGCCCGACAGTTTGTGCACCCCACCTTGGGTCTGTCCTAGGAGCAAAAACGGTAAAATGAAATAATACAACGGTGGCTACAACCGCAACCTGGATGTGCCCCGCAAAATAATATTACAAAAAATTACATTTACATCAAATGAATTAAATAATAACCCATCATCTAACCCCGACTATACATCACAACAGTCCAACACAGTTCATATCCACAAACAGTAAAAACCATTACAGAAATGTGCAACCCCCTGCCAACCGACATACTAGCAGTTAGGGGAGGTTTACGAACACATTATACAAACACAGATATAATCCAACAAGCAAATACCGTATAATTTCGATTGATTAAACATATTTAATTTTTCTCCATTACTTCTCTGTAAATCTGAAACCTGAGCAAAAATTAAAAAATTCCAGAAAATACCAAATATCACAGAGAACCAACACAGGAAAATTTGGGCAGATGAATCGGCAACTCGGCGGCGGAATCGCGGCGGATCGGTGGGATCCGCCGCGGTTCCGCGGCACTTTAGCCGATTCATGAGCCCAGGTTTCTTGGGTGTTCTAATACTATCATTTAGGGCTTTCTGAACCTGCCTGAAAAATTTTTGGACTTCATTTAAAAATCGACAGAAACTCATGATATCAGGGTTTTCCGGTTTTGTTTTTTCTGTTCGAAATTCATACAATTTTGCAAGTGAGTTATTTATTGTTTAGCGAGGCTCTGATACCACTGTAAGTCGATGTACAACACCCCACGACTAGCGGGGAGGCGGAAATATGAAAAACGATCTTGTTATTTGCATAAACATCGACTAACCGCATGAATCGAAGCTAAACGATAACTAATATCAAACATAGAAGTTGACAACTACTATGTAAAGGGATTATGCCTAAAGAACCGTGTTCTTCGTCTTTACGAACTCCACCTCTTCCTCGGCCTTCTCCAAGTAGTAGACGATCCACCACGAGAGCTAAACTCCAAGCTTTGCCTCTAAACTTGAGGCAACTAGGTATTTTTAAGTGCTAATCAAAGTACCTAAATGAAATAGAGTATGGTTATGGATTAAGTAGTCTAACTAATCCTTGTACTCAACACATGAGAGGGGAGGATTAAGGTTTGAAGAGAGAGAGAGCTTGAGGAGAGAGAAGATGAACATCATAATAAAATAAGAAAATGAGTTATCATAATATATATCAAGCATTATTGTTTTTCAAGAAAAGAAAAGAAAATGATTTACAACCATGCTTAATAAATATCTAATGGTGATTCATCTCCATGAGTCATTAAGCATTTATGATGCATTAATGACATGGATGAATCATCCATATGGCTCACTAATCTCATTTAATGTATATGCCACCTTAACCTCCTAAGTCACCATCTTCTAGAAGCTTCTCACGCAATTACGAGAACACCCCTCCTATCCGTGAAAACACAGAAAAACTTTAGACAGTATAAATCCAATAACCGGATACTAGTAACTGGCTTAAACCAAAGCCGACTAGTAAAAACTGTCCGAAAGTCGTACGTGCGTAAACACACGTATGCGTCCGAACCCTTGTCGTAAAACCATACGACCTCTATATCGTTTCGCCTGGAGTAGAGAAACTCTCTGCGTGGGACTCTAGAGACTCGACTACTACGCTGGCAGTGGGTTTAACCACAGACCGCAAGCGGCATTAGCTGTACGTAACGGTCCCCAAGTAGATGTCGATAAGAAGGCCGATGAGGAAACCCATCCGAACTCCTACTGAGTCTGATGTGACAATCTCCATTCAGTCCGGTCCGTTCGTCTAAGACTATCGCATATCGGGCCTAGGGGGGTGGCAAAAGTCTGTCCCCTAATAGCGGTATAAGTCGTGTCGGAGCGAAGCCCATTACACCCTGAGAAACTACTGGAACCTACCAGCAAATCTCTCTTGCCCTGGCCAGGGACTTTGCGTAATGGCTCTCTGACACAGCGCGATATCAACCCTCAATCCCGGGAGAGACGAATCCTGTCTAACCGCCACTGCCTCCAAGTGCTCGGGACTGCACCCAACTGCTACCTGTTTGCATGACTCCTTTGAGCCGTGGTAGGGTAGCAATCTAAGAACAGTGGGACACACTCGAGGCGAAGTAGCAGTGTCAAGTCTGCGGACTATGCTGTACTCATGTCACCAGGGAACTGTTCACTGACGACTGGTATAAAACCAACCAACAGTTCCCTGTGAGTCCTGTCCGGTGTATCCGTAACCTAACGAGCACCTACATACTATCTCCAGTACGACGTACTAATGGCTGTGGGACAGACCATCTCCCCAACTGGGATGAGAAGCGTACACACTAGTCTACTCCGGAGTATCGATGCCCTGTCTCGATAATCCAACGACTAGGGACCTGAATAAGGATGTGCTTGTAGACTACCCAGACCCCACTAGTATGACTGCCATCACAACGCTGGTAGTCAAGCAAGATCCTAAGAGCTCTATCAATACGTATCCTCATATATTAAGATAGAAAAACCAAGTAGCATACTACCATGTTTAGCAAGACTGTTATATACATGTGAATATCCCAAGCTTCCTTTAAGTAATATACAAACTAGTATGATACAATAATGGCCCCTAGGGCATATACACTAACAGTTCTGATGCAAAGAACCCTCCTACCAAAAGCAATTCACCCGCAAAGGAAGCAGTGTGCCAGAAATGCCGCTATGGAACCTGTACGGCAAAACCTGCAAGAACTGTTGCACAACGGGGGTGTGTTGCCAACTCGTGAATAGAAAACATCTATAAGCAGAAATCGAATGCATGACGTAATTCTAGGTCAATACGCTCAGATATAATATAAAGGTCAAATGAATAAGTTTGAAGCATGGTAAAGTGGCAATGTAACATCTGAACATATGTGTAGTGCCAAGTACTCGTGCCAGTGCCTCACGTAATAACATATCATTAATATGATGTATGTATGCGGTAAAATGGGAACAGGAGATATCATCAATGAAAACATTAGAAAATCAGTGTCGAGCATCGACACAAACTATATATCTCAAAATCAAATGAAACCCATATATCATGTATCCGATATGTATGCAGCATTCATGAAGGTACTCTATCAGGTACTACTAATATATGACGCATTCCATATAAAATAAATGTGGGGTAGGGGAGATATAATATGCCATCGACCATAAAGGCCCCGAGCACATAGGCTCCTCTCAAATCGAGCATATAGGCTCCAAGCACATAGGCTCCTCTCATATCGAGCTCATAGGCTCCGAGCACATAAGCTCCTCTCACATCGAGCTCATAGGCTCCGAGCACATAGGCTCCTCTCACATTGAGCTCATAGGCTCCGAGTATATAGGCTCCTTTCACATCGAGCTCATAGGCTCCGAGCACATAGGCTCCTCTCACAATGCATATGTAAATTTTCATAGATCATCATGATGATATATTAAGTAGGCGTATATATATATATCATCGTCCCATACCACTAATATATATATATACACTATAGGTATACATATATATTTCAGCGTCCCAAACCACTGATATATATACGCAGGAGTAAAACAATCCAGAATCATCATATGCAACCATATCACAGTGCGAAATCCATGAATTATAATACATGCAACATGAACACTAATATGAGCGTGCAACTATGTAAAGGCATATGCACAATGGAATATGAATCAATAACATATAAGCATGCAATGCAATGCGAGCCGTAGAGTAAATGGTCAATGAATAGTACAGCAGCTTTCCATTTGAAATAAGACAAATCGGGTTTTTTAGTAAACTAAGGGCTAAAGTGTTTTTAAGATATTCCCGATTCGTTAGTTTTTGAAATAGGTATGACTCGGTCTAGTCTAACATCTACTATGCAAACTACAGATCTAAGTATCAAGTCAACCGGGAGGGGTATGGAATCCACCTAAATCTGAGTCGATATAAATATATATAATTATAATAGTCGTGATCCCGCCTCAATAGTATCGCGTACGATACGGCATACCATATGACAATACTCAAGTCGTGAGTGCGGATCTATCATCAATATAAAGCTCGTACGGTAAATCGTCGTATGGCATCCCATTTGCAGGGTACGGGTCAATATCGCATCATCTCATCAATTACCTGGTATTCTTATCATCACATCACATGATCTGGGGTACTGATCTAAGTCTAGGATAAATCGATACCATCTATATAAGTATGAATGCGGGGGTAAAACACATGCCCCAAGGCCCGCTAAGATCACTGGTTGTATCCCAAATACGAATCATATCAAATCACCGACCTCACGGCACTATGCCCAATATCATCGACTCATCTCCAATGTCATCCAATATCATCAAACCCAGTGCAAGTATAATGAATATGCAAGGGTGTACGTGTAGGTGTAAATCTATTCTAGGGGCCGCGACTCTGAACTACACTAGTTGCTTCTAATCCTAAATATCCATAATACACCTAACACAATATCCACGACGTACTATAACTATCATATATATATATATATATATATATTATATCAACTACGGACTGCGGGGGTGCTATACGCCATCCACCCGACTTCCCCCTGTAGATATAATCTACTCACCTCCCGTCTTCATTTGTCGACGTCGCCACGCGCTTGCTTGTCGTCCCGAAGTCTTCATGGGGTACCTACACGTCAAAGTATCGTAAATGCGTATTAAAACCAAATCAAAGCTAATACGGCACACGAAAGCCAAAACGATACGCTAAGGGGCCTATAGGTTAGAACTTATGGGTATGCTTTCAAAACCATCAATCAATCCTCGATATCGTCGTATAAACGCCAAATAGTCGAGGTAAAACACAATACGTAAATTCAGAATTAAAAATACGGAATACGGAAACACGAATCCAAAACAACAACTAAGGAAATAGGCTCCAGATTTCACCCTAGGTCAAACTAGACAAATCTACACATACCAGGGGTCTAATCTACTGACAAGGGGGCACCAAAATAAAAATGAGCCAATTCCTCTATGGTATGGACGCAATTTGTAAGTGTACGGTAGCGCCCCGGACGTCAATCTGACGCCAAATGCGGAACAAAAACTTTTATAACTGGCGCTATCGCATACTATAACCCGGATCTGCCATTAACGCTAAACTAACAAACTGTAAAGAGGGTAGAAAGGTTATACCGAACAATCCGAGTCCTTCGTTCTTTAACCATCATCCCACGCTCCTGTTGCGGCTGCTCCGATCTCGTCGATCTCCGATCTACTCGTCCAGGTGGCACCACGTCATCGGATCTTTAAACGGGCTCCCGCCTCTGACCCGAGGCAACTCGATCATCAAGTTTGCTAAAAGAGATGACCAAGATTGATGTAGAGAATGAGTAGAACACTTTGTCTCACTTCGTCTAAAGCCATGGACGAACGGTTAATGAAGTTGCCATTTGGAATGATATGAAATGAGAAATGAGCTATGAAATTTCCATACACCAAATTACATAAAGTTTTTAATCAACAACCATATCTTTTTTCTACTAAGTGAGTGAGAGAAGAGGAGAGGAGGGGAGGGGCCGGCCATATATAGAGGTGGGGGGTGAGTGTAGGAGCAAGGGGGGTGATTGGTTGTAAATTCTCGATGCGTAAATCGATTCAAATAGTCTCCGACAAAGGAGCCATTTGATTGAACATTAAACTTCGGATGTTTCGTAACGAATCAAAAATTTAAATTGACCGCCATCAAACTACGGTGTCAGCTGTAGTTAATGAATGAGTGCGGATCGTCCACAGGGATCTCGAGATTCGTTTGTATTTTAATTTGTTTGAAATGAAATGTTAAGCAACAATAAGAGAAAACACGATACAAGATTGATTTGTATTCTTGTGTCACTAATCTCTACTAAAGAATCAAGAAACTATAAACAAACAAGAATCGGGTTTCAATGGTATTTTCCAAACGACAATCAAGAATGATAGAGAGGCTCGTAGGAATCGATCGGATCTTTAGATGTGTTGTAGTCTACAATATTTCGTATTCTTGTCCTTCGAAGAATTGATACTAGATCAATGGTTATCGACGAGAGTTAGGGTTTTCTTGATGAAATTAAGGTTTCATCTCTTAACCCTTGTTCTTTCGAGGATACCATGTATATTCTAGCCTCTAGCAATTTCAAGAAACGATCGGATCACCCCAATCTCGAGCGATGTTAATCAAGAAAGCATCGCATCGAATTGGGTTGTCGATTCTTGAACTTGCTAGGGTTTACAAACTCGTGGGATTCAAGAATTGATTACAAATTTGCTACATCATCATACTAAAGATCGTTTTGACTCCTTAACGAGCGGAGTTTTATTCATGCATCACCACATAGACAATATTCAAGAACAGTAAAGATAACATGATGCGGAATTTAAAGAAAACAAGAATGGAGAAAATATCACCTTTTATTTAATCAACAAATTCAATACATTCTTTCAAGATCTACAAGAAGAAAGAAATTGATCGTTGACTCGGCTTCGCTCGACTCCGTGGATCGTGGATCTACTTTGGATCTCTTGCCCGATGGAAGATCGGCTTGGCTCATAAAAGGGTTGAAGGAATCTTGCTTGGCTTGCGCTCAAGATCTTGAATTGTGGTTGGATTTAGGGTTAGGGTTTCCTACAAGATTTCTCACTAATCTTGAGGAAGAAGAAGATGGAGAAAGAGAGAATGGCTAAAATCTAAGATGTTGAATCTTTTCCTCTCTATGGTAACCCTTCTAATGAATGAGTCTAGGGTCCTATTTATAGAACTAGGTTTAAGTTTGAATTGGACTTTCCCTCCCAAAGTTTGTTGGCCAAGTTTGTTGGGGTCTAGCTTAGGGTTTAAGCAAGGGTTTTGGAAAGTTCTAGAAGTTTTTAGGCTAGTTTAGGAGTTTGCTGATCTGGTGGAAGTGTCTGGACTCTTCTGGACTTTTGTGTGCATTTTTGAGCAGTGGGAACTGAAACAGGAGTTTCGATGAAATTTGAGGAGCTAACTCCCTGGGACCGCCGCACAACCGCCGCATGAGGTGGGCATTGGCCGCCCTTCCGCCGCACAATGATGAGGTTGGGATCTGTGCTTTCTTCTGTTGCTTGGTACTGCTGTATGGGTTATTCTTTGATGTTTAGAATTGCAGTTGCCCTTCTGTGTTGATACCAGATTTGCTTTCAATGAGTTTACGAGCAATTGTAATGGTCGAGCAATGTATTGATCGAGCAAGCATCTCTTTTCCTGCATAGACTTCAAAATAGGGGTTGCAAGATATAGAAAATATGCTATGTAATGCAATGCCGTTAATTCCCCTAGAATTTCCGGTTTTAAGGTCGAATACATGTAATTTGATATTTTGCGACAGATTAGCTAATATGTGAATTATGAATACCGTACACTTCTATATGTGTGCAGATGACAAAGAAATTGCCGGTTAAAATATACAGTATTTTCGACTGATCAAATACCCCCAAACTTAATTTCGATCGTCTCGAGCGAATGTTTTATTAAAAAGAGAAGGAGAAAACAAAGAAAGAGAAAAAAACTAACTAGCACACTTTCGTAGGCAACACGATTGCACTGAGCACGTGCAACAAGCCTTTAAACCTCTAGGTGTCCCTAGTAGGAGGAGTGTTGTCTCCTGAGGGTTTTCAGCGGATTGCACCCACAAAAATCCAATAATAAAAGTAAGATCATGAACATTACATTTAAAGATAAGAATTGTAAAAGAAAAGCCTTGAAAATTAGGGTTTCCAACTAAGCTAGCTTTTCGGTTGTCATGAGCCCTATCTTAATGGTCATGAAAAGATGTTAGAAATCACGTCCTCCCTCAATAAAAGATCGTCTTATTCTTCATTCCTATCTGTCTTCCAAACATCGATCATATAACCCTGCGTGTGTGTAAAGACATCCCTACACCCGGAGAATTCAATTCAAGCTATCATACCCTTGCCCATCGACCTCAGTACTTCTTGGCAAACGAGATTTCTTACACACTTTCATGCGACCGTTAATACTTCTTGAGGTACTAACCGACCGATTACTAATGTGCATGCTAATTTGGTGTATTTTCCTAGTCTTGCACCACCTTAGGCATAGCAGTGACTCCCAGACCAGTTGACCTTGGGGCACTAGGTGAAGAAGCACCCTTTTGCTATATATTTTTTATTGCCCTCGGTGATAATCAAAACCAGTGTCCATTTTTCTCACCACTTTAAAACACACTTTTCTTTTTTTTTCCATACTTTTGGCTTTAAGACAAGAGCATTTCAAGGTATCCTCTACTATCCCAGGCTTTAAGATGTGTGTAAGTGCGAATAGCAGGGTAGCAACGTTCAAAATGTTTGGCTTCCAGAATAGAAACTATTTTTCAGACTTATTTTTATCCTCAGATTAGTGACGTCCTTCATCTTACTAACCCTTGGGACAACGGCTCATAACAACTTATTACTAGTTCGTATAAGAAAACTTCTAATTTTCTTAGTTTTCTTAAATTTTTCCAATCTCATGGATGTAATTGTTCACTGTCTAAACTTTCATTATCTTATTTATATACAAAAAAGTGTAAATATTAAAATTATTTTTATATTTGAAAATTTTTAAATTTTTATGGGTTTTGAAATTTTTTTTTCAATTTTTATAGATTTTTAAAAGAAATGTTTTGTGCTTATGCAGATGATATGCAAATGATGCGAAAATAAGCACAAACCTCCCCCAAACTTGTTTTCAACAGTGTCCTCACTGTTGCCGACAGTTATACCTACAAAAATCTGTAAATCTGGGAGGAATTATTAGTGGGGGCAAATATATAAGTGAAGAACTTCCCCCAAACTTGTTTTATTTACTCACCTTCATTCAAAATATGATACAATGATATACTGGACATGAAAGTGAGACGGAGGAATTTTAATCAAAATAAACTGGCTCTTGTAAGAACAAGAGCTCCTCCGTGGGGTCAGTGGAAAAATACGGCTTTAATCTATGTCCATTTACTTTGAAAACAGTGCCGTTTTTAACATTTTCAATATCTACTGCCCCGTGCGGGTATACAGACCGCACAACAAAAGGTCCCTTCCAACGAGATCGGAGCTTACCCGCATGAAGGTGTAATCGTGAATCATAAAGAAGGACTTGTTGACCAGGTAAAAATGTTTTCCTTAAAATGTTTTTATCGTGAAAAACCTTAGTCCTATTCTTTGTGATTACAGCATTATCATAAGCTTCATCGCGGAGTTCGCTTAGCTCGTTTAGTTGCAGCTTCTGAAAGTTGCAAGCAAGGTTTAGATCAAAATTAATTTCCTTTATAGCCCACAATGCTTTATGTTCTATCTCAATAGGTAGATGACATGCTTTTCCAAACACTATCCTATATGGAGACATTCCTAGGTCGGTCTTATATGCAGTCCTGAATGCCCAAAGAGCATCCGTCAATTTGGTCGACCAGTCTTTTCTATTTTTAGCAACAGTTTTCTCCAGGATAAGTTTGATTTGTCTGTTTGAGATCTCAGCCTGCCCGCTTGTTTGGGGGTGATAGGGTGTAGAAAGACGGTGGTTGATTGAATATTTCCGCATCAGAGTCTCGAAAGATCTGTTGCAGAAGTGTGTCCCATTATCGCTAATGATAGCGCGTGGGTGTCCAAATCGCGAGAAGATATTCTCCTTCAAGAACTTAATGACAACTTTCTTGTCATTAGTGCGACTTGGAATGGCTTCTACCCACTTGGAGACATAATCAACCGCCAGCAATATGTACAGATTCCCAAAAGAGTTGGGAAAAGGACCCATAAAATCTATGCCCCAAACATCAAACATTTCAACAACCAGAATGGGTTGCTGAGGCATTTCATTCCTTTGGGATATTCTACCCGTATACTGACATTGTGTACAGGTTTTGCAATGTTCAAATGCGTCCTTGAATAAGGTCGGCCAATAAAATCCAGATTGCAAAACCTTTTCCGCTGTTTTTCTGGGACCAAAGTGACCCCCACAGGCCTGATCATGACAAAATGAAAGAATACTCTTGAACTCTTCATTCGGGACGCACCGGCGAATGATCTGATCAGGACAATATTTAAACAAATAAGGCTCGTCCCAGTAATAGTGTTTTACTTGGGAAAGAAAGCGGTATTTGTCCTGTTTAGACCAATCGCTCAGTATCAATCCCGTGGCATGATAGTTCACAATATCCCTGAACCATGGTTCAAAGGATACGCTCAAGAGTTGTTCGTCAGGGAATGAGTCATTGATCGGCAGGGTCACAGGGGAAGAAACGATGCGTGAAAGGTGGTCAGCTACTACGTTTTCACATCTTTTCTTATCTTTGATAACAAGATCGAATTCTTGTAAAAGAAGGATCCAACGTATTAGTCGACCTTTGGCATCTTTCTTTGCCAGAAGATGTTTTAAAGCGGAATGATCAGTATATACAACAATAGGTGAGCCGATTAAGTAAGGCCTGAATTTCTCTAATGCGAATACAACCGCTAATAGTTCTTTCTCTGTGGTTGTATAATTGATTTGCGCATCATTCAGGGTCTTACTAGCATAGTAAATCACGTGTGGCATCTTTTCAATGTGTTGTCCAAGGACAGCACCTACTGCAAAATCAGATGCGTCACACATCATCTCAAAGGGGTAGTCCCAATTTGGTGACGATAAAACGGGGGCTGAAGTGAGTGAGTGTTTAAGTGAGTCGAAAGCTGTCTCGCAATCCGAGTCAAAGTGGAAGGTCGTATCCTTGGCCAGGAGTAGTGTTAAAGGTCTAGCAATTTTGCTAAAGTCCTTTATGAATCTCCTATAAAAGCCAGCATGGCCAAGGAAAGAGAGAATATCTTTGACGCTTTTGGGATGAGGGAGGTTTTGAATGACATCTACTTTAGCTCTGTCAACCTCAATGCCCTTCTGTGAAATGACATGTCCAAGGACAATTCCTTCTTGGACCATAAAGTGGCATTTTTCCCAGTTCAAAGTCAAGTTCTTCTCTTTGCATCGAGTAAGAACAGCGTCAAAATTTGCTAGGCAATCAGAAAAAGAATCTCCAAAAATCGAAAAGTCGTCCATAAAGATCTCCAGGAAATTCTCTACCATATCAGAGAATATCCCCATCATACACCGCTGAAAGGTAGCGGGAGCATTGCATAGCCCGAAGGGCATGCGACTGTAAGCAAAGGTACCAAAAGGACAAGTAAAAGTGGTTTTATCCTGATCCTTTTTGGCGATGGGGACCTGATTGTAGCCTGAGTAACCGTCCATGAAACAATAGTATTGTCGTCCCGCTAAGCGTTCCAGCATCTGATCCATAAATGGTAGAGGAAAATGATCTTTCCTCGTAGCATCGTTGAGTTTCCTATAATCGATGCATACACGCCACCCAGTTTGGGTGCGTGTCTAAATCAACTCATTCGCTTCATTTGTGATAACTGTGATGCCGGATTTCTTAGGAACGACGTGTATAGGACTTACCCACTGGCTATCGGAGATCGGGTATATAATACCACTATCTAAGCATTTGACGATCTCTTTCATGACAGCTTCCTTCATGACGGGATTTAACCGTCTCTGTGGTTCTCGGGTCGGTCTGGCATCATCCATCATATGTATATGATGTTCAACTATCAAGGGACTGATCCCTTTGATGTCCGCCATACTCCAACCAAACGCCTCTTTATTAGATCTTAATACCGATAAAAGTGCATTCTCTTGCTCTGATGCAAGAGAAGTGGATATTATAACCGGTAAGGTCTCGTTCTCACCAAGATATGCATATTTTAGGTGAGAAGGTAAGACCTTGAGATCTAATTCAGGCGGAGAAATGATCGAAGGAAGGATCATAGAATGATTTTTGGATTTACAAAGAAGCTCAGAGCCTGTGAAAGATACAGACTCGGGTGGAGAAAAGTCAGAAGTGCAGGACTCAAGTGTAAGTGTAGTGTCCTCACTAAGATCAAGTGTAAGATCAAGCAGAGATGTGGTAATGTCATCGAGATCAGTAAAGCAAAGTTCCTCGGCTCCACAACTATCGGGAGCGATCTCATGGACAGAACACACATCTAAAATATGAGCACTAGGTTCTGATGGCTGACTTCCAACTTTGTAGATATTTAGTTCAATGGTCATATTTCCAAATGATAAATTCATTGAACCATTTCTACAGTTTATAACAGCGTTGGAAGTGGCAAGGAAAGGACGACCTAAAATCACCGGAATTTGGCCCCGGGGGTTTGCTACAGGATGTGTGTCGAGCACAATGAAGTCTACAGGGAAAACAAATTCCCCGACCTTTATCAGCACATCCTCTAATTCACCCCTTGGTTTGGTGATAGATCGGTCCGCCATCTGGAGAGTACAATGAGCAGGTTTCAGCTCTCCAATTCCTAGTTGCTCATGGACAGAATAAGGTAACAGGTTAACACTCGCGCCAAGGTCTAAAAGAGCACGATTTATGTTTTTACCCCCAATCGAAATCGATATTGTAGGACATCCTGGGTCCTTTCGTTTCTTTGGTAGCTGGGGAATAAAAGCAGTGCTGATATTATTAGCCATAAAGACCTTCTTTGGCACCTGAGTCTTCCTCTTCCTAGTGCACAAGTCCTTTAGAATTTTCGCATAAGCGGGGACTTGTTGAATCGCATTTAGGAGAGGGATATTGATGTTAACCTGTTTAAACATTTCTAAAATTTTCTCCATATGAGGACTCGTTCTGTTAGCCCTTAGCCTGTTCGGGTAAGGTGCTTTTGCAATAAGCGCAGGGTCCATCATAGGAGAAGGAAAGGGGGGTAGACGAGTTCCCAAAAGAGGTGTGGGGACCGTCTGTGGAGAACTATAAGGGTTGGGTGAAGGTGTTGAGCCTAAAGGGAACTGGAGAATAGGCTCGTGCGAAGGTGGTTTGGTAGAAGAAGAAGGATCAGAAGGAGAAGTGTGTATTGTTGGAGATAGTGCCCTCATAGTCAATTATTGGATCGCAGGTACATGATTGCAATGATTGCGGAGGACCTATCCCGGTAGGACAGTCTTACTCAAGATGATAGTATGCTATCTGGTTTGCCTTTATCAGTCGTGTACATGTTCAGGTGACTGATTGCATGTTACACTTTGATAGAGCCCTTAGGATCTTGCTTTACTACCAACAGTATGATGGCGATCATATACGTGAGAGTTGGGTAGTTTATATGCATATCCTTAATTGTGGTCCCTAGTCGTGGAAGTTTCGAGATAGGGCATCGATACTCCGGAGTAGACTAGTGTGTACAGTCGAGACCCCGACGAGGGGCGGTGGCCGGTCTCACAAGCCACTGGTGTCAGTTGGATCACCTAAGATGTATACAGGTGCTCATTGGGTTATGAGTACACCGGACAGGACTCGCCGGGAATCTGCTAGTTAGTACTATACCTATCGTCAAATAGCAGTTCCCTGGTGACATGTGTACAGGTTAGTTCATCGACCTGAGGTCGTCATTTGTCTCGTGTGAGTTCCCACTGTGCTTTGATTTCTACCCTACCACGGCTCAAAGGAGTCGTGCAAACAGGTAGCTTTTGGGTACAGTCCCGAGCCATATGGAGGCACGTGAGCGGATCGGCAGGGGATTCGTCTCTCCCGGTATTGGGGGCGAGATCGTGCTGTGTCTAGGAGAGCCATTACACAAAGCCCACGGCCGTGGCAGGAGATTTACTGGTAGGTACTCCAGTAGTATCTCAGGGTGTAATTGGGCTTCACTCCGACACGACTTATACTGCTATTGGGGGTCTGACGTTACTAGCCCCCTAGGCGGATATGCGATACTCATTGACGAACAGACCGGACTGTATATACATTGTCACTGTTAGGCTCAGTAGGGTTTTCGGAGGAGTTCGCTCATCGGTCTCCCTTGAGTTCGCTCCTCGGCCACCCTTGAGGTCAGTCCTTGGGCAGCCGTTACGCATAGCTAGTGCCGCTGACGGTTTGTGGTTAAACCCACTGCCAGGGTGCTGACGAGTCATTAGAGTCCCCCACAGACAGTTTCCCAAGTTCGGGCGAAAGGTTGTAGAGGCCGTATGGTTTTATGGCAGGGTTCGGAAAATGCACGTGCGTTTACGCACGTGTCAGTTTTCGGGCAGATGATACTGGTCGGCTTTGGTTTAAGCCGGATCCGAGTATTATATTGAGTAGGTATAATATCTTTGTCTCAGTTGCATTTGTATTCGGTCGTAATACAAATGCGGGTATATTTATACAGTTTCGGGGTTATCCTGAAAGTTGTTTCAGGATCACTTTTGGAAGTTGCCAGTTTCCAGTTTTCTATCAGCCGTCT
The DNA here is from genome assembly GCA_030015575.1 of Agapanthus africanus. Taxonomy (NCBI): domain Eukaryota; kingdom Viridiplantae; phylum Streptophyta; class Magnoliopsida; order Asparagales; family Amaryllidaceae; genus Agapanthus; species Agapanthus africanus. The sequence continues at coordinate 239,131,181 of JASDDO010000031.1, forward strand.
TTTAACATTCTATTAAAGACGGATTTATCTTTTCTTCAGTTGGGGTGAGTCATCATTCTAGAAGCTTCTAGAAGTGATGATGAGGCTTGGTGAGTCATTAAGGATAAGGTGACTAGGTTTAATGTGATTGGTTCCTTTTTAATGACTCATGCTTTGAAATTGATGGTTTTGTTTTGCTTAAGATCTTTTATCATGATATTTGTGATATGGTCACCTCCCCCTCTCCTACGGTCACCCCCTCTCTCTTTATAAGAGGCCGGCCCCCTCCTCTCTCTCTTATGGTTGTTGATTTTCATCGGTTAGAAAAGATATGATAGTTTTGGGGTGTATGGAATTCACAGTTCATTTCATTCCATCACCCAATTCCCTCGGCAACTTCATTAACCGATCGTCCACGGATTTGGACGAAGTGAGACAAAGTCATCTACTCATTCTCTACATCAATCTTGGTCGTCTCTTTTAGCAAACTTGACGATCGAGTTGCCTCGAGTCAGAGGCGGGAGCCCGTTTAAAGAACCGATCATGTGGTGCCACCTCGACGAGGAGATCGGCGATCGACGAGATCGGAGCAGCCGCAACGGAGCGTGGGATGATGGTTGAAGAACGAAGGACTCGGATCGTTCGGTATAACATTCCTACACTCTTTACAGTTTGTTAGTTTAGCAATAATGGCAGATCCGGGTTAAAGTATACGATAGCGCCAAGTTAAAAAGTTTTGTTCCGCATTTGGCGTCTGTAGACTGCCGGGGCGCTAGCGTAGACTTACAGTGGTATCAGAGCCTAACCATTTTGCTATACTAACTTGTGCTAACGTGTTCTAAACTTCGATCGAACCGAAAAACTTAAATTGCAAAATTTCAACCCGACAGTTTCTGTTAATTTTAAACGGTGTCAAAATTGATTTCTGTATATCTTAAAAATCAGTGCAGGGTTTTCTAAGACATCTGAGAAAAAACGGTCACGTGATCCAACTAAAGCGCCGCTTTTCCGCGGTCAAACCTAGGGTTTGACCGCGGAACCGCCGCGCTTCAGAGGGAACAGTGCACCAATTTTTCTCAGTTGGCTTTATTTGGGATTTTGTGATTTTTGGTATATATCATTTGCGCCCAGGTTTTGTTACTGTTCACCAGTAAGCCGTGGGGCCCACTTTTTGATAATTGGTCTTTGGTCGATCGTAATTTAAACACGTTAGTTTACAGTGCTTACATTATATCTCCGACCAGGAATGTCATTTGATCGGGAAACCGCGTTTGATTGCTATAGTTCTTTTAGACGGGTTTGCGAACGTGACATTCGCGTTGATGTTCTGTGTTGTGCTGTGATGTTGCGGATTTGTCGTGGTGGATAGCAGTGTGCAATGGTAGTATAGATTGAGTTTATTTGTACATTTCATATTGCGGGGCGAGCGTCCAACTTGTGGACTGCCGTCACTGCCTGTTGTATAATATTCTTTTGGGGCACGACCAGGTTGCGGTCGATGTACCTATTGTACTATTTTTCATTACTGTACTAGGTTTTGCCCCGCGACGGAGTGCATGGATAGCCGGGTTCGGGAAAGCAACGGGTCCGCATCTCATGGTTTTGAGAGGCAGAGGGGCCCCACTTCAGAATTGGCAGACTATTCGCCGCACTCGTAGGGGGTACAGGTTGACCCAAGGAGGGGTGCTCAATTTACCGGATTCCGTGAAGTGCCGGATGTTCCATTCACTATGCTGTGGGGACTGCCTCGCTTCAGGTTTTGGCGGGTAACTTGCCGCACCCGTAGGGGTCTAGGTTTCATTGCACAGGCTATCCACACGACAGGGGAACGTCGAGTTTCAGCAGCGGCTTTGTGAAACTCGGGGATCCCAGATATCTGTATTGTTCTGTGATGCTTATTACTTTTCTGTAATGTTGCATACTATCACGCCTTGAGCGATTATGTATATTGGTTTATATACTATTAGATGTTGTATATGTTTTACACCCGCGCTAGTCCAGCCCCCGCTCTGTCGTTAGTTAAGTAACCTAACGAGTGATGACGGGACCCAGTGACGAATGCGGATGGCATATACGTACATTTTATTTTCGTTCTTTTCTGGTGTGATGATTGATGGGACTGCGTTGATTCTGATCAATGCAAAGTATAACAAACCTGTTTGAGTTGTTGGAACAATTTTAAAAAGTGTTGTTACAAAAACGTTTCTTTTTGTTATGCATAGAGGTATTCGGTGTGAATATCCTGCACCTCATTCGACGAGGCAAGGGCTGATATCCCTTCATCGGGAAAGACCCCTTGGACAGAAGTTTGCGTCAGGGTAATAACTTTTCTATAGTCGATTACAAGTTGCTTTGCATAGCGGTGTTCAGTGGAATATCCTGCACCTCATTCCATGAGGAAAGAGCCGAGATCCCTTTACCGGGAGTGACCTCTTTAGCAAAAAGTTTTCGCCACTATATTTTAAAAAAAAGCTATCAGGTTCCTTCAGCGATATCAAGTTCACTACGTTAAAGGTTTTTCGCCAAAAACCAGTCGTAGCCCTCCGTCGTTTCTTATGAATGGTCAGTAGTATTCAAGCTATGTTTGTTGGCATACGTCAAGGCATAGTGTTTGGTAGCTGCTGGGTATTCATTTGTTGCATAGATAGATGAGTTGGTTTGGGACAGTCGTATTACCTTGTTGGCATACGTCAAGGGTATGTACGGGTGGGTTCAAATTAACAAGATAATGACGGGCAGAACTTGACATGTGACTTATGATTTGTTGACATACGCCAAGGTCATAAGAGCATGGGGCAAGAAAATGATATCGGGAGTTTCTAAAGAAACTGAAACTTGCCAAGTATGCGCATACCTTCTGGAGTATGAATAACGTGGATGCATTCCATCACGTTAACATGCGATGAGAGTTGGATCCCGATTCCCACTGATGAGTTGGTTTACTCTTCGGGTGATCCCGATTGATTCTTCTTTAGGTTTGGAGGAGAATTTGACAGGACAGTGGGAGGTTTCCGGATTAGATAAAGTAATGACCATTCTGATCTAGGTTAGAGTGCACGCAGAGTGTTTCTTTTCTCTCTCTCTCTTTGGCAGCGACCTTTGACCGACCCTAGACTATGACTCAGTGACCAGGATGACCGAACCTTCTTAAAATACTGGCTTTTGGATTGTCAAAGTTGCATAAGTCATTGCCACTCCTTCTTTTACACTTTGCATTTCTCAGAACACCCGTATTACTACGGATATCCACTTCCATTGGATAGATCCATCGTATGGTTATATACGAACTCGAAGGGACTTCTTCGGGGATGGATCCAGGTTCAGGAGAAATAGAATTGGTTTATTCAGTTGTCTTTTATTATCACCTTCTCTCAGGTTGCGAGAGCTCCTTGGTTTAGGAGAGTACACCTATTACGCCTATTGGATAGTCTTATTCCAAACCATAGGCTGATGCCGAAAGGTAGGGAATGAAGAAAACCAATTAGCATAAGTAGGGTGTGCAGAAGGTAATATGTAAAGACAAAATAAAGGGATTAGAAAGAGGGCAAAGTAAATTGCGACTGATATCATTCACGACCAAAACCGCGTACTTCATCGCCGCTCCTATTTCACCTTTAAAAGAATAAGGTATTATTCAGTTGTCTTTTATCGTCACCTTCTCTCGAGATGCGAGTACTCCTTGGTTTAGGAGGGTACACCTATTATGCTTAGTGGATAGTCTTCTTCCAAACCATAGGCTGGTGCCGAACGGTAGGGAAGGAAGAAAACCATTTATCCTAACGATGGTGTACAGAAGGTAACGACTAAAGACAAATAAAGGGATTTGGAGAGATGGCGATAAAATATACGGTTGAAGTCATGAATTGGATTATGGAAGAGGCATTGCTATGAATACCAGGATACCCATACGAAACATTTCCATGTTTCAGTGCATTGTTAAGGAAAAACTGTTTTCCCGATTAGACACTTACTCCAAGGGTATGTATTTACCAGGTTTCATTCTCATATCTGTATGGTTTTACAGATGATGATTGGGAGTAAGATATTGGGAATTAGGTGATCATCCTCATTATATCGGAATTCGTTGTAATTGGTGATAGTTAAGGAAATCGCCAGGGTACAGTTTTCCACCTACAACGCACAGGTTTTGAGTTGTTCAACTCAGCGGACTTATACAGAGTATTGTATGTTGTCCAAGTGTCCATCAGGACAAAGGGGTAGGTCCTCGTACTATGTTCTATTTACTTATAAATTCTCTAGTATTTATACAAGTGTTTCGTAGAAATACAAGGTCTAAGTTTTGAGAAGTTGTGGGTATAAGAATAAAGTAGAGAACCAGGTATCACAAGTATCGGGATTCTTCAAAGAGATCGAAGATGTAGATTCTTGTGATTGGTATTCAGATGATAGTGATGGTTTTTTTGAGAAACGTGTTTCTATTTCAGGTTACTCATAATTGGATGGATTCCTAAGTTGAGTAATGCTGATTAGCCTCTTTCCATTAAGTTGATATGCATTGGAGACAGATGCATGGATTGAATATGGTTCCAATTAAATAAGTGCCAAAGTTTCTGTATTGGATATAGAATGGATCGTACCTTAAAAGAAATTAAGGTATGGGGAGTTGTCCAGCTTATGCTTAAAACCAGACTCTGGATAACTCAGGGCACGTTTCTGTAATGGCTGTTTGTGGGTTGACCCTGGCTATGACGAGGGTTGATATTCTACCATTAAGAAGATCAATAGTGATATTGTTCTTGACTCGCCACAGTTTTAGTAAAAATGGATCTTTTTCAGAAAACAGTAGTGGGAGTATGGTAGAACTGGAAGTGATTCCAGAACCGCGAACGATTACGGAAAATTTAATAGGACCTATACATTCAATCAGGTTTGACATTCCAATAGCCACTCCGCAGGTATGGTAGGTAACCTCAGACACCCGAGAGGTACATCGGTAGGCTCAAGGACGGTGACAGGGAGGTTCTTATCTACCCAGACTTGACACTACTGTTGTTCCAGGTTATGAGACCCGGTAGGAGGGTTGTCGTAGTCAGTGGGAGCAACGGAAGCATGGTGGGCAAGTAGCTTATGTCTATTTATAGACTAGAGCAGTTATAGCGGAGAAAGATCATCTAATTTTGATGTGACAGTCATGGGTTTGACTTCAATCAGAATAAGGGATGGATCGGTTAAGAAGGTAGTAGGGTGTGATGTCATGGTATCTAGATGACATACACAGAGTAGGAAGTAAAATTCCTATACTACGATCGGTTGTACTTTGGTCGTCACACAGTTATTTCTCCAGACAGGATATGGATATAATATTTGACATTCTGGTTTCTAGATCTATGGTTTTAGATCTGGATTTGGGTAGTTTCCCAATGTGGGTACATTGACAGTATTCTAATGGTTTTTAGAATAGATGACTCCTAGCATGGTGGTGTACCTGCAGGTGATGGAGTCACCCTCTCTAAAGGTGTCGTATAGACTAAAGGGGAGAGGGCTGTTCATGATTGGCAGATCACTTGCTTAGGCAATTGAGTCAATCATGAGATGTCAAGTACCACACCAAATGTTGGTTTTGCACTAGATGCAATAAGTTTGTATTAATCCAATCCTGGAGAAATATAAGGAAGCAGTTTTAGAACATAAGTACATGTTCTATGGATTTGATGACGGCAGCCTCCTTCGGAAGACGGTTATCATTCCAGGCTTCAAAGGTGACGTGGATGACAGAGTGACTGTCAGAGTTTTAGTTTTCCCTCTGACGAGGGACAGTATTATGGACAGGTGGTCCAAGAGGATACTGTGGGAAGCAAGGTGCCCGATACTGATTAGGTTCAGTGATCGATTCAGTCTAAGAAGTTTTGGATATGGAGTTCATTTATGAACTAAGGTCCCATCAGATATCCAGACATGTTCTAAGACAGGTATTACTCAATTCGGGAGATGGTTTTCTCCGCGAACTTGAAATTAAGAGAGATACAGAAAGAAACTTCTAGGCGGATCCACTCACCGAGGCTATTTCTCGAACACAATAGTTTTACAAACGGGCTTTATGAAACTGATTAGTAGAGGAGTTGGGTGTTGGTTTCACACGGGCTGTGAGTACACAACGTCGCAATAATTAGCCTTGAGTGCAAGTGGGAGATTGTTGGAGATAGTGCCCTCATAGTCAATTATTGGATCGCAGGTACATGATTGCAATGATTGCGGAGGACCTATCCCGGTAGGACAGTCTTACTCAAGATGATAGTATGCTATCTGGTTTGCCTTTATCAGTCGTGTACATGTTCAGGTGACTGATTGCATGTTACACTTTGATAGAGCCCTTAGGATCTTGCTTTACTACCAACAGTATGATGGCGATCATATACGTGAGAGTTGGGTAGTTTATATGCATATCCTTAATTGTGGTCCCTAGTCGTGGGAGTTTCGAGATAGGGCATCGATACTCCGGAGTAGACTAGTGTGTACAGTCGAGACCCCGACGAGGGGCGGTGGCCGGTCTCACAAGCCACTGGTGTCAGTTGGATCACCTAAGATGTATACAGGTGCTCATTGGGTTATGAGTACACCGGACAGGACTCGCCGGGAATCTGCTAGTTAGTACTATACCTATCGTCAGATAGCAGTTCCCTGGTGACATGTGTACAGGTTAGTTCATCGACCTGAGGTCGTCATTTGTCTCGTGTGAGTTCCCACTGTGCTTTGATTTCTACCCTACCACGGCTCAAAGGAGTCGTGCAAACAGGTAGCTTTTGGGTATAGTCCCGAGCCATATGGAGGCACGTGAGCGGATCGGCAGGGGATTCGTCTCTCCCGGTATTAGGGGCGAGATCGTGCTGTGTCTAGGAGAGCCATTACACAAAGCCCACGGCCGTGGCAGGAGATTTACTGGTAGGTACTCCAGTAGTATCTCAGGGTGTAATTGGGCTTCACTCCGACACGACTTATACTGCTATTGGGGGTCTGACGTTACTAGCCCCCTAGGCGGATATGCGATACTCATTGACGAACGGACCGGACTGTATATACATTGTCACTGTTAGGCTCAGTAGGGTTTTCGGAGGAGTTCGCTCATCGGTCTCCCTTGAGTTCGCTCCTCGGCCACCCTTGAGGTCAGTCCTTGGGCAGCCGTTACGCATAGCTAGTGCCGCTGACGGTTTGTGGTTAAACCCACTGCCAGGGTGCTGACGAGTCATTAGAGTCCCCCACAGACAGTTTCCCAAGTTCGGGCGAAAGGTTGTAGAGGCCGTATGGTTTTATGGCAGGGTTCGGAAAATGCACGTGCGTTTACGCACGTGTCAGTTTTCGGGCAGATGATACTGGTCGGCTTTGGTTTAAGCCGGATCCGAGTATTATTTTGAGTAGGTATAATATCTTTGTCTCAGTTGCATTTGTATTCGGTCGTAATACAAATGCGGGTATATTTATACAGTTTCGGGGTTATCCTGAAAGTTGTTTCAGGATCACTTTTGGAAGTTGCCAGTTTCCAGTTTTCTATCAGCCGTCTTTTAACATTCTGTTAAAGACGGATTTATCTTTTCTTCAGTTGGGGTGAGTCATCATTCTAGAAGCTTCTAGAAGTGATGATGAGGCTTGGTGAGTCATTAAGGATAAGGTGACTAGGTTTAATGTGATTGGTTCCTTTTTAATGACTTATGCTTTGAAATTGATGGTTTTGTTTTGCTTAAGATCTTTTATCATGATATTTGTGATATGGTCACCTCCCCCTCTCCTACGGTCACCCCCTCTCTCTTTCTAAGAGGCCGGCCCCCTCCTCTCTCTCTTATGGTTGTTGATTTTCATCGGTTAGAAAAGATATGATAGTTTTGGGGTGTATGGAATTCACAGTTCATTTCATTCCATCACCCAATTCCCTCGGCAACTTCATTAACCGATCGTCCACGGATTTGGACGAAGTGAGACAAAGTCATCTACTCATTCTCTACATCAATCTTGGTCGTCTCTTTTAGCAAACTTGACGATCGAGTTGCCTCGAGTCAGAGGCGGGAGCCTGTTTAAAGAACCGATCATGTGGTGCCACCTCGACGAGGAGATCGGCGATCGACGAGATCGGAGCAGCCGCAACGGAGCGTGGGATGATGGTTGAAGAACGAAGGACTCGGATCGTTCGGTATAACATTCCTACACTCTTTACAGTTTGTTAGTTTAGCAATAATGGCAGATCCGGGTTAAAGTATACGATAGCGCCAAGTTAAAAAGTTTTGTTCCGCATTTGGCGTCTGTAGACTGCCGGGGCGCTAGCGTAGACTTACATGTGTATGTGGAAAGGTTTCAGCCGGGGTTTTGACATGATTATCAGTATTATCAATATCTTCCCCGATATTATTATTCAGCACTCTTCCCGATCTCAACGTGGTAATGGCATTTACATTGTAATGCCCAGGATTCTGTAGGGGTTGAGAGGGAAGTTTCCCTTTTTCTCTCGCACTCATTTCAGCTTTGAGGCGTGCGATTTCAGCTTCCATCGTTCTAATACTCTTAGCTTGTGACGCTGAGTTTTTCTTTATTTCACTGACGGAAGATCTAACCTCAGTTGAAACCTCCATGAAATTAGACAAAAGTGATTTCATGGTTTGAGTAAATTGAGAGAAATCGTCAGAACAGGACTGCATAGGATTAGACTGTGCATGAGTGTTGCCCTGGTTTTGGAAATTTTGTGACTGGTAGGGGTGCTGAGTGAGTTGGAGGGGTTGCTGTTGTGGTGGAGGAAGAGCCCTTTGAAAGTTATTTGTGTTTGGAACCGTGTTTTGAGATTGATTTTGGTTCCAAGCAAAATTCGGGTGGTTCCTCCAACCCTGATTGTACGCGGAAGAATATGGATCGTTTCGAGGTCGTTGAAATGCGGCATTAGAATGCTCGTGACCTTGAAACGCCGAGTTTAAAGGACATTCTTCCGTTAAGTGTGACGGATCAGAACAGCACCCACAAATAGTTTTGGGGAGTGATACCGGGTTTAGGGAGGCTACTGCAAATTTGTGTTCCATAGCGTCGAGCTTCTTTTGCATTGCTGCCATTTCTGCTCGAACACCTATGGACACATCTACTTGGTGTACGCCACCCCTATTCAATGGTTGGGTTCCACTCTCCCAAATTAGTGATTTTTCAGCGAACTCTTCTAACTATCGCCAGGCTTCCCCATAGTCTTTGGTCATAAATGTACCCTGACACATATTTTCAAGGCTCTGTTTAGTGCTAGGGTTACTGCCCTCATAGATGATTCGGCAAAGCTCCCATCTCGGGATGCCGTGATGAGGACATTGAACCAGGAGATCCTTGAAACGTTCAAAGTACTTTGAAAATGGTTCGGTAGGGAGCTGGGCAAATTGGTTCAGTTCGCTACGGATTCGAGCCGTCTTTTGGACTGGGTAAAATTTCTTTAGGAATGCTGCGACGAATTCTTCCCAATTCGTAATAGAATGTGCGGTGGTGTTATATAGCCACTTCTCGGCTATGTCGCACAAGGTAAAAGGAAGAAGTCGTAGACGCATCGCATCCACAGAAAGTTGAGACGTACCCATCATAGCGCATACGTTTTCAAATTTGGTAATGAAAACGTAAGCGTCCTCGGTCTCGAGTCCGTGGTATTTAGGTAAAAGGTTGATATACTGGGGCTTGATTTCAAAGTTATCCCCATTGGCTGGTGGTGTGTATAAGCAGGTCGAAAGAGGACCTCTGTGTGGATAGCATCTTTCCTGAAGAGAAATGTGAGGAGGATTCTGCGCACCAACGGACGGTGGCAGATTGGGGTTAAAGAAGTTTGATGGATTCGGATCCATCGATGTGGGTGTGGTAGTAGGTAAAGAAAAGGTAAATGGAGAATTATCGACTTCAGAGTCGATAAAAGGTACGCGGACTAAACGGGCACTAGAATCCCGTGTCCAGCCTATCTTGTACTAAAAAGGGTTAGTACAAGTGGCAGCGTTGACTTATAATTAGGGGTAAAATGAATGCGGTGTTTGCTTTAAAAAGGGACGGATTTTGAAAAAAATTATGCGACAACCAAATGCAGCACACCAAGCCCTAGAATCTAATGGTCACCTAGGTCCGGCTCTAGACCGCTCCTAACTGCCAAAAGACAAGTCGCGGGATCAATCCTCCACTGCCTCTTTGTCCCCCTGTGGCCGGATGAGTGCCAGGTAAGTGGGAAGGAACCACCACTACAGTGGACCTAATTAATAACCACTAGCCTTAGACACACTCGCCTTAGGCACCACAAGAAAACGCGGATAAGCAATGAATTACCCACAGCCCTCTCTTGTCCTAAATGAGCGCGACAGTCCTTAGAGTCATCTCTAGATTTCTTTTAGTTAATGGGGGTAAATGCGGATGCAAGTTTGGTGGTTTTCGGGGCCTAGGGAGGGTATTGAAATCCCCACCTAATTTGGATTTGGCCGTGCCCCTTAAATTCCGTATTTAATATGCAAAACAACCAAGAAAAGCAAAATCACGCACAATTTTAATTTGCTTTTGCGGCGCAGCTATTGTTTGCAAAGAATCCTGCAGAAAGGATTAGTTGGAGCTAAAAAGGGAGAGGGGAGAGAGAGAAATCACCTGCTGGAAAATTATCCAGAGAACCCTCAAGACTGCGGCGCTTCCACCGCAAATACCATGTATATGCCGCCCTTCCGCGGTCGGATATTGGGTTCACTGCACCAAATTTCTTCAGCTGCTTTCTGTTCCTATCTCCAGCTCTCTGGTATATCCCAAATAATTTTTCCACAGCTCAGAATGCTCCAGATCACCTTGCAATCAAATCACAACACACGTGTAAGAGTTTGTACGAATTTTGATTTCAAGAAATGAAACGTAATAATTCTTTCACTTCAAACTATAAAATGTAAACGAATTAGCGCGCGATCCTCGGCAACGGCGCCATTTTGATTGGTTGTAAATTCTCGATGCGTAAATCGATTCAAATAGTCTCCGACAAAGGAGCCATTTGATTGAACATTAAACTTCGGATGTTTCGTATCGAATCAAAAATTTAAATTGACCGCCATCAAACTACGGTGTCAGCTGTAGTTAATGAATGAGTGCGGATCGTCCACAGGGATCTCGAGATTCGTTTGTATTTTAATTTGTTTGAAATGAAATGTTAAGCAACAATAAGAGAAAACACGATTCAAGATTGATTTGTATTCGTGTGTCACTAATCTCTACTAAAGAATCAAGAAACTATAAACAAACAAGAATCGGGTTTCAATGGTATTTTCCAAACGACAATCAAGAATGATAGAGAGGCTCGTAGGAATCGATCGGATCTTTAGATGTGTTGTAGTCTACAATATTTCGTATTCTTGTCCTTCGAAGAATTGATACTAGATCAATGGTTATCGACGAGAGTTAGGGTTTTCTTGATGAAATTAAGGTTTCATCTCATAACCCTTGTTCTTTCGAGGATACCATGTATATTCTAGCCTCTAGCAATTTCAAGAAACGATCGGATCACCCCAATCTCGAGCGATGTTAATCAAGAAAGCATCGCATCGAATTGGGTTGTCGATTCTTGAACTTGCTAGGGTTTACAAACTCGTGGGATTCAAGAATTGATTACAAATTTGCTACATCATCATACTAAAGATCGTTTCGACTCCTTAACGAGCGGAGTTTTATTCACGCATCACCACATAGACAATATTCAAGAACAGTAAAGATAACATGATGCGGAATTTAAAGAAAACAAGAATGGAGAAAATATCACCTTTTATTTAATCAACAAATTCAATACATTCTTTCAAGATCTACTAGAAGAAAGAAATTGATCGTTGACTCGGCTTCGCTCGACTCCGTGGATCGTGGATCTACTTTGGATCTCTTGCCCGATGGAAGATCGGCTTGGCTCATAAAAGGGTTGAAGGAATCTTGCTTGGCTTGCACTCAAGATCTTGAATTGTGGTTGGATTTAGGGTTAGGGTTTCCTACAAGATTTCTCACTAATCTTGAGGAAGAAGAAGATGGAGAAAGAGAGAATGGCTAAAATCTAAGATGTTGAATCTTTTCCTCTCTATGGTAACCTCTCTAATGAATGAGTCTAGGGTCCTATTTATAGAACTAGGTTTAGGTTTGAATTGGACTTTCCCTCCCAAAGTTTGTTGGCCAAGTTTGTTGGGGGTTAGCTTAGGGTTTAAGCAAGGGTTTAGGAAAGTTCTAGAAGTTTTTAGGCTAGTTTAGGAGTTTGCTGATCTGGTGGAAGTGTCTGGACTCTTCTGGACTTTTGTGTGCATTTTTGAGCAGTGGGAACTGAAACAGGAGTTTCGATGAAATTTGAGGAGCTAACTCCCTGGGACCGCCGCACAACCGCCGCATGAGGTGGGCATTGGCCGCCCTTCCGCCGCACAATGATGAGGTTGGGATCTGTGCTTTCTTCTGTTGCTTGGTACTGCTGTATGGGTTATTCTTTGATGTTTAGAATTGCAGTTGCCCTTCTGTGTTGATACCAGATTTGCTTTCAATGAGTTTACGAGCAATTGTAATGGTCGAACAATGTATTGATCGAGCAAGCATCTCTTTTCCTGCATAGACTTCAAAATAGGGGTTGCAAGATATAGAAAATATGCTATGTAATGCAATGCAGTTAATTCCCCTAGAATTTCCGGTTTTAAGGTCGAATACATGTAATTTGATATTTTGCGACCGATTAGCTAATATGTGAATTATGAATACCGTACACTTCTATATGTGTGCAGATGACAAGGAAATTGCCGGTTAAAATATACAGTATTTTCGACTGATCAGGGGGTGACCACAAGCAAAGTTTCTCACAAAAGATCTTAGCAAGAACAAGAATCATTAATGCAAAAGAATGAGTCGCTAATACACCTCATCAACTCATTAAAGCAAACAATGAGTCACTAACCTAGTCACCTCTTCTAGAACCTTACACACTCATGACTCACCTCATGACTCACTCAAAAGAAGAAAAGATAAATCCTCATTAAACCGAATGCTTAATACGGGTGATAGAAAACTGGAATCTGGCAACTTCCAAAAGTGATCCCGAAACGAATTTCAGGATAACCCCGTAACAGTATAAATATACCCGCATTTGTATTACGACCGAATATAAATGCAACTGAGACAAAGATATTATATTTACACAGTATAATGTTCAGATCCGTCTTAAACCAAAGCCCACCAGTATTATCTGCCCGAAATTTGACACGTGCGTAAACGCACGTGCATTTTCCGAACCATGTCGTAAAACCATACGGCCTCTACAACGTTTCGCCCGAACTTGGGAAACTATCTGTAGGGGACTCTAATTACTCGTCAGTACCCTGGCAGAGGGTTTAACCATAAGCCGTCAGCGGCACTAGCTGTGCGTAACGGCTGCCCATGCACTGACCTCAAGGGAGGCTGATGAGCGAACTCATCCAGAAACCCTACTGAGCCTAACAGTGACAATGTATATACAGTCCGGTCCGTTCGTCTATGAGTATCGCATATCCGGCCTAGGGGGCTAGTAACGTCAGACCCCCAATAGCGGTATAAGTCGTGTCGGAGATAAGCCCTGAACACCCTGAGAAACTTAATGGAATACTTACCAGTAATTCTCACCTG